>JAUDYJ010000001.1:298158058-300558058 GCA_030761175.1 Masticophis lateralis
GCTATATGCAAATGCTTTATAGAAACTGGAAGGTGAAAGAGATAGCAATGGGAATCTAGTGTCATTCTTACTCGTTTAGTGTGCCATTGCAGGCTTGCTTGCACAATCTTATTAAAATTACTCACATGTAGGTAATATTTGCATAATTTATAATGTACTGATCAAAATGTAGCTTTTGCCAGTGGAAATATGAGCATGTTCTTTGAATATCAGCTAAAATCTCATATTTTTTGGCATATGAGCCATCAAGCATATGCTCAAAAGTATGAAATAAAAATATAACGGCATCAAGAAAGTGATGGTTTTGGCACAGTTGTGATCCAACAATTTCAAATTAATACTTGAAAAATTACAAATATAATATGCTCATTGAAAATTAAATACCAATAAATTATACTAGATGTGACCGAATTCAATTGACTGTTTGATAGCTCAGTTCACAATCCAGTTGGGTTTTTCCCCCAGTCCCATTGAAGCCAATTATGTCAAATTGGCTTAAACTCAAATGCTTTATCTTAACTGGGGTTGTAGAGCAGGTTATAAAAATGGACAGATGGTTCTTCAAACATTCTAGTTATACTACTGAATTGAATAGGAAAACACTTTTACTTGCAAAGAACTTTTAGCATTGGGTTTTGAGAGTGGAACTACGCATTAAAGATGAACATGGGGTTCTCGACCTCTGTAGGAGAGAATCAGTAGTTAGGGAATCATTAGCATATACTCCCACCTGCTATTTTTCTCTCCATTTCCAGTTCGGCTGGTTCAGTGACAAATGGCCTTAGATGAAGACTTCTCAAATGGATTCACCTAGTGTGGAATAGTTAAGAACTTCCTTTTGTTGCGTATGAATTCCTTCACAGAAATGCCTTATCTCACATTCTGGGCTATTTATTTGTTTTTTAAGGAACAAAATTTGGGTATATGAAATCAGAGTCTTGATACATAAAGCTATCTTTCTAGATACTGTGTTTCCCTGAAAATAAAACCTAACCAGAAAATAAGCCCTAACATGATTTGTTAAAATGCTCCTATTATAAACCCTACCCCCAAAATAATCCCCAGGTAAGAGTGTTGGCCCTGGGGAGAGGGGAGTGGATGTGGCCAGCACAGTAGGCGGTGAGTGCATGGGGACAGTGGCATGGCACTATCCCCACCCTGCCACCTGCTTCACATGATCCAAAATAATCCCTAATGCAGGGGTGTCAAACTCGTGATAACATGTTATCATGTGACATATCACAACAACGTCTTCGACAGAGTGAGGGTTGTCTACAAGGTCGTATCCTTGTAGAGGTCGTGGACAAGGTTGTGTCCAGTTTATATTTTATGTTCTGATCAACAAGGACACCCAGATCTTCATCTGCAGTACTGCCAGCCAGTTTTCTTCCTTTTCATTTTTCCTATCTAAATACAGAACTTCCTGTTAAACTCACTCATATTTATTTCAGATTACTGCTTAATCCTGACTGTGGTAGCTCTAATTTAATCTAGAAATTGAAGCAGCACCCCTAAAAGAATTTAATTTCCTACTTGTCCTTTACATTAGTTACATAACATTTATGGAATGGACAGATGGAGATTTATTAAACAGAACTGTGTCAGATTTCTCTTGGCTGGTAAGGCAAGAAATAGACTTCCAAGGACACATAGGTCAGATAAATAAGCTTTATTGTAGCAAAGATAATGAAGCTATTATGAAAGGATCCCAGCAATTGATGTATATCAAATGCAAGCCCTATTTATGGTAAAATCAACCTTCACATTCTTGTATGCCATTCTCCTATATTATAATGAGTCAGGAGCTGTTCTCTTTTGGGTAGAAGGAGATGTTTCCACATTGTATCAGTAACAGGCTGATCTGATGTCAAGGTTTTGTCTGTGTTTGTGTGTGTGTGAGAGAGAGAGAGAGAAGAAGAGACAACATGTGAAAACTTGCTGGTATATTCTGAGTAATCATTTCAAGATGTACAGGAATAAGAACATGTCTGATGGCATGTCAGAGATTAAGGCACACACCTGGAATCCCATATGTCAAAGGGTCACCAAGCCCCGGCCCATGACCTGGTACTGGGATACAGCCCATTAGCAACTGGGCCACACAAGCAGGAAGTGCGCGTGTGAAGCACCATTTGCACAAGCAGCAGGCGTGCACACAAAATCATCCCTTCCCTGTGCCTCTGCTGGTCCATGGAGCCAGAAAATTTGGGGACTGGTGCCATATGCATTCTCATAGAATTTTTTTGTATAATTTATTTTGTCCCTCAATCACTTTAGTATATGATGAGAAGTAGGTACATTGGAACTACTCCTATAGAATTGTTCTTTTTGTGACTTTACAAATTATCAGTCTTGCCATCTCTTTTAGGCAGAATATAGAATCACTATTTAAAATATTAGATTTCTGCTGCAAAAACCCAATCACTTTCACTTTCATATATCTAAGGACAGATATGGTAACCCCGTCAATTTCTATTTGTAGTTCTATAGAATAAAGTAAATGTCAAACAAATCGGAGGCTAGAATTTTAGGAATATTTTGTGCTAATGTTATAGCAGTTGTCTTCTCTTTTTTTTTCTTTTTCTTTTTTGTTTACTTGTAGGCAATGTCTTTTAATTGATATTGTTTATTTATTATCTTCTCTACTACAAAGAACAAGTTGTGGGTGTTCTCACAAAATGACATCCATCGGAATTGACTTGATTCTTGAAATGGATGCCACATTCAGTACTGGAAGGCAAACTAGTGGAATTGCTTCCTGTTGTTACCCCTCAGCTCTCTAAGATGCTTTTTTCCATCCAACATACTAGGATAAAGACATTTCTGGTCCAAGCATAGGGTGCAGCCACCCACTATTTTTATTTACCAATAATAATTTAGTCTGTATGTTGAGCAAATAGACTGAATGGGCCACAAAGGAGTATATAGAAAAAAATTAGTTCTCTTAGGGTCAACCCTATCAGATAGACCAGACTAAGAAATCAATACTGTGAAGACCTAAAGCAGCTTTTATTAGAATAGCTATCATAACAGAATCTTTGAAGTCTGAATATGGTACCATTCTTTTCTTGAGTCTGGGCTCAGGTTTCGTTTCTCTGATAGCATATCTTCCCGTTGTCTTTCAAACCCCTTCTCTCTATTGACTATTCACTTATGCTATACAAGTTTGAATAAACTTGTTCAACAGTTCTTTCCCTACATTCCTAGGCCTTCTTGTCTCAGAATGATATAATTCTAATATTGTCACCAACTTACAAGATTTTAACAGTAGAGTAAATAAATGGTGGAAAATAGGGCATCAATGGCTATTAAGGTTGATGATGATATACTACTTCCTGAACTACAGGCAATATCCCTTAAGTACCAGCATCAGAGGAATTATTTATCCAAGCCTTTGGTTAGGGTGAATTGACTTTCCTTGGATTGCATTGTTTTGTTTCTCTTTTGTTCCTGTCCAGTTCCTGCCATCTTTTATTCTTTTAGTTTATCTCTTATTGTATTTTCCCCGTATTTTTAATGGTTTTTGCTTGTACATCACTCAGTCATTGGGAGTCAGGTAACATACAACAATAACAATAATAAATAATATGAATAATATTCATATTTATGAATAAATATGAAGATGTTATTAGGTAATCAAATTTAGTAGGGTGATTGGGGAATTGAAGTATTAGGAGATGTTAGATGCTATAGTTAATTAGATTAGGATGGATTACGATTGTTGAATATTATACCCTGTAATTTGTTCTGGGAAGTAGTGTGGGGGGAGGTGGGTGGTTGGCAAGGGGAAGGGGGGGTTGGGGAAGGGGGGAGGGGAGGGAGGAGGAGGGGAAAGAGTAGGGGGCTAGGGAAGGGTATAATATTCAACAATTGTCATTTCAATGTGCCAGGGACTCAGATCCTGCAGTGCCAGACATGTCCCCCTGCTTAAGCCAGTACATGTCCGGGCCCGTCTGAAGTTTGCTAGAGAGCATTTGGATGATCCAGAAGGGGATTGGGAGAATGTCATATGGTCAGATGAAACCAAAGTAGAACTGTTTGGTAGAAACACAACTCGTCGTGTTTGGAGGAGAGAGAATGCTGAGTTGCATCCAAAGAATACCATAGCTTCTGTGAAGCATGGGGGTGGCAACATCATGCTTTGGGGCTGTTTCTCTGTAAAGGGACCAGGATGACTGATCTGTGTACAGGAAAGAATGAATGGGGCTATGTATCGTGAGATTTTGAGTGCAAACCTCCTTCCATCCGCAAGGGTGTTGAAGATGAAACGTGGCTGGGTCTTTCAGCATGACAATGATCCCAAACACACTGCCCGGGCAACAAAGGAGTGGCTTCATAAGAAGCATTTCAAGGTCCTGGACTGGCCTAGCCAGTCTCCAGATCTCAACCCCATAGAAAACCTTTGGAGGGAGTTGAAAGTCCATGTTGCCCAGCAACAGCCCCAAAACCTCACTGCTCTAGAGGAGGTCTGCATGGAGAAATGGGACAATATACCAGCAACAGTATGTGCCAACCTTGTGAAGACTTACAGAAAACGTTTGACCTCTGTCATTGCCAACGAAGGATATATAACAAAATATTGAGATGAACTTTTGATATTGACCAAATACTTATTTTCCACCATAATTTGCAAATACATTCTTTCCAAATCAGACAATGTAATTGTCTGGATTCGTTTTCTCCTTTTGTCTCTCATAGTTGAGGTCTGCCTATGATGTCAATTACAGGCCTCTCTCATCTTTTTAAGTGGGAGAACTTGCACAATTGGTGGCTGACTAAATACTTTTTTTCCTCACTGTAGATTCATAGCAGCATAAAGAGAACATTAATACATTTATTCTACATTAGTTATAAAGTAAAGGAAAAGAAAGGAAAACCATTAAGAATTTGTTTTTTCTTTCAGTTAATGTCCACAGAATACAGTAAAAAAAAGGGGGGGGTAGAACTTTCTTCTCACTATCACAGTTGCCATCTTGACTTTTTGACCATACCTTGTGGTTACCCCTGTTTCTTTCTGTTTGTTGATCAAATAGGATTTGAAACATTACAATACATCTTTTTAATATGATGAAAGAGAAGCAAAACTTGTTTGAAGAGTCATACTGGATTCCCACTCTCCATGCCATTACTATCAGTTTAAATAATGTATTCTGACTCTACACAACCAATGGGAAAACAGCACATTGCTTCATCTCTGGGTTCATGACTGAAATCTACAGCAATTTTGCATTAATCTATGGCTGAGAAGTGAATATTTTAACAAAGCTTATTGCATATCTTTCTAACTCTGGCAGTCCACTCTGGCTAATAAATAAGTATGCTAATGATATTTCTAAACTCTACTTCATAAAGCAAATAGAAATAGGACATGCTGAATACTTTCTTCTTTGTGGAAAATACCACTAACCACAATTAACACTTAGAGAATGGTATTTTTGAAGTGTATGAGCTACTGCAGAACCAGCTACTGTTCCGCTTAATTTACTATTTCAGGAGATTTTATACTTTATAACTGTACGATCAAGAAATATTTAAATGCATCATAGATCATTGTTATATATTGTGATTATGTGCCTCAGCTTGCAACCCAGTTTTTAACTCAGTATTTCTGTCAGCTTATTAAATAGACCAGGCAGAAAACATGACCAGATGAGCTAATTCTACTTTATTGCAAGGCTACATTAGCAGAATCTTGCAAGTCTGAAAATTCTTCTCTCTCCCTCCATCTCCTTTACAGCCCAAGAAACTAGGGATGGTCTCTTCTGAGTCTCTTGCCTCGCCCACATTCCTGCTAAGGACTAAGTTGGCTTTTATCTGACTATTCTGTTGACTAAGTTTTCTTGCCCTTTCTTCCAAAGTAATTCCTACATGCCATTACAGTTTTTCCACTTCGGCAATCTGAAGATAAGTGCACTTCAGTTCACAGAATTCTGGGTTTAAAGTCCACCCATCTTCAAGTTTCCAAAGTTGAAAAACATGTTAATATCAAACATTGAGACTTTCTTAGAGCCCTGTAGAAAGAGGTGATAAAGCAATTAGCGATAAGCTAATTGATTGAAATTGAAGTTGAAAAGCCAAGTGATTGCTCAAATTCCTAATAATAGCAGCTTAGTAAATAGTAGAATCAACGGGTCAGGAAAAGCACTGCTATGTCCACGAAGTCACTAGCATAGTTAACAAGCAGCATCAAATAACCAAATAAAAGAGTGGGAAGGAAGTTCTGTGCAAATGACAGGATGCAAAGTATCATAGATGTGAAGCAAATTAAATACAAGAAAATAAAAGAGTGTAAAGATGGATTTCAGAAGCACATTGCTATTAAAACCAACAAGAACAAAAATGCAAGAAAAGTAGGGAGGCCAATGGGCAGAAGGTTGATCCATTGAGCGATGGTAGAAATAAATGAATGCTAAAGGGGAAGGTAGCAGAAAATATTACTAATTTTTTTTTTTACTTACATAGGCTACTGGGGAGGCATGCCTGAAATGACATTTTCAGGAAAATATGTTTAAAACATATATACTCATCACACTATTTGCTTTCAGAATAAGAAATGTTAAACAGAATTCAGGAAAAGAATAACAAAAGTTCAAGATACAAGCTAAAAACAAAGTAATTTTCAGGACCACCTCTCCCAATAGACAGCTCCTGTTCCTGGAGGGTATCTTCCTGGAGGAGAGAATGGGAAGGCTCCAGGTCCCTTTCCTTAATATGCCATCTAGTGCAGGAGTCTCCAACCTTGGCAACTTTACAACTTGTGGACTTCAACTCCCAGAATTCCTCAGCCCCTCCCATAAGGCTTAAAAGAGGAGCAAAGGCATGTGGGCCCTTTGCAGGAAAGCAATGTTGTTAATTCTGTTCCCAGTCGGCATCTCTATTTGATTCTGGACTCGGTGTGGCTTTGCCAAGTAGGTCTTTGGCAGTGTGTCAAGGGAGATAAAGATTGATGATTAGCCCGAAGGACTTCTCCTGGAGGACTTTTTGAAACTAATTGGGACTCAGATGTGAATGAACGTAATTCACAGCTGTTGCAATAAAAGAGGTTTTTGCGACTACTTGTGTGTTTTAATGAGTCAGGAAGCCTAGATCACAACAGTCCTTACTTAATGATCTGTGTGGTCCTTGCTTAACAATGGCAATGGGGACTGCTGAGATTGCCATCATTAAGCAAGGTGATTTGTACCATTGCATTTTATGATTGCTTTACTTAACAAACAGAAATTCCAGTCCTAATTGCCGTCATAATCCAAGGATTTACCTGCATGGTCTCAGTCATTTCAACAGGCTGCTTTCATACTACAAACTCACTTTTGTATTCAGTCCACATTAATTGAGTGCTTATTTATTCTTGACATTAAACCCTTCTTGTTTTACATCATGCAGTTCTAAGCTATCCTATTCCTATGGCATTCAACTTTTATGTTGCTCCTGGAATGCCACTTCTACTGGAATATATTATTTCCAACAAAACATCTTTTACGCAACCATTTCCACAAACATCATTCCTTGTAACAAAATGTATGCATTTGAACATCTTAATTTTTTTCCATCTATTTTCCCTTCTTTAGTAAATAGTCTATACACACGCACGTACGTGCTCAGAGGTGAGTTTTTTGTTTGTTTTTGCCATATATATATACATAACTTGAAATCATAATTCTATTTTCTCTGTCAAACACAACTACTTTGAGCTTTTGTACATTAATTTTCAGATCCATGCTCTACTTGAATCATATAAACCATCTAATACCTGCTGCAAATCATTCAGGATTTCAGCCAACAACACAGCATTATCTGCATAGAAAACGATATGGATATTCATGCCTCAAACAACATATCTCTTGATATTACTACAAGCATTCTTTATGTATTTATCCATAAATATGTTAACCATGGAGACATCAGATATCTTTGGCTTAGTGTTTGTTCAATGTTGAGCTATTTGCTAAACAGTCCGTTTATTCTCATAGATGCTTTAATTCCAACATTTTCTGCTCTTATCACATTCGGCCATCAATCTTCAACTCCACATTTACACAAAGCATTCCATAATTCAAGCATTCTCTTTAGCTTACACATTCTTTAAATAACAAACATTCAATAAAATCTCTCACATTCTTTCATTACTCAATGACCTGCTGAAATAAAGCCATAATACATTTCCCAATTTTCACTTATTGTGATCTGTTCTACACTTTCAGTTAGAATTCTGTCAAACACTTTCACAATTACACTTAGAAACTAATCATCCTATGCTTTTGCTATCTTTCCCCTCCTATGCAGAAAAATTGGATAATTGCAATGCACTCTACATGGAGATACCCTCGAAGAGCATTTGGAAGCTACAATTGGCCCATAACCCAGAAGGCCCCCATTTCCCCTGCAAATCCTTTTTTTAGTTAGTTTAATTTCTTTGTAGTTTTAATTCATTTTATATTTATAATTGTTATATGTTGTTTTATCTTGATGTAAGCCATTCAGTCACCTGAACCACAAGATGAGTGGCAAATCAATCAATAAAGTGACATTCTTTCAATTACTATCTTCATATGCCCATTGTTACTTCAAAAGTAAAGCAATTTCATATTTTACCATTTCCCCATTAACATTGTTGGATCTACAGCCTTATGATTTTTTAATATTCTCATAGCGTCCATGTTTCCCTGGGCACTAAGATTTGTAGTATTTCTTCTGATTCTGTTCATCTTCAGATCACTAGCCATGCCATACAACAGGTGTGTCAAACTTAAGGCCCGCGGGCCAGATCTGGCCCATGGGGTGCTTAGATCTGACCTTCAAGGTCAGTCTAGAAATAGCAAAGGACTGGCCTGTGGTGCCTCTGCTAGCAAAAATGGGGTGCGTACCCCACCTGTGCCCCCCACAACACCTTTTGGCCTCCGGAGTGGTCCAGAAGGCCTTTCAGGCCCAAAATGGGGCTTCCAGTATCATCCAGGAGGCCTTGCAGGCCCAAAATGGGGCCCCTGGAGTGGTCCAGGAGTTCATCCAGGCCCAAAATGGATTCTGCAAAATTCTGTTACTAGCCTATGTCAATAATTTGTAGTTCTAGTCTTTTTATGAAGCCAGTTTCTTGTTCTGGTCTCTCTCTAATAAGGTGATCAAGTAGATCAGGTAAGTATTAAAATACCAAAATCACAGAAATGTATGCGCCTCTATTTTTATAAGTTTATAAAACCATGTCTGCAGAGGTGAGGTTCTGTATCATGCCCACCATGGCCATACCCATCCCACACCCCCACCAGCCCTCCAAAGTCAAACCCAATCCTGATGTGGCCCTCAATGAAATTGAGTCTTACACCCCTACCATACAACATATATCTTCAAACAGGACCACACTTCATCTTCATCCCAAATCTTTCATCACTTTTATTTTTAATTCTGTTCATTCTGTTGGAGAATGTTTGCACTTCTGAAACAAAGTTGTCTTTGTCTTTGTCCCTGTCCCATTTATAAATCTTAATTGTTCTTTATGTTTTTTAAATGCATTTCTTCCAGTGGTCTTTTTCTTTTTCTTTCTCAGCACAGCATGCAAAATATCTTCTTCTCATCTTTATTTTTACAGCAGTCATTCCCATTTATGTTTTTTTCCTCATCCATAGCTTCTTCCACTTCACCATTCTACCAGCAACATTTTCAGGCTTTTATTAGCATTTTTGGCATTCCATAATTCTTTTATTGCTGTTCTAAACTTTTATTTCAGAGTCCTAGTTTTATATTGACTTAAACATCTCCTTTCTGCAGTTATTTTAGTTTCACTCTCATTTCTTCTTTCTTTTTTCTTCCATTCCCATTTATCCCCCAGATCCCCTATTAATATTACCAAGAAATGGACTGTCTTACATTTAAAAAATTCTCCTCTACCTTTGATCCTTAACTAATTGTTTCATCCTTTTATGTTCATTTTTCCCATGTGTAAATTTTGAATAAACTTATGTTTAAACCTTATATTCAAAAAAAGCATAACTTTTTCTAAAAATTACTCAGAATGCTGTCATCATTCTCATCCATTCTTGGATTTCCAAATATCTTAATCACTTTTTCTGTGCTATATTATCTTCTTTCCAGCAATCCATTTCAGTCACCTAACTTTTCCTCTAGATTACATTCAGATAGAAAGTTATATTCCCCCCTCCTTCCAAATCTCATCTGAGGTTCTTCCATTCTTCACTGGACTGTAACACATAATTTTGACTAACCAATGAAGTTATACTTCATAGTTATACTTCATGTACTGTGAGTTATACATGTACATTAAACTCACAGTGGTCTGTACAGCACCAAATCGTACATTCTAACATATATTTTTAGCTTTTCATAATCAAACCTACATCTTACTTTGTCCATATAGACTAGCCATATTTATTTTGTGCAAACCAGGATCTTTAATGTAGAGACTATTCTGCAAACCAACATGATGTTGTAAGTATCCCACCAAATAAGTAGACATCATTTATTGACCATATACTCTGGATGCAAAAAAATATTGTTCAAAATAAAATGCTCAGGCATATGATAAGCTTTTGCTGAAGAAGAATCAATATAGCTTCTGGAAAAGGGAGTCCTGTATCAAAAATCCTTTAGCATTCTTTCAGAATATAAACTAGCTTGTGGATCAGAGTCTTGTTGAAAGTATTGGTCAATGGATTTTGAAAAGGATTTAAACAGTTTTTCTCACCAAAAGCTTCTGAACAAACAGCATAGCAGTGGCTTATGAAAAGTGGAAAGATGAAAAAAAAACAAGAGAAATCATAGTAGGAAAAACCAATATAGACCCAATAAATTATATTACAATTGGTGGTTTTAATTTTGAAAGACAAGCAAGAAGTCTTAATTTGTTCATGATGCCAAATAATTTAAGATGGCTGAAACAATAATGAACAGCAAATGGTTGCTAAACTGGGAAAATATTTAATTATTTATTTAGATTTATGTGTTACCTTTTTTAACAGAAACTCCAATATCAAATTATTATTATAAAGTCAAATGTATTTCAGGATGAATCAGTGAGAAAGTGATGCAAAAACTTCGAAATTCACAAATTAGATTACAGACTATTAAACAAGATGTAGCAACAGTCTTATCTAAACAATGCACTTCCATATGTTCATATAACCTCTGGCAGAATTTGCTTGGAGGTGGTTTGGAGAAAGATTAAGAATGTTTAGGGGAGAAAACCATTTAATTAATTCATCCACTTTAACCAGTCAAATTTATACACATTTTTCTTCTTTTGTTTTTTCCCCACCTTTATAAATAGTTTAATATTAGTTGATTTGATTAATTATCCCAATTTATTTTTGTTCATTAATTTTAAAAGAGCCCAATAATCTGTTTTCAGTAATTTTTGGTGGTTTCTTTCACTCCCTCTGTTAAGGTTTTAGACTTGTAAATTTTCAATTTGGATATTTTCTTGAACTCTCAGTTTATAGAAGATATTAGAAATTCATATCCTCCAATCAGTGCCTTTTCCATTTACTATGTTCATGTTAAATTTTCTAGTTACATGAACTTTTCATTTGTAAAGACATAAAAAAATGGTTGCTGTCCTTAAGACTCTACAGAATATGCATAATTTGTATGTATGTTTGTGTGTGCTGACTTTTTCCCATCCTTTTCACTGACTCCCTGGATTAGGATGTGGTCAAAATCATATTGTTTTATTTGAACTATTTGCTGTAAGGACTGAAGAAATGAACTGTAACAGGAATCAGCAGAACTATTATGCTAAAGCAGGGTTGCCAAACTTGGATCGTCACAGCGGCATCACATGACATATCACAACTTTTTTCTCCTTCACTAAACTGGGTGTGGGCATGGCCAGTGTGTGATGCATCTAGGCTACTGGTCATGAGTTTGACAGCCCTGCTCTAAAGCATTAAAGTTAGTAGATGGTGTTGAAATTGGAATTAGAATTTTAAGGGCAGAGCAAAACAGTAGTGTGATTTCCATCTTTAAAAATAACAATTTATGAACAATTATGGATGTTACAGTATAAATGGTAGACTCTTTCAGTTTTCTGACAGACTGCAAATGTCTCAGTTCCCAAAATTTATTTCAATCATGACTGTTAAATAAGAGCAGGTGAAGACAAATACCTAAAGGCAGAAACACTAGAGCTTGTTGGTTCAGGACCTTGGATAGTTATAATAGATATTTATCCAGAGAGGCCTTAGGTTCTGAGTTGAGTACCTTGGAGAGCAATTCTACAACTAAATATCAGAAAAAAGAACTGGCAAGATTTTATATGCTGATCAGGAAAAGCCTAGCAGCTCTGAAGATCTGGTATCATGTTTTAAAGGGCCAGCACTCTAGCATTCTTTTCTGCAGTTGCTAGCTTTTTCTCAAAGTGCAGGCAGAACTAATGAGTAAGGACTTTGGTGTAAAATATTCTTCAGAATTTTCCAAGAATATTGCGTGACTCAAAATCTACAGTCCTTGCTTTTTCCTGGGATTTATGTGGAGCACACTCCAAGCAAGAGATGTCTTAAACAGATGCCAGGAATCAGTACTTCATGTTCTTCAGAAATGTTGCTACAAATTTCCAGTATTTGTAGCCCTGGGCTATAAAAATATCTATAAGTATTGAAAGAGAAAAATGCTATATTTCTACCTATTTATTTTTTTTAAAAAAATAGTCTTTTAAAGGGAAAATGAAGTCTGTTATTTATTATTTAAGCCATTTGTACATAATCCTAACTAGCTCTTAGCAGTAACAGAATGTTCATGGAAAAAGCTTATTCGAAAGAGGTAAGTTTGTACATTAATTTAAAATGGTGGATGTACTTCTACACCTTTTTTGTGTTTGTCATTAGATAGATATTTAAGTTGCAATGGAGATTTTAATCTTTGCTGATAATCAGTCACCCTTGTCTCTTAATCTTTTACTGTCTATCCCTTCAATTTATCAACATACATCTAGTTTTGACAGGCCCAGGAGATTTTGAAGCTGGTCATGCTCATGTACTTTTTGACAATGTGCTTTCTGACTAGACAATAGAACTCTGCTATTTCCCCACTGCTACTCACTCAATTTTCTGCTTTCTGCCATCTCTCTGTTAAAAGCCTTTTTAATGGAAAATAGGTTTTAAAGATTTGGGTTTCTCACTTTGTTGACTTTGTATGCCAGAAGCCCATAATTATTATAGCTATGTAATTAATGAAATAATTTTAAATGTAGAATATTTCTTCCAGTTTCATAATAATAATGATGAATACATCTTTCTTGTCATGGTTTTGTTTGCATTATATGCCTACAGAGTTACTATTATGAGTTCTGTGTCTCTCACACTATTGGTGTAGGAAATGCAGGCCACATGAAACAATTTGGCAGCTATATTAAGTCTTAATGAATGCTTAATCCAAAGTAAGTTAAGTAGAGACAGTATTGTAAAAGATTGTCTAACTGCATTAAGTGCAGGCATCAATGATAGCATGATCACAAGCAGCAGTATCATTTCAATCTTAGATTATTATTTGTAAATATTAACCTGCCTTATTTTCTTCAGAATTCTTTCTTCCTTGCACTTGCTAAATGGATGTTGCTTTTAGCAGATTCATTAATATTCCTTAGAACATATTGTGTTTTTCAATATGAAAAACAGAACTTGAAACATCATTAATATTTTAATTGGCAAGATTATATATTTTAACCAATCTTTAGTGTTTCATATGAATTTTATCCCCGTCATCTTTTTTTAAATCAGGGATAGGTTTTATTATGATTCTTCACATATATTGGTTTTCTAGTCTACAGAAATTGCAAAATGATAGGTAGAATTTTGAAATAAAATAATAGTTATAGTTTATAATATGTAGTAACAGCTAAGAAAGCATTTTATCTTCTTTGTTCTTGCTTTGTATTGTAAAATACTCTCACTTTTCCACACAGTAAAAGAATAGTTTTCCTTCATAATGCCATAGAATTTTAAATGAAGCTGAGGAAAGCATGATTCATTCTATAATGGCAGTGAGGAACATCCTTGCCACTCAGCAGAGTAAAACCACCCTCTTCTGAGGTAAATGAAGGGAATTAGGGATGTCTCAGTCATGCAAGACTCAAGGTGTTAACCTTGAGAAAAGGATTACATAGTTTGGACTATTATTCTGGAATAGAGGTATCAAAATGTGTCACATCACTATCCATAGGATAGAAGGTGATGTGCTCGTTCATGCTATGTTTGCAAGAAGAGATAAAAAGCTCTCATCTCCATAGTTTTTCTAGATAAAATCACATATCTGATAGTGGATTATTTTTTCACTATAAAAATAAAAATATGTTTGAAATTTCAAAATAGTTAAGTTATTTGCATAGAGAAAATGCAAATGGTTGGGTTGTTTGCCAAGCATAACAGCTATGAAGAAACCTAATATGACTATTGGCTAATGAAGAGGGTAGAAATCTTGAAAATACATAAAACTAGTAAGAAGCAAGCCACATTCAATTCACTGGTACTTCTGAGTGAAAGTTTGCGATGCAATTGTGCACTTACATAACCTGTACTTACATGTACTTACATGTGTCAATAGTTAAAATTGTTTTCATTCAAAAATTACTGTTCCCATTTATTACAAGTATCTTCTGGGTTTTCTACGTTTCTTACACCAATCTTTTCTTGCTAATTTTATGATAATAATGAGCCAACGGATGTCGTTTAATGAAGAATGACCTTTTAATTGAAAGGCTGTAAATTCATTCTCTACAGTGTACACCAAAGCAAATTAAAATAAACATAGGAGCAAGCCTTTTTATGTTGCATTTCCAATCTGATCAAGCCATTACCAATACCTTAGCTGATTATTTTTATATTCTTGTAAAGCACACAGGTATCATTGGATTAGTATTTACACTTATTATGTACAAATCAGAGAAAGACTGGACTTTTACTGATTAAATGGGAAATGATCAGCATTGGATTAAAAATAAAGCATCTGACATGCTGTTCCTTAAAGAAGTCTTCCTAAAACAGTAAGAAGAATCTGAGTGGGCTAAAACACAGCTCAAATGAATCTACTGTATATTTTTAAAAATGAGTCATATTCCATATGCCATTTATTTTCTAGGTTATAATAAAACGAAGTTATAAACAAAGCACTTTGTCAGGGATTTTATGCCAGTTTTCTTTTTGCTGATCATGTTACTGTCTGAAAGAAAAAATAGCAAAAGACTTCCTTTCAAACTAGTATTTTAGATATTGAGGAACAATGAGAGAAGAAACTATAAAAGTGCTTAGAGTAAGAATAAACAACTATTTTAATGAAAATGGAATTTAGATTGCATTTCTTGAATTGCTTAAACTGGTACTTAGAAATCAATGGAACAAGTCCCAGTGTCCAAAGATTGCTGTTGTGCTGTTTATAGAAGCACATAGTTATAGAACTATCAAAAGAATCAAATAATTGGTTGGATGCAGGTATTTCAAACAGGCATAGAGTATTGAAGTTCATAATATGTACTTGTACAATGACAATAATAATAAAGTCTATAATCTAAAAAAGTAAGACTGCTTTGTGCTTTTAGCATCATGCATCTTTATCACAAACACTTCACACCCAATGGAAATTTTCCATATCCTTTAAACTTCTGCATGCTAATGCTGTCTATTTGGTTGTTAGACAAATAGAGCAAGCTTTGCTGACTTCATTTTTATTCTTGGCAGCATGTTTTTATCATAAGGCAGATAGTCATTAATTTACAGAATCAACGCTGGGAACAGCTTTTGTGATCTCATATTAAATTTTCCCCTGAATCCGCCCCTTGGCAAAAATTACTCACATCGTTAAAAAATATTTAATTAGGCTGTAGTTTATACCCATCTCACTGGGGAAATGTTGGAATTAATATGATTTGCATGAATTCTGTTTCTCTTTTTCTGCTAGAGATTAGTTTTGAATTCAGTTCGGAGGGTCATTGACACTGCCAAGGACTCACAATCGTGAAGGTCAGACAGGTAGCAAATATACCCCATGGGCAGTTTCCCTGAAAAGACAGCTCAAAATTACTTTTAATTATGGGTTATCTGAAAGGCTATTTTCTGTTTTTATTTTCAACTCAGTTCATATCTAAGGCAGCACTGATTAAGCTCATATGAAAATTTGTTTATATATTTGTATATTTGCTTAAATAACAGCTAAAGTTAACTTTAAATTTTGAAGTGAATAAAAATCTTTTGACAATGATTATAAAAGAAAATGAAAGAGGAAATTAAAAAATAATGCTGAAGGATGTGAATTATGATTACGCCTTCCTTAACGGTGCATCTAGTTGATCTATTGTCCCTTGTCAGATTAGATACAATGTTTAGGTATGCATTATCTTATTTATTATTTCAAAAGTAGAGGGAAGACCCCAAGGGGTTAAATTCATTTGCATTGAGAGACAGAGAGGGAAAGAGTATTTAATGGAATATTTAATTAATAATCTAATCAATTAATCTCTGCTACATAAATGGTGAGATCTAATTCGTCTTTGCAGCTATATCAATAAAAGAAGAAGTGGGATGGCTGCCCAGTTATCAGCATAATGGGAAACTATTACAGATACTAAGAAAAAGTGAAAGTGCATTAATTCTTAGGCTAGCATAGAAACCAACAACTTTAATAAGGAACTTTCATAGCTTTGACAAATATAGTATGTCTGCTAGAACTAGATTATATGCAGCTCACTTTGATATATGTTGGTGTTAGTTATGAAGTATAATAATTTAAAAAATAAATTATTATGCAAGGCATTTAAAACATTTTTTATAATAGATCAAGAATGCTAGTGAATTGATGAAGTATTTGAAGCCTGCAAATAAATAAAAATTAGGAAGAAACAATCTATGTATGTTTGTATGTCAATGTTTCCTTGCTAACTGCTAGGAGTTGTGATTAATGTGATGAATTTGTATTTCTGAAAATATAAGCAGCACCCCTATTTTTAAAGCTCTGTCTCTTTAGAAAAATTATTTCTCAATAATTTAAATAATTTAAATATTTAAAAATAACAGATACAGAAATAAATGATTTTCATTTCTGTAAATAGTGTTTTAGTAATTTTTTCCTGAATTAAAAAAATGTGTCTATTTCTGTGTGTTTCTGTGAAACATCTTGCAGACCCATATATAAAGGAAAAATGACTACAAAATATAATTTAAATGTCCAGGAATTTGAAAAATAGGACATCAAATTAGATAAAAGACTAAATTTATAATCTTTACTGACTTGGTGGAAAAAAACTCAGTGGAACTCAGTGGATAAATGCCACTTAAATAAATCTCATGGGTTTACTTCTAAATAACTAAATAGAAGAATTAGTATTATTGAATTCAACTGAATTTACTCCTAGAAGATATTTGATATCAAGTTGTTCTATTAAAGTATAACTTAACAGAAGTTTACACTCAGATATATTGCTATGTCATAGGTAAGTATCTGTGAGATTTTAGCCCATGGAGAATAGAGACCTTCGTTACATCTGAAGTTAGGGTAGTCTTCAAATTAAAGAATATACACAGAAAAAACTGTGTTAACTCATTGCTATTGCTGAAGGTCCCATATTATTTAGAGATACTATGCTTTTCTTGTTATTCTACAAAAACTAAGCAATTTGTTGCTTTTTAGAATCCAAATCTTCTCCTTGAAAAATATCAGATCCTTTTCTGGTGCTTCATTTTATATTATACTTCATTTTAGTCTCGGTCAACTAGTTATACTTACCATTATAATTTCTGGCAAGAAAAAACAGCATTTTTTTTTTTTTGGTGACGCACAAAATTGTCCAAACATACAGGTATTAATTATGCATATTATGTAGAAAAATAATGCTGCTAACCTTGCCAGCAGGCAGATTTCTAGTCAGTAAATAGCATCCCTCTCCCGCAGTGACAGATTGAATTCTTTTCCCTGTAGGTGACAGCAATCCTGACCACTCTCACAAAATTACATTGCCAAAAAGTCAAAACAAAAACTGCCTTTATTCTCATTTCAACTCTATTTGTGACGAGGTCCTGTTTTGTACATACATTGCCTTCCCTTGTTCGGTGGGTCCCTTATATCAGCTGTATTTTGCGCAATATGGTTCTATGAAAAATCATTTCACTGGGTTCTTCTCATGTTCAAGCCCCTAAATATTTTGTATCTAAAGTGAACAAAGGATATGAGATACAACTGCACTAAATAGATAGACACAGTTCTTCATCTTTCACCCCATCAGTGGTATTTATTCAGCCCTATTGAGGGAGAGGGATAAAATTCTTTGAAGACTAGAACCAGAGTGGCTGTCATTTCATTTACTTCCCTAGAAAAGTAAAAACCATGTTTTGAGTAACTGTTTGGGTTAGGAGGAATTCAGTATAACTGCATTTATAAAAATGTCCATCTCTTTGCCATTTGCCAGAATTAACCATTCTAATGAATGACAGAAGTAAAACAGATTATTTTCTATACTCTGTCAATTGTCAGTTTAACATGAAAGTTTGGACTTAATAACATTAGATTGACTACAGCAGCATCCATAGCAAACCATTATGACACAAATAACAACACATGCATGATAAAGTCATGGTGCAAATACACCCTGATATACTTACATCTCCCCGGACCCAAGTACATAACTCACAGGATTTCCATAATGATGTCATTATGCAAGTTTTGTGAATTGCCCCCATCCACTCTTTTGACCTCTCCTTTCATGGATACCCATGTTGAACTAAACTAAACTACAGTTTTAGTAAAATATGACACTTCTCTGAATTTATAAATCTAAATCTCCTTATAAAATGCAAAGAAGCTTTTGTTTTAAATGCTGTGTGATTGGTATGGGTTAAAAAATTAGATGAATTCACTCTTGTTTTGAGGATGAGCTTTCATTTTACAACTCGGTCCTATGTGGTTGAGAGTTGGCCGGTGTATAACACACTGTGCTAGAGTAATTTTGCTAATGCAGTATGAACTATGTTCACTTCTAAAGCTTCTCCAAGATGTTCAGATAATAGAAGGACACAGGATGAATGTTGCTGCACTGACAGTGTTCCTTCTTGTAAATACATATCACGTTAATGTTCAGAACCATTATGCAACACTGAAGAGATGTTAAAAAGAATACATCTATAGACAAATGCACATCTTTATACACCCATTTTTCCAATATAGCCCCTGCTACCTCAATATCTATGTTAAACTGAAGTATAATTACAATAGAAAGACAGATGGCAGCAAAGAATTACAGAAAATTGGATTGCATTGATGCCATCTAGTGGCCATTTGCATTTTTGCAGTCAGTTTAGGGAAATTCACACACAAGTAGCTGGTTAAATTGCCATCTGTAAATCCATACATAATTATTTATCCATCTGCATTTTTTTCTTCATAATGAAATGCGTATTATGGGATAAATTCTACTTTATTTATTTATTTATTTGTTTAGATTTGTATACCGCCCTTCTCCTTGCGGACTGAGGGCGGTGAACAGCCAAATAAAAATAGTACACAAAAGTTAAACAATTTCTTTTAAAAAAAAGCATATAACTTTGGCTAAAAATTAAAACCATTAACCATTAAATATTTAAAATACCCAACCCTATAATACAGATCTTAAAAATTCAGCGGGGTCAGGCTAGACCAGCAAGCTGAAAGAGATGAGTTTTCAGGGCCCGACGAAAAGTCCGGAGGTCAGCAATTGTTCTCAGTTTTGGAGGAAGATCGTTCCTTTAAAATTTTAGAGCTAAACTAAATAGGAAGCTGACTTCCATGATAGTTTCTATTCTTTTTTTTAAATCTCTATCTCCCAATTTCAGTGACTCTATCAAAAGGCAATTGAAAGTCAGGAAAAATACCAGGTTTGAATTTTCATCACCTGTTTAGTATAGAGCAATAATTTAAAATTCTAAATATTGTATTTAAATGCAGGTATATAAAAACATATTAGCTTACAACAAGAGCGAAAAAGGTTGTGTTTTCTTAATGATGCAAAGTCAATAGTAGATTCTGGAAATATTAATCATGAATTTTGTAAAACCAATCATGAAACAACACTGGTACTCAGTTTATTTACTGACTATTTCACCATCTTTGAAATAGCTGGTTTGCCTAAAAAATAAAGCATCGCAACAGTTTGCTGCAGCCCTTAATGTTATTTTATCTATTCATGATATATAGACGCTGTACAAATAATATACAAGGACAAGACTGGTAGCTCAATCTATCAAAAAGATCTAAAGAATAGTCCAGACTCTATTGATGTCAATGAACATTAGCCAATCTGACTTTAACAGAGGTAGTATTACAGCCAGTATAACACAGAGAAATTCTATTATGAAAGGACTAAACTGATTTCCTTTTCAAGGAAAGTATTTTGTTATTTACCAAATATAAACTGGGGTAGACACTCCCACATGCAAATCTAATTACCTTTGTTGCCAGACTGTGAGATTCTAAAGCAGAAGGTTGGGCAGCCGGGTTTTGGGGGAGGGAAATGGCAGGTTGGCATCCCTAGATTCTACATTTTTAGCTCATGTTATATTGTTTTGACATAATTATTTGACATAATAGTACAGCCGTCAAAGAATTCGCATACAGATTCTAGCTTTGTGCTATAGAAACATTGATGAATAACAATGACATTTAGATGTCACCAAATGATTTGCATTTCTACAAATAAGAAACAGATCTGGGTTCTGGGTTTCCTGTGCTCCCCTCTTCTGCTCTTTTCACTGTAAGATGAAGCTAACTTTCTTCTAACCTAGAATTCCAATAAACATCTAAAATAGTTCATTTCTTTTGGTCATAATTACAAATATTCCTTCTTCCTTTGTGTCTCATCAAAATTTATTAATTTTTTACCTATTACCATTATCACTGTTCTATAATTACACCTGGGGTGGGAACCTGCAAATTTCAACTTTGTTCCATTTCAGTTCCCAGGAGTCTTAACCAGGGTAGCCTAAGTGTTTCAGCAAGGTTACCCATCTTTAATCTATATGGCCTTCACTTGATTAAGCACAGCCCTTGCATTTTGTAATAACATTTCAGTATCATCCAATTTTTCAGTCAATATAATATTAAGATGTGGGGCCTATTTCAAATATTTTGAGCCCTAAAAATTTGTTCAATTTCTTCATAATGATAAATCTCACTGTGTGGTATGAAATCAAACTTATGGCATCATTTAGATTGAAATTTGCTTTTTACAAAATATGGTAAATCTACTGTATATGTAGTGTCCTTCACAAGATTATTGCCAACCAGCATAGATAATATTCAGCAAGAATGTAGACACTGGATAGGTAATCAGATCTGATGTAAGAAGCATCTATGTTTTTATTATTTTATTATTGCCTTTTTAATATTTTTCTTTTGTTTTACTAAATCATGCTGTCTGCTTTTAAAATGTACAAAGCACTGTGACTTCAACTGAAATTTGCACTCAGTTCAGAGTAAAATTGTCAGGAAATGATTATTTAGTTATTAAAACATTTACAAAGGGATCTCTGGAATAGTGTGCAAACTAAACTCAGGAATCAAAATTACAATATTTGAAGGGACCTTACAAAACCTAAAATTATCCTAGGCGTGGTGGCTGATATGAGGGAAAGGATGAGGGACAATATTTTCCCCCCACTACTCAAGTTTATTGTAGCAACCAGCTACAAGGGGTGGTCCAATCTTGGCAACTTTAAGACTTATGGAATTCAATTTCCAGAACTGCTGAGTGGGTGGGGAATTCTGGGAGTTGAAGTCCACAAGTCTTAAAAGTCACTAAGGTTTGACACTCTTGAATTAAGTAGTTGAAAAAAAGGGAAATTGCTAATGGAAGAAAAAAAAACTTATAGGATGATGGTAGAGGAAGGAGATTTTTAGAGCTTTGCCCCATTATGATGTTATCAAGAGCAAAGGTAAGCTTTGTGAGAACCAATTTTGAACTGAAACAGAAGCCCCATTTCTAAAACTCCTCTCTTAATGGTGAACTTTTGAATTTACTTAATGTTTTGCTCTTTATTAAAACGGTGAAGTTGGAAAACCTGGGCTTTATTGTATTTTATGTTATTCTATTTATTCAATTTTTATAGCCGCCCATCTCTCATCCAATTGATTCTGGATGGTGAACAATATCACAATAACTAAAATCATAAAAACATAAAAATTGTTAAAATTATACATATAAGCAAGATTATGAGAATCATAATGTATCATTTTTATGTAATTTTTACATAAAAATTAACAGTGCAACCAGATAATGGGGCCCTTAACACTTCCAGAACCCCAGGCTCATGCACATAACCAGGTCTTTAGAGCAGGGGTGAAATGCAGTTACCTTCATTACCGGATCGCAAATATGAACACATGCGTAGAGGGTCAAAAACAGGACATGATGACGTCTGGGAGGGTAGGCAGAGCCTCCCGCCACCAGCCCTACCAGATCGTGCAAGCCGGATAGATCTGGCTGGATTTCACCACTGCTTTAGAGCCTTCAAAAAACTTACAGGGTCGGGATCATTGTTAAATCTCAAGGAAGAATGTTGCAGAGGGCAGGTGCTACTGCTGAAAAGGCACACCTCCTGGTCCACCACCACAGCCAGCATTTCTTGTCTGAAAGGGCCTGCAGCATTCTCAATCTATTAGATTGATTTGGGCAGGTAGAAATTATTGGGAGAAGATGTTCCCTTATATAAACTGGTCCCAAACTTTAAAGGTAACAACCAGCACCTTGAATTGCACCTGGAAACAAACAAGAACCATTGCAATTCCTGCAATAGTGGTGTAACATGCGCTGTATAATTGGCATCATTAACTAGCCATGCAACTGCATTTTCAAAATGCTTTTCAAGGGCAGCCCCATTTAAAGTGTATTACAGTTGTCCAATCAAGCGGTAATGAGAGCATGAATGACTATGAGCAAAGCCCCCCAGCCCAGTTAAGAAAGTAAAGGATATACTTTCCTTTATATCTGTCAGATAAATTTTCTTCCAATCCACAGGAGACCAAAAATTGATTAAAGGCCTGCCTCCATTATGACACCCATAAAAAAGGAATAGGGCCATCTTGACTGTTTTGATCCCCACTCCCATCCCAGATACCCCTGTTTGCCATATTCTCCAAATATGTTGAATTTAAACTTCTACAATTCTATAGGCACTTCTGTTTCCTATCATGGTATTCTAAAAGCAACATCTATTTTTGTACTAAACAAGTTTATGATAGTTTATAATATAATAAACATAATAGTTTATAATAATAGTTCATAATAAACATATCCGTTTCGTGAGATTTCCAGAAAGCCCAAGAAAAGTTCATTCTGGCAGTTGGAAGTCTGTGGCCGTTAATTTATTGTCAGATTTATTGTCAGATTTGTATGTTGCCCTTCTCCTGTAGGACTCAGGGTGGCTCACAACAATAAAACAACCCAACAATGGATATAATATAACTAATATCAAAACCAAATAGAAAATCCCCATAATCCCCAAAATTAAAATCCGCAACAGATCAGGGAAGCTGCTGAAAGAGCCATGTCTTCAGGCTCGCGCAGAAGGTGCGGAGGCCGAGAGCTGTACAGAGCTCGATGGGCAACCCATTCCAGAGAGTCGGTGCGACCTCACCATTAATTGAGGCAATCCTGATCTAGATAGACAGTAACTCCATCTAGGGTTAGGGTTAGGGTTAGGACAATTTCATATGTTTATATAAAACCTGCAGACAGAGGTTGCTGTATACACCATGAAAAGGTGTAAAAAGAGAAGTAAGTAAACAACAGAAGATGTGCTGAAGGTAAACAAGTTAGTTAAAAAAATTAAGCTATTCTTGAAGGACTAAAATTGATACTTACTATGGTGGACATATCGTATACTCAATCCAGGTTCAAAGGCAACAGATTGGAAAGCTTGAGCAGAGCAGGGAAAGCTTGTTTGCCCTTCTATCCCTCTTGTGAGTTTTCCAGAAACCTCGGTGTCTCTGTATTATTTTGAAAAAATATGCTGGGGCATAATCTCATGTATAAACACATTTCAAACGATCACTTGAAGCAAAACTTCTGTGTTGAATTTGGGGAGCAATACTCTGACTGCCCAATTGACTAGATTGTTCCAGCACAGAAAGAGCTTACAATAAAAATTTTGTGGTTTTTTTCTGTAAGGAAACTGATGGAAACCCATTGCGAGTATGTTTTTCTTTATATATTCAGAGAACATGAAATATTATGAATAATCTTCTAGAAAACCCTAAGTATGTGTCCGTGTATTAGCTTGTACTATTTTGTTTCCCTAGAGTCTTCTGTTTTTTTAGCTGACAAAAGCGAACTTTTGAAAGAAGGAAAATCAGTAGTTCAACACAGAAACGCGTGCAAAGTTGTTAAATGCAATTGCAAAATAAGAACAGCTTCCCTCAGTATGATCAGCATTTGAAAAAAAAGACAGCTAGCAAACTGTCCATCATATGATGAAATTTGACAGTAGGGATTATAGCTTTGATGGACCAGAACAGCTAATAGAAGAAGCTGACATTTTTGAAACCCTGCTAATTAAGGGTTCCTTCCTTAATATTAAAATAAAGTCTTTGTCTGGGTTTTATGGTTGGAGAATCAGGTGTTTTCATTAATATATGCCAGTCAGTCTTAATAAGCTTGGAGGGCAGAGGAAGTTATTATTGAGTGACCTTCTACAAAATAAGCATGTTGCTAAGGGCTCTAACCCTGCCCTGTTCAGACTGATGAATCTCATTTCCAATGCAAAGGCTTCGCAAGAAATCCAAGTATTCTCTGTGCAATCACAGAAAATAATCCTTGTGTCTCTTGTAATGTCCAGAATTGCCACTTACTATACTTCTACTGTACAATGAATATTACAATACATATTATTTTTTCAGCACAATTGTCTACATTTTTCAATTGGCAAGAATAGAAAAACTTATTGTCAAGATACTTACATTGAAAAGTCAGCTCATTTTAATACTTCTCAAATAGTCATCTATTCTGCTCATGAATTATAATGCACAGAACACATCCAGCAATACTCGCTTTGTAAAAAAAGATGTGTCTATATGATTACATATTCATTTTCAAATAGATCTTGAGCAGATTTTGAAGCATGCATTGAAATTCATTGAAATGATAAATTCATGGTTAGATTTTGATTTGCTTTTAATCCAATTTTAGGTATAATACATTTCACCTTTTCATAGTGGTTTTGCTTATCTGTTGGCTCATGAAGTCATAGAAATTTGAGGTAGGCTTTTTTCTTTTGCATCACAGTATCTGCAGATGAAAGATAGAAATCAACTAGTTAGATGAAATCAGTCAAATATCAACACTGTCACTTCATCATTCTTTTATTTTGTTGTGAGTGCCAGATTATTTCCAATGTATAGGGATGTAATGGCAGCTTCTTGCAATAAAGTGGATGTGATGGACGGCTTAGATAGACTAATCAGGAAACATCTAGGTCCCTGCTTCTAGCTGATAGTAATCTATTGCCATGTGATAAATAAACTATCCATACGAAGGAATATTCTCCTCTCGTAATTTAAATGATACTTGTTTTTTTACTCAATCAAACTAACTATTTTCCATTGTTTAGGAATAGGTTTTCAGTGTTTTTCTTTCATACACAACTGAAAAGAGGACACTTTTTTCTATGTGCTCTTCTTTATAATATTTTGGAGGCTTCTTCAGACACACTGCTGCCCACATTTGGTGGGATGGGTGGATATCAGAACAGATCTGTCTGTGGGATCTTTCTCCGAGGCAAATATGCTTGGTATTCCAACTCTACATTTAGATTTTCCTCACTGGGCAGATTGTTAACCTTTCATGTTTTTGTTAGTTTAATGCAAGCTTTTTTATGTTTATATTATTTTTATTGTTGCCTTTTTAATGCTTTTGTTTTGTTTTTAGTTCTTTAAATATTTCAAGGGCATGCCAGTCGTACAGAGTGTAAATTAAATAAGTGAAGAGTCAAAACAATATTTCAAGCTTAATAATTTGGTCACAATAAAACTCATTACAGTAGAAATGGTGGAATTGGACTATATTAGATTCCGTTTCACAACTGTAAATAGCATATTGTTAACCATGTTTCAGGATCTCAGCTTAAATGATTAAAGAGTAATTGCATTTCATGTATTTATATTGCCATATCAAATATAGTTGATGTATTTGCCATTTCTTTGGAAATGTAATTTTAATTAGGAAGTGTCAACTAAGTATTTGTTGCCAGCCAAATATTCTTGGATGGTGAGTGCAATGTGAATGTCAGCATGCAAGTGCTTAACAAAGGACCATCATCCAGTTCAAGACTGATCTGTTTCCATTCCATTCCCTTTTGCTTATACTAATTCTCAGCCTGTTCCACTATATTTCTGGCTGAATATGCAATTAGAAAACAGGTTACATGAAAATTAATTCATTAAAGATAAATTTAAAATATGAATGACTAAATCTATACTAAATGAAAACAATAAAGTATTGTTCTGCCAGTAACAGCATTGCAAAGTCTGGAGAAGTTTAAAATCCAAAGGAGAAATATATTCTGTTTGGCATATTATTTCAAGAGGTATTATAAAGTCAGTTTCCATTGGAATTTATAAATACTACATTCCTCAAATATTCTGATTTTGAACACTGATGATATCCTCATTCTTTTTAATTGTAGACTAATGATTTCTCAGAAACTATTCCTTGATTGAAGATATGAAAAATCCACAATCTAAATATTTTAAATTATTAATAGCTTAATTTGATTGAATTTTTTATTGTCAAACCTAAAATAATAGCTGTAGGAATATATGTAAAGTACACTTTAATACCTGCTTGAGAGATCACCCTACTATGCCAATGTAATAAAATTCTTTGTATGCGTATTACATTGTATGCCAATAGATTTCATTGGATTTAATTGAAAATAGTCAATTAAAGTATGTATATATTAATATGTGGCTGTATATTTGCAGTCTTAATAGAATGTCCCATAGCAGTTATAGATGTTTTATTCATATAATCATGAAAATAACTTAATTAAGGCAAGCAAAAATGTGCCAGAAGGAAGGTGGGCCTTCTGAAATCCATTTTGGCTCAATTCTTCCCCATCAAAAAAATTATGCACTCACCCTAGGAAAAAAAGAAGATATAAGGAGTATATGTATGTGTTCAGTGTATATGTTGCTTTTCTACTGAATTTAATTGAAACCCAAGATCAGTGAAGACACGTTCACCAGAGGTGGTATTCAGCTGATTCGCGCAAACTGGTGGTGGGAATTTGGCCAAGGTTACCAAACTGGTAGCGATGGCAGGCTGGCCATGTCCCTGAACCGGTCCCCCGATCATCGCTCGCTTGCCCCGGCCACCATGTTCATCTCCGCCATGTTCTTTGCACACATGCATCCCATTGCCTTGCAAGTCCAATGGGGTGCACATGCACAAAGAACATGGTGACGGCAGCAGCTTTTTCCACCAGTAAAAAGGTAGTTTCTGGCGGCCTGAGGCCAGCTGTCACAATCACAAAGCAGCTCTCAAAGAGGCAGGATGCTTCTTTGCCAGCCGCTTTCCAGCAGCAGTGGTTGGCTGGGGGCCACCGAAAACTCCGGTCCACTTGCCTTCCAGATTCTGGACCAGCCACCACAGAAGGTAAGCAGCCTGAACAAAGAGGCAGTGGTGGGAGAGGAAGCAGGGCTAGGGCCGGGGCCACTAAAGGAGGGGAAACGGGTGACTGGCGAAGGGAGGGTGGGGATAGATAGGTGGAAATTCCAAAAAAAATCCTACTTTTTCCTGTGGGAGTGGCTAGGTGGGGAGTCATGTGACTGAGTGGCAGCAGGTGTGAATATGTCAAGTTGGCCATGTCCACTCAGTCACATGCTCCCACCTAGCCATGCCCACCAAACCAGTAGCGAAAATGTTTGAAAACCACCACTGACGTTCACCATATTTCCTTTAGGGAATTCAAAATTATGAATTTTATCATAGCATGCTAAAAGATGTAATCCTTTGTAACTCTGAGAAAACCAATAAAGCACCACAAGACTGAATGAAGGCAGCTCTTCAGAAAGCAAGAAGTATGGATCCAAGCAACTATTTACTAGTCAGCTTGTCATTTCAGTTTGAAAAAGGTCCTATATATACTAGGATTATAATAAATCAGCAGAACTTTTTGAAAAAGAAATCAAGACAAAATGACTATTATTTTTTTTTTCATAGCCCCTAGCTTAATAAATGAAAGCAATATATCTTATATACAGTGGTGGGATTCAGCCAGTTCACACCACTTCGGGAGAATCGGTTGTTAACTTTCTGAGCAGTTTGGCAAACTGGTTGTTGGAAGAAATCATTAGGGTAGAGAACCGGTTGTTAAATTACTGGAATCCCACCACTGCTTATATATCAACTTTATTAAAACCTTTGATAAATAAATATAACCTACTCTCAGAAGCCCTCATTAGATGAGGAAAAAGATAAAAACAAAACTTTGCTAGTGTTGTGGCTCCGTTACCTGGGCCTGTGTCATCGTCAGGAGAGGACTCCGAGAGTGAAAGGGAGGAATCGGCAAGACCTCCCTCTCCAAGACCCTCCTCTCTGGCAATGCCCCTGGAGGACACCGAAGGGCAAGAGATAGGCCCAGAGCCAAGCACGTCCCCGCAGCCACAGGTGGACAGCAACGGGGGAGATAAGTGCTGGCTGGATCCTCGACAGCGACGCAGGGAGAAACGTGCCCAGCAGAAGGCAAGGCGTGCCAGGGTTTAGCTGAGTCACTGGACCACACCCCACAGGATATATAAGGGAGCGTGGTGGCCAGTCAAAGCCTTGTGACGAACAAAACTGAAGGCTTCCACACCATTCTGTATCACTGGACTATTGTTTCAAGGACTGAACTGTAAATATTGAGTGTTTACCTTTGATGTGCCAGAAGTGGAGAGTCATTATCTCCCTTCCCTGTACTTAATAAACTCTTGGCAGGCAGCCACTGGGTTTTTGCCGGCTGGTTTGCTCATTAACTCCGGAACGCCTGTTTGTGTGTGTGTGCGTGGGGTCGGGGACACAACATCTAGAAGAACTCTTTGTGATCCCAAATCCCAGCCACAATAGTGTCAAAATGATTAAACGCATGTTGTGATACTGCAACACAAGCTCCGCCTTTATATATTTGCATCAGCTCACAGTATTAGTACAAAAGGACTAAAATTCTATGGAGTTTCTCAGTCATCCAGGTCACAGTTGTCCCAAAGGTGCTTTTTCCAGGAGGCAACTGTTTTTTTCTTTGAAGACATTTCAGCTCTCAGAGCTGAGGAAGCTTCTTGGATGAGAAGCGAAACATCTTCAAAGAAAAACCAGAAAGTCCATTTGCCTCTTGAAAAAGCACCTTTGAGACAACCATGATCTGGATGACTGAGAATCTCCATAGCTATGTAGCTAAACATTGTATGATACTTTGCAAATTACAAAGAAAAGTATAACTGTGAAGTTCAGGTTATTCTTTTATTCTTCTAATATTTTGTTTCATTATCTGTGTACACACTAAGAAGTGGAATTGGGAAAATGATGTAGTTAATGTCTGTTAATCCCCATGGGTTTCTTTCTTGGTGTCCAAATACTGTGCACACATAAAGAAAATGATGTATAAGTCAACTTTGGTGCCAGGAGTTAGGGGCATCCACAAGAATAGTCACTGGTTCCAAAATGATGAGTGCAACTCAGGTGACCAAACCGCAGTGTCTTTTAAATGTGCACTGTGTGCCATTGCAGGCATGTAAAAAAAGGAGTAGGGCTTCTATCATGTCATTGAAGATAGTGATTATGGTAGCAGATTCCTCTGCCCAGGCTATTGTCCCATCAGCTTGGCTATCAATGAATATCATCACCAAGATAATCTAATTTGTTACTAGATATTCACCTAACAATGGGCAAATTCTCAAAATATTTCTTTTTGTGCGAGGGGTAATCAGAACACAGAGTTTCAAATAACCTTTTAGGTAATGGGTAGATTATCTGTTAAGATAATTTCACGATACTAGTTACTTCCCACAAGAAGGATCACTGAAGTTCTTCTGCCTCTGGAATCCAATAGATTTCTGGATACTCTATGATTTGAATTGTTGAAGCCAGTGTGCTGGAATGGTGAAATGAGACAATTTATTAACATAATTGTTCCTTAATTCTCTTTTTGATTTTATATATCCTGCATTACAGCCTAATGTAGAATGAAATTTCTAGGAGCTAATGGTTAGAGGGTAACAGAACATGCCACATGTTCTGGTTCTGGTGCTGAAACTTTTTATATTAAAAAAAATGTAAAGTTTTTATGTGTACTTCTATTACATCTGCTGAGCTATTCTGAGTTGTTCAGAGTTCATGAATGCCTGCCTAATGACTGGACTGCCTAAGCCATCAGACCATTGTCACAAGTTCGTTGAATATTTTGAAAGTAAAATAGCTTACCTTCCCATTGATTTGGATGCCAGATTTGAGTAAAACTAAAATGGAGGATTCAACTTTTTTATAAAATCAGTTTCAGCTGTTGCAATAGAGGACACCTGTAAAATTAATATGTAGTAGCTATAAGGATGACCTCTAATTAGTTCTGTTAGGGCTAATTAAAACTAACTAATTGATAGAATAGATCATCAAAAACACTGTGATAAATGCATTGTTGCATTAAAGAAAAAATAGGGCAGCTCCTCCTGAAGAAACATTCTCCAGACTCAGAAATATTGGTTAGTTTTTGCCTAATTACCAGAATTAGTTTTCTTTGAAAAGGAGTATGAGGGTACACTCCCAGCATTTTTTTTCTCTCTCTCTCCCCCTCCCATTCTTTCTCTCTCCCTCCCTCCCATCCCTGTCCCTCACTAAATAAATACATATTTTTTTAAAAAATGTTTTTATTCAAAAGATTAAAATACAAAATCCAAACGAAAAAGTTAAAGACAAAACAAAGCTAGACAAGAACATTTTAAAAATGTAAACTAAAAGGACAAAAGCCAAAACTACATATTTATCCCCTGTAGTTGAATACTAACAGATATATTTCAACAATAATAGCTTTCCCTCCTTGCAAAACAGGTCCATAATTTATACACTTCTCCATCTATATGCAACCCAATTTGACCTGGCATACATTGTATATATGAAGAAAAAACAGATTAAACAACAGCAAAATTAAAGTTCAAAGCCCTCTGTTAACAATATGTTATTGTAATTTACTCATAGAAAGTCTACCACAGTTTCTTATCTACATAAATCACCCCAATCATTATCTTTGATCCATCCAGAATCAAATACCCTCATTTGGCTCTTAATAATAAAACCTTTCTTTAGAAATTTAATTAGGAACTTTCCCAACAATTGTATCACATTTCCAAACTTTATAGGCCTCTGTTGTAAATATTTCTGCAGCATCCATTGTTGAAAAATTATCCTTAGAAATAGAGCATTCATTTTACCAAAAAAGTCCAGTCCATCCTTCACCAATTCTGTTATTCCAGAATTTCTTATATTCATATTCCTTTCAATCTTTTCTGGCAGATCTATAATTTTCAAACCAAGTACTTTCTTCTTCATATCTGGCAGCAACAGATCAGATTCCAATTCTTCAAACTGCAAATTAAGTCCAACTGTTATTTCTTTCTTTTGGATATTGTCCTAGGTTTGGTTCAAAGCCATTGTTGACCGATCAAATATTTTCAAATAAAACCTGTAAGTTGGAGAGCATTTTTTTCAAATAGAGATAACAATAATACTTAGACTTATGTACCACTTCATAGTGCTTTATAGCACTCTCTAAGAGATTTACAGAGTCAGCATATTGTCTGCAACAATCATGATCCTCATTTTCCCAACTTCAGAAGGATGGAAAGCTGAGTCAACCTTGAGCCGGTTAGGATCGAACTCCTGGCAGTGAGCGGAGTCAGCCTGCACTACTGCATTCTAACCATTGCACCACCCAGGGGTGGGTTCTAATTTTTTTTACTACCGGTTCTGTGGGCGTGGCTTGGAGGTCATGTGACTGGGTGGCGTGGCTAGCTGGTCATGTGACCGGGTGGCCATGGCTATGTGTATAGGAACTACTCAGAAAAAAGTCATTTCTGACAGGTCCTCGCACTTTTGACTGGTCCTCACACTTATGACCATCCTCATATTTATGCCCGTGCAGCATTCTTAACAACCATGTCACTCATTTCACAACTGCTTCTCTTCACCATGGTGACAAGATAGGGCAAAAAAGTAAAATGTTAGGACAGTCCTAAATTCAAGGACTGGTCAAAAGTGTGAGGACCAGTCAAAAATAACTTTTTCAGCCCTCTGAGTAGTCCATATGCACAAAAGGACTACCCAGAGGGCTGAAAAAAGTGATTTCTGACAGGTCTTCGCACTTTTGACTGGTCTTCGCATTTATGACTGATCATCATTTATGCCCATTGCAGCATTCTTAAGAACCGTGTCACTCATTTCACAACTGCTTCTCTTCACCATGGTGACAAGATAGGGCAAAAACGTAAAATGTGAGGACAGTCGTAAGTTCGAGGACTAGTCAAAAGTGCGAGGACCAGTCAAAAATAACTTTTTCAGCCCTCTGAGTAGTCCATATGCATAAAAGGATACAGCAATAGAGAGGGATGAAGGAAGGGAAGGGAAATTAGAGTAGGAGTGAGGGTAAGAGAGGGAGGAAGAGAGGTGGAGAAGGAGAAAGGAAGAGGAAGTAGGGAGGAGGAGAAGAGGGGGGAAAGAGAAAGTAAGAAGGAAAGAAAAGAGAGAGGTGGTAGGTTTGAGGAGAAAGATTGCTGTACAATAAAAAAGATGAAAGGGAAGAAAGCCAACCCCAAACAAATATAAAGATATTAAGATAAAGAATGAATTGAATATTACAGTTGTTTAATACAAATTCAACATTTTAATATAAATCAATTAGTTATATAACTATCTTTTTTGTATATTAATCAATATGAACATGAATATTCCAATTATTTCCATGCAATCCAATTTCTTACAAATCAATTAATTATATTTACCAATAACAAACCAAATAATTTCCCCCATGTATTCCTCCAAACCACAACTTAACCATTTCTGCTTTCAACACAATATACAATTAATAGTATCTCAATTATTACAATTCCCTAGTTAAATAGAGCTTTTTTTATTTTGTGTTTTAAAATCTTGAACTCTCCTCTTTTGCCCTAAATTTCCCATTGTTTGCAGTTTTGCATCTACCTTTTTTGGTGAGGAAAAAGAAAAAGAAATTTCTCTCTGCCTCATTTTAACGGTGCAGCAAAGACCCTGCTTTACTTTCAGTTTCGGTTTTTCAGCATAGCTAGGGGGAAAAAAAAACTGCTCCAGCACTGTTTACACCTAGCAAAAGACCCCTGCGCAAAACAGCTGAGAGCAAATCAGCTGAGAGTCAGGATGCTGATCTAATCAACTTGTGGTAATTAACCTATGCTGAAGCTGAAAGGGGCTGTTTTTTCTATTTTTGCAGGCACTGGTTTACTCATTTGTTTTCTTTTAACACTGATCAGCTGTAGGGCGGCCCTTTGAAGCCCCACAGCAAGAGTTTAAACAATTTTTTTCCCTCTAGCCATCAGTTGGGACTCAGGAGGCAGCAATAGATTGGGAGTGGGCGGGGTAAGCGACCGGCGACCGGCCAGGAACTGGTTAGGGGGCGTGGCCAGCCAATCTTATTACCGGTTCTCTGAACTATTAAATTTTTTTACTACCAGTTCTTGCGATCCGGTGCGAACCGGGAGCAACCCACCACTGGCACCACCACAGCTCCCAGAAAATTTTATCTCCTTTTTAAAACACCCTGTTCTTTTTAAGGACAAGAGAAGCAGATAATTCATAATCCAGTGTCTACAGAGAAAGGTTGAGATGCGTGTTTTTTTCTCCACAATAGAAAATGATTTAAAAAGGGGAAATTTTCCCATCAAAAATAAAAATAAAGATCAGAGCTCTCTTTTTTAAAGAGCTAGAAAGAACAAATTTTGTAATAAAATAAGTTTAAGTCCAATTGGATGATTTTTCACTGCCTGAAAAAATATATTTTCATCACAAACTTTCTTACGGTGAAAATGAAAGTGGTTTGGAGTTCAATAGTAATCTGTGAAAGAACAAAAAAAGTTGTAAAAGTCCAGTAAGGGATTATAAAATGGGTCAGCAGTCAACTAGTCATAAATGAAAGGGAGCAAAGCTTTAAAAGGTGCAGTTAAAACCCAGGCACCTTTAGGAAAAATGACCTGACCTTCCAATCGTCCCTTACTGAGAATTGCGGTTTTCAAGATCCCCTCTTCTCTCCAAGTGCACTATCATCCAAAGGTCATCTTGGGTCCTTCCTAGACTCCCTTCAAAAAACAAAGGGCAAAGTTGCCAAATAACCAGTTTCAGTGCAGAAATCAGCAGTTCATTACTGGGAGAAAAAGAATTGCCCTCTGTTGAACACACCATCTTGGGGGAAGTCCTGAATGTTTCCATCTAGAATCACAGCTAATTTTGACATTGATTTAAATCATTTCTATGATGGTCTACTTTTATTGTAAAAGAGTTGATGGGATACAACCCTGATGCTGTATCTTATTGGATCTGTTGGTGGCTATTGATACTACTGACCATAGTAATTTGGGAATTGGGGATACAAAGCATTGCTTTAAAATTAGTTGAGCTTTCATCTATAAGGCTGAGTAACATAGGTAACATAGGTACCATTCCTCTCCTTTGAAGATGCTATTCCATTATTGTTAGTCATATAATTTTATGGGTTATGTAGGCAACTAAAAGAAAGAAGGACATAATTAAATTTGTTAGATAGTCTTCTAGAAATACTGACCCTCAGGCTGCAATATGTGGAACTAGTGATTGTGTGATGCATCTGCCATTCTTCTGAAAAATGGCTGAAGCACATAAAATAAAATTAAGACTCATTTACTGGCGAATATCTGCTCATCTTAATAAGAAACATGAACATGGATTGCAAGCTTTTCTTACAGCCAATTCAATGATACTGAAGGATCTAAGCTAGATCCAAAGGAATCTACTAAACAATAACATTGGCCCCACTAATTCTCATCATTTTTTTTAAATGTGACTTTCTATGCTTTTTCTTGCCCACTCCTGTATTTTAAATATTTTCCCTAGCCTTATACAGTAGGAAAAGCACATTTATACATGTGCTTGTATGAGCCAAAATGATGTAAATCGTGGAATTGGGTGAATTGCATCATGACACAAATGATGAACATTTTGATATGAATAATCATCCCACCTGATGATGTTTATGAATTTATTTGCTGTCTTTCCTCAGAAGATCATGTACAAGTTGCAGTGTGAGATAATAGATATTTTGTTTTTCAAATCACCATTCTTTGTGTAAAACAAGACAAGAGTCACAGGATATTAAATGTATTTCACACAATTGCAGGACTTTTAATTGGGGATAAATGTATTACAAAATAAAGCTAGCTATTTCTGTGCAACTTGACAAATTCAAATCCCAAATCCAAAGTCCCAAATCAAATCTCATATTTGAGATTTGATGCTTATTAATTGAGTATAAACTTTGATTACAGCAATAATATGTGAACAGTGAGCATCACATAAAATCATTTATCATTATTTCATCATTACCTGTATTCCATTTCCAAACTCATGTAATTTTTGGATATTTGGATTTTCAGGTTTCTCACTCCAAACATTCTTCCCTCGTTCCTTAAATCGCTTGTATTTGGCTCAGAAAAAAAGCTAGTCAGTACATAATACTAAATATACACTTTATAATTATTTTTAAAAATAGAAGAGGAAAAGAGGATTAGATGTGTACACCCCTTTAAGTTATTTGTAAAAAAATAATAAAGGAGAGATATAAATAAATAAACAAGCAACCAACCATCCAAACCAAGTTAAGGGACATGCTGAATTTTGATGAAAATGTTTGGAAAATGAATTCTTCTAGACTATAAACCTGAGAACTTTTCCCCAAAATTAATAATTGCCAAAATAAAGCTTTCCTCTCCTGTCAAAGAGCAATTTTAGAGTGGCTTTTTGTTGCTGTTGTTTACTTCATGAATTTCCAACACTATCTATACCAGGGGTGTCAAACTCAATTTCACTGAGGGCCACATCAGGGTTGTGTTTAACCTTGGGGGGGAGGCAGGGGGTGTGGCCAGAGTGGGCGTGGCCAGGTTGACATCACTCATGTCGGGGGAGGTTCTGGTGGCCCGAGTGCTCTGCCAGCGAAAATGGGCTCCAAGTTCCATTTTTGGCTGTGGCCTCCTGCAACCCTGTACCAGCGAAAACGGAATTTGGGAGGGCTGCGGGCGACCCTCTCGAGCTCCATTTTCAGCTGCAATGGCCTCCTGCAACCCCCTTTGCTTGAAATTTAGGAAAACCACCACCATTATATCAATCAATGAATCAGAATAGAGCTGGAAGGGACCTTGGAGGGCTTCTAATCCAATCCTGTGCTCAAACATCTAATTGATTAGTGGAATTAGTATGCTGTCTCAACTTAAGCAATGTCCTATATTGTACCCTTGTACCCATCCAGTTTTGATCCATAACTCAATGTATTTCTCTTTTCATCTGACAGCAAGTATTTGGAATCTTTATAATCGTTATTATACAATCCTGATCCTACAGTGATGTTCGAACTGGTTTCTGCTCAGACCTGATACAAATGTGGCAGGGATGCAAAAATTATCAAAGTTATGTTTAAATAACCAATAATCAGTCAGGCTATGCAGTGACTAAGGAATTGAAAAGTTAATACTCCAATATCTATGGCTCCAGGAAAGCATACACATTAATCAGCAGATGTCAATATAAGGCTTCTATCTGCCAAATCATATTCTCTACACCGTTACTTCTTACCTGTTAATAGAAATGCTATATGGGATTTGCTGCATAGTAGTAGATCATGTAAATACTTTTTCTTTAACTGCAGTGTATTTCAGTGGATTGATTCTATTGCAAAGTATTTTTCAATGTTTAATTAGAAGCTGCTTAATTTAATGGCTAAATTAAATTAGTAGAATATAAATACATTTTAATTTGTAAATAAAATAGGGGGAAATCCTGTCAACGACATTGGTTTGTGATGAGATATCTAGCTATCTTTTTGCTGATTAATATTGGACTCTGATTTTTGCCTCTTGATTTCCAACACTTTAATATCAATAATTAGAGAGCTAATAATACTATTCTGAAAAAAAGTTACAATAGTCTGTACATTTATTTGTATCCTGCCTTTCTTCCATTTTCATTCTCCCCATGCTCCCATAGTGTGAGAAAGAATTTCGTGAGCTTGTAATTTCAAGGTTCTCAGTTCACCATACGCAGACTTCCCTCCTGAATTTGCAAGGCTGAAATATTTAGTCCATTTGTGCGTATGTGTACATGTGTCTTGGGGGCTCATTTACATTTAAAATTTTTAAAGTACTCATTTTCCCCTTTAAAAAGTCAGCTCAAACTGGGCAATGTTGCCATTATGAAACTAAGCTTAAAACACACCGCTCCAAGAAATGCAGAAACAGCTGGGCCAAACATAGGCTCTGCCCAATCTGGAAGTTCATGATGTTTTAAGCCCACCCCTCGTGACTTCTAAACAAATTAAAAGGCAAAGTGTAACCCCTCTCACCCGAAGAAGGGTGTTCTTCTCTGGCCTTGGCTAAGAGGTCCTTACTAGCCCAAGTGATTTCCTGAGCTTCATCACTGAGCAGGGACTTACACCTGGGTCATTCACTGTCACTTTCTAATCACATATTTAATTTGTACTGCATGTGATTCCATTCATATTTAATCTTCTGCTAGTTAGATGAAATAGACTTTTCCCCAACAAGAATGTAATGTATATAGCAACATAGGTGAAAAGAAGTGGCTTGATGAAGAAATAAACCACTTTCAGGAGCAAATAAGCTAAACATCAAATCTGAAGACAGATGCTTTCTTTCATATTTTGTTTCTTGCTTCACCCTTATATCTTCTCCCTTTACTACACAACTGATCCTTTTGCACATGTGGGCAGAGTTATTTCCAATCACTTTTAAAACTTGCCTGGAAGTGTCTTTAACAGCATATAAATGTTATAATAATAATGGATTAATACCAGACCATTCTGCCAAACCCCATGTATTCAAGTGCATTCCTTATTTCATAACCTTGCTTTTCCCTTAACAACGTGCCTTCCTGTTACTAAATAAAAGTAATTCAATAGAAAGAATGAATAAAAAGCATGTCATTTAACTCATTCAAGCCTAAAATAAAATACAGTGTCAAGTAAAAATTGTCTTTATTATCTGTAAATTAGGGATTGCATTTCAAATTAAAAACCCCCAACTGCATTTTAAGCATATTTCAGTTGCAGACAATCTTATAAAACAGACAGTTTCAGTAAGATGTCATTTGAAATTGAGATGCTTATTTTTAGAAAAGTTAGCATGTAAAGAGATTGTTTTATTTTACTGCTAAATATACTTTTTACAGGATTATTCTTCACCGACATTTCCTTCATTGAATATGATAACAAAGCATAAATCAGGGTCACAAATTCATTCCTGCCCCGTGGGAAGAAGGGATTATATGTCAATAATCCTGTTAATAGTAAGCATGGCCGCTAAGCATTTCACACTGCAGTAATTTGGTAAACTGAATTTGAGAAATTGAGATATCAAATGAAATTAATAAAATGACTATTTTTATTGTTTGTTTGAAATTAGTGATCGTTAAAAAGGCACACTTGCCTTGCCCAGAAATGTATTGGAGCAGTTCAGTAAATTATTTGATAGTTTCTGGCTATTGTTTTTCCCTCAAAAGTCCTTCCTTAAAATATTGCAATGGTCAACTGGATATGCTAAGTCTGTACTATTAACACTGGTCAACTATGAAGCCTACTGCCATACTAGCTGCAGTACAGTTATATGCCATAAGGACTTGCAACAAGTTAAAACCATATTCCCTTGCCCCTTGAGTCGTCAAAGTACTTATTCCATAAATGATTTTTAATCTGGAGACTATCACAAATCACATATATTTACCCATATATTTGAACTTTTTTTATCCCATGTCTCTATTCAAATTTTCATGCTGGTTTATATTTTTAAACAATGTAATATTACAAAGTATAAATCACATCAAGCAAAATTTTGACAAACAATAAAGAGAAAATGTGTAAGAACCATAATAATGTTTTCTATGGCAAGTAAGCAAGCATTAGATGGCCATTGGAGCAGTATGCTATGGGCATCCCTATCAAATGATGGCCCTGTTGACTGGATCTAATAATAAGACCCATGGACCAGAAGACAAGCAAAGTACTAAGCTGCAGACACTATGACTGCATTTCATTTTTAGAAAATGCCTTGGGGACTCTAGGGAGTCAAGAGGAATTATTGAAAATATGCTTTATGCTCAAAGCTTTTGTTTTGCTGAACATTAGCTTCCAGTTCTTTTTGCTGGTAATAGCCTTTTCCTCTGGATGTGGATTCTTATTAGGAAAATACTGCATTATAATGTGTCTGTTTCTTTACTTTATAATGTCTGGTCAGACATTATAAAGTAACCATTTGTGGTTAGCTGTTCGTCAGATTTAGCCAGTCCTGTTGCACTTGGAAGCCTTCACCCAAATTTTAATGAACGGAAGCCCAAAAATCTGCTTCAAAAATTTGTCCTGCACGTGATCAGTATACTCAAGACCTGATTATATAAAAAGAGTCAAACCATTTGTGCAGAATCTCTATCAGTATATGTCAGGGGTGTCAAACTCGCGGCCCGCAGGTCGGATGTGTCATGCGCTGGCCACGCCCACACCCAGTTTAGCGAAGGAGGAAAAAGACACATCATGTGATGCTGCTGTGACGACGTGAGTTTGACACCGCTGGTATATATTTCCAATCAAAGATACAGTAATTTACAGTGGTGTGCTAGAGGCAGTTTACAAGATGTGATTATTAAATTTTGTGGAGATTTGCAAGCCAGTTGAGCAGAGCTGAGGTGCGACATTTAGTATGCTGATTGACTGGTGGCTTGCAGCAAGGAACAGCAGAGCAGGTTGTTATACACTTACCAGCACACCAATGGTAAAACTGTCGGAATCCCTCATTGTCTGTTGCAGAGCAAGTCTGAGGAGCAACCAACTGTCTGTGCTCTGGTAATATGTGCTATGTATATTTAATTAGATGCTTTTACTGTTCTTATTGCTTTAAAATGCTATTAGTATTTTAATTGTAATATATTTTCTTCACTTGTAAAAGTCATTTTCTGAGATGGGCAGTTATAGAAAAGAAAGAGAGGAAGGAAGAGAGGAAGGAAGGAATATAAATTCTTTATAATATAAAATATACAATAAAATATGTATATAATATACAATAAAAGACACATGCGCTTCATGTTTCTGAAGTTTATTCTGAATCTTCAGTTAGGGCGGAATACAAAAACCAGAATAGTTTTGATTGGCAATGGATCGGTAGCTATCTGATAGGGCCTGCTTATTGCTTTTAAAATCTTTACTCTGTCTAATTGTACTTTAAGGAGCTAGATATATTTATGGAGCTTTGGTATCCTTAAATGAGTATTATTTTTATTGTTTTTAAAATGTTTTATTGTTTTAATTATTTTATACTTTTGGAATTGATTGAGATGGGCAGCTAAAGAAATTGAATAAATAAATAAATAATTTTAATTGCTTATTACAGATATTTTTTATGCTGCCTTGATTTGGATGGTGCATTGGATTCGTTACCAATTAAATGAATTACTTTGTGGGTAAAACAAGTCTGATTGGTTGCTAGATTAGCGACACACTTGTTCTCATTCAGCATTGGGAGAATTTTAGAACAAAAATATGACAAGATCCCTAGAAAGCCACAGACAATTTAGGTAATAATTCTTCATTGTTAAATCAACAAGCCCTAGCTTTTAATAGCTATTGCATTATTGTTGATTTAATTTTATTTGAAAATAAAATGAGAAATAATGTTAGTGGTCGTAAAACCCTGCATCTAGCAATCCAAGATGGTAGAGTCAGACCCAATCTTTTCTCTATTGTGATTGTTTATACTTACAAATAATGTTTTTACTTTGGGAGTATTCTGAAAAAATGATCTCCCTGCTGCAGATTAAAATTACCTTCTACCTTCATGGGAGTTTATCACTTCATTGCCACTTGAGACAATATGTCAGCCTCAATTTCCCTTTATTATTGGGCTTCATGCACACAAATACATAGACACTAGGTGAAGTGTGCTACTTGCCTCTGCAATGAGACTATCTACACAAATTTAAAGTTGAATAATGCCTAATAGCAGCATTGCTCTCCTTCTGGGACTATAGGAGTATACATGCTTTGCATACTGAAAGTTAGAGTTGATCTCTGACTTGTGTTGAGGGGAAAAAACCAGGGGATAAGAAAGGCTTTGGTCTGAGAGCCAGTGCCAGTCAGAAAAAAATATTGCTCAGTGAAAGTGAGACTGACCTAATATTTATTTACAAATATTTATTATTTATTTACAGATATTTATATGCCGCCCTTCTCCCAAAGGACTCAGGGCAGCGAATACAAGTTAAAAACGTACTATAATAAAGAAAAATCCTAATTAAAAACCAATTAAAACAGGGACAAATAAATAATAAAACCCAAGAATCAGAATCAGCCCATTTGTTGAAAGCCAAGTCTTTAGGCCTCAACGGAAGGAGCAGAGATCAGGGGCTGTCCGGAGCTCAGTGGATAACTCATTCCAGAGGGCAGGAGCACCCACAGAGAACACTCTACCACGGGCGTCGCCAGCCGACATTGTCTGGTCGACAGTACCCTGAGGAGGGCAGACAGGATGGTGGGAGGCCCTTTCAATGGGAGCAAGTACCTCCCCCCCATCAGAAGTGATGGGACCTCTAGAACACGAGGTGCCGGCATCCACAGCCACTTGGAGGAGTTGAGTCTGAGCCTGTTCCTACCCATCTAGGCCCGTACCGCCTCCAGGCATCGGGACATCATGGAAAGGGCATCCCCAGGGTGGTCCAGGGTGGAGATGTATAGCTGAGTATCATGTTCCCACCCAGCAGCTTCATATAGATGTTAAAGAGTAGGAGGGAGAGAACCAACCCCTGAAGCACCCCACAGGTTAGGGGCCTCAGGGTGGACCTCTGCCCCCCCCCCCGCCTATACAAACTGCAAGTGACCTGAGAGATAGCAGGAGAACCACTGTAAGACAGTGCCTCCTACCCCCAACCCACCAAGTTGCTGCAGTAAGATACCATGGTCGATGGTATTGAAAGCCGCTGAGAGGTCCAGCAGGACCAGGATGGAGGAACAACCTCCATCCCGGGCCCACCAGAGATCATTCACCAGAGCGACCAATGCCGTTTCCATGCTGTGCCCATGCCAGAACCCCGATAGGTACAGGTCTAGGAACTCCGTTTCCTCCAAGAACTGTGGGAGCTATTGTGCCACCACGGACTCAACAACCTTTGCTATAAAGCAAAGGTTGGAGACAGGCCAATAGTTATTAAGTGAGTCTGGATCCAGGGCAGGCTTCTTAAGGAGGGGTCGAACCACCGCCTCCTTAAGAGAGGCAGGGAAGACCCCCTCCCTCAAGAAAGTGTTGACAATTTCCTGGATCCAGTTCCCAGTCACCTCCGGGGTGGCCGAAACAAGCCAGGAGGGACACGGATCCAACAAACAGGTGGAGGCACCCAGTCTACCCACAATCCTGTCCACTTCATCGAAGGAAACAGAATCAAACTCAACCCAGCTACTACTCCCAAGACTTACCCCAGTCTCCTGGATGGATTCTGCCCAGTCAGAGTCCAATCCAATCCAGATCTGAGTGAGTTTATCTTGCAGAAACTGTACAAAATCCTCAGCTCTGGCTTGTAAGAGGTTTTCCCTCGCTCCCTGATTAAGAAAAGAGCAGGTCACTCTAAACCGGGCCACTGGGCGGTTTTCAGCAGATGCAATGAGAGTGGTGAAGTGATCCCGCTTCACCGCTTCCATTGCCACAAGATAAGACCTAATATGAGTTCTTAACTGTGTTCGATCAGATTCAAACTGGGAGGACCTCCAACACTCCTCTAGGAAACTTTTCCGATGCTTCATTTCCCAGAGCTCCATTGAGAACCAAGGAGCCACCTGGGATTTGTGTCGGTTCAGAGGCTGCAAAGGTGCAATTCGGTCCAAGGCCCCGGCAGGCTTTCCAATCCCTGCTTTCCAATCACGGGATTGGAAAGCAGGGAATGTCCCAAGCTCCGTCAGGAATCTCTCTGGGTCCATCAGGTGCCTGGGGCGGAACCATTTTACTGGTTCTGCCTCCCAGCAGCGAGGGTTGGCAGGTTGAAAGACCAGTCTAAGGAGGGAAAGGTCGGTTGGTCCATGACAGGGGGGCAATGGAAAGTTCCCCCCTACCCCAGCCATTTATCCACTGCCCAGAAAGAAAAACCAGGTCGAGTGTGTGTCCACCCCTATGAGTTGGGCCCTGAACCACCTGAGTTAGGTCCATGGCCACCATGGAGGCCATGAACTCCCAAACCATCTCAGATGTCTCGCCAATCAATGGCAGATTGAAATCTCCCACAACCAGAAGGCTGAGGAGTTCAACTGCCACTTCGTCCAAGATATCGAGCAGTGCGGGCAGGGCAGTGGCCACACAGCTGGGAGATAGGTACGTGACCAACAAACCCAACTGAACTCCAGGGTTCCACTTCAATAGGAGAGACTCACACCTGCCTATCTGAGGGACAGTTGTTGTGGCCCCGTCCTCTGAGCCTATCCCATTGGAGGAAGGAAGCTCTGAGCAGGAGGAAGAGGAGCCAGCCAGATCTCCCAGCCCCCCCCCTCTGGCACCGTCTCAGGTGCCAGCTGAAAGAGAGCCAAGTAGTGGGGAAACAGGTGTCTCAGATGAGAGTGAGGAAGAGACGTCATTCCTGGACGCACGCCAAAGAAGGCGAGAGAAAAGATTATTGCAGCTGCGGCGTATGAGGAAATAGATCTGAGTCACTGATTGGAGTCATAGGATCAGTGAGTCACTGGACCACACCCAGAAGCCTATCTATATAAGCCAGGCCAGTGGGTCAAGAAGTTGTGACGAACAAAGCTAAACAATCATAGCAACCTCGTAGTCTTGGAAGCTAGATGAACGGCAAAGCTACGTAGGTGATTTTCTTGTTTGTGTAACCTAATAAAGTCCTTGGCAGACAGTGTGCATATCGCTGCCAAGGTTGAGATAAGAACTGTGGAGTGTGCCAAGTGATTGTTAACCCTCGGCTGGCTGTGTTTTTGTGGGTCTTTGAAGGGGGAGGACAGATCAACAGTGACCTCCCTAGGACTAAGACTTTCTCTAATAACCACCGCCATCCCCCCACCCCTTCCCTGGCATTGTGGCTGGTGCAGTACAGAAAAGCCTGGGGGGCATAAATCAGAGATAGGAACTCCCCCCTCCTGCCCCAACCAGGTCTCCATAATGCAAACCAGGTCTGCGCCCTCCTCATCGATAAGATCTTGTATGGGGGGAGGGCTTATTAACTATGGACCTGGCATTCACATACACCAGTCGGAGTCCAGGGTTCCCCATTCTCGCACCCCCAGGGAGGCAGGGTGAGCAGTGAGAGTGGGAACATGCCACCACCAAATACAGTGGGTACAGCATCCCCGGCTCCTACTCCCATTTCCTGTGCCCCTCCCTACCATCACAGGTATAAAATGTCCCTCTTCTCTCCGCGCTTCATCTTCGCCCCCCCCACCCAACCCGTTGAGACCATCCAACTGGCTAGGCTGCTGATCCTTAAGAGCCCCCCCCCCAGCCTTGTTATTTACATGGAAGCCACCCTCCTCCCGGATCCCCTTAAAATTGATGCTAAAAATCTATTTAAAAAGCCCCAAAGCCCCTGGTTCTTAGCATGCTTTCTCTTGGGAGTCATGCTAATAGAAAGCAGCTTCCTATTATTGGAAAAGGGTATACCAGCATAGGCAACATTTGTGTATTTATTATGAAATACCCATTATCTCATTTAGAAGCTTGACCCAGAACAACTCGGGAAAAGGCCTTATCTGATCGAACTCATTCTAAAAGATACTCCAATCCTACTTGATGTCTACAGCCAGAGAGAGATTCATAAAGATTAGCCAACAAAACAAAACAAAACACTGTGATACTTTATTGTTAATTATCACATTAGAGTAAAATTTGAGTATAAACTAGATCTTTATAAGGCAAGAATTTCATAGAAAATCAGATCATCAGTGGAATAAATGGTAAAACGAGGGTTCTCCCTCAAACCATAAGAGTTATTCAACCCTAACACACTGTGAGTAATAGTTGTCTATCACAAATCTTTGAATTTCGTCTTAATGAATAATTAAAGAGACAATACACAAGGGAAAATTTGTGATTTGTAAGTCAGGTTGCAATCCAAATATCCATGTTTACCTTGAAATTATACTTACTGCTTATATTGTAGGACTTCTGAGTTAACATGACAGCATTTGAATTTTACTCAGATTTCTTTCTTTCTTTCATTATTTTGGTAATTTGCTCTAAATATTAAGGCACTGTAATCTTTTAATATTTATATTTTTAAATATTTTTATCTAATGAATAGTTTTTTGTAGTTATTTTCTGTAATTTAATAACTTTTCAACTTTGTTTACTACTGTGCTTCTCCAAAAAGATGACCTTATCATGTTTTTGAGTGCATGCAATCAAATTAAGCCCCACCCACAAAATTAGCCCTAATTAAGACCCCGCCCACCCCAGGGTGCTCGGGGTGGTGCGAGGCACACAGGTAAAAAATAAGCTAGGGTGGGGATGGGGGGGGTGGAGCTGTCCTACTTACCAGGCCTCGTACACCTCGACACCTTCCTCTCCTTCTGCAGCCACTTGCCGCCACTCGCACACATTGCTTTGGCCTCCGTTTTGCCTTCAGATGCCTGCCGGAAGACATCTGAAGGTGAAACGGAGGCCGGGGTGATGCGTGCAAGTAGCAGCAAGCAACCGCAGAAGAAGTGGACCAGCAGTGGACTCCTGCTGGGCAGGGCTGTTGGTGCCACCACCACGAGATGAGTCAATAATTAGAACCCTCCAAAAAGAAGACCTAGATGTTTTTCAGGGGTCAAAGGAAAATAAAACCTGGCCTTCTTTTTGGAGAAACACGGTAAGTATACAAATGTAACTTGTTAACCATTTCTACATGGGACTGAAGGGTGCCTGACACCTTTCAGCAATGCCATTATATACTGCAATTATTTTATGATTTATCAGAATATTGATAGAATAATTTATTAGATCAGAATTTCATAAGTACGTTTATCCTTAAAGCACTAGATAAGTTCCAGTTCTGCGTAGAGCAATATCATTGGTGGGGGAAGGGGGGAAGGCTGCATTCCCAAATCCCCTGATTGGTGTAATTGGAATCTCTCTCTCTCTCTCTCTCTCTCTCTCTCTCTCTCTCTCTCTCTCTCTCTCTCTCTCTCTCTCTCTCTCTCTCTCTGTGTGTGTGTGTGTGTGTGTTGCTTTTTTATTCATTATTGTTTTACTCTTTATATGTCTGTGGTTTGTTTTTACTATGTTGTACTTCACCCAGAGTGATAAGATTGGAGCAATTTACAAATATAGTAAATAAATAATCAGGGAAAAGCAAAGTGCTTGCTTAATTGTAGGTGGGGGTCTTCCAATAGCAACAGCCTGGCAACATGCCACTGCATTCTGTTAAGGTTGTGCTGATTTCAAAAGGTATGCCTATTTCATGCAGGATTATATTCGGAAAGTTGTATCTTTTTAAAAAACCAAACTTTTATAGGCTTGAACTGTGAGCTTGTGTTCCAGCTGACTTTTCTTTAAAGCAAATCAATTTTTGGGGTCAATTAAGGATAGGGGTTTGGGAAGCTAGTTGCAGCTAATCTGCATATTCCAATCAAATTAATTTTGCTTTGGTGTCTAAATGATCTAATGAAAATGAGGTTTTTATTTGTCAGTTGATACATGTGTTGCATAAAAGATACATACAATTTTCAGTATCAGAGCAGGAGATGCTTTAATATTCATGACATAAATCTCAAGTTTCCAACTTTTTAGAACTGATGGAAGCAATACATTTATAATAGATTCCAGGTGAAAAAAGAAATACTTACATTAATGTCTTCTGTTCTCGTGTCCCCATAGGTGGAACTGACAGGCAGCAGTGTGTTTGACTATGTCCATCCTGGTGACCACGTGGAGATGGCTGAGCAGCTGGGCATGAAACTTCCCCCGGGACGAGGCCTTCTCTCGCAGGGAACAGCCGAGGATGGAGCCAGCTCAGCATCTTCATCTTCTCAGTCTGAGACCCCTGAGCCAGGTGGGAATTACAATCAGAATGAGTAGGTTGGTGGGCCTTAACCAAATAATTGAGCTCATGTTGCCGGTGTGAAAAGACGATGAATAGGTTTAATTGTATTTAACAATTCAGGGCAGCTTTCGGTTCTAAGCAGTAATTAAATAAGGAATAGGTTTGGAATTAAAGAGACATTTTAATAAGTATAATAGCAAAGCTCTAATTTTGGTTGAACAATACATACAGAAAGTACCAGTCGATGTAGATTCTCTTTCAAATTATTGAAAAGGCTCAGGTTTCGTATCTCATTTTCTTTTATTGTTGCAGGAATTAAAAGTAATGCATTTATTTATTATTCAGGAAAATCACTGAATAAGCTTTATGAATATGAGCTTGTGAAGAATGAAAAGTCTTGGGGACTTGTAGAGTTCTTAGTTCTTATTTTTTAACATCAGAAGGTACTTGAAAGATGTGAACAGATAAATTAAGGCTAAAAAGAAAACAGTAATGGCTACATTTTAAACTGCCTTTCCACCCTCAGTATTTAATTAGATCAATTGTATAGAGGAATGAACAGAGGTGACATTCCTCATTGGAATTCCTCCCAGGCCTCTTATAGACTTTGCATTCTGAATGTTCCCATTTTCATTGTGTTGTACTGATGATAATTTAAGTATTAGGGGAAAATCCATTTATAAATTAAACAAAATGACTTGATATCCATCAGTCCCCTAGTTCATCAAGCTGTTCAAACACGAGGAAGATTGGCTGGTCGGCCTGGGTCTTCCGAGAGCTCTGGTAATTAGATCTGCGAAGGATTTATTCTTTGCTGATTGGGGCTTTAAATTAATTGAAGTTCCACATTTGTGGTTTTGTCCTTTTTGTACTTTTTTAGAGGAGATATTTCATATTCTTGTGTGGTGGAGTGCTTGGCCAAGCAGCAGTAGTTTAAATGTTAATTTTTCTCATGAGAAGTTTTAAGATTTTTAATGAAGTACAAAGGCTGATTTGAAGCCCTTTATTTGCTTACTTGGGAAATTATTTTTCTACTATTTAAATATGTTTGTACTGTACTTGATCTGTTGTTTTGAAGCAAGCTCATAAGACAAAAGTATTTTATTAGTGATCACTTTATAAAGAACAGTAAACTAAAGTGTCTATGTTGGATATCAGAACAACCAGAAAAATAATAGTGTATTTTTAAATGGAAGTCTTTCCAGATGGAAAACTGGAAATTTTGGGAGCAGGCAGGGGGATTATACAAACAATCATTATGAGGGTATAAGGACAGATAAAAACAAATGTGTTTGAGGGATCCTTGGTGCTCTCTGAGCTTGGCTGTTTTCTTGCAGAAGTTTCATAACCAAAATTAGGTAGCATCATCAGTGCTAGACTGATTATGTTACCTAGTTTGGTAATGAAACATCTGCAAGGAAACAAGGAAACTCAGAGAGCACCAAGGATCCCTCATTTCAACCCTAAACTGCTTCATTGATACAAATTTGTCTTTCAGTCATGTGTATGTGTCCTCAGAAACAAGCCTGCTGAACTCATTGTTGCTGACTTTCAAATAATTGATATAAGATTTTAACCACATAAAGTATTTTAAGATGCTAAACATTTAATTTGCCAAGCTGTATGGAAGAAAATGCAGCAGGTTATTCTTGGCTATTGTGACTTTTTTAACATTCTCTTTTTTTTTTTCACTGTGATTTTCCTTTGAAAAACAAGGTAAATCAGAGTAACTGGTTTTACTCTTCTGACTATGCTGGTTCAGTAATCTATGTGCATATTAGAAAAAATACTGTGATTTGATATGATGGGGATTTTTCAAAGCATTTTGTAAGTTTAGAACTAATCATTTATTATCTTTGAACTAATCATTTATTATCTTTGAGCACAGCATCTTACTGCAATATAAATTCATCTTCATCTATGCCAGGATCTAAGTACAAGAGATATTTGCTCCAGTCTTCAGACCTTACATGGGTCCCATAAATTCTTTATGAGTAAGTGGGAATTATATTTTACATGGTCTTTTAGCGAGCTTCCTCTTCCCCCAAAATTCCACTTTCATAGGATTTCCCTTGATGAATAGCACAACAGGATATTGTTTCCTGTTACCAGACAGGTAAAGTTCTAGAAACAGGACAAATATGGTCTATAATATTATGTGGGAATTGCATTCCGTAAACAAGGATTGGAATTGCAGTCAAAGACTTTCCAAAATGAAACAAACTTTAACGAAGCTCCACAATTATCACACTACCAGAAATACAACTGCAATTATTGTAATTCTTGATCAAGATAGTATTGGAATGTTTCTTTTAAATATGAAGAGCTCAAATTTTGCTCTAGTGGGAATTCTCATGTTATCTCAACTATTTAACCTTTCATTCTGTTTTGCGATTCACACAATTTTATCTTCAGAAAATTCTGTAACCCCGGCTCCCACGCATACTATGCCACAAAATTAGTCTCCTGCCAAAACTTTTCAATTTATTTTTGATTGTCACAGTGTTACTCATTCATCTTGAGTTGATCTTTCCTTTGCTATCTATTTTTCAAGCAAATTCCTTATTTCCTCTTTCTCACTTTTCTTCAAACTCCCTGATTTCTTCATCCAAATATCATATTGGTTCGTTCCATCTGGTTATATTGTAGAATTCCATGAACAAACAAATTCAGTCCTCTTCTACTCTTTATGTTACGGATTTGGCATTGATGTATCTATCGATCACTTTCTATTGATCTGACAATCTGGGAATGTCACCTTCCTCACCTAACTCGAATACCAGTTTGGTCATTTAGTAATAGCTCTCATCAAATTTTGTTGGGACAACCTAAAAGTGAATTTAGTTCTGTAACTATCTTTGAATCTATTTATCTAAAATACAAAGATTAAATATCTTTGAAACTAAATCTGAAAATGCAAAGCATGTCTCCTAGAATCACTTTTCCAAATAATGTTTGTCTTTCTTTCTTTCTTTCTTTCTTTCTTTCTTTCTTTCTTTCTTTCTTTCTTTCTTTCTTTCTTTCATCATATATATCTTTAAAACTTAGTGAATACTATGAATATTGTGCTCCTTATATAAATTCTTGAGAAGGATTCTCATTTTATATTGCATTGACAAAGGACAAAGTAGGATGCTAGATTTAGCTAAACACTTTTCATCAACACAAATACCTGATACAAATCACCAAAAAAAGTTGTCATCTTTTTAAAAAGCTTCTTAGATACCTAAAGAACCATTAACTAGAATTTCTTATCTTAATAGCTTAAAAATATGTTTTTTAAGTTTGGTGTTCAGTGCATTATCATCTCTTTAACTGTTTAATTGTCTCCGTTAGAGACAGTACTTAAAATATGTGTATATTTTGAGAAGATGGGAGAAAGGATATCATCATATTATTATGAAAATGAAACAACTACTAGGTATGGAATTTTTCAGAAGGCTTGATGTGTTCAGTGTACCATTACTAAATGACTGAAATCTAAATAACATTTGGCATTGTAATAGAAGGAAGTAAGTGACTAAACTAACCTAAGAAGCAGTGGTACGGCACTATAATAAGAAGTATGTTTTTTCAAGCAGGCAATTCTCTGATTATCTTGTTTTAAATCATCTGGGAAACACTCAAAAGAGGCTTTACCAAAAAGAAAAAAAATGTGGTAGATATAAAATGAAAATACCTAAAATCATGCTGAGATGGGGTTTCAATGGGGTGAAGACAGAGGCATGCAAATAACTTTACTTACAGAAAGTATTATTGGTCTGAGGCATGTAATTTCTAGTCTGCACTTGAAATGTCAGCTTCCATATCATCAAGTAATTTTTTTATCGAATAAACAGGTTTTCTTTTAATCTAAAAACTGAACAGTACAAAAGATTGCCCATTTAGTGCATGATATTTGAACATTCCGATGTAGAATCTCTCCAGCAGATTCCCCGGACAATTTAAGCTTGGAACCTCTGGACCATTCGGACTGAATGGTTAATTTACTTTCCGCATATCTGCTTGTGTCTTTTCATTACTTTTAATGGTTCTGCAGGCTTGGGATTATGATTGCTGTACTCTCCTTTTAATAAATTCATTGTAACTGTTGTTAAGTGCTCAGTAAATGAAAAACCAGCCATTTTCAAAAACACTGAATTAAAAAAAAAGGAAATCTATGTCATATTACTGAGGAATAGGCTCAGTATTAATGCAGCATTTTTATTTGCATATTATTAAATTACTATTATTTCATGCTAAGTAATATATGTATAATTTCTACAGTTTGTAAGAACTGTAGACCAGTATGCTTTTTTGTCAGGAATGATATATTTCATCTGTGTCTGAACTGAATCAAGACAAGGGATTGTAGGAATTTATCAAAAGGGTAAGAACTCTTAAAACTAGAAATCAACATTACTCACCTTGCAAAATGTATCAGAGAATACATAATTGAAGAATAATTTTACTAGCATATTAATGTCATGGAATCATCATATAGTCTACAGCACTTTTCTGAAGCTCTTTGAAGAAAGGCCAGGAAATATACATAGCAAATGTGGATCTCATAGGGTATAACTGAAGCTCAAATTAGTCCAAAATGTCAAAAGCATAATTAGCTGTTTGGTGAGAAAATGCTAAGGCTGATGTCACTGACTGATTATATTTTTGATCATGCAAGAATATAAAGACATATCACAGTTAAGCAAATAATAAGCACATTCAATGTCTATAGAGCAGCGTGCTTCATTGCAGAAGATCTCAAACTCAGACCATCATGAGGGTCATGTGAGGACTAGTTCATTAGACCAATGGCTGCATCCAAACCTGTTTTTCGTAATAGATACAGATGTCTCTAGTGAATCAAAGAGGAAGAAAATGAAGAGTACCATATCAAGCCATTAAATGTAAATTTATTAAATGCAAATTTACTATGAAGTAGGACTATTTTTTCACCATTTATCAGCCTTTTAAGGCAGCATTTTTCATTAACCAGAACACCAATATTTGGTTTTGTTTTGTTGTTGAATACAAATGTAAAATCCTTAAACTTTAATCATCTGAAACTTGGCAGGATTTATCTCCTCAGAAGAGGCAACTATGCCTGAAAATTATTCCTAGTTCTGCCAAGAAAGAAAAATGATACAGCACTGGCAATTTGCAAAGGAAAAAAAATGTTTTGTCTTTAATTTGGCATGTGTCACCTTCCCATAAAAGGTTATAATGCCTGCAAATTTAGCTCATTTTCAAATTAACAATAATCAAAAGCAAGCTAAAAATGATTAAATAAATGCATTCTGTTGCACAGAAAAAATGCAATTGCCATTTGTTTTCCAGTTAATGATTCATAGGAAACATGGAGGTTTGGGATTCCTCACTACAATCTGAGATATCAGTCCAAGCCTCACATAAGTGGTAGGGCCATCATGAATGAAAAGTGGTCAGTCTGAGGGCAAAAACTGGAATTATGAGCCTCATTACTGATGTAAAGACATAATTTGGGGCCCTTAATGCATGGAAGGAAATAGACTAGGTGCTTTTCAAACATGGCAACCTGAAGATGTGTGAACTTCAACTCCCAAAATTCTATGAATTGCTCACATCTTGTGAGTTGCCAAATTTGAAAAACACTGGAAAAGACCACCTTTATACCTTCACCCAAATACAGCTCATGGGTGAGGAACAGTCCTGGATAGAGAAATCTGTAGAGAATTTAGCAGTTTCTTCACAACTTCAAAGAGCACAGAGCAGCTTTCAGAAGCTGCAGCAGACAACCATTTTTGTTCCTCCTATGGGCAGGGATGTTTTGTTCACCTCTCTACTGCAACATGCTTTAGTCCTATTAACCTGAACAATGCTGAATCACCTAACTAGGAGGGGTTCAAGAGAATGATGGGAAAGGAGAGTAGAAGTGGGAATCAGTAGTATTGCAGCATCTTTAAGCAAAGCCCAGCAAACTGCATGAGGTAGGAAGCATGTGGAATACTATTCCTGCCCTAGTAGCAGGTACAAGGATGCATTCTTGGTGTGACAAGCACAATCCTGAATTATGACAATGCCTTGATGCAGACTGCACAAAATTGCTTAGAGGACTTAATGGAAGCCACAAGTCTACCAGATTGTTCAGTTTCAATTTCATAAGGTAACTAGTGGGCTTGAAACATTTTTAAAACCCTCCCAGAAGTTTTATATGGGACAAGAAGCTCAAATCTAGTTGTTCACTCATGCAAAAAAAATCTGATGTGTAAGAACATGGTCATATTCCTCTGATTTTGTCATTTCAGTTTCTATTGAGTTAAATGTCAAGATATTAACAACTCTAAGGTATTAAAAATATTGTCTCTTTAGGTGATTTCAAGTTGCAGATGATATTCTGTGAGACATGCATATATGAATATGCATGCATGGATTTTTAAGGATTCTGTATTTAATTTAATAATTTAGACATCACGTATAGCTCATCTTGCAATAATTCTTGATATTCATGAATTTTCTGTTTTTTCCTTTAAATCCATTTTTTGCATGTGCTTCTTTAATGAGACTGAAAGTTATCAAATCGAATATGGGGAATCAGTTCTTTCAGACAAAATACTACAATTTTAACAACAAAAAAATGCAAAGCTGAAAGTAAACATCGGCTTCAACCTGTGGCCCACAAACTGCATTGATTGCCAGTTTGCTTCTAGGTTCAATTCAAGTGCTAGTTTTGACCTTTAAAGCCCTACAAGTTATGGGGCCTGAAAGTGCTTAACTAAAAAATGGATTACCTTTCATGAGAGATGTTTTAATAGTGGGCAGTCTCCAAGGTCCCTTCAGCCTCTGTGTTATGTGATTCTATTATTTAGTTGGGCTGTGTAGATCTTTAAACCAGGGGTAAAATGTTCCCGGTTCAGACCGGATCACCCGACCCGGTAGCGATGGCGGTGGGTGGTTCAGAGAACCAGTAGCAAAAATCCATGCGCCCCCCCCATGCCCAGATGAGCTGCGCGATCATCAGAGGCTTTTTTTTTTTACTTTTAAAAGTGTTTTTACAACCTCTTCGGCCGAAAAAATGCTTTTAAAAGTTTTTTTTAAAAAAAGCCTCTGATGATCACGCAGCTCAGCTGGGATTGTCAGAGGCTTTTAAAAGCATTTTTTCTACAACCTCTTCGGCCATTCATCAGAGGCTTTTAAAAGCATTTTTTCCTGCAACCTGTTAAGGTTGTAGAAAAAATGCTTTTAAAAGTTAAAAAAAAAAAGTTGGCCACACCCACTTAGTCACATTACCCCCCCCCACCAAGCCACGCCCACAGAATCGGTAGTAACTAATTTTACATTTCACCACTGAAACGTAATGCTTTGGGTTAAACGGATGCTTTGGGTTCTTGGACACTCAAGCAAAGCACTCCCTCAGTCCTATTTCTCATCGAATGCATATTATAAGGGTAAAGCAAACAGGAAGCATTGCTTTGTCCCTCTTCTGAGGCCTCTTCCAGCAGCCCAGAATGATATAATAGAACAGACTGCAAATTAAAAAGTGTTATAAGCAGCTAGACTGTAACCAATCTTCTCTCCAGGTATAGGTTAAGGACTTTTTCCTCTGATAGCAGTGACTTTTCAAATGGATGAATATGTCAACTGTATGTCTCAGTTAAATATCACTGTCCCCAGAAGGATAACTACTATTAGTCTGCTATAGGTAAATCAGTTGAGACTTGTATTGCAAGTAATCAACAATGTACCTTAATCAATTGGAGGAATTGCTCTAGAGCAGCAATAGGTTGACTCCTATCCAAAAGGATAGGAGGCAGTGGGGAAGTGCCCAAAATCAAAACACTACTCCAGATAATATAATATGTATTAGGTCTTTTTAAACATTCTTGCTTAAGAATGCATTATTCTTTGCAGTTTAGTAGAATATGGAATCAAATGTAACTGTGTTATTATAATCAGTATGAGACAGCATCCTTCCATTTCTTAATGTAAATTTTGTGCTTGTGAACATTTCCAGATGGGAACAGCCCTGGGGATCTGAGTTGTTTATTTTTACAACATGCTACAAATTAGACGAAATAATGCAGATTTCCTCCTGATGTTCCCCCAAGTTCTTTCAGTGCAGAAGTACAAAAGTTGCCTTACCCATTATAAGAGAAAAGTAGCTCTAGCTCCCTTCAAATTGTAGTTTTTTCTCATTAAACTCAAGAACTGAACTTTTTCATTTCATTCTATATGAACTCAGCAACTGTTCAACAACTCACTGCTCTCAGTGTACATAAAAGAAAAGATACATTCATCAAGAATCATAAGGTACAGCACTTAATGATAGTCATTGGGTACAAATAAGTAATCAAATCATATTAGGAAACAATATAAATCGTAAGTATACAAGCAATGAAGTTACTGTCATACAGTCATAAGTGGGAAGAGATGGGTGATAGGAATGATGAGAAGCTTAATAGTAGTGCAGACTTAATAAATAGTTTGACAGTGTTGAAGGTATCTACTGTAACCTCTGTTACTATGATTAAGGAAGGAAAAATCAAAACTGAGGCTTAAAAGTAAATAAACAGAATTACCTAGCATGCATTGCCATTTTTCTACAAATTCTTAAAAGAATTTGCAAAGATCAGTATAAAATTCCAACATTTCATTAACCTGATTTTTGTTTTAAATTGTTTTTAAGAATTGAGACATTATGTGGCTTTTTGCTAGCTTGTTCTCAAGTTCTCAGAAACAAATGACTTAAGTGTCCTACAAGACAAATGTTCTTTAATCACCTAATGCACTAATCTATACTTTACCTAAGTCCTAAATTAAGCATCCTACAAAAATATAACTTAATCAAGAAACAACCATCTATCACATAAACGTTTGATGAACAGATTTAAGAAACCCTTGACTGTCGTCAGTATTAAAGAAGTTGCATCCCTGTTTAAAAAAATAGCATGCTTCAGCTGTGCACTGGTAATAGAATTTTAAAGGAAGATATACCATGATCTCATATTTTATTGAAATTATTTCCCCCCCATTTGCTCCAGCTCATCAAGGGTAACATAAAAATGCAGATCAGGCAAAAACATAATCCTCAATTTGGATCCAGCAGTTTTTATTCTAATATGTTTTTCTGGAAATATTAAAATTTATTATAGTTTAGTTTCCATTAAAGTTTAATGATGATGTGTGTAGTGAAGCCTATATTGTGTCTTCATTTTAATTTTGTTTGGTTATTGAGTTCATCATCTGCTCAGGAATTTGACATCCACAGAAAGCAATGCCATGGTCAACAATAACAAGAACAACAAAGAAACAGCAAAGATGGCATGCACAGATAGGACAGCCCTCAAATTATTTAGAGTCTGACCTCTGCTGGATCACTAAAGAAAATCTTTCTATACAAAAGAAAAAAAAGTGGTAGCTGTGGTTGGATTTTAAATTATAATTACTGAATCTCAGACTGCAAATGAGAGTTATGCTAATATCCTATTCTCTTCCCCTTCTATTCCTTTCCCAAATATTTGACTAACTAATATTGTCCTCCCACTTGATTCTTTATAGAATATAAAACATATTGTTCTATTTGTACTTTTGTTAAATAATAGTCAATAGATTGGGACAATATACAAGAAACCCAGGCACCAAGGGATATCACATCCTATATCTTCTTATTATAAATATTGCTTTTAAGAGAAAATGGAAGGAGACTCAGGTCTGCCTTTTATAGTAGTAGCCACATGTTGTATGTAATGCCCAGTTTTTCTGGAATCTCAAGTGTTGCAATGTGGAATATTTTCACCCAATGCTATATTAAGTATCAGTCATCTATTTAAGAGCTTTCAAAATGACTGGCAATTCTGTTCTGATTTCCAAAAAAGCTGTTTACTGCTCTGTTGAGGTAATGGATTTACTAATCCATCAGAGCCTGCTAAAATGATCAATACTTCAGTTCTGGACAACCATGGAATATTCTAGAGTGTCACAAAGTATATCAGTTTCTTTAATGTACAGTGTTAGGATCCTCTATGTTTTTTTTCCTGGCTCAAAATTGTCTCTTGTTTGTAGAACAAGATAATGTATCATGACATTATAGAGAAATGTTTTATTCCACATGAATTACAGAGGAATTCCACATAATGCAGAATTCACCATTTGTTTTTATTAAGCTACCTCTGTCCCATCATGCCCACCCTCAACAAAGGACTAAGAGCATTCTCACAGCTATTTCTTTTCCTAGGTTTCCTCTAATATAAGCAGGGAAAAAAACATTAGTAAACCCACTGGGATTTTTTTTCTCATGGCTTTAAAGTTCTAAGGAAGAGATAAGAGCCAACAGCAAATAACTGGATTTAGAATAAACTCAGAAATTATCACACAGGCCTTTCCTCTGCCACAATTTGTCAAATCTGCTGATAGGAAACAAATTCTATTCATAAAGATTTTATTTGGGGGGGGGCTCTCTTGTGACTTGGTAGCAATTCAATTATAGTTTTGTGAGATAGTGAGCCCGGAGAGGGAATCCAGACTGACAAGAAATATGACAGGACAGTTACAGAGTGTTTATGCAATTAAACTTTCACTGACAATACCTGCAGAATGATGAATGCATGGGCGGAGGTATTTGTGCACAAGCAATGCCCCACAAGTATTACACATTTTTCATTATTATACAACTGTTCAGTCCTTGCAAGAATAGCCTGGAGTATCTTGGAAAAGTGTTCCCTTTTTCAGCATGTTAACCAAATGTTTTCTTTTCTTTCTTTCCCTTTTTTTTCCAGTGGGTTTTAATGTGCCAGGTGATAAAAGAACATCTATTTTAGTGAAATGTTTCTAGAAGATTAAGATTTAGCATGAGTTTGACACATATTAACTTTGAATTCTTAAACAGGTTTTATTCTTTTCCTACCTGAAACTTTATATCATTTCCAAACTGAATGGATACTGCATAATTAAACTGAAAGGTTATTCATTTTATGCATATAAGTGCAAAGGGCATCATAAATGTGGGGTCCTACTGATTGTAGATTAAGAAAGAAAGGAGAAACTTAAAAAGCCTTTTGTAGTAAACCACAAAAGCTTATAGACTAGATTAATATGGTTAGTTAATCATCCCTATTATAGTGTGTCTGTCTTCCAGGGATATATAAAATCAGAAGGCTTATTTGAAAAGCGCCAAAAGATTATGCTGAGTTCCCCGAGATATTACAATTGTCATTTTCAATTTTCATGTGAAGTGGCTAGTTTGTTTTTGATTTTTTTAAAGCATACTTCTAAAGTGTATTGATCTGGATTAGTCTGTTCATTAAAAAAAAATGTTTTGTGAAACTTAGTTAATTTATACCAGTCTTATCTTTTTTTTTTCAAAAGGGTGAAATTGTAGAGAGAAAAAAGGTGCTATTGTAATGAGAATTCATATCATACAAACCTAATCTACACATGACTAATGCTTTGAGTTTATGTAGACAGCACATTAAATAATGTCTTTGACAAGAGCAATTAGAAATATGTGCCGGATCATATTCCTTAAACTTGAATAGCACTACTTAAAAACCTCAATTATTCAAACTTACAAATCTGTTAAAATCACTTTGATTATATTGCAGTATTTGAATAAAACACTGAAGGTAGCCCGTATTTTTGGTGGACATATATTCAGGAATGCTTCTAAACTCCAATCATTAGAGAAGCTTTGATGCAAATGTATAGTGTTTTCTCAAAAGACTGGCTTTCTTCCAGCTGCAGTCATAACAATTAAGAGCACTGGAAGGGGATGAATATCTTAATGTACACCAAAAAATATATCCAATTAATTCAACAGGATCTGATGTAGTTGGAAATGCAGAGTTTCATACATGAATCATCAGCTTAACACGGGGAAGTGTTCATATGTAGAAGATTACTTATATGCACTGATCCTTCTTAATAAATTAGCTGAATTATTTTAGCTTCTGGTTGTAAATAATAGTATTGAAACTAAATGCGAAAAGTGCAATCGTATATGTTGAACCATAGCTGAGCTATAGTTTTCAACCATTTAAAAGAGCCAATTGTCATGGTGTAGAGTGTGCTGGGAAGTGATGCCTCTGTATTGTTGACTGCCCATTTATATGTGAATAAATAATATGAACACAAATATTGGTGGTGATTTCTCAACCCCAAGATATATTTTGCATTTATTGTAGAACCAAAATGCTTTACATATGGGCAAAATATACAGCCGCCTAGCCACTAACCTTGAATAAAAAAAGTGATAATGTATTTTAAAATTATTTTTTCTTGAAACTTTTTATTTTCCACAAAAAACCTTTCTACTCCAAAATTGTTTTCATGTTACTTAAATGTTGGAAATTGCATGGCTGTGTTCCTTTCTTTTCAAAAAAACCAGACCTAATCCTGTTAATTCAAAGTGAATAACAAACAGGACTAAGACTTTTCCCAAGTTGTTACATTTATTCAACCTGCTTGTGTTTTGTTCTTCATCATAATTATTTCCAAGTCAAATCTGTGCTGATTTCCTTGTGGACTTACATACCTCTGACTAACTTAAAGAATTGAGCTGGGATAATTCACACTATTCCTTGGGGGTCATGTTCTCTGTTTTTTTCCAAGGACATTTTTATTACAAAGCTGATGAAATTTGCATATTAATTCATTTCTTTCAATTTTTTAAGATTAAATGTTGTCAACATGTATCAGTGCAAGGCTCTGACAGTGCTGATGAAATGGGTCAGTCAAGCTTGAACATTTAGAGTAATGCAGCCATCTGCAACCTCCAAACCCCTTGTGTAGTTTAGTGCTACCAATGCAACTTGATTAAAAAAACTTTTATTCAATGAAAGATATTGAAACATTATCTATAAAATGATATGTGATATTGTTGCCATTTGTGAGAACAATATATGCTGTCATATATTTGATAATGGTTCTAAGTATCTCCTTGAGGACAGAGTTAGTGAGCTTGTCAATCACAATTAAACTCTACTAGAGAAAGTTAGATTCTTGCTAGTCTATAAACATAGATATGCTGTACAGTGTAAAGTAATACTTTCAACCAAAACGTTGATATTACACTGAGCTTAATGTCTTGGGGGAAGGGCTTTCACTGTTTAAACAGCAGTGTTGAATTATTACAGTTAGTTCATCTCTCTATTAAAATAAAACCATATTTTTTTATTTGTATTTCACATACTTTCAAGATTCTGGATGGCTTACAACTATAAAAGTAGTTGTATAATCATCGTCATCATCATCATCAATTGAAGCAACAGTTAAAACTACATGCCTACTGTCTTCCTAATTCAAGTTAAAGCACCAAAAGCCCCAGAGAAGCACAGTTTTAGAGCCCCATCTAAAGGATGGAGATGATTCCCGTGAAGGGGGCGGGGCGTGGGGGAAAATGTTCCAGAGTGAGGTGGATGTTACCAGGATGGCAGTACAGTTTGAATTATTGTTTTCAAATGTATTATTTTTTTCAGTGTATTAAAATTTCTGCTCTTGGTTTTGAGCTACTGATGTCCTTACATTATTATTGGTTTCTATGTAACCCATTATGTAAGCCAAGATTTTCCATTATGTTAGTATTTCTTTAGAACTTTAATGTTCAATTTAATCAAATCAGGACAAAGTCAATGTGCTTTGCATATAGGCGCTACTGCTGATTTTCTGCACACTGCCACCTCCTGCGTGGATGCAAATCAGCAAAGCTTTGTTTGCAACAAAGAGATATTTCTAGTGATTAGGAATACAGGGTTTAAAACAATAATTGGTTGCATCGATAGATTTAAATTAATCAATTAGTTGTTGAATTAAAATATATTTTATTTTTGCTTCCTGTTTTTTCAGAACCAGGTTTTAAATGCTTTAAAGCTGCAATATTTTATCAGCTGGGAGTAAGCCTCACTGAATTTCATAGCTTTGAATAGGAATTTATAACAGTGCTATTACTTATTCCAAATAAAATCACATATACGCATAATAGATAATATTTCTTTCTCACAACCTTTTCTAAGGTGTTGCCTAGTACTGTTTTTTGTAAGGTTAAATCTAATAAATTTTTATTTCTCTAAATACAGAAGTAAAAATATATTACTGGGTGGACTCCAGTGGCATTATAACTTTAGAAGCCTTGTTCCTTACTGACTAAATAATTCCCTTTAATTCTGCAACTCTCCACAAATTCCAAATCTGTTGCAAAGGTTGCCTCAGTTTTCGGTAAAAGATTTGAGGATATGAGTAGAGAGTCCACAGGCAGAGAAAAGAACGGAAGTCCCTTTGCACTAATAAAAGTCTGACAGCATGTCATTAGATCCACTTATTATTTATGCTCATACACACATTCAATTGATGAATTAATCAATTAATCAAGAAAAATTCATATTATTAATCAGTTGACAGTCCTATTAATAATCTATGAGCCTAGTCATAGAGAAACAGTGTGTAGAGAAAAGATCACTCATCTAATATATACTAATACTCAGTAATATATTTGAACAATTAAGCTAGGGAGTTTTCATGGATCCCACAACTACCTTTCAGTGTTATTTGTCTGTTATGCTCATTTGAACTTTCTGCAAGAGTTCAGAAAGCCCATGACAGTTCACTGAGGATGTTTGTTTTTAGTTTTGATCTCCTAGCAGTAGAGCAGTAGCTTTGAGCGTGACTGTTCTTCTAGGTTAGTTGCATGTATAGAGCATTTAAAAAATGCATGTTTTTCATGTTGGACAATTTTTAAAAAAGAGTTGTTAAGTGTTTGACTATTAAATATTTTTATTTCATAATAACAAATATCTGGATTGCACTAACATTCACATATAAAAAAACAGAAGAAGAGCTGCACATATACAGAATATTGCATTGGAAAATCAAAATCTGGCTTCATATTGTAGACTTTGAAAATGTCAGTTATGAAATATTTAGACCATGCAACACAGTCTTCGACTTTTGGTTATAAAATTTTAATTTCATGAGTTGCTAGCTGTCCAATTGTTCAATACTTGTAATACTACAAATCTATGGTTATCAGCTTCTAAACTTTAAATCCAATTAGTGATTTTGTTAAAACTAAAGTACAATGACTTGTCAGATACACATATATACTATAATTTGTTATCTATTTCTGCATTTAAAAAATAAAAAATAAAATAAAGGGGTCAAATAAAATACACAACTCACAACTATTTTTTACATGAATCATACCCAGTTAACTGCCATATGCTATATTACAAAGACAAACATAATCATTCAGCCCATGTGACACCAGCCTTTGTTATTGTGACTGTATATGGAGGTGGGGTTTTCTGGAACACTGACACCTGTGTTTCCCCGAAAATAAGACTGTCCTATATTTTTTTCCACCAAAAAAGATACCGAGTCTTATTTTGGGAGGCGGGATGTTGTCCACTGACTCACTTCACTTGCGTGCATTGCCCCTGGCCTCCTTTTCACTGTCAGAGGCCTTTAGGAACTTCTTCAGCTGGCAAGGCCAGCAAAATAACAAAGATCAATCTGGAACTCTGTTATCGGCTAGAGATGCCTTCAGGAAAGCCTTGCCGGCTACAGAAGAAATTTGCTGAAGTGTGCGAGGCCTGGCTGAAACTGTCCGAAGGTAAGTAGTAGGGCAGCTCCACCCATCCTCCCCCAGCTTAATTTTTACCGGTGCATCCTGGAGTAGGCAAGATCTTAATTAGGGCTTAGTTTGGGGGGTAGAGCTTATATTGGACACACATGTAACAATCAAGCTAGGACTTACTTTTGGAGTAGGTTGTATATTGGGTGGAAGTGTGTTCTGATTGGTTGGGGGCTTGGCTGTGCTCTGACTAACCCGAGCACAACCAAGCCCCCACCCAAACAGAACACACACCCAGCCAATCAGAGCACAGCCAACCCCCCATCCAATCAGAGCACAGCCAAGTCCCCAACCAATCAGAACACACCTCCACCCAAACAGAACACAACCAAGCTCCCACCCAATGAGTTCACAACCCCACTAGCAGTTAAAAGGAAGAAACAGCTGCGATCACACATTACTCCTAGAAGCACGAAGCCAAAAACACCAGCCTGAACATGACGAATGAGACTTCGTCGAAACGTCGCCAAGACACTTCCAATTTTACGCGGGAGAAAACCCAAATAACTAAAGACCTGCAAACAAACACCTGCGAAAACCTCAGAAAAATATATATATCAGGCTGGTGTCTTCGGCTTCGTGCTTGTGCCATCTCTCTATAAATACTAGTGGGGAGGTGTGGGGTGCTGGCTTTGTTTCTATGAGCAGGTTGGTTGCCTGTGTTGTTACATCTTGACTGGTTGATGGAGTTAATGTCACAATTAACAAGTTCATCCACAATGGACAAAGATACAAACAGATAGAAGGAGCACCTATGGGATCATCCCCCTCACCCATCATCACAAACCTATGCATGGAACACTTTGAAACCAACGCTTTAGATAAATCTGAACCTAAACCCAAACTCTGGCTTAGATATGTAAATGACACTTTCGTAATTTGGCCATATGGAAAAGAAAAACTGGACAACTTCCTCACACATCTCAACAGCCTACACCCCAAAATACAATTTATTATGGAAATAGAAGCTAACAACCAACTCCCCTTTCTGAATGTCCTAATCTACAAAAAACCCTACGGCTCCCTAGGACACACCATCTACCAGAAAAAAACACATACCAATTGCTACTTAAACGCACAATCACATCACCATCCTGCACAGATCAACTCTGTAGCCAAGACTCTTATCTCCAGAACCAAACGCCTAGCTGACAAAGACCACCTGAAAACTGAATTACACACTCTCACAAACGTATTAATCTCTAACAGATTCCAAAGAAACACAATTACCAACCTAATCCAAAGGGAGACACCCCCCAAGGACCAAGACACAGAACAGGACAATGGCATTGCCCTCCTCCCTTACATCAAAGGTACCACAGATAAAATCAGCAAAATTCTCCACAAACACAATATCAAGACAGCCTTCTGCACTGACCAAAAAAATAGCCAACATCTTAAGAAACCCCAAAGACAAGATCCAGCTAGAAAACCAAGGAGTCTATGAAATACCATGCAAAATTTGCCCAGCCACATACATTGGGCAAACTAATAGGAGAATAAATGCACGCATTGCTGAACACAAGAACACAATCAGAAAAGAAGAAAAAACTTCCTCCTTTTTCCAGCACCTTAAAACAACAGGACACGAAATTGACTTTGAAGGAACCAAATTAATCTCCAAAACTGAAGGCTTCAACAATAGAATAATCATGGAAGCCATCAAAATAGAGAAACACCCCATAACATGAATAAACATGATGATATCTCCCACCTACCGGACATCTGGAAACTAGCCCTAGTCAACAGAAGAGTCCCACCCACGAAGATTAACACCGAACCCAAGATAACACATGACACTACCACCAATCATCTTCACCAGATTCAAACCCAAACCCATCGCATAGATGAAAAACAACCACCATCCAGAAGCCAGACCACGGCGGCATCACCAGCTGTAGCACCCCCCTCTGATCCCCACATAGCAAGACTCGGAGCCAAACCAAAGCCCGGGATGTGGCATCACAGCCATCTGCTCAGGACATTATATCAAAAAACTCAGGATATCACAACACTAGAACTCAGGATGTTAACACACAGCCCATTACCCAGGTCGTTAAAACACAAAAGACTAATGGGCACACATCAAGGACCTCACCCACACAGGATGTTACAAATCAGCTGACTAATCTGCAAACATTAACTCCATCAACCAATCAAGATGTAACAACACAGGCAACCAACCCGCTCACAGCAACAAAGTGAGCACCCCACACCTCCACACCAGTATTTATAGAGAGACGGTAGCTCCGATCACGCTTTCCTTGCACAAGCACGAAGCCAAAGACACCAACCTGAAGATGACGAGTGAGACCTCATTGAAACATCGCCAAGATACTCTCAATCTTACACGGGAAAAGACTGAATACACCAAAACTTGATACTTCTACCCGTGAAAATCTATGAAAACACACACACACACACACACACACACACACACAATTTATATAGCGAATTCTCAGATTTTGAAAAAGTCAAGACTCATTGAGAAGAGAAAAAGAAACACTACGATGCTTCCTGAAATCATTTTATTCAATTCATAAAATACTACATTCATAATTAAAAATTGTATTATTCCTTTGTTTAACATAATAGCGAATCAGAGCATTTTAGTTTAGCTTACAACTTTCCTATCCTCCATCCATCCAGTTTGACTTTTCTTTATCAGACTTTATATGTAATTCAACATATTATCATGGGTTGTAAAAATTTTTTTAAAAGACTTCCATAGTTAGTTAACATAATGTTCAGCTATTTTTAGTTTTGTCTACAATACAGGCAAGAGAGAGAGGAAGAGATTTCCACTGTTCAGCTATTTCAAAGGCCATCTTAAATCACTGACATAATGGCAGATTTTGAAATCTGGGCATTCATCATGATAATTTCCTGTTCACATCCCCAGAGCTGGTGCAAAAATGCAGGCAGCTGTGTTGATACATTATATGTCTCTGTGTTTGTTTATAATGGGTTTTAATTGCCCATTCAAAACCAAGCCACCCCAGAATGTGTTACATTATCACCAGAATAACTATCAATAATGTGGCTGGAAGAAATGGTTTCTCTCTCAATTCAAGTTTTCAGCTAAGCTGAGATGGAACAAGGAAGCCTGTTCCACAAGAGACTGTTACCATCTCTGCTTTAACTATTGCATGAAATACTCACATGAAATTATCAAATGTCTAATATTTCATCCACGTGAACCTTGTCTCCAATGCAACACATTCTTGCTTTTCCAAACACAATTCAGCTTTGCAGATGTACAAGTGGATATGATGTGCCTCTTGTTGTTTTCATATTATAATATTAATCACAAATGGGTATAATCTAAAAATTGGTCTTTGCTGCACCAATAAGGTGCTTGAAACAGAAATTGGGGAGTGCACTGCTGCCCTTGAATTTGTGCATAGCTATTATTCTATTAAACAAACTATGAACACAGATGCCCTTTTAGATCTCCTAAATTCTAAGTTAACATAATAATTGCTTAGTTATTTCTCATACATGAAGCTTGTATAAACCTAGCAAACCCTTGCCCTAATGGCACATTTAAATTCATGTTTATTATACTATCCTTTTTGTAACGTTCTTTTTTTGGAAAAAAAAAGTTCATATGCATCCTTCTGCATATGAACTGCGATATTCAAATAATCATTAGCCATTGTCTGGATACTCTACTCAAAATATTCTCTTCCACAGTCTGAGTACACTACTTTCTTGAGAAAGTAGTGTATTCTACTTTCAAGTGAAGGTTTTAAAACTTGGATAATAGAAGTTTCAGCACAAGTACTAAAAAAATTCCAGTGCATTAAGTTTCATAATGATAACAATAACAATAATTTTATTTCTATACTGCCCCTCTCCCGAAGGACTCAGTGCGGTGCACAGACAAATAAAAGAACAATATGAACATCATAATTTAAATTTAAAAATCATTAAAAGCATTACATTTTTGGCTGAAAATTAGTTAAAAACCCAAGAGCTTTTTAACTTTAAAAAGCTCCAAATTTAAAACTTAATTACGAAGATAGCCCTGCCTGACGGAAGAGCAGGGTCTTAAGGGCACAGCGGAAAACTCGGAGGTCAGAGATTGTGACTATTTCCGGGGGCAGTTCATTCCAAAGGGCAGGGGCTCCCACAGAGAAGGCTCTCCTCCTGGGTGTCGCCAGCCAACATAGTTTGGCCGACGGCACCCTGAGGAGTCCCTCTCTGTGGGAGTGAACTGGTCAGTGGGAGGCTATCAGTGGCAGAAGGCGATCTGACCTGAAGTATATGCTGGGATCTAAAGCTAAAAGGGGGGGGGGGGATGCGGTGGCTCAGTGGCTAAGATGCTGAGCTTGTCGATCGAAAGGTCGGCAGTTCAGCGTTTCAAATTCCTAGTGCCACTTAATGGGGTGAGCTCCAGTTACTTGTCCCAGCTTCTGCCAATTAAGCAGTTTGAAAGCACATAAAAATACAAATAGACAAATATGGACCACCATTGGTGGGAAGGTAACAGAGTTCCATGCTCCTTTGATGTTTAGTCATGCCAGCCACATGACCACGGAGACGTCTTCGGACAGCTCTTTGGCTTTGAAACGGAGATGTTAGGAACGACTAGTACATATGTGCAAGGGGAATCTTTACCTTTACCTTAAAGCTTTGTAGATGAAGAATTGTATTCCCTTTCCCATAGTAGTATTCAGATCAGAGGTGGGTTGCTCCTGGTTCGCACTGGATTGCAAGAACAGGTAGTAAAAAAATTTAATAGTTCGGAGAACTGGTAATAAGATTGGCTGGCCTTGCCCCCGAATCAGTTCCCAGCTGTTCGCCGTTCACTTACCCCGCTCACTCCCAATCTATTGCTGCCTCCTGAGTCCCAGCTGATGGCTAGAGGGAAAAAAACTGTTTAAACTCTTGCCGCGGGGCTTCAAAGGGCCGCCCTGCAGCTGATCAGTGTTAAAAGAAAACAAATGAGTAGACCAGTGCCTGCAAAAATAGAAAAAACAGCCCCTTTCAGCTTCAGAATAGCTTAGCACAAGTTGATTACATCGGCCTCCTGACTCTCAGCTGATTTGCTCTCAGCTGTTTTGCTCAGGACTCTGTTGCTAGCTGCAAAGAGTGGAGCAGATTTTTTTCCCCCTAGCTATGCTGAAAAAACAAAACTGAAAGTAAAGCAGGGTCTTTGCTGCACCATGACAAAATGAAGCAGAGAGAGATTTCTTTTTCTTTTTCCTCACCAAAAAAGGTAGGTGCAAAACTACGAACAATGGGAAATTTAGGGCAAAAGAGGAGAGTTCAAGATTTTAAAACACAAAAGAAAAAAAGGTCTATTTAACTAGGGAATTGTAATAATTGAGATACTATTAATTGTATATTGTGTTGAAAGCAGAAATGGTTAAGTTGTGGTTTGGAGGAATATGTGGGGGAAATTATTTGGTTTATTATTATTGGTAAATATAATTAATTGATTTGTAAGAAATTGGATTGCATGGAAATAATTGGAATATTCATGTTCATATTGATTAATATACAAAAAAGATAGTTATATAACTAATTGATTTATATTAAAATGTTGAATTTGTATTAAACAACTGTAATATTACATAATTAACCAATGTGAGGATGGATATAAAAATAGATGACAATGGGAAGGGGTATAATATAGAATAGAAGGGAAAAATTGAATTTGATTAAGATTAGAGATGAGGATGAAGGGTAATATTGGTTTTTTACAAAAATAGATGTGGAATAAATATGGCAAAAAGGAAATATAGAAATTGTAAATTTAATTGAAATGACTAAACACTGTTTAAATTTGTGAACCGGCCAAATACTTTGTTCAAATAGATACACTTTATGTTTGTATGTGTGTTTCTTTATACACTTTATGTTTGTATGTGTGTTTCTAATTATTGCTATTTATTCATATTTGTTCTCTTTTATTCTTTAAAGTTTAACAATTCATTCTTTATCTTAATATCTTTATATTTGTTTGGGATTGGCTTTCTTCCCTTTCATCTTTTTTATTGTACAGCAATCTTTCTCTTCAAATCTACCACCTCTCTCTTTTCTTTCCTTCTTACTTTCTCTTCCCCCCTTCTTCTCCTCCCTACTTCCTCTTCCTTTCTCCTTCTCCTCCTCCCTTCCTCCTTCTCTTACCCTCACTCCCACTCTAATTTCCCTTCCCTTCCTCCATCCCTCTCTATTGCTGTATCCTTTTATGCATATGGACTACTCAGAGGGCTGAAAAAGTTATTTTTGACTGGTCCTCGCACTTTTGACCAGTCCTCAAACTTTCAACTGTCCTCACATTTTATGTTTTTTGCCCTATCTTATCACCATGGTGAAGAGAAGCAGTTGTGAAATGAGTGACATGGTTGTTAAGAATGCTGCACGGACATAAATGTAAGGATGGTCATAAGTGTGAAGACCAGTCAAAAGTGCAAGGACCTGTCAGAAATGACTTTTTTCAGCCCTCTGAGTAGTTCCTATACACATAGCCATGGCCACCCGGTCACATGACCAGCTAGCCATGCCACCCAGTCACATGACCTCCAAGCCACGCCCACAAAATAAGCCACGCCCACAGAACCGGTAGTAAAAAATTTTAGAACCCACCCCTGATTCAGATCCCCTTTAAGTTCAGCAAATTCTCAAACAACATGTCTTGAGAAATACTTCGCACTGTTGAGGTTTCCCTGGGGTGGCCATGGGTATGAGAAACAGAATTTGAATAATAAAATAATAAAATAATTGGGATAATTAGTTCAACATTATATTCTAACAATGGCCTACTGGATGCATCTGGAAAATCTCAAACAGGTCATTAATTCCACCCACCCACCCCGCAGCAACTATTAGTGGGAAACATATTAATAGCTGTTTAGCCATTAATTATGGGTTTCAGCAGGGGTGAGTTCCACTTACCTTCGCTACCAGTTTGCAACGGGAGCACACACAAGTGCTTCTGCGCATGTACATATTGTCCGTGATGACGTCTGGGTGGGTGAGCGGAGCTTCCTGCTGCCGTTACTACTGGTTTGCAAGAACTGGACCAAACCAGTAGCAATCCACCACTGGGTTTCAGCCAATAATGCAAATGGAAGAATGTTTAATTCCACATGTATTATTTAGGATTTCCCCTCAGTTCTTAAAAGCAGAGAAGTTTTTTGAAGATTATTGCTACATGGTGTGCCTGCATGTTAAACACTCAAATCAAAGCATATATTTATAATTTTTTTACAATGTGGTGATTCCTCCGCCCTTGCATTCATTATATTACTTGGGTTAATTCTTCCTTTAACTTAGAAAGATCCCTGATAACAAAGTGATTGCTTCTCATGACAATAGTGTGAATATTGAGCATATCAAGATATGAACTCATGGAAGGTCACAAAAATTAAACTCCAGATTTTTAAAATGCTTCATTGATGATACACAGTTGTTCCTCATACATCTCTTTCTTCAGCAAAAGCAGCCAGTTCTTGATAATTTAGCAATATTGTGATGAAACGAGCCTTCTTTCCATCAAATGAGATTCATTTGCTTTATTTAATATTTATTTCGTGATAAATAGTGGAAGAAAAAAAGAATCTACCTTGTACCCGAGGAAGAAATTCCAGAATGTCTTACTTTACATCAACAATTTTAGAAACAATAGATATGTATATCTGTGACAGATGTACAATTTGCAGCTGCCAAGGTCTTGCATGTAATTTGTCCAAAATTGGTTTTGTACTAAGTAGAGCACTTTAGCCTATTGTGCCAGTTGGTCTGAAAAAGATTGTGCACTTCTGATCTCTGACAGTGTTTAGATAATGGGGGAGGGGGGAGGAGATAAGCAATCTCATTTCATGTGCAATCTACACAGGATGCACATATACCAAAACTGAGGACATTTGAAATTAATTTAATTAAATATAATCTATGGCTGCATTGCCTTTTTCATTGTTAGGTCTACTTTCTCTGAGTGGCATGCCAAGGTCCTAAAAGTGGCCAAATCCAAGATAAATGTTGTCTGAGCAAGGACAACATTATTTATTTAAAGTTAATTTTTATGTAATTTAATTTGAATGTAAGTATACATTTAATTAAACTTGAATTAAACTAATTAAACGCAGCTAATGTGATTACTCTCCATGTAAAGCAAGATTTTTCTTTCTATTTCTTTCACATAAAAATTACAGGATGTTGGCAGTCCTTGGAGATTAAGTACGGCAGTTTTTCTTCTCTTTTTTTGCACTTGGATTTAGATCTTGTTGTGAGGCAAATGATACTTCACATGGTCTATTGTCTTGGTGTCCCCACAGCTGCAAAAATAATGCTATTGTCTTCCAACTGCCTGCAATATAATATTAGGGGGCTTAACATCTTTTGTAGCTTCTCTACCTATTTATTATTACATTATGTAATTCCATGTACTTCATGTCTTTTCTCTGCACTATTTGTTTAGTTGCCTTTGAGATTGAAATTGCCATGTTGGAATGTGTCTGCCCTGGAATCTAGATCAATTTCCGTCATTGTGATGTATTGGAAAGAATGAGCACTTGTGGTGAAAAACATAGTTTCAATAAACAATGAAGAAAGAGTTCCCTGCTTTAAATTGGAGGTCTATCAGTGGATCTTTGAGGCACTTGGTCTAATTGTTTGACATCGATCTTTTATAATTTCATTTGCACAGCAGTAATATTTTATTATATCAAATTGTATTTTGTCATTAATGTTAATGTCCTATTCAGACGCAAACCTAAGTGAATTTAATTGAATTTATTCCTAAACAGGTATGAGTAAGACTACAGCCTGAGAAATTAAGGAAAATAATAATTTCATATATTTTCCTTTTGAGGAGGTTAATGGACATGTTATCTTCTTAAAAATAAGCATGTTGGTTACTGTTGGAAAAAAATCTGTATTTACTTGTAAATTATACTATTTACTATTAATACTATTCATAGAATTCAGTTTTGGGATGAAAAGTTTAGTAAGAAAAGTTCCTTTATGAAGGACAAACATAAAACAAATATTTCCCCTACTCACAACTTAAAGAAAAAAGATTTCCTCTAATGTAAAATGTAGAATAGGTATCTTGTACAATTGGCATACCTTCTTATTGTTTTGTTTATATTAAAATATTTGCCATGTATGTTAAATGAGCAAACTGAACAAACTACACATGACCAAGTAACTCATAATGGCTATAATTCAAGATTTCGTTTGTTTGTTTCCCTGTGGGTTCATAGTTTATGTGGCAGGAAGTACACTGATATTAAGTTTCCAGGAAACCCATTGTGAAGTATACGAAAATAGAAATACTGGCTGAGGAATAATAGCATATAGATTGTGCAAAAGGTCTGAATCTATAAAATCTGCAGCTAATTATATGGTTTGGGAATTTCATAGATACAGTCCAGGATACCAGAGAAGAAGAAAGATAGAATGCAGGAAATTGGATTAATTTAGAATAATGGGAGGGGGGGAAACTATTTATTCCTCTGTAGCAACATAAAATAATCTTATCCAGTTATATCAAAGCTTTACTTGTATTAATTCATAGAGAATTTATTATGCCCCAATAAAAATTAAATTGCTCCCTTCAGGAGAACTTCATACTTTGGTCTGAGGGTGTTTTCCCATTTTATTTTTATTTCTTGGAGCAATAGTAGTCTTATAGGATGGTTGCTTTGTCAGCATTTATCTTGAAACTCTTGGATATTAGTTTTGACTGCAGTCACCTTTCTGACAAGTGTTGTTGCGAGTGTGGTTTATATCCCTGTTCAGGGTGATTTCTGATGATAATGCTCTGTCTACCTCAGTGCTTCACACTAAATTATAGATGCCATGATGACAGGACAAACAGTATTCAGGTGCTAAACTCTACTTTCTTTGTATGATGTCTGTGCCTTTCCAACGATATGAGTGAGTTAACATTAGGAAGAGAAAATATGCAAAATATTTCTGCTTAAAAATAATGTTCTGACGGTTATTAAACAAGTAATATTTCATTTAATCACCCAAAGGGATTACTTTAAATGAGCAGACAGAAAGAATAATTTTCTTAACACATTCTTGCCCTAGAGTCCTACTATAATGGATCTTCACTTGCCAAATTATGAAGTTATAATTCAGGGTTATAATCAGGATCTATCTTTTTTAGAATGTTATATACAGCTCATCTTCCTGACATAAGTTCTCAGATAAAAAGATACAGATGTGATACCATGCCCACAGTTTATATGATTTCTGCCACTTACATGGGGGGGGGGGGAAGGAGATTGTTCTTTTTTTACATGTAAACTTCCTATGTGGTAGTTTTTTTTTACTTTACTTGACCGCTAAAAGCAGTAGCCAATCAGTTTTGTTTTATCTGAAGCTACACATTTTACTACTACTAGATTACTACTAGGTTCAAACCAGGGGTAAAATCCAGCAGGTTCTGACAAGTTCTGGTAGCGGAAATTTTGAGTAGTTCGGAGAACTACTCTGGCTGATCCCAGAATAGGGTGGGAATGGAGATTTTGCAATATCCTTCCCCTAGGAGTGGGGAGGGAATGGGGATTTTGCAGTATCCCTCCCCTGCCACGTCCACTAAGCCACAGCCACCAAGCCACACCCACAGAACCGGTAGTAAAAAAAATTTGAATTTCACCACTAGTTCAAACTAGTAGTTCCTATATACAGTTTATTAGGTTTAGGAGCTATTGAAATCCTAGCACTCGGCAGTATTGCGAAGGACATATGTAAAATCTCTCTTTTTAAAAATGATATGCAGAGAAGTATAGATGTTATATTATGGTATGCCTTTATTAACAGGAGACACCTAAAAATGGTCCTATTTCATTACAGTCTGTTGGTGGCACAGCATAAACTGTAGTAACAGAGATACCACTGTTGTTTTTAAATAAATACTACAAAGGAGTTGTAATTAGTTGAGCTGACTTACTATACAGTACTGTAAACAACAGTTACAAATTCTGGCTTCACCTGTGCATGGTTATCTTCCTCTCTTGTCTAACTCTTTGCCTCTTAGGCTCAAGATCCAGATGAATCTCAAAAGACTTGAACACTGAGCCCTATCTAAAAAATGAAATTCAGTGTGTAGAAAAATAAGGTTTTTACACTTAAGCAAGAAAAAACAAATATACAGACGGAGATTAGGTGACACCCGGCTTAATAGCAGTAACTGTGAGAGAGATCTTGGAGTCCTAGTAGACAATCATTTAAATATGAGCCAGCAGTGTGGGGAAACAACCGAAAGAAGCCAATGCAATACTAGGTTGCATTAACAGAGGGATAGAATCAAGATCATATGAAGTGTTAATACTACTTTATAAAGCCTTAGTAAAACCACACTTAGAATATTTAGAGCAAAATATGGTGGTTTTGCTCACCATATTATCAAAAAGATGTAGAGACTCAGGAAAGAGTACAAAAAAGAGCAACGAAGATAATTAGGGGCTGGAGGCTAAATAATATGAAGACCTGTTGCAGGAATTGGGTATGTCTAGTATAGTGAAAAGAAGGAATGGGGGTGAATGATAGCAGTGTTCCAATATCTAAGGGCTTGCCACAAAGATGAGGGGGTCAACCTGTTTTCCAAAGCACCAGAAGGCAAGAAAAGAAACAATGGATGGAAATAATCAAGGAGAGAAGCAACCCAAACTATGGAGAAATTTCCTAACAGTGAGAACAATTAACCAATAGAATGGCTTGCCTTCAGAAGCTCCATCATTGGAGACTTTTAAGAAGAGACTGGACAGCCACTTATCTGGAATGAGCAGGAGATTGGACTAGAAGACCTCCAAGGTCCCTTCCAACTCTGTTATTCTGTTAATCTGCCTCCTTTCTCTTTGGTTATTTAACAAGAGTGTTCCACAAATCTCACATGAACAATAGTAAACAAAAATCATCTATTCTCTCTTCTGTTCCAAGAAAAGGTGATAACATGTATTGGCTTAGTCCATTCCAGCTTCCCTATAAACTTAGAAATGAAGAGTGAGACAGAAAATCATAGTAAAATGTTGGAACACAACTTCTGGGAGTTCATCTTATCATAGTTTACAAAGACCTCATGGGAGGTTGACACCATGACTCTTCTTCTGTTTAATATTTATTTTATCATGGTTTTCATGCCACTTACATCACACTTTTTTTCACTAATAGAACAGGTAGATCTGATATATTTTATACTTCCTTTTTATTTGCAGATACAGATACAGCTGTTACACTTAGTGTGGCCAAATTTTGTGCTGTGGCTTGTCCAGTCCACCAAATGACTCTTCAGGAATCGGGTTAGTGACAAGTTATTGAGGCCCTGAGCTTTATCTGGATCTTCGATCATGTTTTTATCCCAATGTTTTATTTGCTTGTTGTGTTTATGTTTTGGACTTCTCAATGCTGTAACAGAGATTTGATTTGAAAGCAAGATGTGTATCCTGAAGACGTATAGTATAAAATACAGCGTTTCAGAGTTCCCATATTATCTCATTCAAACTTTGCAATCAAATCAGGTTCTTCAATGAGAGCCTTTGGAACTCTGTTCACAAGGAGATTCACAAAATACCCGCTATTGTTTTTTAGGAGAACCTAAATAGGTTTTATTATTTTGTTTGAACAGCATCTACAGCAAACTGTGATGATGCCAGAATCGTAACACATATTTCATGGTGTCATCACATGAATGCCACAATTACAATTACAAGAGCCTGGTGGCACAGTGGACTAAGTGCTGTTAAAGTAGCACTTAATTGCCAGCTGCCTGCAATTACTGCGAGTTCAAATCTCACCAGGCTCAAGGTTGACTCACCCTTCCATCCTTTCGAGGTAGGTGAAATGAGGACCTGGATTGTGGGGGCAATAAACTGACTTTGTATAAAAAAGAACACCGCTTAGGGGGGCTCGAAAGCCCTACTAAGCAGGTATATACAAAAGTATGAAGGCTATTGCTTAATGCATGGTAAGCCACTCTGAGTCTCTGGAGAAGGGCAGCATATAAATCTAATTTATAAATAAAATAAATAAATTTTGTAATCTCTATGTATGACACTGATAAATATGGGAGTTACTTTTTCAGTTAATTTAGTTTATATTTAATATGAATATACATACATACACACACATACACGCACATACATTTGTTATGGAATTTTAAGTGGTATTAGTTACAAATTCCATTGTTAGGAAGAACATCACAAAGATGTTTGGCAACCAAGTCCAACAAAGGACTTGGTTGCCAAAATTACTAATAATTTTGTGGGGGGGGGAACATACTTGCCTTGAAACTTCTATCAATTTAATGGGCTGTGTGTGTGTGTGTGTGTGTGTGTGTGTGTGTGTGTGTGCAAGAGAGAGAGAGCCTTCAAGTCAGCATTGACTGGTCCCTGCAGTTTTCTTGGCAAGGTTTTTCAGAAGTGGTTTGCCATTGCCTTCTTACAGAGGCTGAGAGAGAGTGACAAGCCCAAGGTGACCCAGCTGCTTTGAGTCTAAGGCAGGACTAGAATTCCCAGTCTTCCAGTTTCTAGGCTGGTGCCTTAATCATTAAAACCAAACTGGATCTCTAAATTGACTTAATCAAATTCATATAAGTGGCACAAAGTATTACCCCCCACATTTTTTCAACAGGAATATTGTATGGAGTTACTGTTAATTTTACCTCTCTATTAGTTGATAAAAACTGGATTACAAAATGCATGAAAAAGTTAAAAATATTACATCTCAAATCAGTCAGAAATTGAAATTAAAAATAAATGGCAGGCAAAAGAAAGATAACTAAATATTGTAAACAGATAGCATGAGCTACACTTTTATAACACTTGTCTCTGAGGATTTTTTTTTCATTTATCTTTTGAGAGAGACATTCTTAATACAAGACGCATTCACTAAAATTAATTGTTTATTAAGAATTAATTAAAAAGGTTTGCATTGGTCTAATTGAATTGGGACTATCTTTCTCACTGCTTTGAACTTACAGGTGCTGCTGTGGTTGTAGTTAAGATGTTAGAATATTGCTTTACTCCATTGCAAAGGGTTCTGTCAAGAAAATCTTTAATATAAAAATAAAAAGCAGTTCATGCATAAAGCATGATGCCCTGAAGCATATTAGATCTGTTTATCTCTGTGTTTAAAATGAACAGTACCTGGTATAGTTTACATAACAAGGCAGGGATCAGCTTGATAAAGCATTTATATCACCAGGGGAACACACTGGCTCATTTCCTCCACACTGTTCTGCATGACTAGCTTGCCCGCCAGCATAATAGCAAACAAAGTTTTAATAGGTCAAGAGCAGAGTAGCCAGTTCTGTTATAATAAAGGATGTTGTTGATTGCTCTTCTATTTGGTTTTTTTGTTGGCTTTTTTCTCCTGTTTTGCTTTATGAGAATATTTATGGGGCTAATTATTGGTTGAGGCTTATGTACATAAGAACTTCCCAAATGGTACCACTAATAAGTCTGTTATCTGAAAAGAACCAGTATCCCTTGATTCCTTGAAAAGATTAAGAAATGTACTATAGCTTAAGCCGTCCTTTTGCCCTTCAGATGAGTTGGAACTACAGTTCCCAGAATTTCTAGGCACCTGCCGCCTGGCATTAGTGGAAGTTGTAGTCCAAATCTATTTGGATTGGTGCCGGGTTGAGAAAGGCTGATATTTGTAGGAGCAAAAGCTGTTTCATCAAACACAAGCGAAGCCAAATGGCCATGAATGTAATCATTCGGATAGTTACAAATTGAACTGACGTGAGGCATTTTATTTGTCAGCTATAGATTTCATTATCCTTCAAAGCAGAGAAGAGTCATTTGGTCAAATGTATCTTATATACTGGGTATACATGGCTCACAAATGAAAAGTTGTACATACAGATCTCATTTAGTGACTGCCTCAGACAGTGTCCACTTGCAGTTACAACAGTGATGAATAAGTTACTTTGCAACTAATGCCTGCATTTAAGACAGTTGCAGTTCACCATTAAAGTTAGTTCACATTATCTTGTTCCTGATGGTTTTTTGTTGTTGTTGTCTTCCTTCATAGAGCAAAGAGATTGCCTAAGCAAGCTGTCTCTTCCTGAACTGCTATTCTCCACACTGCAGTGCATCCTTAAAAAGTGCTAACTGCACCATAACAAGCTCAGCTCAATGACCTTAATTAACCTGCTGGCAGATATTGCCTGTAACTGACAAGACTTTGATTAGTTTCACAGCTTCCACTTTTCTTTGTCTCCTAAGTAGCTCTGTGCTCAGAAGATAGATAGATAGATAGATAGATAGATAGGTAGGTAGGTAGGTAGGTAGGTAGGTAGGTAGGTAGGTAGGTAGGTAGATAGATAGATAGATAGATAGATAGATAGATAGATAGATAGATAGATAGATAGATAGATAGATAGATAGATGAAAGAATTCTTTATTGGCCAAATATGATTGGACACACAAGGAATTTGTCTTTCGTGCATATGCTCTCAGTGTACATAAAAAGAAAAGATACATTCATCAAGAATCATAGGGTAGAACACTTAATGATAGTCATAGGGTACAAATAAGCAATCGAATCATACTAGGAAACAATCAATATAAATTGTAAGGATACAGCAACAAGTTACAGTCATACAGTCCTAAGTGGGAGGAGATGGGTGATAGGAACGGAGAGAATATAGTAATAGTAATGCAGACTTAGTGAATAGTTTGACAGTGTTGAGGGAATTATTTGTTTAGCAGAGTGATGGCGATTAGGAAAAAACTGTTCTTGTGTCTAGTTGTTCTGGTGTGCAGTGCTCTATAGCGTTGTTTTGAGGGTAGGAGTTTAAACAATTTATGTCCAAGATGTGAGGGATCTGAAAATATTTTCACAGCCCTCTTTTTGACTTGTGCACTATACAGGTCCTCAATGGAAGGCAGGTTAGGAGCAATTGTTTTTTCTGCAGTTCTAATTATCCTCTGAAGTCTGTGTCTGTCTTGTTGGGTTGCAGAACCAAACCATAGAGGTGCAGATGACAGACTCAATAATTCCTCTGTAGAACTATATCAGCAGTCCTTGGGCAGTTTGAGCTTTCTGCGTTGCTGCAGAAAGAACATTCTTTGTTGTGCTTTTTTATGATGTTTTTGATGTTAGGTGTCCATTTTAGGTCTTGAGATATGATAGAAATAGCCAGTACTAGCACATTCTTTTCAATGTATAGTCCGTGTTGTATATGTGCTTACTCTCTTTGTAATCCCTTTCTTTCCAACAAATGTAAACATAGACATTATTTTTCTTCTTGCTAATTATCCCAGCAGCAGGTTGAGCATTCCAAAAGGCAGAGAGGGTGGGAGTGGGGTTAGGGTTTTGGTTGACCTTCTTTGTGGTCAAGTTCTGGAAACCTTCCTGCCATTTGAACTCATCAGCTGTTTGGGGTCACATCATTCTGATCCTGTTAAAAAGAAAAGCTGAAATTAAATTATATGCAGTCATAGTCATGTGATTTTTCACTTTGTTTAATAACTGAGTTGCCTGTTCCAATTGTGATCATTAAATGAAGATTACCTTAGAGCATGGAGGAGTCTGTTCATTGGAAGAAAAATTATTAACAGAAACAGAATTATTATTAAAACAATGTTAAACGGAAGTGCCATTTTTTTCTTACATGTATACTTTCCAGATCCAGTTGGAGATGATTCACTAGGAGGCACTCGTATCTATAAATTATTTTGTTGTCAGTGTGATTTGTGCTTTAAAGTAAGTTTTGACTCCTGACTTCCAGTTTTTGGAAGTAGTTTATCACTGCCTTTTCCAAAGGGTTGCGGGAGACATTCTGGCCTGAGGTCACACAATTGGCTTTTTGCCTAAGATGGAGCTAGAATTCATGATCTCTTGGTTTCTAAATTGAAACCAGGAGACATCATATTATTTGGGGGGTTGTCCAAGGTAGGTTTAGAGATAATTTGAATTCAATATCTCTGTCTCAATTATGTTTCTATTAAAAATAATATCTATCAGCTGTTCTTTCTAGATTGTAAACAATATTCTAACGATTTGGCATATAAACTCAAAATCTTTTAACTGGAACCAATGATTTAGTTTTTCCTTAAAGTACTGTGTCTCTCAATTTTCCAAGTTGTTAGAGTGGCAGAGAATTTAGGAAATCAATCTTCTTGTGACTGAAAAAAACTAAAAGCCTCTGGCTTTTTGAGTTTTTCCTTCTGGTTATAAACTTTTTACTTATCTTAATATCTAACGAAGTTGCTTAATAATTCTATTTAAAAGGTTATCTAATAAAATTCTACCTTATTTTCATAGTGTATATCTGAGTTTAAGGATGCATATTTTGCATGATGCTTCTGTCAGTTCATCTTGTTGAATGAGTTACTTCTTTTTCAATGAGGAAAGTTGATGGCTCATAATTTTCTATCTAAAATTAATCATTGTGTTGTGCTTGCATTAATGTTGTGTAAAAGAGACCTTCCTAGGGAGCCCTTTGTAGCTGCGAATGGGAATGACATTGCACACACATTCACATTATATTTAACAAAGAAGAAAAAACAAACCAGGCATTCTTTACATGTTGATCATTACCTTTTGATGGCCTACTGAGATTTTGGTCTCTCTTTGCACTAATCTTATATTAGTAACTGTCATATTCTATTAGCAAATTTAATTTTGTTAATGTCATAGAAAGTTGCTAATACAATGAGACTCATTAACAACTTTTGCATCATGTTAGCAAAAGCCAAATTTGCTAACAGAATGCAAAAATTATAATGGAGGGAAATCATAATTATGTAAATGCCTGATTTGATTAAATATGCTCCCTATATTTCTTAAGCAAAATAACTGAACAGTCAGCTAATTACTGTTTTCAGTACCTACATCTTGCCTTTTAAGAACTGTAAAGATTTTTAGATTTGCTTCAGATATAGTTATGCATTAAAGAATATCATTGACCTGAGTATGACCTATCTCTCTACAATAATGAAAATAAGAAACATTAATAAAAGGCAGCTGAGAAATTACTGAAAAGCTTTAAATAAAATTCTCAGGAGTTGTAAAAAAAACCACTAAATTTCCAATTTATGTTAGTTCAAATGTTCAGAGTATAATTGTCTACATATCACATTTCTCTATTCCCAATACAGAATATCTATTAGAAATCCAAATCAGTGTTCAGATTGGTAGGTGTTGGTGGTAAAAAAAATCCAACAAATCAAACTAGGTACTAATTAGTTTTATAATATTATATATAATTTATTCATGGCAAAACTGTAATATACTATTTAGAAAACAAAACCATGATATCTATTATTTATTTATGGCTTTTCTATCCTCTACCTAACTATATAAGATAACAACAATAACAGTTGAAACATTACTTTAGAACATAATCATAAAACACAGCTAGCTAACAGCTAAATAGGGTTTGCTTTCTGTTATCATCTGAACCCAGACCATAGATTAAGTGATGGTTAAGTAAGAATGCCTTGTTACAATTTATTCCCATGGTGTTTAAAAATTAATTTATCTTAACTCCAACCATGCATGTTTTCCAAAGCCAGACTTATCATTACTAACTTCATAATGATAGATTGTGAATGATTGTGACCTGCAAATTCAGTCTCTATCAGTCTCAGTTTATTTATAATCTTGAGCATCTGCTTGTCTGCTATCATCTGTAACTGAGGAATTTTACCCTGTGCATGGTAGTTCCAACTTGACTGAGCCACCATGTGATTTTCTCTCCCCCCCATCTCTCTCTCTCTCTTTCTTTCCCTCCATCTCTCCCTCCCTCCCTTCCTCTTTCTTTCTTTCTTTCTTTCTTTCTTTCTTTCTTTCTTTCTTTCTTTCTTTCTTTCTTTCTTTCTTTCTTTCTTTCTTTCTTTCTTTCTTTCTTTCTTGGTGTTTCCCAAGTATTTGGAAAAATCTCACGACATTGGTTGACCAAGCACAAGAAGAATAGCTGAAATACTGAGTAACCAGTTTAATTTATTATGTACACTTACAGAGTTAATAAATTCACACTTAATTGCACTGCATTTACAGAAAAATACCCATTCCAAAGTGAACTTCCAGACTGACTGAGCCAATCTGAAACATAACTTTATATAAAGGAAGAGGTTTTCTTCCTAAATATTTTTCAGTAGTCTAAAGCTGATACTGTAATTATATCTTGGCATCCACATGAAATCAATTTTGCAGGTAAGATGTCATTACAGTGTTAACATTCAATTCTAACATTTAAAATACTATCTCATATGCAGTGCTTTTTTTTGTCCAAGGACAGATGGGAGAATGGCACACATTTGCAAGGTGATCTAATTATTAGGAAGTTTCTTTTAATACAATAACATATAATTAAGGGAATGGCCCGAGCCTGCATTCAGATGGCACTTAGGTAGTTTTTCCACTGCTACATGGGATAGAAGACCATTTTTCTAGAAGACAAAGCCACATTAGTGTATTAGTGAAGAGGATAGAAAATAAATTACAGCTGCCTTCAAGGTATTACTGTTGAGTGCCATTGTTTGGGTTCTTTTTCGATTGTACTTCACTGGCAATATGGCTTCTGAAGGTTGCATATGACAGGTTAGGCGTTTTATCCTTTGAGTAAACAGTAATCGTGGTGTGAAGAAAGTGGGGCATTGGAGAATTTTCCCCATTCTTTGAGAACTCCACTCTTCCTTTTTAGTTTGCTCCAAGGGCTCTTTAGGGATACATATATTAAGCCCTTTAAATAGTTCATAATAAATCTGTGTCTCAGGCTGATTCTGACAGGTTTTTAAAGAGTCTTTTAAGAGAGAATCCTCAATCATTTGTTAATCCATGGGGTGAACTCCAGGCTTGGAGGAAGGGGAAAAAAAACAGTGCAAGCTGCTATGTAGTGAAAATGTACTGTCGAGAAAATGATAAATATGAGAGAGAAAAGAAAAGAACACAGCATTGTAGCAGTTTTACAAAATGTAGTATATTTAAATACTTTTTTTCTTAATTAGGCCATATCTACGTATAGATATGGGAAAATTTCACTATTCAAAAAGAAAAATAGATAATAATCATCTAGCACATTTCCTCCCTAATTTTAATCTAAAAGTGTGCTGTCAACAAGAAACATTCAGACGAATAAGTTGCCCGATTTTATTATACTTGGACATATACAGACCCATAAGAAAAGTTGTGTGCATAAAGAAAAAATAAAAGAATTGGTTGTCTGCAAGTAATATCAATGGGGACGTTGCCTGGAAGTTGGGACTCACTCCTATTCTCACTGCCTTTTTGCCAGCCCATGATCATTCTGTTTCTCTCTGTAAGTAAGGACATATTTATGAAAGAATCATTCAAACCGATCGTCTAGTAATCTACTATGTGGAGAAGGCACATGTCAATTGCTGGGGTGAACAGGACTGAAATAAGAGGTAGGCAAGGTTAAACCTAAAAGCGAGTGGTTATTGCATTCCTTCCTCCCTCCCTCCCTCCCTCCCTTCCTTCTTTCATTTCTTTCTTTCTTTCTCTTTCTTTCTTTTTCTCTTTTCCCTTTTCTTTCTTTCTTTTCCACTTTCTCTTATCCTTTATATTTAAAAGGCTACTTGGAGGATCATTTTTTTCCCTAGACTTTTGATATACTAGCTTACAGAAGGCTTTTGAAATTAAACTGGATGATTGCATGGCTTTTGTAAGCTAAAGCAGTTTCAATATGTGAAAGTACTGCTTAGAGAAAAAAAACGGTTCATAGAGGAGTATTAAATTATGCATGGCAGGAAAAATAAATAGAGGAAAGCCTTTTCCCTCTGTTACAGTATTAGAAATTAGATCATCTATTCAGGCTAAATGTGCAGAGAAGCAAAATGGAAGTAGACCCATTTTCAGATTGCAAGCTTCTTAAATGGGTTGGACATTATGTGATGCAAAATGCTAGACTTTCGAAGGCTGTTGTCTGACATAGCAAGGTTTCCTTACATTGTTTGCCCATTTCTCCTATTACTGTACTGTTTTTAATTGGATGTGTATAGCTTTAATGTTTATTTTTCTTGTACATCATCCCAGAGAGTATAAAATTACTACTCTATCCTCTTATGTTCTAAGATTCATTGAGTGCAGAGTTGGAAGCAAGTTAATATACATTTTATTTCTCTTAAAACAATATGTAGCCTGGGACAGAAATATCCTTTTGCTGCAAATCTCTAAATTTCTAGATAGTTTTTCATCTAAAAGTTACACAAACTATATTGATAAATGCATAAAAATGAATGAAATATATAGTTGACAATAAAATGTATATAAAGATGTTTACCATAAAATATGTATGTGTGGTAATAATTCAAAAAGATTCGTGCAGAAAGTGCACAGAGCAAACTTCTGTGAAAAGCATGAAAAATAGAATATCCAAACATATTTTCCAACTTTAACAAGTTTGCTGGTATTTACAGACAGCAGTTTATCTGATGTTTTTTTCAGAGTAAAAATCAAAATCCCCCTTCCAGTTTAAATCTTACATAAATACTTTAACAGTGTAATTACAGCAATTTCTCTTCTATAGTATCACATCCTATTCCTAATGCCATTAACCTTTTCCCAGTGTGTGTATAATATATATGTAGATATGTATACACAATTACACACACACACACACACACACACACACACACACACAATACTGCCTTATAATGAATTCATCAATGTTCCAACTAGGTCAAAACTGATCATATAAATACTGAGTCACCATGTACAGTAGATGCTGCTGCATTTTTTCATATTGATTATAGTTGTTGGCGATTGTAATTTAACCAAATTCTTGTGTACCTGGAAATAATGACAATTGAATTTGGTACTCTCTGTGTACTCTCTTTATATACACAGCTTCCACTACTGAGCTAGAAATCTGTGATAATAGAATCTAGGAAAAATTCTACTCCTAATCACACCATAGTCTGGAGATAAATTCTCAGCAAGAAGCCGAATATTTCAATTACAGAAAATTTCTCACAGGCGTACACAATCTCACATTTAGAATACACAAAGATGAATTATGCTGATGAAAACAATGGAGAATTGCTTTGCACAATGTGCATTTTCCATGTTTGTCTTCCTTACTCATTTTTGGTTCCAACTCATTTCATAATGTAGCATTGTTCATCTCATTAAATGCTTATTTATTTATTAGATTTTTATCCCACCTTTATTACTTTATAAGTAACTCAAGGCAGTGAATATATATAATATTCCTTCTTCCTATTTTCCCCACAACATACATATTTCCTTCTAAATATATATAATTGCTTTGCTAGAATTAAGATCTCCTACACATGGAACAGAGCAGGGCAGGGTCATTAATAGAATACGTGCATGCATACATTTATTTGAGAGTCATAAACAGTGAATATTCTAATCCAAACTGACAGATGTGAGAAATTAATGCCTAATATTTTTGTTTCATTTTTAAGCAAGCATTTATTGAAAAGAAATAGATGGGCTTAGTTCAAGCAAAAGAAATAGTACAAAAGATTGTCGCAAAGATACTTTTTTCCACAACGCAACTGGACTTTCTTGAGACATGGACCTGGATGTTTGAGAATCTCCATAGATAGCACAAAAGATTGTACCAGTAAAATATGAGCATTAACATTATATTAAATCAATTTCCATATGCAGCATGGCACTGAAAATTTTAAGAACCAGCAGAAATAGAACTCAGCAGAATGTTGAGATTTAGTCTTTGATAGTGAAGCTGCAGTCTTTGAAATCCTATTGAATTGAATCTACAATAGATATTCTTAGGATTGGATCTTAAACACCTAACCAATCTGCCTCTCTACCTCTTTCTTCCCCCCCCTCCATCCCTCCCTCCCTCCCTCTCTCTCTCCCCCTCACTCTTCTTTGTGTATGTGTGTTCAGTATATTTATTTAGTATGTCTCTGTGTGTAGATATATCAGTATCAATATAAATTATTTCTTCTGCTTTCTCATCATATTTCAAAATTGCTGAGCTATTTTGGTACCCAGCTGACACTCCAAAAGACTTTTCAAGATTGAAAATTTCAGCTTGAGCTGTAATAGTTTGAACCATTTTTCATCCCTGCAAGATAGGAGATGGAGAGATACGTAAACTTACATCTTTAATTGGAATATTCACTATGATAGCATTATTACAATATACAAAATGGTCTTGTATTTTTTCTGTTCTCATATTAGGCATTTCTCTCGCAGACATTATACTTTATTAATTTCTGGTAAATGTACATGGTTCAGTGGCATCCATTCTAAACATATGATGTAACCTATAGGCAACATACATATATATATTTGATCAAGTTATTTGCATCAATTGAATTATAATATAACTCTTTAAAATAATGCATTATGTTAACACAATTTATGATAAGGTATTTTTAACAACAACAAATAAAGAATCCAGCTTGCATATGAAATGCCAGCTACTCCCCTTGGTTGGACTATGCAGACTATTCATGTATATAAAATAGTATATTAAAGTAAACTTAACAAAAGCAAAGAGCAATCATTGCAACTGTATTTTTTTCTCTCTTCTTCTTTGTGATTCTAATTTTAAAAGCATTAAAGAAGACAGCTGCTCGTGCTGTGATATGCGCTAAACAGCCTGAAGGATGGAAAAAAATATATTTGTAGCTCATAATAACTATTGACCTTTCTGATATACCATGTTCTCTCTGTTAGCTATTCTGTTCTATCAACAGTAAAGATTGAACATGACTTCTTAATAGAAAACATGGGGTTTCAAGCTGCCTTCACAAAGGTGTTTATGTATTGTTATTTTGTACTGTAGTACAGAGACTAAGTCCTAGTGCCCTTTGTTTGACATCATGTTATTATAAAAAAGGAACTCGTTCTTAAGGGCAGATTAATAAAAGAATTTGGCTCATAATCATTTTACGGTTGAGATAAAAGGGTTGCCATATTTGGTCCAGTATGGAGGCAGAAGAGGTGGGATCCCACATCATCTGAATAATAGAGCATGCATTTCTCACTAGATGTATATGTTTCAAGTGGCTGCATTTAGAACTGCAGGGCAATAAGATTTAACATGTTGGCTTCTTGTTGTTATAGAATTTGTGTTACTTTTTCTTTCTAGAACCCTAGTTTCCTGCATAAGTTCTTATTTTGGATGTCTTTTACATCCAAAGTGTACATTTGCATCATATTCTACACTGAGCTCAGTATGGTGGCTGAAATACCATTCTGAAATACCCACCTTAACATTGTGTCTTTGACTTTGTGACTTTGACATTGTGAATATTTCCTTAGAGTGTGTGTTTTTCCAAATACCAATCTTGCTCTGAAATTAAACAGGGCAAGACCATTTAAAGGTCCTTCATTTTCTCAGGGTAGGACCACACCAAGAAGCAAAGTCCTGCTTGGCATGTGACTGTTGGAAATGGTAACTCATTGAATAAATCAAAAGAGAGTAGCAACAGAAGGCAACTATGTTAAGGATTTGGTGGGAGTGTCTTTGTAGCGGGGGTGGAATGATTTACAATTATCTCCATGGCTTTTCTGTAATTTATAACAATGCACCTCAACCTCAGCAATTTTAAATTGTGTGAACTTCAACTCCCAGAATTCCCTAGCATGCTGGTTAGGGGTTTCAGACAGTTGAGGTCCACACATTTTAAAGTTACAAAGTCTGAGAAACACTGTTTTACAGCAGTGGTCCCTTATCTTTCTGGCTTTGCGGACTGGAGGGAAGGGGTAGAGGAAATGATTCAGTGCGAGCGGCAGGGCCGTGCACTAATGTGCACAGCTCCATTTGCATGAGCGGTAGACACTCCTGCATGCAGATGTGAAGCTCAAATTTGTGCTAATGGAGCTTCACATATGCACACGAGAGTACCTGCTGCTTGTGTAAATGGAGCTGTGTGCGCATGCTTACCTGCTGCTTGCGCAACCTGGTTCCGAATGGGCCGTGACCCAATACCGGGCTACGGCTCAGCGGTTGGGGACCCCTGCTTTAGAGTATTAAAAGGGTCACACAGCACTAGAAAAAGGCTAACAAATTCTCATAGTGGAAAGGACAGTACTTCGTTTCTTTAGAACAAAGTATTTTGGCACATTAGCACGTTGATACATTTTCAGAATAATGTACTATAACATGAAGCAGTTACAATTTCAATCATGTTCAAGTCCAGGGAAAAGATATCATATTTTATACCAAGCATTTATTTAGAACCTAAGCTGGAGATTCCTTCTAGAACTAAATTCACACAAAGCTCAGTGTGAATGTTAATGCAGTGAGATGACAAAATACTGTATATTAGACAAGAATATCCAGCCTGCACCCCAATAGATGAATACAGTCTACAGAGTCTTGAATCTTGCCAAATTGTAATTTTTAGTATGACAGAAAAGGAGATAAAATGAGTAATCATGTGGACTACATTTAATTCATTGCATTCTAATTATTTTAAAATTAAATTACTTTTGTCCTGGCCAGCTTATTCCTTTTTCCTGCCCCATTTATTTTTGGGAATGTCTAATACCACTTCAACTGCAAAAAATATTGTGCATTTTTGTATTAAGGCCATGCTGGTAAGGAAGGAGGAGAACATAGCTCACTCAGTCTTCCCCAACCAACTTGGCTTCCAGATGTTGAGAATTAAAGCTGACTTCAGGATGCAGGATTTCAAGAGTTTCAGTCACAGCATACCGAGGGCAATGGTGAGCCCAATGTTTTAACACTGAGAATACAAAACCCAAACTGAGTCGTAGAAAGGTCAGTGATAAAAGGGGAATCCAGTGCTAATTTGCTTTCACTGTGAAATTCATGTTTTATTTCTGCCACAAAGGCATCTACTCCAATAAGTTTCAGCTGAGCTTCTTATTTTTATTTCCATATATCAAGTATTATTTTACTACTGTTTTAATGTTTTTGATGAGCCCTATATAATAATTGTACTGAAGCTAGGAAAGACCCTTCAAATTGTGCAAATTACCATCCAATATCCTTGTTAAATATAGATGCAAAAATCTTGACTGCAACTTTAGCACACAGATTGTAGAATATGGTACCATCAATCATACATGCTGCACAATCTGGCTTTATGGAAGGACATCAAGTTTTGGATAATATGATTAGTGGAGATGAGATAATTAGTGGATATTTTAACAAATGAATATGAGAAACTTGAAACTACTCTGATGACATTGTTAGATGCGCAAAAAATTTTCAGTGTGATTACTTGGAACTTTTAATGAAAGAGATGGATTCATTTCCATTTATATTCCTTGGTTTAAAATCTATTATTTTAGTTCTTTTGCTCAAGTTTTCACAAAGGAGATTATTTCCCCTCCAATTAAGATGTATCTAGGAATTATGAATTAATTCTTCTTATATTAAATTTTATTTTGGACATTTGAGTGGTTGGAATTGAATACAAATTGTTATTACATGGAGGTGATATTTTGGCTGTTGTTAATAATTATCAAAATTCAAAACTATCTAAATTCAAATCTAATGAAATATGGTAAATTTTCTGTGTGTATATATTCTATGGAAATAAGTAAATCATATGTTTTTTTTTAATTTAATGTATATGCCGCCCTTCTCCAGAGACTCAGGGCGGCTTACATTGCATTAAGCAATAGCCTTCATACTTTTGTATATACCTGCTTAGTAGGACTTTCGCCCCCCCCCCCCAAGCGGTGTTCTTATTTATACAAAGTCAGCTTATTGCCCCCACAATCTGGGTCCTCATTTTACCTACCTTGAAAGGATGGAAGGCTGAGTCAACCTTGAGCCTGGTGAGATTCAAACTCGCAGTAATTGCAGGCAGCTGTTGTCACGTTAACACCACTTTAAGCTGCTGCGCCACCATGTTGTGGTATTTATAATACAGAAGCCACATTATCTCATTTCTCAATTCAGACAGTTACATCTTCATGAGAGGGAGAGGCTTTTTGTCACATAGGCACAAGGACTATCCTATCCCATCTCTAGCTTGTGTTGACCAGGAATCTGGAGAAAGCCTAGAAAATGCAGATGGCTCCCTTATCTCTGCACGCCTTCAGGCTGTGGAAAGTCCCCAGAGGGAACACCCAATGTCCTAGAACCATGATGGCAAACCTATGGCACACGTGCCACAGGTGGCACGCGGAGCCATATCAGTAGGCACGCGAGCATTGCCCTAGCTCAGCTCCAGTGTGCATGTGTGCGCCGACCAGCTGATTTTCAGGCCTTCCAAGCCTACCAGAAATCGGGAAACAGGCTGTTTCCGGCCTCCAGAGGGCCTCCAGGGGGGTGGGGAAAGCAGTTTTCACCCTCCCCAGGCTCCTAGAAAGCCTCTGGAGCCTGGGGAGAGTGAAAAATGGGCCTTCCAGTCCCACCATGCCATTGTGTGCCAAAAGCGTGGGGCGGGGGGGGTCACACATGCATGGGTGGGTGGCTAGTGTGCATTGAATTATGGGTGTGGCACGTGCGTGTGCGACCCCCTGCACTCCCCCCACTTTTGGCACGCAATGGCAAAAAGGTTAGCCATCAATGTCCTAGAACATCCAGGACAGCCCAGGTTCTTAAAGAACCTCCCAAAAGTATCAAGAAGTACCAAGGATATCTTAATACATCTTATCTTCTGTGTGCCGGGCTTTTTCTGTATCTCTTGTGTGCCAGCTTTACTGGGTAGAGTGTGAAAAGATTATAAATACAAGCATTTCTGATTGCTCGGGGCTTCCTTTCTTTTAAAGGAGCCCATCTTTGTTCAGCTGAATATACACGTAAGCTTTAAAGGCAACTTCTGGTCCTCCTATCTATATTATACCAAGCCATACCTCGGAACCGGCATGACACTAGAGACAGAAAAAATTGAGTTATTTTAAAAACAAAACCAGAACAAGAGGGGGAAATTGAGCAAAACGTTATGAGTCAAGGCTGTATAAGATATCCCCATAGCCTCTGATTTAAGCCTGAAATATCCAGAGAAAAAGAAACACTAGAAAGACAAGAGAAGATTCCTTCGCTTTAGAAAACTTGCCATTTTAAAGATACAAATAACCATTCTGGCTGAAGGTTGCAATGAGTCAAGATTTGTTTTCCTTAACTCCCTACAAATTAGGAGTTTTTATTTAGTCAGTCTGGAATTATACCTTAAACATGTTCTAGAACATTCTCTAGCCACATGTTTCTAAAGTACCATGCCACAGGGAGATATTATACAGTTTATTCCATTTCATTTAAGTTCACTTCTTAATCATCAGAAAGGGAGCACAAAAAGAGAAATTCCGGGTGAAGACTGACCTGGAAGATTAGTAACAGCAGTATGAACTACCCAGCCTCTATCCCAAAGCAGAAAGTATGGCCAAGCCATTCAGCTGTAGGGGGTTTATTTGGATTTTGTTAAATATTGAGAGCGACTGGCTTTTTAGAAGATGTGAATATTTTTAAATTATATCACACAAGATTAATAATGATATTACCAATTGTTTGAAAATATTCATGAGTCTATAAAGAAGGTTAAATTATATGAAAATGACTAAAACTTCACAATTGGTATATACATATTAAGAGGCATGCCTGAGGTAATTCCACTTAGATACCTTACAAAATTTGATTGGTTGATTGTTACATGTTTATGAAATTGTCAGGTTCTTTTTTTTTTCTCTTGCCCATAGTTAGCAATGGGTTCACTTAACGACCATGGTGTTTGCTTAACAACCACTGCAAAAAAAAAAAAGGTCAGAAAATTGGATGCAATCGCATAGTGACCCACTTTACAACTGTTCTGACTTACAACTCAATTGCAGTTGTAAGTCAAAGACAACCTGAAATGGTCTAGCTCAGCGTTTCTCAATGTCAACAACTTTTAAGAAATATGGATCCCCAGAATTCTCCATCTGGCCATATGGGCTGAGATTGAAAACATTGATCTAGAGGCCTATTGATTATCGAAAGCTGGGCTTTCAGCTTGGAGTTTAGCCTGTTTAGGAATCAGATACCTGCCAAAAGACATGTCTGCAGTATGGATGTGCTCTTTGACTCCCCAGTTGTTGATTAATTAACAGGTGATAGATAGCAGCAACAAGCAATTTTCTGCAATTGTATACAGTTTGTCAACCACAAACTGTATAAAACTATATCCTGACAAAGCTGATAAGGTTTATGTTTAGCTGCTTCAAAACAAGAAAACTGACTGGACCTGGAAACATTTATTTATGACTTAGAGCTATGCAAAACATTTAGGAAGGACACTTTAGTAACCACATTGATGAGAGCTTGTGAGAGGAGTGGTGTGGTGTGGTGGCCTAGAGGTGGATTTCTTGCCTCACAAGCTCTGAGGCTGTGAGTTCAATCCTAGCTAGAGGCAGATATTTCTCTCTCTCAGCACACTGAGAATATATCTGCTGAACAAAACTCCGCACTGGCAACAGGAAGGGTATCTGGCCATTAAAACACTGTGCTAGCTGCATTCAATTGCCCAGACTCCATCCAGCAAGGGATTATGGGGTGGTTAAAAGATGATGATGATGATGAGAGCATGTAAGAGCAAAATTGGACATATAGGAGAGAACCTTCTCGTGTGTTGCCCTTAACGTATGGAATGTATTGAAATCTCTCTGCTTTTAGAAAATAAACATGATCTTGATCTTTCTTCTTAGCCAATTCAGTTTTAATTCATTTTTGTCCATGGTTGGGTTTTTTTTTTAATGTTAGCCTCCTTATGGCCCTCTGGTGAGACAGCAGTTGAATAAGCAATATTAATGTTAATACATTCCAATTTACAATAAAAGATGTCCTATCAAGTTTACAAGTCTCCTCCCCATATCTTGCCATAAGATACAATACGCCAACTTAACTCAAAAATAAGTCCCATTAAAATAATTTCTGAATATGAAAACATTATTAATACTTTTTTTTGGATATCTTAATTATGTTATTTGACAAATCCAATATGTATACAGTCTGTTTTGAGAGTCTTATCAGAATGATCACAGAGACTTTCCAATGTACTGATTCTTCACTTCAGTGTTGAAGCTGTGGCATCTGTTTATTTAAATTTATTTATTTAAAATAAATATTGAGTCCCTTCACAGTCTGTGGTATAACTGTTTCTAAACTGCTGCTTCTAGCTAGTAGAATTATTTCAGAACTGCTGTGCTTCTCGGCCTGTATTTATTGTCATGGTTATTGTTATGGAATAGGTATGATTTTCATGGTCTGATTTATGAGATCAGCATTGCTTCTCATGTGTGCAGTAACCTACAAAATGATTTATTTCTGTGATAGGTGGTAAATTCTGAATCCTTCAAAATTCCATGTGCGAATATTTCATCTTGACTTTACACAGATTATTAGTCTTAATGGTGAAACATTATTAAATTAATTGTATAAAATTAGCACTTAAAATATAGTCTAGAATAAGTCACTTTTCCTACCTTCTAACTTTTATGCCTTGACTCCAGCAAATTCAATGGCATCCTCAGAAATCTTGATCACCCCTGAAGGATAAGCTATGCACAGTGGCATCATGTTATAAATTCCATCATGTTACATATTTGTGTCCTGATGCCTTAACGAAGTTCTGGTATTTGTGATGTGACTCATATTTGTCCCCTAAGACACCCATGGTCAATTCTCAGTGTAGAAGGAAGAAGAAAATATTTGGCTAATAGTTTCAGTTTTGACAAGTTGAAAGTACATCTGTGCTGTAAGCTAAAACACCTTTTTTGCCAAGCTAATCCTCTTCACATGTGTTGGATGATAATTTATAATATTATTCATATCCTTAGTGTTGATTGGGAATTCTGAAGATTGTAACCAATAAGGCTTGAAGGAATCAGATTGGGAGGGCTGATATAAAATATAAATACTATGATGGCACAGAGCAGAGAATTCATAGGGAAAAGCAAACTAGGTTCAAGTTGGGCAATTGAGAGTGTTTTTAGTTCCCATCATAGACCCAGATTGTCAGCTGTTCCTTCAGAGGTAGGCTGTGGACAGTTATATAGTAGAAAGTTTTAGAACTGACACTGGAATCAATCCTTTCTTATTTCTTCCTGATATCTCTTTCTCAAATGTACTTGGGGGTTTATTTTCTGGTTGACTGAAGTGCCATGCTATTGCAAGTTCCTTGCTGTAGCATGTAACATTTCTTCTCATCCTTCTTTCTTTCTTTCCTCCTTCTTTTCTTCCTTTCTTCCTTCCTTCCTGCTTTCCTTCCTTCCTTCCTTCTCCATGCTTCAAAAGATTTGTCTCATTCTTTCTGTCTCATGCACAAGAGTGTGATACAGAACAGAAGTGCAAACAGTTTTAAAAGGGACAGTCTATTAATGCTGATTCAAAAAAAAATTTTTTTTTAATTTTATTTGATTTATATGCCGCCCTATCTCCATAGGACTCAGGGCAGCTCATGACAATAAAATATCCGAATAAAAGTGTGTTAAAATACATATTTAAACTCTCCCCCCCCCAAGTCCAGGTTGAACAGCCATGTCTTTAAGTCGCAGCGGAAGGTGCGGAGATCAGGAGCCAACCGGAGCCCCAGAGGAAGTTGGTTCCAGAGGGTGGGAGTACCCACAGAGAAAGCTCTGCCACTAGGGATCACCAGTCGACACTGCCTAGCCGACAGCACCCTGAGTAGGCCCTCCCTGTGATAATGCACCCGGCGATGGGGAGCTGTTGTTGTTTGCAGATGGTCCGACAAATATCCTGGACCTAAGCCACGTAGGGCTTTATAGGTCATCATCAGCACCTTGAATCTCACCCAGGGGCAACCGGCAACCAATGCAAGGAGGTGTAAAATGGGCGTATCAGGAAGCACCCATCACGACCTGCATGGCTGCTTTCTGTACCAGCTGAAGCCTCCGGATGGTCTTCAGGGGCAGCCCTAGATAGAAAGCATTGCAATAGTCAATATGGAAGGTGACTAGCACATGAGTAACTGTGCGTAGGGCATCCCGGTCCAAATAAGGGCACAACTGGCGCACCAGGCGAACCTGGACAAACACTCCCCTAGTCACAGCTGTTATATGATCTTCTAAATTCAACCGTGAATCCAGGAGGACACCCAAGTTGCATGCCCTGTCTACCAGGGGTAATACCTCATTCCTATAGACAAAGATGGAACCTCTAGGTCGGAAGGGATGCCGGTACCCACAGGTACCGGCATCCCTGGCAGGTTTGAGACCAAGCCTGTTCTTACCCATCCAGACCCATACCGCCTCCAGGCATCGGGACATCACATCGAGGGCATCACTGGGCTGGTTTGGGGTGGATATAAAAAGCTGGGTATCATCAGTGTACTGATGATACCTCACCCCAAAACCATGGATGATCTCACCTAGCGGCTTCATATAAATGTTGAACAGAAGGGGTAAGAGGACCGACCCCTGGGGCACCCCACAAGTGAGGGGCCACATGGCTGACCTCTGCTCCCCGCCAACACCGCTTGCGTATGACCCGAGACGTAAGAGGAGAACCACCACAAAACAGTGCCTCCCACTCCTAACCCCTTGAGACGTCGCACCAAGATACCATGGTCAATGGTATTGAAAGCCGCTGAAAGATCTAATAGAACCAGAACAACCTCTGTCAGAGGAATAACCTCTGTCCCGAGCCCTCCAGAGATCATCCACCAGCGCGACCAATACTGTCTCCGTGTTGTAGCTGGGCCTGAAGCCCGATTGGTATGGATCGAGGTATTCTGCTTCATCCAGGGCCATCGGGAACTGACGAGCCACCAGGCTCTCAATAACCTTCACAAGAAAGCGAAGATTGTTGAAAAATGCAGAAATAACATTAGAAAAATATAAAGGAAGAAGACATTCAGATAACTTTGTGGCTTTCAGAGAATCAGGGTGCAGATTCCCCATTCCCTTGGGTAAAGAGGAATATTAGACCTGCAGGTTGATAAAGCAAAATGAAATCCCAATCTCTATAGGATATAATGGTACGATTATATCCTATTGATTAACTCCAAATCCCAAAATCACTGCATATGCTTTCTTATGCACTTCAGTCAGGTTGTCATAGAAAAGGAATGGCCAAATTATGTTGTGCCCTTTTCCTACCCCTTTTCCACGTGGTTTCTGGATTGGTTTCTGGATTCATTGTGAAAACATGTAGTGGAAAGGAGTAGAAGAGATGAAGTCCAATTATTGAAGTTGTATTATGCTAATAAAAAGACAGCAGAATTGTCGAAAACCACTGCTTATCCATTAAAAAGCAAAAGGGACTTCAGAAACCTCAGAACTATAGAGATACTGTGTATGTCAAAATATCAAATGGACAGTGAAAAAATTAAGTAATTTAAACAGAATAAAGTTTTTATTATTAAAACTATTTCATTTAATCAGAACTTCCACTATTATGCAGGTAACTGGGGCGGGGGGAGATCTAAAGACCTAGTTTGAATAGTTTTTAAAGGAGAGTGTTTTTATATGAAACATTTAAATATACTACTTCAACTAAATATATTTAATGCATAGACCGTAATTTGATTAATGGCTGTTGGCCATAAAAACAGAACTCCAAGTTCAGAAGTGCTGTACATCTGAAAACAAATCGATGTGATTTTAAAAAAAAACAATTAAGGGAATGCTGCTTTGATGCCATGCTTCTGGGAAGTATTTGAGTCAAGAGACCTTTGCTTTTATCAAACAGAAGTCTTCCTATGTTCTTAATTAACACAACTTCCATGTGTTTAGTTCATAATTTTTAACAATACATTGTAACATATTTTGCTCTCTGCTTATGTTAGATTATAATGTGCTGGACTGTAGCTGCCGCATGTGTGAAGCCAATTTTAATATTTATTCACTCAGCAGGAAGAACACATGCTGTGGTTTCTTAATGTACACTTTAACCACTGTACTATTGAGTGCGGTATACTAGCAGTAATAATTCATAGTGAGTCTCTTCATGCCATTATTGCTTAGGATCTTTTTTTGTGTGTGTGGTTTCAGGGTTCTAGTCACCTTGATTATACATTTCCTTGCTTTGAAACTTTCATTTTTTAGATGCTGCAAACATAATATTACCAAATGAAACCCAGCACTAAGGCCAGATTTGTGGTGTGGTTTCTGACGGCTAAGCACTTCACTAGGTCTCTGAGGACATCACCAATAAATGTGAAAGAAGCCAACAATAGATTGGCATACTTTTCTATTTCCACTAGAATAGAGGAAGAAATGTACTAAATTAAGTCTAACCTTAAATGTATAATCTGTCCTTGGGAAACAGAAAAAAATAGGATATAGCATCTTCGAGCTCTCAGCATCCCTTATGAGGGAAAAAAATGGTTCTAAGGGTCTCTGATCTTGTGTTTTAGTAAAATAGAACTGCACGGCTGACTGACAGTTCTGATCTAAAGCATTTACATTTAAGTTTTGATCTCTCTGCTTTTGATTAAAACTAATGAGCTCATTTAATTCAAAATGGGAATCTCTGATAAGAGAAATAAGGTTGATGTGATTGGATTAGAGGGGCAAATTAAACTCTTAGAGCAGAAGTTTGTGCTTATATAGTGTATTAAAAAGCTGTTGGCGTATTATGGCGTGTTAGATGATGAGAAAAATTTCATAGTAATTCATATTTAATCAGAAGAAATGAAAGTACTAAATATAACATGGCTCTGCTTTTCCCTCGAGTGATAAAGAGCTGTACATTTAAAATGACATGGAATTCATGCTCTCTTTAAAAAACAGTCTTGAGACACACTGAAGAAAAAAAGCATTATTGTCAGTGGGCTAATCACAACAGAGTAGAAATCCAAAGTAAAAAATGGCTATAGGAAAGTAAATATATGCAAGTTAATATCAACAGCCTAACCCTTTTCAAATAAAGGGGAAAAAAACCTTGGTTGATAAAAGCAACAGTCTTTAAATTTGATGAAAACTGCTTGCCAATATATTCGTAGAGGTTTGCTTCTCAATTAAATGTCTTGCACAACAAAAGTGTGCTCGCATTTGATAGGAAAATAAAAGCACTCAAGTACGTGACCTTTTTACTCATGTTCAGGTGGACAAATGTTACAATTATCTCTTCCCTACTCTCAGATAAAAGCCAGCTCCAATTTGACGGAAAGAACAAGGGGAGACGGAAACTTCCAATTGAAGCAAGAAAACAACAATTTATTGTTTGAAAATTGTCCATAATATATGGTCATTTTCGAGGGAGGGGGCAATGAGGAAGGCCATATTGAATTGACAAAATTTGTGGGATAGTTTCAGAAAAATAAATAGGCTCTTTTCCTAATATCAGTTTGTTTGTTTGTTTGTTTTTTTCAAGTTTTTTTCTGCTGTGGAATTTTGCTTGCAGAGTATTAAGAGAAGGCTATGAATTGTCATCCAAAGCAGTTTGGCTTTTTCCCTATTTCTATTAAGAGCAGGGTGAAAGAGAGATTATTTATTTGCTTATTAGTTATACCTACAACTTCTCTGCTGCTCAATTTAAAAAAAAAAAAAAACCTTTTTCATATCTTGCATTTGGCCCTAGGTTAGCTCAAGGGCTATACCTATGAAATTCAGAAGAGCTCTCTAAAAGTTAAATGATCAATAAATTATTTTGTTATGTCTATTTTAGTGGAAACTACAAGCCCGAGCCTACTTTCAACAGACAACAACCTAGAGCGTTCTTTTTTCATTCGGATGAAATCAACACTGACCAAGCGAGGTGTACACATAAAATCTTCAGGATATAAGGTAAACTTTTGTTTTGTCTCCCTAAATATTGTTAGACGTTCTCCATCTTTTAAAAAAGATACAGGATCAATTGTAGCAGATCCGAGAATCTCCTCTCAAGAGCTTCATAACAGTTGAGCCTGGGTAGTTTTAGAAATAGAAAGTGAAAGGCCATAGATGATATTTTTGAAGTATATCCATCAGGTATCATAGCAAGGTTAAAAAATCAGCAGCATTCTTTAGTGTCACAGACTATCTGGGGCAGTCCCTAAAAATTCTTCATGTAGAACGAAATAATTAAAAGCCTCATTTAACACAACAGGAGATGCTTCTTAGGAAGCATAGAATCCATAGATTTAATGAGAAGGAATGCTGTATTGGGAGTTTACAACTATTTTTCTATCACTGCCAATGAATTGGGGGAAATGTTTTATATCAAAAATTATTTTCACTGGAAGAATTTTCATTTTTTTTAAACATATATATGTATATGATCCTAAATACTCTTATGAACAAGACTGATTTTGAGCTGTTGAGAATTCAGTTCAACCTTCATTTTTATCAACATTTATCACTGATGTTGTGATCTGTGGATATAGGGTTTCTTTTTATTTTATTTTTCTTGCTTTAACTTTCTTTGTGATTAATAATCCCAAATTTCACTTTCAGTCCTTGCACTTAATTTCCTGTTTGTTCTGCTGCTATCCTGCTTTCTCTTGTTTTATGAGAGATAAAGATTTGTCAATATACTCAGAATATAGCATATCTGTTGCATGCCACCCCAACCCACATTGTTTGAGTTGAGTGGGCCTATAGTTCACTTGAATATGTAAATAAATAAATACTTTTTTTCATGCTTTACACAACCATCTATTACCTATTTAAACAATCCGTTCTTTTATTACTTTTCTTGTTATTTTGGTTATGTTGCAGAACATTTCAGATTAGAGCAAATATAAAACCGAACTTCTGTGCCAGGATCTTGAGAATATGAAAATCACAAATTCTTTCCTTTGGTTATATAGCTTGTGCTTATTTCTATTAGATTTAAAACAACTTGACCTGATCTTTGATGGAGATGATAGAATAAGTCTTCAAAAAAAAGTATTTCTATTATGCATTATATGTGCAATGGTTTTATAATACTGAGAATAAACTTGCAGGTTGTATTTACAGCTTTTATCAACCCTATGTCACCCCTAAAGGCTGCAGAAATATAACTTGTAGAATATACTAACAATATCTTGAAAGCCTACCAGGGCTTTCCTCTGACCTCCCTTATGTGAAACACAATCAAGATGGGATTATACTGAGCCTCTTTCTCATGCCTATTCCTTTCCCATTGTAGAGCTGTTTATTTGCTCTTTCTTAATGTCCCTCTTAATGGCTCTTATATGCTTTGGTCAAGGCTAACTTTGCACTCCTCTATACATTTGGTGTTGATTCTCCATTGCAAAATAAAGGAAAATAACTATTACAAAATAAAAATATATAAAGAAGAATATGCTCATGCAGGGAAGCATAGAAAATGCTGGAAAAAGTTTTTCAGTTTTAGAAAAAATTTAAGACAATAATTTTTGTAAAGAAGAAACATCTTAGAAAAATGTTTGCTCTGGAATATCTTTTTGATATAAATGTAAATGATACTTTTGAATATTTTTTAAGAAATTATTTTTTAAAGAATTCAGTGCTTTGGCACTAATGCTGAACTCAGTATGCTTTCATGTGGTGCAAAACACACAATATAGTGTCATTTCTTGAAGGCAAATTCTAAGCTTCATAATTAAATATTTAATTGCTCTATACAAATTTAAGATAAGAGAGTTTGTGTCTGGTCAGTAATAGCAGGAGGTATTTTTTTGCATAGGGCTCACAGTAGGGAATAAAGAGAAACTTTCCAAAATGACAACACCGAGTTAATATTGGGTTAAAAAGTTTGAAAAAGACTTGAATGTTTGAGTGGAATAGGGGTTAAAGTCTAGGACTAACTCTCCTTGAGTTTACAGAAGAATAACGAGAAATAAATCTAATAAATAAGAATAAATGTACGTTCACAATTTGACAGTGTAATAAACTCTCAATCCAGAATTTCAGCCGATGCTAAAATCTTTCTCTAAAGTGACCAAATAAATTGTTTGACTACTGACTCTTTTGAGTAACATGTACGTCTGCTTTTACATTCTCAACATCAACTTACATATAACCTCCGGCATTTCTGAGGGAACGTTCTTGAGAGAGAAATTGCTTACAGTGATGCAGAGATTATCTGGTGCTCAGGTGGGAATAGAAAATGTCTTGCAAAGTTTAGTCTTTATGAAGGCAGCCTATTGGGAAAAACTAAGGAGGCTTTATTTAACACAATTATCTATAATATAAAAGGTCTCAATATATATAGATCTGCACTGACGTTTTCACAAACTTTAGTGAAGATCTATATATTTAGACCAGAGGTGGGTTTCAGCAGGTTCTGACCAGTTCCGGAGAACCGGTAGCAGAAATTTTGAATAGTTTGGAGAAGCGGTAAATACCACCTCTGGCTGGCCCCACCCCCATCTATTCTCTGTCTCCTGAGTCCCAGCTGATCGGGAGGAAATGTGGATTTTGCAGTAACTTCCCCCTGGAGTGGGGAGGGAATGGAGACTTTACAGTATCTTTCCCCTGCCACACCCACTAAGCCATGTCACGCCCACCAAGCCACACCCGCAGAACTGGTAGTAAAAAAATTTGAAACCCACCACTGAATTAGACCTTGTATATTATGGATATGTATTAAAGTAAAACCTCTTTAGTGGTTCCTAAGTGCCATTTATTTATGTTATACTCTATAGAAGTTAACTTTCTCCCAGTCAGAATGTGAAGAATTCAGTTTGTAAGAACTTCTCATTCCTCATATTTGGACAGATCTCAGAAATATGAATATTTAAACATCATCTTTATCTCTTTAATAGCCATTTTTATCACAGCATCTAGGCATATCATATTTAATTCAATGCAATAAACTGAAATAAAAAATAATATGCAAACATTTAATTACTGGAATGCATCCAAAGTATTTGTAATGAACATTGAAAAATGATGGATATATTTCTTCTAATCAACCTCCTTGCACTAAAATAATCTTGAAATAGGTACAAGTTAAAAAATTGAAAAATCTCCAATAATGTTTTCACCAAAAAACGTTGGTACACACCCAATTTAATGGTTCTATTGCTGTTCTGCCAAGACTATCTTACATTATGGACTATAGAATGAGGTAATCACAGTTCTCCTGAAAACTTTAATCAATCAGTCAAATAATCAATCAATTGATAATCCAATCAACCTGTTTAATCAAATCACTCACTTGGTGTTGAACTGAGAATATATATGAATTGCATTATTCAGTTGAAAGAAAATCATAATATCATGGCATTGGAAGTGAGATATCAATTGATGGCCCATTACAGGTAGTTGTTGGGATACAACAGCAGTTGGGACCAAAATTTCCCAACCAAATTTTCCCATTTAGCAAATTTTCATCACTTAATGATGTTGTCATAAAGTACAATGTTGTGTGATCACATTATTTAGCAACAGCAACTCTGGACTACTCAGGTCATAAAGTGGGAAGAGGTGGGAGTCCAAGGCAAGGAGTAGGGGTGAGGATGCCACACACAATCACTATAGAGGTCAGGAGGCCAGTACAATCACTATAGAGGTCAGATGCTGCAGGAGATTCTATGGGCAGGCTGTAAGAAGTGCAGGCATACCAGCGTGGACAAGTTGGCAAGGGCTCACAAGTGGGCTGGCAGGGGCTGCAGATGGGCCAGCAAGAGCCAAGGCCAGGCACATGGAGCGTGCAGTCTGGTAGGGAGATGTTGTGGACTAGAAGCTCTCTGAAATCTTCTACTCTATAGCGGAGCTTAAAACTGATCACAATTATGATATTGCAGCAAGCTGCAGTCACATGATTGTCAAAATCAATGAAGTAAAGTCAATGGGAAAGCTGACAGAGAAGGTTGCAAGTTGATCCTATAAGTTGCTCCTGCCATGGTTTTTTTTCCTGAGGAATCCTTTCATTCAGTGCCGTCATAATTTTGAACAGTTGCTGAATGAGAACCCAGAAGAATTATGACTGAAATCAAGCCTCAGAGCCAAATTATAATTGCTGTTCCCTATATTTAGCACCTAGTTTTTGTTTTGCTACATCCGATTCCTTTTATTCAATAAATAAATAGATGTCAGGTGTTGTACACCTGTACTTCTACAGAATAACAGAACAACAGAGCTGAAAAGGGACCTTGGAGGTCCCTTGAATTATATATATATATATATATATATATATATATATATATATATATATATGTGTGTGTGTGTGTGTGTGTGTGTGTGTGTGTGTGTGTGTGTGTGTGTGTCTGTGTGTGTGTTTTCTGAGGTTTTCGCGGGTGTTTGTATGTAGGTCTTTGGTTATTCGGGTCTTCTCCCGCGTAGAATTGGAAGTATCTTGGCGACGTTTCGACGAAGTCTCATTCGTCATCTTCAGGCTGGTGTTCTCGGCTTCGTTCTTCCAGGAGCAATGTGAGATTGCAGCTGACCCTTCCTTTTAACTACTAGTGGGGGTGTGAGCTGATTGGGTGGGAGCTTGTCTGTGTTCTGATTGGGTGGAGGTGTGTTCTGATTAGTTGGGGGCTTGGCTGTGCTCTGATTGGATGGGGGGTTGGTTGTGCTCGGCTTAGTCTGGGTTGCAGGGGGATTTGAGCTGGTGAGCTGCGTTGTTGTTGTTTGGCTTCGGGTTTGTGGTCTTGAGGGCTTTTCATGGAGGGTGTTGGTCTGATTCATGTATGGATTGGAGGGGTTAAAAGTGGCTAATGATGCAGCTGCGGTCTGGCTTCTGGTCCTTGGTAGTGCCTCATAACACGATGAATGACACCAGACCCACACTCACAAGACCCACACAGGATGTCACCACCACACATCCACGCAGAAAGCAGACTCAAACCCACCTGATAATGAGGCATTATGAGCTCCAGGAAGCACGAAGCCGAGAACACCAGCCTGAAGATGACGAATGAGACTTCGTTGAAACATCGCCAAGATACTTCCAATTTTACGCGGGAGAAGACCCGAATAACCAAAGACACACACACACACACACACACACACACACACACACACACACACACACATATATATATATATATATATATATATATATAAAATTTTAAATCAGCTAATATGAAAATTGTTTGTGTGTGTTTAATCTATCTGTTTATAGATTTAAAAGACAGAGGAAGATCTAGGTAACTTTTACTTGTACTAAAAAAGGAGAGCTGATGCACAATAAACTACAGGCATTATGGGATGCCTTCAGTCATTTTATAGTCAAATGCATTCATAAATTTTTGTAGAGTTATAAGAAGTTGACTTTGATGGTACAAAACTCACAGGAAAGCTTTAGATCACAGGAGTAGTCAGAGATGAAGTTTATGCTGACAATTTATCACCTCTTGTCTGTCAAGGAAAAACATTTTAGGATCTCCCTATTAGCAATTGTATGCTACTCTGAAATTGTATTTTGAAAAAGATAGTCTGCCATCTGTCTTTTCTTGAGGATTCTTTCTTTTCTTTTGTATTCAACATGTTAAGTTTACAAAATTGTATTTTCAAAGCAGAATAAAATATATGATGTCCATTATACAAACACCAAAAAAAAAAAACAAATCCTACCACCAGGATAAACAGGAATGTAAATCTCTTCAAATTTTAAGAGAGATAGAACAATTGAAGTGTATATATTATCTGCGAATGTTACTTTTTTTCATTTATCATATTAGCAATCGTAGACATTTTACTCATATATATATATATATTTCCCCTTAACAAAAATACATAGTTTCTATTACAGGAGAATTTCATGCAAGAATTGGCATAGAGAAAGATAAAAAGGGCAGCTAATGTACCTTGCTTGTTTGCTATGGCACAATTTTATTACTAATAGTGCTTTATCGAACTGAAAGTCATCTTCAAGAAAGCATGCTACATGTAGCTATCTGGATTACATCTCTCATGATAAGAATGTGACAATTCCATTGTATTGGCAATGCATTGCATGTTAATATAGATAAATATTACTGAAAAAAACTGTTCCCCTTCTCTTCCTTATATATGTGTGTGTGTGCTTATATTGACAGGGTATTCATGATAATGTAAATTCTACCACTGATTTTGGCCAGTTCAAATTGATTCTGCAGGAACTGCAAATAATGAACCTCCAGGCAGAGGCAAAAGAGAAAACAATTTATTCAGCCACATAAATAGATGCAAACTGTAGAGTATATTTAGCCACAGATTTTCAGATAATGCATCCAATACTCTTCAAAGCATGAAGAGGTATTCAAGAGAGAACATTAGGTCAATGCCCTGCCTTACCTTTAATTTCTCTGTTAGGCTAAGTAATAAGTTGAAGTGTGGGTTGGGGGGGAAGGAGAAAAGCTTTCTCCTTGGAAAGAGGAATGTTGTTTTGAAACTTCCTGAACTATAGTTATGTAGAGATGGGCTTGAATATGGCAAAATAAAACCACAACAGTTCACTCAAACTGGGTTCCCACACCATGTTAACCATAGTATTATGGGCTTGATTTTGGATTAGCACAATGTGGTGTATAAAAGTGTTTTATTTCTTAATATGTGAACCCACACCCTGACTACTCCAATAATGACTTAAGACAAAACATGTCATCTTAGGCTGTCTGAATTCCTGCCTCTTGTAAATTTCTATTAAGGCATTTACTGTGGAAGAGGAGGGAGTGTTGATATCCAATTGTAATGATACTTGTGTAAAATAATAAGGTCATTGCCCTACAATTGTTACTATATGGATTCTGCATTAGTATGATTCACAGATCACTGTCCTCAATATACTTTGACTAGTAACACTGATATCCGTGGACCTGGTGAAGAGGCTGCAGTTTATTCCTGGATATGCTATTATCACTTACCACATATCCATTTGAGGAGTCCTTGGTGTTCTTTGAGCTTGCTTGTTTTCTTGCAGACGTTTCATTAACCAAACTAGGTAACATCATCAGTGCACTGATGATGTTACCTAGTTTGCATAATGAAACATCTGCAAGAAAACAAGCTACAAATATTCTCCTTTATTGATATTCATATGAATGGACTGGGATCTTCTGATAGGAATCTTCCTAAACAGACTCACTAAAAGGAAAGCTGATAGATACCAACTTTTGTCATGCATATGTGTATTATCTATAAATATATATATCTCCAGGTTGAAAAGGCAAATATATATTAAACAGTATACAGTTTGTTTAGTGACCATTCAAAGTTAAAATGGCACTGAAAAAAGTGACTTATGACCATTTTTCACACTGATGACTGTTGCAGCATCCTCATGGTCTTGTGATTTACTTTCAGATGCTTGACAATTGACTCATATTTGTGACGGTTGCAGTGTCCTAGAGTCATGTGATCCCCTTTTGTGACCTTCCAATAAGCAAAGTCAATGGGGAAACTAGATTCGCTTAACAATCCGGTTGCAATTTGACTTTAGTTGACTTATGTGTGTAAAAGCTGGGGAGAAAGATAATGAGCTCAGTAATATGACAAACAGCTTCAAGGATGAGGGTACAAGTTCAGAAAGTAGTCATAGACCTCAAGGAAAAAATTCAAGCCCTGTTTGGGTTGACATTAGTTGAAAAAGCAGGTTGGGACCACCAAATGCAGAAAGAGAGAGAGTGAGGGGGGCATTATTGGTTCGATTTATCCAAGTCAACATAGGACTTCAGAAACCTCCACCAAGCAACCAGTCCCTTTTCTGTGGCAAGTAGAATCTGTTAAAAAGAAGGACATGTTTAATTACCTCTCTGAGGAATGTAAACCAGAAAGGGGGCAGAGGGGAGGGATATGATTTTCTGAAGAATCTCAGAAAGAAGAGAAAAAGTGAGTTGAGGACCAAATCAAGAAAAGCTGACTGTGGAACAACAAAGCAAATTGCAAGGGCTTCTTGAGCAAAAGTCACAGCAGGAGAGGTAGAGGAAACCTCAGAGGAAGAACGAAAAGGAGACTCAGCCTAGAAAAGGCAGCTGAGGGAACTGCCCAAGCAAAGAAAGAAACCCTTCTGGCTATAGGAAAAAATGACAATGGGTGCAAACTAGAAAGTGCAGTGAAAAGTTGGGGTTAGCAAAAGGCTGAATAAGAGAAAGGAAAGAAATGTTGCTAAGAATATCCTCTTGCCTTGACTAGTTGTAGGCAAAATTCAGATATATTAAAGCGGCCTAAAGTTGAGTCTGTGTAGCTCTCAAGTATCCCTTCTCCTCTCTGCCACCAAATCAGAAGTCTTCCAGTCCTCTCAACAAGTATGAGTGAAGCAAAATTAGGTCTCAAAATTTCCCAACTCAGAAACCTCTTAAACCTGCCAGTGCAGGAAAGAATTATATCACTTGCTCAATGTCACTGCCTTAAGAAATTGACCCTGGAAGAGAGATTTCCTTACAACTCAAGTTTGCTATCCAGCCAACATTTTGTTGTTTTTAGTTGCTTTTCTCATTCCTATGCTATTTGTATTTCTTCTGTAACAATGTGCCTCCCTGCACTGTAGGTTTGGACTCTGCTCTATTTGGCCACCTCCCTTTTTGAAAAAAAGCTTTCCTGACCAATTCTTTTTCTTTCTGATTGCTGCCTGTGTTCCCAACTATTTTCTTTGCAGGCTCGGTGACAGAATTTCCTACAATGTATGCACTGTAAGACCAAATACTTTCCGTAACAATAGAAATAGAATAGAATAACAGAATTGGAAGGGACCTTGGAGGTCTCATAGTCCAACCCCCTGCCTAGGCAGGAAACCCTACACCACTTCAGGCAAATGGTTATCCAATGATAAACAATGTACTGAATCCTCTTTTTTAGGAAAATCCATTTCCAACTACCCTTTTGATATGTGAACTAAGCTATAAGCATTTCCTGTGATCTTTGTTTTTTGTTTTTGCAAGCATAACAATTGCAGAGTTTCAGCACTCTGGAAATAAATTGGTAATTTTCATTTTGCAGAGCATCTTAGTTATTAATTGGTATCTATTGACTAAATCCTATAGTGAAATTATTATTTTTAAAAGAAAGCACTAGTTATAAGCATTTCTGACATCAATGGCTTTGGGTTTTGGAGTCCCTTACTAAATATGGTTATTTTGTATTTATTTTACAGAATAAAACTCTTTATTCCAGGGGGAGTAAAACTGAGCATAGGCATTATCAGAATGAGGCTTACATATTTCCTTCCACTTTCCTCTTCCCCTCATGGTATAACTCCCTGTTCATGAGTACAATTATAATTCACAGAAGCCCCATTTGCTTAGAAATTTACATTGGAAAACATGCTCAATTGATGGTTTTGAGTTCAACGTTCCAGATCTGCATGTAATGGCAACTTGGTTTGTTGACATCAAAATAAAGAGAGGGTATGCGAAACTGAAACTATAAATTACATTGTACTAAATCCTTGTTATGGTTTTTTTTTTTAATGTAAATATTATTTTGCCTTTAAATAGTAAAATCTAGTCAGGCGTATGTATACGTGTACATGAACATGAATGGATTGACAATAGTCCTAGAATATCATATTCTATTTCAATTGTAATGTGATTAATCTTAGAATACATTTTTGGAGAAGTATACTTTAGATACTAAAAAGAAAAGTTGATAAAAGAAAAGTAATCTCTCTGGCAAAAAAAATTGCCTGTTTTAGAATAAATTGTATGGAGCGTAACAATCAGTTGATAGACATTAAGTAAACAAGAGTAAAGTTAGTCAATTTAAAAATGATTAGATTGATTGACAGTGGGCAAAGTAAAAGGCTGTGTTACAACGCTTAACTGGAAAACCCAGGCATGTGAATTTTTGGCTGTTTTTCCGATAGAACATTTTAAATTATATGGTTGTGAGGCAATTTTTGAAAGAAGCAGTAGCCTAATGCAATACATTAGTTGCATGATCTCGTCAGCCACTGCACTGAGGAAATGAATAGTAAGGGAACCAACACTAGCAGGCATAGAGTCATCAGTATCCACTGTGGGTCACAAAAAGCAAAATGGCAGTCACAGCACTGCAAACAAGGCATCAGAGCCTTCGTGGCGCAGCGGACTAAAGTGCTGTTAATTAGCACTTAGCTGCCAGTTGCCTGCAATTACTGTGAGTTCAAATTTCACCAGGCTCAAGGTTGACTCAGCCATCCATCCTTCCGAGGTAGGTAAAATGAGGACCCAGATTGTGGGGGCAATAAACTGACTTTGTATTATAAAAAAAGAACACCGCTTGGGGGGGGGGCAAAAGCCCTACTAAGCAGGTATATACAAAAGTATGAAGGCTATTGCTTAATACATTGTAAGCCGCCCTGAGTCTCCGGAGAAGGGCAGCATATAAATCAAAGCAATAAGCAATCATCATCACCATCATCATCAATCATCAATAAATAAATGTATATGCTGCCTGATTCCCAGCAATACTGGGTGATTTTGTACATTACACACATATACAAAGCAGCAGAACCCTGACTGTATCGCTGTGACACCCCCTTACCTTTTATTCCCCCATCCCTAGCAAATTCCACTGGACCAGCAGGTCTTTTATCCTTTTGGTCAGCATCAGCATATCCTCTTTTATCCTTCCCTAATTCCCTGGATCTTAGCTGCCATAATTCGAGAGTTGAGATGGTAAAGGGTGTGTGACATGGATTTTCTCAAAAAGCAGAAGGATGGATAGGAAAGAATTTCGACTCTACTTGTGTTATAGTGCAAAGTATTTTAAAGTATTTTGGTAGTTTGATGGCTTGGGCTTGAATAGGCAATTAAAACCCATTATAGACACATATGCATATTTCTAATTGTGTGCATATGTAGAAAGAAAGAAATCAAGAGTGATATAATCAGCAAAGCTGTCAGCTATTTTTGAACTCTTCACTATTACTGGGACTTCGCTTAGGAGTCTGTCCCAATGAATCTTGGTTTTAAAAATTTAACACTGCACCATGGGGATAAAACATGACAGTTGATGCACTAATGCAATGGCAGACCTCTTCCCTGACCTACAGATGTTCATTAAATTGTTTGAATACATCTTGGCTTGAACATATTGTTTATGAATGGGCTCAGTAATCATTATTAGAGACCTTGAGCAAAGCTATACAGATTGCTCAAATATGTAGACAGGGCTATGTGCATACAGAATCATGTCCCCTTTAATTTACTTGGGTCATAAATTAATGCTCAGAAAGAGCTGAGAAGGGGGAAGGGGGAATTCAAAATGAAAGCAAGGCCTAAAGTCTGCAATTCAAGGTATCAGCTTCAAGGCATTGGCCCTGAGGAGTCCAGAATGCAACCTAAGAACCCCAGAGAAGGAATGGTCACGAGTAGTTAAGCACTAGTCAACAGTTGGTGGCAATATTGGGAGGTTGCCTACCATAGACTTAAATACAGTGTCTTTCCTCAAAGCCCAAATATTGTTAATTCTTCAAATATCTTAAATGTGCAAGACCCATACTACATACAATCTCTCATACTCTCAAATGTTGTTTTCCCTAGAATCTAGAGGACTCCAGAAGTTCTTCCAGGTTAATTTCTTTGGCTGGTTCTTTCTAACTTTGCTCCAGTTGTTGATTGCTCTGGTTTTGCATCTAAGAATTTATCACAATACTTTGATTGGATTATGGCCTACTATGCTAATCAAACTTTTACCCATATACACAGGTAGTCAAATATGTAGACATTTAATGACCACACTAAAGGTAGTGATCATTCAAAGGTACAATGGCACTGATAAAAGGGACATAACAAGTTTTTTATACTTACAACAGTTGCAGCATCCCCATGGTAATGTGATCAAAATTCTAACACTTGGCAACTAGCATGTATTTATGACAGTTGCAGTGTCCCAGGGACATATGACCAGCATTAGTAACCTTCCCAACTGGCTTTGAAAACTAATGGGGCATCTGGATTCATTTAATGACTATGTGGTCCACTTAACAACTGCAGTAATTCTTTTAACTATTAGCAAAAATGGACATAAAATGGGGAAAACTCACTCAACAACATCTTTGCTTAGCAATGGAAATTTGGGGCTTAATAATGATAGTAAATCAAGGACTATTTGTATATCCATCTATTCATAAACACCATCTAAAATGCTAAATGTTTTGCCCAGGGATATGAACATGATTTTAGAACTCTTTTGATGAAGTACCATCCCATATAACTAAAATAGGATTTTCAATTAATCAGGAAGTTATATCTATCTATCTATCTATCTATCTATCTATCTATCTATCTATCTATCTATCTATCTATCTATCTACCTATCATCTAGCTACCTAGCTAGCTATCAAATATATTTATCAAATAAGTAAAAAAAAACCCTACATTTTAAGTTTCTGTGATACATAAAAAAGCTCCAATTTGGGAACATATTTAGGGAAGCATTAAAGGATAAAATCTACTCAAGCATGCATTAGTGGAAAAAATACATTTTATTTAGCTATATTACTCATATAATAAGCTTTTTAATGAACTAAGTTTCTTGTAGAACCTAAAATAGAAAAATTACTCCTGATTTAATTCTAAATTCTTCTCAAATGCAAATCATGTAAATTGGCATAGTTCTTGTACAGTAATAGTAATTCATAGAGCTATCAAAATAAACATTGTCGATTTGTAGGAAACAGTTTGGTATTTCCAACATAATTATATATAATTTCCATGGGAAATTCTTTGAAATTAGTTAACTATAAGTTGAATATTACAGTTCAGACATAAAGACTGTTTTAGCAATAATTCATGTATTTAAAAATATTCCTGTACCAGAGGTTCAAATATTAGTACAAATCTATATCTATATCTACCACCCTGAGTCCGTAAGGAGAAGGGCGGTATATAAATCTAATAAAACTAAACTAACTAAACTAAATCCTTAGATAAATGAAAAATAAAATGTCATGTTATGAATAAAGTTTCATGTTGAAGCATAATAAAAAAAAATTCTTATTTTTAATTGGTTGGTTAAAAAAAATGAGATGCCATCAATAAATTAAATATTTCTAGAAACAATATCAAAGTGTTCCACTACACCACTTTAATGTGCTAGATGAAAGCAGCCATTTGGACATTTTTAAACCACTTTTTTTCCATTAGAATGCATCATCCATCTATTATTCCACCTTCAGCACCTTCTGATTAATAATTAAAATATCCTTAATCACTTCAGAAAAGAACAAGTAGAAATATTCACCTATTTATTATTGTGGATGATAATATTTTGGGGAACTAGCCAGCTTTTGCTGCTGTTGAGTTGAATGTCCAAACCCTAACAGGTGCGCCAGCAGCTGCATCTTTTGCGAAGTCAAACTGTAATAAATTCCTACAAAGGAATTTCTACAATTCCTACAAAGTCACACAAAGAATATGAAAACTGTTGGTTATGAGCACTTGAAGGACCTTTTCTTGCATAACAAATTAGCATTTCATTAATTTAAGGCAGCTAATGTGATTGCTCTTCATATATTAAATAGCTTTTCTCTTCTACCATTCTTTCAAGTCTCTCTCTTGATCTCTTATTTCTGGAAATTAAAGCTATTTGGAAAGATAGGTTACAACAAAACTAGACACCTCCATATTATTGTTGGTAATCATTCATTTCCTCATGACACTACTCACAATCTGCTACAATGCTCAACTGAAGGCCTTGCTGTATCTTTTTGCATAGTGGATATCTTGTATTTCCTCTAATCCAAATACAACCTAAAACTGCTACAAAAGAAACATTTAACTCACTCACAACACAGAGATCCATAAAAATAAAGGAGTACCTGTTTAATGTTGTACTGATGAGTCTCTTTTTCTCTTCTCCTTATCTTGTTTTAATTAGTTTTTATTTCCAGTGTTGTAATAACTCTCTGAGGGTACCCATCATGGCAGGATGTCTCCTTTTCATTCATTTTCTTAATCTTTCTGTACATTTAAAAAAGTCAGGCTACTCTCAGCTACAATCCAAGGACAGGGATGTGTATCTATTTGCCTTTCAAAACCACTGAAAAACAAAAGATGAACTTTGACAGATACAATCCAGGAAACCTATGTGGAATGTGCAGCTGAAAAAGTTGGGAGCGGGGTGTCAGCAGTAGCACTGTGACTTCCCAGGGAGGAGGCAGCCCATTCCAGAGAATGGCCCAAGGCAAGAGACTACACAGTCCTAAACTGGATCAGGGAGGGAGGAATAGGTTCAGGTTAGCCACATCGTAGAATCTCCCAAGGTACGGTATATCAGTTAGGTTAGAAGGTTATAACTTTAGCCTGACAATATTCTGTCTATTAGGTGTAAGCAAATAAAGAACTGGATTCAATTGGATCTCACTGTGTTGTCTTTTGGCTTAAGCCTGACAATTTCATTTTTCTTTTAGAGCCACTGCAGGAATAATTATAGCATAAAAGTTCGGCTTTCATTAGAAAAACCGTTAATATCTAGAACGACAGTGAAAAACTAAGTCTACGGCAGATAATTATATAGGTGACTTCATTTTTTCTTCTCTCTATGCAGGAAACACTTTAGTATAATTTGTTTGTTGGTATGTTTTATCTATCTTTTGTTCACCATATTGAGAATCACCTAAGATAATGGGCGTAGGGAAAGTCTACATCAAATACAACTGTTTAAAGATTTTTATTTCTGACTCCCATAATAGGAGATATTACACTTCTGAAGAATACTTAATATTGGTTATCTTTCTGGGAGACATCTTAGCCTAGGCACACAGAAAATCTAGTATTGATTTATTTCATTTATGTATTTACTCTTTTTCTTCCCACAGGCTGAAAGTTTGGCAGTTTTTATCAGGCTATATTGTTTCTTCTATATACATGTACACAAACACATTCCAGTATATCCCAAATATGTTTATGACCATTCAGCAAAGTTTTCTTTGTTGAAGATAAAGAAAGGACCTTTACATAAAGCTTATGTTTACTTTATAGGATCTAACAGCAGGAGCAATTGTTGTGAGCCGGCAAATGTTAAGAGCTGATGTTTCCTTCATTGGAATTCTACCACTTTCAGGCATCAAAAGCTTTCAGGTTTCTTGAAAATAAGCTGCTATTTTTAAAAAGGAATTTCAAACTTTTACTATAAAAAATAAAATATAGATTGAGGTTTGTAAGATGTATCCTAACAAAAATGTAAAAGTTGGCTTTTCTCTTGGATTTCAGTGTTGATCGGAACCAAGTATGATTTGTGTTAATGAGCCAGCATTCACCTAGAAAATGCTTTAGAAAATGACTTGGCATCAGAAAGCAGTCACTAAGTTATACACTAGAATAATAAGGAATATGTAGATGGATGATACCCTCAAACATGATCTTGAAATTCGTTTTCAAGGTTACATATTACTTGCATGAATTAAGCTACTTACATGAAAATTTAACTGTTCTGAAATTAAGTAACAGTTGTACATATGATAAACCAAAATGAAGATGTGCTACCAAATTATGGTAGTCAGTCATCTTCTGGCTGGAGAAATTCTATTTTTTTAAACATGATGATTCCATTAATATATATATACCATTATAATGCAGCAAAATACAGAGAAATCCTAAGCATTATGGTGCCCATTGTGACCCATATTAGCGACTTGGCTGGAATTCATCATCATGAAAAAATAAATATCACAACACTACACAGGTTGTATAGAGATAGAGAGTTGGCAATTACTTTCATAGTATGGAGAAATGTAGTTCAAAGATGTAATAAAAAGTCTTAGAAAAGTCCAACTTTATGGATTAATATGTTACAGGACAATGCTAGAGAATTTAATGGATTAAAAGAATGTTATACTTAGAATAATTCATAGCTCTATTATCTGTGACACAATCTACAATTAGACAAGCTTTATTTGGTGAGGCTTTGTCCATCTAATTGACATAAATGATTCAAGAACACAAGTCACAGCAGGTGGAAGCACTTAAGTCATCTTGAGTGATTTTAAGAAAGCTAAGCGATGTCAAATCGGGTTTGTACTAGGATGAGACACCATTCAGGACTATAGACTAGATTCAAAAACATCTAAGAAGGTGACAGCAATAAATCATTTTTACATTGTTACTGAAAACTAACATGAATATAACCATATGGTCAGCAGGAGCCAAACTTCAATTGAGGTAGACTTTATGGAAAATAAAATGTCAGAGTTTCAATGCTGAAAATTTAGTAGTAAGACCAAAAAGCCATGTTGCACATTATAGAGATTAGTTAAATTAAATCTGTACAATTGGTAATTGCATTTTCTGTAAAGATATTCTCAGAATCGAAGAACCCCTATAGAAATTTTCTAAACAAAGAATGTATTCTTCTAAATAAAGAATATGAGACAAGAAGATATATAAACTGAATTTCCTGTCAGAATATAAATTATAAATATAAATATAAAGGGTGAGGTTTAATGACTTCTATCTATCGATATATGAGGGAGGATTCAGTTCTCTGAATCTGGAGCTATATCATCACACTTACTTATAATCAAGCATTAAATAGTGGAAGCCAATAAATTGGTTTTTCTGATTTTCTGATTTGAGTAACTTTAGAATATACAGATACAATACTTTTGGTTGGATGGACAGTGTTAGGATCTAAACACAGTAGAATTCTAGTATCTCTGGAAACATTTAGGTCACTTAAAAAGTTATAGAATTTACTGTTTAATTAAAAAAAAGATTTGACACTTTTTCTCATGCCAAATTAACTTTATGGGGAAACCCAACTTTGAAAATTGGGGAAAAGATAGCGATAGAGAAAAATTAAATAGAAGCAGGGAATTTTGACTTTGGACTAACTGATGATGAGGATAAATTTTTAACATACTGTGTCTTAAACAGTAAATATCATCTATGCGATTGGGAGCAAGTAATGAATTATATAAATATAATTGTTCAACAAAAGATCAAATACATAGAGGATACTATTCTCTTGAATTACACACCTAGTATAGTACATAGTACCTAATATAGTACAATATTCTCTTGAATTACATACCTAGTATAGAAAACTGGATAATGCAACCATAAACCTAACCCAACCCAAACACTGCTCGTATTATGGCCAAAAGACTGATAGTGGAACAGATATGAGTTAGTCCCTTTAGCCTCATTTATACAGAATACAGTGGGTTAAAAAAGTTGCATAAATGTATGAGACATATATATCTTAAATAATACTTCAAATTTAGTTGATGTTTAAGTCATGTCTAACTCATTGTAACCCAATGGACCGTAGCACCCCAGGCACCCTGCCCTCCATTGTCTCCCAAAGTTTGCCCAAATTCATTCTCATTACGTCAATGACTCTATCTAATCATCTCATCCTCTGCTATCCCCTTTGCCTTTTGCCCACAATCCTTCCCAACATCAGGGTCTTTTCCAATGAGTCCTCTCTTCTCATTAGGTGGCCAAAATATTTGAGCTTCAGCTTCAGTATCTGTCCTTCCAAAGAACAGTCAGGGATGATTTCCTGTAGGATTGACTGTTTTGATCTCCTTGTGGTCCAAGGGACTCTCAGATGTCTTCTCCAACACCAGAACTTGAAAGCATTAATTCTTCAATATTTGCATTAGACAAGTATATATAGAATTGTAATTATTTATTGTTATAATAACATACTATACCGGTAATTCTTTTCTTTTGGTCATACTTTCTTCACTTTTTTGTTATAGCATTTGTTTGTTTTCTTTTTTCTTTGACAATGTGTGTGTCATTAGCTCTATTATTTTTGAGGTATGCTCTTTTTTGTTATTAATTATAAAGCAATAAAAATAAATTAAAAATTAAATCTACAATAATATCACTGGAATCACATTAGAAGATCAACTCAGGAACAAGCATTATATGACGAAGTATGTGCAACCTATTAATCCAACGAAATGATGGCACATTTTTATACTTATGATTTTCTGCAGATATACAGTGTGGACGATACTAAAATATTATCAAACAACTGCTGAATTCTGCCATATTGAGGTTAACAGATGATAGCAACAAAAAGGATTCCAGATGATGTCATCAAGGATTTGCAATTGGCCTCTGAGTGAAGAGGCTGTAATAATTTTTAATGCAAATCATTTAAGCCATAACTTAAATTGCAAGAAAATCAGATTTCTTAATCTATTTGCAGACACAAGTTTCAGTCGCCCTAAGATGACACCTTAATAATTTGCCATTAGATATATCAGTTTGTATTTGTAAGTCTCATCATCTTAAATCTCTCTGCACATGATCTGCTGTGGAGGTCATATCAAAGAGATTCTTCCATCAGTTCTAAATTGATCTAACCCAATCTTAAATATATTAGTATCTTGTCACAAAGGTGTCTCATTTTTTTAAAGCTGTAAAGCTGGAGAAACCTGTACATTTCAGTCATACTAGTTCGGAGTAAATGTTTGGTGGACTGCAGTCTCAGCCACCATTATATTTTCTGTATTATATCAAACAGATTCTTGAGATCATTTTAATTTCTTATGTATAACAGCACCCTGATTTCTTTGTTATGGAGACTTATGTTAAACAGAAATAATTTTTACTTTGTAGTTGCTACCCTTTGGTTCCTGGTGTCAGTTTATATTTGACTGCCTGGGCAAATATTAAAGTGTTGCTCCTTCTGATAATATACTTGCCAAGAGCTTTCTTGAAGCAATCTGCAATAGAATAGTTCTTGTGCCAACAGTGCTTAAAAAAATGATACCAATGTTTACTGCAAGTTGACCATGTTCAGTTTTAATGTGTTTTTTTAACCTACTTTTAAAGAATGGCCAGTATAGGAAACCTTACAGCCATATTTTTAAATCTGGAAAATAAATGCATTGGTTTGTTGTTTAAGTTGTCAAACAGAAAAATATGGTATGTGATTTTTTAAAAAAATTGGCATGTAAGATTACTAACAAATACTGAAAGGAAAACTTTTAGCAGCCTGATCTGATGTGCTGTGGTGATGGTGAAGAATTATTGCTCAAGTATCACATGCAGTGAGTTATATAAGAAAATAGTATGATATGTGATGCCATGGCAATACCTATTATGCCTATTAGATTGCCATAAATCCAATTTTTGCAATATAGGTTCAGTTTTTGTAACAGAAATTTTGTCTCATTGTTTATTTTCAAAAAGTGAGATAATTTTTCATTGTTCAGTTTGTTATAAATTTGTTTTATATGAAATAGAAAAAGAAACATTTCAAAACAGATGAACTTTGCAGATAGTAGATACTGTTCCTCAAGAATAAAATGAGGATTGTATGGAGGCAATTAAGGATTGACTAGCTTGGTGCAACTGCTTATAAGCCAAAATAAAACTCCAAAAACATGGGGACAAGTTGTTATTCAACTGTTAGTTCACTGATTATCCTAAGTTCAGTCACTAACTAACAATCAAATCAATTTTATAGAGTTACCTTAATAATAAAAACAGATTGAAGTCCATGTATATCACCTCCTTAAAGGCAGAATGGACTAAGAATGAAATTACAGTAATCAACCTGCCATCTAAACACATATATGATGCCTTTCCAGGATCTGAGTCCTATATTAATAGAAATGAAATTCTGTGCAGCAAAGCAGTGTAGCCCCATTGTTTATACTTAACTCCTGAGAGGATTTTTGAATATAATTTAAGATTTGGATTGTTAATTTCTTCACCTTATTTACCACTATAAAATGGTGAAATGGCCTGGAGCAAATGTATGGATCACTGAAAATATTGTTCGTCTTGTTCATTGATAAATATTTACCAGCGATCACAAATATATTCATAAAAAGGATATAAAGATCTTCAGATCAAAAAAATCATTGAAAGAGACACTGAAGTTAGCAACTATAACTGCTGCATTTTGTTAGCTTCATTTTTATAAGCCTTTACCAAAGCATAAGAGAGATACATGATTTATTTCCATTGAGTCCCATGTAATTTAACCATATTGGTTAATATTAACGAAAACAAATTATTAAACTTGTATGACATCTGATTCTCTGGCATGTTTACTATGACACTTTTTTTCCCCTGAATTTTTATACCGCCCTTCTCCCAAGGGACTCAGGGCAGTGTACAGCCAATAATAAAAAAACATCAATACAAAAGTTAAAACAATTTAAAACTAATTCAATAATATGGCCAAATGTTAAAACCCCAAAAACTAAAAAACCCATTAAAATTTCTCATACCGCCAGACCAGTTTGCTGAAATAATAAGGTCTTCAGGGCTCAGCGAAAGGCACGAAGGTCAGGGATCCTACGTAAATCTGGGAGCAATTCGTTCCAAAGGGCGGGAGCCCCCACAGAGAAGGCTCTCTCCCTGGGGGTCACCAGTCGACATAGTTTGACTGACAGCACCCTGAGGAGGCCCTCTCTGTGGGAGCGTACCGGCCGATGGAAGGCTATCGGTGGCAGCAGGTGATCTTGTAAATAACCAGGTCCTAAGCCATGGAGTGCTTTAAAGGTGGTCACCAACACCTTGAATCGCACCCGGAAGACCACCGGAAGCCAGTGCAGCTCGCACAGGAGAGGTGTTACATGGGTGCGACGTGTCGTCCCCATAATCACCCACGTGGCTGCACTCTGGACCAGTTGGAGCCTCCAAGTGCTCTTCAGGGGGAGCCCCATGTAGAGACCATTACAGTAGGGTTGCAGGAAAAGGAACGGGACCAGGCCAAGCTCTTCAATGCAGGAAAGAGTTTATTGTGCACGGTTCAAACAGCCCAAAGGCAAACAAAAGTTTGAACCCCGAGGGGTCCTTTGTGACAAGTATTTATACAATCCAACTACATATGCATATCAGGGAGCCTTACATTTAACACGTAGGAACTAACCTTCATCAGTTTGTAAGGATCAAAGAGGAGAGGAAATAATAAACACCTACTAACACATTCATGTCCTCTGGTCAGTGTCTCAAGACAAAACATAAGAAGATAAGGGACAGGAAGACGCCTCAAGGGTAATAAAGGAAGCAGCATTTGTTATCTGGGGATATACATGACATTTGGGGTGCAATAAACAGTGAATAACAGGATACATTTGTTTTGAGTCAATTTACCCTCTTACAGATAAGTACCTTCGTCAAATACCTTCGTCAATCCAGCAACCCTTTATCGGCACAGAAGAGGAAAGTCAGCCTTGGCCAAAGTTTTGGGCCTTTAATATTCGATGTTTAACCAATATCAGAATTTGGTCTGCCTCAGTAGTCCAAACGGGAAGTGACGAGGGCATGAGTTGCGTCCCGGTCCAGAAAGGGACGCAACTGGTTGATCAGGTGAACCTGATAAAAGGCCCCCCTGGCCACGGCCATCATATGGTCTTCTAAAGACAGCCATGTATCCAGGAGGACACTCAAGTTCGAGCCCTTTCTGAGGGGGCCAAGATCTCACACCCAATAGCCAGCGATGGAAGCAGCTGGCTATACCGGGGCACCAGGAACCATAGCCACTCAGTCTTAGAGGGGTTGAGTCTGAGCCTGTTTCTCCCCATGCAGATCCGCACAGCCTCCAGGCATCGACACATCACGTCAAGGGCATCATTGGGGTGGTCCGGAGTGGAAATGTACAGCTGCATTTGTACACTTGCTGAAGCTCCTACTTTAACTTCTTTCCAGAAGCAATTAAAAAGAGAACTTGGGGAGGGGGATACTTCAGTACAATCAAGGCTTATTTGATTTTATGTTTATTATTTTAAATGAACTATTAATCTTTAAATTGTTCATAATGTATCCTGAATAATTAAATAAACATTTATCACTTTGAGTGGAGCCTAGCAATGAAATAATGTTTCAAGCTTGCGGCAGAGTATAAATATTAGATAGATAGATAGATAGATAGATAGATAGATAGATAGATAGATAGATAGATAGATAGATAGATAGATAAGATGAATAGATGATGGAGATAAGAGAGAGAGAAAGATAGAGGATTCAATAGAGGAAAAGTCTAAGCCTGAGTAAATAAATGCTTCAAATATGTTTGCCATTAAACTCTACATTGCAAACAGCATTATTGCCCTACTTGCAAGAGGTAAATAGTAGACTTTAAATACAGAATGGCATTTTGAAGTTAGACCCTTTAATGTTAACACACTTAAAGCAAATAGTAACTTTCATGAAACAAGCGTATGCTTACAAAAAAAAATTTCTTATTTCACATTAGTCAATAAAAAGCAGTATGTTTCCATGCATCTACAGATTTGAAATTCATTTTCCAGAAAACTGAAATAAATAGTGATAACTAAATAAATATTCCTGACTAGGTCTAGCTGGAAGAAATATATAGTATTGTAAATGTCCCATCTATATATCCTCTTTTTTTAAACTATTTCTTCATTATTTAATAAGGACTCACAAAAATGGGCTGTTTCAGTGGTATTTTTACAGTTTCGTCTCTAGAAATATGTTAAAGTATTCATAAGGAACTTTGTCATTGAAGATTCATTATACTTTATATAAAGTTAGCCAATAATTATCTCATGGATGAAAATGAAAATATTGTGGTTATCAGTAGACATACTGTCATAGTTGCTGGGTTTTTTTTAATTAACAATTTAGGTGTCTTTTTAAAAACATTATGGAAAAATAATAGTTTCAAGCTGGTTTCCATAGCTTGAATTCTCTTTGACATTCTGTGCAGCTGATTGTTAAAGAACTTGCTAATGGAAAATGGTGCTTTGCAGCTTCTAGTCAACATTAATAATCTGCACCGATTATTTGCAACCAACTTCTCTTGATTCATATTCCACTTTGAAAATATATCAGTGAAAGAAATGTCTATCTCCCAAAAAATCTTTATTGAAGATGGCGCTGACAACTTCTGCATTAGCATCTCATCATAAAGGTTTTTAATTGGATGAACTACAAAGATTAAACTCCTTTTTCTAAAATAAATAAACCAATGATTTCAACTCAGTACAAAGTTAAGAATGAAAAAGGTATTTAAGTACAAATGCAAAAATCACACATTTATATGAGTGATACTGAATGATTGTGAATTATGATATTTGTTTGTTATTGTCTTGATTTATTCATGGTCAGCATAGCTATTAAAGAGGCACAGAAGATTCCTTAATAATTGAAGTAAGTGAAATGTCACCCTTTCTTTTTCATGCCCATGAAGCTTCTTGATTAAAAAATATATAGGTTTTAAATTACTTCCTTTTCCTCCATAAATCTTTATTTCCCCTCTGTGAAACTCGGGCTGCATTTATTTCAAATTCTAAGTGGTCAGAGTATTAAAGTAGGGCCTCTCAGTATTCACTGATAGGCATGGAAGCTGCAAGGAAGATTTTAGCCAATCATTATGTCTTACCTTGCAGAGTTACAGTTGTGAGATAAAACAATAGGAAAAAGTACTATGTATGTTTGTTATAAATGACAAACTGTAAAGTGCAAAGTCTCAGATAGCCAATCCACCTGCAAAAAGAGTGCCAACAACTTCAGAAGGGAGAGATGCTGGTTGTCATATAGACAGAGACATACCTAGACATTCTCTTTTGGAGAGAGAAAGTTAGAAACCTTTTAAAACAAATGAAGAAATCTTCTGGTAGAACTGAAAGAAGCTACAAAGGAAAAAACCGGAGTACTGAGGTTGAGTAAAAGATTGGGGTTCTCCATCTCCAGAGCAGCCTTAGAATTAATTTATTGTAATCACTGAAAAAAAGGGAAATCCAGGAATAATTGAGACATAAAGAAAATCTGTTGCAAAAAAACTAGTATCTCTGGAAAGAGATGAAAAGATTTACCTTGGATATTATACTAGTTTAATTATTGCTTTTTTATATTGTACTAGTGTTTGTCTTTTTTTTTTTACTATCTGTACAAGACAGGAAATATGTATTCATTAATAGCAATAGAAATAGCACTTAGATTTATATACAGCTTCACAGTGCTTTAAAAGCAGCCCTCTCTTAAGTGGTTTTACAGAATCAGCATATTGCCCCGAACAATCTGAGTCCTCATTTTACCAACCTCAGAAAGGATGGAAGGCTGAGTCAACCTTGAGTCGGTGAGACTCGAACTACTAAACTACTGGCAACCAGCAGACAGCAGAAGTAGCCTGCACTTCTGCATTCTAACCACTGTGCCACTACAGCTTTTAAGATTAAACCATAATATTTCTGTACAGTAGACACTTGCATTCTGAAATAATAAACTGGCTTGTTTTAATCTCTTTAAGAGGCTTTTTTCCATTTGTAGCAGACATTGCCATCTTGTGCTATTCCTGGAGCATCTACTCTGTGTGTCCTGTTGTATCGTATTGTTGTTATTCTGTTAAACTAAAATCCTGATTATGGCAAGTCTGCATTTCCTTCCTCTGCATTTATTCATTTGTTTCCAAAACACAGAGGTACTGTGTCTTAAAATCTAAAGTAGAAAAGAATGGAATATACTTTTCTTTCTTTTTATAAAGTTTGATTTTGTTTATCTCCAATGGGATTGTTCTATCTCCCAAAAAGAAGACAATGTCTAGTGACCTACCTCTAAGTTACAAAGCCATAAGGTTTTATTACATAAATTATTTCATCCTTTTACATTTTTATCACCAGAAAAAGAGTTTAAATTGCAAGCATCTTGACGAATAAACAGACTCATGTGCTTTGGAAATTGCAGCAGGAAATACCATGCTGCTAAATCAGAACAGAAGTCCTGAAGACACAGAGGGTATTGGAGAGAGGAGGTCTGAAGTCTTCAGCTTTACAAACTCTAAACTTGTTTGAGTTCCTAAAGGGAAGGCAGAATATAAACTAGCATCTAAATACCTTAAATATTTATTACCAGTTTTGGCATATAAATAGTTGTAATATGTGAATAGAAATAATAGCTTGAGCAAATTTCCCCAGACTTACATAACATCATATTTAATACAGTACAGTAATTATTCTACAGATATTATTGTAATCTCATTTGAAAATAGTTTGAAAATTTGAATATAGAGTCAAAACTAGTCTTAAATTATATTATCATATTTTGCCATATGTGCTAACTTTCAGTTCATTTAATTAAACTTTATAACTTTTTCATGACATGTGACAAAGTTATGTGAAGACAAATTCTCGTAAAAACCTCACACATAACCTTGTCAGCTTGTAATGTTTCAGTCTTAACTCCCACAACTCCTTCCATTATCCATGTTGGTCTGGAACACCTGTAGCACCAGCTTGCTTATTGCTGAATTTTATTGTATTCCCCCAATGTCCTCATCAAATACAGAAAAGTACATGACATCCAACTTATGAAATAATTGTGATCATTCCATACTTTGTAGGCCTATATTAAACTATAAATGAGAAAATACACTTATGCTACAATCATGTCGTGTTTATTTTTAAAGATGGATCTGAATATGGACACCATTTGAACTCATCATATAAGACAAATATAGTTAAAATCAATAAAACTCTGGCACTAGGGAAAGACCAAAGATTAACCTGACAAAATTATGTAGAGCAGTTTTTCCTACCAATTTTGGCTCGATTTCTAACACACCTTACAAGAACCAGATTGGCAAAAGTTGCCATTCAGGGCAATTATTAAAGGCAGTATCATTTACACAGAGTTTCTGTTCATTTAAGATCTTTGGCTATAAAGCATTTTTCAAGACCAGGTTGTTAAATAGAATCTTTGCCAGTTCAGAGTCTCACAGGACCCAATAAATTTTAGAATTCAAATGTCAGTGTTAGGGAGCAACCATTAAGAAAATAAATGCATCATTCAACTGACATATGTTCACCTGGAAGCATGCATTCATTTCATTATGTAATAAAAATGGCAGATATGCAGAATATTATTCCAAAATTACAAATTTAAATAATTCAAAAAAAAATCTTTTTAGAAGACAATGCTATTATCTCTGCTAAACATTTTTGCTGCAGATGTACTCGCTGTTTCTGATCCTGCTGCTTATTAGGTAGTTATTTGTAAAATGGGACAACTTGCTACATAAGAAAGAAGAACCTAAATCAAGACCAGTCACTGACTTGGTTGTCACTATTCATCCCATTAATAATCTTTTTTCAGAATTTCTGGTATTATAGCAGTCACCTCCTTATTCCTGTTTAGAAACCCTTAGAAACCCTCATCCATCCATGATTTACAGATCCTTTTAGCTGCTTTAAACCCAGCACAGTTTCCTATTGACCAGCTGGCTTGCAAATACTTCTTCCATTCCATGGTTCTGAAAAAGCCTGATGGTGCAGATGGAGGAATACCAGGGCAGCAGCAATTCTCCAATACTACCATGTGTTGATTAAAACCAAGAATCTTTCATTAGTTGACACCTCTCAGTAAAAGTGGATTGGTCTACAAAAGGTTAGGATAGCAGGTGATACATACTGAAACTGAATTAATGTTTGAGAATGGGACCAATCTGATATTCTCTTATCCTTCTTTGATTCCCACACCTCATTTATATGACTTCTGATTCCATGCTCATGTTTTGTATTTTCATATGTAATAAATCAAGGTCTGAAACAGGATAATGATTCCTCCTTTATTTATTTATTTTATAATGAAGATAAAAGAGAAAGTTTGGCGTAATGGTTAAGGTACCAGGTTAAAAACCAGGAAACTTTCTGTGCCCACCTGCCTTGGGCACAAAGCTGGGTGACCTTGGACCAAGCACTCTCTCAGCCCAAGAAAGGCAAACAACTTCTGAAATCTCACCAAGAAAATGGCAGGCAATCTCCAGGAGTCAATACTGACTTGAAGGCACATACAAACATAAAAATTGGAGTGCGTGTTTATGATCCATTGGTTGCTCTATAAATAAATGTACCGTATACCCTTGCCTAATATTCAGTTTATGGCAATGAAACAAAATTATGTTCTCACAGACCAAAAATACCATGCTATAATTCTGTAAATTCACCCTGATTTGACTCTTGCACATACTGATTTGTTCCTGATTATTTAGTGTGCTGGGTCAAAAGCACAAAAAAATATTTACAAATGTCAGTAATATTTTAGTTAACTTGCTATTAGTGTATTAAACATAGCCTAGAAATTATTATTAAACATAATAGAATTACTGTTATAATTTCCAAATAAGGGTCAATTTTTTCCAGCCTTCCTTTACACTCTAGATCTTTCTTTCAATTTTCCAAATTACATTTTGTCCTTCTGAAAATTAACCATTGGTAACTGATGTTACACGGTGGCTCAGTAGCTTAAGATGCTGAGCTTGTTGATCGAAAAGTTGGCAGTTCAGCAGTTCAAATCCCTAGTGCCGCTTAACGAGGTGAGCTCCCATTACTTGTCCCAGCTTCTGCCAACCTAGCAGTTCGAAAGCATGTAAAAAATGCAAGTAGAAAAATAGGGACCCCCTTTGGTGGGAAGGTTACGTGCGCCTTTGGCGTTTAGTCATGCCGGCTACATGACCATGGAGACGTCTTTGGAAAGCGCTGGCTCTTCGACTTTGAAGAGAGCCAGAGTGCTTATCTCTTTGAACAGAGATAAGCACTACCCCCTAGAGTCAGGAACGACTAGCACATATGTGCAAGAGGAACCTTTATCTTTACCTTTTAACTGAAAACTTCTCTGGCTTTTAAATGTGCTACATTTGAAACATTGAGCTATTATGTTCTTTCTTTATTAGCATGAGAGAGTACATTCAGGACATGTTCACAGACAGTATTAATATGTTTAAGACAAATACTGGCAGTGACTAAATGCAATTCTGGCAGAGTTAAGTGCTCTGTATAGAAATTATACTGTCTGCTGAAAGAATTGCTTTCATATTTGTCTCACACAATGCTTTGACTCTTTGTTGTTTTACAGGTGATCCATATAACAGGAAGGTTACGACTAAGAGTGTCGCTGTCTCATGGGCGGACCGTCCCGAGCCAAATCATGGGGCTTGTTGTCGTTGCTCATGCACTGCCCCCTCCTACAATCAATGAAGTCAGAATTGACTGCCACATGTTTGTTATTCGAGTAAACATGGACCTCAATATTATTTACTGTGAAAATAGGTATTGCATTTGGGCTATTCTATTTTGTTCTTCTAGAATGCTCTACTGAAATACGGGCTAGACCATTTGTTTCATACAACAATAATGATAATGTAGATCTATGTGTTCCTCTGATCAGTACGCAGAGAGTGAGAGCTTCATTTTGAGATTTGGAAAACTGAATTGGAATCTGATTGACTGATAGTTGCCTAGGGAGTTAACTAGAAAGAAAAATCACAATTTAAATGTCAGTTTTCTGACTGCAAAACTCCTCTGATACTCTTTGGATTAGCATTTCCCACAATGGAATGCTAATACCCTGGAGAGTAGAGATGAGAGTGAATGAGGAAAATAAAGAATCTTCTTCCACCCTATAGTGTATGCAGCCTCTATTCAGACAAACATATACTGTATATAACTTCAGGATTCCTCCTGAAGCACTAAATGTTGTCCTGAGAATCTTTTCCTTGGAGCCCACAGAATGTTTCCGGTATCTTAAATTTCCTCTGATTCAGTAATACACCATCCTCTCTTTCTCACTGCCACTCCTAGGAAGCAGCGGTGAGGAATATTAGTACTGATTGTAAATTGGATTTACAACTGATTGGAAAAGCCACACTATTTTTCTTGTTCACAGCTCAGTTTAATTTTAAAAAATGGGAACAGGCAGGACAGAATGAGAATATGGATATACTTCAGATGTTTTAAATTGTATTTAATCAGTTGCAAAATATTGTTAAGTTTTTTTTCATACAAGCTTGCTTTTATTTTTCTTATTAAAACTGAAAATGCTGGCAATAACAGTTTAGCCCAATTAATTCTACATCTGTTGCTTTACTGAACCTTTCAAGAAACAGCCTTAGGTCAGTGGATACGTATGTTTGATCATATTGACAAAAGCAGAAGTATTGCCCTTGAAAAGATGATCTGGTATATCAAAGTAATAGGAATGTCTTTAGTAAAAGCAAAAATTGTTTACGAATGAAGGCAAATATACCTGACACAGGATAATGTTGCAGGATCCAATCTGGGCCAGTCACCAGGACCAGAGGTTTTGTCTTCCGAGCTTTAAGATTCCTGCTGGAACCCACCTTCGGGGAACTTCTCTCTAGCAGAGTGTGTGCTGTTCTGTGTGTGGTATTTATAGTGCCTATTGTAAGTGGTTTTTTAGATGTTGATTGGGGTGTGTTGATGTCTGGCTTTTAAGTCATTAGCTTTTGTGAGCTTGTGCTGCCCAGCCCTCGCCTTCTAAGTACTTGATAGGCTGGTGGTAAATCAGCACTCCTTTTAATTAATGAAGGGCCTGTTTTCCAGACTTCAATCACTTCCCTGGCTGTTTTTGTGCCTGCTTCTCCAACAATGTTGGTAGCTGCAAAATTGAATGTGTGTCCTTGTTCATTGTAGTGTGAGGCTACCAATGAGTTTGTGTGTGTTCTTGCAGTCTGGTGGTTAGCTTTCTTCCCATCTGTCCTACATAGTCTCAAGGGTAATCCATGCAAGGGGATTCGGTAGATTACATTGGAAGTATCTCCCACCTCCAAGCGATCCTCACAATGCATAATTTGTCCTTGTATGGTAGCCTCTAGGCCCGTGATGGTGAACTTATGGCATGCATGCCAGAAGTGGCATGCAGAGCCATCTCTCCGGGCATGCCAGCTGTTGCCCATTGCTCTTCCAGGTTCTGGAGCGCACATGTGCAGCAGCCAGCTGGCCTTCACGCACCCATGTGTGCCAGAAGACCAGGTGACCAGCACGCATGCTTGGGAACTGCTCTTCTGGTTTCCGGTGCTCCCGCGCGTGCACACCAGGGAGCTGCTCTTCCGGTTTCTGGTGTCACACACGCACACGCTCCCATTTCTGCACTCAGTGCCAAAAAGGTTCGCCAACACTGCTCTAGGCAGTGTGCGATGCCCACATGCAGATTTTGGAAGCTGCATTCTACAGCTTCTGAAATGTTTTTAATGTACGGCAGGGTGTGCCATGTGGTTGGTCTTATAGTTTGTTTATTCCTTTCTCTCCCCACTGTGTTGCTCAGATATCTTGTGACAAATGATTGTGGGTAGCCATTCTGGTTGAATTGTTCATGCCGGTACCTGCTCTCCAGCTGCTTGGCTTGTTGGGTACTACAGTGGGTTCTCACCCTGCCATATAATGTTCTGATGCAATTCTTTTTGTGTGAAGTGCGTGGTTCCTGTTGAAATTCAGAAAGCGTGGAGTGTTGGTAACCTTGTGATAAACTATGGGTTTTAGGCTCCCTTCCTCTTGTCTGTTGAAAAGTACATCTAAAAATGATAATTTAGATGTACTTGTCAACAGACAAGAGGATGGAAGCCTAGAAACCACAGTTTATCACAAGGCTGCCAATGTAAGTATCTCCAACATAAAATGCATAAAACCTTTAGAACATCTGAGTTTTTTAGAAATCTCCAAATTAATAATTTTCCATTTCTTAGTAAAAATGCAAATCAGCTTTTAGGAAAGCAAGTTCCCTCTCTAAAGAGAATCTGAAGACAGTGAAATGAACTGTTACCTTATTCTCATGACCACTTAAATACAGTGAATACATATTGGGAGAAAGAAGAGAAAGTTGTATCTTTGGTTCCAACCCCGGATCTATTTGGATGTATTTGGTCATGTAAACAATTCTGTGCATTCAAAATAGATATGCATCTGGCACCTTTACGAATGGGCACAAGATCCATTCACTTGAGGAACAATAATCCTGCTCCCCTCTTTCTAATTCCCTATTTATGAATATGTTATCTAAATACAAGTATGGTCTTTCAGCATGCAACCTGTAAAAGTGTCATCTTGCCTTAAAAAGATTCAATGCAACCATTTATGAATGGCTTTTCTACATGTTTGCAACAGATCAGATAAGTGGCTGTACTGAAAACTGATGAGTGGTGAATCAGCAGAACTCAGTGTAATGAATGAAATCACATGCTCAGGAGCTCTATTTGTAATGAATTGTCAGTGTTATCATATCAATCTTCCGCTGGTTCAGTTAAGTGCACAGTCACAATACCTTAACACAATATAATCTAAATTAATATATTAATCAAATGCAAGAATATCCCAAATTCACATACTAGAAAGATGACGATCTGCTTTACAGGCATGATGGAAAGTATTTATATCATATAAATATAAAATACAATATCACAGTATTTCAGCACAGCCCTTCTCATCTGGAAAACTGTTATTTAGTCAACAAGAAGAGAAGAAAATGTGTGCAATAGCGGTTCTTCTTTTAGATCAAGGATTCCTTTGAGACATCCATCTTAGAAAAATGCACCTAAACGCACACATACAAGATTGATTTCTTTATACTACACTTGAAAACACACAACTTCCTCACCCACTTAACATCAAGTATTATTACCAAACCATATTATAATAGCTAGTCTGGATGAATGCAATTATAATCAATATTTGGAAAAATTAAATTGGCATCCTAAAATTTAGTCTGTTTTGGTGAAAACAAAGACAGATATCCCTAGTCATAATGATAGTACACATTTTCCTTAATTCCTATCAACCCTAGTTCCTACCATCAGTTCTTCTAGATGGCCTGACACCGCAATGATGTCCATTATTTTGCCTGCCAATGAACAGTCTTTTGCCTGAACTTGTTTGGGGAGAAGCAGTTTCTAAAAGCATTATTTGACATTTTTTTCCCCCACAGAAAGAATTTTCAAATAATAGAAAGGAAACTGAAGAAAAAACCCAACTTTTTGTACTTAATTTGTCAGTCCTCTGAAATTTATCCTTCAAACTCCTATTTAGCAACCACAGGTTAAAAAACTTTGTATATATGAAGACTCCACCCTATACACAGTAACCTTGAGCATTGCAGAGAATAGAAGAGAGATACAGTAGGTCCTGCCTCTTTTCCATGATACAGGGAATTAAATAGAGGTACAGCCTACCTGGATATTATGCAGATTATTCCCAGCATCTGATTCTTTACATCTATCTCTCCCCATTAGCAACACCTCCATTTTATCTTTAGTTCTGAAATGGAAAAAATCCATTTATCTATTCTGGAAAAAGAAACTAGCAGTAACATATTTTCTGCTTTTTGTTGAGGAGCGAAAACCTGACAGGTGGCTCCCTAATTTGCTATATTTTTTAAAAAATCATATTAAGTTCTTATTATCTCTCAGAGCAACTATGGAGACTACCTCCATGCCATCACTCTGAATGTGTGAACCAGAGGTGGTATTCAGCAGGTTCTGACCAGTTCTGGAGAACCGGTAGTGGAAATTTTGAGTAATTCGGAGAACAGGTAAATACCATCTCTGACTGGCCCCGCCCCCATCTATTCTCTGCCTCCTGAGTCCCAGCTGATTGAGAGGAAATGGGGATTTTGCAGTAACCTTTCTCTGGAGTGGGGAGGGAATGGAGATTTTACAGTATCCTTCCCCTGCCACACCCACCAAGCCATGCCATGCACAACAAGCCACGCCCACAGAACCGGTAGTAAAAAAAAATTTGAATCCCACCACTGGTGTGAACCCTACATGTACTCCAATAACTCCAATTCATCCCCAGTATTTCCCATCTGCCATTCAGGAACAAACTTGCAAAGAATTTTCTCAGAACCTGAGTGACAAAAGGTCCTCAGATAGTCCCAATACATTTTGTGAGCGTTAGAACATCCTTTTAAAAACATAACGAAGAATTACATCTCCCAAACAAAAGGAAGAACCCAGCTGACCAGGCTAATTCGTTTTCCCAATTTTCAATTTGAGAGGATTTTTTTTTAACACAGATGCCTGAGGACATTGACATCTGGACAATCAATAAGAGGAACGCACATACAGAGGGAAGCAGAGCAGAGCACAGAGCAGGAAAGGCTACTGAAAGGATTTTAAAGTTTCTGCACAGAGTAAACCACAAAGTCCCAGTTAAAAGAGCTAGGAGTGAAAGCAGAGCTCCCAGCTGAATAAGACTAAAAAAGATAACACCCTCAGGCATCTGTATGTCTCAGCATTTAAATTATATTGCTTGAAATGTCAGTTTGGACTCTGTGCCAGGAAACAGTTGAAGAGCCTTTTTTCATGAATATGCTCAATAGAAGACCAATCTGCTGAAATGAAAGATGTCTCTAATCATTTTGCATAAGCATAACATGTTCTTATTTTATAGTATAACCTTGAATTATCTTGCTCTTTTAATGAGGAGCTTTGTATTTTAAGGAATTCTTCTTATCTTTGTGGATGTTGTTAAATATGTACCTATAGACAATTTGAGACTGCATTTGTTAAAACAAATGGATTAACTTCAGCAGAGGGAGGGAGGGAGGGAGGGAGGGAAGGAAGGAAGGAAGGAAGGAAGGAAGGAAGGAAGGAAGGAAGGAAGGAAGGAAGGAAGGAAGGAAGGAAGGAAGGAAGGAAGGAAGGAAATTTTAGTTTGATTTGGATTTTATTACAGATATGTTTATTTGAGAACAAAGAGAGCCAAACTGGCCTAAGATTTAAGATGCTAGAGTAGGATTAGTGGCTAATTTTGGGTCAGTCATTCTCTCCCAATCCTAGGAAGTAAACACAATCAAATAAAAATAGCAATAAACCACTTCTAAAAATGCTTCTAAAACAACTGCATTGTTCTAAAACAACTACAACTTGTCCATATAATCACCAGGAGTCAAGATCTACTCACATACATGCATACACACACACATAAAATAAAACAAATATCAAGAATATTACAGATGGGCTATAGGTCTCTGTTTTTAGAATTAAATTTAGGGTTTTATTCTTGGTAGATAAAACTAAATTATGGGTTGGGGTTAATTCTACCTTCTGAGACAACACAACAAAAATAATATAAAATTGTCATAAAAAAGATATTTTCAGGATAGATATACAAGTTTGGGATCAGAATGGAAAGCATTTCATTGTTGTTATATTTTCTTCCTTTCTCAGTTTATAGGCTTTATTTTTCCTTTACAGGATTAGCGATTACATGGATCTGACCCCTGTAGATATTGTAGGGAAAAGATGTTACCACTTCATTCATGCTGAAGATGTGGAAGGGATCAGGCACAGTCATTTAGACCGTAAGTAGTCTGTTCTTATAAAAATAACACCTTACTGTTACAAAGTTCAACTGAACTAATTCTTGTATTCTAATCTTTTTACCTCTGTATTCTCTCTTTGACTTTATTTGTGGATGGTTTAGTTATAATGTACATATTTTCCCCTGTCACTAAAGGCAATTGGTGAACATTCAAATGTGAGCCATGATAAATTCAAACCAAACTGTGATCACACAATGTGGAGAGATTGTTTTTGTGCATGAGAAGTTTTGAAATAAAAATTGAAGTCAGGAGAGCCATCTGTTCATGTGACAAAGCATTAACAAAAGTATAGCAATTAATTGTGTTAACATGTTAAAAGTTACCTTAATATGGGATAGACCCAAAAAACCCATTGTGGCTAGAGCAGGTCAACAGAATAAAACAGTATTTAATATTGTCTTACCTAAGGATAGAGAGGATGCAGCAAAACTGTCCCCAGTTTTGTGGTCAAAACAGGCAAATGTGTTATGATGCAGGCCCTGCCTCTTATATACTTGCATATAGCATTGTGATGCAGAAACCAAAGGGGCAGGGTTTACATTGTGATGTCACAGTGCATGCCTGACCTTGTTGCCAATCATAAGTGGTCCAGCTATCATTAGGCAGCAAATACTTTTGCCTTCAACTATCCATTAGGCAATGGCCACTGAGGAAAGAAAGAGCTACTGCTATTGTTAAGCATGGGAAACTTAGCATGGGAAACAGGGGTGGGTGCTGAATTTATTTATTGCCAGCCTTTTGAAGCTCAAGGGAGATCAACATATCTAACATGGACCGTTCAAAGCATTCTGCCTCTGCCCAGGAGTGGTATTCACTTACCTTCGCTACCAGTTCGCAAATGGGAGCACACACATGCACTATGGTTTTTAGCATTAGAATAATTTCTCATAATTTTAATACTTTGAGACCTATCCTGTTTCTCTTACTTAACCATGTTCAAGTTAAACTTTTTCTTGCTGTTTTATTTAATGGTCTGTTTTTATACATTCCACACTGAATTATGATGTTATAACTATGACTACATCATAGTTCTCTATGATTGTATTACAATTCTCCGTTTACATTAAATCTCTTTCATGATGTTTTCTATCAGAGTACCGAGGTTCCATTTTTCATACATTTTCTGCATTTTTAAAAGCCTATTCTCCAGTTGTTGCAGCCAATAATCTTGCCTCCATTTCTCTCTAACCTTCCTTATATTTATGCTCATATTTCTATTTCTCTTTTATATATTTATTTCCTTTATTTATCTAAACAACCCCAATCTGAGATATTCAATGGCAAGACAGCAAAACAAGAAAATAATCAGAACAATAAAATACAATAACACACATATTTTACATACACATAGTAAGATGAATGCTCACAGTCACATTTGATCAAAGTTTATTTTTTTAAAATAACACATTTTTAAAAAAACACATTAATGCAGGCGTGTCAAACTCACATCATCACGGCAGTGTCAGGTGATGTATCGGGACTTTTTTCCCCTTTGCTAAACCGGGCATGGGTGTGGCCAGCATGTGACGCATCCAGCCCGTGGGCCGAGATTTTGACAGCCCTGCATTAATGTATAGAGTCCTTCAATAATATGCATTGATGACAACAAAAAACGAAGAGCAAAAAAGTTATTACAAAGCTAGAAGGAATCCATATCTAAGACGTCTTTTGTCTTCTATAAAATTTTCTAATTTAAGCACTAACAGAAGAAGAATCAAACTCCTTGGCAGAGCATTCAAAAGATGGATCCACATCACTTTGTGGTATCCTTACATGAAATGCTATCTGTTTTCCTTGCTTTCCTTTCATTTATTAAAATAAAAAATCATAGGACTTTAATTTTATGGATTTCCTCCCTTTAACTAAGAGAGTAGACTTCAACTTCAGAGGTAGAAATGTAACATCATTTTTCCCAGCGGTCTGTCTACTTGCCTCTGCAGCTAGAAAGAAGGGTAGGGGAGAAGGAAATTGGGTGTCAGGGACAACAGTCCTAGAAGACTCTGTGGATTTGGAGGATCCTCTGTAACCTCCCCACCTCCGCCCCCAACCCACCCCCCGCAATTCAGCTCAAAGGAAATGTAAATCAATCTTTAACATCATCTAAATTAATTCCTTCCTTTTGCAAGCAATGGAAGGACTCATCTGCTTGCTCCTTATTATTTTCCCAGGCTGACATTGACTGTGCTTCAAAATAAGGCTATGTATTTACATTAAAAAAAGTATCAGCAGTTGTATTATCTAGAAATTCTGGGATTTGTAATGCAATACATCATAAGGATAACAGTTTGAGAAAGAAAGATACCCATTAGTTCAGAACGTCGATAAAATAGTTAGCTGGATAGTATCTTTCTGTCTATCTAATCTTTTAGTAGCGTGTCCTACTAGAGGTCAATAATCAACATTATTTGTTCTTTTCCTGTTATTGTCTGAAAAAAAGACATTCTATTTTTGCCGAACTGGTGGTATTTACAGTTTTGCTATCTTTGTCTATTGGATGGTAAATTGTCTCATTTCCTATATATTTAGCACATAATGTGTTAAGTAATTTTCTCTAAATCTGTGTTTTAAATGCTTATATTCTGCTGATGGTCATATACTTTCATTATTCATCTTCTATTCTGTGTAATGTAACTGGCAAAGCCCTAACAGCATACAATCTGCCAGTGAAGCTCCATCTTAAATCCTGAGCGTAAATAAATGTGCTTATTTTTTCAAAGAAGTGATAGCATAGCTTTAACAATTGCAGTATTAATTATTGCTTGATGTATGATTTTCTAGCTAGTGCATACTATATGCCTATATGCATAGCTACTTATGATGGAACTTAAATGTTTTGCTAAGCATTTGAGACATTTCACTAATATAATGTGTATGTTCCTAGCATCACATTTACCTGTGCAAAGTGTAGAACTGATTTGCATTCAGTTCTTCCTCATATAAAAGAAGTTGTGTGTTTCACTGGTTGTTTCGTTTCGATAAGAGTTCCCACTGGAGAATCATAAATAAATTGGGATTTACTCTGAGAAACTACTCTGAAGTAAGCTGTTTGAAGACTGGAGCCTTATCATCCACTCCGTGTAAAGAATTCACTTAAACTTCTTTTTAATTCTGCACACCAATATCAGTAAAAGATAAAAAAAAGTAATAAACATATTTCTTTCCACTAATATATAAAAACTCTATTCTAACCCTATTTTGGTATTGGGTGACATTGTTGCCTTGTTTTGATTTAGCAAGTCCATTTACTACTCAAAAAATAAAAGGTTGTCACATAATATAGAAGCATATATCTCCTCAATTAATTGGAAAAAAAATAGTAACATTCACTGAAGAATAATATCAAACATTTTCTGACTGGAAATCCAAGCAGGACGTAGAGGAGTTAAGACCTCTACAGAATGTCATGAATATACTTCTGGACAAATATAGGATGATATACCAGGATTTTCAAAATGGATATATATTGCTTTTGGGAACTGTCACTCGATTGTGTAGCTACAGATATAGTATGTGCTTTTTCATTTTGGAATCTTAATTGAGGTCTAAATTCATAAACCTGACACTGACAAAAAGATGCTTGTCACCCTCAGCTATTGCTCAGAAAACGTCATCCCATTTCTTCTGGACTTGATTTACAGCCATAAGAAATACAATTCCTTAAGAACAGCAGCCGGAGCAGTTTGTTTTCCATAAAGCAAAGGTCTCTGATGACTACATTTGGGAGCATTCTCTCTTATATGCTCTAATTTAGTTTCCAATAGCTGAAACAATCCAGATTTTTTTTTTAAAAAAGCAGTTTTACTATCACTTTATTCATGCTACTTCCCATTTTCAAAAGAATGTTACCCTTCAATATTGAGGCATTTTTTCCCTCTGCAGTCGGTTACAAATACACAATGGCTTTTGTGTACATTAATTTGAAAATTTCTATTCAGTTATTACTATTTGCTGGCTCAATTTCCAACATAAAAAAACTAGTCTTTTTAAGTTATCCCTCTTTGTGTGTATAGATACAGACATGGACGCTCACAGATACACACATTTAAATGAATGTATATCTGTTAAAATAATCTTAAATTTACTGTTTAAAATAGATGGAATAGCTGATCATTCTCGACAGCAAAATCTCACTTCACAAGTTTTGCTACCATAATAGGGAAAAATTATACAAAGTCAAGTAGCACACAATTAGTAAAACTGTAGGGAGAAAAACAAAGCCTTTTGATACAGAGGAATTCTAATCCTAATCAGTCTGATATGTCTGTGCTTTTGTAGTGCTTAATATCCTCAATCATAAAAGAAATCAAACTTATTCTAGTCAAGGTATAGCATTCTGTGAAATGCTAAAATATACAAATGAATGTCAACTGTTGTACAATTTGATGATAATCACCAAAGCAAAAGAGATTGCTTTGATATTATTTGATAGTGTGTCTTGTGTTTAGATGATGTTTGAACATGCTAACTTTAAAACCAGCCCAACAGTTGAAAAACAAATATACATTACTGGAGAAGCATTAGCAAAAACATTAGTTGCTCTGTTCAATTAACCTGCATATCTTCAGCTCTAATATAGATCAGTAATGCCAGATGTTGAGTTATTGCAGTCTAAAATCAAAAAGCATCATGAGACGTTCTTGAAACCATTTCCAGCTCCAGAGATTTTGCCATCTGAAGCAATGTCCATGAATTTCTCAAGGTATGGGTGACTGAGAAGTCAAAGCTTGTCTGTGAAATCTAACTTGCAGTCATGCAGCCTTTGAACATAATTCTAAATAGGGATTGTTCAAAAATTGCCCTCTGACCTCCACAGCAAAATGAGGAATTGAATCTGATACTACCTTGTTCCAATTCACTATTCTACAATGTTTCCAGAATTCACAAACAGAATAATGAATAAACATAAATTAAGTCTAAACTTTACCAATGAAAGAGTAACTAGTTCAGTTAAAATATAAAAAATGTTTATGTCTAATTTATGTAAATTTCTAATGTCAGCCAATTTGGAAGTGCTGTTTAGATAGTATTAGATATTTTAATCTGTATCACATAATTTTAATTCTTCTCTAACTAAGTGAAAATTAGTTAATTCCCATTATATTTTATAATTTCTTAATTTTCAATATTTGTGTCTGTTAGCATGTCAAATGAGGATTGTATGGATTGGATTCAGTTTAATTATGCTTAGTTAATTCATTAAAATCAGGACTTGAGGTTGAATCTAGATTTAGTCTTACTTGGATCAGGCTCATAAAAAGCAATGAAATGTATTCATAATTAATTGGGGTGTCACTGTGAAAGATATGAGACTCATTGAACATGAGGAAATATAAATGTTCTAGAATATTTAAAATGCATTTTATAAAGAGACATGTCCTTATTTCAAATTGTCACCTAGCTTTATAGTATATGTATATATATTTATAAAGAATATCTTTATATATAACATACAAGAATATCTGTGCAATAGTCGCAGCATCTGTTTGAACTTTTAAACATGTATATATAAAATCCTGGTGCCAAGTTCATTTAAGATTCATTCCGAATCCCATTAAATTCAGTGTAGAATCATGATCTAAAATCATACAGCTGTATCTACAATTCTGCCTGTTCCATTCTGAATTATTTAATGCACATAGTATTGCTGAATGGAAACATGTAGCTTCTTTTTTTCTTAGATATTCCAACATCTAATTATTCTATTTGACAGCATGCTCTCAAATACCTGGTATTTACATTTTGTTACACATACATACATATCCTCATAACAAAATAGAAATAGACAAGACAATAACTAGAGTAAAATAACTAGTAATAATAATGAATGCAACATATGAAATAAAGAACTCTAAACAAGACATGTGGGTGTTTTTAAAATATTTATCATGGTATTAAAGTATATGTGTGTGTGTATCTTATCTGGTGGATGCTGTGTTAATTGTGAAGCAATGAAGAAGAAAGAGATAATTTCAGGGGTGAAATTTACTTACGTTCGCTACCAGTTCACAAATGTGAGCACACAACACTTCTATGCATGCGTAAGACCTTCTGCACATGCAGAGAAGGTCAAAAATGAGACGTGATGACGTCTGGACAGGTGGGTGGAGCCTCCCGCATCCGCCACTACCGGTTGTCCCAAGCCGGATAGAACCGGCTGAATTTCACCACTGGATAATTTGTAAGTATAAATCCCATTAAATATAAATAAATACATAACAGTATCTAGTCTGCACATAATTAAATTAGAATATAAATTAGAAAGTAATGAACTTTGAATTTTTAAAATAATTATTTAGCAGGATTTCTTTTTAAAAATGAAAATTTTAGCCATGATACCAAATAAATATCATTTGGTCAAAGGTTTTTTGGGGAACATGTGAATGAAAACTGATGCAAAAAATAGAAATACAATATTCTTCTGGATGGAATGAATGATTTCCTTCAATGAAGCCAGGTTTATATTTAGATGGATTCTTTAAACCAAAATTCTGTGAGAATGGGTCAGAGGAAGAACTATAATTCCTTTCTTCCATCCATCCATCCACCCACCCATCCATCCCTACTTATCCAATCCGTTTTTGGACAGCCAGTGAGTGTTACATGATTCATTGATAGTTTTGGATGCATAATTCTATTTAAGCAGTATGTATCCTAAAAGTTTGCTAAATAATCCTCAGCAGTCATTGCTATTTAACTTAATTGCAGAATTTGTAGTAAAACTGCCATTAAAGATACAGATAATTCTGAAAGCTAATATTTTAAAAATGTTTTCTCTGTTTCAAGCAAGTGAGGCACTTAGTGCACTCTATCTGTGATGCTATTTTCCCCATGGGTTTTGAAAATGACCTTCTTGTAAGCATCAAGGACTGTAACTTTTCAGATAAAAAATACTTGTTCTTGTTTTAAGTCAATGCCAGGTTTATTCCCCTATAGTCCACAGTTTTCAAAAGCAGAAGAAAAAGTAATCCAGAAATTTTCTTTAAAAAAACACACACACTACTGTTTCCAGAATGAAGTTACTCTGTCAGCTTGCCTTGGGCTTTAGGTGGAGAAGAAGAGATTAAAGAGTCAGTATTCCTTTTCATGTTTCCTCTGCCAGTTTTGTGAATGTAAAAAGAGAAACGATACTAACAGCTAAGTGTTCAACTGTGGTACTAAATGCAGAGCGCTCTCTCTCTCTCTCTATCTCTCTCTCTTTCTCTCTCCCTCCCTCCCTCCCTCCCTTGTTAAATTAACAGTATTTTCATATTAGGACAATCTGGGAATCACTCTGGCTCATCCTTATTCTTGTGAAAGCAGTAAATACTGCACACCGACCCCCCCTTTATTCCTGGTGTAATGAGGGCTTTTGTAAACCAGTGTTTATATGATACCTTAAATCAACTGATCTCATTTTTTTTCATGTTTACTATCTACTGAACCAAAATGTGCAATATGCTCAAAGTTTCAAAGTCATTTGTAACCTAGAGAAACATTGTATTGTATGGAATGCTTTTTTTAAAAAGTCACATTTTGTTACAATATTTTTTCATCTCCTCTTCATACTGAATTAAATTACTTCCTTCTTTTAAAACACAACTCGCGGTTTAGATGTTTTTTCTTTGATTTCTAAGAACAGCTTTACCAGGGGGGGAAATGTGTTTTTTTTTTTCAAAAAACACAAATCTTGAAACTTATACTGATCCATTTTGTTTTATTCAAAAAATTTCTACATTTCTCTTTCTATTTCTTCTCTAAACAAAATTCAGAAATAGATTTCCTTTTTGGGAATGGTATACAATATACAACAAACTATTGAATTAATTTTTTTACTATTATTATAATCCTATCCTATAATCATATTTTATTACTGTGTAGCTTAACCATGAGTCAAACTATAGTAGTACTATAAAAAAGTTCATCTAAAAAAACCTAGTGGTTTGCTTTTAGAAACTGCAATGTATAGATAACGTAAAAGGTTACTTGCAAAGATACTTTATTTTGGCAGAATGGGTTAGGTGTAGAAACAGATTGGTTACCCCATTCTCTAAAGGACTCTTCCCCAATCTATTCACTTCCATAAGTGTTTCACTAAACTCTCATAATTCCCTGTCAGCTTTTTTTTTTCTTTAATTATACCACTCTTGTGATTTCCTGTGTGATGTTGGTGGGCCTGTGTTCACAATTCATCATACCACTTTGAAAAATTGCCATTAGAAAGAGACTTCCTTTCCTAAAACTTATTTTCCATAAGGGTTAAGGTAGAGTAAAGAGCCAAAATGTTCTTTTGTAATTATATTAACCCAGGTGAAACAAAATAATTTACAACCAGCAAATTGCATTCTTTCATTTGCTTTATTTTCAGAAAGTACATTAGTGAAAGAAGAGGTTATTAGGCCTTTAAGAATCCTAAAAAAAAAAAAGAACGTTTAATTCATGCAGTTTTGCTATTACTGCATGAACCTTCTGCCTTCTTTAGATCTCTTACCAGTGCTTTTTAGAATTGGTTAATCCTGACAGGGTACTTATTTTAATATTGCCTCTATTTCTTTTTCTTAAAACTGTATTTTTTTTTTAAAAAATGCGTGAGAATCAATGATTTATAGTATAATCCTAAATATGCCTTGGCTTAACCCAAGAACAGGGCAACTGTAAATGTAAATAGTAAAAATATTAAGTTTATTGAAAGAAATAAATTTCCCGATACCTCCATCTTAATTTTTTCCCTCAGAAATGCAGTCAGCTAACCTGTTAACAATAGATTATAATAATAAAAACCCTTTATTGTTAAACTTTTTAAAATAAATTTATAAACGGAGGTATTCTAATAGAGTAAAACTTTAAAGAAATATTCCCCTATTTCTTATTCTCAGTCTTAAGCTAATTATAAATTCAAAAGTATTTGCATAAAACTGAAGTCTCAATACCATAGTTGTTTGATGGAAAAGTCCACATTTTTCCATCTTCTTGCTTATCTTTGCAATTTAGCATTGAATTATATCTGAAACATGAATACACAAAAGCCAAGATCCATTTTGATTAATGCATCAATCTGATCAACTTTACCTTGTTTACAAAACACTATAACCCAAATTGCAAATGTCTGCCATTTCTACAAAAATAAAAGATCTGACTGAATTTTCAAAGCTTTCAAGCTTTCAGTCAATTTATTGCAATGTCAGAACATTGTAGTCAAAATAAAATGTCTATCTGTCTTTCTCTTCCATTCATATGTATATGGAAAATAAGTAATCTTTATTAATAAATGTGGTTTGCCTAAATGCTGAATGCCAAAGAAGGGAAGGACAGGGCAGGAGAGAAGACCTTTTCAAATGTTGGCCCTTGACAAGAATTGGCAGATGCAAAGAAGATAAAGCTTTAAACCACAAAATATTTTAGTCCTCCAATGAACCCTAAATCCTGCCATACTATTTAGATGACATAGAATAGCTGCAGGCAGAAACTTCCCTTGGAAAAACAGCTATCAGTTCAAGAGGAGCCAGTGGCCTCCACCTTATTTCTCTTTAGCCTCAAAATGGGTGAAGCTACTAGTCTCAGGGAAGAAATACTATCAAGTAGTGCATCCTCTGAGCCCAATTATCCTGCAATTCACCTCCACCAAGAGCCCCAAGTTCATCTTGAATTTAGGTGTATTATTTTTAAAGAAAAAGCAGAGCTCATTCACACCTATCTTCAGCCCCAGAGCCACTTGTACCATATGCCTTGAGCTCAGGAGATGAATGCATCTGGCATTCATCAAATCCTGAGGTGGCTTTGCGGCCTGGAATTGGTAGGCTGGGTTGCTAGAAGGGTTGATTAACTGCCATTGTAGTTACACAGTGTGTCACAGACTCTCTGGATAAATAGAAGAGCACCTAAAGCTTTAGCTGTCCCCTGAGCAAACTCTTTTGAGCTAAGCCTAAGAACTTTTGCAGCCTTTCTGCTTGAGATGGGAATCTTGAACAGCAGTGATAGCTATAGCAAACCTTTGCAGAGAGACAACAGAGAAAGTACATAGAAAGAAAAAGGAAAAACAGAAGAAAAAACTATCCTGGACCTTTGCATTTGCATCTGTGTTCCTTTTAAAAAGAGAAGAAAAGGTTTTCTTGTTTGTGATAGTAATATGGATTTAGGCTTGTATCTTCTCAGGTACAGTAAGCTTTAAACTTTAGATGGCATTACATATACTCGCATATCATTCTCTGAATCTGAAGGTACAGCCAAATTTTAAAGGCAAAGTCTAACTTTTAAATTGAAAGTTTAACAGTGCTAACCACGGTTTTTCCTGTCTTCAATGTGACTTCTTTTCTTCTATTTCCCCCATGTCTTCCCCCAAAAAATCAAAATGTACTTCATGAAACTATTGTATATGAAGCACTTATTAGCCATAATTAAATGGACAATATGAATTTACTACGTCTTTAGGACTCTGGCTTGTTCTGGTTTAGAGCAAGATGATTAATGCAAATACATATTACTTGAGATAACCATTTAGCAGCTAATTTAGCCAAATTTATTACAGCAGTTAGAGGTTTTTCATTTTAGCAGACGGAGACAAGGACATGCCAAAAGCAGAGATGTATGTGAATGCACACTGCCCTCTAGTGCACAAGATTTACAGGATAGAGAACAAATACATCCCAGAAGAAGAAATGCAAGCTGGAATAATAAGAATACTGAGCACAATGTTTGTATTTCTGCCAAAAACACGTTGTTTCTTTATTTCAGCATATATAGTACTGTATGAGAGTTTTAAATTAGCTAAAACTCTATTACAACAGTTGAGTAGGAAATACTGGCTTGAAACAAATTTTAACACCCTTTTACGAAGCATCTTTAAGCAAAATTTCACAGAACTTATACATTTTGCTTGTTCTTCCATTTCTGGTTCTATTTCAACATTACAAAGAACTCTTGCTTTAACATGCTTGATTCTACAACTCCCTTAGGCCAACATTTCTTCTGCAGTTCATTGGTTGATTTATTTTGCTCTGGTATTAAGCCAAGTCTCTACAGACATTCCTCCTATGACCACTGGAGATTTGGTTCATCTGAAGACTGTAAATTCTGTTTGACAAGATCAAAAGAAACAGATGTGTAAGTTCAGTAGTTGATATCACCTGCAATGAAGAGAAATGATCAAAGAACTAGGGTACCGTATCTTCCCAAACCTTTCAAATAGCCAGAGTCTCGGGGAGGTTTACTACCTAGCAGCTATGAATAAATCACATAGAAATTTAACATGTGTATGATACACAGAGAGAGACACACACACACACACACACACACACACACACACACACACACGAATGAAACACAATTGTCCACAGATTTGGTGCTTCATGAGCCACAGCAAATTCTGCTTCTGATTGCTTTTCCCTTGCTTAGTCGAGCTGCCAACAGCAGATTAAAATCAAACTAAAAATCAAGGCACTGCCTTCAACTCTTCCAGGCCTCCCAGAAATGATTTAATTGTTCTTATAAGTGTGCTTTCTCTGAAATGTAGGGGACAAAAATCCTTCAATTTCTTTGTACTGGTGTGGTGTATGCTTTAATACAGAGCAATTGTGTATAAGTGCAATGCCAATGATTTTCCTTTTGCCTTTGTTTCTTCCATTCAGTACTGAACAAGGGTCAGTGTGTTACAAAATACTACCGTTGGATGCAGAAAAGTGGGGGCTATATTTGGATACAGTCTAGTGCCACTATCGCTATTAATGCCAAGAATGCAAATGAGAAGAACATCATCTGGGTTAATTACCTTCTGAGGTATATCTTTTTGCCACTTCAATTATTGGCATTTTTGTTGTGACTACAAGACACATATTGAAAGGGTAGTGTGTAACAACAAATGCAAGGAACTCAACATGAGTCTGCTTATAATTAATGTTTACTAATGAATAATAAAAGCATGGTCATGGGATAGATTGCCAGTCTGGATTCTCCTAAATCCAGGTAAAGCTTTAGCTTAATCAGGGTTGATTCACAGCCAACCTTTGTTAGGTTGATACTATGGACAGGGACTTCTTTAAAAAGACATGAGATAATCTTCCTATGTGCTAAGAAGCTAAGGCTCTTATTGTTTCAGAAAGTCTGTTTGTTGCAATTGTCAGTACGGAATTTATCATAAAACTCTTAAATGCACCGCCCTTTGCTTTCCAGATATGTTAGACATGTTGATTAAATGCCAGATTTTAAGCTCTCTGAATTGCATACAGGAAAATATTAGGTCTGAACTTAGATTTTGATGAATGCACACTGTGACCATTAGAGATGGATCATTCCCATTTTAACTGGATGCTTTATGGGAGACGCCAGAATTTTATTTCTGTTGTCTGAATAATGGAAATCAAAAGAGAATAGAATAGAATAGAATAGAATAGAATAGAATAGAATAGAATAGAATAGAATAGAATAGAATAGAATAGAATAGAATAGAATAGAATAGAATAGAATTCTTTATTGGCCAAGTGTGATTGGACATACAAGGAATTTGTCTTTCGTGCATATACTCTCAGTGTACATTAAAAAAAAATTTATCAAGAATCATAAGATGAAATATTGTGCACCATCAATCCTAAGTTTATGTCCTCAGAATTCTTGTTGATTTAAATAAGTCTTATTTCTGTTAAACAGGGTTAAGATGTGGGACCTTACAAGCAATTATTGGGGGGGGGGGATGGACCATGTAATTCCTTTTTTTTTTTTACTCCTTCCTCTTGCAAAGGTTGGGGCCTTATGTCAGGAGTGAGCTCAGAAAGAATTCACATTTCCTTTATTCCCAGAGAAAGGACTGTAACCCCTCTTTTCCCTCACTGTGATTTAATTGAAGATAAAGAGGGGATCAGATATTACTTAGTGCCCCAAGCACTTGTTGAAGAGAATTGAACATAGCAAGAGGCATTCTGCTTTTGAACCCAATTCTTTCCTACCATTATGATAAATGAAAATCAGAAATAGTTTCCCAGTAATTAAAGACTACCACATAAAGGCCAGCAGCTTGAGGAATCCACCTACATGCTACACCTCTCCATAGTATTTGCAGATAACATAGGAGCATCCTGTCTCCTCTCCTCCATGGTTTAACCTCTGATACGAGTTGCAAATTATAAAGTGATTTTCCAATAAAAACAAGAGGGACTTGTAAAAGCAGCCTACAGGCCTCTCAAACCATCCTCCTGGATATGCAATGGTTTTATTCTTTGGGGAATTTTTTTTATCTTGTTACATGTTCTTGGTTCATGTTTCCATGCTTGCTTGTAGAGAAGTATTACTGGGCTGACATTGATGGAAATACAGAATAACAGAGTTTGAAGAGTCCTATATAACATGACACAGTTCATGTATGAGTCCAGAAATTGTAAATACAGTGGGGCAAAAAAGTATTTAGTTAGCCACCAATTATGCAAGTTCTCCCACTTAAAAAGATGAGAGAGGCCTGCAATTGTCATCATAGGTAGACCTCAACTATGACAGACAAAATGAGAAAACCAATCCAGACAATCACATTGTCTGATTTGGAAAGAATTTATTTGCAAATTATGGTGGAAAATAAATATTTGGTCACCTACAAACAAGCAAGATTTCTGGCTCTCACAGACCTGTAACTTCTTCTTTAAGAGGCTCCTCTGTCCTCCGCTCATTGCCTGTATTAATAGCACCTGTTTGAACTTGATATCAGTATAAAATTACCTTTCCACAACCTCAAACAGTTACACCCCAAACTCCACTATGGTGAAGACCAAAGAGCTGTCGAAGGACACCAGAAACAAAATTGTAGACCTGCACCAGTCTGGGAAGACTGAATCTGCAATAGGCAAGCAGCTTGGTGTGAAGAAATCAACTGTGAGAGCAATAATTAGAAAATGGAAGACATACAAGACCACTGATAATGTCCCTCAATCTGGGGCTCCACGCAAGATCTCACCCCGTGGGGTCAAAATGATCACAAGAACGGTGAGCAAAAATCCCAGAACTACACAGGGGTACCTAGTGAATGACCTGCCGAGAGATGGGACCAATGTAACAAAGGCTACTGTCAGTAACACACTACGCCGCCAGGGACTCAGATCCTGCAGTGCCAGACATGTCCCCCTGCTTAAGCCAATACATGTCCGGGCCCGTCTGAAGTTTGCTAGAGAGCATTTGGATGATCCAGAAGAGGATTGGGAGAATGTCATATGGTCAGATGAAACCAAAGTAGAACTGTTTGGTAGAAACACAACTCGTCGTGTTTGGAGGAGAGAGAATGCTGAGTTGCATCCAAAGAATACCATACCTTCTGTGAAGCATGGGGGTGGCAACATCATGCTTTGGGGCTGTTTCTCTTCAAAGGGACCAGGATGACTGATCCGTGTACAGGAAAGAATGAATGGGGCTATGTATCGTGAGATTTTGAGTGCAAACCTCCTTCCATCAGCAAGGGTATTGAAGATGAAACATGGCTGGGTCTTTCAGCATGACAATGATCCCAAACACACTGCCCGGGCAATGAAGGAGTGGCTTCATAAGAAGCATTTCAAGGTCCTGGACTGGCCTAGCCAGTCTCCAGATCTCAACCCCATAGAAAACCTTTGGAGGGAGTTGAAAGTCCGTGTTGCCCAGCGACAGCCCCAAAACCTCACTGCTCTAGAGGAGATCTGCATGGAGGAATGGGCCAACATACCAGCAACAGTGTGTGCCAACCTTGTGAAGACTTACAGAAAACATTTGACCTCTGTCATTGCCAACAAAGGATATATAACAAAGTATTGAGATGAACTTTTGATATTGACCAAATACTTATTTTCCACCATAATTTGCAAATAAATTCTTTCCAAATCAGACAATGTGATTGTCTGGATTTGTTTTCTCATTTTGTTTCTCATAGTTGAGGTCTATGTATGATGACAATTACAGGCCTCTCTCATCTTTCTAAGTGGGAGAACTTGCACAATTGGTGGCTGACTAAATACACTGCTCAAAAAAAATAAAGGGAACATAAGCAGAAGACATCCGAGATCTGAATTAATGAAATAGCCTTATTAAATACTTTGTTCATTACATACAGTAGTTTTGTGTTTCCTTTAGGTGTTTGAGCAGTGTATAAACTACTGTATGTAAAGAACAAAGTATTTAATAAGGCTATTTCATTCATTCAGATCTCAGATGTCTTCTGCTTGTGTTTCCTTTATTTTTTTGAGCAGTATACTTTTTTGCCCCACTATAACAATTCCTCTGTGAGTTATGCAAAATAACTCACTCAAATAACTCAAAAATAAATAACTCAAAAATAAAATGAGGTCATCATATGCTGAAGATGATAATGAACAATTCACTCATAAGATAGAAATAGCAGAAAACAAGGCTTATGTATTTGTTGATTACTCAACAAAGAGTTATTATTTTATTTATTTATTATTTATTATTTATTTATTTATTATTTAGTTATTATTATAAATAATAATTTATTATTTACTATTATAAATAATAATTTATTATTTATTATTATAAATAATATTTATTATTTCAATTTATAAACCACCCTCCATTTTGATGGATAACAGAACGAAAAGGACATCTAGTATTAATGAAAATTCCCCAAAGCTTCAAGAGTGAAGAATCAAGATATGTGATTACTGTTGTTGTTCTTAGGGGTCCAAATAAGGATTATTTTTAATAGTGAAAAATCAAGATAGAAATTCTCTAAGTAAAACCCACAAACAAAAACCTCAAAAACTGTATTACATTTCATCACATGGCTATATTTGATTAATGTTAGCAATTCATTGTATTATATTGTTTTTAATTACTTAGTTGCCAAGAAAGGTGTGGGAAGGAAAGGAAGGAAGGAAGGAAGGAAGGAAGGAAGGAAGGAAGGAAGGAAGGAAGGAAGGATCATACTCCAATCATACTCCAAGTTATCATGTATGTGTACATGGGCTGTCTCTTCTCTTTTAGCGATCCAGAGTATAAGGACACTCCAATGGATATTGCACAACTTCCACACTTGCCAGAAAAAACCTCTGAATCCTCTGAGACCTCTGATTCTGAATCTGATTCAAAGGATAACTCAGGTACGTAAACACTCATCTTGTATGTAATTTTTGGCATCATAGAAGCATGGTTCTTCTTGGTTTATTTTTAAATTTATTCATACCGTTATAGCCAAGTTAGAAATTGCAATTATAACTTATAAGTGGAGCTTTAAAATTCTCATAAAAATTGGTAAGAAACACTGGGCTGGTTTGAGGCTGTTGCACTCTGGAAAAATCAAGTATATGGTTAGGAGTATTCTTATATCTATCACTGTTGGCTGGGTGTCCAGATGACCTCATTGCTTAAGAGCAACTACTGTCATCTCAGATTCATACAGCAGCTCTGACCCTATTTGCATAGCAAGAGCCCAGCATATGTGTTCTGTTAATCTCTTGGCTGGATTACTGCAAGCATTTTATGGGAGGATGTCTTTGAAGATGGTTCAGAATATTTAGTTAGTCTAAAGCAGAGCTGCAACTAAGACTGGCAAATAATATGCTAATGTTTTATCAGCTGCATAAACTATTCCAAGTCTTATTTGCAATATTAGCACTGCTTGTTAAAGCCTTGGATGGTTTGGGTGCAGAGTATCCCGAGGAACATCCTACTTCCTCCTATATTGAAAATGAGCAGGTGTTTACATAAAAGGAGCCTTCTTACCTGTAAACACTTCACTTATAAAAGGCTCTTTCTATAAAGGCACGTCTTGCATTGACATAGCAATATTATTATTTCCAGAGCAAGATCTTCCTCTTCTCTAGGCCCTTTTAATTTTAACTGTCTGCCCTGTACTGGAATAATGGCTTTTATATGGATGATAATCTTTCTGGTGCTATTCATGCATGGTATTTTACTCTTTATGTAGAGTTTTTCTGATTGTACACATATTTAGCAGCCTGTCCACAGAACTGTCATTACTGGAGAAAAAACAACAATACAAGTCTTACGTTCAGCTTGAGCACGTATTTTTTATTTTTTGAACACCAGAATCTTGAACTGGAGGGAGTTAAATGAGAGACAAATGTCGCTCAGCTCATTCTTGGTAAAACTGTCATTTTAAACTTAAAAGAAAATGCCTTTGCCAGCAATATTGCTAGTAATAATATTTCACCAGCCTCCAGGAGTCTAAGTGGGCTCTAAATCTTACATTCTTATTCCTAATGATGTTTTTCACTTTTCTTTCTACTCAGAGGACAATGAGAATTCAAAGTCGGATGAAAAAGGAAACCATTCAGAAAACAGCGAAGATCCCGAATCAGATAGGAAGAAGTCTGGCAATCAGTCAGATAATGAAATGAACTGTAATGATGATGGGAACAGCTCCAGCAACCAGGACAGCAGAGACAGTGATGACAGCTTTGAGAATTCTGACTTTGAGAATCAAAAGGCCCCCGAAGATAGCTTTGGCACTCTTGGTTCTATGCAGATTAAGGTGGAGCGCTATGTGGAGAGTGAGTCAGACTTGCGGTTACAGAATTGTGAGTCATTAACCTCGGACAGTGCCAAGGACTCAGACAGTGCAGGAGAAGTAAATGCCCAGTCTTCCAGCAAGCATCAAAAAAGGAAGAAGAGAAGAAAAAAGCAGAAAGGAGGCAGCGTGGCCCGGAGAAGGCTCTCAAGCACCTCAAGTCCAAATGGGCTTGACTCAGCATTGGTGGATCAGCCCCAGCTGCTCTCACCGCCAAACAGTGCCTCAGTGCTCAAAATCAAAACAGAGATCTCAGAACCTATCAATTTTGATAACGATAGCAGTATTTGGAATTACCCACCCAACAGGGAAATCTCAAGGAATGAATCACCTTACAGTATGACCAAGCCCCCCAACTCAGAGCACTTCCCTTCCCCCCAAGCCAGCAGTAGTTTACATGTCTCCATTCCAGACTCTGTTCTAACCCCGCCAGGGACTGAAAATCCTGCCAATCGCAAATCTCAGTTCAGCACCTCATCCAACTCCGCCTTGGCTCCAGTATCCTCTGACCCTTTGTCCCCACCTCTGTCAGCATCTCCACGGGACAAGCATCCGGGTGGCCCCAGCACTTCCAATTCTTTACTGTATACGGGGGATCTGGAAGCCCTACAGAGATTGCAAGCAGGCAATGTGGTCCTTCCTTTGGTTCACAGGGTAACTGGAACCCTTGCTGCCACCAGCACGGCTGCTCAGAGGGTCTATACCACTGGCACGATCCGGTATGCCCCAGCTGAAGTTACTTTGGCCATGCAGGGCAATCTCCTCCCCAACACTCACGCTGTTAACTTTGTGGACGTTAACAGCTCCGGTTTTGGCTTAGATCCTAAAACACCAATGGAAATGCTCTACCACCACGTCCACCGACTCAATATGTCAGGACCATTTGGAAGTGCTGTGAGCGCAGCCAGCCTGACCCAAATGCCTGCAGGGAATGTGTTCACAACTGCCGAAGGACTGTTCTCGACTCTTCCGTTTCCTGTGTACAGCAACGGCATCCATGCCGCACAGACACTGGAACGGAAGGAGGATTGAAATATGACCACATACTGTGTTCAGTGTTAAACTCCGAGGCATAGACTATGTTTTAATTTAGACCTTTAATCCTAGCACTTTGAATTTGAGCAGGTCAGCTTATTCTCTCCATATGATGCTCCCCATTTCATCCCCTTTCTCTTTAACTTGACTTATTCTTTAATGGGAAAGATACTTTTAATTTTGGCCTTCAGAGAACTGAAGTATCAGTGGCCTGCCATTTTGTCTTCTTCCAAGATGTGTATTTTTTTTCCTTTTGCATCTTTATTAAGATGCCTTTAATATGCGTATGCCTCTGCCATAGAATACTCAGTGTTGTGGTAAAGAGATTGTAAGAATGACAACCATTGGGTTTACTTTAAATTGATCTTGATATGATCAAGGTTAAAAGAAACAAGCATAAAACAATGTGCCCTGTTTGACTAAGTCAAATGAAAAGGGGGGTATTTGTTCCTAATTCCTTTAAAAAAAATAGGGGATAGTATTTTAGAATTTTATGCAGAGTTTAATTCACTTTTTATGGTTAAGATTTTCTTACTTGCACATACAATAATTTGGGTTCTTAAAAAATTAATTTCTGGCCTGTGATTAGAATAATAAGAAGATGGACTAAATGTTAACTACAGAAACATTAACTTAATTTCTAAAACCATGGTGCTATCATTTATTAATCTGTAATGTCTTCACACAATATGCAGCTTGTGGGCTGGTTTTTTTTTTCTCTTAAGGAATGTCTTCTGTGCTAGTCCATAGTCAGGTGCTGCAGTTTCCTTGGTTAGTTAAGACAAAAGCCCTCATTAACATTTGCTGCAGGACTTAATTTGTTTACCTCCAAACTAACAAGCCTCATATTAAATTTAAATGGATCTGGAAGACTTTTCTTTTGGAGAGTTGAGCGAATGTGCTAAAAAGAACAAGAAAATGCAGTGAAATTGACTCAAAGACCAGATTTTTTTAAGGTGTATATTGTTTCTCTTTCTATTTTTTTATTCTCAGTAGAACTGAGGCTAATTTTACAACTTCCAAATAAGTGAATGTGAGTGAGTGAGTGAATGTGTGTGTTTGTGCATGCGTGAGTGGATATGTGTGTGTATGTGTGTGTGTATACATACTGTACACACACATATATCTACATGTATGCTTAATGTTATAGAGGGAAGGTTGTATCTTTATTTTTATGTTTTGCTCATTGTTTTCTCTTTTGTAATACCCCCCTCCTCCTCTTCCTTCTAGTGTTAAAGCCAATATGTTTTAACAAATGGGTTAATAAGCTTGAACTAGATAACTGCAACTAAAAAAACTGCACATTAAGTAAAAACAAAAGAAAAGAAGTCTATTTTGTCTTCGTTGCCAGAAATCAGTGTAGTGTCAAACACTCCAAATGACTGTCAAGTATAAATTCTTCTTCCACTCCATCTTTGGCAGCTGTTTGTTAAGGCATCTAATAACAGATGTGAAAACTGTAATGTGTACAATGTGTAAGTGTCCTTGGCTGTCAGTCTCATTGCAGTTTCAATGTGTGTTACTATATGCAGTATATACTAAGCTAATGTAGTTGTTTTGTCCTTTGTCTTCTCTGTGCTTTATCTCTAGTCTGGAGTGGCAAAGTCCCATTCCTACAGTCCTAGTGAACCAGTGATTCTTGGGGGTTAGTGGTTTTTGTGTGGTGGCCTTCCACTGTCTGTATACCTTTTCATTTCTGCTGTTGCTTTGCTGGTGTGTATTTCAGACTTTTCTCTCCCTCTGTTTACTTCCAACCTTCACCTTTCTTCCCAATTTCTTCTTCTAACTCTTTCTCTCTTTTTCCATTCTCAGAGATAAAAGACTCTTAACTAGCTCAAGGTAATGGAGCCATTTTTCCCCACAGAGGAGTTCTGGGTATGTCTTGCTCGTACAGTGTGCATCACACAATGCACTAAAGGATGATACTCAGACATATTAAATGAAGTGATGCCATATAGCCTCAGTTGTTAACATTTCCAGAGTCCCTTGTGCTCTAATTGTAAGTAGAGGGTGCATTTCTTTGGTGTTCTCCCAAGTTGGTTAATGGAATAATGCAGAAAGAGATAGAAAATTCTTGGAGTGCTCAACCAATGTGGTTCAAAAGCAAAGCTGAGCTTTGGATTGTCAAATATATATTTTTGCATACCTGTGCAATGTATTGCTGATGTATTTTAGCTCAGCAGTTCTCTACATAGTGGATGACCCTTTGTGTTGAAATGAAGCCGAGTAGGGTGGGGTTTGAATTGGAGAAGTAGAGATGAGAAAGAGTGGGATAGAGTGATGCCCACAAAGGGCACTGAATGTCATAAAATTTGATAATGAGCTTGTAAAGGGTTAATTTGAAAGATTTTAGGTAGATTCCAAGGCCAAGAGAAGCTAATTTGGGTTTCGCTTTGGAAGTTCTAGCTGTTGAACAATCAAAGGAGTGCACCTATCGGCTACAAAGACAGCTAGACAGCTGTTGTTGCTTTATTTTATTTTATTTTTTATAAATGTTTCTGTGTTGTGTCAAAATGATTTCTGGTGATTTAACCTAACAGATAATCACAGCTGCTGTCTAAATCCATAGTGTTTAAAATTACAAAATGGAAAAAAAAACTTCATTACCTGTGAAAGACTGTGTCTGTGTTTTTAACTATTTCTTGTACAAATATATGAAATCTTTTATGAGGAGACTGGTGCCAAGTAGCTGAATAAAGGGGAAAGGGATTCTGTTCGTATAAATCTTAGCAGTGTTACCAACTCTACAATATATATAAAAAAAATTAAAATGTTTAAAAATGACAGCTATGGTACATTTATTTTGTGTTAACCTAACCGAATCTAACTTCTTGAGTGCCTGGCTTATTCGAAACATTTTTTTTTTCATTGATCATTGATAATGCTGCAAATCAGAAATGTACATACTTCATTTACAGCAGGGTTCTTTTTATACTTTTGTAGATTCTCATACATGTCATACATGGTTGTCTTTATGTAACTTAATTTTTTTCATCCTGCAGGTGCCATTTTCATAATAAACTTCTCTTGGATTTGTTACTATCTGGCATCATTTCTTTTACATACGATCATCCTGATTAATTAATGCTGGTAGTATTTGTTTAAGCAGGGTACCTTGTTTGAAAGCTTTTAAAATCTAAAAAAAGAGGCTGTAACTAGATTATTTTTAAAGTTTATAAGCTTTTCAAAGTGACCTATGTAGAAGCAGGCTAACAATGCTAATCCAAATACTACACTAAACGTGCCACCATCCTAAATTCTCAGCTACCCCAACTCATTATCATACTGAGCATTTTATGCACATTATCAAAGCTGAATAATAGGGCTGAAATGTTAACCATGGCAAAAAGGGTGATTTCAGAGAGCAGCTTGTCTATGCTGATCACCAAAAATGCAGATTTATTCTTTCATATATGATATCAATACTCTCAAACTCTTTGTCACTCATATTCTATTTAGGCATTTGATTTTATACCTCACCCTGTAAATTGGAAGACAAATACCTCATGTTTTTATACATTCTTATTAGCCAGGCTTCTGGCAAAGAAACGGAGGACAGAAGAGTTTGCCAGAACACAAAACCAGGACTTGACTTCAGGGTAAATGCACACACAAAAATAGGGCTCAAAGTCATACAGATGTATTATCATTTAAAGTGAACAATCGACTAAAACTTCAAAAAGATACGGAATTGTATCATAACATTTTTGGATGAGAGTGAAATGGTAACATCAAGAGCTGCTACTGATACATTTATGTTTAAGTGGAATGTAATATTTCAGTCCCATGAATTCCTAGACTTAAAAATTGGGCGCTTACTAACAAAATGAAATTCAATGGTGAAAAAAGTAAGGTTCTACATTTAGGCAAGAAAAACAAAATGCACAGGTGCGATATATGTGGTACTTTGCTCAATAGTAGTAACTGTGGGAGGGATCTTGGAGTCCTAATGGACAATCATGTAAATATGAGCCAGCAGTGTGCTGCAGCTGCCAAAAAAGCTAACACAGTTCTAGGCTGCATAAACATAAGGATAGAATCAAGGTCACGTGAAATGTTAATACCACTCTATACTGCCTTGCTAAGGCCACACTTGGAATACTGCATCCAGTATTTGGTCACCACAAATGTAAAAAAGTGCTGAGGCTCTAGAAAGAATGCAGAGAAGAGCAACAAAGATGATTAGGGGACTGGAGGCTAAAACATATAAGGAACAGTTGCTGGAACTGAGTATGTCTAGTTTGATGAAAAGAAGGACTAGGGCAACATGATAGCAGTGTTCCAATATCTCAGGGGCTGCCACAAAGAAGAGGGAGTCAAGCTATTCTCCAAAGCACCTGAGGGTAGGACAAGAAGCAATGGGTGGAAACTAATCAAGGAGAGAAGAAACTTAGTTACTAAGGAGAAATTTTCTGACAGTTAGGACAAGTAATCAATGGAACAACTTGCCTCCAGAAGTTGTAAATGCTCCAACACTGGAAGTTTTTAAGAAGAGATTGGATAATAATTTGTCTGAAATAGTTAGGGACGTGATGGCAAACCTATGGCATGTGTGCCAGAGGTGGTACGCAGAGCCCTCTCTGTGGGCATGCGCGCTGTCACCAGCTGCTTTTTTTATTTTCGACATGTATATGCACACCGGCTAGCTGGTCTTCGCATGCACCGGGATGCCAGAAACCCGAAGATCAGCTGGCCGGCACGTGCATGCGCCCCGGCCAGCTGATCTTTGGGGCTTCGGCACACGCAGGTGTGCGTTCCAGTTTGAGCACTCAGTGCCGAAAAGGTTTGCCATCACTGGCAGGGTTTCCTGGCAGAGGGTTGGACTAGAAGACCTCCAAGGTCCCTTCCGATTCTGTTATTCTATTCTGTTCCACTGATTTGGGCAATGTTCCTGGTACCCTGGTTTACACATACTGTCTGCATGACAACATGACAAAAGTAGCAGATATTCTTGCTGAATTTTACTTACAGACTACACCTTTCCCTTACACCTTACACCTTACACCTACACCTTAGCCTCACAACTCTGGGAAATTAACTGAAATTTTAATCTGAAAATAAGTTTAATTTTAGCAGTAAATTCGCAATGGAAGTTTAATTTTGAATATGAACGAAAACAAAAACAAGCTCAGAGGGAAAGTTCTCTGATTTTCAATCGAAGCTGAATTCTTAACATGCTGGTTTTCTTAGGTTTATTGAAACAAGAGACTGGCTGGCCCCTATGCTATTCATGAAACTATTATGTCCCAGGAAAACTATTATGTCCCAGGAAAAGGAAATCAGAAGGTTGTTTATCTGATGTGCTTTCTAGGGTGCAGGAGAATTTATTTATGAGCTTTTTAGTTATATGTAAGATTTAGGCTGTTTCCATATATTTAATTTTTAATAACTGCATCAGAGGTGGGTTTCAGCTGGTTCTGACCAGTTCTGGAGAACCAGTAGCAGAAATTTTGAGTGGTTTGGAGAACCGGTAGTAAAAATTCTGACTGGCCCCACCCCCATCTATTCTCTGCCTCCCAAATCCCAGCTGAGGAAATGGGGATTTTGCAGTAACCTTCCCCTGGATTGCAGAGAGAATGGAAATTTTACAGTATCCTGCCCCTGGAGTGGGGTGGGAATGAAGATTTTACAGTATCCTTCCCCTGCCATGCCCACCAAGTCACACCCACCAAGCCATGCCATGCCCACCAAGCCACACCCACAGAACTAGTAGTAAAAAAATTTGAAACCCACCACTGAACTGCATACATATAACTATAACTGATACATTTTAGAGGATAAATACATGACATGTGCCATAATGCGTATGTATGTGTTCAAACACTAAATACTTCTGTTTATGCTGTCTTGATAATCTTGCATTTACATTAATGGACTGAAATTTTTAATCATCTTCAGCTCAACCAGCTGTTATCAGAATTATAATGTACTAAAGCAAGGATGTCAAACTCACAGGCCATGGGTCAGATGCGTCACGTGCTGGCCACCCCACCCCACCCCACCCCATTTTAGCAAAGGGGAAAAAAATTTGTGATATGTCACATGACGATGTGTCATTTGACACCCCTGTACTAAAGAAACTTAAGGCAATAAACTCATCTACAATTATTTGGTGGTAAATACCATCCTATAAAGCAAAAAATATTTTTTTGAATATTTAGGCTAGGATCAGGCTTTTTAATGCTCAGGTTCCAGTTTTAAGAGAAACCTCTGCAACAGAGGTTCAATTAAGTTAAAAACTAACAACTTCGACTTTAAATTATGAATTCCCAATTTTTATCTAAATGTTAGTGTGAATATGAAATACATTGGTTAGTTTGTCTATTCTATATGGTATTTAACACTTACAAATAATGTGAAGTCTCCTCCAAGGGCTTCATCAAACATTATATATTTAATTTACATTTTTAAATACGTAGATATTTAAACATCTGAAACTCAGGCTTGTCAAAAGCAAATTGCATAGTCAAAAATGAATCATGTTGTCTAGCACCAGCTGACCATCAGAGTTCCAGAAGAGGTAGGGCAAAGCCTGAGTATGTTTGCCTCTTTCTCTCATAGATTGTTTATGCTGGGCATTGAGTTTTGGAACAATTCTTCTATCTATCTATCTATCTATCTATCTATCTATCTATCTATCTATCTATCTATCTATCTCTATCTATCTATCTATCTATCTATCTATCTATCTATCTATCTATCTATCTATCTATCTATTAGTTTGATTTATATGCCACCCTTCTCCAGAGACTCAGGGCGGCTTACAATGCATTAAGCAATAGCCTTCATATTTTTGTATATACCTGCTTAGTAGGGCTTTTGCCCCCCACCACCCAGTGGGGTTCAATTTTATACAAAGTTAGCTTATTGCCCCGACAAACCGGGTCCTCATTTTACTTATTGCTACAAGAACCTGTTCTGTTCTTCCAAATCATTAGATAATTTCCTGGACAAAAAGGTTTCAATTTGTTTCAATTCAGTTTGCCAGAGAAATATTGTGACGCTACAATCTCAGGCCTGCCAGCATCTCCATGTTTGACTTGCCAATGTAATTCTCTAGAGGTTAAGAATTTCCTGGTTAAATTCGTTTCTCAATGCAGCATCTGATTCCAAATGTAGAGATAAACTACTTTTGAGATGAAATTGTGCCAAGATTTACGTTAAATTTCAAAGGCCTGCAAAGGATGTACAGTAGTCACAACCAAATTTCAAAACAATAATGTAGTTATAGAAAGTATTATTGCTTTTTATACTTTATAATACTTAAAATGAATGTAACTTATAGCAGTACAATAACAACAACAACAAAAGAGTTATAGCCAACAGTCTTATTGGGAAGAAAGCAAAGGAACATAATAAGTCTTTGGAGAGTGTATGAATTACCTAGGCATATCTCAGATCTGAGTTTGGGAAGTATAAGGAGATTGAGAAAGGAGATTGAAAGGTCAAAAAGGCAGCCTTAACTATGTGCACTGATGTCCTGCTCCTTTTACTTGTGTAGCACATAAGGCACACATAAAGCCGGTAGAGCCTTCATCACAGTAAACTTGATATCTTTGACCATTCACAAACCATCTGCACGTGACCTGCTCTACTCAGGGCCGGATTTTCCTATAGGCTAACTAGGCTTCAGCCTAGAGCCTCAAGACCAAGAGGGGCCTACATTCAAATTGTTAGCAAAATTAAAATTACACTATTCTAAAAACTGAACACTAAAACACTGAACCGAAAAAAATGGGAGGTGAAAGGGCCTCATAAATGGAATAGCCTAGGGCTTCTTTTCATCTAAATCCGGCCCTGCTCTACTTCATACCCAACTGAAGGTAATAAAATACTAGAATCAAGTATGGCATCTTGCTTTCTACAGGTATGTCATAAACAGTTCCTTGCACATTTCTTCTTTCAAATCTGTTCTATATTATTCATTTATCAAAAATATTCTTTTGCTATTCTTTCTAGAATCTCAATCTTCTCACCCATTCCCCATCTCTAAGAAATTGTATCTTGGTTATAGAGAAACCACTCTCTGCAATAGTGACCCAAGGAGATAGTCTTGAAGCAACTATTAAGAATTCATAACAGAAGCATTCCTTAACTCATGGGAAGAGAGATAGTATTAAGAAGATACTTGAGCTGACTCACTGGAATATAAAAGGGAGGGGATTCTATCACTATAACTACCTTAATAAATGTTATAGTCTTCTTGTCGAATTGGTATCTGGTCTGATCTCTCTCTCCCTCCCTCCCTCTCTCTCTCTCTCTCTCTCCCTCCCTCTCCCTCTCCCTCTCCCTCTTGCTTCTACACATGTGATAACTCTATACTCACTGAATTGACAGTATTAGAAACTATGAAAAACACTTGCCTATTTAGGAACTCCATTAATAGATATACTTTCACATAAGCAAGTTATAGGATTCAAACAACAGGTCAACAGACAGACCTGAATATAGATGTAACAACAACCTCTCCTACCTATTACCACCCAAAAACACTAGAGAAATAATTTCTGGTATTTGAGCTACAATTAAGTTTGGCTGAAAGCTCAGATATCCTATTATCTGAGTCTTGATTTTGAATCATTGCTGGGTGATGCTGCTGATATATTATTTTCTAAAACCAGGCTGAAGTAATACAAGAAAAACAAGACAGACCTGTCTCAACATCTTTGAAAAATCAAACTGGGGAGAAAAAACCAGAAGATTAAAAACTAGCTTTTTGCTGCCATCACTACAAAGTGATTGGGTAGAATAGTGATCATGTAGTTTAGTGATTGTAAAACAATCACATTGGGACTGTCTATTATGCTGTGGGTTAACAGGCAATCTATGTAGTGTTTTTATTAATTGTTTCTTTTTTTTAATGGGGGGAAATGAGGCTGGCTGAAAATCAGCATAAATCATTTAAAAGTTATCAAGATAAGGCTAATACTTTGCTCGTAAGAGCCTGATTTTTGGCAAGGAAGTAGAATACCAAGGGAACTTCAACATTTAAAAAATAAGAGCGCAACCAAAGCTGGGAAACAAAAACGCACATATTGGGCACAAAGAATACAGGTCTCAACCTATGCATATGGCATTTGAAATTGAATAGCATATTGCCTTTTAACTTATTCCTTTCTATTAAGGCTTTGTTTTTTAATGGGATATGTTTATAGTGACATGCTGAGATTGCCCCTAAATATTCTCAGGAAAGGCTTATTTCCAAGCCCTGGCCTTTCTCAAAGAATCCTCAAAGAACAAAGTAGGCTTTCCATTTCCAAGGAGGATGGTTCACCTCTGATGTTTAATCTAGGTTTGCATTTCACCCAATTTTTTCAACCTATTTGATCAGCAACACATCATTGTAAGCTAGCTTTAGTTTCCTGAAAGCACAAGGAATACAACTTGGCTTTTATCTGCCTTCTAAATTTGGAGGAAATGACAGCAGCAGGACACAATAAGTTCCATTTCCTGAGTAGAATTAACTTTTTCTTGTTGGATTATTGATTTGGGCGTTTTATCTGTTCTGCATTATAACTAAACATATTAAAATCAATCAATAGTATTCTAAATGCTGATGCAATCCTCAATTTTGCCCTAAGTGTTAACTTTTTACTTAAAAATGTAAACATGCAACATCAAGTCTAATAATAATAGAAGTAGAAGTAACTTTCGATGAAGCTGGGTTCATACTGTAAAACTCTTCATGCACGTTCAGATTTATGCTGGGTCCATTAAACAAGGAAGTTGTTTCAATACAAGGTATGTAAACTGAAAGTTAACTGTACATACATACAAATCATTCACAATTCAGAGACAATGACTACATCATCATGAAATGGCATTTGTTCCAGGAGTCCAGGGGGACTTCAGTTAAACCAACATTTCACACTGGCACTAATGAATCCTAAAACCAGCAGTGTATTATTGAATGCTCCTTCATGTTTCTATAAGCTTCTTCATGTCTCTTTCAAGTTTCTGGTGTCTTTGTCTTTCTTAGTACTAAGGTGAGTGAAAAAAGACCCTGGGATTTTCAAAAATGCCTTATATTAGCTTATATGTCCTTTTATATTTTGACATAAACTTTAATCTTGTCTAACTCTTTAGTTACCTCATCTGCTGCAAAACATACGCGGCTACTGAGATTCAAACCATTTTGAGGTTCACTTCCTTTATTTTTCATTACTCTGTCAACATTGATGGTTATATAGTCAAAGTGGCATCATTCATGATAAGGTAATATGAACAAGATTGAAGTTGTACAAAAACAATGAGGGTGGACCTAACACTGAAGACTCTGGCCATTTTTGGTGCCATAAATAGGCAGTTCCTACAGGAAATAAAAAGGTATAGAATAGAATGGAGCAAGGGTGAAATTCAGCAGGTTCTGAAAGGTTTTGGAGAACCGGTGGTGGAAACTTTGAGTAGTTCGGAGAACCGGCTGACTCCAGAGTGGGGTGGGAATGGAGATTTTGCAGGATCCTTCCCCTGTCACGCCGACCAAGCCACTCCCACAGAACCGGTAGGGAAAAATTTGAATTTCACCCCTGGAATGGAGTGAGTAGAATCTACCTGCTCTCTGAAATGGTACCATCTAGTCTCAGGCTTAGCTCAATGAGGACATTCCTTTTAGAATAAACAACAATATTATGTGAATTTCACCTAAATCAGAGATTGTCCATATTTTTTTATTATTATTATTTATATGCCGTCCTTCTCCGGAGACTCAGGGCGGCTTACAATGCGTTAAGCAATAGCCTTCATACTTTTGTATATTTATACAAAGTCAGCTTATTGCCCCCACAAACTGGGTCCTCAATTTACTCACCTTAGAAAGGATGGAAGGCTGAGTCAACTTTGAGCCTGGCTAGGATTGAACTCACAGAAATTACAGGCAGCTGGTGTTAATTGCTGCCTTTAGTAGGAGGCATTAGCCCCCTACGCTACACAGGCTCCTTATGTGGCCACAAAAGCCTTGGTACTGCAGCTTGAATCTCCCTTGAATGCCACTAGAGTCAGAAACCATGCTGAAAATCGGCAGGATGCGTACCTGCTGTTTTGAGATAGAGATCCCTAAAACTGGACTGTGAACTTTAGGTTTAACACAGTTAAATCAAAAGAAAAAAAACCCACCTCCCATCAAAGGGGGAAAACACAGAATAACTCAGACTACTCCATCAGTATAAGCTTGGCCTATTTTGCACAATTACTCTGCCTATTGCAGGCATTAGCCCCAGTCCACAAAGCACATTAAATATTAGCTGCCTACTCAAAGACTACCCACCTCTGCATAAGAAGATGGATTAGTTATTAATTTGGTGGGGCTTGGAAATCAGCAACATTTTAATGCAATAAATGTAACCATATTTTGTTATCCAGAATATTCTTACATTTTCCTCTGGTATGGGGAGCGATATTTTTTGGTATCCACCAGTGTACAGATCCCATGATATATATTATTCTTTAATATGTGATTTGTAACTGTTACCATCATCTGCCTGTTGCTAAACCAATGTGATATATAATTGATTATTTCACCATCAATGATGTACCCCCAGCCATATAAAGGAATCTGTTATATGCTGCAGTATATTGAAAGTTCTTTCAAGTCCAAGTAAATTATGTCTAGTTTTTCACTCTTGTCCACTTCTATTGCTAGTTCCAGAAAAAAGGAAGCAAGTTTATTAAGAAAAGGCATCCTTCTGTGGATCTATGTCAGCTGTCTCTAACTTAATCTGTATTAGATTGTTACTAAATCCAGATTCCCCAGAGACCTACAAAACACATAGGAAATGAGGTCAAAACACTCTTGTTCCGAATAATTTTTGTGTCAGCCTGAACAACAACCATCCATTAGCCTGATTAGTACATTAACCAAGTTTACGAGGTTAATATTTATTACTGGGTATAATATTAGGTTACAATATATGTTAAATAGAAAAGGAAATTGAATTAAAAGGGAGTTAAAGATGATATTACCTTTAAATGTTATAGGAGATATTTAAAGTATTATAGTAAAATTCGTATTTGAATATCAATAATTAAAAGCAGTTATTGAAAGATAGGTCAGTAATTATCAAGAATGTTCAACATCCCTGTTTTTTTCACAAAGATGAGGTATCTTAAAGTTCCATAAAATAAATGTTTAAATATTTGTTTTAACAACAAAAGAAAATACTGTCTTAAGAACTTAACTGTTCCTATTTTCTGTGCAAGATTAAAGCAGAAACTATGTTGGCAACACCCTTTGTTATACAGATAGTACCACAGTTAGTTTAGTAACTGTTCAAAAGTTAAAATGGCACCGCAAAAAGTGTCTTACAGCCATTTTTCTTGCTTACGACCATTGCAACATCTCCATAGTCATGTGATCCAAATTCAGACACTTGGCAATGGTCTCATATTTATGATGGTTGCAGTATCCCGGAGTCATGTGATCATCTTTTGCGGCCTTCTGACAAGCAAAGTCAATGAGGAAGCCAGATTCACTTAACAACCGTGTCACTAACTTAATAACTCTAGTGATTCATTTAACAACAGTGGTAAGAAAGGTTGTAAACTGGGGCAAAATTCACTTAGCACATGTCTCACTTAGCAATAGAAATGTTGGGCTCAATTATGGTTGTACAGCAGGGGTGGGTTCTAAAATTCTTTACTACCGGTTCTGTGGGTGTGGCTTATTTTGTGGGCATGGCTTGATGGTCATGTGACAATTATTTAGGATTTAGCAGAGGTACTGGTCTACCAGGCTTTTAACTGCTTGCAGAGCTGTACTGATCTACCCATTTATTTTTTGCAGGCACTGATCTACTCATGTATTTTTGCAGGCACTCATTTGTTTTCTTGTAACACTGATCAGCTGTAGGGCGGCCCTTTGAAGCCCAGTGGCAAGAGTTTAAACAGTTTTTTCTCTCTAGCCATCAGCTGGGACTCAGGAGGCAGCAATAGATTGGGGGGTGGGGCCAAATAAAAGGTAAGAATAACATGGGGGGCAGGGGGGAGGGGGGGCAGCAGGGGCATTATATCGTCACCGCTACCGGCTCAGGAGAAACCGGGCAGAACCGGGCAGAACCCACCACTGTTGTACAGTATGTCAAGGAGTATCCGTACTTGCTTGATAAATCATCTGCAGTTAATATAATTATTTTTCTTTAAAGTTTTTTGGCTCCAAACACTCTAAATTTTACTTCCCATCATTTGCTTCTTGATATGAAAAGAAACTCAAGTATTTACTTGAACACAACTATAAAAAATTAAGACCAGAGAAAATTATAGGATACTGCATTTATATGATAGGAAAAAAAGGATTTTTTCCCCAATAATTATCCAGAGGGGGGAATTAGCTTATTATACACACAAAAAAACTTGAAATGCCTGGGCAACAAATGGATGTAAATCAGTGGTGGGTTGCTCCTGGTTCGCACCGGTTCTCAAGAACCAGTAATAAAATAATTTAATAGGTCAGAGAACCGGTAATAAGATTGGCTGGCCATGCCCCCAAACCGGTTCCCCGCCCGGTCACCGGTCGCTTACCCTGCCCACTCCCAATGTATTGCTGCCTCCCGAGTCCCAGTTGATGGCTAGGGGAAAAAACTGTTTAAATTCTTGCCGCGGGGCTTCAAAGGACCGCCCTACAGTTGGTCAGTGTTAAAAGAAAACTAATGAGTAGACCGGTGCCTGCAAAAAAAGGAAAAACAGCCCCTTTCAGCTTCAGCATAGGTTAATTACCACAAGTTGATTAGATCGGCCTCCTGACTATCAGTTGATTTGCTCTCAGCTGTTTGCACAGGGCTCTGTTGCTAGCTGCAAACAGTGCTGGAACAGATTTTTCCCCCTAGCTCTGCTGAAAAAATGAAACTGAAAGTAAAGCAGGGTCTTTGCTGCAACGTAACAAAATGAGGCAGAAAGAGATTTCTTTTTCTTTTTGCTCACCAAAAAAGGTAGGTGCAAACAATGGGAAATTTAGGGCAAAAGAGGAGAGTTCAAGATTTTAAAACACAAAAGAAAAAAAGCTCTATTTAACTAGGGAATTGTAAAAATTGAGATACTATTAATTGTATATTGTGTTGAAAGCAGAAATGGTTAAGTTGTGGTTTGGAGGAATACATGGGGGAAATTATTTGGTTTATTAGTATTGGTAAATATAATTAACTGATTTGTAAGAAATTGGATTGCATGGAAATAATTGGAATATTCATGTTCATATTGATTAATATACAAAAAAGATAGTTATATAACTAATTGATTTATATTAAAATGTTGAATTTGTATTAAACAACTGTAATATTACATAATTAACCAATGTGAGGATCGATATAAAAATAGATGACAATGGGAAGGGATATAATATAAAATAGAAGGGAAAAATTGAATTTGATTTAAGATTAGAGATGAGGATGAAGGGTAGTATTGGTTTTTTTAAAAAATAGATGAGGAATAAATATGGCAAAAAGGAAATATAGAAATTGTAAATTTAATTGAAATGACTAAACACTGTTTAAATATGTGAACCGGCCAAATACTCTATTCAAAGAAAATACATTGTATGTTTGTATGTGTATTTCTAATTATTGCTATTTATTCATATTTGTTCTTTTTTATTCTTTAAAGTTTAACAATTCATTCTTTATCTTAATATCTTTATATTTGTTTGGGGTTGGCTTTCTTCCCTTTCATCTTTTTTATTGTACAGCAATCTTTCTCCTCAAACCTACCACCTCTCTCTTTTCTTTCCTTCTTACTTTCTCTTCCCCCTTCTTCTCCTTCCTACTTCCTCTTCCTTTCTCCTTCTCCTCCTCCCTTCCTCCCTCTCTTACCCTCACTCCTACTCTAATTTCCCTTCCCTTCCTTCATCCCTCTCTATTGCTGTATCCTTTTATGCATATGGACTACTCAGAGGGCTGAAAAAGTTATTTTTGACTGGTCCTCGCACTTTTGACCAGTCCTTGAACTTACGACTGCCCTCACATTTTACGTTTTTGCCATATCTTGTCACTATGGTGAAGAGAAGCAGTTGTGAAATGAGTGACATGATTGTTAAGAATGCTGCAATGGGCATAAATGATGACCAGTCATAGGTGCGAAGAAATCGCCCCTATGTCAGAAATCACTTTTTTCAGCCCTCTGGGTAGTCCTTTTGTGCATATGGACTACTCAGAGAGCTAAAAAAGTTATTTTTGACTGGCCCTCGCACTTTTGACCAGTCCTCAAACTTACGACTGTCCTCACATTTTGCATTTTTTGCCCTATCTTATCACCATGGTGAAGAGAAGCAGTTGTGAAATGAGTGACATAGTTGTTAAGAATGCTGCACGGGCATAAATGTGAGGATGGCCATAAGTGTGAGGACCAGTCAAAAGTGCGAGGACCTGTCAGAAATGACTTTTTTCAGCCCTCTGAGTAGTCCCTATACATATAGCCATGGCCACCCGTTCACATGACCAGCTAGCCATGCCCACCCGGTCACATGACCTCCAAGCCACGCCCACAAAATAAGCCATGCCCACAGAACCGGTAGTAAAAAAATTTAGAACCCACCCCTGCTCAGTTGCATAGTTATTGTTTAGATTTCTCTTGTGACCCCTTTATAGATTACTTAGCAACGTGGGAGTTACTTTTCTAAAGTTTCTCCTAGGTTGCCTGAAAGACTAGAATGATTTTTGGTGTTGCTACTTTTGGGGGCACTTTTTACTAATGTCATATAGTTAGTAAAGGAGCATAACAGTAAAGTTGTCACTAGGTGATAAACTCCTTGTAATCCCAATCATTTAAACACTGGCATTACAGGGGTAAAAAAAAATCACTGTACATAGTACCGATTTCCAATTCCAGCCGATCCTAAGAGTGAGACATGTGAGTTGGTAAGCAAAAGAAAGCAAAACATCAAAATAGTGAGACTAAATTATCATCAGAAGATTCTGAAAATACAAATGACCTTTCTTAATCAAACTTATATTCCATTTCTTCAAGCCATATACTTATTTAAATTTGCTTTTACGTAATGTCAGAGATTGGAGGGTAACTCAAAGATCCAGAAACTCTGAAAATCATCACATATAAGTTACCTGAACATTATGACTAGCAAGGTAAGGTACCAGCAAGGTACCACATCCCTTTAATCCTACGTAGCTAGTAAAAATGATCACAAACTCATGAACATTTATATAGAAAATGAACAGCCTGGAAGCATGTTCCCCTTTTTTACATGTCAAAGCTTTTCCATTAGCTGATATAAAATCCATGACATTGCTCTTGTTATGAACTCTGATATCTTAATGTAAATGGCTAAGTCATCTTTGCAAAACTGTCAGGAAGTCTACTAGCATAAGGCCAAAGTATATTTATCTGCACTTATGCAAAATTATTGGTTTGCTTTGGGCTGAAGACTATAATACAGCTCCTTTGAGTGTCTTTCCAAAATAATATTTGCTGTAAGAAAGTGGCAATGTAGGATTTAGATGCAAACACTAAAAATTCATTCTGAAAATGGATTAAGAAGGAAGCACTAAGAATTCATTGTTCATTTAGCACTAAGAATTCACTGTGAAGCAATAGGATGCAATTCTAGTTCTTAAAATAAGAACTTCCCTTTCCCAATACATATAAATATTGAGTGAAAGGAAACCTAAGTTTTCAAATTCTGTCTAAACTGCATTATGTTGAACAAGGAAAATGGGATATTATTTTCGTTATTGGTCTACTATGGCTAGGCACCAAGATGGCAGTTTGTTTTCTTTTAATTAAAACAAGCACAACACAAGATAAGAAAAGCGAATAATTACTACCAGTTAAATAAAGGAGTCCACATTACCCACCTTTATAGTTAGGGAAACACTCCTCATGAGCCTTTTCAGCCTCCCAGATTTCCAAAGTTAATCGTTCTTTTCTCTCCCCTATTCCTTTAATTATTTCAGCTCCTGCTGAGCTTCCAAGGATATCCCAGCCTTTGGAGAGCTCTTGTCTCCTCATGGTTCACTAAGGCAGCCATTAAAGCTTCTCATACTTGTATTTCACAATATTGGAAAGCCTCACCCATCAAATTCTAACGTTTCAGTTGCTGCCACTAATACTTTCCAATTCAAAAAGAAGATTCACTTCCCTTATTCTCCAGAAAGAAGAAGAAAAAGGATGGAACTGAAAGGATGGAACTGAACACTGTAAAAACGAAAAGAGCCAACCCTGTTTAGGTATTACAAAAAGAGTTAAACTTCAGAAAATAAGAAAGTCCTCACAAGTCCTGATGGTTCTTCAAAGAGATGTATGCCTTTTAGCAAAATGTCTGCATTTACATCAGGATAGGTTCTAAAATTTTTTACTACTGGTTCTGTGGGCGTGGCTTATTTTGTGGGCAAAGCTTGGAAGTCATGTGATTGGGTGGGTGTGGTTAGCTGGTCCTGTGACTGCATGGCCATGGCTATGTGTATAGGGACTACTCAGAGGGCTGAAAAAAGTCATTTCTGACAGGTCCTCACAATTTTGACTGGTCCTCACATTTCTGGCCATCCTCACATTTATGCCCGTGCAGCATTCTTAACAACCATGTCACTCATTTCACAACTGCTTCTCTTCACCATGGTGACAAAATAGGGCAAAAAACGTAAAATGTGAGGACAGTCATATGTTCGAGGACTGGTCAAAAGTGCGAGGACCAGTCAAAAATAACTTTTTCAGCCCTTTGAGTAGTCCATATACACAAAAGGACTACCCAGAGGGCTGAAAAAAGTGATTTCTGACAGGTCCTCGCACTTTTGACCGGTCTTCGCACTTATGACTTATCATCATTTATGCCCATTGTAGCATTCTTAACAACCGTGTCATTTCAATTAAATTTACAATTTCTATATTTCCTTTTTGCCATATTTATTCCTCATTTATTTTTTAAAAAAACCAATATTACCCTTCATCCTCATCTCTAATCTTAATCAAATTCAATTTTTCCCTTCTATTCTATATTATACCCCTTCCCATTGTCATCTATTTTTATATCCATCCTCACATTGCTTAATTATGTAATATTACAGTTGTTTAATACAAATTCAACATTTTAATATAAATCAATTAGTTATATAACTATCTTTTTTGTATATTAATCAATATGAACATGAATATTCCAATTATTTCCATACAATCCAATTTCTTACAAATCAATTAATTATATTTACCAATAATAATAAACCAAATAATTTCCCCCATATATTCCTCCAAATCACAACTTAACCATTTCTGCTTTCAACACAATATACAATTAATAGTATCTCAATTATTACAATTCCCTAGTTAAATAGAGCTTTTTTTCTTTTGTGTTTTAAAATCTTGAACTCTCTTCTTTTGTCCTAAATTTCCCATTGTTTGCACCTACCTTTTTTGGTGAGCAAAAAGAAAAAGAAATCTCTTTCTGCCTCATTTTGTTATGTTGCAGCAAAGACCCTGCTTTACTTTCAGTTTCATTTTTTCAGCATAGGTAGGGGGAAAAAATCTGCTCCAGCACTCTTTGCAGCTAGCAACAGAGCCCTGTGCAAACAGCTGAGAGCAAATCAACTGATAGTCAGGAGGCCGATCTAATCAACTTGTGGTAATTAACCTATGCTGAAGCTGAAAGGGGCTGTTTTTCCTTTTTTTGCAGGCACCGGTCTACTCATTAGTTTTCTTTTAACACTGACCAACTGTAGGGCGGTCCTTTGAAGCCCCGCGGCAAGAATTTAAACAGTTTTTTTCCCCTCTAGCCATCAGCTGGGACTCAGGAGGCAGCAATAGATTGGGAGTGGGCGGGGTAAGCGAATGGCGAACGGCCGGGAACTGGTTTGGGGGCATGGCCAGCCAATTTTATTAACGGTTCTCCGAACTATTAATTTTTTTTACTAATGGTTCTTGCGATCCAGTATGAACCAGGAACCACCCACCACTGCAACTGAGTTAGAAATAGGAACCATTATCACAGTTAAGCAGTAATATAGTCTCATGGGTCATTTGGGCTTTATTCTTATGTGAAACCAGGTGATACACGAACAGCAGCATAAGACAAACACTCTTTAGAAGTATTGTCTCCACTATGTTTCCCCAAGAGTTGCTTGTAGTACTGTCCTAACAACTTGATATTTGTTCCCAAGCTGATATGATTTCCTTTTTTGAAGAAACATAATCACAAAATTGCTAAGATACATGGGAAATTTTGACCTTTAAATATTTGAAACATAGACAAATAAATATTTAAGATATAGAACGGTTCAAAAAGTCTTTGCAAAAGCTAATCTCGAACCTAAAACCTAAGATTAGGCTCACAGTGACAGTGGCAGTTTGCTAATGGCCTTGCAGTTCAGTCCAATAGCAAGATTAAAAGTTTCAATTGTCGTCCTGTTTTATAGACAGAAATAAAAAGTGAACATATTCCTATGTGCTTGTCTTTGAAGAATAACAAAATTTGACAAATTGGTCATTTTAATGAGTCTGGCATCACAGTGACTGGAAAACGGGGGGGGAGGGGGGAATCCATGGCAATAATTTAAATAGGTCTTAAATCAGTTTGACCTTAAACAATACCTTGAACCTTTCTGTCAAACAGTTGATATGTGCCTGGAAAATAGATCTATTGATAAATAATTAAATAACAAAAAAAAAACACCAAATTCAGAAATGAATAATTGAATGAGGATATGAACAAGCTTGCTTTATATTGTTTCTTCTTAAATATTCATAGTGACAGTGTTAAGAAACATGTTTAGATAATAGGTAATGGTTGCCAATGTTATAATGTCTAAGATTTGGTTAAGAACATTGTGGCCATGCAGAAGCTACATGTACTCAGTAGCGTATAATTGCAACAATATGTTGGGAGCCATGAAAACCACAGCAGTCATGTGTAATCCAAGAATAAACATATATCCATCTCATGTGTTAGCTTCTGCTATGTAATTATAACCTCACCCGGGATATCAACTGGAAGAATTGGAGCCTAGTGCTTGGAATGTTAATTCTAGCTACAATTTTCCAACCAGATTGTTATGTAGTAGCTCTTGTATGCAAATAACTTCTCAAACACCATTCATTTCTGCAATGTTGCTACTCACATGACTAGAGGGCTGCATAGACAGAACATATCCTTCAATTGAATCATTTGGGATATCTCATATGTGCCAGAATCTAGATTTCACCTGACAAGTTAATGGAAGAGAGAATCAAGATCGTGGGTTATACCTGAGGGTAATTCCTCCACCATCTAATTGAGGAGACAATACTTGTAGACATTCCAATTGCTTCGAGGAACCTATATAAGAGCAGAGTGCTTCCCCTTGTGTAGAGAACCAGGCAAATGACCTGGGAAAGGAATCCAGAAGGAAAATAATAGAAGCAGAACAAGCATTGTTCATTTCAGCCACCCTCAGTTTTTCTGACTCCCTGCGATACAAGAGGATAAAAAGGAAAGACACAGGTAAGCTTATGAGACTGCTGTTAACTACTTAATAAAATAGATCTAGGCTTGAAGGGCCAATGAGCCTCGGTGGCACAATGGTTAGAGTTCAAACTACTTCACATGGTTCAGGGTACTTCTGCTGACTGCCAGCTGCCTGCAATTTGGCAGTTCAAATGTCACCAGGCTCAAAGTTGACTCAGCCTTCCATACTTCCAAGGTGGTAAAATGAGGACCCAGATTGTTTGGGGGAAGTACACTGTCTCTCTAAACTGCTTAGAGGGGGCTGTAAAGTACTGTAAAGCAGTATATGAGTCTAAGTGCTATTGCTATCCTAGTACAATTCTTGCCGAAGTTGGAAAGGTAGAACAGCATAGTGTAGCTCTTTTGAATTGTTCACATGGCCAACACTGCATCAGAGTTACAAAACTTTTCGTCTTGAATTGAACTCTTAACTCAGCAAAAATGTTTTAAACCAGTATTCTAAAGTAGCAATTAAAAAAACTAGAAATGATTAATTGGTAGCAAATTGTATCTTCTGTTCATTATAAAAATATTTGGATAATTCAAGATTGAGGGCAAACTGGTAATCCTTCCCACATTTGTGCTTAAATTAAATTATGCTTCCCATGGGATGATTATTTTAGAGGATGCTATATCTCTTCTTTGTTTCCTTGCCCCCTTTGGAAACAGTAAGCTTTTCTAAACTACTTTGGAAATAAAAGCTTATATAAACCAGGAGCCGTGGTGGCACAGTGGTTAGAATGCAATATTGCAGGCTAATTCTGCTTACTGCCAGCAGTTCGATTCTCACTGGCTCAAGATTGACTCAGTCTTCCAACCTTCTGAGGTTGGTAAAATGAGGGCTCAGATTATTGGGGGCAATATGCTGACTCTGTAAATCACTTAGAGAGGACTATAAAGCACTGTGAAGTGGTATAGAAGTCTAAGTGCTAGTGCTAATGTTAAACCAACATGTTGGGCACTGGAATTACACAGTTGTAAGGATACCCAAAAGAAAAATGACAAAGATGACAATTTAATGATTTAGTCATTACTCTAATCCTGCATCTCTTTCCAGATAATTCATTGTATGCCTACTTTTTCTGTATTCCTCAGATAGCTACTGAGAAATAAAGATGAGCGAGACATGCTTGATGAACCTGACCTGTATAATGAAACGGTTTATGAGAAATTATGATATATGATGAAAATACAAAGCTCTGATGTTAATGGGCTTATTTATTGATTGCAAATAAAATTCGTGAAGTGTGAAGCCAGAACCAGGGCTGTGGGGAATTGAGCCAGGAGGACATTAGCCGGGAAATGTGCATTATACCTAAATGAAGCTAAAGGTTGCCTAAAGTCTTCTGCTTCCAGAAGCAAAGCCTTTGAGGATACAACAGGAAAGCCTTTAATACAGCTAAGGCTCTGTCAAGCTGCTATTTGCATACTTTGCTGACAAAAGGGAAATGCTGTATTAATTCATTTTTATTTACCATTGTGAGCTTCCAACAAAAACCTCCCAGGAACACCATCCACAGTGCAGCTTTTCAAGATTATTTCTACAATAGAGTTTTGGAGTGGGGGTGAGGGGAGATGCAAATAAAATTTAGGTTATTGCTAGTTTGATTATTGTCCAGACAATATCTTGAAATCCAAATTTCTAAAATTTGAATCTGTAAGTGACTTGATCCCTTTCTCTTGATTTTCTTCTCTTGATTTTTGCCTGCCCATCCCCAATCTCTTCCCCATCATTTTCATAGACTTCCTTTAAAAAAATTAGAAGAGGGGAATAATGGATAGAGCGCACAGCTCTATTTTCAATGCACTGACTAATTGATTTCCATTCTACCTAATACAAAATAATCCTATAGGAAATAAGCCATTCCTTCTAGTCCCAATCATGACTTTTTATTCATTCTGAAGAGGACTGCCACTAAGGAACTTAATCTAATCCCAACTGTCCAGCATATAATATTTCATGGTTAATCACCCAAACTATGGGACTGTTCTTCAGATACTGGGGGAAGAATCCATACCTCCAGTTAGAACAAACTATAACACTCTTGTTTCTACTGTCTGGTTTTAAAAAATGTTGCAACTCTTCTGTGTCTTGTTCACTATAGAACAGAGTTTATTAATATTGTGATGAAATTTATCATCAATGGATCAATATTTTTTCCTGATGCATATTGTTCTGTTTTTCTCTTTTCCCCATGGTTTCCCATATATATTTATGATGTTCATTCATGGTATCCACTCTAATAGAAAAGTTGCAGAAATCTGATGGCATACAGAGGTTAAAATTCTCTAACACATATTTTTGTCCTCTTTAACACTAATCTAATGGCCAGAGGTTAATGCCCCATCAATGAGAATTTCATCCAGAATGTATTTTCCAACAGACCAAGTGAAAAATATACATATTTTTTTTTCCATAACAATAATAAAAGAGCTTTCTTGGTCTTGGATCCTTCCCAACAATTGATACCTTGAATAGAACCAACAAGATATATTTGTTATTATCTTTTTATATGAGTTTTGTAATTTTCTTCCAATATTATAACAGGTACTCAAACTGTGCTGAAGAATTTTCTAGTGCTCAAATCTTACTAGGGTCCTTTCAATAAGACATGGAAAAACAGGGGAAAAAAACCAACTTGTCTGATCCTATTGCAGAAATTATCCTCTAAAACAGTGGTCCCCACACTTTTGCAGTTTGGTGGCCCGGCTGGGGGAGGAGAGGGGAATTGGGCCACACGAGTGGTGGTCCAGGAGAGAGAGAGAGAATGAGAGAGAGAGAGAGAGAGAGAGAGAGAGAGAGAGAGAGAGAGAGAGAGAGAGAGAGAGAGAGAGAGTGTCCTTGACAAGTGGCAGGCCAGTGTGCCAGAGGTGGTATTCAGCAGGTTCTGACTAGTTCTGGAGAACCGGTAGTGGAAATTTTGAGTAGTTCAGAGAACCGGTAAATACCACCTCTGACTGGCCATCTATTGTCTGCCTCTCAAGTCCCAGTTGATCGAGAGGAAATGGAGATTTTACAGTATCCTTCCCTTGCCATGTCCACCAAGCTATGCCACGCCCACCAAGCCAGGCCCACAGAACTGGTAGTAAAAATTGTTGAATCCCACCACTGCAATGCGCATGCACGCAGGTCAACTTGCACTAGCATGGGCTTGCACCAGTGGTGGGTTCCTCCCAGTTCCTCCTGATTCTGCCGAGACGGTAGCGGTGACAATATGACGTCACCGAACTGGTTCTGCACCCCCGCCACCCCGCCATCCCGCCCCACCCCCCATGTTATTCTATTTGGCCCCACCCCCAATCTATTGCTGCCTCCTGCGTCCCAACTGATGGCTAGAGGGGAAAAAACTGTTTAAACTCTTGCCGCAGGGCTTCAAAGAGCCACCCTACGGCTGATCAGTGTTAAAAGAAAGCAAATGAGTAGACCAATGCCTGCAAAAATAAATGGGTCGATCAGTGCCTACAAAAATACATGAGTAAATCAGTGCCTGCAAAAATAAATGGGTAGATTGGTACAGTTCTGCAAGCAGTTAAAAACCTGGTAGACCAGTACCTCTGCTAAATCCTAAATAATTGTCACATGACCATCAAGCCACACCCACAAAATAAGCTGCGCCCACAGAACTGGTAGTAAAAAAATTTAGAACCTACCCCTGGCTTGCACAAGTTGACCTGCATGTGCACTTATATGCTCCGGACAGCCACTTACGCAGCCCAATTCCAAATAGGCCATAGGCCAGAAGTGGGTCATGGTTGGGGGGGGTTGGAGACCCCTGCTCTAAAACATATACCAGCCTTCCCCATTCTCAGTGCCATGCAGATATCTGCTCTTCAACTGCTACAATGGACCTTGTGGAAATGAGAAGCACTGCAGATGAAGAGTTCTGCAGTCTCCTTTTGGTATGCCTTTGACTAAGAAATTAGATGGACATCTATGTCTTCTAGGATAGATTATTTGATTGCAAATGTTGGCAAAATATTGTGTTTTGAAGATTCTGTAAGCTTTAGATCCTGTCCCTAAATCATACTGAGAGGTCACTGAATCTTCACTCTATTATCACACCCTGCATAACATTAGAAAATGCAAAATCTCAAAAATTTCCAGCCAAGGTCAGGTAGCACTTGGAGCAACTCATCTTACAAGCAGGGCTCTTGTGATGGAGTTAGCGAGATCATGCAAAGCTGATTATTACTAAACCTCAAACTCATTTCAAACATGGTACTATATTATTTGCAGAATGGAAAATAAGACTTTCTAGTATTAGACCCAAGACCCAGCTAATGATGTAGAAATGACACTCCCCCCCACCCCATTGCCTGTTTAAATCTAGAGCAGATTAAAAACACTTTTGGATGAAAAAAGAATGAAAAGTTGTTTAGACTGGATGAAGAGCAGGGATTTGCACATGTAAAATATATGGATAATATGGATAATATCTCTCAAAGGCAATGGCTGCAGTTTATTATCCCTCTGAATATCTTATAAAGATGCTGCACAAGGATGTGCTGTAGGCTAATACAATTTTTACTTAAGTTACATAAGCATGAATCAGCAAGGACCCCAGGATTTTTTCAGCAATAGGAACATTTCATCAACATATTCTTTATTGCATCCAACTTTTATGTAAGAATCATCACAAAACATGAAGTCAGGGTATATACTTCCCAATCCAGTACCTACAATCAATGAATGAAAAGTATGAGTTGATGAAGCTACAACACAGGAACAACAGTCTGTTATACTGGGGCAAAAGAGGTAGAAACAGAAATGTACCAAATTGGGTAAGGCAGTCATACAACACTTGAATAGAAATCAATGTAGAGGTATTAAAATTTACATTTTGTTTAAAGCAAACTTTGAAGCAAATTGGATCTGTGGGTTTATTTAGGAAATGTTTCTAAAAGTTAAATGAAGCTTGAAATAATGTTTTCACTTCAATATTTTTTATTGTTCTTTTTAAATGGGTGGGTCAAGCTGTAAGTTTTTTAAAAACTGTTTTGATAACATCTCTCTCTGGCCATTTCCTTGGCAAGGTTGGATGTTTTTCTGGCAGTGAAACATCTGAAAACAGAAAACACTTTGGGGTTGTTCTATTCCTTCTGCTGGGGGCATGTCCTCTTCTCTGAGAGCTTTTCTGCATGACTTCTTTCAGCTCACTGCTGCCTCCGCTGAAAATGAAACTGACTTTAAAAATGCCTTTCCTACTTTTCCTAGGGCAGATAGTGGGTTGCCCCTGGTTTGGACCGGTTCACAAGAACCGGTAGTAAAACCGGCAGGAGGCTCCACCCACTGACCCAAATGTTATCAGAAGTGATCTGCATGCGCGCGGGCACAATGCAAACCGGTTGTAAAGGTAAATAGAACCCACCCCTGTTTCAGGGCCTTCCTTTGCTTTAGTCATTTTTGATGGTCTGGTGTTCATTTACCAGAGATTCTGATTGGTTGAATTCCCTTCTTTACTCCTTCTGGAAGAAAAGTCTCACCATTTACCCCATAGAAGGGCTAGAAATGAAAGAGGCAGGATTCTGGTCTATTTTATCTGGTTTTAAAAAACACAACCAAGTAAGATTTATCCTTGCTTTGTTTCATCAATGAACATATCTAGAAAGAAAAATCAACATTTCACTGTTCCTTCAATTTGCTTGTTTTTTACATTTATTTTTGTTGCTTTTAAAATAATAACGGAGAAAAGAAAAAAAACCAAAAGGAAGAAAACACAATGATATATACAGTATCAAAAAATACATAACAAGTGTGTAAAAAATAAGTGGAAAATGTATCAGAAAAAACAACAACAATGGAATATAATATGTTGTGGAAAATGCTGCTGGTCCAAGCAATGTTGTTAACAAATGGTGTAGTTGTAAATATTGTCATTGAGTTACATCTGATAGATTATATTTATATTTTAGCACAAATGACAAAAAATTGTTGATATATAGCTTCTTCCCTATTATAATCTGGTAAGCATCTCTCACTCCCTTTCTTCCTTCTGCTAAGTGTTAAACATGGTAGAACTCCAAAAATCAGATTTCTCCAGAACCAAGAAGAACATTTTTTTTAAGATTGAAGAATTTGTTAGGAAAAATATTGTTTTAAAAGATGCCAATCAGAGAAGGTAACACTACCTCTGTGGTTTCATTTCCAATGATATTACAAAAGGCGGAAACCAAGGTGCAATTCTGATTTAACAGGACTGTATTACAATTTGTAATCGCTGATTTGAAGGGAGGAAAAGGAGTTAAATCAAGGTGACAACAAGTCAGGCAAACCTATGCACTTATTGTAACAGGCCTGAAAAGGAGATGCTTCTTTGAACGTCTGGGAAGGTGCATTTACTAAAGTGGACCCCCTCTCCTCCTAGACTAATCAGACTAGTACTGTCCAAATATACACAACAGAAAATCTCTTGTCTGGAACCTCCAATGTACACTAATCTCAGATTAATAGCTGACTAGTTATAATTATTATATAAACATTATCCCTGATGGTGATTGCCTTTTTCTTGTTGCCTGGGATTACAGCTGACAGTTCATTTCACCTGCTTTTCCAAAGATGCTTCAAGGCAGTGGGATTGTGTTGTACAAGGAGAATCCTCTTACATGGACAAGGAAGAGAGATTCTATATAAATGCTAAATAGAGCATTTCCTTACTTTACTTTCTTTACAGCTGAGGTGGGACCCTTCTACCTCGGAACTATTCATTTCATAATTCCAGAGTCCCCTTAAAATCAAATCTTGAAATTTAGTGCTAAATCACAGGAAAAACATTCTTTCTCTTACTCATCTGTAGCTGAAAAACTAGAATAAACATATAATCTTCAGAAAAAGCTTAATAATTTATTTTCTCAACCCAAAATACTTGTTCATTACATTACTGTAATCTTTAACTTGCAGGGGGTAGGGAATACAGCCTCCAACCATCAAAAATCCTGCTCCCCAAGCTTAGATTTTTCATAAAAACTGTGCTACAATTCTGAATTCAACAGAAGGCATTGATAAAGGATGTACTTCTAAACATATGCATAGTGCTAAAAGAAACTGAGTAATGAAATAGCATTACTCCAAATTTTAAAAGGATAAAATCAAATGCTGTTCATATAGTTGTCTTGGAAGTATATGGTATGGACTTAGTCCAGCAATCAGTGAATATCAGCAGACACTCACTATTTTTAAATCAAAGTTCAAAATATAAAGAAAAATATAGGCTGGGAATGCATCTCATCTACCTAAACTATATCTTGAGGAGAGACAGAGAGACAGGGGGAAAGAGAGGGGGGGAGGGAGAGGGAGAGGGAGAGGGAGAGAACCAAATATCCTGTCCCTTATCAATCTCTTGCCATTTGCCCTTGTCGTCAAAACTGCTCATTGATGAAGAACGATATGATAATCTCCAACACTGAGTTTACCTACAGTGGAACTCCATGGTAAATAACATGCAGACTTCTATCCCTCCAAGTAAGCCTGGGAGAAAACAAATCTGCCTGAAATATTTGCCTGAAACCCTGAGAGAACCTTGTCAGATAGCATAGTAATGCTGAACTGAAAGGGCAACTGTCTGTTTCACTTCCCATCAAGCAGTAGACTATGCCACTACATCTGGGCTATAAAAATCCAGCTATCACCAGATGAAAGCCAGAGTTAGAGGGTGAAGTATATTTTTATTGCAACCTATAGTTGTATGGATTTTTTGCAGACCTGTCCATCCTATAACACACATAGCACATAGTGTTTTCAGGGCAAGATGAACACTCAAGATGGAGTACAACTCCATTTATATTATGTGCTGCTGCAGCATCTATATTTTTCAACAGAAATATTCATCTTATTCCTTCTCTTTTTACCCATTTTGACAATCACAGCCATCTGGGATATGCTGAGCTGCTTCAGTCTTTTTCTGCTTGCGGATGAAATGATACACTAAAATAAACATTTTAGTGTGCGGATGGAGATATCACTATCAATACATGAAAAGATGGCTAGCAACTGAAGATGTTAAGATTTCTAAAGAGTATTTTTAACACTAAATTAAGGTGACTAACCCATCTCGCACCACTTGGTGGCAACACTTCCATATTTGATTTATTGAATCTTGTCAGTATACAGTAGCTGCTGTTCTGATAATTGAAAAAAAAGAAGAAGTGTGAGCCCAAGAATGAAGTGCTGTACCACTAATTACAGCAGATTTCAAAGATGTCAATCCCATCATGATGATTAGTCTTCCATTTAACCATCAGTCTTCCCCCACCCTTCGATTCACCAAGAGAAATAAATAATGTCTTATGCTGCCTGGAATATTTTCATAAGATCTTTTGCTTTCCACAGAAACATCATTAAAAGTTTTGTTAGGTCATCAACACATCAGAAATAGGGACTTCAAATATTTTCAAGATATTTAATTTCTTCTTTTTATGCTGCAGCCAAGGCAAAATGATTAATAAATTTGATTAATAAAGTTTTTTGCTTTTGTTTTAATGCCTTAACTTCATACAGAATTTTTTGCAGAGCAATGGAGGAAAGATTGCCGTCCAACATTTTCATTGTATAAGATCTGACTTCCAGGCCTTGTAGGAAGAAAGGCATGTTAGTCGATGATAGTTAAAAATTAGGACACTGTCGTCGCCTTTTCAGACTAATAAATGCTATTAAAAGGCAAACATTTTTGTGAGCTACAGTTTATTTCATCAGATGTATGGAGTGGTCAAACTGATGCAGCATTTAAAGTGAGATGAAGGAAAAAGAGAAAGACAAGAGGGCTATGCAGAGGAGGTATACTGCACTTGTGCTGGCAGAGGAGACCTTCTGTGGGTCCTATCATCCTGATTATTCCAACTGGTGGGGTCCAGGAGGAGGGCCTTCTCTGCTGTTATTCCTGCCTGCCCTCTGGAACATCTACCCTCGCTCCAATGTGAGGTTGGCCCCAACCCTCCTATCCTTTTGTAAGGGCCTGGCTCTGCTAGTTGGCCTGGGTCCCCAATGGGGGAACAGCACAGTGCAGTTGGTTGATCAAATAACAATAGATCTCACCTCCCCACATACTGTCTCTGCCTTCCCCACATTTATTTATTTATTTATTTATTTATTTATTTATTTATTTATTTTTAAAATTTATATGCCACCCTTCTCCTGTAGGACTCAGGGCGGCTCACACAATAAAAACAAGAACAGTGATGACGACAATGCAGTATTAAAAACTAACCCAGAAATTAAAATCCCCAATTAAAAACCTCATAATCAGTCAGGGAATTTGATGGAAAAGCCACGTCTTAAGGCCGGTGCGGAATGTGCACAAATCAGGAGCCATCCGGAGCTCGGTGGGTAACCCATTCCAGAGGGTCAATGTGGCCACAGAGAATGCCCTCATCCTGGGGGCCGCCAGCCGACATTGTCTCGCCGACGGCACCCAGAGGAGGGCAGCTCTATGAGAGCGCACAGGGTGGTGGGAGGCCGGTAGGAAGTAGTCCTGCAAGTACCTCGGGCCCATGCCATGTAGGGCTTTAAAGGTGAGTACCAGCACCTTGAAGTGGATCCGGAAGGCCACCGGCAGCCAGTGTAGCTCGTGCAGGAGAGGTGTTACCCAGGAGTAACTGGAGGCTCCTGTAACAACCCGCGCAGCTGCATTTTGGACCAGCTGGAGCCTCCGGGTGCACCCCAAGGGCAGCCCCATGTAGAGGGCATTGCATTACATGCCCTTAGATTTTAATCTTTGGGTTTAATTTATATATGTTTTACTGTAGATGTATTTTTATGACTGTAAGCCACCCAGAGTTACCTTATGGTAAGATGAGAGGCCAATAAATTTTATAAATAAATAATAAATAAATGCTAATACTGGTTACATGAGAGACAGTTACAACTAATATAACCTTATCAGTTAAAAACCCATTGTGTTTATTGAGATCTTTTGAGATTGCCTGAAATCTTGTGATGTACGTGAGTTCAGCAATCTTTCATTTAAAGATACTGTTAACATTTTGTTTTCCTGGGGGATTACTTTGAAATCTGCCATATAGTGTCCAGCAAGATTGAAATGCTTTGATAATACTTTATACTTTGAGTCCTGATGTCAAAACTGTATCCTTTAATTTTTGCATACAACATTTGTTCCCTTTGTCCTATGTGGAATTCAGAATGGCATTCCTGGCAGATGAGGATAGGTAGTAAGGTAGAGAAGAATTGTGAAGCCACTTTTAATCTTGTGTTCATATTTGTTGGGGCCTATAAGGTACTGTTGGTGCAAATGTGAGGGCAAAATCGAAATCTAGGCTCTTAGCAGGGTTTGGTTCTCATTTCAATATCTTTATCTTGTTTATTGTTGCTTGTAAGCATCTGCTTCAGGTTGTGGGGTTATCTGTATGCAAATATGGACCTGGCATCCCAGGCCTGAGAAAGTACAGTTGTTCAGTATGGATTGTAGCATATTGATGATGCATTTGAGTTGAGGTGTGAACAATGGGTGGCAACCATGGTCTTCTGTTATTCTGCTTTTGTGCTCATTCATTTAAAAGGTCCTATTAGTGTGTCTATTTGATCTCATAGGATAGTTAAGTCTCTTGGATGGCTACCTTAATTCCATCAGTTCTGTCAAGGGGATCAGGAAAAAATATCATTGGGACATAAAACCTAGTTATCAGTAATAGATTTGGAGCTATGTTTTGGACAGAAGCTTCAATCATGTAGATATGCAAGGTGGTTTGCAAGTTTCCAGTGTAATGTAGATTTATGTGTCTATTGTGTTGTTTCACGGTGACTTCTGTATATAGATCAAATCTGAGATTGATGGTGTGATGGGAATTGATGAGGTCATGATGGAAGTTGATGAGACATTCTTTTCCACAGGTCCAGATGAAAAAAAATGTCATCAGTGACACTTGGGGTTTCAGGAATAAGAGTTTAGAATGCCTTTTTCTGTGTCAACACATTATGAAGTCATGTGTATACTTATGTTAGTTCCACAGAGATTTTTAAAAAATAATAATCTAGGAAATAATACGGTACCAGGTCTTAATTTTTAATTCTGAAAAAATAGGAGCATTGTGAATATGTTATCAAGCCTGAAAAACTTATCTTAATGGGTATTCTTGTTGAATATACTAGTATCTTGTGAATGCTTCTTGATTCATTATTCTCATTAAAAAACTATTGAATCCATGTGACTTGGAACGCCTTTGGATTTTTTGTTGTCAGTTTACATGGAAACATAAATTGGATTGTTATGTATTATAAAAATGTCTTACATTTTTTGAAACAGAATTCATCTCTCAAAATGATAGCCTATTTATCAAAATGGAACATTGTTGTATCAGTTCAAAATTACATATATTGATTGTCTCTTTGCTTTCACATTCACATCATTACTGATCTTACTTTTAAAAGCCTAAATGGTTTGGGAAAATAATCTGAAATTTTCACCTATTTTAAATTTTATGAAATCTATAGTTTTTCTTATTTATTTGTTTTGCTGTTTGCCATAATTAAAGATGACTGCAGAATTCTATCCATGTGACATAAAACTACGTTATTTGTAAAATTGTAAAAACGTTGCCACATTTATCATACGAGCTCAGATAGCTAATCTGTCTGATTAAAGTCTTTTCATATGAAATGCACAACTGTAGTTTTCCACTATAAAAACTAACCTAAGATTGAAACATTCATTTGCTTTTATTTTAAATTTAAAAATCTCAATTTGAAAACAAATCAGGCTTTGGAATATGGTCATAGTGTATTCTCATTGATCGTACTTTCAACAAGCCAGCATTTCCTGGGTTCAGCAATCATAGGAAACTATAATTAATTTTAGAGTGGAAACTTTTGATTCCTTCATAGGTGGAAAACAAGGGAAGAGAAAAGTGTATAATACTGAGATTTTAGATTATTTCATAGTGGAAAATCATATCTTACCATTTTATATGATTTGGGACTAAGTAGCATGTTACTTGAAAATACGCATAATGAAATCTATCGAGTACAAACCTGAATTTGAAGATGTCAGGAACAGAGGAGACCTTAACTCTAGGCAGCCATAAAGCACATTTTTCTCTACAACCCACACTCCTCAAAGGAGGTTTTTTGGGGGGGGGAGGGAAGGGGGGTGTAACATGCCCATTCACATAAATGGGGAGGCTGAAAAGTCTTGTAGAAAAAGGAGACATGGGGCGAAGGGAGAAAGGAAATGCTGAATAACCTCTCCCTTTCCACTTCTCTGCACCCTAAATCAGCCTCTTCAGATATTTTCCATCAAAGAAGTCTCTTGCAATTGTCTTCTTTGCCCATGCTTGTTCCCTACTCAGAGTAAGTTGGTGAATTCCTCTTTGTGGCTGGCAGCTTGGTAATTAAAGGAAATGCAGGCCAAAGGAAGGGGGAGAAGTGTGGAGGGAGGAAAATGAGGAAGCCAGAAAACCATTTGTATTGACACTTGTTTTAAAACTAAGGACATAATTACCCTGTTGTGATCCGGTGCTGCAGAGAAAGCATCTTGTTGGGAACTAATTAAAGAATTATCCAATGTTTAGCTTCTCATAGATAAAGAAGCAGAAGCTTTGAAGCAGAAGTGTTTGCAGTGAGCTTTTGAAAACTCTCTAAAGGATGGGCTTAAGTCAGTTAAGCTTTTTCCTTTGCCAATTAAACAGCTTTTGAACTTTTTTTTTTTTTTTGAGAAAGTATGATAGAAGCTGTCAGAGCTTCTGAAATGTCCGCCCTGAGTCCGTAAGGAGAAGGGCGGTATACAAATCTAATAAATAAATAAATAAATAAATAAATGTGAGCAATTTATTTCTTAATCTCCAGGCGGTGACAAACCATAGCATAATGCTATTAGGGCTGAAACTAATAGGTAGGTCAGGCAGGGCTATAGATGGGCCCTTTTGCCCTGCAAATGAGGGTAAAACAAGCCTTCTGACTCAGGATGTCCTTCCAGTTTGGGCTTTCTAAATCCATGGGTTTAGGTGGCAGCCTGGGAATCAGTCTCTGAACAGGAAGGATTTCCTCCCCCAATAGGAAAACAAAGGGTGGGAGACAAGCTTAGGTATTATATTCCTCCTGCAATGATAAGCTAATGATAAAAACATAATCAAATAATATTTGATTATTTGCAACAAGCTGGGATCAGATATCCTGCAGGGTATGGTAGAACCCAGAGATATCTCCAGGGTCAGAAGCTCATCTTTCTCACAGAGTGATAACGCTCAAAAGGCCCTTCCTTACTATCTTACTATGGCATATGCATCTCCTGGCTATATCATTATTCCACTATGCCTCCATGATATTGCCTTCATTTCATTCTTACCCTGTGTCCCTGAAAATAAGACATCCCCTGATAACAAAAGCCAATCAGGCTTTTGAGCGCATGCGCTAAAATAAGCCCTCCCCAAAAATAAGCCCTCAGGTAAGACGGCAAGAGGAGCCCCATCTTGCTCCAGGCGCCCCAAAATAATAAGACCTCCACAATAATAAGGCCAACGCTTATTTCAGGGTTAAAAAAATATAAGACAGGGTCTTATTTTGGGGGAAACACAGTAGCCCATGTGTCATTTTAAACTGACCTCCATTTTACAGCCTTTGTGTTTTCCCCTTAAGCAACACCAACAAGCAGTAGTTTCAAGGAGATTCAAATCATAAAAATATAAATACTGCCTGATGGAACCCTGACCCATTTGGTCCAGCAGTTTGTTCTTGCAATAACTGACCAGTTGCATACAAAGCCCACTAGTCTCCTAGCAGATGGCCTTCGGAGACAGCCACCGTACCATCAACACATTGTTTCCCATGGCTTCCATTAATTGGTTCAAACTTTTTTAAAGCCAGCCAAGGTGGTAGCTAGCTAGCCTCCACATCTAGAAGTATCTGACAGAAGTGCAGCCCAGTGAATTATGGGGGGTGAGAAAAGTACAAATGTCATAGCCCTGTTGGATCCTGGTTTGGAGGAAAAGGAGGGGGAGAACTGGGATCATCGGATAAGAATGACACGTCTTCTCTGGAACGTCAGGAGTGTCCACAGGCTGAGGACAATGCTGTCCCAGGACCCTCCAGCATTGGGGGAAATGGTCGACCAGATGGAGAGCTGCCTGCCTTGATGAATGCAGAGGATCGGCTGCAGATGGATAGCAGTGATGAGAGACAACAGATCCCCTCTGACAAGCAACAGTTGCCTCCCCCACCTGAGCTGCAGGCATAGAGATTGGAGTGGAGAGAAGCTCAGAGGAGGTCTGCGAGGCTGCTCATGAAGAGACTGCCCTGCCCCACTCACAAGGCACACCTGGTTCAGGGAAATTTAGCCAGAAGCCAGGGGAGGGTGAATTTGTAGGGAATGACCATTTGTCTCGGCACACTCTCCCCTGACTTTTGGAAACCTTCATTCATGGACTTTAATTGTGTTTCGCCCTTTGGATTTGCATACATAGTTTTGCAGACTCTGACTCTGGATTGTGGATTATGGACCTTGTTTTGCAAACTCTGTACCTGGTTTATGGGCTTAGACTTTCTTTCTATTTAAGGTCTTGGTTCTGGTGAGTAGTGGACCTAGCTTGTAGGTTACAGTGGTTGTTTTGTGGGGAAAAGTTGAGTGGAAGTTTACCAACAGCCCTGGAGGGCGGTCTGTCATGATTTAGTGATGCAATAAAAGACTTCATTGGTGCCTACATCTGCCTAAATGACCAGCCCTTGTTTTCAACTTCAAATCAATGTAGGCAGCACCCCCACCCCCACCCCCAGTCCTTGGATATTTTCTTCTATTATTTTTTTGGTTATCATTCCCCTGCAACACTGAGAACATCTATGGAGAAAAAAATTATTTTCTGTTTATAAAATTAAGATTAACCATAGCAGTAAATATTTAACTCTATCCTGAGACTTTAAAAAGTATTACTAGATTTGATGGGATGAAATTACAGCATTTTCAAAGTTAGCCATATAGAAATGTCAAAATTAAGGAAACTGAATGGGAACAACTTCCTCAGGGCCAGAAAAAAGTATGCTGTAGAATAATCCTAATAATACTAAGGAAGTAATTTTAGTATAGATATCAATGAGGATGGAATAAAAACATGGCCGGGTATTTTAATTAGAATTCACAAGGAACAAAACATTAACACTCCCTTTGTGCTAACAATGAAAAGTGATCTCATAAATTACTAGCTGACACTGTTTGCATCTTGCTTTTATGTGAATAGTTTGCTATTGCTACTTCTAATTAGGATATGGAATGGCTGCCTGCTACCTCTGAGTGAGCAGTATTGCTATAGCTTTTTGCCCTCATCATCTTTTTTTTAGGTTTTTTTTAGTTTAGTTTACTTTTTTGTCATTGCACCTCGTACAATTTGGCTTTTGTTGTGTGGGAAGAAACATAATAAAAAGGTCTTCTGTTTATTTTTGTTTCTCAAGACAAAAATCAGGATATGTTGAGATAATTTAAATAGGTATAAATATCTGAAGGCACTATTTTAGGATTTTAGCATAGATATTCAACAAGTGTTAGTGCTGAAATGAGAAATATAGGTGAGGGTAGAATTCATTTCAGGACCTGACTGGAATGTCAAGAGGACAAGTCAGCATTAAGCTTCTATACTTGTACACCACGAATCCATAATGTGTTGTAATGTGGACAATGAATATATTTCTTCTTATTTATTTATTATTTATTTATTAATGGAACTTGTATGCCTCCCCATCTCCAATGGACTCGGGGCGGCTCACAACAATTAAAACAAAGCAAACAAACCATTAAAACAAAAATCCAGGATTAAAATTAACAAAAATTCAATAAAACCCAGTTAAAATTCTATTAAACGCCTATCAGTCCAGGCCGGCCAGGTGAAATAGCCATGTTTTCAGGCCACGACGGAAAGAGTGAAGGTCGGGGGCCATCTAGAGCTCCAGAGGGAGTTGATTCCAAAGGATGGGTACGCCCACAGAAAAAGCTCTCTCCCTGGGGGCAGACAGCTGACACTGTCTGGCCGACAGCACCCTGAATAGGCCCTCCCTGTGGGAATGCACAGGGTGATGGGGAGCTGTTGCTGGCTGCAGATGCTTCACCAAATATCCCAGGCCTATACCATGTAGGGCTTTATAGGTAGTCACCAGCACTTTGAATCTCACCCGGAGGGCAACCAGCAACCAATGCAAGTCACACAGGAGAGGTGTAACGTGGGAATGTTGAGACATTCCCATCACTACCTGCGCAGCTGTATTCTGCACCAGCTGAAGCCTCCGAGCTGTTGCTGGCTGCAGATGCTTTGCCAAATATCCCAGGCCTACACCATGTAGGGCTTTATAGGTAGTCACCAGCACTTTGAATCTCACCCGGAGGGCAACCAGCAACCAATGCAAGTCACACAGGAGAGGTGTAACGTGGGAGTGTTGAGACATTCCCATCACTACCTGCGCAGCTGTATTCTGCACCAGCTGAAGCCTCCGAGTGGTCTTCAAGGGCAGCCCCATGTAGAGAGCATTGTAATAGTCAATATGGGAGGTGACAAGTGCATGAGTGACTGTGCGTAGGGCATCACAGTCCATATTGATGACATAGAAATAGATGAAATATAGATATACAACAAAAGTGCATATAGTCGAGGCTATGGTTTTCCCAGTTGCAATGTATGGCTGTGAAAGTTGGACCATAAGAAAGGCTGAGCACCAAAGAATTGAGGCCTTTGAACTATGATGCTGGAGAAGACTCCTGCGAGCCCCTTGGACTGGAGGGTGATGAAAAACTGGTCAGTCCTAGGGGAGATCAACCCTGACTGCTCTTTAGAAGGCCAGATCCTCAAGATGAAACTCAAATACTTTGGCCACCTAATGAGAAGGAAGGACTCACTGGAAAAAAGCCTAATGCTGGGAACAACTGAGGGCAAAAGAAGAAAGGGACGACAGAGAATGAGGTGGCTGGATGGAGTCACTGAAGCAGTGGACTCCAGAGGATGGTAGAGGACAGGAAGGCCTGGAAAAATATTGTCCATGGGGTTGCGATGGGTCAGACACGACTTCACAACTAACAACATCAAGATATACATGATGTGGATATGTTTTGCATAACTGCATTCAGAATCGATTCTAAGTTTGAAGGGATGTTCACTTTCTTGTCCAAATGCTGGTTAAAACCACTTTAATTCATGTGTTCAGAAAAAATGGAAGGTGATTTTATCAATGTATTACTGTAGCCCACAGGAAATCCTTTTTTTTTTTCTCTTGAGGGTCTCAGTTTTTTTCAGGGTTAATTTGTTGAAGGCCTTAGGCCAAATGGAGAAGGTTGCATCAAGAACCAGACACATCGTGGGCTCACATAGCCTGGATAGGGTTACCACACATTTGGCAAAATGACATGTCCTCATGTGCCCATCTAGGAGGCATAGCCTTAAAGACAAATATTGTCCACTTTCTGAGTATCTCTTTCTGAGGAGCAAACTAAACATTAGTTTAGCCAAGAGCCTTGGTGGCGCAGGGGACTAAAGTGCTGTTAATTAGCACTTAGCTGCCAGCTGCCTGCAATTACTGCGAGTTCAAATCTCACCAGGCTCAAGGTTGACTCAGCCTTCCATCCTTCCAAGGTAGGTAAAATAAGGACCCGGATTGTGGGAGCAATAAACTGACTTTGTATAAAAAAGAACACTGCTTGGGGGGGGGGGGGGCAAAAGCCCTACTAAGCAGGTATATACAAAAGTATGAAGGCTATTGCTTAACGTATTGTAAGCCGCCCTGAGTCTCCAGAGAAGGGCGGCATATAAATCGAACCAATAAATAAATAAATAAATAAATAAATAAATAAATAAATAAATAAATAAATAAATAAATAAATAAATAAATAAATAAATAAATAAATAAATAAATAAATAAATTCAGCTCTGTGACTTTAATTAGCTGATTGGTATCCTCCTTCCTGTGCCTGAAATTGACAAGACTTTAATTAGTCATACCTTAAAGACTTTTGCTTCCAGCTCTAACACATTCCTGAGATTTGTGGGGGGGGGGGGGAACCCAGTCTTTCTGATGCTGGAGACAGTAATTTCACACATGTGGTCTAAGTACTTTTTTGTAGTTTTACTGTAATTTTTGTCACAGATGCCAACAGTGTGTCCTCCCCCCGGCACTACCCATTTTTACTCCTTTCTGTGTCCTCCTTTGCCTGTTCAAGTATCTAGTAACCATAAACCTGGATCCTCAACATAACACTGGTGGGTATCCATCTGTCTATAAATCTTCCCTCAGTATCTCCCAGATTCTCTGATTTAACTTTTCAAAAAGGTTTTGTTTAATTTAGCAAAAGAAAAAAGAAAAACAAAAAAATGGTTTTAAGTATAATCCATATCTTTAATAAAACCTTTGGCCCAACATAAGACACTAAAAGTATTCTTAGGAAAATCAGTACAGTGGCTATACATTCTATCTCAATATAACACATTTTCCTTTTCTTTTTATGCTGTGCATCTTTCTGACACTCTTCTTTCTCTCCTAAGCTTACAGTGCCAGAGAAGGGAGAAAATATTCTCAACAATCTAAACTGAGCATATGTGGATGGATTTGAAAATAAAGCAAGGATTGTATGAAATTATGTGCTAGGCTTTGAGTGACCCTAGATTTCCAGGTGGCCTTATCTGGCATAGATGTATAAACTGCATCCTTGATAAGTAAGAATTATTTCTGGTCCAGCACAAACTTCCCTTCTCAGTCATATGTGCCTGGGTATAACATCATATAGAACAGGGGTGTAAAACTTGCATTGTCATGGCATCATCATATGACATATTACGACTTTTCCCCCTTCGCTAAACCGGGAGTGGGTGTGGCCAGCATCTGGCCCATGGGCCGCGAGTTTGACACTCCTGATGTGTCAAACCCCTGACAAAGATTCTTTTTGGTCATGTCATGTGAGTTTTGGCGAGTGCCTTCCTTCCCTGGGTCCTGCACAGACTCCATAGAATAAGCACTATGCCCCATTTTAGTATTGATTGATTGATTGACTGACTGATTGATTTTACAAATAACTTAAGGTGGCAATCACATTCATCACACTTTCCTCCTCCTATTTTCCCCACGACATGAACCCTGTGAGGTGAGAGAGTGACTAGCCTTAAGTCACCCAGGTGTCTTTCATGGTATATTCTTTTTTTCTTTTTTTTTATTGAAAAAGTTTTACAATACAAAATTTTTCCATTTCCCCCCCGACCCCCCCTTCCCCCCGAACCCCCCTTCCCCCTGAACCCCCCCTTCCCCCCAAACCTCCCCCCACCCCAACCCCATTTCCCCCATCCCCCCCTTGACTTCCGCTACGAATTAAAAAAAAAAGTACATATAACAAAATAATATAACAAATAAACCTATAAGAAAATTTTCCTAAAATTAAAATTAACAATATTGTAATAAAAAGAACTAATAATAATAAAATTTACCTCATTAATCAACCATCAACCATCAATATTCATTCGTCAATCAATACCATACTTGTAATATTTAAACCCAATTAAAAAATATCATGCCTTTCTCTAATCCATTGATATTAATATTACTAATTATATACCAAAATCAATCCCCCTAATAATAAAATATAATAAATCACATCCATATCCATATCAAATAATTTTATCCCAACTACGCCCATCAACTAAGAAACAAAAAACATAAAACATTTCTCTATTCTAATAAAATATCATATATGATTATACATATATAATTATAATTATACAATTATATCCAACAGTTTTCTATCTCAATAATCCATGTTTCAATCTTCTCTTCATCTTGATTGAAGTTAAATATCCAACATAGTTCTGATAAGCTTCATATTCCTGCTGCCCCCATCAGCCAAAAACATTTCTCCATATAGAAATCCCCCCGAGTGACTTTATATTGGTAATATCCAACCATGAAGGTATTTTGTAATCCTCTAGGTAGAACATTCAACCTATCTAATACTATACCACCTAAAAAAAAGAAAAAACAAATGCAGCTCCTCCTAAATTTCCAAACCTTATATATATATATATATATATATATATATAAACCCTGCAAGCCGCATTCCCAGATGTTCCTTTAAAGCTCTTTCAAATCCTGTCGCCCTTTCCATTTCCTTCCTTCGGGTTCTCAAGATGTTTTCATCTTTATTTTCTTCTTCTAGATAGTTAATTCCAAAAAAACTATAATAGGGTAACTACAGATCAACTGCATAAGTTGCAGCAATCTGTTTGCCTTACTCAAGGTGTTAAATCCAACTCAGGATAAACTTTGTAAAAAAAATTATAATCCATTTTCGTATATAAATCAAATATAGTCAAGATTATCTTTTATACTATTTAGTTGATCAGATTTTTTTGAACCTTTCTGCAAAACGTTTGAAGATTTCATAAATATCCTTCTGTTGCACATCAGTGGTTTCCAATCGAGTTCCTTCCTTATCTTCTACTTCCTGTTGCTTAGCATCACCCCACTTCTCTTGTGGAGTACTGGACCTCTGCTGTTTTTGGTTAAATAAAATTTGTTTCTCATCTCGGGTTATAGATTTATTTTTTAATCCTTGTTTCGACAGTTCAAGGTCCAGTACTATCTCTGTTGGATCTCTGGGATGCTTTATTTTCAAATCTGGAAAATCCATAATAAAATCATCTGGACAACCACCTGGTGCTCCTTTTTCTTCTGACACACTTTGAATTTCTTCCATCTGCTTGCATTCCACAGTCTTTCTTTCAGATTATTTATTCTTAATACCTTCAGGGGCTCCCTTAAAAATATTATTGTAAAAATGTTCCACTTTTTCAATAGTATTTAAACAATATCTCACATCATGATATCTAAAAATTACACCAACTGGCAAATCCCATCTGAATGAAATATTACTTCTCTTCAATTCCTTAACCAAAAAACCAAAATCTTTTCTGTCCTTTAAAATCTTCGGTGGTAACTCTTTAAAAACACTAATTTGTATACCTTCTACCTGCACCATAGCAGAGTAGGATTTTTGTAAAATATCATCTCTCAATCTTCTGTCAGTAAAGTAGACAACAACATCTCTTGGCAAATTCCTTTGTTTCGCTACACGTGAATTGACCCTGTAAACTTTCTCCATGCAGCCAAGAATTTGCTCATCTTCCAACTTTAATAATGCCGCAAAAGCCTTTGCACAAACTGTTCTTAAATTTTCTCTCTTATTTCCTCTTATACCTCTTAATCTAATCGCTGATTCCATAGCTTTAATTTGAAGCATCATCACATCATTCTCAATATTCTGATTTTTAGCATCAGCTTCCACAAATTTTTCTTATATATCTTTCATCTTAGAATCAAACTTAATACTGATTTCAGGCACTTTCCTCCCCATTTCCACCACCGCACTTGAAAGATCAGAAACTACTTTAGTGATGGTTTGATTCAATTGATCATATTTTCCCTGTACCAGCTCCTCAAGATTCTTCTGTGAGCTTTTTATCTTCTCAACAACACTTCCTAAAGACCTATTTATAAAATCTTTTAAATCCTCATTTGCAGTTCCCTGCAAGTACATTTGGGTCATTTCTGTTTTTTCCTTTGTCTGAGTTGTAAGGGAGCCCCCCCTTGATTTTGGTTTAGGAGTCATACTTCTTAAAAAAAAGTTTTAAGTTTTATTTTTCCAAAAAAACAGAAAGGTTCTTATTTTTTCAAAAAACAGAGAAATTCTGTTTGAATCAATTTTTGTTTCTTTTCCCTACTAGAATGTTTCTTTTAAAATACTTCGGTGCTGGCTAAGCTCTGACTTTCACTTTCCACTCTCCATTTTCTGAAACATTTTCCGAGCAAAGCCAGTCGCCATTTTCAGAACACTTTCTCCAGTCTCTCTCTTTTTTCTTCTAGAAAATTAATAAAAAACAATAATTGCATTTTTTCTTTTTTGAGTAATCCAGATTTCAGCAGCTTGTTTAAATTTCAATCAATCTTGTGGTGTTGCTCACGACGTCTGGCTCCGCTGCTAAAAGCAGCAGAGATCCCTCACTGCACGGAGCTTCTCTGGGGGTGAATAGGGAGCCATCACCCTGAGCCCTCTCCAGGACAAAGAAAAAGTCCTGGGGGCAATTCAGGGGGCTCTACCACACCCCCAGTAGCTCTACCCGCTCTTCTGACTGAAGAGCGGGGTTTTCGAGCCGCCTGCCAGCTGTAAGGCGGCTCTTTCACATGCGGTGAGGCCGGCGGTCATGGAGCGACCACCGTCAACGCGGAGGCGCCACTGGAAGTCCACTTTCATGGTATATTCTTGTTAATAGGACTAAACTTTCACCTTAAAAACATAATAGGTGTGTAACATGTGACCTGTTGTTATTTTCAAAATAATGTTAAAATGTTAAAATAATTACTTTACTTTTTAAAATAAAAAATAATAGTAAACATTTAAAATTCTGTTACTGTTCTTTTCTCATCAGAACATTGCTTGGTGATTTAAGAAAAGGAGGATAAAATGGGCACTAACTGCTCTAAGGAAGCATTTTGAAGTTGATACTACTAAAAATACCTATTGTTTTAATAGATCTGGTCATTTCAAGCTATAAATTAGAAGTAGCAACATGAGGCTCTCCCAGGCACTGTCTTCAGAGAGATCAAGTCTAGACTTGCTTAAAACTATTGTTAAGTTCTGTTGGGATTGCGCAGTTCACAGACTTTTGTGACTGAATAATAGGGAGCAGGGAAGATTGAGCATCCAGTCAAAATGTGCCACCTGGCAAGTTTGCTCATGATACCTTATAATTACTCTAATACTTGTTGATCCTCCTGGAAATACTAGATAGACCTCTGCAACTTCCTGTTCTTCAGATGTGTGCAGATTGTAAATCCAGTGCCTCGGAATGGTTAATACGAGAGACAGGAGAACACCCAGTGGGGAACTGCTTATTTACATAATTCCTTTTGGTAAATCATCATTTGATGACAAAGGAGAACTAGGCAAAGATCTCTCTCTCTCTCCTTCCCTCCCTCCCTCCCTCCCTCTACTTGTCTCTGACTTTCAGAGACTTTACAACTCTTTTCATTCTTTCAGTGTTTTATAACTTTATTTAATGTTTCCAGGATTAATCCTGTATTAGCCTGATGGTATCTATACTATGCATTCTTTGCCAGCCTCATTTGCTAGCATGACTGATTTTTCTAAGGAATTTTTTACTGCATGATATAACCAAAACAAGATCACCTTAGTTTGGTAAACTTAACTTCCAGTGATATTTCAGGCATCTAAATTTTGCTGTCTTGAGGTACATGCAGTAGCCACATCCAAACCCAAAATTCGAAGGAATCTAGCTTTTAAAAATGTTTTTGTTATCCAACTTTTACCGCTATGAGTGGTTAAAGGAAAAACAATAGCATTTACTATAGCAGTGATGGTGAACCTTTTTCTCATTGCATGTCGGAAGTGTGTGTGCAAGCGTGTGTGTGCATGATAACACGTGCGCATGCTAGCACCCATAATGCCATGTGACACCCCCCTATGCTTGTGCATGCGCATGCGACACCTCACGGATGTGCCCCACATTGCACACACTCCCCCCTGCATGTGTTCTGCATTGCGCATGCACAGTCCCCCACATGCGCTTCATGCCCCCCCCATGGCCTGTTTTGGGCCTGAAAAGTCTGGGCTTTTGGGGGAAGGGATTGAATCCCCTGGCCATTGCTTCTAGCAGCGCAAGAACCACCGCCGCTGGGTGGAAGGGGGTGGTGGGTGGGAAGGATCTGCTGTCTGGGGCTTCCCTGTCTCTGCACCTGAGCAGGCTGTCCAGGGGTAGGAAAAAGCTGCTGCCGGCTCCAGACCTGGTGGCCCGCAGGCTCCGCCCAAACTTTACAAGCCACTGTGGTAACCGTGCAGCCTTGCCAGATCATCAAACAGCCCACCACATAGGCACAGCAAGAATCGGCTGGGTCAAATAACCCTGCCTCGGAATAATGAAGACAACGCCACCCCCACACCCCTTTCCACCTCCTCCAGAAAAGGGTTAAGCGGGTCACTTCCACCTCCCCTCCCATTCTTCATACTTTGCAGTGCTAAGGGGGAAAATATCCACAGGAAGTCCTGCTCCTAGTGCTGCCAGGGAAGAGGTACTGCCAAGGGCAAGTGGGTGCCAGCACCAGAAGCAGCTGGCAGTCTTCAATCCCTTTCCCTGGACAGCCTGCTCAGGGGGAAAACAAGGAAGCCTCACACAGCAGATCCTTCCCACTCCCCACCCTAAAATTAATTTAGGGGCACAGTGTCTTCTGTTTGGTTGGTTTTGGAACCAAGAAAAATAAAGCCCTGAACTAATTACTTTGTTTTGTTTCTCAATTTTTATCTTGATGTCACTACAGCCAACTATTATCTTTACTTTAATATTCTTGATGTTTAAATGTAGTTCAGTTTTTCACTTTCTGCCTTGACTTTTAGGATATTACTTTTTAATCTGTTTTACATCTTCTTCATTTTCTGTGAGTGACATGGTGCCATCTGCTTATCTTAGATTGTTAATACTTTTGCCACCAAATTTTATTCAGATTTGTACTAAGTTAAGATTCCTGAAAACTGTCTAGAATACAACCCTGCCTCTTAACTTTTCCTATCTTTTTTATTTATGTTATGTTATTGAGAATTTTATATAACATAAAAGACAAATTTAAAGGAAAGGAAAATGCAGAAAAGAAAAAAGTAAAGTTATGAAATATGACTTCTGACATTCTCTTCATCAGATAATTACAATCTTATAATCCCTTCTCTCTTAGATGTTTTACAAATCGCTTCAGGGCTTCATTTAATCCACATCTTTTTAAATCTTTTTAAAACTCATAAATCATTGTATCATTTTTTTTCTTCTTCCAGAAAAAGTCCATATAAGATTTCCAGTCTTTCAGAATTTTTATTTGTTTGTTTTGTCTGATCAAACAGGTTACTTTGTTCTCAGCAGATTCTGACATTTTTACAATCCATTCCTCCACTGTGAGAATTTCATTGTTTTTCCGTTGTTGAACTTGCTACAAAATTGGTCTGCTGTGGTTCATTTGTAATACATTGTCCGTAAATCCCAATTTAAAAAGTTCACATTTCTTACTTTATCTTTGTCTTTGCCCCACTCTGTGTCTCCAAAAGTTGTTTCATAGTTGCCGTTGTTGATGTAAGTCAGGGGTGTCAAACTCGATTTTATTGAGGGCCACATCAGGGGTGTGTTTGACCTTGGAGGCCAGGGTGGGCGTGGCCAGCTCAACGTCACTCATGTCGGGGTGCCTGTGATGGCCCAAGCCCTCTGCTAGCGAAAACAGGTTTGTGAGCTCCATTTTCAACTGCGATGGCCTGCTGCAACCCTCTGCCAGCAAAAATGGAGCTCGGGAGGGCCAAGGGGTCCATTTTTGCTGGCAGAGGCATCGCAGGTCATTCCTTTGGTGTTTCCAAGGCAGCCACAGGGGCCAGATCTAAGCACCCCATGGGCCGGATCTGGGCCCTGACATCCCTGATGTAAGCAGTTGGAGGGAAATGCCGTCAGTTTCAGGGGCTTTTCTGCTTGGGCAGCAGGGGATTGGACTGGAAGACCTCCAGGGTCTCTTTCAGCTGTGTTTTTCTGTTATTCAGTGTCTGTGTGACCTCATCTTCCAATACATCTGTATATGCTTTTGGATTTCTAGTTATGTAAAATTTCTAAATGTATTTCATCTATTTTGTTGTTTCTGATAATTAATTCTTCCTATGGTTTATGGATTGTACGCTCCATATGCCAGTTTTGTTAACTGTATTCCAGTGCAAAACTTCCAGAGCTGACAATATCAAGAATTGCACTAGAAAGGGCAATATAGCAGTGATCATTGTGCTGCTTCTTCAATTTGAGCTAATCCCTTCCATGGGTTGATGCTCCTCTCCCTTAATCCCAATCTGCACATAAATTTCTCTGGATGCAACAACTCCCAGATAAACTAGTCACTCTCATCTCTCATTTTCCTCCAGAGAAATCTGAATCTATTGTATAAAAGCCCCTTGGCTAGGATCAAGGACCAAAATCTCTTATCTCATAGCTGTATTGAGGAGATTTACCTCTGTGGAAACCCAGCAGAGGAACCAAATAAGATATTGGCATTAACTAGAGTTGTCAGCATGAGAGAATTGCTGTACTGAGATCTTTTAGTTAGTTGGTGTAATATTTCTTACAGTCTGCAGCTTCTGCTCTGCTCTAAGAGAAGCATTATTGTGTCTTCTTTCACAGAGTTTTTAAGCCATGAGAAATAGAAGACAATCTGTAGGAGTGTGTAACTCTTCAGTCAGCGGATACTATAACCACATCTATCAAAATACTGTGTGTTTACATCTTATGTACTCAACCTGATGCACTCCAGGTAGATGGATAGCTCCTTATTTTGGGATTAAAACAATGAAAATATGGCATATTGTAAATGTTATAAATAAAATAAACTGTCAGAACCCACATTGAGCAATCCCAATGAAGTGGCTAGTAAAATGGAATGGTTGTTCTATGTTCTTTGTATTTTAGCTTGTTCCTCAACTATTCTTTTACCTTTAAGTGATTAGAATGTTTTTTTTTCTATCAGCAACTGCTTTCCTGGTTTCCCTTCCCTGTAAACCTTTTCATTCTTCTTTCTTCTCTCCTTTCTTATAATCCTATCTTGTTCTCCTCTTTAATCCAATATCCTACTCTTCTGGGGTCTCATCACTGTTCTCTTCAGTACCTCTCATTAAATGTTTCTTCATTCATCAGAAAGGAAGGGATTACAAGAGAGTAAGCCGGCACAGTGGGAAATACATATTGACAGGAATGCAGTGGTGCTGGCAGTTCCAAACCCACTGGCAATCAACTGATTGTTCCCCATTGTGTGCCTACTTAGTCTCTGTAATCCCTTACTCTCCAAACTCTCTACTCTTCAAGATGGTGGGAAATGGGCCAGCCACAGAATAACATGTACTGACCATAATGGCAATTATGTGATTGGGGGAATGCTGTGAAGATTGCAAACATGCGCCTTAGTAACCAAAATTATTTTCAGGACTGTCATAACTTTCAACAGTTGCTGCACGGTAATGTAAGTCTATTGTATTTTTATTGCCGCTTGTAAGATGCCTAGAACACTTAAGGGAGTGGCTGGTCTCAATAGTTAAGTGAGCCACAATGGCGCAGTGGTTACAGTGCAGTATTGCAAGCTACCTCTGACTGCCGGCTAACTGCAATTTGGCTGTTAAACTCTCACCACCTCTCCTTCCACTTCTCACCTCTCCTTCCAAGATGGGTAAAATGAGAACCCAAATTGTTGGGGGCAATATGCTGACTCTGTAAACCACCTAGAGAGGGCTGTAAAGCACTGTAAAGCAGTATCTAAGTCTAAGTGCTATCGCTATTTAGAAATAAATAATAAATTGCCTATCACCATAGTTCAAAGCCACCTTTCCTGAAATTTTAGAAGTCTTGACACTGTTGTCCCGCCTAGAAGAAAATTGGACTACGATAAAATCCACAGTTTAGTTTATTGAGTCCTGCAAGATTTTATTTCATTCTACATTTTTTTTAAATAACACAAACACAAATGTGGATAGGATGGCAACATTCCACAGCATAGTTCCATATCCAGCCCACCTGCCAGCAACAATGACCAGCATGTAGCCTGGCAAAAGGTTTGCCCTCCTGAGAGACAGTTGGGGAGCCAGTCACAAAATAAGATTAAAAATGGGCGGCAAATTAATGCACTTTCCAAAGCAAGCAGTAGAAATAGTTACACCAAAAAAGCAATCATGCAGGAATAGAACACAGTATTATTTTTTCAAAAATGACATTTCTGAATTTTATTTTTCCACAAGTTCCAATCTTATTGGAAACACAGGGAACACAGAAGAGATAAAATATTTTTCATTATGTTATTTCCAAAATGTGTGTTAGGTTTAAAAATACAAATGGACTCTTCATATTAAGGTGGTGAAATTGACCTTTTTGGACCTTTTCCCCCAGTTTATGTTCTATAGTAAATACACTTTATTTAAAATGACTTTGTACAGGACTTCAGTCTGGTGTGATAATTATTGATTGCATTTAAATTGACTATTAAACTAATCCTAGAAAGCTGTAATCCTGACAATTTAACAATGGGTGCAATGTGACAACTTTTGTAGTTCAAAAGAATTATCTTGCCACTCCATGAAATGTAGAATTGAACAGTAGCCCTAGATCTGTTTAGTCATCATAGTTTATTTATTTATAAATGCAATTAAATTATTTCACTCTTCACTTTTGCCCAAGCACACTTTTCAAGCCCAATGGCCAATAGGTGCCTTGAGTCATGACAAGAAAAAGGCAATAAAAGTACCTTTGGTTCTTCAACTATAAATAACCAAATCAACATTTTTTCCTGTTGATCCAATAACTTCATTTGAGCTCCCCTATGACAATTTCTTAACAGACTACTTACAGAAAATGCACTCAGAACCATTAAAAGAAATGTTTTTGCAATAATCTGGAAGTTAATCATTCTGCATAAATAAAACACGATGAAACAAAAATAGGTAAATAACATTTCACTACTACACTATAATCACAGCCAATTGATGATCACACTAGCTTTTCAAGTTCTAAATTGCAGTTGAAGGGTTCAGCTATGACTGATAGATTTTTTCCCCCAACTATAAAGAAAAAGCTGATACCTTTTACAAAGAATGTTACACAGAAATTGTTACCCAATTTCTTCTCTTTCAAGACATAAGCAGTCACCATGAAGGATTCCCCCGTTATATGTGTCTACAGCAAGGTAGGAACAATACTAAAAAAACCATTTTTTAAAAAATTTAGGTGAATGAGGAAAAATAGGTCTGATTGTATTATCTTCTGGGGAAATCATAAATGGGTTTATTTTGTCACATGTAAAAACCTATTTCTTGAAAGAGAATGTAGGGTTATGAGGTGTGTGGTTTTCTTCCATTTGAAGAAACTTCTGTGGATCAAAGAGTTTTCTCCAAATGAAAGGAGACTGAAGGATGCTATGCAAGTTTCCTGACCTAGGCAAACAGGTCTTTGTTTTTTCAGGTATTGTAGCCTGGATTCCTACTTATTCCTAGTAATGAAGTACTAAATTCCTAATAATTCCTATATATTTTACTATATCTCTTCAAGGATGCATAATTGAGATGATAATGGATTCCTTTAAGGTTATGGTTAAATAGACTTGGCAGCTGGCAAAGTAGGCCTCATCCATTTCCTGACCTTCTACAATGTGCTCAGATTATCTTCCACTTCATGATCCAACTGTTCCCTTCCCAATCAGATGTACTGAGTAGCCCTGGAGCAGACATCTGTTTCTGTTCTTGAGACTTAAGACCTGAGACTTGAACGTTCTGACACAGAATAGAAATAACCATGCTTGGGCTGATGCCCATCTACTCTTTCAAGTGATTTCTTGAAGGTTGGCTATCACAGTCTGCGGCAGTCAAAAAGAAACAAAAATCTATTATAGTCAACTGTAGTCTAGGAGAGTTAAGTTATATCCATATCAAACTTTAAGATGCTACCAGATGCTTTTCATGTTTTTTAAAATAAATACTATCATCTCTTGAATCGTAAAATCTCACTTTGATGTCTATAAAATTCTCCTGCCACAATTTTCTTTCCAATTATGAGCTCTTTACACAAGAAGAGGGGGGGGAATCACTCACTAGCACAAATGAAAGCAATTAGTTTTTAAATCTATTTTGCACAAGTCAAATTTAAGCTGACCATTCTTTCCTGAAATATTTTATACAAGAAAAACACATCATAAAGTCTCCATGTATAAAACTATGTGATCAAAGGGAACATTCAAGGGAATATTTAAGAAGAAAAGGAATCATCATAAAGTGTCTTAAAATTCAGACATCAAATGCAGGCAGGAGAGCCTTGTTTCCTGAAATAAACAATTGCCATTTTGTTAGAAATTATATTGCTTTATAATACTGTGTTGCTGAAAAAATATTTTCAGTTGGATTTGGGCTTAGTCTGCACAATTCCTAAATATATTATTAGCCTTGTTCTGTGGCTCATGTTTTGGGGAAGTGACTTTCATGTCTCCAGAAAATACAAGGCGATTTTGTATCAGACATTCTTTTTAAAGCCATAATAGCCAAAACTGAACCGAAAAGTTTAATTGGAATGAAAATGAAGTATTAAAATGGAACCCGGAGGAAAGTATGGACACGTGGAAGAACAAATACAGTCTCCATCACAAAATTCAAAACATTGCTAGAGACTACAGAGAAATGAGCAATTATCTTCAAAGAATTGAATTGCATTCATTCATTGCATATTTTGATGAAAACAATTTGTTTTTTGTCTAAGTGCATTTGCTGCTAGGTTTATTAATTAGAAGTTATTTTCTTTGAAAAAGTGACATTAGAAGAAAGTATGTGCTTCATAATCTCTCTCTGTAAAACCCATGGCTTCAATGCAGGAATTTATCTGTAGCAAAGTGACATTTAGGACCACATTTTATATCTGCATTTGTAATCTGAAATACAATACATCATGATAGCAACCTATATCCTGACCTCGTGCTGACAATACAGATCTATGAATCTTATCTTAAATATTTTCATAGTGCATCCAAGATTCATGCTATATGACACTGCATATGTATAGCAACTGGAATATCCCATCTAACACATTATTTATTTTGCTGGCATTTCAAATCTTAAGACTGAGTTGTAAGTCTACAGTTCAAAGCACACTTTTCTTACAAGCTCCAAAACAACAGTGACTAGGTCTAAAATTCAGTTGTACAATCTTAGCCCCATTTATATAACAGATGCGAAATTTACACTACAATCAAATGCCAGTTTACATGTCACTTTCAGTGGCCACTGCAAATGCCCCCAAGTATAACAGGTAAGAGCCAGCTGGACATCGCTTTCTATGTCTCTTCAACAGCTAGTTAGCCATCAAGCCCATCTTAATAATACACTCGATTGCTGGAGTTCAGTTTTTGTCACATACAATATGTGACTAGTGGAAGATCAGTTGAAAAATATTAAAATGAAAATGAAATTCGATTAGATGATTTCTTGGCATACTTGCTCTTAGCTTGCCATCAACATTTCCCAAAGTTTGTAATGGGCAGGAGCTGGTGAGGCTGGCTAGCTATTTGCAAAACAGTTTAAATGATAATAAAAATAATTCCCAGAGCTACCCCACAAAGGAACTGTTTTTTTTTTTTTAAAAGAACATTACGGGTAGGTATACAACTGCTACCACTTCTGTTTGGGGGCTCTAAAAGGCAAAGTGATAGAACTCTGTTGCTTGGCTTGAACAATGCGGATAAAATCCAGGCAATTTTATGGCAAGTGGGAGGCTTCAATATGGCAATGAGCCAGGCCAATGAAGCCAATAATAGTCTGTAAGCAAAATGATGAGGCACACCATCAAATGCTCTGCACTGACACAATGAATTTGGCTCCTGACAAGTGTGCAGTTCTGGTTTGCAACTTGGCTTGCTGGTGTTGCTCACCTGCAACCTGTCAGTGAGGATCCTTCGTAAAAGTTCCTTTCCACCAAACCAGAAAATGTAACTAAAGTGCAAATAGACTCAGTTTCCTCCAATTGTTTCAAATGTTTAGTATTTTTATTACTAGTATTGCCATCTTCACCTTGATATCATTATGAGATTTGGTGATATTCTTCATTCTGGTGGTATTCTTCAATTCAAAGGCAAGAAAAGAAGAGGGATGCTTTATGCCAAATAGAAGAGACTGGAAGCTGTTATGAGTACCATCATGGTAATATGCAAACTTTAGGTAATGTCAAAAATAGTGCATTGAAGAATATCCGATAATCATAAAAAACAGAGCATGTAATCTTTGGATCTTATTGCTTGCAAATAGTCCGAAAATTATCATCATACAAAAATTGTATCAAGTCATTTGTTATTCAGTCTTCACTAAGAACCGCTTCTGTCTTTCCTGCATCTGCAATGAATAATTGAAGAGATGGTTAAATAGCCACGCAGTACAAAAAATAAATAAATTCATGCGCAACCCCTGCACAAAGTTAATCAGCATGAACATTTCATATGCTCTTCGATCATTTTTCTGATTTTTTTTTTGTAGAATAGTACACATAAAATTATAAAAACAATATAATGAAAACGTGAAACTTTTAACACACACACACACACACACACACACACACCAAAAAAACCCTATCAGGAAAAATAAATCTAACTAAGTTAAGCATAGAATGTGCGTTTAATTCCACTTCCAAATTTTCTTCAGAATGCTTGAGCAAAGAGAATTTTAATTTAAGACTGAAAAGGGTCAATCCTATCATCTTGGAGAAGATACCTTTAAGTTCAGTGACATCACAGAAAGGATTTATTTTTGTACACATGTACCATTTCTCTGAACAAAGATATGTAGAGAAGAATTTTCTGTGAAGTTCTTGGCAAAGGAAGGATGGTAAGAAAGGCATTCTTTGAGATATTGAATTTGGGGGGTGGGGGCCCACCCGGGGGGTATTGCTATTTATTATTTTTATATTTTTTTTAAAAAAAAATCTTTATAAGCCACAAGCAATCTAAGCTGGGTAGCCATATGAATTTTCTTAAATAAAAGAAATAAATATTTGAGTCCCAGTGATTTAGGCATGACACAGGCATAGAACAGCCTACAGAAACTTGTTTCAATGTGTAGTTTGTATTTCTGGACTGGCAAGGTGTTCTCTATGTAATTAATTCTGTGACTTCAGAACACAGTAGAATGTGTTCTTGGAATACATGGGAGTTAAAAATAAATTCTCATACCAACTAAATTCCTGAATTTCTTTTTGGCTTCTGCTCTTTCCTCCGCATCGAAATACCACACAGTCATTGCATACCTACAGAGGGGAAAAAAATCCATGATCCATTACATTAATGCTTCATTATATCTTTGGAAACTCACAGAGCATACAATTTATTACGTTGCTTGGTGACTTTACATGGCAATAGTTTTAAATATGAAGACAGTCAGATAGTTACTAAACTATCTTCTTCATTCTGGCACCTTCAGCTGTGCTGGAACTGCAACTTCCATTAGTCCTAACCAATAATGCAAGCCCAACCAAACTGGAGGGCACTAGTTTGGGGAAAACTTGTGAAATTTGTAAGTTCTCCTAAAATGCCATGTCTTGCTTACATATTACTATGAAAATGGACATCATCAAAAAGAAGCACATGGGCAGAAGCCTTAATACATTCTCTAGCCAGGGCAAGAACAATTACTGAGAAAGCATCAGCATTACAGATGCGGTAATGCTGAAAGTCATGGGTGCTTGTGACAAAGAAAAAAATGTCTAAATTCCAAGAAAGGCATTACTCACTATAATTTGCTATATGGATCAAAACACACCTATCAAAATTTTACCAATTTTACCTGAATTGGTGGGGGGGGGGGGGAATCTCTCAAATGGTTTGTGTGTGCATGCATATGTGTATAGTTGGGTCCTTTAAATGAGGCTGAATATCTGGCACACTGAACTAGAGGGCAGAAATGCCTATTGAGCCAGGAAGTTAACATTAATTTGCATAACTGCATCCTTTTTTTCCTTTCTGTTCAGTCATGTCTGATACTTGGACATTGCCTGGGCAATTCCCTGCAGGTTTCCTGGCAAGGTTTTTTGGAAGTGGGTTGTCATTGCCTTCTTCCTAGGGCTGAGAGAAAGTGCCTGGCTCAAATTCACACGATTGGCTTTGTGCCCAAGGCTGGATTAGAACTGTGAATGACTCCCAGTTCCTAGGCTAAAGCCTTAATCACTATATCAAACTGGCTCTTAACTGCATGCTATGTATATATACATAGTAAATACAAATCAGTAGATATTCAATACAGAGTTAAAAATGAAAAATATGATGATTTCCTTTTCAATAAAGTAGGTAATTAGAAAAATGCAAGAATAAAAGAACACACTTCCATATCAAAACTGTTTCTATGTAAATAGATCATTTTCTCCAATATAATTCCCAAATTATATGACAGCCAGAATATTGTTCCTTTCATCCAGCAAGCTTAAGAATTTATATTTCAGAAGTCTACTGGATCCTTTCTGAATCTGCTACCTGAAATCATTTTATTGGCAATGCTGGAATTGTACATCTAACTATATATGCAATTTCTCACTGAGCAACAGACTGCTGTCCTGTATAATTATCTTTAAAACCCACACCTAAGGTCTTTACCTTGTTGCATAGGAAGGCTGCACTTCATGTGGGTTTCTTCGGTCTGACCAGAAAAAAAGTAATCTGTCAAAGATGGGCTCAACATCAGCTACATAGGACCTGCCCTCTGGGAATATTCGTAGGATCCCCCCATGCAGCTTTAACAGAAAGAAAAGCATTTTTGATTAGACAGGATAAGCAGATCTTAAAACAGCTTTATTTTGTATATTATGTGCCTTAAAAGTAAGCCAGATGGGGAGATTTACTGAGGACCTCACTGGACATGAATGGGGAGGATGAAGAACTCATCTGATGAAAGCAATAACAACAGCAGTTATATATATATCGCTTCACAGTGCTTTACAGTCCTAAGTGATTTTCAGCAAATTGACCCCAACAATCTGGGTCCTCATTTTACCAACCTCAGAAGGATGGAAGGCTGAGTCAACCTTAAGCTGCTCAGAATCGAACTTCTGGTGTGAGCACTGATCTGGTCTGCAACCACTGCACCACCATGGTTCATAATGAAAAATTTGCCACAACCATAGGTCCCTTCCTCTCACCGTCCTTCAATGGAAGAACATAATTAACCCATAATCCCAGGGCTGACCTAAGTATCTAAGTATCTAAGACCTAAGTATCTACCATTTGTGTTGCATTTATTTATTTATTTATTTATTTATTTATTTATTTATTTATTATTTATTTATTTATTTGATTTATATACCGCCCTTCTCCTGACGGACTCAGGACCCCTGAAGGGTCTTTGGATATAATATAGTTTAAACTCCTGCCACATTCTCTTTGTTCTACTATAATGGTGGACATTTTGACTGATGTGCCTAGAGACATCTAGCACCAATTTAGGTATACTTCTGCCATCTGAGAAGCACAGCTTCCTAAACTCATCAATCACCATTCCGGCAGGGGGGCAGTTGCATCATTTGTGAAATATTAATGGGAATATTAATGGGTAATAAATAGGTCAGCTTGAAGCACTGATCACTTCTTTTCCCTGGTATTTATATTTATCGGAATCCCAATAAATATAAGTAAATGAATGCACTTTTTAAAAAAACGAAAATCATGTTTAAGGGTATGATAGTTGTTAAACATAAAGCAAGTAAAAAGTAATATACAGATAATACTATTCTTTAAAACTGCTTTTTTACTTAAGCCAAATTAATTTGTCCTTTGTGTTTATTGAACAAATCTTAAAACGAATCAAGTATTAATGAGGTGGATGGGGAAAACAATGCTCCTTTTTTCAAGGCTTTCTTTTTTTGTTTTGACAAACTTCTCGCTATAAAATCCAGATGGAAAATTTGAATCACTTCCATCCCCAAGCTTAAGTGTTTTATATATATAATGAGCAAAATATTTAAAGAAAAAGAAAGTTGTATTTTCTGCTGAGAAATCCTGACTCAGTTTCCTTAACTGATGGACTTCAAACCCTTATCTGATTTCTTAATCGCATGGTAAAAACACAGAGAGGGATGGGGGAATGAATATTTTGTTCTGCCTTTTCAGAAGCAGGCACCATAGTCTGACTTCGTATAAAACTGTCTGTTCCAATTTATTTAAATGTAAACATTTAATTTGTTACGGCAATTAAAAATGTGCAGAATCCCTTGACAATTCTTCAGAGAATGCTTTTTTTAGCCATTTACCTTTTCTTTTTTTAACAAAAAGGTGGAAGATTCTTGATACCTTTTAGTGTTGGTTGAAAGTGGTATCCAAGGATGCTGCACAATCAACAAGTAATCATTATTGTTATCTATTATATTTATATTATAACCCATCTTCATCCTGTCTGTAATGTTGACTGAGAGAATATCACATTCCAAGTCATAGTTTCAGTGGTTGAGGGGAATCTTAAACCGTATGGTTACTGTGTTTATTTCAGATTATGCCAAAAGCACTTTTGCCAAAATATTAACATTTCAAATTTAACTGTCCCCTTTTTCTATTTAAAACTTTCTCAGGTCAAAATCTTGTTACATTTTGAGCTGCCGGTATTGTGTTTGCTGCTATGTTCAAACTCCTGGATTATTAATTTTCTCCTTTTTTTTCCTTAATCCAGAATGAAGGATACCTCACCGAGTGTTTCTTTTTCTTTCTTGCTGTTCCAAAAATGTTTCTTTAACTTTCACATTGTTGTATCCAAACGTATTTAAGAAAGTGAGTTTCAGTCAAACCCAGGATCCTTAAAGGCTCCACTGTGGCTATGAGCTAGATTTCTTTCTCTCATTTCCCAGCTGCTCAACTCATGAGTTGACCACAAAGATCTTCAAATCCTGTGGACTTCTCCAGAGGAGTGCAGGTGGGCAATGTCTAGGCCACTCCTTATCTGGAGAGGCTCCACTGGGCTGGACTAGTTAACTGTCCACAGACAGCACTATAACAGATTCTTCGTTCCCTCAGAGATATCCTAGTTTGCCATAGTCTTCACCCAGAAGCTGGATGTGCCCAGACTTAATAGAACACTACTGTAACACGCCATGCATGCCATGTTGACAGTGAGGTTTGTAGCTAGATTGTTATTATAATCAAATTTACATATTTCTTATCCAGATGGCATCTGTGATCTTTTATGACAAGTAAGCACTGGTTTACCACCAAATGTATATTCATCAGAGGGCTGCAGTTAAAGAATTCTTCCAGCATGCTTAATACACTGACATTAATGTACAGAGTTTTAAAACATATAAATAATTTTCTTTACTTCTTGGATGCCTCCAAATGATAAGAAATGTCCCTATGTCGTCTATTCATTTTGGTGTATTTTTTTTAGAGAAAAGGAAAGGATTGTTTTTATTTTCCACTCTGAGAAAAGTCTATGGGATCTCAGTGTCATATTAAAAAATAATGCTCAAGTATTCCTAGGCATCCACAAGAATTGGGCATGGTTTGAAGTGGGCAATCTTCTAGATTCAGGGCTTTGAGTAGCTGAAAACCAATGCTTTTGACAGTCAGCAAACCTAAAGGCAGAATGTCAACTTGCTTTTCTTTAAATATATCACAGCAAACAGCCTCTAAGCTCCCCCACATACGTTAGCAAATACAATGCTTTTTATAAGGCCAAGGCATGGCAAACAGAGAGAGAAGTTTTCATGATCTTATACTGTACATAGGGCAAAATCAAACAAGTATTCTTTTTCAAAGGCGGCTTTATATGGGACAAAAACAAGACAACCACAGCTGAACCTGCCAATCTTCAGTTAAACTACCTCAGTTGTCAGAATCCATTCATTCCTTTACAGGCACCCATTTGTTTTCATCAAACTAAATCTTTTGTCACCTGTAACTTTAAATAGTGGCAGTCACGCCAATGGCTCAAAAATTCTAAGCTGCCCCCATCTTCAATAAGCTGTCTATCCAATTGAAATTAAAAAATAATGCAACCATGAAATGGATTTATCTTCACATCTCAGCTACCCAGAAGCAATGGTGTTGTTGTATTCAGAAATTTCACGGTACTTCATAAAAAATGGAAGAGCAAGAAAACAGCTATGTGGAGAAGTATTGTTTCTGGAGTAGGTTCCTTTTGAGTCTGCATCGCAACAACATGTGAGGAGCTACATACCTTTGAATCCCAGTTCTTGTTCAGGTAATAAATGCAGGTGATACATCGCCCATCTCCATTGGGATTGTCCACATGACGCACGTAGCCAGTTCCATTCCCAGGATAGCAAGCTACCATAGCCTGGAAGATGATATAAGAAGAGAAAGAAAGATTGTCAGGATTTTTTCCTACTAGTTTGGCAGTTTTTAAAATTTTTCTATTTGCTTTTCAGATGCAAATCAAAATACAACTTTAAACCACCTATCTTAGAACTGAACTAAACTGAACATGCTGTTAACTTTAGTCAGACATACTATGTTCTTCAAAGTAATTCTGCTCCTATAGAACAGTGCTTTTAAGGAGGAATGCTCCTAGTGAAGATGATATTAAATCTTCTTTGATCCGATTCCTTAGTAAATGCAGGCTGGAAGTTAGAAGCTGATATTAACAGTCAGTAAAGGAATTGAATTAAAATGCAGCATGGTTTTGCTTTATTTTATTAACTTATTTGATCAATTTGCATGGCTGCTCATCTTGCAGCTTAGCAACTCTATTTAAGAATAGTTGTCCACCACAAGTCTGAAATGAAACAATTAAGATATGAGTGTGCATACCATAAGGGCAAATGGTTGGAACATGATCTTAAGGCTCATTCCATTCCTACTGGACTGAGAAATAACTGTAGTATATCTTCAAATGTCTTCCTTCTACCACAAAACATGAGCATCTTTACAAATATGGTTTTGAATCTGAACGGAATAGCCTTTGCTATACTAGTTATCTCTCCTGGGCATTTTTACATTTATTTCAGATTTAAATTATTTTGCAGAAAAGATTGTATCTCACTAAAGCGCCCTGCCTCAACTGGGTACCTTTAAAATGTGTTGGCATTACAAATCCTGTAACTGTAATCCTAATCAGTTCCTACACTTTGGGAAATTAGTTGAACATTTGGAAGCAAGTACTAGGAAAGTCTGCTGAGCAGCCTTTGGTAAAATGGCTGCTCAGCAAAATGAATGGTAAACAGCAAGCAGTATAGTTTTCATTTCACTGAACTTGTACAGGAAAACATGCTTTAAAGAAGTCTGTAGAAAAGTGTGAATATCACTTTTTCCAGGTACCATAATTCAGGACCCCCCCCCCCACATATTCCCATTAAATAAATATAATAAAATCCATTTGCCACTCCTCAGGATGTTTATATCCAATGCCGTGATGAAAGTAAAACTTAGATACTGTACACAGATGTTTAATTTTTTGTCTATATAGGACCGGAAGGACCTCCCTGTCAAGGCTTAAACCCCAGAATTAGCCAACCGTGTTTCAGAAGTAATTTCTTGTTTTAATACTTTCATGCCTGCTCCTATAACCATCCTCATTTTGTGGAATTAAGCAGAAGACCAAAGATGAAGCTACCCTGCTTAAGAATCAAAAGGGACTGCTACAGAGAATATGAGCAAAAGCATATTTAGTGCTGGTTATGGAGGAAATGGGCTCTTCACAGTACGTACTCATTCTGGGTTTTTTTAAAAAACACAACTAGAACCATGTCAGAGGCCTAAGGCTGCCATTCCTGATTATAGTAATCACCAACATTATCATTTAATGGAACCCAAAGCTCTATGGCCTGAGGAGCCAGATTTTAGTAGTCACAGCAGCATATTCCTCAACTCATTTTTCTTTTAGAGACAAATGGCATTACAGCATAAAACCACAGACTGATGACAAGGCTGTGAAAAAAGTTATATTTGGTGGGAGAGCAAAGCAATCATCACTCACAATGGCTCGGAATTACTAGAACTGAACTGCTACATCTCTGTAGGGCAGTGATGGCTAACCTTTTTGTCATCGCGTGCCAAAAGTGGGGGTAGTGGGGGATGATTGCATGACCCGTGCCCACACCCATAATTCAATGTGCCCCATCCCCCCACATGCACGCATGACCCCCCGCTGTCCCCCCGCTTTTGGCACATGATGGCCCGGTAGGCCCATTTTTTTGCCCTCCCCAGGTTCCACAGCCTTCGCCCCCTGCCCTGGAGGCCCCTCATAGGCCTGGAAACAGCCCGTTTCCTGACTTCCAGTGGGCCCGGAAGGCCCAAAAATCAGCTGGCCAGCATGCACATGCGTACTGGACTGAGGTAGGGCAACTCTCACGTGCCCACAGATATGGCTCCGTGTGCCACGTGTGGCACCCGTGCCATAGGTTCGCCATCACAGCTGTAGGGCAACAAACTAGGAAAGATCCCGGTTCTTTCTTCCCCCTTTCAAAGAAAATCCCAAGAGAGTACTAGTTAGGCATTTTTAAAAATACTTCTTAAGTTACCACCAAAGACCATTTTACATTGCAAAAAGAAAGACAAAATAAAATCTTACTTCAACAAATCATCTGTCATATCCATTTTGGAAACCTAGACTTAATGTAACTTTTCTTTTTTTTTTAAAAAAAAAAAAAGGGTGCCCCCTTTTCATGGAAAGGAAGACAGATTTACCAGCTCTTAGAAACTAAAAATGGAAAGATTACAAATCCAATTGTTCAGCATCTGCTTCACATCTTTTTTCCTCACAAGAACTTCAATCCACCATTTACCACATGCCCTTGTGTATTTCCCCAAATTAATAAATACTTGGCTCTGCAAATTTTTACTGACCCAAATATTTATTGAAGGACAAGGCTTCAAGTCACTTTTCTTTTAACCTCACAACCAACTGTAAACATGCATGTGGGTTAGATCTGGAGGCAACATGCAACTTGGGCAAAGATTAAATCAGAAAAGTAACCTATAAATAAGAGCTACCGTACCTGTTTTAAGGCAGGGATTGGTCCTGCTAGAATATGTAAACTTTTCTTCTTTCTGAAAACGATGCATGCAATCCATCTGAAGATTAGAAGGCTGAATGGAGCTGGTGTAGTATAATTATTAAAGCATGAATAAGAAATCTAAAATCCTCCAGGGATGATTAGAATCTCCTTCTTGCTAGCTGCATCTAGACTGAACAAGGCTCCCACTTCTATGTCTGAAATTTAGTCCCAGGCATTATGAAGTGGGAAAATTTGAAGCATCTGAAAGCTTGAAGAGCTACTTAAGGACTTTACTCATTCTCTGTTTCCTCATCTTTGAGAAAAACTTCCCATCCGAACAGAAAAATGTTCTGCACATGAAAGATATACTTTCACCAAGTATAGTTTGGTTTAAAAATGAGAGCAAAAAGGAGTACTGAAATTTTATTAATTTTCTTAAACCAGCAAACAATTTTGATGGAGGTTTAAAGAAGAGATTTTTTCTGGATCTCCTAGGATTTATTGAAAGAAGATTATGAAAGTTACAGCTGGAATAATTGCAGTACAGATGAGGCTGGCTTCCATGTTGAAAACTGGCTGTTGATGGCTTCTTTTGCATAAATTTAAAAGCAGAAAAGGAAAAAGACCAGAAGGAGGAGCCAAGGGTCATATCAAGAGCTTAAAGTGGTGTTAAAGTGACACCAGCTGCCTGCAATTACTGCAAGTTCGAATCTCACCAGGCTCAAGGTTGATTCAGCCTTCCATCCTTTCAAGGTAGATAAAATGAGGACCCGGATTGTGGGGGCAATAAACTGACTTTGTATAAAAAAGAACACCGCTTGGGGGGGCCGAAAGCCCTACTAAGCAGGTATATACAAAAGTATGAAGGCTATTGCTTAATGTGTTGTAAGCTGCCCTGAGTCTCCAGAGAAGGGCGGCATATAAATTAATTTTTTTTAAAAAAATTATAGAAGGTAACTTAAAATAACTGACAGTGGCCAAATCGAAACAGATCACATCTTCCTCTACCAGTGCCACAAATAACATCACTTTGCATTTTCATAGCTGTGATGTTGATACATAAACACCCAGTTTATTTGAAGTCCTTGCTTCTATGCTTCATGCTGCTTTTTAAAAATTGCTTAACTCTATTACTGAAACGCATCTTGGAATCCACTTTCAATGGTGACAAATGATACAAACATATTGGAAACAAGCATATAAGAGAAAGAAGATAAGTTATTCTAAACAGTGTTGTTTATTTTTTAAAAAGGGGGACGAGTGTACTTGAACTGTGTTTTGTTACAATAGGTCTCTGTAAATTAGAAGCATGTTGGAAGTCCGTTTGAAACAGGCTTGGAAATTAAATCCTGGGATCTTAACAGCCGAACACAAAGTCCAGTCAGTCTCCAAAACAAGTAGCAGAATTCTTCAAGCCAAGTGCATGTTACCTATGATCTTAAGTGGCTTAGTGAGGGATTTCTTTTCATAGCACTTTTTCTCAAACATGCCTTTTTTATGAGCCTAGAGTGGATGGAGAAGTAGGAAATACTTATTTCCTGATTCTGGGCTTGAGAAAAAAAATTTTTTTTTACTTGCTAGCTTGCACAAGAGAAACTTATTATTTCCAAATCAATTGGAAGTTATCAATCCATCTCATTCTGGATTCAGATCAACAGAATTAAGGTGTTTACAACTGCAGTGTTTCAATGCTGCAGACAGGCAACACCCTATTGAAAACTTCATCTCCAAAGCAGCAAGACAGTTTTGAGTACACCTTGTGAGTCTTGCCTCCTCTGAGGATGGCTAGAGATGTGCAAAGTAATAATTCCATTTCAATGGGTCTGACAAATGTAATTTTTCCATGCAATAGTGTCAGCCAATTGTAGCGTAATGTCCCAGATGTGCTCTTAATACTGGCTAACAGTTTATGTTATAGCTTCTTGTTCTCATCTATGTAGCTGCCCAGAAAGCCTCTCCTGATTTAGCATCTCCAAGCCAGTTGACTTAAAAGACTTCTTGACTGCCACCTGCCTAATATTTTAAATTAGTAGCAGCTATTTATACTATGTTGACCCTGGCTCTTGGTATTCATTCTTGGCTTACAACTTAATAGTGATTTTTAGACTTTTCAAACAATAAAATATATTCGGTTATCCAGAACTAACAAATGATATACAGGTAGTCCTCAACTTACAACCATTAATTTAGTTACCATTGAAAGTTACTGAAAAAAGTGACTTACAACCAGTACTCACACTTATGACTGTGGCAGCATCCCCAGGGTCATGTGATCAAAATTCAGATGCTTAGCAACATGCGTTTAAAATGGTTGCGGCATCCCAGGGTCATATGATCACCATCTGCGACCTACCCAGCTAGCTTTCGACAAGCAAAGTCCACAAGGAAAGCCAGATCATTTAACGACTGCACAATTCATTTAATGACTACAGTGATTTGCTTAACAACTGTAGCAAAAAAGGTCATAAAATAGGATGTGACTCATTTAACAACCGCTGTGCTTAGCAACAGATATTCTGGTCCCATTTGTGGTCATAAGTCAAAGACCACACTGAAATTAATGAAGTTCTGCCATTTTCCTCTTTTATCATAAAATAAAGAACAAAACTATGCTGTATATTTTTTTCTTTTTTTTTTTACTGATTCAGGAAGGGTAAAGAAGAATGTCAGTGACCACGTTGAACCTAGTTCAAAGAAAACTATGGGTCATCACCTGGCCAAAGTGTAGGAAGCTACTGAAATACAGAAAGGATTTTTGAAAACCAGCTTCATTTCCAGTTGATTTACTCGTAGGAGTCCAGCAGTTGAAGTGTGTGGAAAATTCATTAGACTGAAAACAGTGGATTTCGGCTGATGGAATTTATATTTTAAAAAACAGGAGCCTTTGAAATAAAAGGCTTAGCACCCCTAAGAAAAACAATCTACTTGTAATTCTATATTACTTAACATTACTCTATAACAGCTCTATAACAAATGGTTATAGCTGCTCATGCTTTTTCTGTCTTCAACCATATTGCTCAAAGAGGAATTTTAATAAACTCTAAAGCATGCAACTATTCTAAAATTTAAATCGGTCTAAATAAAAATATCATCACTGTGTATTTTTCATTCTGATTCTTTTCATACATACTAGGTAGGACTAGGAATCTGATTCAGAATGAACTGGCTCAATATTTTATTTGGTTCACCAGCCATGGGATCAGATATTGTAATGGTTATTCCAGGTGGCCTCCAGGAAATACAAAAGGTTTTGAGAAAGACACATTTACAACTGGTGAATTATTAACGCTGATCACAGTATATAAATCTCTACAGGAATTTTCTCATAGCCCTCAAGGTGTACCAGATTAACTCATGACTTGGGGTGGGGGTAATGAATGGAGAGGACATTGGTCACACTAGTTTGGAAGTAAAGGTACCCTTGATCACAAAGGCCATATCAAAATCAAATTAAATTTTACATTATGAAAAAGGAGGGAGGAAGTCACATGCAAAATTTGCCTATCAACCACTCTATCCTCTTGGTTTGGCAGAATTATAGTGCAAGACGGAGGGTTAATTTTGAAGGTATAAATTAATGAAATACATAAATAAACGCCTGCAATCCCCATTGTAAAACATTCTGTCAAAACAGGCTGCATTTTGTCACAATGCATTTTTAGGACAAAGCAAACCGCTAAAGGCTATGACAACAAACACTGAGGCTGAAGGGAATTCGCTAGATAGAGAATCATAATTCTGCTTGCAATGAACACCCTCGTCTCTTCCCATTATCAAAACAATTAATCTTTCTTTTATAAGGAGGGTGTTGCCTTGCTCTTTAGCCCCACATACTTCAGTATACACCGTGATGAATATTTATCTGTAAGCATCGTATTGCTCATATGCTTTCATTTTAGCTTTTCTGCAGTCCTAGCTCTTACACTTTTTTCTTTCCTTTCATAAAGTTAAAATTGCTGCCAGCGGATGTTCTCTTTTATGTCTACAGAAGCGCATGTAATTTCAGGAACCATCTACACCAAAGCACTGCCTGCTGAGAGCAGCCATGCCAACGCTACTTCAAATGCAAAAGGCTGGGGTTTTTTTTTTAGTCAGGACAATCCAAGTTAGCTTCCAATTAGCAGAAATAAACATTCTTCTTGCATTGATGTACACACACATATATCAACTCTTTCGGTTTAGGAAGACTTCCTCAGAACTGCTGTGTGATCTGGCTCCTGGCCAGCCATATGATGGCTTAATGACAGTGCTACGTGCAGTGCGTGAGGCTATCAGCAATCAAACACTAACTTCGCTCCTGAGTACACTTCACAGAGAAACGGTTGAAGAAAGGAAAAGCATATACAAAACATACAGAATTGATTCTTGCTGAATTCTTTCAGAAATCAGGGGGGAACAAGGATGGGGGTTGTTTGTCTTCTCTCTCCTTTTTATGACAGACACATATTCAGAACTTTTCTACTTGTTGTTGTTGTTGTTGTTGTTTGTCTCTCATACATTCTTTGAAATCTCAGCTCAGGAGAGTGGGCCAAGAGGGAAAAGCATAGCAATTTGCTATTGTTTTTCTCTTTTTCTTTGAAAAAAAGTCAAAATTCTAAAGCCCTGTTTTGACAATTTCTAACTTTAATGTTCTTTTACGCCTTCAAAAAATTGCTGCCAGTTTTTATTTCTCCTGTGCATTAAAGGCTGTGAGATAAATTTTGTAAGAAGAGACCACATTCACTATTGCTGGTGTTCCCAGCAAGGGGGTAGGGGAAGAAACAGCAGCTCCTCCTGAATGTCTTCCTTGAGAAGAACTAAAAGAAATTTTGAAAGACAGTAGGTGGAAGCTATTTAGTTGAACATAAAACACTACTTCTCCCATTAAGGAGAAAGCAGCCAAGTTGAAGATGAGTTGTTTTATTTATGTTTTTCCAATGTCCTTTTAATGTTACTGATCTTAGGATCATTTTGTATTTTTAAAGTGAGTCAATAGAATTAAATCAACACATGTATAACTGAAAATTGCATTTAAAAAGTGAGTGGAATTTTAAAAAATGAGTCCATCTGTTTCACAAGGGAAGACATACCTCTGATCTGATAAAGGCACAGTGGCCACTGCAGATAAGGTCCTGCACTCCTGCTAGATAACAAATAGAGAAGGATTTATGGCAGAATTTATTCCTATGCATCCTAGAATTAAGAAGCAAATGTAAAGGAAATTTAAAGATCATCTAATATAATCCTTCCTGCAGTGACAATTCAGGATTGCTACATAGGATAAGATTCTAGAATTCCTGTCAGACAGCCATATAGGTGCTGTTTAAATATTTCTAGCATAAGAGAGCCAACTATCTTCTGAGACAATCTGTTCCATTGTCAATTTCTCTAATGTTTAGCAGAAATCTATTCCTCGGCGATTTACACACAAAAGTTCTACCTTTTTCTCTAAATCAACAAATAAATCTGTTCATCTTCCACTAGGCAGCCTCAGGTATCTGAAAAGCTGTTATGTTTCTTCTTAATCTTTTCTCCTCAGGCTAAAGATATTCAGCTCTTTCAATCATTCTTCTAAGATGTGGTTTCCAGACATCTCCACATCCTGTCTGCCCTCCTTTGGATATACTCTAGTTTAGTAAGGTCCTTCTTAGAAAAATAAACTGTCAGATACTTCAGTAATCAGCAAAAGATTACCCAAAACACTGATGAAAAAGAACTATGAAAGACAATGAATAACAGAAGGGCTCAACACAAAACAAACAAATACTCAAAGATAATTGGAAAAAAACCTAAGACAACAGGGTGGGGTGCATTGTGTACTTCTTTTGGTTTAAATGTATATGAGCCACGGTAGTGCTGGCTGCCTGCGATTTGGCAGTTCAAATCTCACCAGGCTCAAGGCTGACTCACCCTTCCATCCTTTTGAGATTGGTAAAATGAGGACCCAGATTGTTGGGAGCAATATGCCGACTCTGTAAACCGCTTAGAGAGTACTGTAAAGTGGTATATAAATCTAAGTGCTATTGCTATTGCTATACATTACTAATGAAGGTGAATATATGTGTCCCGGGATAATGTTACAGGATCCAATATGGGTCGGTCATCTGAGGGTATGTGGATGATGTGACCATGCTGTTCAAGGATTTGGTTAGGAAGCTTAAGCATTGTGCCAGCCATTATAGGGGTGTCTGCCCTGAGGATGGGCTCCAGCACAAGTCTGAAAGCTCAGAAAACTAAACTTCTGGCCTCAATAACAGACTCAGATTGGATCCTGCATGCATTGCTGTTTTAAAGCAATATACATTATGAGTAATAGGACATCCTAGTCTTCCAACTACTTCTCATTCTGGAACCAAACTTTAGGCTAACAAGAATATCCATAAAATTACAGATGTCAGAATGTCCATCGGCTTCGTGCTTCCAGGAGCAATTTGCTCCTGGAAGCACGAAGCCGAGAAAACCAGCCTGAAGATGATGAATGAGACTTCGTCGAAACGTCGCCAAGATACTTCCAATTCTACGCGGGAGAAGACCCGAATAATATATATATATATATTCAAATCCCAGTAAGGGTATGACTGTCTGATGAGAGCAAATAAGCTCGAAATAGATCTATAACAGCCTCCCTTTATTTATAGTATTATCAGCAAAAATATTAAAAACATAGAAAAATAGCTTGTCGGCTATATGATACGGTCTGGATGGCCCATGAGATTGGGCTGAAAGGCAAAAATTGGAGATTTGTGATATCTCCTCCATTCGTGGTAATCCAGGATGACTTGATACAAAAAATATACAAATAACCTACCTGGAAATGAGCTGGTAATCGGGTAAGAACCTGTGGCTTGAGGGTTAAATCAACTGCCTTGTAGGCAGATGGCCCAGGTTCAAATCCCAGTAAGGGTATGACTGTCTGATGAGAGCAAATAAGCTCGAAATAGATCTATAACAGCCTCCCTTTATTTATAGTATTATCAGCAAAAATATTATATATATATATATATATATATATATATATATATATATATATATATATATATATATATATATATAAAATTAGCTGTGATACATACTGTGACATAAGCAGTAAGGGACAGTTAGTGACAACATTAGCAGGTTATAGCAACAGGAACATATAGGGACCAGTACTGTCTTGACAAAAAAGCAACATTTATCCAAGGACTTCATTGTAAACTGACAAATAATACTGCAGTTTACAAGCAACCACCAATAAAATCAAGCTTCAAACATGTAGTTTGGAACAGTTGTATTTGCATTTATTGTGACCCAAGGCTCTCTGGACTTGCAGCTCTTGCTGCATTAGCAGGTGGAAACCATGACCAGATCTAAACTCAGGACAAGATCCATCAAAGAATGCGCAATGTAGTCAGTGTTAGTACTCAGCATGAACAGAGAAAATGTTCTGTCATAAGACACATGGGATACTCAGCCTTGAAGGAATCTAAAAATACGTTCTCATTATAGCCATATGAAACATCTTCCTCTTTTTCAGCATCAGACTGCAACTGAGACATGATTAACATAAAATAATCCAAGGAGCTTCATTTCAAGTTACTCTAGATAAAAACTATGAAATATTTGAAACCAACGCTTGAGTTTTCTTCTTGGCCTTTTTCCTCCTGTTTCCTCCTCATCCTGTTTTTTTTCCTCTTATCTTTTTAAATTAAAGGCCTGAAGCAAGGCTGCCTATCTTCTTTAAGTCAGTCCAAGAGCCCTTCAGGCTAAAAAGTGGAATATAAATGCTTCAAATAAATGCATCTGGTATGACAATGGAGAATGGGTAGTTCATTCTGAAGTCCACATGTCCTATAAGAGAACATGGCCATTTTTTATTTTTTGCAGTTCACCAATTGAATGCAGAACATTGCAAAATGAAAAAGTGTGCTTGCTTCCTTTTTATTTGTACAAAAAAAGCTAAAGTCAAAAGGTTTTTTAAATTCCTCCTCTCTTTCTCCATTTCTCTATCTTAGCTGAAATCAATGGAAATAATTTATATTATACAAATGGGTGTCCCTGGACTTGGTCCTACTCTAGTCAGGGCTACTTTTTCATGGATCTTTCACATATGTGAAATATTTATTTGCTTATTTGTTCTGTATGACTATCATTAAGTGTTGTACCTTATGATTCTTGACAAATATATCTTTTCTTTTATGTACACTGAAAGCGTATACACAAGTTCCTTGTGTGTCCAATCACACTTGGCCAATAAAGAATTTTGTTCTGTTCCGTTCCGTTCCGTTCCGTTCCGTTCCGTTCCATTCCATTCCATTCTTTCTATCCACCCCCCTCTCTTTCTCTGCATTACTTGTTTTCAGAAAGTGAGGATATGTTTGCACTACCCTTTTTTTCTTTTATTTACTTATTTTGGCAGCTACTTTATTGTAATTTTTAAAAAATTATTTGTCATCACCTCTTCCCCCTCTGCTCCCAAAAAATCAGCAGAGAAATGATTTAAGTGTTACCATATCAGAAGAATTTCAGATCAAGTCCTTCTTTCTAACTCAATCTGCTAGTGGGCGAGAACTCTGCTTGCTCTGGCAGTCTGTAGTTGGGCCCAATTTTCTCAGCAGGTTTACTCAGAAATAGAAATACATTTTGTGACGGCTGGATGTTGTGTCTTCCTCATACAATTTCTAGTCAGTAGAAAAAGGTAACCTGCTTGTTACAGGCAGATTTTCATTTCCACTCTGATCAATGGTATCTATGGAGATTATTAAACTCAGCAAGATGGTGGATGAGTGCTAAACACTGCTCTTTTTGTACATGCATAAGTGTCAAAGATTCAAAGGGGGTGGGATTTAAAGAGCGCCACATCATCCATCATCTGGCCAGTGGTACATGCAAATCCTGCAGACATCACAGTTTGATACTGCAATCTGCAACCTTTGTTTTTCTGAGTAATATTAGAAACAAGAGGTTCATGAACAGAAATCTCATGGAAACAATGATTTCCAACCTATGAGAAGGTTGCGAGCTGCTGACAGAGAACATCTCTGAAATACTTTCAACTTGGGAGTTCCTAATATGAAATTAGTATCAAAGTCTTAAGTACAGATTACACTAACCATGCACAGGGACAATAGCTGGTATGAATGCACCTAGCCAATAAGAATAATTTTTACTTATTGACCTTGTTATGTTAATGTCAATGTCAATGTTACTTTAAAAAGTAACATGAGCATGATCAATGGATGCAGTCACACAAGGGGGAATCAACAGTAGTCTCAACTTGAACAATAAAAACCTAGTCAAATGGTGGGAAAGGAAGGACTTCATTGATTGCTACATTGAAGTGAGTCTCATTATACAGATATGCTGAAGGATCATGGCCACAGACTTCACAATTCAGATGCACAGAGAAACAGAGCATCCAAATATGAAAGTGTAACAAAATGACAAATCCTAGAACCTCAAACTAGAAATCTTCAAGATAAGGATACAATATCAGTACAAAATGTGATTCACAGGTTTCCTCAATATAATTGCTTCAGAGGTGAGAACCAAGTGGTTTTTCAATAAGCAAGTAACAAGAGCCTAAAAGTAAAGCAGAAATGGATTCTGGAAAAAGTACTTGAGCCATTGCCAAGATTACTGAATCTATCGAAGCCTGATACTGAATTACACACCATAATACACCTGTAAGAAATTGTAAAACTTTTATGTTTGCAATGTACACAAATATTCTGCCAACAGACTCTATCCAAAGAAATGCAGAGTGCATGCACACCCTAATTCATTAGCACTTTGAAAATGGGATGCAACATCTAAATGAGTTTCTGTATATATATACAATACTAGAAGTTATAACTGTAACACATATGAAATGATATATCAGGAAGGAACTGTGGGTTGTCCTTCCCTTGCTTAACCCAAAAACATCTCACTATTTACATCTTTTTTTTATATTAATGGTAAAAGCATGTAAGTTTCTGGAGCCTTATTGTTTCTTACATCTTACTTTTTTCTTTTCCATTTTGAAACTCAGAATAACCATCTTACATTTTTTGTTGACTATTTTGCTCATGTTGAGCTTCTCCCCTCCCCACCCCAAATTTCTTATATTTATTCCATTCAGGTTTCCAAGATCAACAGCCCAATTATAAAGTAAATTTCAAATAGATTTGTTTTAGCATTTTTAAGAGTACGTAGGAAGGGACCAATTTCATCTGACCTGTATTATACATATGTTGCTGTTGCTTAGTGAGATTAAATATCAAAAAATAAAAAGAATACAGAATAACAGAGTTAGAAGGGACCTTGTAGGTCTTCTAGTCAAGAAGGAGACCCTATACCATTCCAGATAAATGACTGTCCAATCTCTTCTTAAAAATATCCATTGTGGACGGAGCACCCACAACTTCTGGAGATAAGCTGTTCCACTGATTAATTGTTCTCACTGACAGGAAATTTCTCCTTAATTCTATATTGAATCTCCTTGTTAAGTTTCCTTCCGTTACTTCTTGTCTTGCTCTCAGGTGCTCTGGAGAATAGACTGACCCCTTCCTTTCTGTGACAGCCACTCAAATATTGGAAGACTTCTATCATGTCACCCCCAGTTCTTCTATGTTAGACCACACATTCCCACTTCCCACACCACTCATCATATGGTTTAGCGTCCATCCTCAATTATCTTTGTTGCTCTTCTTTGCACGCTTTCTGGAATCTCAACAACTTTTTGTATCATGGTGACAAAAATTGGATTCAGTATTCGAAGTGTGGTGTTACCAGTACAGTATAAACCAGTACTAACACTTCATGTAATATTGATTCTGTTAATGCAGCCTTGAACTGCATTGGTCTGCAGCACACTTAATTGTCACAGTGGCACAGTGGTTAGAATGCAGTACTGGAGACTATTACTGCTGATCACTGGTTGCCAGCAGTTTGGCAGTTCAGGTCTCACTGGCTCAAGGTTGACTGAGCATTCCATCCTTCTGAGGTTGGTAAATGAGGACCCAGACTGTTGGAGACAATAATCTGACTCTGTAAACTGCTTAGAGAGGGCTGTAAAGCACTGTGAAGCGGTATATAAGTGCTAAGTGCTATTGTCCACTAGGACTCCTAGGTCCCTCTTTCAGTTACTACTGTTGAACCAGAATATATATATTCTATATCTGTGCATTTGGGTTTGGGGTTTTTTTGCCTGAATGTAAAACCCTACTTTTCTCACCACTAAATTACAATTTGTTGTATTGGACCCAGTGTTCAACTCTGGCAAGATCGTTTTGGTTCCTGAGCTTAAAAAGTGTTGGCTATTCCCTGCAGCTTGGTGTTATTTGCAGATTCAATGAATTTTATGCCTTCATCTAAATCATTTATGAAGATGTTGAAAAGTACTGGACTTAAAATAGAACCTTGAGGTACCCCATTGCTTGCTTCCCTCCATGTCAAAGTAGTTCCATTGAGGACTACAGATTGAAAGCGGTTGGTCAGCCAGTTATAAATCCATCTGGTTGTGATGCTGTCTACTGCTCCACATTTTTCTATCTTACCAAGAAGTAAAGAGTACAGTGTACTTTGTCAAATTTAGTCATAAGACACTTCTTGATCTAGTGTGGCCAAGAAAAAAAAATCCAGGATAAACAAAGCCAGACTAGGAACAATGTCTACACATTTCAATTCTTGCAGTGACAACCCTTTATCTCCCTCTATGTAAATGAATTATTGTCATTCATTCCTAGGATAAAAATTAAAGTATTGCACTTCAGATCTTCACCCTGATATTAAGTGGCTTGGCCCTTCCTAAGGGGATCAGGAAAAAGCATTTCTCAGAGCTTTTCCACTACACACACACACAAACATCATAACGATGGGCACATTGATAGCTAATAATCAACTTCTACTTCAATTACAAACTGTACTAAACCTGTGCTATAAAAGCAGACTCTAGACCAGCAGACAGACCAGATAGGGGGTCAGGTCTGTTGCTAATGCAATGAGATTTATATCAATGGCTCATTGGTGTTACCCAAGTAATCAATGAGAAATAAATGCCTTAAGATGTATAACCTACCATGGAAGAACCCTGATTATTTCCTAGTTCATCGATCATGCTGGAAACTGCTACACGAAGAAAGCAAGAGTATTAATCTCCTAACCCAAGAAGCAATGACCTCCCCCCCCACTCCCCACACCACCTTTTTTCTCTTCAACAGATACAGCTTTTTTCCTCAAATGGAGATATATAAATATATATGGTTTGTCCTTTGGATATGGAACCTAGAGGGATGCTGCCACCATCTGACAATAAGAATTGTGTTTTAGATATTTAAGCTACAGTTACCCTCACTTTAGGTTAAAAACAGGATGCATTAGAAGAGGCAGTGAACCACGGCATTTTTATATTAAACTGTCTATGAAGACTTTCTTAGGTTCTGTTTAAATATCAAGGTGACACTATAGCAAAAAAAGGAAAAAAAAACCCAAAGGAAAAAAACACCAGTTCAATCCTCAACGTTGAAAATATTCCTGAATACATAATAAGACAACGCAAATGATTCCTTCTGGCTTCTCACTACATATGGGGGCCAAACTTTACAGAAAATAAACAACTGGGTGTATTGTAGTGTAATTGTACTGTACTGACTGCTTCTTTGTTTTAAAAGAAAAACTTTGTTTTTCAACCAGATTTTCATAATTGCACTGAAAGCACAAAAGCATCCGAGCTATCCACAGTCTGTCACCATTTAGAGAAGGACAAAGCACATGTTTAAGATGTGCTCCTTGTTTCCCAGAGTTACTTAAGCCCTCACTTCACAGAGTAGCTCCTGAAAGCCTAAAGGGGACTTTTCAAAAAGCTCCAATTTTTGACAGGCAGAAGTTTTCTCAAGGGCAGAAGCGCTTACCACATCAAGGCCTTACTCTGTAATATAGGAATCTGACAATTGTTGATATGCTTCCAGAATCAGTCAGCAAACACAAGGCATTTCTATGTGTCTTTGTGCTGTGCTTTCTGCAATATAGGCCCCAATCTATACTGCCTCCTAGAAACAGTATTCCCGAAAACCAAACCAAGCCTGTTTGGGGCTATAAAATTGTCCCTAATCTAAACTTAATGCTGCCAAACACCCTGTTGTAACTAAACATTATAATTAGTGAAACAACCACAGTATTTCAATGATGGTATTAACTGCTGTAAATGCAATTGATTTTTATTGTCAAAAAATTACTTTTGTTGCAACACATTATTACTCTGATTCTGTATAGGTTTGCAGGAATTTACTCCCACTCGTACAGAAGCAAGTGGTAATTTTTTTCAGTGAAACCTATTATGGAACAATGCCTGTGACAGCTAAAAGGAAGGATGGCCAACTACAAAGAGGATATCGACTTGGATCTCTAAACTACAACTTTGCTCTCATTGCCCATTAAATTCTGCATGCTGATGCTTTTGAGAAAACAAAAGGTAAAAGTAATGTGGAATTCAAATGTCATGATTTTCTGGATCAGGCAACCAGTTAAGATCATTGCTGCATCCAATTATTAAAATAGATGGGGCAGAAATTTGTGCAAAGGCGCAGACAGCTGTCCTGGGCAATGAATGTGACCTTTGGCAAAAGTTTCTAATTTAGATTGCCAAAAATTCAAGAATTCAGCATCTGTTGCCTATAGTTAATATAATATCATAAAGATAAGGTTGTTGGCAATAAATATGTTATATGAGATAGAAACATAAGTTAATATGCTGGTCCAGTGAAGATTAACGGGAAAAATAGCAACATGAGTTAAACCTTAAATTGCTATAAACTAGAGAAGAAATAACCCCTAATGGTGTAAGGAAGACAAGCAGCAGCAAAAGCTGGCTGTTATTTGGAAGTCACTATACTGAGGAAGGTTAGCCTGGGGGGGGGGGGGGGGGGATTATAAAGCTGAAGGAGAGTGTGTTGATGTCAAAGTAAACAATTGATTAAAAATAAAGAAGAACAGACCCTTTCTGGTCTGTTGTTGGTAAGGGAGGAATGAAATAGAAGAAAGCATTGCTCTGCCCCTCTGAATGGGGATTGTCTCTCAGACAGCAGAATATGGAATAAGTGTCCTACACAAACAAACACAAAAAAGGCTGGAATGGAGGCTTAGCATTCTTTGGAACTTGAGTCAACCCTGACCTTCCCTTTGTGGGCTTTCTGAGGTTAGGATTTCTTCCAGATGTTAGAAAGAGCTGGCTCTTAGAATCTCCCTCTCCAAGGTCACAGCCCCAAATTCCAGCTCCAGATAGGGGGAAACAAGCACATGCTATGTTCCTTGGGATAGTCTACATATATTCTTCAGAAATGAGCTTACATACACCGGCACAATGGATTGACTGGATGATGACTAATGTAACTCAATACCACAGATTATTAAACATAGTGAGGGGGTGTCTTTGCAAATTTTCCTTTGCCTTTTCATGTGAAAAATCAACCTAACATATTTGTAGTGTTATCACAGGGTTGACCTAAAACATTTCAATCTCTAAAAATGAAAAGCAAATAGCAAACTCCCCATAAACCAAGGTACAAAGTATCTAAGATTTGGCACTTGAAGCAGAATTCCCATAATGGTCAATCCCTAACACTAATTAAATAATGATAAAGCCACTTTCCTTAACCCCTACAGTCAAGTGATTGAGGTGAGCACCTCACTTTTCCTATGATAGCCTCCTTAATCTGGTAGTGTGGAGTTTCTCAGAGATGACCTTGGAGAAATTGCACAGCAACAGTTACAAAAGCAGGTTTTCAGCCCCAGAAATGAATATATTCGAAAGACACTTAAACTGGCTTTGCTTTAACTCCCTAGGATATAAGAGGGAGAGAAAGGAAAACAGAGACAGCTTTCAAGAGCCCATTACTAAAGCTTATCTCAATAAAGTATACTTTCAACCATTCTTTTAAGAATCTGTTTCTTGACCTGGTCTACCTGGAAGGTATTTTCCTGAGCGACTGAAAACACATGTGTGCAGCTAGAATACAGCCGTTCCAATGTATCTGGAGGCCTTATTTTGCTATACATATATAAAATATTATAAACCAAGATTTAAAATTCAGAATATTTTTTTACAAATCCTCAGATAATTACTTCTTGAATATTTTTTTTTGTAAAATAATATTAAATTTAATAAATTCATACCGCATTAAATCTAGTAAAATGAGGCTTTACTGGTTTTATCATGTATTTTACTGACAACCTCTCTGCTATAATTTTTTATGACAATGAAAGAGATAAGCTAAAACAAAATATTCATTTTTATATACTATCGCAATTAAATAGTCAAAGAAAATATCATACTTTTAAATAGTTTGCATAATGTCCATTCAGGACTTTTTCTTTTAATTTTCAGCATTGATTTAAAATTATTATGATTATCATACAAAAGCCATATTGGTGCACTGGTGCAGTGGTTAGAATGCAGTATTGGCAGAGAAATCTGCCCACTGCAAGGTTGACTCAGCCTTCCATCCATCTGAGGTCGGCAAAATGCGGGCCCAAATTGTTGGGGGCAAAATGCTGACTGTATGTAAACCGTTCAGAGAGGGCTGTAAAGCACTGTGAAGCGGTATGTAAGTCTAAGTGCTGTTGCTATTACGCTATTATGAAAAAACCGTGACTTTCCTTAGTGTCAGGCCTAGAAGCTTTGTATTAAAATGTATTGTTTTATCCCCAAAAATATAAAAGTAAAGAATGAATAGATTTTTATTTTACTATATTCAGGTAGCATAGACAGCATGCAGTAAAATAGCGTTTTAGTTGTTTTATTTTTACCATGTTCAGAAAATCTTGCATTTCATACAAACCCCCATAAAAATGAGATGACAGAAAACTGCTCAATCGCTAGTACATCTGCCACATATGCTCAGTGACTTCAAGATGAACATCTTATACGAAACCTATACTGAAACAATTTTTTCATATACTATTCAACTGTATGGTTATCTTGGATCGTAAATTGAAATCTCAAATTCATGAAAACCAGGAATTACTTGCTAGATTGTAACCAAATGATAGTCAGCTAACTATTTTCACCACCCAAACAGGCAGAACAGTTCACATTTAATTAAGATGCCCAACGAAGACATGTGGTAGAGGGGGAAAAAAACACAGGGACATCTATGTAAAGAGATGGAAAGTTATTCCATCTTTTATTCAGGATATAACACATGCCTAAAACAACCAGAATGTAAAACAACAGAACTATTAATTTTCACTTGCCACTAAGACACAATTAACTGCTGTCTGACCTAAGATGAAAGATCTCTGCATAAACTGTTTCCCCTTAGCACATTCCAGATTTTTTCATTTACTTATGCCCATAAGCTTATGAAAGAAGAATGACATTTACTGAAGCAGCTGAATCAAGAAGGAAATAAAGATACCAATGAAATTTGTAAACTCAATTAGACACCTGGAATTCCTTTTCCAACCAAACAGGTTTGCCTTTCAGCAGATACACTTGTTCACATCAATCAGCATAATGAACATCCATGTCTTTCCATTCATTAGGGATATTTTTCATGCATTATTCATTTTGAAAGCATTTCTGGGGGTGAAAAGAATTATAATTTAACATGTAAGCAGAAGTAGATTATCCCATACTTAGACAACCAATGTCCATCTATTCTAATATTCTCCAGATGTATGGAGACTATAACTCCCAGAATTCCCAGGTAGTAAGCGTGCAGCACATTGATGAGGAATTCTAGGCACCAGAGCATCAGGCACCACAAGGCATTGGGCAAGAAAAGACTCTCATGTGAACTGTGTGGGTTCACATAAAACTAAACCGTAAAATGATTTGTCTGGGTTTGGAGAATTTTAAGGCGTAGAGGAATACATTATATGAACACAAACTTTTGACAAACCATGCTTGGTTATGTCTGTACTAAGATGTAAACATCATTTGCTTCTTTTTGCATATTATGCATGCCCAACACTTTATCCAGTAACCATAATTAAGCAAAATGTGGGTTATTATGAACTGTTCACTATGCTCAATATGACTACACTTCAACTATGGTATATCCTACATAGTTTGCTTTATGGAATGGAGAGAAATCACTTCAGAAGGAAATGACACCCAGACAGAATTTCATCCATTTCATTCCAGTTTAATATAAATACTGTAATCCTAATTATATGGATCCTTTTCATGAATCCATTTTGTCAAAAATGACGCTAACCCTATGCATATTTAGTTCGATGTAAGTTCTTCTGAATACAATAGGACTTTTTCCAAATAATCTTTATTTTTTTTTCATTTTAATGCAGACATCATCATGAGCCAAAAGGTACTGGATGCAAATTCTATATACTGAAGGTGGCAGACAGACTAATCAGAGACAGGAAGCAAACACCTATCTGGGAAACAAACATCTAAGTATTGCAAAAACCAAAGATAAAAGATAAGCACAGTATGAAAAAGATGCCATATGAGATGAACCCATTCTATCAAAGTGCAAAAAATCACTGGAAACCCAAAAATGGGAGAAGGAAAACTTCAAATCTACCCAGGGAAAATCTGGGGTGATACAGAGTCTTATGGAGGAGAACGCTACATAAACACTCCATGTTGTAACATTTTATTATTGATAATATAAGATTTTTAAAAATCACAATTGCTGTAGAAAGTATTTTGAAGACTGGGCAGTTTTCTTCCGATTTGTGATACCAAATAATATTCCATTTAAATACACTAATTGCATATGTGTAGGGTTATTTCCAAACTAATTGGTTAACTTTTGAGAATTAATACATTTTAATCAGTAAGCCATTTCTATATATATGTATATATTGTTAACAATCAAGACCATGTCCTCCAGATATTTTGGGACTACATTTCCCAGAATTCTCTGATAGCAAGAGTAGAACACATTAATGAGGAATTCTAGGCGCCGGAGTATCATACAAGAAAGGATTGTTCTATGCAACACTATGGTTTAGTGTTGTTGGTTCACACAACACTAAACCATAAAATACTTTGTTTGGGTTAGAGAATTTAAGGCTCAGAAGAATGCAGTAAAATAAATATAAAATATAAAAATTAAGAATGGTTCATCAAAATTTCAAAAACATATTTCAAAGTTCTTTTAATGCTTTCTAACTATTTCCTCCTTTTCTTCTAAAAGTATTTGACGATGGATGCCACTGTTTTAGTCTCCACAATAGGCTAATTTGCTTCTACTGAATTCACAGGAAAGGTTGCTTAAAGAGTCAAAAACGCTGGTTCCATTTTATAGGAATAACAGCAGAGTAATAACCAGCGGCAATACTGATTTACAATCTGATTAAAACTAACCTGCTGCTATATTTTGATTCCAAGAAAACAAAATAAAAGGCCTGGTATACCAAGAATCCAGATAAAACCATAGGTCATTTAAGTGGCATGACAGATAAAGAATCATTCATGGAGCAGAAAGATGAGAAATATGTAGAATGTGGGGTCCGTTAGACAATTAGTTATCCTCAAATGATAGCCACAAAACTGAATTATCAGTCTTCTGAGAGGGTGAATAGAAGAGATTCTTCTATTCACCCTCTCAGAAATGTGTACTCTATCATAGTTCAGGTCAAGACTTGTATATAGACCGCCCATCTATATTGATCAATAATTTCTATAGCAAATGTCACTCTACAGTATCATTACATTTTAAACTCTGCCTTTCACAAGAACATTATGACTAAAATATAACAAAGAACAGTTGAAAAATCATACCTTTATATAGATCTTCCTGAATCCAAATTAAATATTCTAACTTTTGCATGAAGTTTTTAACAGAATGAGATGTTGCCTTTGCCAGACAGCTGAATGCAAGCATTTTCAAAACAGCGTTCTTATTTTTCCACAGAATTCTAGAGCTAGGTCTCCTTGTTCACACTGCTTAAATCAAGTTAAATTAGATTGTTGATTAAGATGAGAGAATATTTTTTATAATCTATTTCTTTCGAATATCTCCCTGTGATAAAACTGATGCCCTAATTTTAAATATAATAGCACTGTGATATTTAAATTATAACCACTGGCAATACACGGACAATGCATGATACACAGACACAATGAACTAAATAAATCATCTATGCTGTATTTCACTTTTTAGAAATGCTGTTAGAAAGATAATGTGAAAAGCATGTTTTCCATAAAAAAACAAACATAGAAGCAGGAAAACAAAAGTACATTAACCTGGAAAATTACAACACCTTGTTGTTGTAAATAAAAAAAAAAGGCAAAACAAGAAGAAATAAAATCACTCAAAAACCTACACCTGAAAATAATATCAACTAATCTTATTTGACAAATACAATATAAACATTAGTTTTGATACAAAGCCACAGCAACTGCTCCGGGATCTCTGCCAAAACTGAATTCATCTGATATTATAAAATGATTTTTGTGTTCTATTTACAATTCTAGTAATTTTGGTCCAGTTTGATGAACATAGGGCAATAACACATGTCCTTAGTTAGAAAAAGAAAGACAAACTGTGAATATTTCTCCAGGATCATGTACTTTAAAATACTTGCAATGCTGCTTTCCAAATATGAAACCCTTTTGGGACTTATAATAAACAACAGTAGTTTCAAAGGTGTTAAGTCTTCAGCAGTGCAATAGTGAATCTTGTTCATGTTACCGCTAAACTTTAAGCCCAGAAACATATTCACACTTCTGAAGCTTACAGATCTTTGGGATTTAACAGTCACAGTGATTCTTCAAGGTACCCATAGCTACCAATGGGGAGAAACAGTCATTATGAGTTGGATCCAAAAGGTTTCCGCAAATTGATATACTGAAGTTGAAATGAGAATTACGACAATCTTACGTTCATTTGATTCAGTGTAACTTAGTTGTCTTAAAATTTTGCTCACATCAGACCTTACCTATACTTACTACAGGTGGTCCTCAGTTTACAACCATTTGTTTAGTAATATTCAAAGTTACAACGGCACTGGAAAAAGTGACTTATGACCATTTTTCACACTCACAACTGTTGCAGCATCCCATGGTCACATGATCAAAATTTGGATGCTTGGTAAATGATTCATATTTATGACAGTCTCAGGGTCATGTGATCACCTTTTGCAACTTTCTGACAAATAAAGTCAATGGTTCCCCAGATTCACTTAACAACCATGTTACTAACTTAACTGCAGGGATTTATTTAACAACTGTGGCAAGAAAGGTCTTAAAATGGGGCAAAACTGTCTCACTTAACAACTGAAATATGGGCTCAATTGTGGTCATAGGTCATAAGGGCTACTGTACTTTTCCTCTGACCTGGCAAAAGAAGTGGAACTATATCAATGCAAGATAAACTATTAACTATTATGTGAGACATTGGAATTTGGCAATTCTTTAGATGAGAAGTAAAAAGGTGCTGCATTTGCACCCTTGTACATTCCAAGCATCGTTTTGAAAACATTGTGTAACTTTCTAAAATAGAATTAGATTTCTTTAGAAACTCATGCAAGCAGGCCTTAATGTTCTCCTAGGATCTGTTAACATGCCAACGTTATTTCAGTTAATGCCAAGTGAGAACTAACCAAAAGCATCTGATCCACAAGTTTCACTTTTGATTGTGATGGGATATAACTGCAATAAAGAAATAAAATATACCTGCCCAATTTTAAGCTAGTGTATAGCAGTATGTAAGAATGATGAATTATAAATTTAAGATTAGGCGATCAGGAAACAATTATTTTGTTTTTAATTACTTACTTTAATAGGAAATGTTGACTTCTGTGCCTGTATAAAATGTTATCTTAGTCTGTTGAAGACTAAGAACAATGTGACACTTATGTTTTCAACTATGCTTCTTAGTAACAGATATTATACATGCTTATACTTGGTTTTTTGAAATGGAAAACATTACCATAATTACTACTTGCTAATACTGGTTTTACGTAAACACTCCAGGTTGGTTTTATAACTATGTAATGTCAGGCGTACCTAGTCAGAACTAAATCTTACCGCATACAAAGACACTTCTTCCCAAGATCATAGCTTATTTAAAATAATTATTTTAAATTTGCAAAAATTTGTAATTAAATACTTCTAGTGCAAACATAATAAATTTCTAATATAAATATAAAACCATCTTTGGTTGCAATGTACATTTGATTCTTCTTAAAATTCCAACCTGTTCGAATACCTTTAAGCAAAACTTAGATATGTCTTTCAAATGTTCTTAGATTAAAATAAAGTCATACCCCTTTTATTTTATGGTTGAGATTCTGTTTAATATTTTTCCATTCTGCCTGAGACTTATAGTTATCATTCCAACACAAGAAGGCACTAGATGATAGAAACTGCACCACTGTGACCAGAGGATATGACTAGGCCATTTCTTCAACATGTTAAGGAAATCAGGAACACCCTATGGTAATGTGCATTATTTACATCATGGATGACATTCTCTTCCCTTCCATTTTTAGGGCTAGCCAGCATGACAGCCTCTGCACTGTCCTTAGGCTATAATTAGGTCAATTGGATAGATGAAGTTTGAATTTACTATCATGGAACATTAATGTTTAGTTCCTACAAGGCAAAGATCAGCTATATACTATGACAGCTATATTTTGAAAGTGATTGGAGGAACATGAAATTGAGGGTCTTTTCTTGTTAGATATTATAATATTATGGCAGGAGGATAAGCTTTTTACTATTTTTAATTATTGGCACCTTGTCATTTGGGCAGCCTACAAGTTTAATATATTATTATTACTGGTTTATCCCACAGCCAACCAGATGTTTAGGATGGATTTGGAATTATTACAGTTATCCATGTTTCACCAATTTAAACACTGTGATTTGAGGAGGATGTGTGTGTGGGTGCGTGTGACACAGCACCTTTTAAAATAATGGAGATTTACTGAAATAACTCATCAGCAACGTGTTGTGACAGATGGGTGAATTGTTGCAAATAACCAAATCAATTAAACTGAAAACCAAATGACAAGAACTTGGCTTTCCAGACATTCAGTCAACGTTTTTTTCAAGGCAAGTAGTTTTCTCAGGGTTCCCTGTGGGAATCAACTGTATGCAAGCAGACTTTTTTTGTTGTTTTTGGTTGGCTGGTTAGGAAACCTTCACGCTGTAAATAATAGGTTGGGTAACCAGGTACATACTGTCCACAATACTTTCTAAGCACCTTTCATACTGAATTCAATGGGATCTAGTTCACAATAAGTGTGCTTACACCTGTCGCTTTGGAACGTTAATTGTCAAGAAGAAAAAATATGTCTAGATAAAATTCTGATCAAGAGTTCCACCTGTGACCCTAAATAATGAAGCTTTAGAAAAGTTACATTTTATATTATGTATACTAAAACACTAACAGAAAAAGAGCTTTAGAAATTCTGGTTCATTCAGTCACTAGCAGAAAGAGACAGGCAGGTTTTTGAGTAGGATTTTGTTCAAACATTTAAGTAATACAATTCACTTTTCTACTTCTTTGCTTTGAAAAATTCTTTATGAATGAAGTTTGATACAAGGGGGGAAATACTAGTATGGCTACTACGGCAGGCCTTTCTGTTACACCAATATGATCATTGTAATGAATTTAATAAATTATTATTAACCTTTCTAAGCACCTTTTGAGTATTTTATGTCAGTAATCCTAAACACATTAACTAAGAGGTACTTATTCTAAGTAAACACCCATTGGTTCAGGTTAATAAAAATTTGATGTGGTATAAGAGTTACATTAAAGCAAACTTCAAACATCAGGAAGAATTAACTCTTGTGCACAAACATTCTGCAGTATCAATTAATTTATTAATTACTATGGATTTTGTTTGTGTATTCAGTTGTGCAGTGGACTCTATTGGAATATATATACATAAATTAGAAAGGTAATAAAATTAATCCCTCAAGACAAGCTAAAGTAGCTTGATAAACACTTGCTATCTAAGCACAATGAGCAAACTCAAGTTTAGTTGAAGCAGACTTTTGCAAACTTTAACAAAGTAAGGGTGCTGTCTAAAGCAGCACTAGAAATCTTTTACAGTTTTATTAGAGGGCTGTTATTACAATTGTTGTTCAAGAACTACTTTTAAAAACCCCAAACAAAAGAAATGCTCTGCATATAGGCAGATTTGTCATTCAAACTAATACAATCTTACTAAACTTAACCTCACAATTGTACATTCATTCATTAGTTTATGCAGTACTTAAATGTACAAAGTTGTTAAACTGACTTGGACATCACAATGGATCTTATTTATATGATAGTTAAGTTCAAGATTTTAAAAAAATGAGAGAGAGAAAGACTGAAATGTGGCACTTTAAGATCACCAATTAATTCCAGGGACAATAGTGGAATGAATGAAATAAAACCAGTAAGTCAAACACCCAATGTCTTATTTTTAAAACTCTTACCTTGGACCTTTCCTTGACATAGTATTTACCCAATCTACTGCCACAAAACATCACCAGCCTATCTACCAGCGACAAGAGAAAGTTGATGGCCTCGCATCCTTCCTCGGTGCCTGCGATCCATTTTATCTGGTCTCCTCGCAAGTGTCTCTTGGAGATGCCCTGGCGCTGGCCGGCCAGTTGACCGTCCTGCAGCTCCCCTCTATAATGCATCTGTTTCACACATTCTAAGACGCAGTCCCCTATTATCTCGCCCAAGAAATTGTCCAAGTAGCAAAAGCCAATATCGCGCAAACAAGGTACAATGTAGTCCAGGGCGATTTTCTCTAAATCCAATCTCATAATATCGCCCAATGGCATTTCAGTAACGCGATTGATTTCTCACCTCTAAATAATGTCCAAAAGAGCAATCGAGTATTGGATTGGTCCCAGAGGCTGCTCGGGTATCGGTTATTTTTAACAAAACGAATCGGCCGCTCGCTTAAAGCATATCTAACCCTTAGATGTCGGGATGGAGAGCCGCAATCTGTGTCAGGGAAGCAACGAAGCGGAGCGCGCAAAAAGTTTTGCTGAAGTAATACTCGGTCTTCCGTGCAGCCAGCGGTCACCGTCTCCGCTCCTCGCCACTCCTGGCGATCCAAGCAAGGCTGGAGAATGGAATGAAGGGCGACTCCCCCACTCCCCCCACCCCCGGAGCTGCCTTCCACCTACTGTAAGAGTAACACCTTGGCCGACAGACAATTGCTATCGGTGTAGATCAATGTGAGAAGTGAACGACACCCTCCCTTTTTTTTTTCTTTTGGCTGATAGGATCACTCCCCCTTTTTGGGGAGCCACGTCCGGCAAACTCCTTTCCAATTTAATTACCAAGGCAAGCAGATGGGCCCCCTCTCTGATTTAATACGTCTGCTACGTGCAGGATGTGTTCCCAACTTCTACAGCCAGCGGCACGTGGGTGGAGCCCCGGCCCAGAAACAATCTCTGCCGCGCGCGCCCACACATCAACCAAAGGGAGCGTGGACGCAGCCAATCAACGAAGAGACGAGGTGTGGCTTCGGACGGTGCTTCCAGCCACCCTCCCCCCCTCCCCCCGCCCAATTCACGGCTAGAATTGCCGCGTGGGGGGGAGGGGAGTCGAAGAGCCGCGTGGCTGTAGGGGGCGTGGCTTGGGACTTGCCAGGCTTGAAGACCACACTCCAAGGGGGGCGTGGTCTCCGCCATTGAGGAATTCTACCCCAGCATGTACGCGGGTCACATACTACAGGCCAATGTAAACAAACGGGAGGGAAAGGGTGTAAGCGCGCAAGTGACAGGGGAGTTCCTCCTGGCAAATGAACCTAACCGAAAGGGGTTGAGTTTACAAGCGCTCAGCAATTTTGCCCCGGAAGGCGTCTTCCCCATTTTTTCCCCACACCTGACTTTCTGCAGACAAAGCCTTTCAGACGCACAACAATTATTTTATAAGCGACGTTAGTCGTATTTTAACGTTTTAAGTGCCCTCGTTGCGGATGCTGCGTCCAAAAGGCTTCTACGATTTTAACCGAATGGATACCGCATCTCATATATGACATCTAAAAAAAAAAAAAAGCAAACCACCCCCCCCCCTCCGATTCTTGCTACGTAACAATATAAAAAAATCAACAAGATGAAAACTTTTGAATAAAAATCTTCGAGATGTACTTCCGATGAAGTGTATTTGCATGTTTCTGAAAAAGTGAAATGAAAGAGAGAGAGAAAAAGACAGAAGAATTGCTCTTGATGTTGCGAGAATACCCCCTTCTTGTCCGGTTCGGAAATCAATCACGTGTAACTCGTATTAGCTTGTGTGAATTCGTCCCTTAAACTTGTATTTTACTAAACGAACGGATTAGGGTATTTAAAAGAGAAAAATAATGCCAAGACAGACAAACATACAAGAGTGGCCAGAACGGCACAGCTAAGAGTTCAGACTCCAAGTGACAGCGAGATTAGAAACTTTGGGAAAGTTGTTGGTAGTAAGTGAAGAACAAAGTCCTGGATACTGAAACTACTAACCTTGTGTCTTCCTCTAATTTTGTAATGCCCCAGCTTCCCATCTGCGTACATGATGAGCTTATCCATTTTTTTCAGGAGGTAGCCTATGTTCTCACATCCTGGTTCACTGCCCTCTACCCACAAGATCTTGTCCCCGCGGATGGCTTTGTTGCTGCCCAGTTTCTGACTCGCCAGGGCTCCGTCCTGGAATTTGTCACTCAGGTGCAAAGCCAGGACTTCTTGGAAGATTTTCTCGGCTATCCGGGTTCCCAGGAAATGGTCTACAACGCACAAGCCATAGGCGTTCATGCAAGGCACTATATAGTGTAAAACTAGCCTCTGAGCATCTCGGCGGTGCTCTCGGACGGGTGCCCGCTTAGGCGGCGAAGGGCCGGAGGGCAAGGCGCCCTCGACCACTCGCACTTCTCCCGAGTTGCCGGGGGAGAGGAGAGCTCCCAGGGAGCCCCTCGCCGGCCCGTCCGGCTGCTCCTTTCGCCCGGCTCGGTCCCCATCCTCGCTGCTTTCGGGGTGACCGATGAAAATCTTCCTCATGCTTTCTACTGAGTCGCCACTGAGCTCGGTCGGAGGCCGCACGGCTGCTTCCCTGCCCGAGGCCATCTGCAGGCAAGTCAGATCCGCCTGGCGGCCGGCATCGCCTTACTAGGGCGACGGCATGCCGCTGCTGTTGCGTGTGGCCCTGCCCGAGCCGGCCCCGTGCGGGAAATGCCATGTTCGCCGCACACTACCGGATACCAGAGGACAAGCCGCTCGGGAGCGTGCACACGTACCAATGGGAGCGAGCGGCACATTGCCCTCCCGCCCCCCGCCTCCCTCGATCCCGCCTCCTCCTCGTGCCGCCGCCTCCTCCCCCGCCAGCCCTCGGGTACACGGGCTGGGAACACGCGAGATCCAACGAAGCGCACGAAAAACTCCCGGGCAGTGCTGGACGTGCAAGGGAGAGGAGGGCGTCTGGGATTGGTACGTGCCCTCTTTAGTTGGGAACGGCCGACGTGAGTCACCCAAAAAAAACTGGAAAGCGCGCTGGAGGTATTTTTCCCCGTTCATCTGGATGGACCCGGTCTTTCTCCGAAAAATATACATGTTCCCCCAGACCCTCACTTCTTTCATCTTGTCCCAAGCTGGAGATCGTGAAAATGGTAGCTACCCCCGAGTAGTTCCATCTGCTTGGTGGATGGAGCAATAATGCCGGGACTAGAGCCGGCGCAAACATTTCAGGCAGTAAATATTTTTCATAATCCCCTCTTGAAAACCGCTGAAACCAAGAATTTGCAGTCCCAGGAAGGCCTTAGGAGATAATAGGAGCGTGCATATTCCCATAACTGGATTTTATTACAGTCTAGGTTACCAGTATACATAAATTCCTGTGGATAGTGCTCAGTTTGAGAGATCAGGTTTGGTGTAATAGTTTAAGACAGCAAGCTAGAAATAGGAAGACTGAGTTCTAGTCCTGGTTTAGGGTGAAACTAGCTGGGTGATCTTGGACCAGTCATTCCATCTCAGCCCTAGGAAGCAGACAATGGCAAACCAGTTTGGAAAAACTTGAAAAACTACAGAGACTTGTCTAGGCAGTCATCAGGAGTCAACACTATCTTGAAGACAGACACACAAAACCACCAAGTTTAGTTTGTACACTCCCAGTCAGTCCCTGTATCCAGATCAGAGTAAGTATGCAGGCCATTGAGTTCACCTAGCAAAAAGAAACACAGCTTGGAGGTTTTTTTTGGGAAATATTGGCAAGCATTAAAAATTGAACTGGGAAAACAGGATTAAAAGCAGGTGGGATTCTGGAATTAGATCTTTGAGATCTTAATACTAACTCTGGTTCTGATAGTGTATCAGCAGTTCCTTCTGAACCTAACTATCATATTCTTCAGATTCATTTTCAGAAACCTGACTGCACACCACTCTGAATTAATTGTCAAGTTCAACCTCAGAATTATTTCAGACATCAGCAGTCTATTCTTTTTCATCCAAGTTATCTTGGCTTGCTCTTCTAGCAAGATTTTTTTTTTGATCCCAAGGTCACTGCCACTTTATGCTAAGGCGGCTCAATTAGGATGTTTTAAGCCCTAATGAATATCCATTGTGTACAATTCCTAAGTGCTGGTTCAGCTGTCTGCTTAACATGAACTTGAAAATACATGGAGATGGTTTTGTGAATGTGAAGCTTTAAGGTGCTCTGGGTGCTCGGGTTGGTTCTGGTTTCCTGGTGAACCCATATTTATTTGCTAGCTTTTTAAGGATCTTTAGCATTTATCTAGTGTTCAAGAACAAAGAAGGGGCTGATACATGTACTTCAGAAAAGAAGTTATTTCTTTGTCTAATAATAGTTGGTGAAACTTACAAATGCCAGTTTTGAAACGAGCCTCAGCATCAGACCTCACTCTTGTGCCATTTTGCTTTTTAAAAATAAATAGCAATAGCACTTAGACTTCTATACCGCTTCATGTTGCTTTACAGCCCTCTCCAAGTGGTTTACAGAGTCAGCATATTGCCCCCCCCCCAAACAACCTGGGTCCAAATATATTACCTTTTGGATGTTCAGGCAGGGGCAAAACAACCATTTATTGAGATATCTTAATTTTAATTTTTGCACTGGACTAATGACATAAATAGCTATTTCCAATCATTAATGTGCGTACAAGAGAGGTACAAAAATACTTCCTAAAGAGTCTTCCTCATTGATAGCATTGCAGAAAATATATCAGACCAAAGAAGGCGAAGAACTGCTTTCTGTTGTCCCAGAGGTCAGGAGACAGAGTAATTAAATTAGCTTGCAGGAAGCCAGATAAACCAGATGAATCTGCTTTTATGGAACTTAAATCAACTTATCTTTAAGCAAAGGCTGGACGGCCAAGTTCTGTGGAAGCTTTAGTTTGGATCCCAGTGTTGGATGCATGCCGGCAAGGGGCAGGACTTTTAATATCCCTGTCTGTTGTCATAATTTTCTATGGAAATAGTCATACTTTAAGATGTTATTTTAGTTAGTCTAAGTAAAAGGATAAAAGATGGGGAATAGAAGATGGGGAATAGCCAAAACAAAGAAAAGCTAGTTTGTTTGTTTGTTTGTTTATTTATTACATGTATTTATATGCTGCCCTTCTCTCGAAGGACTCAGGGCGGCGAACACAAGTTAAGAAACATGTACAATAAAATCGCACATTAAATCAAATAACTAATTAATGATAAATAATAAACCCAGAATCGGAGTCAGCCTGTTTGCTTGAACAGCCAAGTCTTCAGCTCCTGGCGGAAGGAGTGGAGATCAGGAGCCATCCGGAGCTCAGTAGGTAGTTCATTCCAGAGGGTGGGAACACCCACAGAGAACGCCCTACTCCTGAGCACTGCTAGATGACATTGGCTCGCCGTCGGAACCCTGAGGAGAGCGGCCCTATGTGAGCAAACAGGACGGTGGGAACCAGGCAGGAGAAGGTCCTGTAAATATCCTGGACCTAAATCATGTAGGGCCTTATAGATGAGAACCAGCACCTTGAAGCGGACCCAGAGAACCATTGGTAACCGGTGCAGCTGATGCAGGAGGAGTGTTATATGGGAGTATCAAGGGGCTCCCGTAACAACCGGGAGTTCCTCTGATTCCTGCAGTGAATGTTTGGCTTTGAGGTTCAAGGGCAGGATTAAGACTCAAGTGATGGCCTCTGATCACATCACCTCTGATTGCATCAACTAATCACTTGTTTCCTGTCTGGATTGTTCTATCTATTTATATAATCTCTCCCTTAATCATATAGGAGAAGCTAGTGAGATGGAGCTGCCCTTTCCTTAGAAAGAGGAAACTATTGCTCTTGGTTGCTCACTCTTGGAGTGTGGAGAATTAGTCTTCACCAACACACCATTCAGTTGGAGGGGGGAAAAGTAGCTAACACAAGGGGCTAATGTTTTTCATGTCCAAGCATTCTTCAGTGCCCAGGAAGTTAATGAGTATAGGTTGCATTTTCTGCATAGCTGCATTAGGGGCCCAATCCCCTTTTCTATGATATCCATGGTTTGTGAACCAGAATGAAAAAGGAGGAATTACAGTTGTTTCCTCTTCTTTGCACATTCCTGCCCATCTTCAGAAGCTATGAAGTTAAAAGCACCATTATATATGAAAGCTACTTTGGTACAAAACACCAGGCTAGAACCCAAGAGACCATGAGTTCTACTCCCACCTTAAACACAGAGCCAGCTAGGTGATTTTGGACCAGTCACTCTCTCTCACCCTGGGAAGGAGGCATCTGCAAAGCACTTTTGAAATCTTGCCAAGAAAATTGCAGGGACTTACCCAGGTAGTCACTAGGAGTCAACACTGATTACAGAGCACCTAAGCAATATAAACAACAACAGCCCACCTGTTGTAGCTAAAGGAATAATCAAAGTGTTTTGATTATTGAATAACGAGTGCAAATCTTTATTCAAATTAGAACCTAAAGTGGAACAAATTGTACACTCATTTTCTTAACTACACAATTTACAGTATACCTGGGAGTACAGTTGTAAAGTTCAACCACCTTCTCTATAGATTTTTCTGTAGCACTGCAGTGACACTGCTAGTTCCATAATTTTTAGTCTAAAATCTGTTAAAGGTAAATCTTGTTTTTATTGTACATCGAGCCACAAGGCTCAAATATTTAGAAAGACTACTTCTTTAGTGTTACTTTTCAAATACCTTTTAGATTATCTGCCCTGCTTATGTTACAGGATCCTATTACTCTAAACGTTGCTTAAACTAATGTCCAGTATGTGACACTGTTTTGAGATATGCCTGTCACATATAGCCGTTCTTATGTACAATAGCCGTTCTTATGTACAATACAGTAGTATATTCCAAACATGAAAAGTATGAACATTTAATAAGAAAGCTCTACAATTAATAATTCATGTCTTTTATGTAAATTATGTCAATTTGGAATCTGAGCAACTGTAGCACAGTAAGTATATTTCCTTCTCTTTAAAGGAGCTTGCTGTCCTTTTGAATTTATAGTAGCAACTTGAAGAACAGCTCCCAGCACCGGCACTTAAATTTGAGAAAAGAGATATAGGGATTTGCTATAAATCACTTTTGATTGTGTTAAGATTGAGGTGTCTTTTTAAATATGTTATTGTTCAGTGCTATTCCCTACCCCCATTGTGCATTTTTTAGGAATTGAACTGAATACTGTTAGATGTATAGCATAGCATATAAACTCTTTGCTGTGAGATACTTCTATCTCACAAATGAAATCTAGGTAAACCTCTTAGGTACATATTGAAGTCAAAACTTACTAAAAATAAAGGTTGTTTTATATCATTATTGGGTACCTTAGGTTTCTTTTTTCTTTAAAATGCCATGTCTAAATCAGGTAACTGGAAAGATTCTCCAGTTACTTTATAGAAGAGTAAACAAGGTAAATTTATATGGGCCTCCTGACAACTGGTATATTAATGTACTTTAGTACTACTAATTCAGGTACTATCTTGATAAATAAAACAACATTCTAAGATTAGCAAGTATGGTACAAATGTTTCGGGGTGCTCATGGTGCAGTCATATAAGGAATGCAATAGATGTTGTTTTAACACTGTTCCCTACATTCCAGTGCCTTTTTCTCCCCACTGAAAAGAATGTATGTTGAAACCACTTCCTCTATATGTAGAACATTGCTCTGTTTTCGCACTTGGAATGACTGCAGTGGGAAGGCTGCAAATGTAATCCATCCCAGTATTGGAGAAGCATTTACCTGAAAAGGATACAGTGAGGAGGAGGAGGAGGAGGAGGAGGAGGAGGAAGAGGAAGAGGAAGAGGAAGAAGAAGAAGAAGAAGAAGAAGAAGAAGAAGAAGAAGAAGAAGAAGAAGAAGAAGAAGAAGAAGAAGAAGAAGAATTGTTAACTCCAATTGAAACCAAACCTGGAGATATCCCACTCCCAGGAGTGGTATTCAGCGGGTTCATACCAGTCTGGCCAAACTGGTAGCGGAAATCATGGGTGGGCCCATCACCCCCCGCCCCACCCACCCCCACCCCAGCTCTATTCCGTCCTATTTAGGCAGATTTTCGAGGCTGGGTGCATGCACAGAAGGTGCATGAGCAAGCAAAGCACATGCATGGAAGGCTGGGCGCATGCATGGAAGACGCGTGCGAAGCGAGCATGCAAGGTGAACCAGTGGTAAGAATATTGGAAACCCACCATTGCCCACCCCTCATTTCAAGAGGTCCCTCCCCCCCAAAAAATAAAGAGGTGGAGCAGGAGGTAGTGATGGTGGTGGTGATGCAGGACACAGGTAACTGGATGCTGAAGGAAAATTACTGTGCAGAGTTGGTCAATGAGGGAGATGGGTAATTCCTATATATGATGAATAAATAATAAAAATATAATTAAGCCATTCCTTTGGCCATTGAAAAAAGAGTATGGTGAAAAGTAAGTAAGTATGCATTGTTAACCATCCATTTTGAGTTTTGAGTCTGGCCAAATGGCAGTGTCTCTCCATTTCAAGGTGGCGCAGTGGTTAGAGTGCTGTACTGCAGCTAGTTCAGCCGATCAGCAGATCAAATCTCACCGGCTCAAGGTTGACTGAGCCTTCCATCCTTCCGAGGTGGGTAAAATGAGGACACAGATTGTTGGGAGCAATATGCTATTTAGTATACTGTCGATTGTTGTAAGCCGCCCAGAGTCCTCGGAGAGTGGGCGGCATAGAAATATGATTAATAAAATAATAATAAATAAATAAATTTCTTTTTCAAAAAATTACATAGCTCTGTATTTCAGGAGGAAAACAACAATTTCCCAAATCCATAGTAAATACTTTTATAAGAATTAACCCGAATAGTTAGTTCTTTTATAAGAACTAACCCTGACAGTAATGTTATCCAAATTTTATTCTGAGAGAAATTTCGTGAAGCCCTGCTATGACAGATTCTGCAGTGGCCTGCAGTTGGCCTTGTAACCCCAGTGTGCCCAATGGATCTGCTACAAGTTTTATCATAATAATTAAAGGCACGGTGTGACCATTCGAATACGTGCTTCTCTGCACACATAAAGTTCTGAGAAAGGGAAAAATGTGTCGTAAATACTTCCTCCACCGTTGGTTAAAAAAATTCTGTGGTTTCTTCACTTTTTTTTTTCAAGAATGAAGTCAGAATTGCTAGCAAAAAGGTCATAAAAAGTTAAGAGCTTCTCCTTTTCTCTTGGGACAATTGCAGAGCTCATAAAATATTCTTTCAGACAGGGTGAAATTTATTATCACAGGATTGTTGTGATATTGGACAGAATATATTGTTATCTTTTAAGTGATGTAAATATTTTTGTGGATAGATCTAAGCACCCATAAAGTTATGGTTTATCTTTTACATTAAAATCCTACCTTTATTTTTGTATTCATGATTATTCCCTCCGCATTTTACTCCCCTAACAAGTATGTAAGTAAGATTAAAGATACTGATTAGTAACCCAAAGTCATCTGGGGTTTGATGCTGACTGCTGATCTGAACTGAGATCTCCCAGTCCTAAATTAACATTGTAAGCCAATTAGGTGTCCTCTAGATATATTAACTGTATCTCCCATCCTTTGGTCCTATAATTACTGGAGCTGATGGCAGTAGAAATTCAAATCATTTGAAGTTGGTATACTATCATGGCTGATATTTAATTATGTATCCTTTTGAGCAAAGAACTAGGTTGTCTTCAAGATGAATCTATATCCAATTAACAAAACAATTCTGTAACTATCTAGTCATATAGCCTCAGATACATATATAGGATTGCCACTTAAGGTGTTCAAAAAGATGTAAACAGAGAGAGATAGGGGGATACTATTTAATTCTGAATACTTCAATTTCTTTCTTTCAAGTTGCATGGCTTTTTGTCTTGCCCAAACAGCTCTGGGTGGAGTGCAGAATTTAAAATTAAAACAACGGTGGAAATAAATATAAGCGGGTGACAGAAAAATAAAAGGGCAGCTGAGAATACCTACACACACACATATATAAAAAGCTCTCTATAAACAGAAAACTGCCAAATCAAGAATAAAAGTTCAAAAGTAGTCTTTTGCTTGCTCATTTCTTATTGCCTGATTTATTGGCCAATTTTATTCATGCTTTTTTTTAAAACCAAGAGAACATTACCAATCAAATGCATGGGCATACTGGTTGAAGCAATGCAGTCTATTTTCCTACCTCAGCATGCAATCCCTTCATTCTGATAGATGGAGACCAGATTTCAGACAGTTGCCTGCGCATTAGGCTGTTACATTTCCCCCCATCTTTTGTAAATGGGTATCAATATGGATACTAATGGTTGTTAATATGAGCAGCTAACCTTACTAATCACATAAAAGGAATTCACTGGGTTCACATGACAAAAGTGTTGGTTTTGAAATTAAGCAGCATTGAATCTATTTAATGAAAAGTCTGATGCCCTCACATAATAGTTTTCTGTGATATGGCCAAAATCCCTAGCTTGGAAGAAAGACATCATTTCTGCACTTCAGAAAATTCTGCTGTTGGCTACCCTACTGTTCATAAATGTGATCTCTGAATAGCCATGGGGCTCATTCCCTTTTCTTTAATCTTTTCTTGTCTCAAGAGCCTTAACAAATTGCCCTATTAGCAACTGAAATCAATTGGTTATTAGATAATTACCATAAGTAAAAAGCAGCATGCACTCATGATGGGTATCACGCATATGCAGCTTTCAACTCCTGCTGGGCAAATATTACTTTAAAAAAAACAAAGCAACAAAGAAGCCTCCTAAGTTCTTATCCTAATGTTTAAACAGTTTGGAAACGGCATTAGAGAATCTAATATTTGGTTTACAGGCTGTTGGTTTTCAAGATGCTGTCACCTTTCAGCATTCAGGCTATGGTTACTTTGAGATATAATATGTTTTGAAGGTATTTAAAATGCTACTTTCATAATTGGACCCAAAAAGAAAATCCATTTATTTAATACTTATTTGTCTGAATGTGTGAATAAAATGGAATTGTAGTACATGTGAGGAAGTAGGCTTAAACGATATTCCATAATACTAAATATTATTGTCATTCGCAGTTTCAACACTTGGTGAATAGGAAAATAGCATAGTTTTTAAAATTGATCTAAACATTCCTCACATTCCTCATTTGTGCACAAAAATTGAATATTTAGAACTTTTTGGTTTTGAGAAATAGATGTCTATGGAGATTCTCAGTCATCCAGTTCATGGTTGTCCGAAAGGTGTTTTTTCAAAAGGCAACTGTTGTTTTTCTTTGAAGACATTTTGCTTCTTATCTAAGAAGCTTCTTCAGTTCTGACTGAATGGTGGAGGATCATATCATATCGTTGTTAGCTCTCTTTTGAGAAATAGGCAGGTATGGTAGGGGTGAGACATAATAAAGATTGATAAAATTATGTATGGCATAATGATAGTAGAAGATGAAATTTATTTTATTTATTTATATGCTGCCTTTATTATTTTTATAAGTAAATCAGTGGACACATACAATGCTCCTTCCGCCACCTGTTTTCCCTAAAACAACAACTCTGTAAGGTGAATTGGGCTGAGAGAATGACTGGCCCAAAATCAACCAGCTGACTTTCTTGCCTAAGGCTGGATTAGAAATTATCTATAGAATTTTGCTGTTGGTGATAATTCCGAACACAATAGCTTTAAGAGGCTAATTCGGATAGTATACAGCTATTAATAGTCAAATGTCCACTTTCAGGAGCAAATAGCAACATGCCTTGCCTGCTACTAAGCAACAGTGTGGAAAATGATTGTATCTATATGTCCTGCTCATGGCATTCCAATAGACACCTGCGCAGCCACTTGAAGAAAGGGTACTTCAACTACATACAGTAGATGTTTCCTCTGAATCGGCACTGCTCTGCCTTATTTTTTAAGTGTGAAGACGTATTTACAGCTTTAATCAGTAGTGTTTCTTTTCATTAAAAAAATTGTGCTGAATATATTAACAAAATATATGCCTATATTCTGTGGAAAGACTAATGTGCCATGGCAATTATGGCACATATATATCTCCCTTTTCTGTCCCTTTTCCTTTTTATAGCAATAGCAAAAGCAGTTAGGCTTATATACCACCCCATAATGCTTTGCAGCATTATTTATATCAGGGGTCTCCAACCTTAGCAACTTTAAGCCTGGCAGACTTCAACTCCCTGACTGGGGAATTCTGGGAGTTGAAGTCCACCAGGCTTAAAGTTGCTAAGGTTGGAGAGCCCTGATCTAGATGGTTTAAGTGCGTTTGCATATTGCTCCCAACAATCTGGGTTCTCATTTTACCAACGTTGGAAGGATGAAAGGCTGAGTCAACCTGGATCTCCTTCAGGATTGAGTTCTAGGTTATGGGCAGAGTTTGCCTGCAATACTGCATTCCAGCCACTGTGCTATCAGGAGTCATTTTTATCTTTTAAGAGACCCGTCACTAAAGATTGAATGAGTTGTTGTTTTTTTCAAAGAAGGGTCAAGTATGGCAGAGTAGAAAGAAGGGAGAAAAAAGAAGGAGGAGAGCTGAAAAAAAGGGGGCAATGACAGAACTGTGGAAATTAGAATGGGGCAGCCTGAGCTGGCAGCAGCAGGACAGCATTCAGCCCCCACTGAATGGCCAAGAACACTGGCAATTGAGAGAAACCTTGAGCATGAGTTTGCAACCTAGGCACTGGCAGAGAAGAGGAGATTCTGAATACTAGCTGCCACCACCCTAGGACAGCCCAGGGCACTAATAACAGTCCATCAGACTGTTACGATGAGTTGGTGATCATAAACACCCAGAGAACTGATAGTGGAGCAGCCTGGAGCCGATGGAGAAGCCAAACTTGCTGACCTACCAGGGTGCACTTCAACAAAGCATTGAACATTGGTAATATTCTGAAGACCTGAAGCATGAGCAGCCCAAGGGGCATCTGATAGGAGAAAAGGAACAGTTGCAATTCTCCCTTCATACTCTGGTTCTCCTGCACTGAACTATGTGTCAAGTGGCTTTGACCAGGGTTGGCTAGGGAATACAGAATATACAGAAAACCAGAATTTTAAAAAGCTGATTTGAATTACAGTATAGAATACTTTTTATATAAGATACAGAAAATGTTATGTGTGATGCTAAAGATAGACAATAAGATACACTAAGCACTAAGCAAGATAGGAAGTGGTCTAAAATCAAATGAATCTGGCACCTCAAATTTAATAATATAAAATGTACCATGTTTCCCTGAAAATAAGACCTCCCCAGATAATAAGCCCTCCCCAAAAACATTTAAATGCATGTGCAGCCGGTCCCTGCCATTTCCTCTGGTTAGGGTTAGGGAGACAGAGCTGGAAATCAGGTAAGACAGCAAGAGAAGTCCCATCGTGCTCCCCACGCCCCAAAATAATAAGACCTCCCCGAAAATAAGGCCAAGCGCTTATTTCAGGGTTCAAAAAAATATAAGACAGGGTCTTATTTTGGGGGAAACATGATATATTTTGTAGCTTCTCTAATAGAGGACCTTGGTTCATACAGTATGCATGTTAATTTCTTTAGCCAAATCTTCATGCTTCCAAATATTGTTTTTGAATATCTGAATCCTGAGAATACAGCTTGTCAGAAAGAAGGTCAGAGTTTAAAATCTACAATGCCAAATATAATCACCGGGTTCTTATTTTTTTTTAAAAAAATCTGAACCAAGTTACTCAGTTTCTGAGAAAATTATTTATTTATCTATGGAAGGCCACTCACTCCCAAATGACTCTGGGCAGTTTATATTGTTAAAACGAGAAGAAAAATGATAAAAGAAAATAAAAAAGAAGTATATATTTAAATGCCCTAATAAAAGATTCACTCTGCATAGATTGATTTAGCATGGATCAGTAGAGGTCAAATAGAGAAAAAAAGTTGCATCATTCCTGATCATTTCACCACCTGAATATATCCAACATTTAATGCCATGATCCTAGGACAGAACTGGTAGGGCTGTTTTTGACATTCACCTTTGCATTTCCAATTTCCTTGATGATAGGTGGAGAACTGGGAAAATCCGAGAAGAGTTTGGATTTTTCCTGCACTGTTCTAACTTGCATAAAACATCAAAGTACCACCTATGTACTTTCAGAACAGAGTGAAAATGCAAATAGAGCTCTGCCTTGGGGCTTGTAGTGAGGGAAGCCTGCCATCTTGCTTATAGAAGGCACACGTGTGCTTCACATTCTCTTAGGCCATACAGTACAGAGAAGCAAAATATCTGAGGATCCAGAGAGGCATTTTGGGGAAAGGAAGAAAGAACATGCACGTGTTATCTTAGCATGTGCCTATCCAAGGTTGAGCATGCAAAAGAGGGATTAGAGAACATTTTCTTCAGGCCACACACTCCGGCACATGCTGCATTGAGGGTTTTCCCTCTCATGGTGTAGAAATACAGTGACAATGAAGTGTTCAATAGTAAATCTGCTTCCTGGGCTCTATTGTTGGCATTCCTCATTTTTGGACCCATTTCCACTCTTTCTTCCCCTCCCAATATTCACAAGTGTTAACTGAAAGGCCAAAAAATGTCTGATCTATCAAAATGCTATCCTGTTTCTCATATACAACAGCATACATCAGGGACAGGAAGAGAACTGAGTTATGATTCATCTGATCCAGAGGATTACTTTTCCTGAAACCAAGACGTTTCCTTCTTCAGTTCCATCTTCATTTGGCATCCACAGCCAACAAGAAACTATTGGCATTTTTGCAATTATGACATTCAACGTTTTCTGTACGTTTCTAGTTTTGTCGGTAAATAATTTCAGATTTGTATTGAGCAACATTGTCACTGAAACAGATTTTAATTTCAAGTGCAACCCCAAACCAATTTACTTTTGCATCCCACTGGTTTTGATGATAAAACATAGCTGTTTTAGACTGTAAATCCATTTATTTGTTTGCTTGCTTGCTTATTTCTTCAGTTTCTATAGCTGCCCATCTCAATCAATGAGTCTGAGGGGCTTACAATTCAAAAAAATATGTTACAATCAAAATACTAAACATATTTTAAAACAATAAAAATAATAAAAACAGTGAAACATCTAGATTAAATACACATAGGAGCAAGAGACCTGACCAGTTAGCAATACAGCCAGGAAACAGGGCCACCTTCACATTCAGCATCCCAGTCACAGAAACATTAGGCAGGATATTAGGGCCTTACGAAAGTCTAACAACTTGTGGCCGTTCTGATCTCCAAAGGGAGGCTGTTCCATAGAGCAAGGCCACTGCATTAAAGCCGGTCTTCTAGTCCCACTATTTGGCTGATGGGATCTACAACATGCCCATTCTGCTCAATCTGATAGGACAAAAGTTGTATTTGGAAACATGCAATCCCTCTGGTACCCTAGTCCCAAGCCATGTAGGACTTTAAAGGTAACCACCAGCACCTTGAATTGCACCCAGAAACACACTGGTAACTAAGGCAGCTCACGTAAAAGTGACATTACACGTGCCAAGTATCTGGCACCATTTACGCAGCTGCATTTGCAACAGTTGAAGTTTCCAAATGATCTTCAGGGTCAACCCCGTGTAGAAGGTTTTACAGTAGTCTAAATGAGAGGTTGTCTATACACTAAGTTTTTTTTTAAAGTGTTAATAAGTCATATAATTAATTCATCATTGCAACATGAATAAAATACACCTCTTCTTGCAGGTAAAAATGGATTCTGAGCATACAATTTCTGTTCATTTGACATCTGACATTTTTGTCCTATGTACTTTACTATGTTAATACTTTAGATTTTCAAAATACTGTTCATAATTATTTAGATCACATGCAATATATTAAAGATCTGTACCTGAAAAATATTTGTTAAGGAATGTTTCTTTCTTTAGGTAGAAGAACAGATCTGAGATATTAAATATTGAATTAACCTCAAAAATACATGATATATTTTAAATCTCAAAGTGCATAATTCATTAGGTAATATTTCTGATATTCAGTGCTTAAATTTCCAGTTGTCTGTAGCTCTTTGCACGTGTGTGTGTGTGTGTGTGTGTGTGTGTGTGCATGCACATGTGTGTCTTAATTTGTAGCAGAATTATTAATGCAAGTTCTTTGCTTAGATAGAAAGCATTTACCCAAGTATTCCTGATGGAAATAGAACTGATGAATTTAGAATTATGCAATTCTGTATGTACCAAGACGGCATTCCAGATTATTTTATTTGTAATATTAATGTTTGAATTATAAATGAAAAAAATTAAACTCAGGCTGTAGAATTTCATCAAATGGAAAGGGAAAGTTTTGGTCATCATATAGTGACCAAATTCTATTGTTTTCTGAAAAGTGCAACTCTAAACCCAAATTACAGGGTCTTTTGCTTTCCAATAGACACAACTCTTCATAATTACTCCAGATAAAAATGTTTGTGTGTATAGATGTGATGTGTGAGTTCAGTTTGATCCATTGCTTGACTCAATGCTTATTGATTTAGAAGTATGCCTGAGATTCAGATTTGCCATTTCTACGAAATTATAAACAAGACTACTGTATAACCCATGATTTTACAGTACCTCAAAGAAGACAAATTAGTCATTCAGTCAACTAATTAGATTAATCTATTTTATCAAATATTACATTGGCTCCAATCCATTGGATGGCAATTTTTATTTTTATTACTCATAATACATCCTTATGAAACCTTGAAAAATGTGTCATGCCTTTAAGTTTGGAATATGCAAAGAAGGTTGATTCACATTTCTTAAACACCTGGGAAGTACACCCTGTGACAATGGCTCAATTACTGTTTCTCTGCCATTCTCACAAGATTATGGGGGAGAGGATTGGAGAAATGTTATGAATTCTGTCCCTAGATTTTAGGGCAAATCCATCAGAAATAATAATAAATGTAGATCATCTCAGTATAAATTGTGTGTCTTGCCATTAATCCCACATAATGGCTAAACCCATCTGGCATAGTTTAGATGAGCCTTTCTTAACAATTTTATCCTGGGGAAATCTTGAAATAATTTTCAAATCTCAGGATAAATCTTCAAATCTCAAAACTCCTGCATAAAAATCACACAAAAATATTGAAAGTTTCATAATACAAGTCACTTCTATTGTACACAATTTATGTTTTACAGAAAGTTTACAATAACAGCAAAGTGGTAGACTAGATTTGCAGCTGAGTCATGGTGCATAAATGTTCCTACTACTGTGAACACTACCATTGCACAGTAAGCAAACTTTTTTAAAAATGATTTTTTCAAACAGCTGGTCTAGACTTCATGGACAATTTGAGCAGTTTGAAGGCAATGATTAAAACTGTGAACTGAGATGCTTGCCTTCACCTCCCAGACTTGTGAAATTCCTAATCATCATTTCTTTTGATTATTTTAATCAATGGTTGTCCAATCTCTTCTTTAAAATATCCAGTGTTGGAGCATTCACAACTTCTGGAGGAAAGTCATTCCACTGATTAATTGTTCTTTCAGGAAATTTCTCCTTAGTTCTAGATTGCATTGTGGCTAGCATGTGTAGATTTTTCTGACATTGTATGCCATACGCTGAATAAATCAATTAATCAATCAATTGAATCATTACAGGAGTGTATCTAATGCAACCCTTAAAGCAATGGCATTTTTTCTAGGATCATCCCAAAAAGTGCTTATATGAATAGTAGAGAGAGAGCGATGTGCTCACATTATGTCCAAAGCACTTCTGTCAAATCATTTTTAAAGGATGCACCACTCTGATAGATGGGGATAATTCAAGTCCATTACATTGTTCTATATGCCATTACTTGGGGGATTTCATGATATGTGTAAGGAGGAGGGCAAGGGGAACAGAATGTTTAATACAAAAGAAGTATGATTTGTCAGCATTTGCTATGGGAATTGATTTGATATGATCTCCCTGTATGCTAAGCCCCATGATTTGTTTTTAGTTCTGCTTCCCTGGCTATGTGTCAACACCAACATTTAAGCTGTTAACCCTTCCTATATGGCAAGTATTCTTAATTATGGGTAATGACCAGATTTGAAGGGGCATCCCATTTTCTTCCACTCTGTCTAGACACAATATAGCAGCTTTTGCCTGCTTGCTGGTACAAGGTTATACTCCTGCAACAACTCCAACTCTAAGCATTGTTCAAGACAATTTAACCATGATCAAGATTCTGTTGCCTAGTCTGATCTTTCCCTTCTTCCAAAGCTGGCTCTTCCTGGCCATCCTCCTGGATGGCATCATGCTTGGTCCTGGCATTAAGCTTGCAGGACCATTCCAGCAATCCTCAGTGTTGCACATTTTCTACCATGCTATAGATCAAAAGAGCAGAATGCTCAGCCTGCATCAAGATCCTACTCCAGGAGATATGAAAAAGATGTTAAATTACAGGGTTTTTATTTAGAGAAGACTGAGCTTGATAAGATACTCACGGGAACCGAGGATAAACTAATTAAAAAATGTTACAATTTTTTACTAAATATAGAACTAGAGGAAGAACAAGTAAAAGAAACAATGATAGCCTGGGCAAAAAACTTTGGCTATTCAATTGAATTGGATAAATGGCAACAATTATGGGAAAGGAATTATGAATTATCAATGTCCACTGCATACAGTATAAGGAAAATCGATATAAAATGTTTTATAGATGGTATATGCCCCCTGAGAAACTGGCAAAAATGTTTAAAGATAAATCAGCTAAATGTTGGACATGTCACCAGTTACCAGGTTCATATTACCAGATGTGGTGGACATGTCCTGAAGCGAAAAACTATTGGAATAAAATTAAGTTATGGATGGAGGAAATGATACCACAATGTATAGATTTAAAACCAGAGCTATTCCTATTAGGTATCTTACCAGAGAAAACTAGTAAAGATAATATATATTTGATTATACATGTAAGAACAGCAGCAAGGATTGCTTATGCACAAAAGCAGAAAGCAGAGAATATACCTTCGGAGGGAGAAGTAATTTAAAAAATCTTAGATTGTACAGAAATGAATAGATTAACTCTGATGATAATGGAAAGAGAAGATACAGAATATTTTAAGATATGGAATAAATTTTACTATTGGTTAGAAAAGAGATACAAGTAAGTTTTTAAAAGAGATTAAAAAATGGTTGTAATTAGAATAATATATTAGTGGAAAATCTTTGTAATGGATTTGGTGAGATTGAAGACAGAAGAGGTAGAGAAGAGAAGAAACCTTTGAAGAGATGGTTCATATCAAAATGTCACATGGAAGAAATGAATGATGTATTAAATGTTTGTTTGTCTTAAAAAATAAAAATTAGTAATAATAATAATAATAAAGATCCTACTCCAGGAAGAATCATCACTGAAAGAGATGTAAGGTGGGACTAAGCAATGGCACCTCAACCTTGCCAAGGCTGACTTAAGGAAAGTTTGATCTGTTGCAATACAAAGTACAAAGACCATTGAAGAAGAGTCCCATCCCCAAAAACAACTTCTCATTGATTTAGTGGATAAGCCTAGCTTGCCCATACTAGGTGGATTGCTGCCAGACCACATTCTGCTTTACTTGGACAAACCAGCAGCCAACTTCTCCAGGCAGAATAGAAGTCCTATCTGAATTTGATAATTGTGTTAAAATGGGAGAAACGATCTAAATTCATTAATTATTTCAGGAGTCATGGCTCTACAAAGTGTGAAAGCTCCTGTCATTTGAGTTTTCATTTGCAAATCCTTTATGTCAGAGTGAGCAAGTTCTCTTGACCAGATAGCCATATTAGAACTTCCTGGATATACCACATCCTGTACTCCAAAAATGAATGAGGGCAGGAACTGTCTTAATGGGTGAAATGGATGCCATACTGCATGTCTCCGTAAAGCTTATAGAGTCCATGTTATTCCTTAATCTCCACCCATCCACTAGTTGAAAAAATTGGGGGAGGGAAGGCACTTGGTTGACTTCATCCTTTCTAAGAGAGTTCAAAGCTTATAAAATTACATTGGCAGGCTGAATGCAGTTCCTTGGACACCTTTTTCTTCCTTTATTGTATAGCTTCTATACCTTCTTCTGAAACAAGCTTCATTTGATTAAATCCAACATTACTTCTCCGTGTATTGATGATGTTGCAACTTTCCTATCTGTATGTTCTTTTGACATGTTGCTCTAAACTACTTTTCTCCAGGTCTGGGGAAGACAGGCCCCAGTCCCTTGCAAAATAGTATCCTGAGTGACATAGTCATACAAGTATACAGGTCTCACCTGTTGCCATTCTCCTGAGGTTATAATGAAAAATATGCTCATTTAATGAGAACTTGTTACCACACCTTATAGGTTATCATTTTTTCCAGGAAAAACAAGCAGGTCCTGCCCTTTTCTAAAAGCTGAGGTAGCAAAGTACATTTCATACTATGTGGACGTGTAACACTGCCAGCAACATTTCTATGAGTTGACTCATTGCAAATTACTTCCGAATTTCAGTTTCCCATTGTAAAATGTGGTGGGTGTAAGTGAGAGAGAGGGAAGGAAAGTGAGTTATGTCAAGGAAAGAAATTGGCTGTCTCTTCAGAAATGTTCTTTGAAATTTTTGGCCTTGGGGAGAGTCCTAAACTCAAACCTTGGTGGCTCTATGGAAGTTTTTGTTGGGTATCCATAAGTGGCTGTAGCTCTGCAGGATGCAATGTCTCCTAGAGACTTCTTCTTGCCATCAGGATAAATAAGAGTTTTTTGTCAGACTTGGATTTAGTACAACTCAGGAAAGTTAAAAAAGAAAATGGTTAAATAAAAAGAAAATATAAGCAAACTGATAGGGCATTGTTAAAAATGTATTTTTTTTTAAAAAAAATTGATTTATATGCCGCCTTTCTCCGGAGATTCAGGGCGGCTTACAATGCATTAAGCAATAGCCTTCATACTTTTGTATATTTATACAAAGTCAGCTTATTGCCCGCACAAACTGGGTCCTCATTTTACCTACCTTAGAAAGGATGGAAGGCTGAGTCAACCTTGAGCCTTGTCTTGATTCTTTCCTCTCCCTCCCCAATAGTTTTGGTTTCGTTTAGTTCACCCTTAATAGAAACTAATACATTTTTTCTGGTAAAGTTAAAGGTAAAGGTTCCCCTCGCACATATGTGCTGGTCGTTCCCTACTCTAGGGGGCGGTGCTCATATCTTTTCAAAGCCAAAGAGCCAGCGCTGTCCGAAGACGTCTCCGTGGTCATGTGGCTGGCATGACTAAACACCAAACGTGCACAGAACGCTGTTACCTTTCCACCAAAGGTGGCCCTTTTTTTCTACTTGCATTTTTTACATGCTTTCAAATTGCTAGGTTGGTAGAAGCTGGGACAAGTAACGGGAGCTCACCTCGTTATGTGGCACTAGGGATTCGAACTGCTGAACTGCTGACCTTTTGATCGTCAAGCTCAGCATCTTAGCCACTGAGCCACCGCATCCTGCTTTCTGGTAGATTGCTATAAAAATGTTGATGTGTTAAAAGCCTCAGTACACTAGTTTATGTACGGTAATTAAGCCATACTGTCTATACTTGAAGTTACCAAACTGTTTCATGTAATAGAATATCCTGTCACATCCCTCTCCCTCTCCCTCTCCCTCTCCTCCTCTCTCCCTTCCCTCCCTCCCTCTCTCTCTCTTAGAAACTCATTCAAGAGGCAAAGTTTTAGTAGTACAAAATTAAATGTACTACTAAATTTCAGTGAATGATTTTGCCTTTAATTTTTCACTGGACTCCATCAAATTCTTGCAGAACTACAGGACTTCATAGAACACAATTTTTAAGGCATATGGGATAAAGAGAGAAGGATTGTTCCTCCTTTAATACATTTTGCAGTACATCATTTTTTGCAGAACCTCAAAAACAAGGCTGGCATATCATTAAATAATTAGCAGATGATAGTCTCCTAACAATTAAGATGGCAGGTGATAGTCTCCTAATGGTTCTCTTCAGATGTAAACCAGACCTGTACAGTATATGTAGTACAACTTGCCTTTGGTTCTCTAAAATAATGGGTTGCTTTAGCTATAGTGTCCCAAAGGTGCTCTTTCAAGAGGCAACTGGACTTTCTCGTTTTTCTTTGAAGATGTTTCACTTTCATCCAAGAAGCTTCTTCACCTCTGGATGGATGGTGGGAATGGAAAAATTTATACTCTTTGCAGACAGCTGGTCATTTGCATTTTTTTAGAGAGTCATTGAGGCAACCTGGAGGTTTATCTGTGTCACCTGAGTAGTGCAAATTGATGTAGAGCCTTCTTGGAACTGTTGAAAGGACTGTGTTGTAGACTGGAGACAGATGATGTTATATACCTCCCCCTGTGTTGAGAGAGGGTGTTCAATTTTGACAGCCTCTTTGACCCCTCTTTCAAACTAGTAGCACACTCTGTCCAAAATGTGGACTTTGCTGTCTTCAAATGTCTGTTTTTGTCTTTTAAATGCAGATGGACTGCTGAATCTTGTCCTGATGGGATTGTTCTTCTATACTGTGCCCTGATTTTATGAAGTGGATGTTTTGTTTCTCCAATGTACAGATCTGCACATGGCTCACTGCATTGTACTACATATACTACATTGCTCAGTTTGTATCTGGGTGTTTTTTCTTTGGGGAGAACAAGCTTCTGCCTTAGTGTATTTTTGGGTTTGAAGTATACATATATGTTGTATTGGCTGAAGATCCTCCTGAGCTTTTCTGATATTCCTGCAACATATGGAATGATGACATTGCTTCATTTATTGTTCTCTTCATTGTCTGTTATGGAGGAACTCCTGTAAGGTCTTTTTTTTTTTTTAGACTTGATGAAGGCCCACTTGGGATAGCCACACATTCTGAAGGCTTCCTTTATGTGTTTCGGTTCTTTTTCTTTCCCATCTTTGCTGGTAGGCAAGCCTGCAGCTTAATGGTGTAGGTTTCTGATGATTCCTATTTTGTGCTCCAGTGGGCGGTGAGAATCAAAATGTAAATATTGATCTGTATGTGGGGGTTTTCTGTAAACTTCAATGTTAAGGCTTCTGTCTTCCTTAATGTGTACTGCACAGTCCAGGAAGGCTAGACTATTTTCCTTAACATCTTCCCATGTGACTTTGATGTATCTGTCCACAGAGTTGATATTTGGTGAACATTTCCAATTCTAATCTTGATCCAAGTATCATCCACATACCTATACCAGTGAGTGGATGGAATTCCTGTGAAGGAGTCTAGGGCTTTGGTTTCTACCTCTTCCATATAGAGATTGGCCACAATGGGGAGCACAAGTGAACCCATGGCGCAGTCATGTTTTTGTCTGTAGAAACCTTTTATTTAAAATAGGTAGTGGTCAAGCAGAGGTCCAGCATGGTACATATGTGATCTGGGCTGAAGTTAGGTTGATTCTGTCACCTAAGGTGCTGTCTTGTAGCTGTTGTTTCTTCACTACTGTGACAAGCTTCAGTTGTTGGAATGCAGATGAAGAGGGAAGTCACATTATAGGAAACCATGGTATCATCCAGATCCAGTTTTAGTTTCCAAACCTTGCTAGCAAAGTCCTGTGAATTGTTGATCTGATGGGTGGTATTGCCAACTAGAGGAGCTAATAAGGTGGTTAGATGTTTTGCAGCATTGTAGGTGACAGAGTTGATGCTGCTGAAAATTGATCTGAGTGGAGTTTCCTCTTTGTGGATTTTGGGGAGTCCATATATCAACGGGGTGGCTTCCCCAGAGTAAAAATAGTAATATTGTGGCTTGTCCTTCAGTAGGTGTTGCAAGAAACTTTTTTCTTGTAACTGCTGGTGGGGTCTCTCTTCAGAGTCTCATATGTACAGTGTCCTTCAGAAGACTGTTCACCTTGGTCTTGTAGTCATCTGTGTTCAGGATGACTGTGCATCTTCCTTTATCAGCTGGCAGGATGGTGATATTGTATTTGGGTCTCTTCCTAGGGATGTCAATGCTCTCTTGAATTGTGAGGTTGGAAGGGGGTGTTTTGGCACTGGCGAGGGCTGCAGGTACCTTCATCCTTAATTGTTCTGCCTCTAGTTCTGCCAGTTTATTGTTCTTGATGGCTGACTCTGTGATAGTGAGGAGATCTACAATTGGCAACTGTTCTGATGTTACTGCAAAATTCAGTCCTTTGGCCAAAACGTTATTTTCTGTTTGGGTAAGCTCTCTGTCAGACAGATTTCTCACCCATCGATCAGTTTTCTGAGACATGCTACTGTCCATCTGGGTTGGTTTTTCTATTTTGTATGGTTTTCCTGTCTAAGCTGTAGGGTAGAAAATTTGCCTTGTTGTCATTTGTTGCTCTTGTTGTGTTGTGTTTGTTGTGCTTTATAAATCCTGTGACCTGTTCCAATACTTCCATTGGTAAAAGTGATTTAAGCTCTTGGAGTTTGTGTTCCACTCTCTCGTCAATAATAAAATTAATCTATTTTATTCTTTCATTGAGAAGTTGGAGTTCTGCTTTCTGCAGGAAGTTTTCTGCCCTGTGTCCCTTTACTGTTGAACACAGGCACAGGCTGTTGGGGATATGTCTGTGTTGTCTCCATCTCAAAATGAAGTGCAAATGGTTCCTGCAATTTTTCTGGAAATCCATTCATACTCCCGCACAGTGGTGAAATGCTACCGGTTTGGGCGAACCGGTAATGATAAAGTAAAAAAAAAGCTACCGGTTCCTTTGAACCGGTATTTCCGATGATCCAACTGTGCCGCATGATTTAAAATCGCTAGAAAGCAAGAAATCCTGTTTTTTTAGTGAATCTTAAATTGCGTGGCACAGCTGACCCCCCTCCTCGCTGCTCTACTTGCTTTCTCAAGCCTCCTTTTGGCACGTACCATGCATGCGTGCATGTGCAGCGTGTGTTTGGTCGCACTGTGCATGCACATGCAGCGCATGTTTAGCGAATGGCACGTGTGCGCAGCCAGCGAATCAGTGCAAACTGGTTCAGATTTCACCACTGCTCCCACACCATTGATTGATTGATTGATTGATTGATTGAATTTATATGCCGCCCTTCCCCGGAGACTCAGGGCGGCTTACAAGGCGTTAAGCAATAGCCTTCATACTTTTGTATATACATGCTTAGTAGGGCTTTCGCCCCCCTGCCCAAGCGGTGTTCTTTTTTATACAAAGTCAGCTTATTACCCCCAGAATCCAGGTCCTCATTTTACCTACCTCGAAAGGATGGAAAGCTGAGTCAACCTTGAGCCTGGTGAGATTCGAACTTGCAGTAATTGCAGGCAGCTGGTGCTATTTAACAGCACTTTAGTCCGCTGCGCCACCAAGGCTCTTCAAAGAGTGATCATCCCAAAAGCACCTTTGGGACAACCATGACCTGGATGACTGAGAATCCCCATAGACATTTAGCTATAGTGGAAATTATTAACCTATCAGTAGTATTGATGAAAGATTTAGCAAGTCACTGTGAGTGGGAAAAAAGATAATGGATAACACCTTTTTAGCAACATGTCTGAAACATGTCTCTTGGATTCCATCTTGTAATGATAATTGCCCTGACAAAATATGTAAAAGTTCAATATACAGCTATCTGAATGTATAATGAAGACAATTATGAATCGTGGTCCTTCTGATCCAAATCAACAATCGATCTGAAGCTTTTGCACAAATGCATTCTGTCCTATTTGATGATGAGTAAATGGTGCATGCATGTAGGGTCTTCAGGGAATAGCCAGAACAAATTGACACTGAGGAAAAGTCACTGGTGTGCCATAGGGGTTAATGTAAACTTCCACCCAAGACAGTTCATGAATTCACATGGGTTAAAGGATCTATGGTTCCAGTAGAAAGGCCACTGTCATTCAAACTGCATTTGAACTTTGGAATTGAAACAGCACTGACAGGGTAAAAGTCATGAATGTTAAACAAGGCTACTGTTTCCTTCAGCTGCTATTTTATTTCACAGTATTGTCCACCAGTAGATTCTGGTTCTGCCTGCACTAAAGACTAAGAATATAGCTTACTCTTGGTGAGAAAAAGTAACAATTCAAAAGCTTGCCTTGGTTGTGTTAAGACAGAGAAATAGTTCTAAGGATCTGGACAACTACTAAAGGGAAGCAATAAGGCACATTAAAAAAATCTAAAAGTAAGATTGTATTGTCTTAATTTTCAAGGATTAGCAAAAAATTAATTAACTAATTAAAATTAATTAATGTTATTCTCCATTCACAATAACTAAGGAGTTCATTTCTCTCTTTTAAAAATAAAAAGAATTTGGGTTGATTGCTTTAATCAATGTGACTCAGAGAACAAAAGGGTTAAATCTTGATCCTTGTAGAAGGCCAAGGGCACTTTCTGCATGAATGCTTCCAAGTGTTACTTAAGCACCAAAAGCTGTAGGTAAAAGGTAAACTTTATGGATAACTGATCTATACTATCTTTAATATTCTCAATGAAATTGTCTTTCACTGTGTTTCTTCCAGACCAATAGATGGGTCTCAGTGACATTTAGATCTTGATTGATTCAAATCTGGACAATCTCTCTCCTCGCTGGTTGCTTCCATGCTATTTGAGCAAAGTGAGAATAATAAAACAGGAGAGTTATATGCAGATAAAATCTTTGCAAAAACATGCAAATAAGAGCACTCACTTTTTGGCAGATAGAAAAATAATGGTTTCCTTCCTCATTCATCCTCACAATTCACAGTCCATCTGCTTTAAACACAAGACTTCTGAAATCCTAAGATCCTTGACAATAGGATTGCATACCTTTTTGAACCTGGTTCAATATTTAATAGCTGATTTTCAGAAAGGATAGGTTATGAGGCAGAGAATAATGGTGTTGCTCTACCAGCATGGTAGATCAGCTCTGTGGATAATGAGAATAAGGGCAAGCATTTAAACCTGTTATGCACTGGACGTACAAACAAGGGAAACAAGCAAACTGACAGAGGTATGTCTAATGGTAAAGCTCTGACAGTAATCCAAGACAGAATAGGACATGGGGAAATCTCCTTCATGTTCTTCCTCCAGGAAATACCACTCAGAATTAATGCAAGATACATGAACGTGCCACTGTATAGGAATATGATGACACTGAAAATAAAAATACTATTTTTTTCAGGGCAAGGGGAAAAAACAAGATGATGATGGATCACATGCAAATCAGGGTTACACAAAGCACCTGGGTACTTCAATGAACCCCCCTAGAATGAAAAAACTTAAAGATATTTATTTATTTATTTATTTATTTATTTATTTATTTATTTATTTATTTATTTATTTATTTATTTATTTATTTGATTTATATACCGCCCTTCTCCTGACGGACTCAGGGCGGTGAACAGCCAGCTAAAAAACCAATACAAAAAAGTTAAAATCGTACTAAAAACAAATATAAATTAGGCTGAGAATTTAAAACAGAATAAAACTCTAAAAATTTTAAAAAGTAGAAGGGATCAGGCAAGTCCGGCAAGTTGAAAGAGATAAGTCTTCAGAGCCCGACGAAAAGTCCGGAGGTCGGCAATTGTTCTCAGTTCTGGAGGAAGATTGTTCCAGAGGGTGGGGGCTACCACAGAGAACGCTCTCCCCCTCGGGGTCGCCAGCCGGCATTGTCTGGCTGACGGCACCCTGAGGAGGCCCTCTCTGTGGGAGCGAACCGGCCGGTGGGAGGCAATTGGTGGCAGATGTCGGTCCCGTAAGTACCCTGGTCCTAAGCCATGGAGCGCTTTAAAGGTGATTACCAACACCCTGAAACGCACCCGGAAGTCAACCGGCAACCAATGCAGCTCGCACAGGAGAGGTGTCACGTGGGAGCGCCCCGTCGCTCCCATAATCCCCCGCGCGGCCGCATTCTGTACCAGCTGGAGCCTCCGGGTGCATCCCAAGGGGAGCCCCATGTAGAGAGCATTGCAGTAGTCCAAGCGAGACGTGACGAGTGCCTGAGTGACTGTGTGTAGGGAGTCCCGATCTAGAAAGGGCCGCAACTGGCGTATCAGGCGAACCTGATAGAAAGAACTATGTTTAGTTCTTTGCAATAGTAAGTCCAACCTTCACCTTATCAAGAACTTTCTTTTTAAAGAAATTTAAAGGAACCAAACACTGAGAAATTTTGCATCAGCAAAACAAAAAGTAAACAAAACAAAAGCCTATCAAGTATCATGATAACACGTACAGACATATGTGAAACTTGCAAGTTGTAATATGTAGGTTTGGAATACATCAGAATACATAGCCTATAGCAGTGTTTCTCAACTTTAAGAACTCTTAAGATGTCTGGACTTCAACTCCCAGAATTCCCCAACCAGCATAGCATAGCTGGCAGGGGTGAAATTTAAAATTTTTCTTTACCGGTTCCGTGGACGTGGCTTGATAGGAATGGCAGAGGAAGGGTATTGCAAAATCTCCATTCCCACCCCACTCTGGGGCCAGTCAGAGGTGGTATTTGCCAGTTCTTTGAACTACTCAAAATTTCCACTACCGGTTCTCCAGAACCTGTTAGAATCTGCTGGATTTCACCCCTGATAGCTGGCTAGATTGATGTCAAGCATCCACAGCAGGAGTGTTGAACTGGTGGCCATGGGCCAGATGTGTTATGTGCAGGCCACGCCCACCCCAGCTCAGCAAAGACAAAAAACATCGCAATATGTTGTGATACATCACATGAGTTTGACACCCATGGTCCACAGGGCCTGCTGAAGACCAATACACCTGAAAGAATTAGTAGTCCCCTTTGTTGAGTCCTCCCCTTCTCTATTGCAATATGCTTATATGCCTCTTGTTTTGCACCTTCCTCCCTCACAAAAAGATTGGCTATGTGAAACAGAAACTGCTAATGCCATTGCCTACTAGCTTGTTGGCCTTTTCTTATTGATGATGAAGAGTGACAGCAGCTGCTGGTGTCAATACAAACATACTAATGGAATGGAAAGCCTGCTGAGGTTGTCTTGCTGAAGAATCATTCACAATTTTGAACTGGCATATAGTTCAGTCTATATTTGGATTTTAACATATGTGAGATTAAGTTGTTGGTTATATGACTTGGCAAAAAACAATATATGATCAATTATAGTAAATGAAGATGCTAGAATTAATACCATTCTACTGATGGACCAAGGGACACAGTAGCTCAGTGGCTAAGATGCTGAGCTTGTCAATTAAAAGGTTGGCAGTTCAGCAGTTCGAATCCCTAGTGCCGCATAACGGGGTGAGCTCCCGTTACTTGTCCCAGTTTCTGCCAACCTAGCAATTCGAACGCACGTAAAAAAATGCAAGTAGAAAAATAGGGATCACCTTTGGTGGGAAGGTAACAGCGTTTCATGCACCTTTGGCATTTAGGCATGCCAGCCACATGACCATGGAGACGTCTTTGGACAGCGCTGGCTCTTCAGCTTTGGAATGGAGATGAGCACCACCCCTTAGAGTCGGGAATGACTAGGGGAAGGGAACCTTTACCTTTATCTTACTGATGGACCTGAGAATGTTATTTTCTGTTTGGATTCCTGAGGACAGCTGTCCTTGAGAAAAAAATAATTGTTGATAATATACATTTAAACTGTTATTCGAATCAATGTCCATCCTTGGGTTGCAGAGTTAGGACTCTTTGTAGGGAAAAAATAAGAATGGATATTAGATATCTTTTATATAAACAAGGAAAGCCACTTTGGTGTAGAGGTTAAGGCAGCAGACTAGAAACTGGGAGACAATGTGTTCTAGTACCACCTTACGTTCAAAGCAAGTTTGAGTGACCTTGGACCACTCATTCACTCTCAGAATAACTTGCAATGGTAAACCAGTTCTGAAAAAATTGCCAAAAAAATTTGCCAAAAAAATTGCAGTGACTTGTTCAGGCACTGTTCTAGAATTGGACATGGTTGAACAACAAAAATACACAAACAAAGCCAGAAATAATTTTAGATGGAATGATTAATAATAATAATACCAGCCTTTAAATTATAGTATAGAGCTACAGTATCATGCATAAGTTTTGAAGATTCTCAAACACAAATACTAAAATAATCTAGTCCTCCAAAGAAAAATACACACAAATTAAATCTGGGGTTTTTTGCTTCTTTTACCTGAAAAGCAAGGTCTAGTGAATTCTCCTCCATATTAAATTATCATACATTTTTAATTAAACTATCCCTTTCTCTCTTTTTTTCTGCCTAATCTAGTCTCTTCTTTTTTGCCACTTGCTTCATGTTATCAGTTAAAAAATACAGGATTTTTTTTTTTAAAAAAAAGCCCTGACTAATGTAAAGAGAAAAGGGGAAATATACGTAAGTGTCAGCACATGCTGATGTGTATATATGCACGTACACACACTCAGTCACTTGGCTTTAGTGTTCATTTAATGATTCCTGTAATTATTTTAAATTGTATGACTAGCAATCTCTTAAAAAGTATAGCATTGAAACACACTGTTTTAAGTCTTGAAAATATTAGTTGTAATTGTTGAAACTACTAACAAATAACTAGGGTAGATACTATTTATGCATATGTCCTGATGTTTAAAATGATTTTTATACTTGGCCAGATTCCAGAAAAAAAATAAGCATGATTAAATCCAATGAAGATGATTCCTGCATGGTTAAGTGCTTTTTACTACCATATTGCAAAATAGTAGGTATGATCATCTCTTACAGCAAAAACAACAAAGCCTTGTGGCACTTAAAAAACAGAACAATTTTAATGTAGTAAATATTTTAATGGGACAGATTCTATTATGCAACTCATAATATGGACTTTTTAATGTCTCCATAAAATTGTTTGCATCATACCATGTTTCTTTCATGTTTAAGCTTCATGAATTTTTTCAGTTAGAGAATATAGTACATGATTAAACCTGTTCTACTGGGTGTGGGGGGGGGAATGAAATTCCCTTTAGGTTTTGCTCCCTCTAACAAATTCTAATGATAAAAATCTGTAAATGGAAGAAACATTTGACTATTGATCTGGGATTAAAATGAAAGCCACTTACTGCTGATCAATAAGTGACCTCAGTGTCAACCGTTTGTCTGTCTTTTTTAAACGTGGATTCCCCCAGCACGATTTCCCTTAATGCCAACTAGGGCTGAGTAGAGCTCTGAAGAGATGATTTGATTCAAAGGAGATTAGATGACTCATCTCTTTAAATCAAGTCTTTGAATCAATCTGAGGTGTCAAATAGAATCAGGTTCCTTTGAATCTCCTCAGAGAGATGTGAAAGTGATTCAGAGATTCAACAGAGTCTATGAAGTTATCAACCTTTGGAGGGTCTCAAACACTGGGACAAATCTCATTCTGTACATAGCCAAAGAGGGTGGAAGGGGGGGCAGAGGTGTCACTCATGACATGATGGGCTCTCTAAGATTGGCAAAATTAATGAGCATTTATCAACTTCACAAATGGTCTCTCACAACATTTGGGGAATTGTACTCTACTGTTTGTGTCTTATTCTGCTAAAATGTGAATAGAAAGAATTGTTTGGAAGGAAAAAGAGAAGCAGATATATTTTGTTTGTGTTTTTTAATCTGGCTTGCTGTTTCTTTATGAATCTACTACTCCCTTTTCCCAAATCCATATCCTTTTATCCTTATCCTCCTTTCATCCTTTCTTTGTCTGTCTTGAAGTCTCACTTTCCAGGTTATCTACAGTTCTTCAAGGCTTTTGGTCTCTTTCTCCATTTTCCCTGATTTCCCTTGAAAACAATTCCTCTGTTTTCTTTTGGCTATTTGTCTTTTGTTCTGAACTGAATGAATATGTAGCTGAGTATGAATAGGTTTGAGATGATGTATTTTCTGTTCGCTTATTCTGTGTAACATATACTATTTATGTATTTCATCGTGCATTATATATACAAATATAATGGCACATATATTTCCCAAAGTTTTTTAAAGTTTTTTTTACGTTTTTTTTAATTGTATAAACAGTCAATAAGGTGATCATGCCCAGAAGCTGACTTAGCCTATAAGCTAAATTAATTTATGTGCCTTCAAACTTTATTATGCTGTCCTAGAAAAGCAATTGGTCTCTTCATTCTTAAATACAAGATATTTCTCTTTTTAAAAAATCAGTCTAACATAAGTTGTCTATAGACTCTTTATTAGACCATCTAGAGTCTGCTGTGTTATATTGCATTTCTCAACTCTGCTCCATAAAAAGGAAATGATTAATATGTAAAAAATGCATTGCTGGGAAATCTTTGAAGTTAGCTGCCTGAAACTTTGCAAATTTAATGTCTTCTATTTCTGTTGAAGTCATCTCATTTGGCCAAAATGAAGCTGCTGCAATACATTATTTGATGTTTACCCATTTTATTCTTTAACTGTACTTTTAATCAAACCTTGGTTCTTGATTTGAGTTGATTTGAATCAACCATTATTGAAATGTCAGTGTTCACATTTCAAACATACCTTGGCTTATTTGCATTTATCACAGATTTTCCATACTGACATATAGTGCCTTAAATTATTTGGAGAATTTGGGTAGTATCTTATGGGTGCTTTCAGAGAATGATGATGTTATACTTGCAGTGGGCTGTTCCTGCTCTTTTTGTTTATGTCTTAGTGCTTATCTTTAACTTGGACATATATTTAAACATTTTAGAGAACCATGATTGACTGTTAGCAGGTATTTGGACTGCATTGCTGGTATCAGTAGTGGGTTGCTACCGGTTCACCACGGTTCGGGTGAACTAATAGCAGTGGTGGTGGGAGGCTCCATCCACCCGCCCAGATGTCATCAAATACGACTTGCACATGCACAGAAGCTTCTGGGAATGAGTAGATGGGGTGCACATGTGAGTAAAGTGAGCACGCATGCACAAGTGAACTGGTAGCAAAGATAAGTGAAACCCACCCCTGGCCAGTATGTATAAAGAAAGAAAGAATATATTGGTTTTAGATAATTGCAGAATCTGATAAGGTTGAGTTGCATGCAAGTGTAAAATCAGGGGGAAGACAGATACTAAGTCTTGAATTTCAAGGTCATCATTGACTAATGCATTCTTGGACATTTTGTCAGAAGTGAACTTTTACTAAACAATGGAAAAAACCCAAAGTGAATGTTACTGAAGCGAAAGCCCTCTGCTGTACAGAGGGGCTTAAAACAAAACCCTAATTATACCAAAACTCTAAGATGTGAAGTTCACTGTTATCAGAGAGGGATGAGCAAAAATAACAGTTAGGAAATGCTTACTGGAACATGCAAAAGAGTTTTGTCATGTAAACAGGGATAATTACATGGTAACTTACAGTTCCCACAGAGGAAAAGACAATTTCTGGAAATACTTCCTGCAGTATAGTCCCTATACTGCAGGAAGATTTCACTATGACACTAATCTAAAGGATATGAAACTGAAATCTCAGCAGATATGTCTGCTAACTCTTGCAGGACATCTCAATCTCTTTGGACTTTGAAGTGCCCTTCTCAGAAGGATATGGCTGCCACCATCCTTGTTATCTTTTTGGCACCAGACAAAGATATTTTTATTCTCCCGGGCTTTTAAAATTAATGGGCTGTATGGGGAAGGCCCTCCCAAGCTCCGTTTTCACTGGCAGAGGGTTGCAGGAGGCTGTGGCAGCCAAAAACGGAACTTGAGAGCCCGTTTTTGCTGGCCGAGCGCTCGAGCCATCACAGACACCCCCAACAGGAGTGATGTCAAGCTGGCCACACCCACCCCAGCCATGCCCCCCTACCCGAGGTCAAGACAACCCTGATGCAGCCTTCAATGATATTGAATTTGACACCCCTGTCCTGGAGGATATAAATCCAACAAATTAAAAATAAATTTGCCTAATCCCCAAAAGCTACATTGATAGGCATAGCCAATCCCCAAACATCATTTTGTAGAAGACAAATGATAAAAGTTATCTACCAACTTCTTTAAAGTCTGGGGTTTATCCAGTTTTAGATAATCTAGTTTCAGACTGTGCTCTTGACCACTCCAGCTAATCTTTATTAGCTTTTTGATTTGGGGGCAGATGTACCTATATGCAAATAAGGTTGGGAGGTTGCAGCTGCTCATCATTTGTCTTACTAAGAATGCCTCTAGTGCTTTTCTTTGCCCTACAGCATTTTTGTAAATAAAGAATAATGTGTTGTTCCTCAGCATTTCTGCTATTTATTTATTGTTTAATTAAACAAACCTTTAAGAGCAGGGAGCTGGTGGAAGCATATTGATTACTTTCATCATTGGATTGTGCTCTAGGTATTAACTAATAGGAGGGGGCAATAAGAGGGAGGTTAGACCTTGACAGTTTTTCCTTAACAACTTGTCTTGTCTTTTTAGCCCTTTCTAAACTTCTGCATCTCCTTTGATTTGGAATAAACCATGTGCCTGAGAAAGATGTGTGTAGCATCAATGGCCTCTGCTACTGAGTAGGAATATCAGAAGGTTCCTTTTACTGGACCAGAGCATGTGTCCATCCAATTAAATATTGCTGATGGTGATTTGCAGCAAGATTTCAGGGAGGGAAATATTTTTCCAATATTCTATGGAGGTGCAGGAGGAGATCGAATCTTGATACTTCAGAAAACAAAGCATGAGTTCAAACATTGAGTTATATTTCCTTCCTTCCTTCCTTCCTTCCTTCCTTCCTTCCTTCCTTCCTTCCTTCCTTCCTTCCTTCCTTCCTTCCTTCCTTCCTCTTTAAGTACAAATCTGCCTACCTATTATTTCCAAACCCATGATTCCAAAATATCATGTCAAAAAACATGTATTCCCTTTACATTTCTTGAGGCAACTATATGAATCTCTGACAAAAGACCTGAGGTTAATTATTTTGCCTGATTGGTACAAGTATGTTATTTTCACATATGTTTTCTGTTATTGCAACCATGCCAAAAAGCCCCCATTTAAATAATTTTGGCATGTTCTTTAATTGATAGAATATTTATTTTGTTGAACTTTTATGCTAGACAGCTGGGAAGGAAGTGTTCAAATGACTATTATTTCTCTCTTGCGCTACAATTAAAGGGTTTTTTAAATTGTTTTAATACATTTAATACATTTTTATCCCCTTGTACACATAAAAGATTAGAAATATGTCATAGAAATTGAAAACAATCCCTCATGGGCCAAAATATGTTTGATTACATGAGTTCAATAATAAAGAAAAAAAATAAAATGTTCTGTAATTAGTTGATGATATCTGTTAGATTGTCCCAGCCCTTTTCACTCCCAGAATATAAAAGGCAGCATTGAGATCTCTGATAACACAGTTTAATTAAAAGACAAATAAAGGTGTATTTTTGTAATGTTATCTACATGAGAAAATGGTCAGTGCAGACATTTGCCATGAAGAAATATTGAATTCTTAAAATGGAATTGTGAAGTGGGTATTTTTTTAAAAAAAAACATGCATAATTAAAATCAGACTCCAAATCAAAAATAATTATATTATTTTCTAGTCATGTTTAGTTTTCATATAGAAGACAGTATTTCTCATGCTTTGGGGGCAGTTACATGTTAAAAAATCAATCTGCAATTTTAATGCCTTCATAGTTAAAACACAACATTCAGTTTTTAAACCTTTTTTGAGTAGCACCCAACAGTTAATTATCCTGAACAAACTACATTTCGTAGATTCACATTAAAACTTATTTAAATGAAAGAAAATTAACTTTTGCTTTGGGACTTATGAAAGTAATACTAGCACATAGAAAGTGTGCAAGTATTCACTTTTAGACCTGGGGTATTTATTACTCAGTTGAGACTTGCCTGGAGTGAGAAATGCCATCAGAATCAAATCATTTTATTTCTAAACTGAAGATGTTTATCTAAAAACCCTGGCCATTAGCAAAGTATAAAAATCGGTATTAGGAAAGCAGCCCAAAATACATTTTGAGAACGTAATGTCACCAACCTACACGTATGCAGCCAAACATGATTTTTCAAATTCCATTTCAAAATTGTGATTTTTTAAAATGATGAATTAATATTAATTTGGCAAATTCATTCAGATTTTCATTTTTAGATGTTTAAGAACAGTTTTAAATATCTGTTTTTCTTTTATTTTGCACTATTATTTAAAAACATAAGGAACATGATGATTAGGTGAACCACAATGCAAAAAAGGTCAATGTTATTAACTATTTATATCCACCTTTTGCAACCTGGTATCCTCTAGATATTTTAGTTGTCAATTCCCATGGTTTTCTAGTTAGCATAGTCAATAACCATATTGTTTGAGGATTACCAGAATTTAATTCAAAACGTTTGGATTAAAGGGTATCAGGTGGGGAAAGCCTGGTCTTTATTGGGTATTAAATTGCAACTATTTTGTATCTAATATAGTACAAAATAGTTTCCCCAAAGAATTAAAGCATGTTTTCAAGTACAATAGTCTTTATTCTGTTGATAATGTATATTTGGCTTCACAAGATTTTTTTTTCAAATGCCAGGAATTTGATTAATGGAAAAATTAATATAGGCTATTATTGTTATATATAATCATATATCTCTAATCTTAGAAAAGCTAAAATTATCAATATTTAGGCATTTAGCTCCTAATGAGTAGCATCAATAGGTTGTTTAAAAGCAAACTGATATCAGCCACCCACAATAGATCTGTGATGGAAGCCAAATGGAACGGAGTCATCCAAATGAGTTCCAAAGAAAAATTAAATAATGGCTTGCTGAAAATCTGCCACAGAGTCTAATAATTCAGACAATTATGTTTAGTGAGTAAGAAGAACCACTCCATTATCACAGCTCATTGCATAATAATTTGGCAAAAAAACTTTATGCAGAAAGTTTATCCACATCAACAATGCAAATACCTTAAGTGGTGTTGCTTCTAGGAAGTCCAATAAAAAACTGCATATGTCTGAAACAGGTTATATCCAGGAGTTAAATTGTTCAGCAATGCAAAATTACAAACATATTTTCGGGTATCCCTTTTGTCTGTGAAGTAATCAGAGGTCATTCCACAAAAGATCCTCTTGAATAGTTCAAGTGTTGCTGACTTGCCTCATAATACCTTTATGTATTAAGGGTCAAATGTTCTTTAAAATTGCTGCTATGAGATGAAAGTAGGAGAGAATCACAATACAATATTTATTGAATCCTGTTGCTTCTTATTTAATCACTGAAACTCCTAAGGTTCAGATATTATTAAGAAAAAAATTACGTTTTTGATGTTCTATCTCTTGAACAAGGCAGAATTATGAAGCTATGGGCTTTTGAACCAAGATATCTAAAATGGACTAATTTACAGAATGTGCCCAAAATCTGAGACCATAACTCTTGAGTGGATGCTTCAGTACTACTGGCTGCTTCCATGTTGTTGGGCTGCTGCTGTGGTCGCATTATCTTCATTTTTAATGTTTCATGATAGTTTCTCAGCCAATTTTGTAATACCTTGCTCCCTCCCTACCCAATAGCAGTCACTTACCTGCCTGCTAGATAGTGAAGTGTAGTGGAGTGGAATGGAATGGAGTGGAGTGGAGTGAAATGGAGAGGAAGGACGGACGGACGGACGGAAGGAAGGAAGGAAGGAAGGAAGGAAGGAAGGAAGGAAGGAAGGAAGGAAGGAAGGAAGGAAGGAAGGAAAAAAGATTTTTGTGATGCTCCCTGCCAGATTCCCTCAAGGAAATTCAGTGGGGAAGCCATAAGGAAACAGGAAATTGGTTCTGATTCCACTGCTTTTTTGTCTGGTTGTGGTCATTTTGTTTAGATAAGGAACTGTCACTGAAATGATGACTCAAAAGGGCATTGTTTGTCATAAATACATACATACATATATTTAGAAATGTATGTATATGTACACACACACAAACACACACACATGGTAGCACAGTGGTTGGAATGCAGTGTTACAGGCTAATTGAGCTCACTGCCAGGAGTTCAGTCCTGACCAGCTCAAGGTTGACTCAGTCTTCCAACCTTTCAAGGTCAGTAAAATGAGGACCTAGATTGTTGGGGGCAATAGCCGATTCTGTAAAACCACTTAGAGTTTGCTGTAAAGCACTGTGAAGTGGTATATGCAGGCCTTGAGATAAAGTGGATAGATTTTGTTGTACTCATTCTTCAAGCTCATTTTTAAATTGTTAATATCTGTTTTAATATTTTAAGCTGCCCACAGTTCCTGTGGAGTCATGTAGCTATGCTATGGCTTTCAGAATCCTACATCCAGAATACCTCCCACCTGCTTGTCTTTTTGAAATTTTACCTCATTTTCCATCACTGGTATAAAAAGTATACACAAATCTTAGCCTAATTTATTGATTATTTACAAATAAATAAATAGATCCAATTATTTGTTACATTTTCTTTTGAAAATAGCATCTTTATCATTTTAGTATGGTTTTAAAACATGATGTGATTTATGGACCAACGACTGTTGTAATACATTTAAAGGTAAAACATAGTTCAGCTTGGTTATAAATAACACTTTCTAGTTCCCATGTTGTGTACCTATGTTGCATTTTAGATTTTTAAACTGTATTTATGGTGGTAAGGATTTTTTCAACAAGAATTGCAAATACTATTCCATTCCTTTATATGATTATATTTTCATAATTCCTGAGGAAATATTCTGGGTTTTATATGACAATTCACTGATATCCATATATGCAGCAACAGACACACATAAAGGACAATATTTGATCTTCTTCCCTGTCCTTATTTTTGATACCAGTTTTTATGGTGTTTTATCTCATCAACCAATGGAGTAAAAAGTCAAACTAGATACGTTAAAGAGATAAATACAGCAAAGCTTCTAACTTTTTAAAAAATGAAAAGGAACCCTAAAAAAAACCAAATTTGTTTACAAATAAGGAGGATGAAAGCTGCTTAATCTTTCCCTTATCGAATCTTTTCCCACTCAACACTTCATCCACCAAAGCTGCTTTATTTCTGGTAGGTGTTTATAGAAGAATGAAATGATTCTTCAGCTGAAAACTGTAATCTCCTAAGATTTTATTTTTCAAAATATTGGGGCTTTGTTAGCCATGTAATATTATATTTATAGGCTGGCCCAGAGATATCCATTGAATAGTATTTTGATTTTGTCTGTTTTTCAGATTGTTTATTACTGATGGAGTATAATTGACACTAAAGGTATCTATTCCAAAAATAACTTTCTAAATAAATTTTCTGATGCCATGTGTATACAGTTCTATGCTCAATCAGCCTTCTTGCCTTCTATTCAGAACAGTTAATAAAAATGTGTCAAAGTTTGTCTTGTTAGTCACTCTGAAACTGATAAGTAAACAGTGAGTTTTAAGAGGTGCACATCATCAGGAGATCAAAAAAAAAAGTGTTGTGTTCTGGAAACATATGGAGGAGTATAGGGTGTGGTCACCATAATAGTTTCCCTTCAGTGCCTTGGTGAAAAGTAAGACTATAATATCTTCTCTCTGTTTTTCCAGGACATTTAGAACCCAAATCTCCAAGGGAATTTACTTGAGTCATTGTTATTTATAATATTGAGATGCCTATTTGGTTACTGATTTTTTCCTGTCTCTTCCTGGTGCCCTCTAGTGATGGTTTGGACTTTTCTAGCCTATAGTAGTTATAGTTTTATTCAGGAGGTGGTTAACTGTTACCTGTTTTAGATAAAGGATAGTTCTTTTGTTCACTGTCTTTGTGGGTTCTTTATTTTTAATGTATCATCTTGATTTTAATTTCATATGTTCCTGATAAATTTTAACAAAGGAATACAATATAAAACAGAATAGTCCACTACTAGTGCAGTCTTTTCTACACCAATATCAGAAAAAGAAAGAGAAAGAGAAAAAGAGGAGAGGAGTTGAGAGGAGTTGACAGGAGAGGAGAGGAGAGGAGAGGAGAGGAGAGGAGAGGAGAGGAGAGGAGAGGAAAGGAAAGGAAAGGAAAGGAAAGGAAAGGAAAGGAAAGGAAAGGAAAGGGGGAGGGAGGAAGGAAGGAAGGAAGGAAGGAAGGAAGGAAGGAAGGAAGGAAGGAAGGACATCCACTAGATGGCAGCAATAAGATCCAGAAAAAAGCTAACTCGGTGCTGCCATCAACTGGTTATCCATAGCAGCCCAGACCTGGTAGCTCAGATTTGAAAACCAGTCAGTGTCACATAATTATTCTAGAGCTGATTCCGAACAAATGCAAAGCTTTCAGATAGAGGTATCTTCCCCTCCCCCCAAAAAACCATGTGTTTTTCCCCCCAAAACCATTTTTTTAATATAAATGGTCCAGGGGTGGATTCCACTTACCTTTACTACCAGTTCGCAATGGGAGCTTTGCTCGTCTACGTGCATGAATGCGCTTCTGCGCACGTGCAGATCACCCATGATGATATGGTGGGTGGGCATAGCCTCCCACCAGATTTACTACCGGTTCTATAGAACCGGACCGAACCGGGAACAACCCACCATTGAAATGGTCATGAAAAAACTTTTTAGGATTAAAAGGTAATGGAATATAAGTATACACATTGATACTTTTGAAAATTGAAAACATAGCCTTTATTATTTTCCTTTTCTCAGGATAAGTCTACTCAGAGCTCTGAGTAGACTTATCCTGAGAAAAGGAAAATAATAAAGGCTATGTTTTGATAACTATGATAAATGCAAATGTAAATGTTCATTCAGAGGCAAACAAATTTCTGAATAAGGTAAAGAATTGTATTTCAAAAGGAAGCTTTGATCTTTCTTCTCAGAACATCATTCTAGAAGATAAAGGGATAGGCACAGTGCTTCAATCATATATTCTTTTAATATATAGGACTATCATTTTATTTTCTTACGAGCAGTTCACACAAAATGTTCACACTTTCTGGAAATCTGATCTGCTCCATCAATATTGTGAAGGAGGTTAAATAAATTTAAAATCTTACCAGGATGATAGTTTATTTTAAGCTTAGTATCAAAGGAAAACAATACATACATTGTTTTCAATAATCCAATTAACATTTTATTTTTAGAAGATTATTCAATTTCAAAGGGTTGCTTAATTGTGTGTACCTACCACAGGTTACTGAGCTCTAAACAGAAGCAATTTCTGCAGTCTCTCTATCTTTCAGACTGGATGATGCAGGTTGTAAAATACATATATAGTTGACTCACACTATAGTCCTATAGTTGACTCACACATAGTCCTATGGAACAAACCAAACAAAAAGTAGAAGTCTGTGTAATCAATTTGGCTCCTACATTCAGCAAGTTCATCACCAATTACAGAATGAAATTGCATCAATGGTTTTAAACAATATTTCTTTTTCAGTTTCCACTGTGGAAATAATTTGTTTTATGGAAACATTATTTTAATCTGGATTTCCAGTATACTTATACATTAATTAATTAATTAATTTGATTGATTGATTGATTGATCGATTGATTGATTTCTATAGCCATCTTCTCAAAGCAACTATACTGTACATAAATATAAAAGTGAGTCATAAATGGAAAACTCTTGTGCCCTCAAAAGTTCAAAAATATTACTTCTGTTGCTTTATTTCTATAAATTATTCAGGAAACAAATAGTGTTGAAGAACAGTGAGCACCATTGGTGCTAAAATATTACTTACTAATATTACTGTATTAGTATTATTGTTACCAGTATTAACTGTGTTTCTAAAACAGTTATTTATGTGAAGTACTTAACATTAATGACACAAAAAAGATTCAAAGGCAAAAGTAGGAAAAAATAAAGATAAAGTACTCTTGTCTATAGGTTGTATATACTTATTCAGAGTTATTCAAGTGTTAGTCATCTTGGATCTTATCTTGCTGCAGCATAACAGAATTTGGCAATGTTCACAGAGATATAAGTAGAAAATGACCAGGCTGAGCCTGAGGGAGGGGGTCAACACATCATCAGTCATGAGTCCCTACATGCCCACAAGAGATCTAAGTCCAGCGCACCTTGAATTCCTTTCTATTCTATTCTTTGAATTCCTTTCTATTCCTGTAAATTTCCCTTGACCGTTAGTAGGTCAGATTCTTGTAAAGAGTTTAAGATTACAATATATCTTTATACACATTTGAACTGCCTGGATTTCCTTGTTTCCCTGGTGCCTGACAGTATAGTCCAGTACAATTCCTTTGATCCGAAAGAAGAATTTATATGTAAACTATTATGTACCTATTAACTACTATTATGTAACTATTATTTTATCAGACGGGGGAAATAAAATTGATTTTAATATCCATTTGAGAGCTACAATACACTAAAATATGGGCAATAGATCTTCTATCACGTGAACCTAGCAGGCAGTATATGAAGAACATTACATCAAGCCAATGTTAAGGCTGTTCTCAGCTTGGATATCATGATATAATTTAAGTATCTCATCGATTTAAAAAAATAAGATTGACTACTCAAAAAAATGTTCTTGGACAGGAGACACCGGTCTTATCAGTTATACATGTCCAGAATGTACTAATCAAACTTTCTGTTTATTCATATTCCATGAAGAAAAGAGTCTCGTATGAATAGTCAAGTACCGTATTTTTCAGAGTATAAGATGCTCCAGAGTATAAGACACACTTTATTTTGGGGGGAGGAAAATAAGAAAAAAAAATCTGCTTGAGAGGCTCTCCGCTCTCAGACTCCAAAAGCTCCAAAAGCTCCGTTTGCAAAGGAGCTTCTCTTTGCAAAGGCAGCCTCTCAAACGGACCTTTTGGAGGCTGTTTGAGAAAGCTCCATTTGAGAGGATATGTGGAGGTTGAAGGGTGGGTGCTGGCAAGTGGGTGGGGCTATGTTCAGTGTATAAAACACACCCAAATTTTCATCCTCTTTTGGGGGGGGAAGTGCAATTTATACTCCGAAAAATACAGTAACCAAATCTGGATTTATTGATAAATCTCTCCTTCATTTGAGATAAATCAGTAAAGGCTGTTGATTCACAATTCCTTAGCTATGGCAAGAATATTGGCCATAAATGGTCTTGTGGTGTTTATTCATCCCATAGTTCCATCCCCCTTCTTTAATAGAGGGATAGTAATCAGTTGCAATTCTTGGAAGGTTCCATCAAACTTTTAATATGCAGAATTATACTTATAAATGGTATTTTATTTGGAGGGTCAAATATGTAATTGGTTCTGTTGTCAGAGCCTGAAATTTGCATACACTTCAATTCCTAACCACTATTTCGCATCTCTCATAAATTCATAGATTTTTGGGGTCTAATTAAAAAAAGAAGGCTAGAATCTCCAAGCTGATCCAGGTCAGAGATCAATGTGCATTTAAAGATACTGAGCAGAGGAGTTGCAATATAATCAGAAAAATATGTACTCCAGAAGAATATCCATTTATGATACCAAATATAAGAATGTATGCTGTGAGCAATGTTAATCTAACTCTAAACGGGTGAAATCCAGCAGGTTCTGACAGGCTCTGGAGAACCGGTAATGGAAATTTTGAGCAGTTCAGAGAATCAGTAGTGGAAATTTTGAGTAGTTTGGACAACCGGAAAATACCACCTCTGGCTGGCCCCAAAGTGGGGTGGGAATGGAGATTTTGCAATATCCTTTCCCCAGGAGTGGGGAGGGAATGGGGATTTTGCAGTATCCTTCCCCTGGAGTGGAGTGGGAATGGAGATTTTGCAGTATCCTTCCCCTGCCATGCCCACCAAGCCATGCCTACAGAACCAGTAGTAAACAAATTTGGATTTTACCATTGCTCTAAACTGATTTAAACTTGTTTTTAAATCATTCCCTTTGAGTACAGTAAAGTGGTAAGATATTTATATTTACTCAAAAATGTGTTTTAATGTCCCAAATGTTCTAGATCATGGTGTCAAACTGGCGGCCCGCAGTTTGGATACATCACACACAAGCCATGCCCATCACAGCTCTGTGAATGGGAAAAAAGTCATGAAACATCATGTGGTAGCAATGTGACATGGTGAGAATAATCAATTATGGAACTCTCTCTCTCTCTCTCTCCACTGATAACTAGCACATACAGTACAAATGCACTTACTCAAATCAGTTGAAAAGTCAATCATGCTGGGAGTGATTGGAGGAAAAAGAAGGAGCCACTCTAGTACCCATTGGCCGGACACTATATAAAGGATGACGTTGGGATGACCTTGGTGGATCTGAAGGAGACGTGCAGGGCAGAGGGGCATGGAGAGTGCTGATCCATACAGTGACCGAGGTTCAGACATGACCGAATAGCTAACAACGATGATGACATATAAATGTGATCTAGTAATAAAGACATTTCAAATTGTCCACCACATATAAAAAAGATGTTGAGACTCTAGAAAAAGTGCAGAGAAGAACAACCAGGATTATTAGGGGACTGGAGACTAAAACATATGAAGAACGGTTACAGGAACTGGGCATGGCTAGTTTAGTGACGAGAAGAGAAGGGCCAGGGGAGACATGATAACAGTGTTGAGGGGCTGCCACAGAGAGAAGGGTTTCAACCTATTTTCTGAAGATCAGACAAGGAATAATGGATGGAAACTGATCAAGGAGAAAGATTCAATCTGGAAATAAGGAGACATTTTCTGACAGTGAGAACAATCAACCAATGGAACAGCTTGCCTTCGGAAGTTGTGGGAGCTTCATCACTGGAGGCTTTCAAGAAGAGATGAGACCGCCATTTGTCAGAATGGATGACTGCTTGGATGAGGGGTTGGACCAAATGACCTACAAGGTCCCTTCCAACTCTGTTAATCTGTTAATCTGTCCATAGTCTCAAACTCAGTTATTTTCAAAAGAATTTAATTCACATATAGTATTGTTAATCAAAATGATGAGAAATAAAATAATGTAAATAATTTTATAAACTAATCCTTCATGTTTGTTTCCTTAATCCATCCCCTTCAATGACCCCAAAAAACAAAATGTAATGTTAAAAAGAGTGTTATTTATTTTTAAACTATGGCATACAATCTTGCTTTTTTAAAACATTGATAAAACAAACTGATATTATGCATTCATTGTTGTCAATCAAAGTACGGTACTGATTTCTCATTATTTTCAGTTGCATATCCAATTATGCACAAATAAATTTTACTATTCCAATTTCATGCTCTGGACTAAAATTAATCACAAATGAATCTCTATTGTCCTTGACCGTCCTTCTAAGACTAAAAGGAGTAACGCTAAGACTGTTTTGGCTTGTGCCTATCATTTGAAACAAAATACAATACCTTTCAAAATGCAAAAAATAATAATAATAGGTTTCAACTTTGTCCAAATAACAGCATACTTATCTTCATATTGAAGAATTTGCAAAGCCATTTGGACCTTTTCAGAAATGCTGGAAAAAGAAACTGAGAATTATACAGCTGATAACCCTCTAAGCTTTATTAATTTTATGTCAAAGTTATCAGATATTCTTGTATCCTTTGCAGATCACCTTTTCATACAAAAAAAAAAGCAACAGCTTATTCACAACCACATCAAAGGTGCATGCAGAACTCACATCTACTAAATAAACACTAATGCCCGGTGGCAGTAATACAGCTATTTATATTCACTGCTTGATTTAACCAATAGAATTCCTTTAATACAATAATAAGCATGAGTGCTTTGCTGTGCAAAGTAAAGGCTTGTGTATTAGTGGTATTCAGGATTGTTTTTAACATCATATCAAAAACTGACATTGGTTGGTCAAATCATCTTAGATACACTGATTGTCTTTCCATAATGATAAAATAGAGCACTTAAACTTAAATTAAGTCTTTCAAGGTTGGCATGCACATACTCTCCAATTTGCAATTTATATATATTTATCTGTGTTTGTGCTCTCTCTTGCCTCGCGCATTCTCTCTCTATATTATGCACATACACACAAACACCCACATAAATACATACAGACAGTGAGCCAGCAATTACTCATCTGACACACAGAAAAACCTGCCATCTCTTTAAAAATATATAAATCATACAGAACTTATTGTTTAAATTGTGCAATTTACCATTTTGGGACCCACCACATTCCCAGTTATACATTTCCCTGTTTCCAGCACTATGAATCATCCAATGGATCATCAGCTATGTTTCCTTATCTTGAATTCATTTTTTTCCCTCAAAGACCAAACCGTTTTGTCTTTATGTGAATGCATGAATGAGTATAACCATTGTTTATTTTTATTACCGAGAGGGTTTTGGAAGGGTTGTACATTATTGCTATGAAATTTTGAACAACTTGATCTTTCACTGATAATTGTGAACTTCCACAGATATTGTACGAAGCTCAGTTGATTAGTGACCTGCCTTCTTCCCTTTTCCCTTACCATATCTAACATTTAGCTTTTTTTCATTGTTTACATTCTTGTGAACTATTCATAATGCTTAATCTGATTTGGATAAAGATTTTTCTTCTATGGTACAGCGTGCCATAAAATAGCAGAATTCTATTTCCCAGTCTTGCTGATAAGGCCAATTCAGCTCAGACCTGTGGTTTTGACTTATTTGCTGATTTGCTTGATAAAGAGCAAAACTTAACACCCTAAAGGAAGATGAATACATATAGAGGCAGAATAACAATGAAGAACATTGGGGCATTTAGTACGGGGATTTTGTTTTGAAAACCACATATACTATTATCTGATTCAAAAGCTTTGAAAAATGTCAGCTCATCCCCTCCCTTTGCTGCTCTTCAAGATTTGTTAGGGGAAAAAATATAAGAGTTATCACTGTTTTATACAACTTTGATGTTATTTTAAGACTTAACACCTATCTCCCAAATAATGATAAAGACACTTCCTTAGTTATTTGAGAGAAAGGGATGAAAAGCTTGTGGATTTGAAGGATGGATTTATCTCCTTGAGAATATGGGAAAGTTGCTGCCTATATTTCTGCTGTCCGTTTACAAAACAATATCTACTGATTCTGATCTACTTGGCTGAAGATAGTTTGACATCATATTACTGTCTTTCATAGCATAGTTAAACCGCAGCTCACAGAAATTCTACAAACTGCTACCTCAAATTGTGGTAACCGTACTGCATTGCATACAATGCTGTCTTACAGACAGAACCCTTTTATGGCAATAAGATCAAAGCAAAAAGGAGGTGGGACAGAAATTTATTTAAGAATTATAATTACTTCATCAACAGTATAGATAAAGCTTTCTTCAGGAAAAAAAAATCCTAGCCGTTTTATCTTAAAAATAATTCCATGTGTAGTTATATAAGGAGTTCCTGTTTACTGATTGCCTTGTCTAGCAAGCATTCAAAATTTTAATCATGCAAAACAAAAAAGCTTTGTGATCAGTCCTCACATTTACATTTATATAATATGAAATATTAATAACTTATATTTAAAGACCTATTGCCAGGTTTTAAAATCTTATTAAAAATAAAGAAACGATTTAGAGACAATAATGATGGTTGTGGAAGTAGCAACTAAATCCTGTAAGAGAAATAGTTTTCAGCAGTAAAAGAAACTACTGTTGAGATCCTACCACAAATGATGAAATGTCATTCAAAATCCATGCTCATATAGCTGTACATGTTTGAGTTTCCCTCTCTCCCTCCCACTCCTTGCCAATATCATGCTCAGCACATGAATTCTTGTAAGGAGCACATCCCTCAGGGCAGAATGAGAAAACGTAACCTCACTCAGAATCCATTCTGTAACACGTAAAGTCTTTTCTTCTGTCACGATCAGGAATGAAGTTTTTGACTTGAAGGCAGATTGTACCTTGCTCAGTGAAGCAATTCTTGATCTTGTATCTTTCATTTCAAATTGATTCTGCAATGTTAAAGATAATTCTTATTCACTATGATGAACAAAGAACTGAGGGGAGGATGGTTGCTCAGCTATTAACTGGGAACAGATGGTGTCCAGTGGTGCTGGTTAAGGAAGCCGTGGACATAGGGGAAAGTGTTGGTTTTCCTTCCTCATTCAGGTTTGATTAATGAACCAGAAAACTCCAGAGCCTCTAGAAAAACCCAAAGGAGTCGTGGTGCAGAACTTTTTTTTTCTTTTGTGATTTCCCTTTTTCAATTAAATTTGACATTTTTGAGAGTGTGCTTGGTTACAGACCATAAATCTGTACTTGAAAGCCAAAAAGGAGACAAAACTTTAATAAAATAAAAAGAACAAATGAACACTGAAATGTCATGTTGAATATTAACTCTGTTGTTTAGGTCAGTGCATCATGAGTTCGCGAGAAGTCAAGTTTAAACAATTAAAGAGAACTGAAACTTAATACTGTAAGGCAGAGATATCACCAGCTTCTCTAAGCTCATCTCCCCCCCCCCCCCCCAAATACTATACTTTCAGGAAATTTTTCAAAGCATCCCTCCTTCAAGAAAAAGTGAGTGCTTTTTTGGCTTGGGAAGTTATAGATCTTTTTAAAAAGAGAGTAAGAATAAAGTTGTGGTACTTTAAACAGGTAGCCATTGCTGCAGAGAGCACAAAGTGACAAGTGTGTATCATTTTATCCTTTATATTGCCGTATTGGTGGCCTCAGTTCATCAAATTGGAATAAGCTGTAAATGAGGGTAGACTTTGGGGAGAAACCTGTTCTCAAGGTATCTGCTAATTGCACAAATAAAACAAATATGTTAGAAAATAATGAGGCACATTTTCTTCCCGGAAAATGTTCCACTTCCTTCCTCCTTCTCCTTTCTGTCCCATTCAAATTAACAAGTATAAACTTCATTGAGCTGCTTGCTTTACTCTTTAAGGATAGACTTACTAATTAAGAGAAGCTTGGGGATAAAATATTGGTGTGCTTTAGCTGGGAAACTGCATACTAATTATGGGCTTTAATCACTTTAGATAAAGTAAATCAAATTAATAAACATGCATGGCTAAATAGAAACGAGGTGGAGAATCAATTTCTGCACTCTTGGTATTGGCTTTTTTTTTTTTAATTTGAACTGTTACTGTAAGTAAACATTTTACTAGCTGCTACTGGTTTGTAATGCTCATCCAAGGAATTAAAGAAGCATTTCACTGACCATGTAGTTGAAAGAAAAATCTTTGGACTGAAAATAACTTTTTGGTCCTTTGAACCAGCTGGGTTTATTACATGTCCAGAATGTATTTATCAAACTTTCTGTTTATTCATATTCCATGAAGAAAAGAGTCTCCTATGAAAAGTCAAGTACCGTATTTTTCAGAGTATAAGATGCTCCGGTGTATAAGAAACATCTTATTTTGGGGGAAAATAAGAAAAAAAAATTCTGCTTGAGAGGCTCTCCATTTGCAGCCTCCAAAAGTGCCAAAAAAAGCTTTTGGAGCATGCATGTTTATTTCTATAACTAATACTTTATCATAATCTGTGGCTTGAAAGAAATGTTAGAAATCAAAATCTTGCAAGCTTCATTTAATCCAAATAATGGAATATGCATACCTTTCAAAAAATAATTTATCTGTGAAAATAATGTCGACTGGTGACCCCCCAGGGGGAGAGCCTTCTCTGTGGGGGTTCCTGCCCTTTGGAATGAATTGCCCCTGGAGATACATAGGATCCCCAACTTTCGTGCCTTTTGCCATGCCCTTAAGACTTTACTGTTCCAACAAGCTGGTCTGACGGAATGATGTATTTTAAATGGGTATTTTAGTTGTGGGGTTTTTTAATAATAAGGCCAAACCATTGAATATGTTTTAAATTTTTTTAAATTTTTATGTTTGTTTTTATTATTGGCTGTACACCGCCTTGAGTACCTTGGGAGAAGGGCAGTATAAAAGTTTAATTAAATGAATAAATAAAAATAAAATTTGCTTAGTAGAGTAAGAATATTAGGACACACAAAGCTAAATCTGCACCAAGATTTTTTTTTTTATTGAAAAAGTTTTACAATACAAAAATTTTTCCATTTTCACCCCCCCTCCCCAATCCCCCTCCCCTACCCCTCCCATCCTCCCTCCCCAACTCCTTCCCTCCCTATCCCCCCCGACTTCCGCTACAAGTTAAAAAAAAACAAAATTTAGAACAAGGGAAAAAGAAAAAGATTATTAAATATTCAAATTCTAAATTAAACAAATTTCGAAAGAGGAAGAGAAAGAGAAAGAAGGAAAGAGGGAAAAAAAAGTAAAAAAACAAACAAACAAAAAACCAGACATTAATATATTTAAACAATATTATAATAAAAAAAACCATTATAATTAAAAACACCATTATAATTCTATAACACCATTATAATTCTAACTGCACCCTTAACTAAAGAGAAAAAAAACCCCCAAAAACATAAAACACAAAATATATATATGCATATGTAGTTATAATCATACAGTTATATCATAAAGAAGATTATCTTTTATTTAATTCATTTCTCAGTCTATATAATCCAAATTTCGATCTTCTCTTCAACTTGATTGATGTCAAATATATTTCCTCTCATAAATCCGCTTCAATAATCTTCATCTTGCCGCTGCCCCCATCAGCAAAGTAAAACATTTCTCCACACAACCCCCCGAGTGACTTTATATAAGTAAAATCCAACCACGAAGATATTCACTCCTCTAGGAAAAAATCATTCCAACTAGCTTATACTATACCTAAAAATAAGCTTTTGCAGCCTTTCAAACAAAAGCTGCATTCCCAGATATTCCTTTGAAATTAGTTCAAATCCTGCCACCCTTTGCAATTCAACCCTTCGGGTTATAAGATGTTTTCAAGTTCTTAGTCTTCTCCTAGACGATATGTTCCACCAAAATATATAATTGGGTAATCAATGATCGCTGCTAGTTTTGCAGCAATCTATCAAAACTCAGGATAGTCATGTCCAATCTAGGATAAACTTCATAATAAAAGTTTTTATAATCCATTTTAATATGTGAGTTTAAAATTAATCCAATTTAGAATGAACTTTTAACCAGTTATTGTGCTTAATCCATTTTTTCCAAATCTTTCAATGCTTTCAGATTCAGTATCAAGCAATTCACAATGCTCTTTGAATTTATCACCTGTGGTTTCCAGTCGGATTTCTTCGTTGAATTCTAATTCCTGTCGATTAACATCAACCCCCATGTCTTGAAGAGTATTGGACCTCTGCTGCTGGTCATCTCGATGTAAAACTTTGTTTTTTAAATCTTCCTCCAGCAGTTCAAGGTCTTGTAATCCCCCAGAAACACTAGGGTGTTCAGTTTTCTCATCCGAAAAATCCATAATAGAATCCTCTGGACAACCACCAAAATCTCCTTTTACTTTTAACACACTTTGATTTTCTTCTTTCTTTTCACATTTTGCAAACTCTGTTTTTGACTTTTTATTCTTGAGATGTTTCAGTGCTCCCTTAAAAATATTTTGATAAAAATATTCTGCTTTTTCAATAGTATTCAAACAGTGTCTCACACCTTGATATCTAAAAATTATACCAGTTGGAAAGTCCCATCTAAATAGGATCTTACTTCTCTTCAATTCCTTGACCAAAAAATCAAAATCTTTCCTGTCTTTTAAAACCTTCGAAGGTAGCTCTTTGAAGACCCTGATTTGTGTGCCAGCTACCTGCAGTCTATCAGAATAAGACTTTTGTAGAATATCATCTCTCAGTCTTTTATCAGTGAAATAGACAACGACATCTCTAGGCAAATTCCTTTGTTTAGCCAAACGTGAGTTAACTCTGTAAACTTTCACAATAGAGCCCAGAATTAGTTCATCTTGTAACTTTAATAATTCTGCAAAGGCCTTTGCACAAGTTATCCTTAGGTTTTCTCTGTTATCTTCTTTTATCCCTCTCAATCTAATTGCAGATTCCATAGTCTTAATTTGAAGCATAATAACATCATTCTGAATATTATGGTTATTGGCCTCTGCTTCCAGGAGTTTCATTTGTAACTCTTGTATTTGAGATTCAAATTTACTACTCATCTCAATCATTTTCTTCCCCATTGCAGCCAGCGCTGTTGAAAAATCTGAGGCTACTTGAGCAATGATTTGATTTAATTGGTCATATTTCCCAGAAACCAGTTCCTCAAGATCCTTCTGTGAACCTTTTATCTTATCTACCACACTCTCTAAGGACCTTGTAATTAACTCTTTTAACTCCTGTTCTGTAAGTCTCTGCACATGAGACATTTCAACTTTATTCATCTGATTCAAAGGGGAGCCCCCCCTTCCTTTAGGTTTAGGCATCTTTACTTTTTTTTCTTTTTTTTTTTAAAAAAAAAAACCAAGAAAAAGAATCCTCCTTACTTCAATAGAGAAAAGAAAAAAAAAGGGTAGAAAAAATCTGTTTAAATCAGCCTCTATTCCTTTGAATTCTTTGTCTGTAACAGGATATTCCTTTCAAGACTAAGCTCTGCACTCCATTTCCGCTGAAACTTTCCTTTCAGACAGAACCTGTCGCCATCTTAAAGACTTTCAATTTTCTTCCTCTCCTTCCCCCTTCCCCCCCCTCCTCTTCCGAAAAAAACTCCGTTAAAGAAAAAATCCATACTTGCTTGAGGTTTTCTTTTCTCTTTTCCAGCTTGCTCCAAATGTGATTTCAATCGTGGTGTTGCTCCCACGTCTGGCTCCGCTAATTAAATAATTAGCGGAGGATCCTCTCGGCGCGGAGCATACCCTGGGGGTATGGAGGGAACCATCCCTCTGAGCCCTCCCCAGGACTTTGGAAAATTCCTGGGGAGCTCAAAGAGGTTCTACCTCACCCCCAGAAGCTCTGCCTGTTCCTCCTGTCGAGGAACAGGTTTTTCGAGCCGCCTGCCAGCTGTGAGGCGGCTCTAACGCGCCGGGAGACCGGCGGGCATGAAAAGCCCGCCGCCAACGAGGAAGGCGCCACCGGAAGTCTGCACCAAGATTTTTAAAATGCATTGTTCTTTAAGCAGAAAACCAGTACAGTTACAACTTACAACAGTTCATTTAGTGACTGTTTGAAGTTACAACAGCATTGAAAAAATGACTTATGACCATTTTTCACACTTAACGACTGTTGCAACATCCCTGTGGTCACATGATCGAAATTCAGATGCTTGGCAACTGATTCATATTTATGACAGTTGCAGTGCCTTGGGGTCATGTGATCAGCTTCTGCAACCTTCTGACAAGCAAAGTCCATGGGGAAACCAGATTCACTTAACAACCGTCTCACTAACGCAACAACTGTAGTGATTCATGCAAGAACTGTGGCAAGAAAGGTCGTTAAATGGGGCAAAATTTACTTAACAAATGCTTCACTTAGCAACAGAAATATTGGGTTTAATTGTGGTCATAAATCGAGGACTACCTGTGTAGGGCACAACAATTTCAATCCAATAAGAGGTCAAGATCCCATGGGTTTGATGCAAAGATGCTCAGCCCAGCTCTAATTTCTATCCATGGTTCTAGTTCCTTTCTCTAGAACCAAAAAATGAAAGAAAACATCAAACCTTCAGATATCAGAAGACACCAGAGGTGGGTTTCAGCAGGTTCTGACCAGTTCTGGAGAACCGGTAGCGGAAATTTTGAATAGTTCGGGGAACCGGTAGTAAAAATTCTGACTGGCCCCACCCACATCTATTCTCTGCTTCCCAAGTCCCAGCTGATTGGGAGGAAATGGGGATTTTGCAGTATCCTTCCCCTGGAGTAGGGTGGGAATGGAGGTTTTACAATATCCTTCCTCTGCCATGCCCACCAAGACATGCCCACCAAGCAATGCCATGCCCCCCAAGCCACACCCACAGAACCGGCAGTAAAAAATTTTGAAACTCACCACTGGAAGACACATACTCCTCTTCTTGATCCTATTCTAAGCATATACGGCTTTCTTTATTCCTGGTAAAACTTTCACTTGCATATCTCTCAAGATGTGCCTTCGCTTGCTTGTAATAAAAATGCTCACTGCATTGCACATTGGGAAACCAGTACAGATCTTCTGCAGCTGCTTCTTAAACCTAGTAGAACGAGACCAACCAAAGACTATGAAAATTAAATCAACACATCAACCATGTGTAATGACATATGTACATATTACTTCCAAATCAGAAGGGACAACAAACAAAAACAAGCTATTCCACGGTATTCTGGACACAAACTTGGTTCTCATTCTCAGGCAAGAATATATCGTATTGCATAACTGAAATGTAGGCCAAGTTAAGTGAAAGGCTTTTCAGAAGTAGTTCGCTTTTTTTGGTTTTTCATTGCAAATATTGCCGATGTTTTTATTTTAATACTTTATGCAATTCATAATAGCAATAGCACTTAGGCTTATATACCACTTCACAGTGCCTTACAGCCCTCTCTAAGTGGTTTACAGAGTCAGCATATTGCCCCCAACAATCTGGGTCCTTGTAAGAAAGGAAGGCTGAATCAACCTTGAGCTGGTGAGAATCGAGTGAGCAATGAGTTAGCCCTGCGGTACTGCATTCTAACCACTGTGCCACCACAGTTCAAATTCAATCTGTGCTACTAAATGACCATAGTGATGAACTTACTTCTCTGAAGTCCTCGATCAGACCACATTGGATGTTCTGCTTATCCTTAATATTTTGGAAGGGAAATATATATTTCTGGCACATCTCCCAGAACCATTTCCACTAATAGCTGAAATGGTATATTCTATTGTGAATGATTTTTACATTAACTGTTTCTAGAAAATGTATGTTTTGTCTATAAAGTGAAGCTGAACTCATCACAGTGTGATCCTGCCAGAAAAAAAAAGAGAGAGAGAGAGAATCCTTACTGGGACTTATCTTTAGCATGAAATCTTAAAAATATATATTTTACCTGTTCTTTAACCTAAAGATTTCCAAAACAGTTTAACTATAGTAGAAGTAATTCAGCCCCTGCTTTCAGGATCAATTAACAACACGACACAAAAAGGAGGAGTAAAAGGGACTTAAAGTATTCAAATTTCTTCCCATGGCCCCTGGGATGAAAACAGGAGGAGGAGGAGGAGGAGGAGGAGGAGGAGGAGGAGGAGGAGGAGGAGGAGGAGGAGGAACTGTAAAACTAGAATTGCTTCAACTCAATTAATAAAATAAATCTTGCATGCAAACATGACATCATAACAATCAAGCATTTTTAGTGGAAAGGATCTTAAATACATTTTAGGAAGATAATCAAAAGAGACAATGCAATGCCCAGTGGGGTGCAGCTGACTAATCTATTTATAATGTTCAGGAATAATGAAAGGAGTATATTGTATCTTAACAAATTTTGAATAAGAAATTTTTTGGAAAACTACCAATGAAGATATGTAAATGTCTTTAGTGCATTCTTTACATGTGAAAATTTGTAATATATCTTCACCTAAAACTATTGAAACTGTTGACCAATTCCCCCCAAATTTCAGTTTACAATGTAGAATAAGACAAATATATATGTCTTTCCCAAGGAATTCAGTGACAACGCTTAAATCTAGAACAACTATACTTTTAAATGATTAATTCAACTGTTCAAACATAAGACTGTGCATGCATTTTATGTTAAAATACAAGTTAAATATTAAAGGATCTGATGACTAAAATGGCTGTTTTTATGCTTTATAAAATAAATAACAGTCAATGCAAAGTTGAAAAGTTCAAATCCTAGCATCTGAGCGTGGCTAAACAACATTGAAAAAACATTCAGTAGCAAAGTTTTTATAGATATTTTTTGATCTCTTTTTGTTTGTTTTGAAAGCATAGGTATTATTGAACTGAATTCAGCTGTCTACATAAGAAAACAAAGGCACACCATCTACATTTTATAACAAGAACTAAAGAAATAAAACTGTCTTTCAGATTATTCATCTTATTTCAACTTTTAAAACATTAGTTGATGTGCAAAAAGGATACATATGCTCCTACACAATCCTGCATATTAGCAAAAAGTATGCTTGCATGAAAACAGGATTTTACCAATGTGAAAATAACAAACAAAACCTGAACCAATTGGATTTCACTCCTCTTACTTTCACAAAGGATAGAGGGAAAAAATGAATAGGTGCATCCTCTTCATGTTAAATAAAGGATTGCAAAATCTACAGCAGACTAATTGGTCACCAGTTGCTGGAACCACTAAAACCAGCAAGGGCTCCCTTCTTTGAATGAACCACCTTTGCCTTCTCACACTTTTTCAAAAAATTACCTCTGTCTTTTATGACATCTCCTAGAATCAAAGAACATAATGCGAGTCTAACATCAGTGTTCTGGGATTTTTTCTGAACCTTATATTAGTGTATATTATTCAAATCCCTATTTAGGATTTGAAAACAAAGAGCAGAAAAGATATGTTTCAGTCTGAAAGGCTCAAAACTCAACTTTCAAGCCAGAGGATTACAGCCTATGTTCTTAATGGAATTGAAGTAACAGTTTAATGCACAACTGAGCATAAAGGGAAAAGCTTGCATCAAGAGAAAATAGATGGAGACTACTGTATATGAGCTCTGTACAATAAACAAATATGTACAACTGTCATATCAGGAAGCTTATACATGAGCTGAGAAAGGATGACTAACATCCTGAGAAAGGGAGTTCATAGCATCAGATCACTCAAGGTTTTGGGGGTCTCTGTGCCTTATTTCAAAGAAAACTAAGGCAGAGCTAAGTCATTTGTTTACTGGTAAGCCTACAAAACACTGTCAAGTACCAAATTGTTACAGTGTTGAAGAAAGGAAGGAAAGAAGATAGGGAGGGAGGGAGGGAGAACAAAATAGAAAAACACAATTGGAAGGGACCTTGAAGGTCTCCGAGTCCAACCCCCTGCTCAGGCAGAAAACCCTATACCATTTTAGACAAAGGGAGGGAGGGAGGGAAGGAGGGAGGAGAGGCATATGTAGTGCAGCCCTATGCATCTGTTCACTGTGTTGATAATTGCTATGCTTTTTTTGTGTATGAGAACTCTAAAGGGAGGAAAGAAGGAAAGAAAGAGAAGAGGCAAGCTTCAAGCCAAAGTTAAAAACTGACGATTTATGTTATGTTATGAAAGATGTAATTATACATTGACTGTATGTTATGAAAGTTGTAACTGTAAGAAAATTGTAATTGTAACTCTGTAATTGTGATCCTATTTCTCTAACCAATGAATGCCTGACTAAATGTTTTAAGCTTTCCTAAAGTAATTATTTACATCAATAAGCTTACAATACATTATTTATTTTGAAGCAGTGGGCAGTAGCTTAGTTTTGAGTTATTTTTATTGCTTTTTAATTAGTAATAAAAATGCTTTAACAAAAAAGTGAAATATGACAAAGAGAAAAAATAGTAATAATAAATCATTTTAACAGTAAACAGTTACCATTTTAAATATAATCTAATGTGAAGATCATTCAAATATATATATATTTCTAATATATCATAACATAAATGGATTCTCTGAACTATTACTAAACCAAAATATTGCAGCACTGGTACATATGGCCTGCCCTGTTTCACCCAGTGGGTGAACTATAGCACTAACACTTATATACCGTTTCATAGTGCTTTACAGCCCTCTCTAAGCGGTATACAGAGCCAGCATATTGCCCCTAACAAACTGGGTGTTCATTTTTCTGACCTTGGAAGGATAGAAGGCTGAGGCAAGTTTGAGCCCTGTCAGGTTATTTATTACATTCATTATATTTATATGGAGAAATATAATGAAATATGTGGATCATTTATACAAAATACAATAGCTTAAAACAAACTGTTAGCAACAGATTGTAACGTCAGTCTAATTGCATTGGCAGAAATGATTTGGTTCTAAAAGTATCTCGATGCAGAGCCAAAGTTATAGTTAGGTGCTTGCAGGCAGCAGGAATATTGAACCAAATGGATATGTAGATACGAATATTTCATAGGTCTAAACAATCTCCTTATACAAGAGTTGCACTATGTACTTCCTGATTGCATTATATAAAATGTTTAAAGTACAAGCTGATAGTTTTCTCCTATTATTTAACAAGCTGACTGCCACAGATAGTGAAAAAAAGCAACATCTTGTTTTTATTAAGAGTATTATTTTAGCATTTTACAGCTTTTGAAAGTCAGCATCAGTTAATCTACGGTTACCGTGTCTCAGCCAAGCAAACTCTCAGTCTAAGGAGCGCAGCACTGAATGGCCTCAGAGCAGCCCTTGTAGAGAGGTTCATCTGAACAGCAGCAGGCTACCCATGCAGTTCAAAGAGGTTATTCAAATAGCTTTTGAATCCTCTGAATGAACATGCCCGTCCCCAGGTTGTGATGAGAATTTGAGAGTCTGAGTCAAGGGATTATGAGAAGGAAGAAGGAAGAAAAACAAATGGGATGAAGTTTATGGGAGAAGGTCAGGGTGGCAGAAGAGGGAGCCGAACCAAAGGAGGAAAGGAAAAAGTGATTGAGCAAGAGATCAAATGCAAAAGAAGGAATCAAACCTCAGGAAGGGGGAAAAAGTACAGGGAGAAGGAAATGAACTGAGCATGGCAGAGATTTAGCCCTGAAGACGAACAGTAGACAAGGCAAAGAAGAAGCAAAAAAAAAATGGAGGTGAGAATATACAAAAGCCTGAAAGGAAGAAAGGAAGTTTGGAAAAGGAGTAAGGAGAGAAAAACACTTTAGGAATACAGAGAGCAACAGAGTGGATTGTGGATTTGATTTGTTTCTAGTGCTCAGTTCCAAATGAATTCGGAGTTCACAATATAAAAGAATAAGATAAAAAGGACAATAAAATAAATAGAGAAGATGGAAAATCCAACCAACTAACCATATGGAAACAGAATAAAATAAATTAACAAGGGCTTTGCCTACTCTATCCAGGACCTGGGAGAACATCCAGACATTTAAGTCATTCCAGAACACCATCAGGTTTAGTTATTAATCAAGATTCTCTTGGGGGATTGAGGCAGTATATCAGAGGTTTCGTGTCTTCATAGGATGCTCTCTAAACAGATTTGGCTGCCCACTGTGGAAAACAGGATATCAATTCCTATGTTTGTTCTTATGCTTGAAACTTAGGGACTTTGTCCTAATAACTTAAAAAGTATCCATTCATTACATGAATTTTAGCTGATCTTTCATTTGATTAATTATAATCAAAATAATATAATTCTAGGAAGCCCAGTTTTGGAAAGTTCATTTTTGAAGATGGAAAATGTATGAAAAGCAAACAGGAAGGAAGGAAGGAAGGAAGGAAGGAAGGAAGGAAGGAAGGAAGGAAGGAAGGAAGGAAGGAAAAGAAAATATGCTGAAATGGGAAATATCTTTGAAAAATTATCTCTCCTATCCAATGGAAGGATATACTTTTAACAGATTGGCTATATCATTTTTAGTTTTTAGAAGTGTTTCTATTAATAATATTATCTTTAAAATTTAATGAACTTAATTTAATGAATAAATTAATAAATTTAATGAGCAAAATACAACAAATAAATGGTTATATGGTTAATCAATTTATCTAATTCAGCCATCTACAATCTGGTGGCCTCCAAATATACTAGATGGGTTTAACTTTCATAATTCCTCTGAAGGATAGGAGGTGGGAGAACATTGATCTAACTGATTGACTCTAAACCATCTAAGGTCTTTTAAGCATATTGAAGCTTAATTCTGAGTAAACATGAATTATATGGCTTGAATTAGCAGATTTGAATTTATAATTACGCTATTCCTTTTGAAAGAAACACTTGTCCAAATATACAGTTGCAATGATTCCTTGCACTAGACTAGAATGAATGAATGGACTCATTTGTACTTATTTATAAAAATAATTTAATGCTTTTATTAAACATAATTCTAATACTTCCACTTTGAAGGGAAGATCACTATAATCCAAGGTGGATATGTTTGATCACAGTTATCAGCCATTGCCCATATGATTAAAATCTCCTTGCCTATCTAACTTTCTTTCTCCATTCTTTGTGTTTAAATTCCCAAGTCTGCTTCTATCTCAGTTGCGCAACAAAAGCCACCTACAACAAACAGAACATCCCCACAGCTGTATATTGCACATAGTATGCAAATTAAATGAATGTATGTAAATCTGCAATATTTACATCCTTAGTATAGGTTGCAACATTTTAAGAATACATTCAGCATTGAGAGAGAGATGAATTTGGGAACTCATTAGTATTTGGCAAAGAACATTGGTGACACTATTTTAGAGAAAGGCATGATGGCTAGGGTATTATTAAAACAGCCAACGTTGGAGCAAGGTTCAGTATCTGTTCCTAGGAAAACAAGCCATTCTTGATAATCATATTTATCTTTGCACATTGGAAAATTATGTAATCCATCTACTCTCTATCCATTTTCTTCAAAGGCTACATTTTTGTTGGCTGATTGGCAAATTTTTGAGGATATCTAGAATCAGTATTAAAGCCTAGCTCAGTGATAGGAGAAATAGTTTACAGTTACAAGACTGGAGGCTGCAATCCAGCCTAGGGTAGAGATGAGGGTTGGTTCTTGCCAATGACTTAGTTCTGCTAAGGAAGGCTGAAAATACATGGAAGGGAATCTTTGAGCTTCCAGAGTCAAAGAAACAAACCTTGTGCTGCCACCTTGTGTCCAAGGTTAAAATTTCAGGGAACTCAAGGCTCTTTCCCACTGTAGGTTTATAAGGATTCTTATCTAGCTATACTGGATCTGATAATCTTTTGCTGATTAAAAATCAAAGATCCTGGTCAGGTTGTACCAGCTCAAATGTCTGGGAACTCCTGATTTAAGCCTGAGCCTATTTACTGTTCTAAAATGTTACAGTGGTGATAATCATTCAATTACCAAAACAAACCTAATAATGGAAAATGGAATTTCAAAATAATATGCCTTTTCTTTCTTTTTTTATATTCCTCCATTTTCAATTCTAATAATTATTAAAAAGATCTCTTTAACTTCACTGTTGAGATCTGTACTCCAGCAATTCCCCGAGAGACACAATTCCCCGCCTCTGTTTCAAGCTTCACATTCTTCTTTGTGGGAAGAGATATAGGGGTGAAATTCCAGACTTGTACTATGCCTCAAGAACAGTGGTGGGTTGCCCCTGTTCAGACAGGTTCTATAGAACCGGTAGTAAAACCAGCAGGAGGCTCCACCCACTGACCCGGATGTCATCAGAAGCGATCTGTGCATGCGGGCATGATGCGAACCGGGAGTAAAAGGTAAGTAGAACCCACCCCTGCTCAAGAAGTATATCCTAATGCCCTGAGCAGAGACTGACTGGTGATGAATTCCACTCTTAAATTGTTCCTTCAGGGAATCTTATTGGTACTCCTCATTCTCCATGCTTCTCTAGTACCTAAAACTTTAAAAATCCTAAGCCTACCTGGTTTATCTTTCTTAACTGGTGCATTATCTGTACAATGCAAAACGTACAGTTTAAAACTTTTAAAATAAATGCATCAGTTTCCGCCAGAGTTCACAAAAGAGAAAGCCAGGTTCCCTACCAATAGTAAGAGCACCTTCACTTGCAGACAGATCGTGTGAAAAGCATTTCCTGATAGACAGACAGATAATTTAACTACACAAGCACCAGACATTCATAGATCATTTCAAGTGAGAACACGTGAATATTATGAAACAAATTAAACAGATTTAACCATAGTACATCCCAACCTTTCTCTCCACCCTAGCAAAAGAATGCCATGTTCCTGCTCACTTTGCTTCATGCACTGGAGCAATCAGCATGCCTAAGATATTAGGTGGGGCCTAATACTTCAATTACTACACAATTATCCATCTCTCTTTAGGGAATGGCTTTGTAATTTACATGTAGTCTTCTCACTATTACCAATTCAAGTAAATCAGTCCATAGATTATCAGACAGTATGTGAGAATGATTTTAGGAGATGGGAGCAAAGAGATGCTGCCTAGGGAACTGTCAGATAAAAGGCATCATAGTCGACAACAGCATAGTGGGTGGAACAAGAGGCTCAGAAGTGATCCTTCCTAAGTTCTCAGGCTGTAAAGGTAATGGTACTTTTAGTACAACCTTCTATTGTAATATTGATTGTATAACCAGGTTCACAGACACCAAGGTCCCTTCATGTAAAGGTGGTTGTATTTTTAGGTTTGCAAGTTTCTGTTAATGTAATTTTACAATAAAGTTGAATTAGTTTATCTGGCCATGTTCTCCATCTGGCCTACTTGGTAAGGCTGACAGCTTGCTCTAAAGCAATGTTTCTCAACTTGAACAATTTTAAAATATGTGAATTCCCCAGGCAGAATTCCCCATCTCAAAGCTACCAAGATTGCAAAATACTGTTCAAAAAGGTTCAACAGAAAACTTATTTTCCATAGCCTTACTGCACATTAGATTACCAGGCCAACCTGTGGGTTTCCTGCTGAACATTTGGGACAAAGAGTCCGGTAATATCCTGGGAATAACCTGAATAAAAAGGATGTTTTTGCAAATGCTTCACAGACTACTTACTGGATATGTGGGCACAGCATGTTTCATTGGAAATGATGACTGCTCCTTTTCAACCTTTTGGCATTTAGGCAGAACTGCTAATGGATCAGAGTCCCAAAGTAAAACTTGTTTGCCATGCTGAACCCCAACCCCCTAGACAGCAACCTTGTCAATGCTACTTCTGCTGTCAATAACGAACTTCCAAGGCTACATTTACGCATCAGTATAGTGTACGTGAGCCTTTGCTCATTCTGTGATTACAAATGTAAGCACCTACTATTTCCAGCCTGACATGCTGCCAAAGCCTTTGTATATGAGTTGGCACCAGAAACTTCTCTCCTACCAATCAGTTGTATCCATAATAAGAAAAAAAATCTGTGGCCAAACATATTTTAATCCTCTTTTCTGTTTTGGTAATTGGTTTGCTAGTGGCTTCACTAGTCATTCCATAAATTCTTATCATAAAGCATTACATAACACCTATGTTTAGTTGTCAGGTCCTTCAAAGTAAAACAGTAGGTCAGGTAGAAACAAGGACTAGAAAAGAAGTTCTCCAAATATTTTGAAACAGAATAACAGAATAGCAGAATAATAGGGTTGGAAGAGACTTTGGAGATCTTCTTGTCCAATCCCTTGCTCAAGCAGGAGACTCTATACCATTTTAGACAAATGGTTGTCCAATCTCCTCTTTAAAAATTCCAGTGGTAGAGCATTCACAACATCTGGAGATAAGCCGTTCCTCTGATTAATTGTTGTAACTATCAGGAAATTTGTCCTTAGTTTTAGGTTGGATCTCTCCTTGATTAGATTTCATCTGTTGCCTCTTGTCCTGCTTAAACTAACTCACTGCCTCGCTTTCCATAAATAAAAGATGAATTCAACTTGAAAACTTGTTTGCTTGTTAGAATTCTAGATTGTTAGCTTGCTGGACTCCTACGTTGTTGTTTTTTAAATTTTTTTAAATTTATCTTTGCCACATGCTGCCATTCCCCTTATTTGGTGATTGATTTTATTTGATCACTTTTTGTCTAAAGTGTCATGAACATAAGGAAAATCTTATTAGATGACCCTAAGGCCTACCTAGTCCAGTATTCTGCTTTACACCAAGGCCAACCGAATAAATAGAGAACAAAGAGAAGCTGAATGCAATAACACTCTCAAATGTTATTCAACTGAAATTCAGAGGAATGCTTCCTCTGATTCTAAATAATTTTAGAACAATGTCACATTTGGTATATGATACATGTTTGCATTGGATATTGTAGCTTTTGAGACACAATTCCAAATACACATCATTGTGGGGTGGATGAAATATATAATTAACCTGTAAAGTGGACAATGCAAGCCAATTAAAGTACCAGGAATATCTGAAGGTTAAACTGGGTCATGTAATGTAAATACTATATAGAAATCTTTCTTTTGCAAACAAATTATATCATTGATTGAATCAAGGAGGATATGATTAAGTCAGTTTTCTTTTAGAGCGTTATACTGATAACCAGATATAAACATCTGACCTTTGGTACTTACATATCTTAGAGAAAAGATCCTCTAAATAATTCCCCATTACTATTCCATCTAACTGTTTATTACACTTAGAAATGAATGATGGCTTGGAAGCATCAGCGTATATATTTGTAAACCTTCTGTTCCGATGTCTACATTTTATAAATATGTATTAGTATTCTGTAAATTATTTTTTTTAAAATCCCAAGCATAATTAGATACATTGACTTGATAACCCTTCTTAATTGATTTAAGACAAACCCTGAAGCCATCAGCTGATAAGGGGAAGCAACTATTAATTAAAATGCTTTTATCTATTCAGTAAGTGCTCCACCAGCTTGCTATAAGATGTTCCATGTTTGTTTTTAACAGTTTCAAAATTCATTGTTCATGGTATCATCCACTTAATTATTCAAAATGGTTGCTCACCCTCTCAGGAAAAGCTCCAGCAGTTTTATCAAATGCACTCAGGAAATTGTTCTGACCCATAGTTCTTAGATTTTTCTAGAGCATTTCTTGATCTCATAACCCTCCTTATAAAGTATGAGCAATTTTAACCTAATGCAAGTTCTCTCTCATTACATTATTTAAATGTACACTGAGACCATATGCACCAAAGACAAATTCCTTGTGTATCCAATCACACTTGGCCAATAAAGAATTCTATTCTATTCTATTCTATTCTATTCTAAATAAGAAATTTCATGGTCAGTTTTGAATGCAATTGAATCAGTTCATCAAATAGTATATGAAATGTGATCATCTATGTAGAACAAAAATGATGACATTATTGCATGCTTAATGCATTTTATAGCAGCAAGTAACTGAACAGATATAGTGTATAAACAATACAGATTATGGATGGATACAGGGCAGCATAACTACATTTCAAATAATTTCAGATTTGTTTCAGGTTGCATTGCTACACTGTAATCAGCTCTTCATCTTGTCACCTTTCCCTTGCAATGGGTGATGTGATGTCATTGCAATCAACAGTGCTAGATAAAAATATGGAGATTTCTAGTGTCAGATCGCATTCCATATTGTGCTATACTTGTTACCAAAGAGAGAGAAAAACTGAAAACACTGTTATGGGGATAAAAGTACCAATAGAAGACAATATTGTATATGTAGCTCAGGATTCAATCAATCAATCAATCAATCAATCAATTTATTATTACAGTCTTAGACCAGAACAGTAGTCTTTCTGTCTCTCTCCCTCCCCAACCAAACATACACAAACCCAATCAGGTAGACTCAACTGGACATGGATTTTACTCCAGGTTCCACCTACACCTTTCCTGCAGGCCCAATGACCTCGCTTGTTGGGAAATTGATTCAGGTTGGGTTCCTGCCATGATGTCATGATGTGATGCCTACAGAGTTTGCAGCAGATATTTTCTCTGTGCCCTGAGAGAGAAACATCTGCTGCTACCTAGGATTGGACTGGGTAGGAGGTGAGCATCTTCACCATTGGGCCACCACACCTCTCATATCTATTACCTAGAATCCTGTTCAGGAATGTTCTTCATCTGATATTTTAATTTGGGTGCTTCCCTAGATCCAATTTTTATTATCAAAGTTCTTGAAAAAGTTTACTCTACTAATGCCTGTCCATCTCTACAGTAGTAGCAGTTAAGACAATTTGTCTCAAGAATTTCTGCAATTAAAAAAAAATTCAGTAATGGTCTGGATGATGTCAATAAATTGAAAAAGAAAGACAGTGGCTGTATTATTTAAGTTGCAGGAAAATAACTTTATTGTCTCTCTGCATAAGCATTCCTCGATACCTGGTTCAAATTTTTCAACTCTGGTTTATATTTATTAACACCACTTTGGTCCCAGCATTTTTTTTTAAAGATTAGCTATAACTGAGTGGTAGATGACTGAATTTCAGGAGCCATGAAATATTTTAATCTATGGTCTAAGATTCTGTCTGCCTAATCAAATTTCTAAAGAAATGCTAAAATGTTCCTCTGCACAAAAGAAGTTTTGATTAATCTGCATATTTGATTAAATGCTTAGCCATTGGCAAATACATCTGGAAATCAAGCATCTGGACTATTTTGCTTATCAATAGCCCATGGCATATGCAATGCAAGGGAAATTGAATTTTCCAGAGTTAATCAGGTAATCATGGAATGGTCACGTATCTCTAAAATAACATTTTTTTTCTTTTTAGCTGCTTCTGCTTATATCATATTTCCTTTTCATGAATCATCAAATGATTTTTTGTTCTCTGCCACAAAATCCATTCAAAGGTGATTTTAGCTATTGTTCCGTTTGTATAGGAAACTATAAATGCAATTACCGAAGCCTAGAATTTTGTTACTTTGGGACAATTCTTATTGGATTAACGAAGCACAACTATTATTTATTCTTCTAAATGTCCCACGGAGATAAAGAGAAAGACTATGCTTTTGCCCAGGCAGAACTGCTATTCCCAAGAAGCTTTTTCTAATCCACAAGAGAACTGAAGTCAGTGACCCCAGGGAGAAAGTTCCCATTATTCCATTGATTGAGGGTGGAGGCTAGCTATTCAGCTGTCCCTTGTTTGAACAGTCAGATGTGTAGGACCCTTAGCCAAGTTCATGGGTGTCCTGACTGCAGATGTAGAAAATTGAAGATCTGTAGTCAAGCAAGGAGAACTAACGCATTTCTGTTTTCAGTTCAGCAATCAGGCCTAAATGAACAGTAAGATAGGCCAGAACTAAATCATCAATCAAGTATCAGGGTGAATCGGGTTGGAATTTCAATGTGCTGTAATACAAATAGCACAAGAACACAAATTAAGAATGATGTGATGCAAAGTTTAACAAGGTGGAATAAATAGGGAAAGCTTTTGGTGTCTCCCCTTGCTCTATTTCCTTCATGGTCTGCTCTTATTTTCCTGCTTTTTCCAGAAACCTCACCTCTGGCTTTCAGTTGTCTTTATCTCTAATGCTGAGATGTTGGATCATTTCAGTTCTGATTCAAATACAGGTTGGCTGGTTGAAAGTTGCTCAGCAGTTCTTTGATCTCAGAAATCCTTATCTGCAATATGTCTGGAGCTCAAAGTTTCTTGCATATTATTTCTGACTCTCTGAGGCAGCTCTTAGATGTTCTGATTCATCATCTAAGAACTGGCTGAGTGTAAAATCAGTTAACTGGGGTCCTCCAGAGATATCGTGAGATAAGCTTCCTAGTCTGCAATGCAAGACATACTTTAATTATTCTGAATACGGCTATCCCAACCATGGAAAGGCAAAAAATATACTTTTTTAACGGTGTGCTCTCTTGACTGCAGAATGAAATTAACCATCCATGACATTTCCAAGACCAAAACCCTAAAAAACCCTTTATTTGAATTCTTTTCCTAATTATCCTCTAATATTTAGACACACTTCTACTCCTATTTGCTTAAGTTCACTATTCTCTAACAATCCTGGCTCCCATTTCTGATTGTTCTATCAGATTAATGTAATCAGTAAATTTCTGAAATCTGAAACCCAAATAAAAGTCCTCTAAAACCAAGCTTTTCCAGCTGCACCTAGAGTTCATTCAGACCCAGACATTGCTCTGTTATTTATATTGCTTAAATTTGTTTTTGTGCAGTTATAATTTTAACTTGCATTATGGGAGCTAATTACTTCCATTTTAGCAACTTTGGTTAACTGTAGTAAAACCAATTGGATTGTTGTAATTGCTATTCCTAAAAAAAACCAACACTTTGATTTGGGCTCAGTATCTTCCACAAAGTATTCTTCATCTACCAACTCTGCAGGCTACAGCATCTCCCTCTTAAAAACAAAATGCAGCAATACTACTTGGTCACATGTTTCAAACAGGGTATGTGCCACATTTTGAAATATGACTGTATCAACAGTGGCAAGCTACTTCCATATTAGTGTAAAAGGAACTACATAGATGTGCCTGTGAAGCCACCAGGAGACAAGCTTGACTCAAAAGAGGCTTTTGCTAATGTACTTTGGAGAGAAATGCCTACCAAATCTGAAACAAAGTACATTTCTATATAATGATTGCTAATTATGTGCTATCAAGTCAATGTGCCTGCTTATAACTCAGTGATTAAAGACACTCAGCTTTGAGACCCGAGCACCATGCGACAGGGTGAGCTCCCATTACTTGCTTCAGCTCCTGCCCTCTTAGCAGTTTGAAAGCATGCAAATGTGAGTAGATAAATAGGTACCACTTCGGTGGGAAAGTAATGAGTTCTGTGTGGCTCAGCTTATAAGCATGCTGGCCACATTACCACAGAAATGGCTGCAGACAACGCTGGCTCCCAAGCTAAGAAACAAAGATGGGAACTGCCCTTTAGAGTTGAACATGACTGGACAGGGGAAATCTGTATCTTTTTATCCCTTCAGGTTTTCCAGTGGTATATCCATCCCCACTTTAATCAAGACCATTATCCTTGGTGCTGGTCAGCCTTTTTTAAAAAAAATTTCCTTCCACTTGTTCAAGCATTATGGATTTTTCAAGGGTCCTGGATCTTCACACCATATGTCCAAAATATAATACTTTAAATTTGGTAAATTTTGCCCTTGCTGAGAACCCTAGGCTGAGAGTATGGATAGTAACCCATTATTTGAGACTGTGCTTTCTCAATTATATTTATTCCCAAGAGAAAAAAGCAGCTGGGAAATTAGCATTGGAAATAAGATACAAAAGATACTCTCAGGGGAAAAAATGAGCCCATGAGTTAACTCAGGTGAGTAATATTGTATTATTGATTTGTCTCAGATTTTTGCATCCTTATTTGCATGATTTTCAGAGTTGTCTGGTTAATCTGACTAAAGTCTATCGAATTCAGTGTGATGCAGGAACAGCAATATTTGATATTCCTAGGAAATTTATAGGCTCACTTCTAATTGGGAAAGCAGAAGATTAAGTACCTGAAAACTTATATCACAATAGAAAGATTCTATTTAGTTGCTATGGTTAATGCCTTTAGCAGGATTGACTGGCCCTTATGAACTTGCCTTTAAGCTATCTAAAGCTGGGTAAAACCTATTCCAGACAACAGTTCAATTTAAGGATAAGGGTAGATTTGGCCATAACCTGGGATCTCTAAAATCAGTGTCTTTTGGCAATGCTATAAGTCAACTGTAGTTCAAATAAAAATTGCTTCTTTTTCTAGTCTTGAGGAGTGGTCGATTTCAATAGATTTTTCCATGGTCTAATAACTGATGTATAATCGGAGGTTTTCTTTTTCATTTTCATATATATCACAAGGGATAATTATGATGCCATATTTAAAAGGTTGATGTTAAAATACATCTATGACAATTGCATTGTCAATAGTGTGATTATTAAGAATGTAAAACTATCATGAGATCATATGGAACAAACTGTTGTTGTCATTTGGTGAAAGCTAAAAACAAAACCATTGTTTTATTTTCCAATAAAAACAATCCATGAAACCCTTTCTGTATGTGGAGAGCTATTGAAAGCTACACCCAAACAACAGCAATCACATTTTAAAAGAGAGTTGACATGGGAGAAATTTGTATTTGAAAAGGTTACATCAGGTTTGTCAGTATATCAAAGAACAAGAATATTTCCATTTTTAAAAGATAATTTGACAATCTTTATAAACAGTGACATAGCAAAAGATGTCAATAACACCCTTTCTAATTTGCAAGACTTTTTAAATGTAAATAGCAAAAACAAACAAACAAACAAAACTATGAACAATTTAAAATACTTGTACAACCTATCCATCTGGCCCAAAAGTCTGTAAATCAGCTAGGACTTTTAGTGATCGACACACAATTCTAAATAGCTATTATTTCATCGTTTCTTAAAAACGAAATGGAACAATTAATCTAGATAACTAGGAAAATGTGTTCTTACATACCATTATAAAAGTGCCAACATTTATTTTCTGAAAATGAAAGGGATTGCAAGGACCACAAAATGGGTTTCAACACTTGAGCAAAACCGTTTACAAATAGAGAATTAAAAATACTAGAAGTCAGCTGAAGTTACCATATGCTTTCTTTCAAGAAGTTCAAGATGGCTTGAAGAATTTAAGGCCAATACCAATTGATTATAATTGGTTATTAATCATCAGGCTGTCTAGATGCAGCTAAAGTAACTGAACCTTAAACATGACCTTCATGATTGATAGTTATTAATAAAGTTCTCCACGTTGTTTTAGAAAGTCGGGGTTTGGTTATACAAAGGGAGTGGAGCTTTACCTCTATAACTGAAAGGGATAGATAGGATTCTTAAAGGTTAAAGAATGCAGTCAGTTGCTGAAACTCTTGAAGCTTAATACCTTTGGCTATTCAAAAAGCTAATTAAAACCCAGCTGGAACAAAGTCAATAGACAGTATTTCAAAGGAAAACACATCACAATAGAATGTGTAATTTGTGATGATTGGAGCAGTTCATAGCAGATTGAGTATTCAGAGGTTTAAGAATAAGTGCTTTAGAGAAAAAATTACATATTTTGTGCACTTAGAGTATAGATCAGATTTTCCCACCAGCTGCCACCCACATTTGTTGGTTACAACTCCCATCACACAACTTGGCTGCTTGTGTACCATGAACTACAGTCCAACACATCTGGAGCATGACATAAATGTCAAAGGAAGTGTAGGCAGTTGGCAAATTAAAAAATGGAAAATCTCTTCTTTAGCACCACAGTTGCTATGACTAATATGTACTTTAGAAATGATGTGGTCAGTGTGCTTCTTTTTGCACCTTTGATATCATTTACTCAAGAGAAAATTAAGTCTGAATTTAAGATGACTCCTCCAACAAATATTTAGCAGGATGAGCATTAGACCATCCTGTGCATGTGGCATATCGGGCACATCCTGGATTTTTGGTTTGGGGCGAGTACTTCAGCATCTTCCTGTGTGTTGTTTACAGTGTTTAAGCCTTCTGTGAACATTCTTTGCCACGTATTTCGAGGGCCTCCTCTTGGTCGTTTGGCTTCAGGAGCGGGGTGTCAATCTCATTGCCATTTTGGGAATTTGATTATTCTCCATGTAGAGAACATGACCTGCAAGTTGGAGTCTTCTGCTTGTGACAATGTTATGTAATTTGCAAGAGAAACTCTTTTGGAGCACTTCTTTATCAATACCAACAAATATTAGATAGGAGAAAAATCTGTTGTTAGTTTGAGCTCCAAGTTTGGCGATTTGGCTGCAAATGTTTCATCCTCATTCAAGGAGACATCTTCAGTGTGCTTTGGATTGTGCTTGTCTGGGGGAGTACTGGCCTTTAAATACCTTTCTGAGTCCTGGACTGTTTCAGGTTATGCGATTGGCTGGCTCTAGTTGCCGAGGCATGGTCCTTGGTTTTAAGTACCATCTGTGTGATGTAAATTATTACTGTTGTTGTTCAGATGTCTTCTGATGATGTCATGGTCTGGTTTGATTGGGTGCATGTGGTGTGGTCTGATTTCTTGTGATCTGTCGAGTTATAACTTCGTTTGCAGCATGATTGTTCGTTGGTCTTTAAATGCTGCCTTTGAGATCATGGTTGATGTTGTTCTTTTGTTCTAAGTGGTTGGTAGATTGGGTCAATGTCAATGTGTCTGTTTATTGATTTATTGGTGGAAAACCGGCCTTCCAGGAATTCCCTTTCTCTCCTTGACTTTGCCTGGGTTACCACTGTGATCCCAGTTAGATCAAATTTGTGTTCTTTTGAGTCTTCATGGATGAACATGAGGGATAGAGGGTCATGTCTCTTGATGGCCAGACAGTATTTGTGCAGTCTGGTTGATAGTTTTCTTTCTGTTTGGCAGTTGCTGCACTGGATCCGATATACAGCACCTGATCTTTGATTCATTTCTGTCTCCCTTTTGGTTTTGATGGAGTCCGTCTGAGGATTGAGGTTGGTTTGTGGACCATTGTGAGGTCGTGTTGGTGCAGCAATCTTGCCATCATTTCTGAAACTTTTTGCACATAGGGGATTGTGATACGTCTGGTTGTTGTTGTTTTTGTGGTAGTTGTGTTGCTTTGCATGTTTGTGTTGTTTGTATGTAGGCATCTCCGGATGATGCCTTCATTAGTATATTTTTAGTTAAACAATTCTCCTCCTCTAAAGGTAAATCACTGGGGGAGGGAAAACAATGTTACTTTTGGACAAGCCAAAATTGTACATATTGTTACAGCTTAGTAAAGTAATAATTTATTTAGTAACGCTCACATGAATTGTTATTTTGCTGACTAATCTTGTACTAGGAATAAAGTGTTTGTTAATCCTGTACAGGACAAATCTGACTAGTTATTTCAAGTCACTTTTTCATTGATTCAGTTTTTTATATTGAGAATTAGATGGGCTTATCAAAAATCAATTGAGTTCAATGTTGGCATACCAACAATGGTAGATATGAGACACCATTTACAAACTGCAATATAGACAAAACCCAATGATAAGATTGATAGACAGTTCAGTTTTAACACCTGTATTTCATATAGATCCAATAACCATCTGTACATGATGCAGGAACACATATGGACCAAAAAAGCAGATTTATAACAAAAGGTCTTCCTTTTGATCCAGACCACTCTTTAGCCAGTACATGAAATTGAGAGATTAGGTACATTTTTCTCATGTGTCCGTGAACACGACACGTGAGTCAAGTTGGGAACTCTGTAGGCAATGCATACCCCCTTGACTCTCCTCCTACTCTATGCACATGTATAAACTAGCCCTTCTAAGAAAGTATCTGCAGCTGTTGTGGCCCGTCAGTGGCCTGTGCAGATTGTAGCTGATTCTGACAATGAGGAGGCTGGTGTGGTGCTGCGTCAGCAGCCTGTGCAGCTGGCGCTCGAGTCAGACAGTGAGGAGGCCGGATAAGATGTGGTGCCAGAAGCAGGGATTCAGCCAGGGCCTTCAGAACCTCCAGAAGCTCCTTTAAGTAAAGAGGATGAAGAGGAGAAGCGTCTTTTCAATGCACGGGCACGCAAAGCTGCCAAAAGACAGGAGTGGCTCCTCAGGAGGAGGTCTCCTCAAGAGTATGGCTTGGGACTAATTGGCCACTCCCTTAGCCTATTTAAGGAGGAATGCCGCTTGCAGCAAGCTGTAGGGAACAACTTTAGTTCAATCTCCTTCGCGTCTGGATTCTCTGCGAAATTGTTTCTGGGCTTTCTGCCAACTCTAGTAAGACTGTGATTACTTTATCTTAGAATTCTGGTAGGCTGTTAAGACAGTTTATTAACAGCCTTTGGTTGAAAAAGACTAAGTTATTTGAATAACGTAAGCTTTGTATAGAGTTTGTGTGTGCTGCATTCTTTGGGGTCCGTAGCTGGGTCAGAACAGCAGCAATAAAATGTATTCAAAGGTTTACTATTTTATTAAGAATGTTTTCATGGCCTTTTGCATAAAAGGTGGCTGTCAAAATTTAAGTGAACAACGTGGGGTTTCACATAAAAACATCTCCCCAAATCTCTATGGGCCATCCATAGATCCCTCAAATCTCAGAGTAACATCCAGTTACTGTCAATTTTTTAAAAAATTCAAAAGTTACATACATCTTACCAGAGCATCACATATCTGTAATACATTTGAATTACTGCAACGTGCTCTACATGGGACTGCCCTTGAAAACCACCTGGAAACTTCAACTAGCCTGAGAACATGGCAGTGCCTACTCTGATAGGTGCCCCTAGGTTCGTCCACGTAACACCTCTGCATTGGCATCCAGTTTCTTCCCAGGTGCAATTCAAGAGATGCTGGTCATCATCTTTAAAGCCTTATAAGGCACAGGACCATAATCCCTCGCATTCCCAGCAAAATAACTTTACCTTGTAGTATGGTCAACTGTAGGACAGTCCTAGGCAAAGTAGATCAGGAGCATGATGCACTGTAAAAAAAAAAAAAAAAGCATTTTTACTTCCATAATCCAAGCTGTTGTGTTGACAAATAGCCCCATATTGAAGATATATTCTCTGATTTTAGTTCAAGTTTAAAGGCTCCATTTAATATATGGTAACTGTACTTCATATCTGACAGTCAGAGTTTGTACTCCCTATTGCTGACATAACTTCAATATTAGCACAGCATGATTTATAGCCGTATTGCTTGAATAAAGATTCAAACAAACCTTTAGGGCTGCAACACAAGGAGAAACCATTTTAATGGATAAAAGCAATGTATTCACAGGGAATTCATTCATAAAAAAGCTGCAGCGCTAGAGTTGAAATGAGTACTGTGTGCAGACAAAATAACAACAACCCCAAAGTGATGTTAATGAGAGATAAATTGAGAACTACATTTCAGAATTAATTTTTACAATTTAAGAGTCCAATAACACATTACAATGACCGTAGTATTTCAATGCAGTTCTGTTTTCCTTTTTGTTTTTGATTCCAAGATAAGCTAATGGATATCTAAATAATATTTAAATCAGAATTATCCAATCTTGGGAACTTTTAAAACCTGTGGACTCAATTCAACTCCCAGAATTCCTCAGCCAGTATGAAGTCCACATGTTTTAACGTTACTAAGGTTGGACACCCCTGATTTAAATGTTTTCTCCTCAGCCATAATTAAAAATAAAAGGAAAGATGGAAGACATTATTTTCCCAAATGTAACTATCAAGTTTAAACACAAATCTTCTGATAAAAATCGCTTCCCCCCCACCCCCATTTCCCTGACTTAACATCATGGACTGGAAGAGAACAATTCTTCTCGGGATTATGACTTGGAAATGTTTAAACCTCCCCTTCCTGTGAACCGTCATTCCAAAACAACCCTGAAACTGTTATCATACAGTATTTGTAATTTCAAAAAAGAAAAAAAAACACAAATAGAGGTGCAGCGTAAGGATTTAAGGATAGCTAAATGCAAACCAGAATGCTGTCCAAATGTATCAGGTTCAATTCACGGAGTTTTCCAGCCAGCATAAAGAATGTGAAGAGAGTGGTTGGTGGCCTAGAGGTGGAGCTCTAGCCTCACAATCAAGAGGCTGTGAGTTCAATCCTAGGTAGAGGCAAATATTTCTCTCTCTCTGGGCACAATGAGAATATATCTGCTGAACAAAGCTCTGCATTGGCGACAGGAAGGGCATCCGGCCAGTAAACACTCAGCTCCATTCAGTTGCCCAGACTACACCCCGTGAGCGATTATGGGGTCTTTAAAAGAAGATAGTGATAAAGATTGTGAAAAATTCCTGAAGTGGACATTCACAAATTCATAATGCAGTGAGGTTAGATAAGGTTTTATTCATTTACTATGTTTATAAACAGTCCCAATCAGCCAGAGCTCTGGACAACAAGCAATACAATCAGTACACATTTCGAAACAGCTATAGCTTCTGAATTATTTACAAAGACAACCCCACATACAGACAGTCCTCTATTTACAAGCACAATCGGGACCAAAATTTCCATTGCTAAGCAAGGTGGTTGCTACGACCCTTTTCGCCACGTTTGTTAAGTGAATCACTGCAGTTACTTGAATCATGCAGTTGTTAAATGAATTCGGCTTCCTCCGTTGACGTGGCTTAATGGAAGCCGACTAAAAAGGTCACATGACCCTGGGACACTGCAACCATTTTAAATACATGCCAGTTGCCAAGCAACTGAACTTGATCATGTGACCATAGGGATGCTGCAATGGTTGTTAAGTACAAGGATCAGTAGTAAGTTACTTTTTTTTTGTGCTGTTCAGTGGTGGGTTGCCCCTGGTTTGGACCGGCTCGCAAGAACCGGTAGTAAAACCAGTGGGAGGCCCCACCCATTGCCCCAGATGTCATCATCAGCAATCTGCGCATGTGCAGAAACAAGGCACATACACAAGATCCCATTGCAAACCGGTAGTAAAGGTAAGTAGAACCCACCCCTGGTACTGTCGTAAATTTGAAGAATCATTAAACAAACAGTTATAAGTGGAGAACTACCTGTAAAGAGCATTGAAGTGATTAAACCACAAAGTTTAATCAGGACATGTTGTCAGATTGATTTAGGATGGCACAGAGTTTGATTATCTAACCAGTAATCTATTGGCTGAAAGTTTGCCTTCTGCATTCCTGTTCTCTCAGAATTCAGCAAAAATCAATGGTGTAGGGCAGGCTACATAAAACACAGCTTGTAGGGCACATGCAGCCCAGCAAGCAGCCTATTTTATAAAGTTTCAGTAAATTCATTCACCATACGTCACCACTGCTAGGAAAGATTCACTGGTACCCTTGAAGAAATGTTACCTCCAGGGGTGGGATTCAGCTGGTTCGAACCGGTTTTGGCAAACCAGTAGTTACAGCCAGAGACTGGGCTCACCAATCTTCCCTGGTGCTATCCCATTTTATGCAATCAATCTGTTTTTGACGCAGTATGCATGTGCGCAGGACGCGCACACATGAGCGAAGCTATCCTGTCCTATACAATCATCATGTTTTTGATGTACACACCATGTGCGTTAGGTATCCACATGCGAGTGAAGCAAGTGTGTGCATACATGCTCACATATTTGATTCTGGGTGATCCGGTTGTTAAATTATGTGAAGCCCACCTCTGCTTACCTACAATACCTCAGGCCCCACAGATATAACAGCTCAATCCATTGCTCCGCTAGTGTTGTGGCCCGTCAGCGGCCTGTGCAGATTGTAGCTGATTCTGACAAAGAGGAGGCTGGTGTGGTGCTGCGTCAGCAGCCTGTGCAGTTGGCAATGAGCAGTCAGACAATGAGGAGGCTGGAAAAGATGTGGTGCCAGAGGCGGGGATTCAGCCAAGGCCTTTAGAACCTCCAGAAACTCCCTTAAGTGAAGAGGATGAAAAGGAGGAGACTCTTCTCGATGTACAAGCACGCAGAGCTGCCAAAATGCAGGAATGGTTCCTCAGTAGGAGGTCTCCTCAAGTGTAAGGCTTGGGGCTGATTGGTCACTCCCTTAGCCTATTTAAGGAGGAATGCCAACTGAAGCAATTTGCAGAGAACAACTTTGTTCACGTACCTTTGTGTCTTGTCTTGCTTATCAGCTTCCTCCAAATTGCTTCTAGGCATTCTGCCAACCACAGCAAGTAAGCTTTCAGTATTATTCTTTGAATTCTTGGTGGCTGTTAATGCAGGTAATTAACAGCCGTTGTTGTAAAAAACTGGTTTATTTAGTAAACTAAGGTTTGAACGGACTTTGTGTATGCTGCGTTCTTTGGGGTCCATAGCTGGGGCAGAACAGCGGGGTGCTTAGATATGGCCCACAGGACCACCTTGGAAACAGTGAAGGATCGGCCCGTGGTGCTTCTGCCAGAGAAAATGGGCTCCTGAGCTTCGTTTTTGGCTGCAAAGGCCTCCTGTGAAACCCTCTGACAGTGAAAATGCATGCAGCCCTCCCGAGCTCCGTTTTCACTGGCAGAAAGTTGCAGGAGGCCATTGCAGCCAAAAACGGAGCTCAGGGGCCCGTTTTCTCTGGCAGAACGCTCGGGCCACCACAGGTGCCGATACGAGTAATATTGAGCTGGCCATACCCACCCCAGCCATACCCAGCCCCCCAAAGTCAAACACAACCCTGATGCAGCCTCAATGAAATCAAGTTTGACACCTCTGCTTTAATAGATTTGCATGCCATTAAGAGAAGCATGGTTACTGGACAGTCTAAAATCACAATAAGTGAACAAAGAAACAAACTAGGCTTTTCTGTACCTCTAAAACAGGGGTGTCAAACTCGATCCCATTGTGGGCCGTATTAGGATTTTGTTTGCCCTTGGGGGGCTGGGGTGGGTGTGGCTGGGTCATCATGGCTGACTTGGTAGGCAGAGCTTGGGTGGACCGGGGCGGCACAGGCTGGTTTCTTGCCATCTCCGGTACTGGCCCACAGGACAACTCTGGGCCTGATACCCCCTGCTCTAGAACATAAGGATCAGTCAGCCTTTTGAGTTAGTCAGGATAAGAAACAGGCTAAGAAGCAGATTTCACATATTTTATTGTTGCTGGATAAAATAAGAGAATCTTGTAAACTTGACAGTTTTCCTCTATCCTTTTTTATACAAAAGAGAATCAAAATGGAGTACTTTGAGTTTCTTTCTTATCATTCTTCTTTTCCAGGACCAAGTTGATGTTAACTATTCTTGAATTTTTTTTTCTCTGTATTCTTCTACAGGATTGCAGTTTGTGAATGGGACAATGTTCTACTTCTTCCTGAAATTCTGTTATGTAAGTATTCTCCCAGTAAATGACCTAATTAGAGCCACACTTGCTTGATTTCAGCTGATTCATCTCTTGCTTCCAATGCATGGCACATCCTCTGAGAGCTCTTCATTTAGGCAGCTCAGTCTCACCTTATTATTGCATATCGCTTTCAGTTCTATCATGAAAGAGGTTGCTTGATTGATTGATTATGTGTCAGGAAATCACTGTCAACTCCAAGGAACCACTTAGATTTTTATCCATGGTTATTTTTCTCTAAATCTTTTAGGTTTCCCACAGTGCACTTATTGCCACTATAACCCAGTCTATCCAGTTTTCTGCTGGTCAATCTCTTCTTTGCTTTCCTCCCACCTTTGCCAACATTAAAGCTGCTCAAAATCTGAAATCTTCATGTAATTTGTCTGAAGCAGGACAAATTCTGGTAATTTGTTCCACGAATAAGAACTCTGGGTTGATTTGTTAGATCAGGGTTCCCCAAACCTGGACTGCATCCACTACCAAGTCTTGAGCCATTGCAAAGTGGCGAGCCAGCACATGCTCATCCCCACTTGTGCAAGCAGTGGGCGAACATGTGCGCATGGGCTCCAGTTGTGCTAGTAGCAGGTTCACATGCCTGCTGCTGCTCACGCAAATGGAGCTGTGCACAAGTGGTTGCCCATCGGTTGCGTAGAATCACCCCCTCTCCCCCCTCCCCACTGGGCTACAAAGCCAGAAAGTTTGGGGAATTCTATGTTAGATGATCCATTTTCTTGACTGTTCAAAGCATCGATACTCTTTCTGTCCTTCAAAGTCCAACTTTTGCTTCCCTAGAGCATCACAGTAAATACTGTGGCTTGCACAATTCTGTAAGTATAAACTCATCACAGTGTTTGAATATTCTTTCCAAGGCTTTCGTGGCTGCTCTGCCAAGTGCTACTCTACAACTTTCAACTTTCTTGACTGCTTGTTCTTTGATAGTTGCTCCTAAAGGCAGAAGCTATCCACCAATTCAATATCTTCACTGTTAACTCTAACACGAAGAGAGGTGGGATATAAAGCCATACTGTAACTGTGCATATGTAGAAAATCTTTATGATAATGTTCATAGCTAGATATAGCTAGATATTTCTTACACTGTCTCAAGCACAGTGCTCCATTCAAGACCCATTTGCATCATGCCATAAAAGTGTTCCTTGTTTTTCCTGAGAACTAAGTACAGGAAACAGAAATATGTCCAGGGATTATAATCTGTTTGCCAAATTGTTTCTTAGTGTAAAATAAACTGCATGCCTAAAAACTGTCGAACAACCACAATCATTTCCATGGAAAATGAATCTGGATAAAATTTAGGAACAGGATTGTCTATGTGAAAGAGGCAGGATCAACACTAAAAACAACTACTATTACAACAACAACCACTACTGCTGCTGCTGCTGCTGCTGTTGCTGCTGCTGCTGCTACTACTACCACCACCACTACCATTTCTCCTCAAAGCTAAGACTGTTTGTGGGCAAATTAATGTTTTCTTTCATTTCTTTCATTTTATTATGAAACTGACAGTCATGAGTAAAATATAAATAAGAAAACTTTATTCCAGCTTGTGCGTATTCATACAAGTTTCATAGGACAGTTGAATTCCCATGTTTTATCATACCAAAATTTATCTCTTCAGCTTCTGTCAAACAGAACAGCTTTGGTATCTAATTATGAGCTTCAAGTCTTCCATTGTAAATATCAGTGGCAAGGTGTTTACAGCCTTTTAAATTACAACTACAGGTAGCCCTCGACTTACAACCATTCATTTAATGATCATTTGACAATGACACTGAACAAAGTGACTTCTGACTGTTTTTCACACTTACCATTGTTGTAGCATAACATCCCCATGGTTATATGATCAACATTCAGATGCTTGACAACTTGGCATGTATTTATGACAATCGCAGTATCCCAGGATCACGTGATCCCCTTTTGCAATCTGCTACAAGCTAAGTCAAGATTCACTTAACAACAGTGTTACTAACTTAACAATTGCAGTGATTCACTTGACACGTGTGGCAAGAAAGGTCATAAAATGGGGTAAAACTCACTCAACTGTCTTGCTTAGGAATGGAAATTTTGAGTTCAATTGTGGTTGTAAGTCGAGGAATACCTGTAATTACATGTTGAAATTTTGAACCAAACCTCTTTGATCCAAACACAGATGTTCCTTGTACTGTATGCATGCCTGATAGTTTAGTCACCCATATCTCATAGGAACTCTTTACCCCTTCCCTACACATTTCCATCAAGCTTCCACATCTAAATTTTAACCTCTCTGTACTTCTCTGATTCTGTTCACTGTTGGACATTTTCCCTCGCAAAAAAATGGAAAAGCCTAATGAAGGCTATCATATTCACATATTTACCCCACGATAATTTTTGTTTTCAAACTGCTACAGACCCAGTGTTCCTATCAAAATAGCAAGCTAAACCTCAGCAGAGCTCTTGGCATATTATAATTTCCCCCCCTTGGCATTCAGTGCTGGGTGATTGGTTGACAGCCAGATTCGTTTTCATCTTGCATGCTGCTGCAAAGCAACATAGTTTGCATTGCATGGTAAGAAATGTAAATGGCAGCTACTGAATACCAGTAGCTTTTATAAACACTGTCATAAAAAGCCACATATATTCTTTCCATTGTGTGGAAAGAATATATGAATGTGGCCGCGCGGGTGATTATGGGGGCGACCTGGCACTCCCAGGTGACACCTCTCCTGTGCGAGCTGCACTGGCTCCCAGTGGTCTTCCGGGTGCTCTTCAAGGTATTGGTTCTCATCTTTAAAGCGCTCCATGGCTTAGGGCCTGGGTATCTACGAGACCACCTTCTGCCACCGATAACCTCCCACCGGCCAATACACTCTCACAGAGAGAGTCTCCTCAGGGTGCTGTCAGTCAGGCAATGTCGACTGGCAACCCCCAGGGGGAGAGCCCTCTCTGTGGGGGCTCCCCTCTGGAACGAGCTACCCCCAGGAATATGACTGATCCCCGACTTCCGTACTTTCCGTAAGGCCCTGAAGACTTTTCTATTTCAGCAAGCTGGGCTGGCTTAAAAAGATTTTAATGGGTTAATTTTAGTGAGGGATTTTAAATTTGGGGAAGCCAAAATGGATTTAATTGTGTTTTAAATTATTTAACTTTTATACTGTTTTGTATTTTAATTATGGCTGTTCACCTCCCTGAGTCCGTCAGGAGAAGGGCGGTATACAAATTTAATAAAACTAAACTAAACTAAACTAAACATTGTGGAGCATGTATATATCAAAAGGCAAGATCAAAGACTAATTTGGCTCTCCATCTCTTCAAAATGTCAGAGTCATTGAGATGAGCAACTACATAAATTGATTGAATAAATAAATAAATATCAAGCAAAGCTAAGTATCTATGGAGATTCTCATTCATCCAGGTCATGGTTGTCCCAAAGATGTTTCAATTCTCATCCAAGAAGATTCTTCTGAAGAGCTGAAGAAGCTTTTTGGATGAGAAGCAAAACGTCTTCAAAGAAAAACCAGAAAGTCTAGTTGCCTCTTGAAAAAAGCATCTTTGGGACAAATATCAAGCAACAACAATTTCTTGATCTTGTTTCTGTGCTATCTCAGGGTATTCTTCCAATTTATATGTTCAGACAAACTAATTTCTCCAAATCCTTCCTACAAGGTATGTTTCTTTGTTACTTTCCTATGTCCTAATGGCCATTCATCTTCTACAAATATCTGCCTTTTTAATCCTTAAACTCTCCCCATCTCTTTATCCCTAGAAATTCTCAATCATTCACAGTTGATGGGTCTGTTTGGAATTTTGAGGCGTGTTGTAGGTACAAATAGTCTTCAACTTACAACCACAATTGAGCCCATAATTTCTCCTGCTAACTGAAAGAACTTGTTAAGTGAGTTTCCCATTTTATGACCTTTCTTGATGGAATTGTTAAATGAATCACTACAGCTGTTAAGTTAGTAACCCTCTGGAATGCAGCTTACCCATTGACTTTGCTTGTCGGAAGATCACAAAAGGTGACCACACAACCTCGGGACACTGCAACTGTCAAAAATACACGTCAGTTGCCAACTATCTGAATGTTGATCACATGTCCTTGAGAATGCTGCAAAGGTCATAAGTATGAAAAACTGTCATAAGTCACTTGTTTTCAGTGCCGTTCTAACTTTGAATGGTCTCTAAATGAACTGTTGTAAATTGTATTCTTGTAAAATAGCTCATTAGCAAAATGCTTGCTTCAAAATAAGCATAATTACAAGTTACAAAGTATAGAATTAACAGAATGTTACCACTGTTCATTCCAGTGGTGAAATGTAAAATTTGTTACTACCGGTTCTGTAGGGGTGGCTTGGGGTGGGGGGGTTGTAATGTGACTGGGTGGACGTGGCCAAGTTTTTTGGTTTTTAACTTTTAAAAGCATTTTTTTACAAATGCTTTTAAAAGGCTCTGACGATCCCAGTTGAGCCATGCAATCATCAGAGGCTTTTTTTTTTTTTTACTTTTAAAAACATTTTTTCAGCCGAAGAAAAAATGCTTTTAAAAGTAAAAAAAATATAAGCTGGGCATGGGGGAGGGGTGTGCAGGGATTTTTGCTACCGGTTCTCCGAACCACCCACCCCCATCGCTACCGGATTGGACGATCTGGTCTGAACTGGGAGCATTTCACTCCTGGTTCATTCCCTCTATTCTCATGCAACCAGCAGGATACTCTCAATGCACTCCTAAACAAAGCATTGAGCTGGAACTACCCTTCATTGTTCCTTTCTAACAAAATGTGCAGAGCCCAACTGAAACATCCTATGTCTAGAAACATCCTTAAAACATCCTAAGAGCTATTTTGCATTGCAGTATCCCATTTTTAAAATATTTGGGGTGTTATTTTCTTAAAGGAACCATTTTGTAGATTCAGCCCTAAACTATGAATCAAATAGCGATTAAAGTTCTTTGGAGCAAGTATAACTTATTCTACTCAAATAGTACATCTGATAAAAAAATGAAAACAGGTTTCTTATATATTACTCATACGTCTGTATAAACCTGCTCCCATTTTAACCCTAACCCTAATTCAGGGATGTTAAATTTGTGGCCTGTGGGCCAGATGCATCACACGCTGGCCATGCCCACCCCCATTTTAGTGAATGGGAAAAAGTCATGATACATCATGTGATGACAATATGACGCCATGAGTTTGACATCCCTGCCCTAATTTTCCCAAATTCCTATGCATTAGCAGAAAGTTGGTGAGTTTGATCCATTGGTCACTTGACAAATATTCCCTGTCCAGCACCAAAAGATTTGCAAGCTAAATCATGGGAAAGTGTTGCTTATCTTGTTAACCTTTTAGCTTGATTAATTTCTTAATTTTGAATTGTTTCACTTTTAACCTGTAAGTTTTAACCAGTGGTAGGATTCAGCCAGTTCGCATCATTTCGGGAGAACCGGTTGTTAACTTTCTGAACAGTTTGGCAAACTGGTTGTCGGTGGAAATCATTAGGGCAGAGAACCGGTTGTTAAATTACTTGAATCCCAACACTGGTTTTAACTTTGTTTTTAAACTCTGTTTTTAACTGTGCTTTTAGTCCTGTTTTTACAATATTTTGTCTTTAAACAACTCAAAGTCACATTTCTACACTGCCCTGTGATTTTAGGCAGTATAGAAATATGATAAAGAAAGAAAGAAAGGCGGGGCTGTAACTTCATCTACTCTTTTTCTTTCTATATCCCACGCACTGATTTACTTGAAGCAAGAAATAATTTAGCATTTTCGTTCTTCCTCCACGCCCAAGCCTAGATCCCAAGCTCCTAAAGAAAGGAAACTAGGGACTTCCCTTCCTTGAAGGAGATTATGTGCACCTTGTATAGACAAGTCTAATTTAGTCAAAAACAGATTACATCTCCTCCCTGAATTTAAATAATATTAAATAATTGTTGACAGTAGTGCAGGCAAATAGATATTTGCTATTAGGTGTAAAATATATCTCTGTAATTACTGAAGTTGTACATGCACAATAAACTATAGCCACAAAGCTGGGCATAAATTCTAACTAGTAGCACTTAAGCAAACAATCTGAACCATCTTCAGATGTTGAAGTTCTAAGAGCTGCTACTGAGATCAAGAACACAAATTTATTAAAGAAATTCCTCAGAATTACGGTAATAGAAAAGTTCTAAATAATCACTGGAGTGTTCTAGAGGCCAAATATTTTGGCACAATTCCAGAATTCCCACCTGTACAATCAAAGCCATTTGCAAGATACCTGAATGATGTAAAGTTAGGAAAGATTCAAGTCAAGACCTTAATCCAGAATGTTGCCATTGTTTTATTTATTATGATTTTAACTAACAAGCATAAAACATTAAACAGATAGAATTAACATATGGATTATTATTAATTTGTTCCCTTTTAAGAAAACTTATATTTAAAAAAAGAACCCTTACAACCCTTACTCATTTTGAGAAGTCGGAAACATCTACCATACTTTTCAAAGTATAAGATACACTTCCCCCCCCCAAAAAAAGTGGGTGAAAATTGTAGTGCATCTTATACACCGAATGTTGGCAAAGCCCCACCCACCCTTGGGTCCCACCCTTCAGCCATTTTAGGCCTCCGCACATCACGTTTTCAGCCTCTGCATGCCCCATTTTAGACCAGTTCCAGGCTGCAGGAATCACCACAGCACATCAACACCAATCGCCACCTCTGTGCGTTACATTTTTGGTCTCTATGCTTCATGTTTTTGGGCTCTGCATGCCCCATTTTTGGCCTCTGTGCATCACATTTTTGGCCAGCTCCAGGCAGTGGAGATCAGCAATGGGGTGGCAATCCCCGCTGCCTGGAACTGGCTGAAAATGTGATGCGCAGAGATCAAAAACAGAGCATGTGGAGGCTGGAAATGCAATGCACAGAGGCTGAAAACAACACATGGAGGCAACGATCGGCAGCGATATGCTGTGGCGATCCCCGCAGCCTGGAACAGGTCTAAAATGGAGTGTGCAAAGGTCAAAAATGCAATGCTTGGAGGCCAAAAAAGCGAAGTGCAGAGGCCAAAAATTCGACTCGCACAGGCAGTAATGGGGTCTGGTGATCCCCACAGCCTGGAATAGCTGATTGGCGGTATTCTGGGAGGCCGATCCAACTGCCAATCAGCTGCTCATGCTAAATCAGGCTGCGATAACGTGCTGACGCTAACCATGCTTTTTGCTGTTTGCTGCAAGGATGCTAGCCAGATGAATACCGATGGACGCTCATAGGCAGAGGCAGAATTTTTTTTTCTTGATTTCCTCCCCAAAAACTAATATTTATCTTATACTCCGGAGCATCTTATACTCTGAAAAATATGGTATATTGTTTTCTTTCTTAATTTCACATTCTGTCTATCCCTTCTTAACAGGTCTGATTGGTTTTTTTCAGAAGAACTTTTAAAGTCAGAAATTAGCCCACATAACTATTTAATTTAATAAATATTACGGTGTGTTAATAGTTAACAGCGTACATAAATTAGCATTTATAAAAATCAATTACATTGTCTTGTAAGACAGAGGAGAAGCAAGACCTTCACCATGGGATCATTTGTATTATCTGTTAATTATAATCCATAATTGTCCCTTCTTATCATTTTAATTTGCATAAATAGCATAACTTTAGCATTTACCAGATTTGGATACTTGAATACAATTATACTTTAAGCTTTCTTTTTTGTAATGTTCAGTATTAATTATGGTATTAAAATTAGCCAGTTCTGATCGCTGACCTTGGAATTACCTTCAGCAGTCCTCTCTGGCTTTGAGGTCATTTATCTCATGATTATACAGGCTTGTTAACTTATCGCTTTTGCACAAAGTTTTAAACATATTTTATAGCATGGCAGTTTGCCAAGGTGTGTTTGGAGGTTTGGTTTCTCCTATGCAAAAATATAGGAGAATTCATTTATCAAGCCTGCCCGGAAGGTACCTTATTTGGTAGGCTCCTGAGCAAAAGAGTACTAGAGATAACAGTGAGCAAAATTTGGGAAGCAATGAGTATCTTTATCCTGAGCAAGGCATGCAAGACCAGATAGCTGCTCTTCAATAGGTCACTGAAAAATGTATGAATGTGAGCAAGTTTATTGTACATGTAGTGACTTAAAGGAAGTATATTAAGGTGAATAAGCTTGAATTACAGAACATTTGTGCTAGTATGGTGTTATTAAATGCAATAGTGTAAGAATAGTATATGTGAGAATAAATGAAAAGTTTTGTAAATGGTTCACCATTGAGAATAGAGTAAGACAAGGATATGTGATGTGCTTTTGGTTGCTTAATATATGTAAATGGATAAAACTTCAAGGAATGCTTATAATAATGTTAGAGTGTGTTGGTTGAAGAAGCGAATGTAGATGAAATTATGTGAAAGATTATGTCGTTGTCTGGGGACCTGAAAGTTTTGCAGCAAATGGTGGCATCATTCCTCTTATAAAGGGTCTCTTGACAAGAAGGGCCTCTCATGGCTTTCCAGAAGCCAGGAATATAGAATAACAGAGTTGAAAGAGAGTTTGGAGATCTTCTAGTCCAACCCTTTGCCCAAGCAGGAGACTCTATACCATACTGGACAAATGGCTGCCCAATCTCTTCTTTAAAATCACCAGTGATGGAGCACCCACTACTTCTGAAGGCAAGCCATTCCCCTAGTTAATTGTTCTCACTGTCAGGAAAATCCTCCTTAGATTGGATTTCTCTTTGATAGGTATCCATCTGTTTCTTCTTGCCTTGCTTTCAGGTGCTTTGGAGAATAGGTTGTTCCCTTCCTCTTTGTGACAGTCTCTCCAATATTGGAAGACTGCTATCGTGTCACCCTAGTCCTTCTCTTCATTAAACTAGACACTGTTCTTAGTATGTTTTAGCCTCCAGCCCCCTAATCACCTGTGCTGCTCTTCTCTGCTCTTTTTCTAGAGTCTCAATATCATTTTTATTTGTGGTAACCAGAACTGGGTGCAATCTTTCAAATGTGGTCTTACCAAGGCAGTATATAACAGTATATAATACTATATAAAGTACATATAATACTTTATGCTCATCTTGATACTATTCCTCTGTTGATGCAGCCTTGAATTGCATTGGGGGGGGGGGTAGCTGGAGCACACTGCTAGTTCATACTTAAGTGGTTGTCCACTAGGATTCCTAGATCCCTCTTATGATTAAATCTCACAGCAGTTTGGGAAAGCCTCTGGAGACTAACTGCAGAGCCTCAGACAATTGTGTGCATGCTTGCACAGGCACATATGCATTTATGAACAAATTTCTGGGCAGATATTGTTCCAGAAGGCAGGTCCTGCAGCAAGTAAGTGCACTTCTTGGGTCCCATAACATAGTTTAAACCACAGAGTTTGGCGCATTCAAACTGAATGGGAAAAAACAGTTGGAAATAGGTAGTAATAGACAGTATTACACAGCCATGGTATGAAAAGCTTTAATGGTGAATTGCATCTGGAAACCAATTGATAACTTGTTGCAGACTGCAAAGCAGTAGGGTCACAGTGGCATACTTGGTGCCCCCAATACCGCCCATGCCACCAACATTCTGGAATAGATGTAATGTTTATTTATTTATTTATTTATTTATTATTTTAACTTATATACCGCCCTTCTCCCCAGGGGGACTCAGGGCGGTGAACAGCGAAACTTAAAACACATATAGTACAAAAGTTAAGAAAAAATAAAATAAATTAAATCATCGGCATTACCAATTTAAAATCCCAGATCTACAAAATCGAAAAATTCCCAATTTAAAACCCAAAATCAGTAAAATCAAAAATTTTAAATCCCAATTAAAACCATTCAAGCTAGATTGGCTTGTTGAAACAAGTGAGTCTTCAGGGTCTGTCGGAAAGTGCGGAGGTCCGGGATCAGTCGTATTCCAGGACTGGTCTTCAAAGGGAAACCCTAGGTAAAGTGCATGACATAATCCAATTGTGAGATGACCAGGGCAAAAGTGACTACCTGAACGGTTCCTGATCCAGGTGCTTTAGATGGACCTCTGCAAAGTTTCTTTTGCACACAGCTGCCTCCTACTCTTTGAGCAGGAGCTCAAAGACTAAGAACTCTCCCAGGTTGTGTGCCAGTTTTGAACCAGGAAGTATAACATCATTAAGAGCAAGCAATAAAATATCCCCAGAAATGGAAAGGCCAAATAAATGCAAACACTTGATCTTGTCAGGATTGAGCCTGAGACTCAGGACCGAGCCTTGTCCTACTGATCTCCATCCAGAACAGCACAATACTGTAGGTACTGGGTTAGACTTTGACACTATCGGATACTCACCGAGCCCAGGGTTGAGATGTACAATTTGTTATCTTCTTGTAGCTGTAGTTTTACAATGTGTTTTTATTCTTGTGGCTCTGTAAATATCTGAAAACTGCCTAGAGTCCATGATGATTGAAGCTGTAGATAGTAAACTGTATAAATGAATACATAAATAAATAGAGAAAAAAAGGATAGAATCGTTTTAAAATGTGTAAATGCTATAGAAAGGTAATAGGTGGCGTGTTGTGAGGAATGAATATTTTACAAAAAGGACTGTATAAAAGAGCGCTTCTAGCTACTTTGTTATAAGGAAGTGAGAGAAAGAACAACATAAAAGGAAATTTAATGCATAGGAATGGATTACTTAGGAAGTGTATGTAATAAAACATAAAAAGATAAGGTCAATAACAAATGAGGGCTGAATGAATATGGACTGAGCACAAAGGAAAAAAACCTGGGATGGCAGAAGTACAATGAAAAGTTTAATAATACTAACATAATGAATGAGAATCAATTTGCAAAACAAATTTCTGAAGGAACAGTGAATAAGCTGAAGGGAAAGGGAAAAGCTGAGAAAGTCATGGTTGGGCGACTGATGAGCTACTCAAATGGAAAAGTGAGGAATTTAAAAAACAAAAGACAATATACAGTATGTAGCAGTGTATGACTGGTGGAAATGAGGATGGTTTATAAGGATAAAAAACATGGAAAGTCATAGTGAAGGATGTTAGTGTAAACTAGATATATCTATATTTCCTTTTCTTCTTATTTCACACTTTTATTTCTTCCATCTCCTATTTTTTACTCCTGTTCTGTGCTCTGCACAATTTTGTATCAGGAATACAGGTAGTTCTCGACTTACAGCTATTTGTTTAGGGACTGTTCAAAATTACAATACCATTGAACAAAGTGACTTACAACCAGTCCTTGCACTTATGACCGTCACGGCATTCTTACAATCACATGATCAAAGTTTGGGCACTTTGCAACAAGGCACGTATTTGTGAAGGTTGCAGTGCCCCGGTTTCACATGATCACCATTGGGAAGCCAGATTTGTTTAACAACTGTGTGATTCATTTAATGACTATGGTATTTCACTTAATGATTGCAGCAAAAAAAGGTTGCAAAACTCATTTAACAACTGCCTCACTTAGCTACAGAAATTCCAGTTCCAATTGTGGTTGTAAATTGAGGATCATGTGTGGTAGGATTGGTTCATACATAAGTAGACTATGGACGAGTCCAGTTTTCATCACATCAGCACTAAGTCCATGCTTGATTGTTCTCCCAACACTATTTGTTTGGGGAATTAAATTTGCCTATTCCAGCCTCTTGCCCTCAGTTCCTCATCGCACAAGCAGATGCTGTGAAGCTGCTTTCTGAGACGTCCTTGGTGCTCTCCTAGCTTGCTTGTTTTCTTGCAGACATTTCATTACCCTAACTAGTAACATCATCAGTGCTAGTAAGGAGTGCTGTTTGCTGTCAGTTTATATTCTGATGTCTGTCTGTGTGGGTGCCTGTCTGTTACCTGTCTGTGTGGGTGGGGGTGATCTTAAGAGATTCTTTGGTTGGGCTGTTCACCAATGGCTCTTTCTTGATTGGGATACTGCTTACTTGATTTTTGGTCTGAAATTGACCTTTGAGTTAATCTATGCTGATCTAGTTGCTGATTACTGGTGCAGAGGTGCTGGAGTCTTTTTCTCTTTGGGGTTGGTTGATTGTCTCTTTTGCATAGGCTATAGATGTTGTTGTTATAGATGTTGTCTAGGATTGTCACATTTTCCCAACTGAAACTATGGTTAAATCGTCATGCCTTCTGATTGCTAGTTGGTGTTCATGGATTCGTTCTGCCAGTCTTCTGCTTTCTGTTCCCTCACCCAGCATACTGTTTATGGAATCTTTTCACTGATATGATTTTGAGTTGTTTTTCATGAGCTTGAGGAGAGCACCCATTAGATTTGTTATCCCAAAATACAATAAAACACAAAATCAACAGTAACTTCACTTGGGCAATATAAAACTCAGTTTTGAATTGATTTCATTATAATGGATTTTGAAATTCCCTTAAAGCTATACCTCACCTTGATGCAAAGGAGGGTTTGTATCGTGGCAATCAGGAAGCTGTGAAGGAATTTCAGTAAATTTTTTTACCTCAGTCTTCCCTCGTGTATTCTCCCTTTGACGGGGACACCAATACATGTACAAAGAAACATGAAGGGGAATTTTTCCATTTATTTTATTATCAATCACTCAATTTATTCTATTTCTCTTTCAATGAGGAGTTGGTGTTTTTGTTCCTCCCAAAGCCATAGTGGGAACTGATTGGATCAGTGGTGGGTTTCAAATTTTTTTACTACCGGTTCTGTGGGCATGGCTTGGTGGGCATGGCAGGGAAAGGATACTGTAAAATCTCCATTACATCCCCAATCCAGGAGAAGGTTACTGCAAAATTCCCATTTCCTCCCGAGCAGCTGGGACTTGGGAGGCAGAGAATAGATGGGGGCGTGTCCAGTCAGAATTTTTACTACCGATTCTCCAAACTACTCAAAATTTCCACTACCGGTTCCCCAGAACTGGTCAGAACCTACTGAAAGCCACCTTTGGATTGGATGATGTATTTTGCACATGTTTATTTGTCAACTGGAATTCTCCAAATGTGCTATCGTGATAGCCCTTAATTTATTTGATTGTCAACAGAGATGTATAAATAATGAAAATGGTCATGAGCCACTTATAAGCTTACAAAAAAATTCACGTGGATTACCAAACCAAATTCCACCAATTTACAGTTTGATTCCTTGTATCTAACAAAGACATTCTGAAAATTGTACATATTCTTTAGCTTCAATTTCTCTTTTCAATTTTACAAGCTACAATGTCCCCTCCAGCATCTCTCTTAAGGTCATCAAAGTTAGTGAGCCTTTTCACCATATCAAGAGGATGACCCCTTGGAATAGTTCACTGGTTAATACTACAACATAATAAATGTACCATCTGACTTCAATATAAAATTAGATTGTGAACGTACAATATCCTGTGGTGCAAATTAATAAGTAGCCATAGATAGATAGATGAACAACAAAAAATATGCATATGCTTTTCTCCTAATACTGATATTAGCATATCAGAAACCTTTGATCTGAATTTTTATAAGTTGTCTTAAATAACTGGCTAGAGACAGTTTTTGTTTTTTACTTTTGTTAATGAAATTATTATAATTGCAGCTGCATTGTGCAAATAAAAATAATTAATGCTTACTTTTTATGATGCTTCTACATGCATGAACATCATCCAAACCACACAGTTGTGGGGAAAATAAATGGTTCCTACTTTTTATGATATATACAGTACTTCTTTTACCTACAGATGGAATAGCAGTTGGATTTTCAACCTAGCGGGGGGAAATTACACATTATTTGTGTTCAAACCACTATTTGATTCGCATCACTGCTGTTAGCATTTACTCTTTTAGATGTTGAAGAATCATGCTTTAAATGTGGGCATAATATATTGGCAACTAGTGCTGTTATCAGCTCAGCAGACATTAATTCATAGACTACAAGAAGGCCATATTTAATTGCCTGTTTAATATCTTTATCAAGTCTTTAAACAGCACTAAACCATTTTTATGCAATCTATATTCAATTAAATTAAAATAATGGTGAAATCTTCTCACTGAAAAATGGAACCATAGAAAACATGAATGTATTAGTTTATTTAGTGGGACAATTTGTACAATTCTATGAGTAGAGCTTTCACAATACAGGCAAGCCTTGGCTTTCGAGAGGCATACCAAAAGTTCTACCTCAGGTTCTACTGTGGAAAAATGGCCATAGGAAAATATTCATTTAACTCTAATATGATTTCATTAATGTGATTGTGCCCTAGCTAGTTATAATCTCCACTTAATCGCCTTAAAAAATTTGGTGATTTTAAAAATCACAATTAAAAAATTAAGTACATTTGGAGTAACATTCTGCAGTCCTAAATTTGCACGTGATATACCAAATATAGTATAGATTGGAGGACTCTGATGTCCAGTAAGGAGCATGCTAGTTGGGAAATTGTAGGGGGTCAAGATCATACATGGAGGACATCTAGGTTGGAAAAAGTGTCTAATTTATAACAGGCAAAACTGGAACTATAAGTGACCAGGCTTAGCTTCAGGATACAGTATAGTGGCCACCTTTTATATCTGTTTTGGGGGGGGGCTCCTTCAAAAGGTCACAGGTCTAGAAGAAGCAATTCAAAGTCTCCCCAGTGCCCCAGAATGATGCTATGTTATAGGAATCTGAAACAGTCCATGGCCATAGGAAGCACTCTTGCTATCTGCCACTATCATCAGAGATAATAAGAGGTTTATTAGAAAGCACATCATATCTTGGCACAGCTTTGAAGGTGGATAAAGTAGGCTTTGAAGGCAGTTGGAGAGGCCAATCTTTCTGTATTTGGTGACTATAGAAAAGTGATTTCATACTGCCTGCCAAAAGGAAAGGTTTATATTGTGCAGCCCTTGGTCCAAATGCTATAGCGTTTTCATACAAATAGCCAGGTAATGTTTGGAGATAGCATCAAAATTCCACATCTCTGCCTGACCATCACTGCCTCACCCAGGATATTCATGTCGACACATCTGCATTTCCTGCTTACTTTCCTGCAGAGACATTCCAATCTATTTATTAATTATTTATTTATTGGTTCAATTTATATGCCGCCCTTCTCCAGAGACTCAGGGCGGCTTACAATGCGTTATCTGAAAGACATGAACACGCTTTGCCTCTCTACCCATCCTTTATTATTACATATCTATTATAATAGTTTCCAACCCTTGCTGGCACAAGCAGTATGATGTGGTCTCTCTGCCGTGCTTCATTTCATTATAGACAAAGGGAAAAACTTTCTGAGAATGCCTTCTATCCATTCTAAAGCAATACTGAATTGTTTTTATACATTGTATTTTCCTAATTTACCCCTTGCTTTAGTAGCTTATACGCAGACCCAATTTCAATTGAAACCATTTCAATTTCTACAGTGTTTTCTTTTACATTTACAAATATAGCTTAATGTTAAGAATCATAGTTACAGTTTTTATAAAGGTTAAGAATGTATACTTTAATTCTGTATGTAAATCAAAAGATACCATCTTGTGTTCCTGTACATAAAAATCTCTGGATTACCTCTTTTTTTGCTGGAGAGGAAAAGGAACTGCTCTACTGCTTTTTCCTAAAATGATCCTAGATCAAGAAATTATTTCTTATTTAATTCCCTTGACAACAAATCAATCACAAAATATTTTTGATAACAGAGAACTCAGAAACAACAAGAAGTGTGTCTGTATGTGAATGCATATGCATGTGTGTGTGTGTGTGTGTGTGTGTGTGTGTGTGTGTGTGTGTGTAAAATCTCCAGCTGAGAACTGGTCCCTATTACTTGTCACAAGGCAAGTGTCTTGAGAAAGGGATTTTCAGAAGGCTGCTTATTCTTTCAATCTTCTCCAGGAGATCAGCTGGTTATAAGGGCAAGAAAAGAAGTTAAATCCACTCCAAGTTGTGAGCTGTATCTTCAAGAATCTAGGAAGGAATTCCATGAAATTCTAGATGCAGCTAGAAAACATTAGTGTTTTGACTTTAATTTTGAATGGAACCCAGCCTTGCCCAAATCCTTTCAGAGCTCTTTTGGATGGCTTGCTTATTGTTCCATTAGAACATAGAACAAGAGGGTTGGAAGGGACCTTGGAGATCTTCTAGTTCAACCCCCTGCCAAGGCAGGAAACCCTACACTACTTCAGACAAATGGTTATCCAACATCTTAAAAACTTCCAGTGTTGGGGCATTCACAACTTCTGGAGGCAAGTTGTTTCATTGATTAATTGTTCTAACTGTCAGGAAATTTCTCCTTAGTCCTAAATTGCTTCTCTCCTTGATTAGTTTCCACCCATTGCTTCTTGTCCTGCCCTCAGGTGCTTTGGAGAATAGCTTGACTCCCTCTTCTTTGTGGAAGGCCCTGAGATATTGGAACACTGCTATCATGTCTCCCCTGGTCCTTCTTTTCATTAAACTAGACATACCCAATTCCAGCAACCGTTCTTTATATGTTTTAGCCTCCAGTCCCCTAATCAGATTTGTTGCTCTTCTCTGCACTTTCTAGAGTCTCAAAAATCTTTTTTACATCGTGGCAACAACAACTGGATGCAGTATTCCAAATGTGGCCTTGGAATACTGCGTTATAAAGTGGTATTAACACTTCATGTGATCTTGATTCTATCCCTCTGTTTATGCAGCCTAGAATTATGTTGGTTTTTCTGGCAGCTGCTGTACACTGCTGGTTCATATTTAAATTGTTTCACTTGCTCTTTGAATCCTAATCCTTTTGCTCTAAGAGAAAAGCCATCCATGTTTTCTTTGCTGCTGTGTATTTCTAATAAAAAAAAATACTATTTTAAACAGGGATTTGGTGCCATTTTGGATCTTGGTGGATTTTAATCTGATAACATGCCTCAGAAGGCCTAGAACTTTAAAGATTGATTACCACTGGCTACCAGATCAGAGCCAGGTATTAAACAGTCAAGATGGTGGCTGTGACTGAATGATTGAAGCCTTATCACATTTTTACGTGTATTACATGCATGTAACCTCAGTGAGGAAATATAGTCTGGATACAGTGTGGGCATCCAGGAGCTGGAAAAAATGCAACTTCCTTTAAGTGCTGCTCATTGGTTTTCGGAACATGCTCACACCTGATCTAAATCAATGTTATATTTGTATGTAAATACTGCACACTTCTAGTGCCCTGGTATTGCCCAATAACAGAAAATATATCATTTTTGGCCTTCCTGTTATAGGCCTGCTAGAAGGGAGGAAGAAAAAGTGGTAGCACCAAACATCAATTGAAGGTGATAAATGTTGCACCTCCCAGGTCATCTTGGTTGGGTGGTGAGAGAAATTTATATTGTATAAAAATGTATATATTATAATAAAAACAAAGTTGTAAAGGAAAGCCCCTCATCCGCTATCCTTAAAAGTGCCTGTAATTTACAATTCCAAACTGGCATAATGGTTTCAATTTAAGGGAAACAGATACAAAGCATTAAAGGCATGGAATGTTCTATATTACACTAGCATGGGATGGAGGGGAGTAAATTTTCAAGTCAGGTCATAAAATTATCACAACAGCTTCTGTAGAAAACTACAAACATATGCACCATCTATGGCTAGCAATGGTCCACAATTGCCTTGCAATGCAATGTAAATGGAGCCTAATAATCAGAATTGGGGGGTTGGGGTTGAATGAATGGAAGCTTCTTCAATTGAGCCTTCAAGTGGATTATCCCTTTCCCAGCAGAGATGCGAAATAGCATAGTCCAGTTCATGGTTACCTCTATAACAGCTTTCCTGAATTTCTGCATTTTGTAGTGCTATCAAAATGAGTTGGATTTTGACTCCCTTATCCGCAGCTAACACAATTCTTCCTTCTTAAGGGTTATGATTGGTGAAAGCCAACACTTGGAATATACTGAGTTGGAAAAAGCAGTTCTGCAGGCCTGTTCATCTTGGAAATAAATTATTTGTTGCTATGAGATAGGAGGCTTATTTATATAGTAGGCAAAAGCAGCTAGGCATAATTTTGATCAAGTCATGGATGAAAGGAGAGATCTGGCATTTGTCACTGAGATCTGGCTGGATAAAGAGGAAACAAGAGAAAACAGTTCCACTCATAAACATCAGCCAGGTTTCATGTTTTGCGTCTGTCCCAACCTTGGAGCAAATGAGCTGGTGGGGCAATTGTTTACTGGAAGACTCTAGTTATTGTGAAGACTACTATTCTGCAAGGAGCCAAAAGTGAAGCCTTGCTTGTGAAATCTGGCAAAAGGGACAAGCTGGGTGCTGTTTTTGTACCATTGTCCGATCTGCATGTTGACATCTGTCACTGAGCTGTTTGATCTCATTGTTAGAATAGTTGTGGATTTACTTAAACAGTGAGTACCGAGTGATTTAAAACTGCCTTCCTTGGGATCAGAAGTGGTTTAGGCGTTTATGTGAATGGAAAGTGAAAATAATGGACTTGTCCCAAATCACCACTGAACCAATTCATGTGGCTTGTAATACCGTAGATCTGGTGTTTACCTCACAGCAGATGTGTTAAGATCTGATTCTGTAGGATTCATCATACCATTGTGAAATTCAGATTGCTTCCAGTAGAAGATAATATTTGTATCCCAGAGTTGAACTGTGGGATCTTTGGTGTTCTTTAAGCTTGGTTGTTTTCCTGCACACATCTCATTATCCAACTGTGTACATCATCTGTGGTAGAAGGGAGTGTTCTCTGTTTATATACTGTACAAGTGGTTTGCACTGTTAGCAGTGGTGGGATTCAGCCAGTTCGCACCAGTTCGGGAGAACCGGTTGTTAAATTACTGGAATCCCACCACTGCCTATTAGTGTTAGTGTGAGTGTTGTTTTATTCCTGGTAGTTTAGGTAGTTCACTTCCCCATAACAATACAATTTAACTAGAGCTACCAATCTCTGCAGGGCATTAAGGTGCTATGCTCCAAATATTAGGTAGATCGAGCAGCTTCCCAATAGCACTAGGAGTTTTTCAGTAATCTGGATAGTGCTTCTTCTGAATGTCCTGTTGATCACTGCAATATGGAGGCAATGCTCTGAGCAACCTGTTCTCACCACCAATCTTGTGGGGTCTTTGGTTTATTGGCAGGAAACAAGAAAATCTGACTGGTAACATGTAAGAGCCCAACTGAAAGTGTTTTCTGTTTCAACTAAGCTAAGGCAACAACACATAATTACTTCTTTGTCCTTATTGTGTCTTTGAATGTCAACCAACTGCTGTTCAGAATGTCCTGCTTTTGAGAAAGGATGGGCCAGAAAATTCAGTCAGTGTAAATTGTGATTACTTGATAAAGCAGTTCATTGATAAAATCACTCACATTTGCTCTGAGCTAGAGGCTGAATGGATAGAATCTACTGAAATGGACAGGGCTGGTATCTCACAGTGTAATCTGGAAGGATTTCTGTGTCTATGAACTGTGATGTAGACTATAATATAATAAATATGATAATATACCATACCATACCATACCATACCATACCACACCATACCATACCACACCATAATATAATATTAGTTGGAAGGGACCTTGGAGGTCTTCTAGTCCAACCCCATGCTTAGGCAAGAAACTCTACATCACTTTGGACAAATGGTTATCCAACAACTTCTTAAAAACTTCCAGTGTTGGAGCATTCACAACTTCTGAAGACAAGTTGTTCCACTGATTAATTGTCCTAACTAAACATGAAGTTCTCTGTGATCTTGACTCTGCCACTTGTGGACTGGATCCCTACCTACCTGGATAATGAAAGTGGCCTGGAAATAGATTGCTGGAAACAGGCTGCAATCAACATCTTTTTGACAGAAGTAAAGGTACCAAAGACCCTTACAGAGATACTGGTTCACTCACTTGAGAGACCAGATCTGGATCCAATAAAAATGGATAACTACTGTCCTAACTGTAATCTTTCTTTTGAGAAGAAAAGTAAGACTGCAATTTCAGAGAGTTCTAGACAATATGAATTATCTAGAACCATGGTCCTCTGGGTATAAAACAGAAACTACATTTTTAATTTTTTAAAAAATTGTTTTATAGAAGGACAAAAAAAAACTATTATAGTGACTTTGCATTATTTGTACTCACGAATAACCTATGAGGAGGCTTGGATTGAGTTCATGCAACCATTTTTCTCCTTTTAGATTTCTGAGATTGTTATTTTAAATAAATATTATGCTAATTTTTATTGTACTTTATAAGGAAGCTCCTTAAACTGCCTGGAGTCTGGTAAGGTTTCAGGCAGTAGATAAATCTGAAACATACATGCCCTAAAATCAATGAACTCCTAGAATACTCATGAGAACAAATTTCCAAGGTCCTAAAAAAGTCCTGGGATTATTCTATGCTTTATGCTAAGATTAACTAGAGTTTCCCATTGTCACGAAAGAGCCATGTATTTACAACACATCTGAAAAGCAATGAACAATATATTTGTTATTGTATCAAAAATCCCAAGCATTCTGGAAATAAATCATGTTGATCCTCTATTTAAATGCTGGTTAGCTACTGAGGATGTGGCCTTTGTTGTTGTTGCACAATATGATAATTTTAAAAACAGATTTGCTAGAGAAAATAAAATCTGGATACATTAGGGTCAAAGACAATATTTCATTATATGCATAAAACAAGAATCTCTCAAGAAGCACGTACATACTTCCAGTGGCAAAATAATTTATCAGCTTGGTTTACTTTAATCTGTCATAGCTTCAAATGACTTTCATTCGAAGTTTGCGTTCTCCAACGTGAAGCCTTCAAATCAGGGGTGCTATTTAGCAGATTTTAACAGGTTCTGGAGAACCGCTAGCAGAAATTTTGAGTAGTTCGGAGAGCTGGAAAATACCACCTGTGGCTGGCCCCAGAGTGGGGTGGGAATGGAGATTTTGCAATATCCTTCCCCCAGGAGTGGGAAGGGAATGGGTATTTTGCAGTATCCTTCCCTGGAGTGGGGTGGAAATGGGTATTTTGCAGTATCCTTCCCCTGGAGTGGGATGGGAATGGTGATTTTGCAGTATCCTTCCCCTGCCATGCCCACCAAGCCACACCACACCCACCAAGCCACGCCCACAGAACCAGTAGTAAAAAAAAATTGAATTCCACCAATTCAATGGTTCAATGCTTCCAATTCCGCTGAGCAGAATTTCAATCATCACAGCGATTGGATCTGTTAATTGGAGGTGAGAGTAGACCTAGTCTGATATAGTTGTGGGTGCTAGATTGAGGAATGTCACCTCAATCCAGGAAAAAGAAATAATAATATTCAGCTTTTCTTTTCATTGCAACAGCTCCTCAGCCGAGGTTGCTGTTAAACAATTGCATTTTATTCCTTTCATTTGGCTTCAAGGGTTTTTGCTTGGTGAAAGGTTGCTCTTTGGAGGTCAAAGTGATTAACTTTGTCAAGGGTGTCTTTCCCAGAATGAAAGCAAAGCAGTTACACGTTAACAGGTTTTAACAGAAGGTGATAGGTCTGCCTGACATTTTGTGACCTTTGCTATGTAATATGGATTCCGAATAGCACAGACCTAATTAGGCAGAATAAGTAGAAAATGGACACTGGGTTTGCTGGCACAGCAGACTGTTGCTAGAGTTTAAAACAGGTTACTTACAAGCAATTTCCCCACTTTCAAAGAGTGCAGTGGCCAATAATTTTCATTCCATTCCAGTACTTTGTTTCTGAAAAATAAAATCAGCCCTATAAATGTTTGGAAATATATTTTTCCAGTCATCTTTTTGCATCCTCCATTTCAACTTATTTCTCATTTTAGCTTCTCAAAATCCATCACGTGATGTTTCTTTTTTCCACAATCAGATATCTTTCCTGAGCTATTCATGTCTTGTTTTTGTTAAAAGGAGATTCCTTCTTACTGGACAAAAAAGGGGCACAAAAGTTCACGGTGACTCCCAAATTCTCAAGAAAACTCCTGGACATGATTCAACCTTGGCCGTGAGCCCAAACAACAGAACAGGAGCCAAATGCATCAACACCACCAAGATCCCTAAAGCAAAGTTATTGTGATTTGTTTAACTTCATAAGAACTATGGAAAATCCACTGCAGCCTTTCTGTTTCCTTTTAAAGTTCATTGTTAGTCATAGAAAATGTTGTAATTGCTACTCAGCTTGTGAAAGTCACTTTACAAGTATACAGATATGGGGAGCGGGGGCTTGATATGCTGTTTAAATAACGAATATAATATGGTTAGTGTCCCTTTTATTGTATTTTATAGTATTGTGTTTCAAACTGAAGCATTTTGAGGATAAAATCTTTCATATTCACTCAGAATTGAGTAATGGCTGCATTGACATGGATACCATCTTAAAATATTATCTGGGATTCATTTGGACCTTAAGTTTGCAATTGGGTACACAGGATCTTGTGAGATGAGCCTTGCCCTTCCTGGTTCATTCCAATTGTCAAAGAGGAGATATACCAAGTAGAAGATTTAGCCCTGTGCTTGGAGGTTGTAAGGCACTAGATGGGAAGAAGCAAGCTAGAGACTTAATCTCAGCAAGGTGGAAGACAGATTTAGGGTTTGTGGTCCTTTAAAAGCACTGGTCCAAAATCTTGAGATCCTTCTAGATGCATGACCCTGCTAAGGAAGCAAGTGGAAGTCATAACTGAGAGAGCTATTCTCAACAATTTCAGCTGTACTTGGGAAAGGATGAGCTAGCCATAATCATTCAAAAGCCCTTGCCACCTTGCAGTTTGACTACTGTATTTTATTCTATATGGGCTGCCCTTAAATGCCATATAAACTACAGTTAATGCAAAATATAATTGCCTACTTGACCATGGACAGGAGCAGGTATGGCCACATTTGTATTTTCATTATGGCCTCCACCTTCTGAAATATTCTGTTCTCCTTTCATCCCACTTTAAAATATCTCCCTTCCTGGTAATATTTAGGAGGACAGTTAAAACAATGTCTTTCCACAGAGCCTTTGGGGATTGATTCTTAGTGTTAAATCCAAATTAAGTTATTATTATTTGGTGAAGTTTTGTGAAAGTGTTATGATACTGCTACCTGATCTGCCAAGTTGATAATTATTGGCTGTTATTTTATTGTGATTTTAATGTGTTAGTTGTAAGCTGCTTATACTCTATGAAGCGTCATGCACTTTTCTTAATTTTTTTTTAAAAAAAACCTTAGTCATCATTAATTTTAGACCAAAGAAAGAAAATTCTATTCTACAAGTCAGCAGAATATAAACTTACAGCAAACAGCACTCCTTACTAGCACTGATGATGTTACCAGTTAGGGTAATGAAACGTCGGCAAGAAAACAAGCAAGCTCAGAGACCTCTCAGAAATCTGCTTGTGCAATGGGGAACTGGGGGCAAGAGCACCAAGGACCCCTCATGTCAACCCTGAGCTACAACTATTCTATTCTGTTCAGTAACTAGAATTTAATAGTATACAAAAATAAGGAACCAGGGGGAAAAAAACATCCAACATCTGTTTGATCCTTCTTTTGTTATTGATATGGTAGTCATTCAACCAAGAATCCAGCTAGCATTTTCAAGCATGAAATTCCATCATTGAGGAAATGAAATAAAGCATGAAAGGTCAAGCTCTGTTGTCCTTGTCAGAGACATCCTGGAAGAGATTGCTCCATAAAGGACTATTTTTTTTTTCTGGAGTTCTGTACTCTGGTGAACTCCTCAGTTTCCTCTTTCACATGCACGTAGCAATGTGTGATTCACTGAACAGAGAGACTTGCAGCGAACTGGGGGTGTGAGGTAGGGAAGGCAGGACAGCCCTGTGACCCACACAGTTGGATAAAGTGTCCTTAGACGTGAAAGAGAAAACCAGTGCTGACACATCTCATTTAGCAAAAATAAAACATTCTAAAATCAGGCTGCTTTCCACATTACCAGCCTGTATTACTCCTTGTACTTTTACAGAGGTCTAAATAAAATCTGAACATGTTCATGCTAACTTTGTTTTTTGTTTTTAATTCTGAAATTCATAGTACGGTTTTAAAAGACGTCTGTATATGTTTTTTAATTTCTGTTTTAGCATCCTTAGTTTGCATTGCATACTAACCAATTAGCATCTTTGATGGCGGCAAGTAGCCAATAAACCAATATCCTTTGTTGGTCCCACCCCTCTACCTCTCCTGTGTATCTGAATCTGAGACATAAATTAACCATTCTTCTACTCAAAACTAAATGAAACAACATACTGCTGATTTCCTCCCTCCTGAGCTATGAGCAATGCATGTTTTATTTCACAAACTGCAAAAAAAAACCAAAAAAAAAACCTAAACCCCCTCTTCCTGGAGGAGGCTCCTGTATGAGAGATGACAAGTAACAAATTGTTTCTTTTTTTAAAAAAAAACATAAAGACCATTGGATACTGAAGCACTTCTAAACTTGCATACACTCTTCCAAATACTAACTCCAATACAGAATCTTAACTTGAAGTCTACATTTCTGAAAGGCAAGATGGAGAATGAAGCCAGGTGAAATGAAAGAAACCAATGTATAAACCAGTGCCAGGACATGGCAGCCTCTGAAAAAATGTGGGTGGGGGGAGATGAGAAACAATAAGAGATGGGAAGAGGCTATTGCAGATGCTCAATGCCCTCGTATCGAGTGAAGCAAAATGCTGGACTTAACCATGTGTAATGGGAGGCAAGATGTGTGCTGAGACATGATCTCTTCCATAGAAAACAGGTAGACTTCCTGGTGTGCAGGAGGGCAGTTGAAGGTACTGATAAAGAGATGGTGTCGGTAGAATTATGCATTTCAAAGAGGAAAATGGCTTTTTGTCCATCCTGAAAATGCCAAGATGCATTTGGTTCTGTACAGAAAAATGTCTGCTTCGTGAAAATAACATGAACTAAGTTGGCCCAGTCTAAAGAAAGACTGAAACTTTTTGGAAGGGAGATTCACCCATTCTGGATGGCTTCAGTTTTTTCCATTATGAAACAAAGAACAGGTTTGCTTCAAGGACACTTGCATAAGCAAAAAAATAAAATAGTTGGAAAGGAAAGAAAATGTGAGAGGATACAGGGCTTTTAGGAAATTAGATAAGAAGCAGGGTTTATGTCTATTAAGTCCCATATCATTTTTTTCATATTTGTAGCACATATTTTATGCTTTCTGGATATCAGTAGTAACTGTAAATTATATAGGTAAATGTTTCTGCTGTTGTGCTTAAACAATGAAAACAAATAGTAATATAATTTAAAATTCAAATAAAATTAAAACTATTAAAATAGGCTTAAAAGAAATACAGGAAGATGTCTGTTTTGTGAAAATACCATTAACTAAGCTAACCCAGCCTGAAGAAAGACTGAAGTATTTGGCAGGAGCATTCACACATCATAATTATAATGTAATTGTGATTTCCACTTTATTTTTTATTGCTTTTTAATTAATAACACACAAAAAAGAGCAAAAGAAAAAATAGCAATCTCTTTCTTTCGCTTTGACTTTGTCAGAGAGGAAACCCTGTACCATTTTGTCTGAAATAGTATAAGGTTTCCTGCCTAAGCATGGGGCTGGACTAGAAGATCCCCAAGGTCCCTTCCAATTCTGTTATTCTGTTCTATTCTAAAATACACATAAAAAGTGCTTTAACAAAAATATGACTATGTATATATATCAGTTACATTCTACATATATTTGTCTAATGCATGTTGCAACTGTCAGTACTGTATTGCTATTGGGTTATATCTGATAAATGATTTTTATCACTTAACACAGAGTATGTTTTTAAAAATCATCAATTTCATCCAATTCTTCCATATCATCGTCTTTCCCCCCAGTTTTTAAAAGTGGGTTTTCCCATAAATATAAATTACCAAACCTGGCAATGAAATGTTTGCAGAACTTGGAGAACATCAAGAATCCAAAAGCTGTCAAAAAATAACAGATGAGTTGTATCTTTGTACATGAGGTTTTCCACTTGCAATCCCTACCCCCATTCTCCTTGGAGCCTGCCTGCCTCGCAGTTTGCATTTCACACACCTCAATCCAGGAAGAAGTCCTAAATTAGAGCTTGGGTTGCTCGCAAGATTGGTGGCCTAGCCCAGCTACTATTGCATGAAGAGCTTCCTAATGCTTGTTGATCTGATGACATGGTGAAAAGAAAACGTATGAAATTATTTGGCACCTTCAGATTTAAAAAACAATTTTTAAAAAAAAAATCAACCATTTTTTGAACCACTCCCAGACCGTCTCTCCTCCCTCTGTCACCTGGATATCAGCTTGTTCCAAACACTGATTTGGCATTTCTGGTTTTGTACTAGTTTTATTTAAAATGAGCAAAATCACACTTTTTTTCTGCAACGCTGATATTTGTTATCCTTATCACTGATACCAGTATTATCAATCTGTTAATTAATCTCTTGCTCTTTCTTTATCAGGTGTCCCAGCTATACGGCACAAACAAACTCTTATTCAGCATCCACTGCAAACTATCTAGGCTAGAGAACATAACCCTACCAATGAACTTAATCATAATTCTCCTGGTCAAATACTCTCTTGTTCCAACAGAAACACCCCAAACCCTACCTAATTTATTTCTTGTCACTTGCTCTTAATCTTTCTAACCTCTTTTTATAGAAGTTCACAGTACTTCCCCCCCCCCCCAAAAAAAACCACACTAGCTTGATTTTCCTTGCTTATATAAGCAAAATGCATCCAATGTAGAGGGAAAGGAAGGAGGGATCCTTGGTGCTCTCTGAGCTTGGTTATTTTCTTGCAGACATTTCACTACCCAAACTAGGTAATATCATCAGGGCTGGTAGGGAGTGGTGTTTGTTGTCCCCACTCCCTACCAGCACTGATAATGTTTCCTAGTTTGGGTAAGGAAATATCGGCAAGAAAACAAATAAGCTCACTAAGGATACCAAGGATCCTACCTTGAGCTACAAATATTCTCTTCTTTCAGTAGGGAAAGGAATGCTAGAGATTACTATCTTTTTTTCCCTCTATGTATAGAATGTGAGTGATGGAATTTTGGCTCTTGGACATTTAGGAAGCAGTATATCATTTGATTTGTGTAAAAAAAAAAAAGCCTTCTCCAATCAGTCAGCTGAGAGGGGAACTGATTGGTTCATGGAATTCCCAGCTGGCTCTCAGTATTTCAAGGCCAGGGGAATGTCAGCTTTAAAATGGTTTGGGAGGTAAAAATGGATTGAAAATTGAGCTTTGAGGCCCTAAATTACCAGAACAGATAGAAGAATATGGAAAAGCATCTGGTTTGAAAATAAACAAAGATAAAACAAAAATTTTGGTTAACAATAACAGAAAAACAAAATAGAGAGAGAAAAGAAAATTTAAATATACAAGTGGTGAAAAAAGTGAAATATTTGGGACTATACTTAACTTCAAAATGTGCAACAATAAAAGAAGAAAACTACTACAAGTTAAAGCAACAAATTGAAAAAGACTTGGAAAAATGGAAGAACCTTCAACTATCACTTATGGGTTGGATTGCATTGATAAAGATGAACATATTACCAAGACAATTGTTTTTATTCCAAACTGTGCCAATAAAAATTGAAAAGACTTACTTTCAATATCTCAATAAGATCATGAGGAAATTTATATGGCAAAGGAAAAAAGTAAGAATAAGTTTAAGAATGTTGCAAGACACGAGACTACGAGGAGGATTTGGTTTACAAATTGGGAATTATATTATCAAGCAGCAGCATTGACATGGTTGAAGGAATGGATTGAACTAAGAAATACAAGGTTGCTAACACTGGAAGTGCATGATTTACAACTGGGATGGCATGCCTTTTTATGGCATGATAGAAGTAAGATACACACATACTTTCATAGACATTATATAAGAAAATTGAGCTTTGAGGAAGTGCCATCATTTCTAGCCATACTATAGAGCTAAGAGAATTCAAGAGCATGGGGGAGGGAGATCAAATTTAATTTTTTAATTGTTGACAAAGCTAGTTACATATGTTTCCTAGCAAGTAAATGAAACCCTGTTAATTTATTTTTTTTACCAATTACTTATATTGTTTCAGAAATACAGAGTGTAAATAATTGCAAGAAGTATCTGAACCATTCTCATCTGGAACTGCTATCAGGATTAGCATAAATTACAGTGCCATCTAATAATGAAATCACTGAACACTGATTGTTCCAACTATTTAAACCTGTAATTATTGCACATTAGAAACGTGTTACATATTATTTGCTCCTTACAGACCCAAATTTGTACTCAAAGTGATAACCAGTCAGGATTTAATCAAACAGAAACCACGAGCAGAGCAATACTGTGGCTTTACCAGATATGCAACTTTAATAATTATGTGAGAATAAAACAAAAAAGCAGCTGTTTAAGCTGTTATGCAGGTCATTTCCTTCAGCCTTTACAATAAATGCAAGATTGGAATCTCTGCGTAGACGCTGATGAAAGGTTTTGTGTGACATTTGTACAAATATTGATTGTATCTGCAAAAAAGGTTAAACAGCACAGATTATAAAAACCTCAGGAGAGGTCAAACAGCCTGCAGAGCTGTTTACCTGTAGGCTAGTAATAGCCATGTGAGAAAACATGGAGAAAATAAAAGTACAATATCAGGAAAGTTTAAACAAGAAATCCAACTATCATTACTTTGATTTTTGTTTCAGTTTAAGTTAGGTTGTTTCCATGGCTTATGGCTTTGGGAGTCTAAATGTGAGTAGAAGCAACAAAAAAGCATATCTCAATTTTCACGAAAGAAACGTATCACTTATTTATATCAGTGACTTGTCTAGATTTGCAAGCATAGAGTATTTTTCTTGACATTTCCTCAACCAAAAGTGTGTATTATTATGGCTATATTTAGTTGTATACTATTCCTATTCTATTAGGAAAAGTCTGCTTTTCAGCAACACAATTGTTTTTAAAAAACTAAAATATCCAGGTAGGACTGGGAAAGACTCCTGCCCAAAGCAACTATTTTATTTCATTATACCTGTCTATACAAAGTCTACATCTATTGGCAATACTCTCATAACTTTTTTAAATAAAATACCACCAGCACCAAAAACTGCTTGAAAAGAACCTGTGAGCTTTCAAAATACAGATAGCAGATAGATGGCTAAGATTATAGAGAGGAAGAAAATAATTCTAAACAAACCCAAAGCTGATCAGTGTAAATCTACCTGTTAGGTCTATAGTTGAGAATGGTTAAGGCATAAATTGTTAGAATGTCAGCTAAAATACAATTTTGCAAACAACAAGGACTGAGAGGGAAATAAAGAGGTGCTCTTGATAAGTGTAAAGGTTTGTGTTCAAGAAACAAGGGGTTAAAATATTATCCTCTACTTTATGGAAAGATGATTCAGACTGGTGAGTTATAGCCTTCCCTTGCTTCTTCTCCATCACAAATCTATAAACTCCTTGTTTTGTGACCAGACCTCTGATGCTTTCTGCTGAGAACTAAAATGGTATTATATAATATAATAACAGAGTTGGAAGGGACCTTGGAGGTCTTTTAGACCAACCCCCTGCTTAGGCAGGAAACCCTACACCACTTCAGACAAATGGTTATCCAACATCTTCTTAAAAACTTCCAGTGTTATATTTCCAATGTTATATTTAGATGTCATTAAGTACAAATGCCCAGCTTTTAAGTACAAAAAGGATGTGGAGGACCATGCTTTTGAAGCATGGTCCTCAACATGCTCTATGGTGCTGGTGTTAACTATGAGCCATTGCCAGTTGCGCACTCCCTACCCTGAACCACAAAACATTGATTCCAAAATCACAATAGCAGAAGTTATATAGCACAATCTGCCACACCCCAAACTGGAAAAGCCTCCATAATCATGAACACAATCTAGGAACTCTGTGAATCTGTGAATCTTATTTTCTGTGTGTTAATTTTAAAAAAAGGGAAAAAAAAAAAACAAAAGATAAAAGAAGGCAAAACAATGTATCTGGATCCTTTCTTTTTCACCCCAGTGGCTTAAACTTTTTCCAAATGAGGTCCAGCAATTGCACTGCCTAAACCTTGCCTGAAAGTACCCAGATTCTTTTCTCTTGCATTTTTATCAATTTTGTTTACCCTAGAACAGGGGTGTCAAACTCAAGGCCCGGAGCCCAGATCTGGCCTGCAGGGTGCTTAGATCTGGCCTGTGGGGCCACCCTGGAAACAGTGAAGGACTGGCCCGAGGTGCCTCTGCCAGCAAAAACAGAATTTGGATGGGCCATGCATGACTCTCCTGAGCTCTGTTTTCGCTGGCAGAGGGTTGCAGTAGGCCATCACAGCCGAAAATGGAACTCTGGAGCCCGTTTTTGCTGGCAGAGCACTCCAGCCACCAGAAAAACACACACACACACACACACACACACAAACACACACGACACGAGTGACGAGCTGGCCACGTCCACCCTGGCCATGCCCACCCCGGCCCCCTGAGGTCAAATAGAACCTTGATGCGACCCTCAATGAAATCGAGTTTGACACCCCTGTCCTAGAAAAAAGAGAAGGACTGTTTATTTGTTTATTTATTTATTCATTTGTTTATTCATTCATTCTTCTATTTATTCAGTTTCAAAGATTTTCAGTTGATTGAATATTCTTTTCCTAGAATATTCTCTTGATGGCTCTTAGTCTTAGATGAACATGAGAATAGGACACTATTGCTCTCAGAAATTTTTTTTTAAAAGAACAGCTTGATTTAAATGGTTGAATTTTTTTTTATTGTCTTCCAGTTTACAAGGGAAATTGGTTTCCTTTAACAAGATAGAGTAAAATTCTATTCAGTGGATCTTTCTTCCCTGGCAATAGAGTCTGCTTGGTTGGTCTTCTTTTCAACTGGACTGCAAGATTGTATTATGTTTTATAGCACACATAGAAATGGTGATTTATTGTGACAAGAAAAAAGAATTTTTGTTTTTACACTATGGAAGAAAGGTTGATATATGAATATATTTTACAGTTCTTAATATAGGTAAAGAGCAAGGCATTGAAAACTTTCCCAATTATCTGTCTTCTTTGTTTACTCAAATGAATGGGGAAAATGAATTGACTAGAGATGGAAAATCAGGAACAAGGAAAGCATTTCAAGTAGCATCAGCTTGTGAAATTATGCTTCCAGAGGGTAGCCAACTGTACAGTAAGACATCCAAGATAAACCTTTTCAGATTAGATCATGGCAAGGTGTCACTCCATGTTAGTGCAGCTGGTTTACAACTGGGACATTCACTGAGCAGAGCAAAAGAATGATGAAATTTTGGTTCATAAGATAAAATAAGATAAAGCCTATTCAGCATAGAGTTCCAGGCTTTTCCTTAATCTTATATTGATTCTTATATTGAATCGATAACTGATATTATTCATAATGAGACCATTGAAGTGCATGGCTGAATTTTTCCTTCTCCCTCCCCAAAAGTGTATTTTTAACTTCTGCCAACTTCAACCAGAGGTGGTATTCAGCCGGTTCAGACCAATTAGGGTGAACCGGTAGTGGCGACCTGTGGGTGGGCCACTACCCATTACTTGCCTGGGTGCAATCCCGTCCTATATCGCTGTGTTTTTGATGCTGCACGCATGCACGGATGGTATGTGTGAGCGAATTGCCATGTTGTTAGATGTCGCATGCATGTGTGGATGGCACGAATGCAAACAAATGGCCGTGTTCTGTGATGCTGCATGCATACGTGAATGGCGCGTGCATGAGTGAAGCAAGTGTACGCATGCGCATTCACATTTCCAGTGCTGGCTGAACCAGTTGCTACAGTATATGAATACCACCTCTGACTTCAACCCTATTTACCCGCATCTTAACCAATGTAGCATCTACTTCTGGGAAATTCTTTAAATATTGGAATCATAGGTGCAAAGCCAAATGTGATATACAAACACAGACACACATATTATTCATCAGACTTATAGGAAGATCAGGTGGAAAGAAATTACAACAGTGACTTCATAAGCCAATCATGGTGCCCTTCAGATATTTGGACTTCAATTTTCAGAATTTCCCAACCTGAATGGCAAATCTGTTTATTATCAGAAATGGCTCTCACTCTAGAGACTTTGTTTTTTTTAATGATTAGATTACAACTCAATGTTTAGTTTTATTTTTAAGAAACCTACTGTATCCATAAAAAGGAAGAACCTAGAGGTAGGAAGGAATGAGGAATGGAGGTCTTCCTTCTGATATTTGGTCTATTGTTGTTGAATTTGTGATTTCTGTGTGTATTGTATATCATCTGTTGTGACTGTTGTGATATGTGCTTGCCTGTGTGTGTGTGTGTGTGTGTGTGTGTGTGTGTGTGTGTGTGTGTATACTGCAAAATTTAGTGGGTATTTTTCTTGTGTTATATATTTCAGCATGAATTAACTATGGCTCCTGTAAAATGGGCATTTTATTGCTTAAGGGAACAAATATCTAAATTGCACTGCGAACACCCTCACCAGGTTTTATACTATTTCTTAATGATGTTATTTACCTCTGAATCTTCATCAGTTTGGTGATGATGATGTGGTGGCGTGGTTACAATTATATTCCAACCTCACCTCTGCCTAATGCTTCAGTTTTTTGGCAAGATATTTTCCTTTCAGGTCTGGGAAAAAAATCAAGCTACAGATCTGGTAGTCTGCTTCCCTTCATGGAAACCACAGCGTATTTTCAAAATTCCACATTTGGTGCATTGCCCTCCCCCCAAAGGTTAGGAATTTATAACAATTTATAAGAATACCTCTTTTGAGTTTTTAGTATTCTTGTCTCCTAAATCATTACCATTATATGAAATCTTGGAGTTTCTACTTTAATATTGTTAATCAAATTCTTCAAATAAAGTTATAAGGTTCCACAGGTTTTATGAGAGATTAAAGGCAAAGAAAAACTCACTTGAATGTGGACAATTTTCTATTACTAAAGCTTTGCCTCTTGAACAGGTGTTCTGGGAGTTTTGTTTTAAAGTAACAGCTTTCACACAGCCTGAAAAATATTGAAAATCCTATGGTCAAGATTGGCTCTTTAGGGATCTTTTCCATTCTTACCTGGAGATGCTGAACCAGAAACATTCTTCTAACAAATAACTAATGTCCTACTGGCCAATTTCATTGCAAGGAATCTAAAAATCAAAACACCATGGAATCCCACCCACCTCCACCTCCCAAAAATATTAGCAAGATGACTTCATCATTTTTTACATGTTCAAAAGAAAATATACTCCTCTATATTTCTCTCAAAATGATTTATATTTTGTATATCTAAATAAATAGAGACACGGTAGCTCCGAGGCTAAGATGCTGAGCTTGTCGATCAAAAGGTTGGCAGTTCAGCGGTTCGAATCCCTAGTGCCATGTAACGGGGTGAGCTCCTATTACTTGTCCCAGCTTCTGATAACCTAGCAGTTCAAAAGCACATAAAAAATGCAAGTAGAAAAATAGGGACCACCTTCGGTGGGAAGGTAACAGCGTTCTGTGCGCCTTTGCCGTTTAGTCATGCTGGCCACATGACCATGGAGACGTCTTTGGACAGCGCTGGTTTTTCAGCTTTGAAATGGAGACGAACACCGCCTCCTAGAGTTGGGAACAACTAGCACATATGTGTGAGGGGAACCTTTACCTTTACCTTATAAATAGAGATCACCATTGATAAAATCCTCCTCTTACTGCCTATAGTTTGCAATTTCCACTATTTTTCAACTTTTGTTTTCTTATTTTACATATTACCAAAGTTGTTCCACTTACATTAAACAGATTGAAAAGAAATTAATTATATCATTCTTTTTATTCATAATTACAAAATCTTATCTGTACACTTTTTGTTACAGATGTAACAAAAAGTGCAAGTTGTTAGAACAATCGTATAGAGTTAGCAAACCAATACATAAAAATAAATGCCCTTCACTCTGCATTCCAACAAAACACAAGAAAAAGGCAATTTAACTGGCTAATGCTTATCATAACCTCTGAAATTCAAAGTACAAATGTCATACATGCATTTATGCATCCATTATATGCAAATGGAACTAGTACCTATCATCTTAAATGTTATAGCATTGCGTAGACACAAATGAAGGATTTATTGTTTATTTCTCACAATTTATCCCATTTCTTTCCACCTCGGCAGAATAGATAGTAGCTCATACAGCTAACATCTATTTAAATGTCTTCAGCACATCCCTGTAAGGTAGATTCACAAATAGCCTAATCAAAAATAATTACATTTTCCCATCCATTGTAAACATTAATTACTCTGATTAGTTATGAATTTTGTATAATGAAATTATTCATAAATAAAAGATAAGACAGGCTACAAATAGGGGGTTTCATTTCCATCATAGCAGAATAGCAACCATCTTTGTAACATTTGGTATGAGTATGTATACATTGCATCTTAATTTAATCCAAGGAGATAAATATGCCCTAGTGTTACATATTTTCAAGTTTTTCTTCCTTTCTCTCCCTATATATTAATTTTATAGATTGTTTTATTGTTTGAGTATACTAGTTGCGTGAGAAGCAGAACAATAGGCTATCTACTTTCATTTCAAACATGGCATTTCTATAATTCAGCCAAGTGTGCTTAAATAAATCTATAAATGGCTTATAAATCAGTGTTCTATGCTAAACAAACTGTTGAAATAATTTATGGTAAAAATAATTCTAGGAAAGAGATTCTTCACCTTGCATTTCAAATGTGTATAATATTCTCAATGGTCCAAATTCTGATGGCAATTGTAAAATATGTAAAATATGACTAGAACAGGGGTGGGAAATGCTTTCTCACTTGCATATCTAGACCTCTTGTGGAAGAACTTTCATTTATCCATTCTTTCTTTCATTCATTCATTCATCAAAATTATATAAAACTCATAATGGTCATGATAGGGTATTCCCTAAAAATTACACAGTTAAAATGTATTTTTCACCAAATCTAAATTTCTTGGATCCCATATTAAAAACCTTATACGTATGAGATCTTTCCCTCTGTTTGCCATGTTTAGAAGTGAGTTGGGTCTATCTTAACACCATAATATCACTTCGTATGCAGGGGCAGGAAGTATTAACAAGATTTCAGGAAAACAAAAGTTTGCAAAAGTACAGTAAAAAAATAAAAAAGGAACAGGGCTCACATCTCAAAGAATCAAATGGAATATCAACTTATCCAAATTCAAATTTTGGAGAAAAGCAATAATGAAGAGGAGTCGTAGAGGAAGGACAGAATGGAATGGGATTTTTGGAACTGCTACCTCACACCTGCGCTCTGCATTCACTCAGTACCAGTCTGCCATGGACTCCAAATGGGAGGGTAGAAGGTTTCACTGTCCACAGTGGCTTCCTAAGACACAGCTTCAAGGTCTAGATCAGGGGTGAAATGCTCCCGGCTCGGATCGGATCACCTGATCCAGTAGCGATGGAGGCTGGTGGTTTGGAGAAATGGTAGCAAAAATCTCTGCCTGCCCCCCATGGCCAGCTGACCCGCACAATCATCAGAGGGGTTTCTTTTTACTATTAAAAGCATTTTTTCAAAAAGCCTCTGATGATTGCGTGGCTCAGTTGGGATCGTCAAAGACTTTTAAAAGAAAAAAACTCTTTTTTTCTTTTAAATGCCTCTGACGATCCCAGCTGAGTTGCCTGATCGGCAGAGCCTTTTGAAAGCATTTTTTTACAACCTCTTCGCCGAAGAGGTTGTAGAAAAAATGGTTTTAAAAGTAAAAAAAAAAATTGGCCACACCCACCCAGTCACATTACGCCCCCCACTAAGCCATGCCCACAGAACCGGTAGTGACAAATTTTAGATTTCAACCCTGGTCTAGATGGCTGAGAATGGAATGCAGCTGCATAACAGCTCACACTTGAGATGACCGTTTTGAAAACATCTTCTTTGGAAATGAAAAAGGGAGAAAAGTTACACTTCGGAAATTTGGCGCGCCAATTTCAGATCTGGCTTTGCTTTACTGCCTTTCACTTGACTTCTAATAAAGCTGTACCTTTTGCAACAAATGGAACCAAGGATCATTTTTACTTAGGAGCTCAGGCTGAGGCAAGGCTGACAGGAATATCTGGGAGGGCATCATGGCTATCCGAATAAAGTTTTGATCTTTCTCACTCTTGATTCCATCCTCCCCGCTTTAACACTAATCAATAACTTTTATGCAGAACTTTAGAGCATGTACGACTTTTCACATAGAGGTAGTCCTCAACTTATGACCACAATTGAGCCCAAAATTTATATTGCTAAGTGAGACATTTGTTAACTAAGTTTTGCCCCAGTTTACAACTTTTCTTGCCATTCACTTGTTAAGTGAATCACTTCAGTTGTTAAGTTAGTAACATGGTGGTTAAGTGAATCTGGTTTCTCCATTGACTTTGCTTGTCAGGTGGTCACAAAAGGTGATCACATGATCCTCACTGCAACCCAGTGGTGGGATTCAGCCAGTTCACACCACTTCGGGAGAACCGGTTGTTAACTTTCTGAGCAATTTGGCAAACTGATTCTTGGAAGAAATCATTAGGGCAGAGAACCAGTTGTTAAATTACTTGAATCCCACCACTGCTGCAACCATCAAACATATGAAACAGTTGCCAAGCATTTTAATTTTGATCACATGACCATGGAGATACTGCAACATTCGTAAGTGTGAAAAATGGTCATAAGTCTCTTTTTTCAGTGCTGATGTAACTTTGAACGGTCACTAAATGAACTGTTGTAAGTCAAGGACTACCTGTAGATGGTCTTAAAGATATCTACAATATGTAGGAATATGTTTTTTTACAGCAACTGATCTTACAACATCCATGTTTTAAGTGGAGTGCTAAACCTAAGAGGGCAGCTTCTAAGTCCAACTAGTGAGTTTATAACAAAGGCTATATCCAAACCAATGTGGATATAGCATTATTGGCATAGCATTATTGGATTGTCACCAGGGAATTCCAGGCTCAAATGGCCACCATACAACGGATGATTTTAGCCAATAAGTCTCAATCCAACAAATCTTCTTAGACTTGTTTTAGGGATTAGGGGAAAAAGAGATACCCTTCGATACTGTAATACTTTTAAATTCCATCATCCCTCATTAGGCAGACAAACAAAATGCTTAATATGTTATGGGAATCTCTGGGGTTGCTTTACCACATTTTGGAGATGTTTCATTTGGGTTTTTTTTCCAGATAATTAAAAAAAAGACAATTAATATTATAAGCCATCTGGCCTGAGGGAGTTTAAGATAGCAAATTGGGGGAAGTCCTTTCTGTTCATTTTATCACAACACAACAACCTTGTGAGAAAAGGTGGGCTTAGAGATAGTGATTGACTCCAAATCACCCACTGAGCTCTATAAACCTTATGGAATCCAAATATGACATTTTATCCATTATTGTCCAGTTTTAGTGCTACATTTCTACCAGTCACAATCCAGGTTCAATTTACATCATCATGGTGCATACAAGGACAGATAGTCCTCAACTTACAACCATTCGTTTAGTGACAGTTACAACACTGACAAAAGTGACTTATGACCGTTGCAACATCCCCATGGTCAACATGATCAAAACTTAGATGCTTGGCAACTGATTCATATTTATGACCATTGCAGTGTCCCGGGGTCATGCGATCAACTCTTGCAACCTTCTGACACGCAAACTCAGTGGGGAACCCAGATTCACTTAACAACTGTGCTAAGAACTTAAGTGCAGTGATTCAGTTAACAACTATGACGAGAAAAGTCATAAAGAGGGGCAAAGCCAGTGGTGGTATTGGATCAGTTCGGGCGAACCGATAGTGGCGACATGCAGGTGGGCCCGCCCACCTGCCCAAGCACTACGCTGTCCTATTTAGCAACGTTTTCTAAGCCATGCGCATGCGTGCAAGTCACACATACAGGTCGCCTGCACGAGCTGCATGTGCGGTGAACCGGTGATAAAATTATGTGAAACCCACCTCTGGGCAAAACTCACTTAACAAATGTCTCTCTTAGCAACATAACTTTTGGGCTCAATAGTGGTCATAAGTGGAGGACTACTTGTGCATAATGGTGGATCATGTGTGAAGACTTGGTTCATAGGCTCTACAGAGGGGCAAACAAGACCAAATGACAAAATATGCATTGCATATCATGCCTCAATTCTCATGACAGATGTACCAGAGGTGGGTTTCAGCAGGTTCTGACCAGTTCTGGAGAACCGGTAGTGGAAATTTTGAGTAGTTCAGAGAACCGGTAGTAAAAATTCTGACTGGCCCCGCCCCCATCTATTCTCTGCCTCCCAAATCCCAGCTGATTGGAAGGAAATGGGGATTTTTCAGTAACCTTCTCCTGGAGTGGGTGGGAATGGAGATTTTATAGTATCCTTCCCCTGCCACGCCCACCAAGCCACACCCACAGAACCGGTAGTAAAAAAATTTGAAACCTACCACTGTGATGTATATGTGTTTGAAGTCTGGATGCAAGCAGGATTTCTATCACAATCTCACCACACACTTGCCCTCACTTCTTTGTATTTGTGGCTACTTGCAGATGCTGTGATTTAAAGCTGTTATTCTGGGTACCTTGTTTGGAGATAAATAACAGGTCTTGACTTTCTTCCACAGGACATTTGAACAATGCTATTAATCTCTCCTGAGTCTTCTCTTCTAACTAAATACTCTGACTTCCTTCAGTCTCTCTTCATAAAATTTAGCTTGTCATTTGCTGGTCATCTGACTTGCCCTTCTCTGAAACTTGATGCAGTTGGCTGACTCGTACTGTACATCCCAGAACGAGATGCAGTAAATGAGCTGGGTTGTTACTAACATAAAATGAAATGAAATTATTACTTCCCATGATTTAGAAACTGTATTTCTGTTGATGCAGGCTAAATTCTTTTTTTGCATTCATATCATATTATTAATTCATATTCATTATTATTACAATTACAATTATTACTATAACAGATTTTCCACAAGTCTTGTTACTAAGCAATGAGTCCCCCATTCTGTATTTATATATTTAATTTCTGTTTCCTAAATAAATAATACACAGTTCTACAGTATTTTATATTTAATTCTGTTCTTTCCAGCTATGTCTCTAACCTATCAAGAGCATTTTGAACTTTTCTCTTGGATATTAGCTTCCCTTCTTAATGTGTGGAATCTGCAGACTTTTTAAATATTCCACCTTTTCTTACAATCCAGTTATAAAAATATTGAAGAGATAATCCTCTCAATTCTAAAATTTATTTTTTAGTTACAATCTAATCTTGAGTAGGACTGTTCAAAAGCTACATCATCATTATAGCAGCCTTATAGTCACTTGGATGGATTCAAAGATTTATTTAGTTAGCAACTGACTAAATAATTAACTCTATATTGTTTATTGCATTCCAAATTTTCAGTTTATCTTCAAGTACCTCCTTTCATATATCCACACAACCATATATAACAGTTGAATAGAAAAAATTATTTTATAGGTATGATGCTAACATAATATACTCATTATGGCTAATTTAGTCACCCAAGTAATTTAATATATTACTGTGCTACCCTATCTTAAATCTATAGCAGTTACTGATATTAAATTGGTCTATAATTAAAACAAAGGTTAATTAAATTATTTTCTTTATACATTCAATTCACTCATAATCCATGGTGAAAATACAATGCACACAGCAGAGAAATGTGATTATTTACAATCAATCTATAAAGCAGTAATGTGCAAATTATATTAATTGTACATTAATTTATTCATTTGTTGCATTGGATCCAATTGTGACTTCCAGGACTATCTTCAGGAGGGGCAGGAAAATAAAGATTGCAGCTGTGACCACCCAATTGAAACCCCACCCCCTTTACATGAATAGCACATAAAAAGAGAGAGGGTTCTGGTGACACAGCTGTGGCACCCCACACACCTGGCCATTCACATTCTTTTCACATAATAGTGCATTCATACATGCCATATCACATTTTCCACCATATTGCACATTGTTCTGCTGCTATTGACAATACAATGTTGAACAGTTCTCTAGACTAACAAACTTATTTGTCTTCATTTTATTTATTTATTACATTTATATGCCACCGATGTCATTATCCATGTGACTCTGGGCGGCCCTCTAGAAAGACAATGTTTAAAATTCAGTGTTGTGTTTTTCAAGAATTGTACTTTTAAACAGAAAGTAGATTTTCATGCCGTTTTAGAAAGTCCTATATACAGTAAAACTGATACTTATAAAAGAATCCAGTCATCAAACTGGGCATTGTTCCTACTACAGTTTTGAATCAACACATGCAGAAATCATTAATAATCTACCACAATAATAGAGTTAGAAGACAGCATTTAGACCACTCTGTTCAAACCCCATCTCAGTGCAGTAATCCAAAATGAACTACCCTACACAGATGGATCTACTTCAATATATCTAGAGAATGAAATATGGGGAATACTAAAAGAGGCAGAATATTATATTTCCCCTAAAGGAAAAGGGGAGAAAAATGTTCTTAAAGGCAGAAAGCAGCCCCAGTCTTCCTGCCATAGGAAAATAGCCTCAAGCAGAAGTTTGAAGAGGCTGGATTTTTGGAATGGAGATTTTGTATCCATTTGGAAATACTGGACCAATCTATTCATAAGCAAAGTAACTCCAAATAAGCAACACAATTAGGCAAGCTGACAAGATTAGCTCAGGCAAACACCTAGGTTTTTCATTTCCCTTTTTGCCTGTAGAGCCAGTCATGACTCCTACAAGACCCCATAGGAATCTGGCAACAGCCAGTAACTATTAAAGGACACATTCTTACACAGGAACAGGCATCTCAATCACAAAGCCCCAAAGCATGTATAAAAGCCCACCTATCCCAACCCCATTTTGTCAGCCATCCTGGAAACATGCTGCTGTCAACTAAAGTTTCTGGCATCCAAATAAACAGAGACCTTCTTTCCTTGCAGCCAACCTCCATTTTATTTCCAGCGTCTTTCTCCCAGCTTGGAACCAGACTGGATTTTTTTCCCAACAATAATACTGACTCATATTCAGTTTGCAATCAAATACTAAGAACTTTTTCACAGGTACTTTTTCTAAGCGAAGAACTTTCTATTTGTTTCTGTTCAAATTCATTATCTGACTTTAAGCCATCTGTTTTGGCGATCAAGATAATTCTAATTTTATTTCTGTCTTCTGGGTACTAACTATTCTATCTATGGAGCATCGTCTGCAAATTTGATAAGTATTCTATTTTTTTACTCAAGTCATTAAGAAAAAAAGTAAAGCAGAGGACTTAGATTTTTTTTTTCTAGAACCCATCATTTGCAGGCTATGTGCCAACTTCTGAATTCCATTTTGGAGACCCCAGGATGCAATAAAATTTGGCAGCAGTTTGCTGGGTGGTAGGGAGGAGATCATCTGGAAATTTTTGATAGAAAATAAAACAAAAATAGGCATTAAGCCACTGCAAAGGGAGGGAAGGAATCAACCTTGCAAAAAAATAAAAAATAAAAACCTCACAAATTACCACATGATATAAATTGCCATTGTGTCACTGCAACCTCTCAAGAAAGATGTCCGGGTTCGAGTTGTCTAAAGAAATAAAATGCCTCTCACATTTTGATAACAAAGAAAAAAAAAACTTTTATTTGTTAGAACAACGTCTTCACGGACTCATATGCAGTCAGGAAATGACCTCTGCTCCAAATTCCCTCCCTTTCCTGGCTTGCTTCCTATCCTTATTGGTCATTATCTAAATCATTCTACGGCAGTCTCTCTTACTAATCCCACAGGAATTTAACCCCCTCTTTACCATGTCAGCCCTGAATGAAATGCAAGTTGAGAGGCTGACATCCGGCCCCTCTCCCTTCATTCTTCAGCAAAACTTGCACAAGATAAAACAACAGGTCTAATACCATTACCCCATCTGGCACTGTGTCCCACCCCCTCCCGGCCTGTCCGGGTGATCTGCATGGAATTTAGCTATAAGACGGTCAGCTTGAATGTTCATGCTCTTCACTCATGATGCTTCTGATGATGGGTAACCCTTCCACTTAACTAAGTATTGGAGGCGGCCTCTGTGTCACCTCGAATCGAGAATTCGCTGTACTTCATAATGAGTTTGGCCCCCAATGATCAAGGGCCCTGGGGGATCACGTGGCACTGGCCTTAAAGTTGACCCCACCACAGGCTTCAGAAGACTACTGTGAAAAACGGGGTGTATTTTTCCTAGTAACCGGGGCAACTGCAATTGTACCGTGACCAGGTTGATTATTTTTACTATAGGAAATGGTCCTATAAATTTCGGGCCCAATTTCCTAGTCGGGAGTTTGAGTTTCAAGTACTTGGTGGAGAGGTAGACCTTCTCTCCTACTCGGAACGGTCTTTGAGGGGCTCGGTGCTTATCTGCTTGCTTCTTATAAGCCTGTGCCGCCTTGTCTAATGCCTTTTTGACGTTCTCCCAGGATTCTCTTAGCATCGCCATCCAATCGTTCAAGCTGACTGAAGAAGGGGGATCCCCGGGATATTCTGGCATAGGGACAAAATCCATACCGCTCACTACCTTGAATGGGGTTAGTCCTGTACTACTATGGACAGCATTGTTGTACGCGACCTCCGCAAAAGATAGGAGGTCCGCCCAGTTTGACTGTTGGTAGTCTACATAGCACCTCAAGTACTGCTCTATCATGGCATTCAGTCTCTCCGCCCCGCCATTGGTGCTCGGGTGAAATGCTGAGCTGAGACCTTGGGATGATCCTATGGATCGTAGGAATTCCCTCCAAAATTTCGCTGTGAACTGGACACCTCAGTCGGAGATGATTCTTCTGGGTACTCCATGCAAGCGGTAGATGTGTTTCACAAACAGCTTGGCCAATTGGCAGGCTGAGGGTAGCCAACTACAGGGTATGAAATGTGCCTGTTTGGAGAATAAGTCTATTACGGTCCAGATCACTGTGTTTCCGCCACTCTTCAGCAGCTCTACTATAAAGTCCATTGCAATCTCCTCCCATGGTCTTGTCGGTTCAGCTACTGGCTGCAGTAACCCAGGAGGTTTTCCTGGTTGGTTTTTCATCATGGCACAGATGGTGCAGCTCTTCACATAGCTGTCCACGTCTTTCCTCATGTGAGGCCACCAAAATTGTCTTCGTACTAAGTGCAGAGTCTTTAGAAAACTGAAATGGCCTGCTGGTCTAACGTCGTGGCTCCTTTTGAGGACTAGGGTGCATAGAGTTTCTGGGATGTAAAGTTTCGTCCCTTTCCATGCTACGTCGTTCCTCCTGTCAAAAGATGCTGATTGTCTCGGAACCAGGGGTCCGCCAATGTCTCTGTTTTGAGCCGTGTCGTCAGGTCACCCCCTGGTTGGCCCTGCTGGTCGCGATGCTGGCATCTGGTGGTTACTTGACCCCCTCCTTGAGGCAAGGGGATGATGGCATTCACCACCTGCTCCCATTCACTGTTGCACTGGGGCATTCGGGAGAGGGCATCGGCCAGAAAATTCTTCCCCCCTGGGATGTGTTTCAGCTCGAAGTTGAACCGATTGAAGTATTGGGCCCATCAGACTTGTCTGGGTGATAATTTCCGTGGGGTCCTAAGGGCCTCCAGGTTTTTATGGTCACTCCAAACCTCAAACGGTGTCTGGTTTCCTTCTAGCAGATGTCGCCAGGTCAACAGCGCCCACCTCACTGCAAACGCTTCCTTTTCCCATGCTGCCTAGTGCCTCTCTGTGTCGGTGAATTTGCGGGAAGTGTAAGCACAGGGTTGAAGGTTCCCTTGGCTGTTCTTTTGGAGTAGAACCACTCCCACTGCCACGTCACTGGCATCTGTTTGGATGACGAAAGACTGGTTGGGATCAGGATGTTTCAAGACTGGTTCTTTTGCAAACATTTCTTTTAGTGTTTCGAAGGCTTGTAGGCAGGCCGGGCTCCACTGTAGAGGCTGTCCTGGGCGAGGTTTTGTTGCTGGACTCCCTGTTTTTAGGAGGTCGGTTAGAGGTTTGGCAATTTTTGCAAAAGAGGGGATAAATTGTCTGTAGAAGTTCGCGAACCCCAAGAAGCTTTGCAGTTGTCTGTGGGTGCGTGGGGGTCGCCAGTCAAGGACCGATTGTAGGGGTCCTTGACTGGCGACCATTTCTATTCCCTCATTGGACACTCGGTAGCCTAAGTAGTCTAGCCGTGACTGGTGGAACTCGCATTTCGACAGTTTGACATAGAGGTTCACTTTCAGCAGTTTTTCGAGCACCTGGTGGACGGGGGGTATGTGTTTGTCTATGGTTTCTGTGTAAATGAGAATGTCGTCCAGGTAGACGAGGACCCCCTTATAAAGGTGATCATGTAAAACTTCATTTATCAGTTGCATGAACACCGCCGGTGCTCCCTGTAGTCCGAAAGGCATCACTTTAAATTGAAAACTTCCTTGGGGGCAGTTAAATGCTGTCTTCCACTCGTCTCCTTCCTTGATGCGTATGTGGTAGTAGGCTTCACGAAAGTCTAGTTTCGTAAAAACCTTCCCTTTGGCCAAGTGAGCTAGCATGTCTTTCATGAGGGAGAGGGGGTATAAGTTGTGCACGGAGACACAGTTTATCCCGCGAAAATCGACCACCAGATGCATGGAGCCATCTTTCTTCTCCCTGAAGAAAACTGGTGCCGCTACCTGTGGTTTGGCTGGTTCGATAAAACCCCTTTGTAGGTTCTTGTCTATGTACTTTCGCAGTTCTTGCATTTCACGGGGTGTCATGGCGTACAATTTAGGTTTTGGTAGTTTTGAACCAGGGATGATTTCGATAGCGCAATCGGCGTCACGGTGGGGTGGTAGTACGTCACACTCGGTCTCGCTAAATACTTCTGCCAAGTCTTGGTACTCTTTTGGGATCTGGTCCAGACCGTGGGAGGTGCTGGAGGTGGCTGCCAGTTGCTCTTTTGTCCCTTTACAGGGCGGGTTGGGCACCTGTGTTGGAGGCGTCTTTTGTCCCTCTAGAGGGAGGGGTTGGACCCCCTGGGTGGGAGGAGGGGCCATTTTCTCTGGTTATGGTGGCAGGGGGTGGGGTCCCCTTGCTATCCTCAGTCTGTGGGTCCCTTCTTGCCACCAGATGGTGGGGCCCCACTTGTCCAGCCAGGAGAGTCCCAGTATGACTGGGTTGGTCATCTTGGGGGCTATTATGAACTGAATCATTTCCCAGTGATCTGCTAGCTCCAGCTTCACCGACTCGGTCAAATGTGTGGCATCCGCCCCCCCTAGTAGGGATCCATCAACTTGCTGAAAACGGATTGGGTGGCTGAGCCTTTTAGTCTGGATCCCCAGATTTAGGACTGTGGGTAGGTTAATCAGGCACCTCGTGCAACCCGAATCTACTAGGGCTTGGAAAGTCCCTTGGGTACCTGTTTTTGGGGCTGTTAGGCGTATGGGGAAAAGAAAAGGGTGGATGGGTGCGCTCACCATTGGGTCGTTTTCACCATCGTCATCGCCATCATACAGTTCAGGGGGTCGATTCGCATCGTTGGAGCTCCCCCTATTTTCAGTCAGATGGGCAAAAACTTCTGCAGTCGGGGAAAGTCTTAATGGTGCCTTGGTGGTGTGCCTGGGTCCTCGTTCCAGTCGTGCCTTGGCCGGGGGCTCTGTTTTTGGCCTCGGGGTTCCACACGCTGCTGCCAAATGTCCAACTCCCCCACATCTGTAGCACCTCAGTGTACTCCGTGGGGTGGATGGCCTCTGGGTGGCCTGTGATGCTGTAGTTTCTGGTCTGGTAGACGGTTCCTGGTCCAGCTGGGTTTTCTCCTTTGCCTGTGGTTGTTCTAGCATGTTGTTGGCACGTAGCCATCACTCGACTTGCATCGTTATCCGGAACCAGTCGGACAGTCGGTTCAGAATATTTCGATAAGCGGTCACTTGGGCGATTTGCTTATCTAAGCTTGTTCTAAAGAAGTATACTAGCAGTCGTTCAGACAAAGGAGGTAAAGTCCCAACAACTTTTCTGAACTCATGGATATGTTCTTGGATAGGCTTCCCCCTCTGCATTAGGTGCCCGAGCTCATCTTCTACATAGGGATCGTCCCCTGTTTCTTCGAAGCGGGCTCCTAGCAGTTGTAAGAAACCATCTGCATCTTGCAGTTGGGGGGCCCTGTATTTGTACTGGGCCGCTGACCAGCTCCTTGCTTCTCCCTCCAGACCTTCTGCGATGGCACTGACCAAGGCCCTGGGGAAAGGGGAAAGGTGTGCATAGCGCTCGATGTAAATCTCAGCTGCATCGAGAAATTGAGCTAGCAGGTCCGGATCCCCATCGAATTTCCCTCTGAATCGGGGTGGTTCCACCCTCAGTGGCCACTCCTCCCATTGAGGGGGTCTGTGAGCCTGCCCTTGGGCTTCTTCATCATCTCCCATTTGGGTGCAGGGGAGTGATGCCGTGGCTGGGCTGGGTCGCTTGCTGAGCAGGGAGGGAAACCCTGAGTGCATTTTGGAGCTTTCTTCTCTCATCTTTTTTTTTCTTGTGTGTGTGTGGGGGGGCTATGCTGCCGTTTGGAGAGCCATAGAACCTTCCCCCCTTACCTGCCACTTGATGGGAGTCCAGCAAAAGGCATCATAATTTTTTCCTTTTCTGAGGCAAACCTCTGGTGGAGATAGCTTTCTTCCATGGCCTCTGATAAGGTTGTTATGGAGACATCTGAAGGTCTGCCAACGTTGGCGTGGAGTAGCTTAGGAATGCATAAATACTTTTAGAAGAAAAGTTTTTGAAGAGAGCATTTTTTTTTGTTTTTTATTTTCCTGACTGTCTGTCCAGGTTCGAGTTGTCTAAAGAAATAAAATGCCTCTCACATTTTGATAACAAAGGAAAAAAACTTTTATTTGTTAGAACAACGTCTTCACGGACTCATATGCAGTCAGGAAATGACCTCTGCTCCAAATTCCCTCCCTTTCCTGGCTTGCTTCCTATCCTTATTGGTCATTATCTAAATCATTCTACGGCAGTCTCTCTTACTAATCCCACAGGAATTAAACCCCCTCTTTACCATGTCAGCCCTGAATGAAATGCAAGTTGAGAGGCTGACAAAAGATCCATTTGGTATCTTCATTACCATCTTCTAGGATTCATGTTCAACATCATGTTGACCATCATGTTCAAATAGAATTTGGGTGGGCAAAATGATACGTTGTACTTTTCAGTTTAGGATTTGATTCTGTTTTGGCCCTGGTCTGGTTGATCTCATTTCTGACTATCTAAGTGCTGTTAGAAATCTGTGTGTGAGGGTATGCTGATTCCAACTTACTATTTACATACTATTTTTCATTAATACTTTAAAAGGGTCTTAAGTACTTTGAATTTAGATCCTGTCTAGAATAGTAGACAGGATCTAAAAAAGTTGTAACGAAGTGGTCTGACTAAATTCTCACATTGCAAAACAAAAGCATGCTTTCTTCTCCCTGACTATTATAAAGAGGAAGGTTCCCATCAAAGATATTTGTGAGAGTCTGTAGAGTTAAGTATAGGAGATATTTTGCACAAAGAAAATCCCCCAAATTCAACAAAAACATCTTGGAAAACTGCTGGAAAATCCAGAGAAATGCTGGCAATCAAGTCCTAGATTAGGTGAATCAGACATCTAAGCTATTATACAACTTCCAATGTTCCTCTTCAAAGTAAATGAGGTTGGTGTTTATATATGGATTATGTGGGTTCCTTCTTCACTTCTCATTCCCATAGAAAAGGCTTTGTAATGCTCTTATCCTGGGTACATCCCCTTGCATTCTTATCTTAGATCCTATGGTCATTTTGTGTACTTTTGCACTTATTTTCTTCATCAGTACAAATAAAGTGAAATTTTTATTTTATTTAATCTCAGTATTTATTATTTTTAGGTTTATTTCTCAAGTAAAGTAATGATATATAACGCTATCGTTTTACATACTGCCGTAAAATGTGCATTGTCTTTCATTTGGAAAAGCATTAAATTTATTTACATTATTCCATATGGGAAAAATTTGGTACTTGTCATTTTGATACTCACCTCTAGGAATCAATTAACAATGAGTACCGAGATTAATTCTTTTTGTTTGCAGACTTAGTTTGAAGGCTCTAGGCAGCAAAGAATCCCATCATAAGATAAAGGCATTCATAAGTAATATGAATATCCAAAATATTTATTGAAGTGAAGAATATTTTTTGCATTTTTAATCATGTATTTATTTATCAAATTTATTTGCCACACATTGTTAGCTAATAGCCATAAATGTAACATAGAAATCAGAATAATAAAAGTGTCAAAAAGGGCATCAGTTCTAGTTTTTAAAATAATAAAGTGGTTGTTAAAATACTGGAAAATATAACAAATCTGATGTAAAATGTATATTTAAAAAATCTATGTCCAAACTCCTTTTTCAGGCTTGCACAATTCATAGAGAGGAATGGGTCACCTTAATAAATTAAAAATAATTATGAGCTGGAAGGAATGGCTGGCATACTAATCAGCTATTCAGTGGCTAGTGGAGCAGTAGCAGTGATTGAGCTGTTATGTCTATGAGGCCTGGAGGTATTGGAGGTAACATTTCTTTGAAGGTGCCAATGAATCCTTCCTAGCAGTGGCAACTTGTGGTGATTGAATTTGGCCGTTATCTAATAAAATGAAATTCAATGGTGAGAAAAGTAGGTTTCTATATTTAAGCAAGAAAAACCAAATGCACAGGTATGGTATAGGTGGTACCTTCCTCAATAGTAGTAACTGTGAGAGGGATATTGGAGTGGACAATCACTTAAATATGAGCCAGCAGTGTACTGCAGCTACCAAAAAGGCCAACACAGTTCTAGGCTGCATTAACTAAAGGATAGAATCAAGATCATGTGAAGTGTTAATACCACTTTATAATACCTTGGTTAGACAACACTTGGAATACTGCATCCGGTTTTGGTTGCCACCAGTGGTGGGTTGCCCCAATTCACACTGGTTCTATAGAACTGGTAGTAAAACCAGCGGGAGGCTCCGTCCACTGACTCTGATGTCATCAAAATGCTTCTGCACTTGCGCAGAAGAGCACGCGCGCACGAGTGAATCAAGCATACATGTGCGGCCTCACTGTCAACTGGTAGTAACGGTAAGTAGAATCCACCCCTGGTTGCCACGATGTAAAAAAGATGTTGAGACTCTAGAAAGAGTACAGAGAAGAACAACAAAGATGATTAGGGGACTGGAGGCTAAAACATATAAAGAATGGTTGCTGGAATTGGGTATATCTAGTTTAATGAAAAGAAGGACTAGGGATAGTGTTCCAATATCTAAGGGGTTGTCAGAAATAAGAGGGAGTCAAGCTGTTCTCCAAAGCACCTGAGGGCAGGACAAGAAACAGTGGGTGGAAACTAATCAAGGAGAGAGCCAACCTTAGAACTAAGAAGAAATTTTCTGATAGTTAGAACAATTAACCAGTGGAACAACTTGCCTCTAGAAGTTATGAATTCTCCAACAATGGAAGTTTTTAAGAAGAGATTGGACAACCATTTGTCTGAAATGGTATAGGGTTTCCTGCCTGAGCAGGGGGTTTGACTCAGTGGTGGGTTCCGAATTTTTTTACTACCGGTTCTGTGGGCATGGCTTATTTTATGGGTATGGCTTGATGGTCATGTGACTGGGTGGGCATGGCTAGTTGGTCATGTGACTGGGTGGGCGAAGCCAACTTGACATCATTCAGGTTAAGGGTTAGGGTGCCTGGCCTCTCCTTGCCTCAAAGGCCTCAACAAGATACAATTTCCCTGTCTATTTATTTACTACTACTTAACATCCAAAATATACTATTTAATCCTATGTATATATGCCATATGTGTACATACATATTACATAGTATAGAGTGTGTATAGGCACACAAAAAGATACATTATCTACTATATACACAGCTGTTCTAAAACTATACACATTCAACCTCACTTACTACATTTGGAAAAACACACCCAGAGTCCACTTTCTGCTACACATTTAACTATAACGTCTGTACATTTAGAACATTACACACACCTTCAGATGTTCTTCCCTAGCTTGCACATGACTGTTAGAGCCAGGAGAGATCATGAATTGAGTAAAATGTAGTGAAGTTCACTTAACAATGCTCTTGCTTAGCAACCAAAATTTTGGGCTCAATTGTGGTTATATGTGAAGGACTATCTCTGCCTTCCTCTGCATGGTAGCCTTGTCCTAGTAAACTCCTTTTCCTTTCTCGCAATTTTCCTCTCTGTCAGAGGCATCAAAATAATCCAGACCATATAAGATTTCCTGCTGGAGCAGGAGGTTGGACTTGATGGCCTCCAAGGTTCCTTCCAGCTCTAGATTGCTGTCCTGTTTCAAAGCGTTTTCTGAAGCCACATCTAGTACCAGAGTGTGTGGTCCTTCCTTTCTCTTCTTTCTTTCTCTCTCTCTCTCTCCCCTTTCTTTCCTCTTTCTTCCTCTTTCTTCTTTCTCTCTCTCTTCTCTCTCTCCCTCTTTCTTTTTCTCTTTCTTTTTTTCTTTCTTTTTCTCTCTCCCTTCCTCTTTCCTTCTTTCTCTTTCTTTCTTTCTTTCTTTCTCTCTCTCTCTCTCTTCCTTCCTCTTTCCTTCTTTCTCTTTCTTTCTTTCTCTCTCTCTCCCTCCCTCTCTCTCTTTCCTCCTGAAACACCAACAAAACCCACCACTTTGCTCCTAAAGTGGTCTAGGGCAGGGGTCTCCAACCTTGGCAACGTTTAGACTTGTGGACTTCAACTCCCAGAGATCCTCAGCCAGCAAAGCACAGCTGGCTGGAAAATTCTGGGAGTTGAAGTCCACAAGTCTTAAAGCTGCCAAGTTTGAAGACCTCTGGCATACAGTATGTCTTATCCAGATCAGGAAGCCATGGCCCTTGGGGAGGAAGAAACAGTTACCCTTCTCTGCATGCCTCTCTCTTTCGGTGTCTGTGGGTGTGGGTATGCTTGCACACACATGCACCAGTACAAGAGTTCTATTTTTAATCTGTTTCCAAGTTTGATTGACATGTGCTATTAGCAAGTTTTGCATATAGAGATTAGAAAGGTGGGACGTCTCTGATAGGGTGTTTTTTTGCTTCAGGGGTATGTTTTCTTCCTGGGAACATATGAGATATTTGTCTAGAAAGCTTCTTACCTTCAGGTTAAAAACAAAGCAATTAAGACAGCCATTTTAACCTTGATTTAAGTCAACAGTAAAAAGCTGTTTTAAGTCAGCAATAAAGAGCTAAGATTTGTGCTTTGGTTTACTTCTACAAACCAGACATTCCCAGTGCAGGTCAACCGGATTTTATAGACAGCACAGCAAATAAAACATGCTTCAGTGAGATAGTTGGGCCCTCTATTTCTCACCTTTACAATGATTTGTAACATGGACAGTATTACCTTTCTGATATATATATGTCAAATATAATTTTCTTCAGAGATCTCATGAGGAGTTGTACCATGACTTCAACATAACAATCTTATACTTCAAACAGTGTTTCTTAATCTTGACCACTTTAAGATGTGTGGATATCAACTCCCAGAATTTTCCAGCCAGCATGGGAGTTGAAGTCCATATACGCCAAGATTGAGAAATACAGCTTTAACCCAATGAAAAAATTGTTCTCATTTCCACTGAATTTTAACATTTGCCGTCCATCTAGTCTTTGGACAATAGGTTAATTAATGCAAATCAAAAATATTTAATGTTTTTTCACTGGTCCAATTTCATCCTATTTTATGTGTCCTCGTTTTTTCACTGGGAGGATTACAGGACTTCCAGCACTGTTCCTGATAATGGTTTTCTTTAAATGTTTAAATTGGAGATTTAATGTAATACAGTTAAAGGATGCAATATATTTTAAATAGATATAAGTAAAAATATTTGCATATATTTCCTACATTTATAAACATATAGCTTACCAATAACCTGAGGCTGACCCAGGGGTGAAATTTACTTACCTTTGCTACCAGTTCACAAATGTGAGTGTGCGCGCCTCCTCCACACATGCACAGAGCCTTCTGTGCATGCGCAGAGGGTCAAAAACAGAACGTGATGATGTCCAGGCGGGTGGGAGGAGCCTCCTGCCACCGGAGCTACCAGTTTTCCGAAGCTGAATAAAACCAGTTCAATTTCACCACTGGGCTGACCCGTTAAAAGATACTTGAAGATACTGTTCCAACATCATCAATATTGAGATATCAAGATAATGAGTCTTGACTTAACTCTCCAAAAAAATACCCAACTCTAAACTTTCTTCCAACAAATTGAACTCAAATGACTTATCCCCTTTATTTTGTTCATGGAAGTTGATTCATTCTGCAGCTAGAAAAAGGAAGAGAGGTAAATTCTGTAATAATTGTTAAGAAGACCGGTGATCAATCAGACCAAAAATCAGTTTCTTTCTAGCATTCTGTTCCCACAATAACCAACCAGGTGTCTATGGAAAACAAATGCCATAACACAAGACCAGTATCAACTTTCTTTAGTGAGGCCTTTTACAACCTCTGTGACAAGGTCTTCAGTAGCATAGTGAAGAACCTTGAAGGATGAAATCCTTTCCCTAACTGTAATGAAAGTGGCATAGACCAAGCACAGAAAAGAACAACTCTGCCTTGCATGCATGATCGAAGTTTTCCTTGCATCTTTACCTCTCTGTTCATGCTACTTTTCCATACCTACTATAACGGAAAGGCTCAGAGGTGGGTTTCAACAGGTTCTGACCAGTTCTGGAGAACCGGTAGCGGAAATTTTGAGTAGTTCAGAGAACCGGTAAATACCACCTCTGACTGGCCCTGCCCCCATCTATTCTCTACCTCCCAAGTCCCAGCTGATCAGGAGGAAATGGGAATTTTGCAGTATTTTTCTTCTGGAGTGGGGTGGGAATGGCGATTTTCCAGCATCCTTCCCCTGCCATGCCCACCAAGCCATGTCCACCAAACTATGCCATGCCCACCAAGTCACGCCCACAGAACTGGTAGTAAAAAAATTTGAAACCCACCACTGGAAAAGCTGACACTTACATAAAAACGGTAATGAAACTTTCCATAACAGATACTGCTGAGCTTACTGGCTTGTTTTGTTTATTTCAAATATTATTCTACTAACAAGATTCTGGGAAATTTACAAATATTCTGCAATAATGCTATTGGAATATTCCAATAATACTCCATACAACAAAATACTCACTATTCAATATTCAGTAACATTTTCACTTACATACTTGTTAAATTAATTTTCTAATGTAACAGTTGTTCAGCAATGCAGCAGATTTTCTTGGGAGGTGATGGGTATTATTTCAAAGAGGATGAAGGGCCATCCTTCAAGTGGCAAGGAAAAAGAGGCAAAAAATGAAAGAGAAATGTTGTGGCCTTCCTGTTCACTTCTTGTTCTCTCATTGTTTACTCTGGCATGCAACTCCTAAAAGATTCCTCTGAAGAATGTGATCCTAGCTAGAAGTGAGATTCCCTAGATCAAAGAAAGATGTTGGGCACAGTTCTTTCCCATTCCACCCCCGGATTGTGTAGCAGAATACATGTTTCACAGAGCTTTTAAAAGATGGTGACAATCAATAACAAGATTATCTCACTGCAGGCTACTTATATTTCTATTCTGGCATTGTAAAACATCAGTTGTACAGTCCTGTGGAATGGATAATATGCAGTTGAGTCATGCTTTGATTTACTGATATATGTAAGGGTTCTTAAAAGAGCATCTGTTCAGCATGCTGCAGCCAATAAAATAAATAATCCTCATTTCTCTTTACATGTTGTTTATTTTTTCATAGTTCTATTTAGATTCTTCCAATAATACTGCAAATGATTTGCAATTCACAACTATAACTCACTACCCATCAAAAGTTGAAACTTTGAGAAGATGAATATATGTTATATTGCACAATGTAAGCCAAACTAAATAGGGTTTGGCTCATGCTACTTCCTTATAAACTATCATAACTGCTGATTCCAAACTATGGTTTAATCACCAGAGGTAAAATGAGTCAAAGGTGGGTCTTAATACTGTTACATGTGAACAGTGTCTCCAATGCAATTGACTCATGCCCATCTCTTAGGAAAGAAGTGCACCAAGATGTCAAGCTTCAAACCTGAACCTGAAGATTTCATAGTTCAGACCAAACCTGCTATGCATGGGTAGAAATCAAGATGATTTCTACAAAATCTGATGATAAAAGCAGGAACAAGGAGGGGAAATGAGCAGGAAAAATCTCATTAAGTTTCTATCTATGGTAATATTTTCTTTCCCTGGGAGATAATTAAGTTGCACAATAACCTCTATTGTGTATATAAGGATACACATACATATCTTAAAATGGTATGGTCAAGGAAACATTTATTGTTTGATTTTGATAACTTAATAAATTGCACCTTTAAAATTGGACTTGCTATCCTGACAAGGAGCCACTTAATTCACATGTTTCAGCAAAATCACTTTAGTAGGCCATAGAATTAGGGAAAGACATGAGGATGGTGAGGAGTTCTGAAGATGGGACTGGTTCTGTTTGGTTAGGTAAGCATCATTACCAAACAAAGAACTGAATGTTCCCCAGAGTTAGGATTACTGCACTTATTTAACGGATTAAACCTCAAGCTTAAAACAAGGAATTTATTATTTACTTAATCTTAGCAGTTAAAATAATAATTGCCCAACAGTGAAAACCTTGGATAATTGAGATGTGGATTAACAACACCTATTCAATTGCCATGTCAGAAAAGTTTTCAAACGAAGTTAAAATAAAGAAACATCAGAAGCAGGAATCACAATTCTATCGAATTTAGGCTTTGTAGCTTATCTTTACTGCAACAGACCTATGATCTGCAACCCTTCTGATAAACGGTAAATATGAATGTCTATACTATGTGGTGGGTTTTTTTTAATTTTTTAGCCATTTTTTTCTTCTGTGCCTCATGGATTTACGTTACTTAGTTACTTGATAAGGTTAATTGTTAATTACTGTTCAGCAATTTAAAAAAAAGAAAAGGAAAGTGCCTCATCCCATTTCTTTCCACAGAAGTTACTAAGAGGTCTGTAAGTAGCGTGCATAAGTGCACCAGCGTGCCTACTGTCCCTGTCCTAATGTTTTCTTTTATTAGTATTCTTTTCATGTATTTATAATTATGTTTACACTTCTATCTGTCATCAAATACATGCTTGATGAAATTAAATAAATAAATAATAAATAAATAAATAAATAAAATGATTAAGTCAGGAAAGAGCATGAAATAAATTTATTATAATAGTTACATAGGAAATATGGAGTAAAGCAAGAAAAGGTTAAGAATGAATGGGCAATGAATGAATATAGATTCATTTATCCCTTCAAAACTGGATGTTACCAAAAAGAAAAACTTTCCAATGTAACATTTATTTAGCTGCCTTATTAGAGAGAGGTTTGAGGAGAGAAAAGGCAAAAGAAGGAAGATTAAAGTCTCACTTGTTCAAATGTATCTTCAACTACACCAATTTTAGCTACTGTAACCTTGGCTTCATGCAGAATCTCTGGGAATCAGCCAAGCCAATTTTCTTCTAGCTAAAGTTGCAGAGTTGTTGTTATGACCCCATGTTGTAGGGTCACTTTTGCTCCACAAAGACGGGAAAGGTAGGCTGCTGGAGATCTAGTCAAACTCAAACTCACAGTTCCATGTTTTTCCTGTTACTCGGTGTGAACCAGTGGTGAAATCCAATTTTTTTTACTACCGATTCTGTGGACATGGCGTGGTGGGCATGGCAGGGGAAGGATACTGCAAAATCTCCATTCCAACCCCACTCCATGGGAAGGATACTGCAAAATCCCCATTCCCACCCCACTCTGGGGCCAGCCAGAGGTGGTATTTGCCAGTTCTCCAAACTACTCAAAATTTCCGCTACCGGTTCTCTGAACTGTTCAAAATTTCCGCTACCGGTTCTCCAGAACCTGTCAGAACCTGCTGGATTTCACCCTTGGTATGAACACATTTTAGTATTGTAGCATCTTGCATTGACCTACATAGCTTTCTTAGGAAAACCACTCTTTCTCTCATCCCCATAGTAAATATAGGCATGTGCTGAGGACTGAGTTCTAGATTCCCTCATTGATTGGATGAAAGAAGCAGAGGTTGATTTGAAGGAGGGAAAATGTGAGAAACAACAGTGCTGGCTATGTGGGTGCATCTTCACTGCACAGATAATCTTTTTCATTTGTTTGTGTACAGGCAAAAGACAGATTGTCTTGCCATTGCTATTCAAGTGCTTAAAATCCCCATACCTTACAATTATGCGTTGACAATAAAAACTGCTATTGATAGTTTTCAGGAAGCTGATTAGTTCAAATTCAAACTGATTAGTTCAAGTTAGTTTCTAAGAGGTCCATAAAGGGGCATGCATAAGCACACCAGCGTGCCTACCATCCTTGTCCTACTGTCTCCGTTTATTTGTATTCATTTCTTTCGTTCATAACCATGTTTATATTTATACCTGCTATCTTGTACATGTTTGAAAAACTAATAAATACTAAATACTAAAATGTAATTGTTGACTTTCTAACTGAGATCTGATATACAGAAAGCCAAACAGTTCTTAAATAGCTACACCAGTTGCTGATCTTTTTGTGAGCACAATTCAAAACATGGACATCCTTAAATGGCTTGGAATTTAGATTTCTTAAAAGCTATCTCAGATTATGTGGCTATGCCTTGATTTTACAATTGCCCTCAATGCTTTCTGGATCTGCTTATATCATCAACCATACTGCTAGTTTTACTACAAACACACTACAAGTCATGATAGTCATTAGTTGCTTTTTAATTGGTTTTAAGAGACATTGCTTAGAGAATCACAATAACAGCTTTGTGTATGTTAAGATTAGACTCAATGAACAGTACAACATAGTGGGAAGAAATTCTTCATGCCAAGATCCACACATTTGTATTTAATTGGGGGCGGGACGGGAGATGATGATAGAGAAACAACATCAGGCTACCACAAAAATGGTTTCTCGGGGTGTTTTGTGTCAACCCAAATTTTAAATGTATAAAATTAATTTAAATACTAGCATACTTCTTTTCTAGTTAAAAATTATCAAAAATTCTACCTCCATGATTTTATGGTTGTCATGAAATTTTGATATTGTAAACTGGGTAGTTTGAGGATTTTAGAAAGGTAGCTTGGGAGCCCTTTGTGATCTTGAACAATACAAATTTTTATATATTTTATATACCAAAACAGAATTTTTATGAATCACTATTGAGATAGAGACACTGTCCTTGATATTTATGTAACTGTGCTTGAATATTCAAATAAATGGTCTCATTACTACTGACAGCATTGCTTTGTATTATATTTTTATAGCATATATCATATTTTAAGATTCATAAGGTTCACTAAGATAACTATGAATAACTTTATTAAAGATCTAGCTTTTTCCTGCTAGTTCACAGCACCATCTACAGGTTTCTCCATTTGCAAAACAACGATTTATTTAACTCTCAGTGTGAACCGTTCCATATTGCAATATAAATTGTGCTGCCGCTTTAATCTTGGTTAGGATGAGAGATTGATGTTTGTAAATTAAATAAATAGAACATATTAATAAGATTGGGAGGTGTAGGTTATTTTAAATAAAGTACAAAAATGTAAATGTTATTTCTATAATTATTAGGGAGGATTTGGTTTATAAAGTTCAACTAAAAATGGAAGAAGTGCTAAATCTTGTTGATCTTATAAAATACAATGAAGTGAAAGATTAATCCTCAAAAAACCCTGATAACTATTTTTTAAAAAATTTACATGAAACTTGGAAAAGTATTTTCTTGCAACTAATGCAAATATTTGCATTAGTTGCAAGAAAATATCTACTCTTCCAAGTTTCATGTAAAAAATTTTTTAAAATAGTGCTTCAGGATTCGAACATGGTTAACTTTGATCTCTATATTTATACCAATTCTTTCTCACAGCATAATATTTATGCTGATTAAACACCAGAAATTGGGTCCTATGAGGACATAATAACTCCATATTGTATATTTCATGTTTTGAAAAGAGATAAGTGATATAAGGAGGGGATATAACAGTAGTTTTCAAATGCCTGATTCAAACTCACCATGTCACATTGCCGTCACATGACGTTTTGTGACATTTTTCCCATTCAGGGAGCTAGAGTGGGCATGGCCGTGGCCAGTTTGACACCCCTGGCCTAAGTTGTCCCTTCTAATGTTAAGATTCTATGAATATTCTGTAATATTTACACATGACATTAACGCTAGTAGCTAAGTGCATGGATAATTCAATACTAGTTCACATTTGAAGAGAAAGAGAATCCTATAGATTTTTGTGATTAGAAGCTGCTGGTGCTCTCCACAGAGCAAAAGCATATAGTAGGAACCTACAGTGTGTTTGGCCAGTTATGGACAATTAGATAAAGGACTTCTTTACACCACAGAAACTTTACATACAATGCTGGGTGACCTATAATTTCACTCCATCCTCTATTGCCCTCTCCAGCTCTCCATCATACTATACTCCTTAACATAAAGAAGGGACAGAACTGTTTATACCTAAAACAAGTTCAAAGTACATCTCAGTCAAACAAGGTCATAGAGGCTCTAAATTGATGTCCAAGATACGTAAAAATTTGCATGCAGGCTAACAAATTAGAACCTAATCGAAACAAAGGGCTCCTCTCCAGTAATAACACCAATCCAGAAACAGGCATTTTATTCTGTTTTAGGTATAGTTATATCCTTTTAAAAAAGACTGTAATCTGAATATACCTAATAATGATCTGATCTTAGATGACTTAGTAACTGTTACAATCTGGTATATTTTTGCCTAGGTTCACCTGATATGTTGATTATACTGTATATCTTTTGAAAGAATGTGGATCTGTGCATGATCATGCATAACTTAGCTAAATCAAGACTGATTTATTGAAATGTGTTCTACTTATGTCTGCTTTTGAGACTGTCTGGAAACTAGCTGCTATAGAACATTGGGCTGCTAAAATATCAAGCCACCATTGGGGAATTTATGATTCTCTCTTGATGTCAGTGTTTCTGGCAAGTTTAGCTAAGTTCAAAGCACAGGTTCTCATATTTAAATTTCATAAGAGCCTTCCCATACTTTGAGGTCATCTAAAAAGGTTCTTCGGGACATTCAACCAATGATTCAACTAATGATATTATCATGCCGTAATGTATCTTGAGATTTTGTGTGTGTGTGTGTGTGTGTGTGTATGATCATATATGGTATTAATGTGTTGTAATAAAATTATATACACAATGTAAATGTATTATGGTGTATCAAAATTATTATTTTTATAAATGGCTCAAGGCAATGAACATACCTAGTATTCTTTTTGTCTTCTATTTTCCTCAAAAAAAACAACAACCCTTGAGGTGAGTTGGGTTGACAGTGACTCACCCAAAGTCACTCAGACGGCTTTCATACTTAGTCTCCTGGTTCCTAGCCTGGAACCCTAACTAGTAGATCAAACTGATTCTATCTATATCAAAATTAATTGATATTTCTAGAATAATAATCTTGTCTTTCTGTATGGCAGACATATGCATGTGTATTTGTATCTATCTACCTAGATACTGTAGATGTTTCTGAATAATAACCATATATGATATGAATTATGGAAGGAAGAGAAGCATCCTCTCTTCCTAATTGGCACTCTTGAGGAAGAAAAACAATATATTTCCAAGATGCTGATGGAATGATTTATGCCAATTATTTCCTTGGTGGCTGGTAGCAAGAGGCAATTGAACTTGCTCTGCACACAGATTCTTTTCAAAGCAAGATGTCCCATCTCTGTAGCCAATAGGACTGAGTTGCATGATTACCACTAGTATCAGGCTCTTGTTGACAGAAATAATACAGATGCCAATTTATAACGTTCCTGGATTGCATGTATGCAGTAGCTTATTTTATAGTAGATATTCCCATATATAAAGCCGATTTCCTTGGGCAAAAAAGTCTTGCGTGCGGAAAAGAATCATTAATTTCATTCAAAGTGATTCCCACACAGGAAATGGAGCCTCTAACAAGCTCTTTGGGCTCTGCCAATTGTTTAGTGCAGGTGTTTAATCCAAGTGCTCAACTGCACGTAGGGAGCAGTCATTTTGCAAAGGAGCAACTACATGCCAAGTGTCACAGAGCTGCAAGGGGTTGATTCCTTGAAATCAGCAGAAACCTTGGGAAGCTGCTAATTTTTGTCAACAAGAGCCTTCATTCTGTGGAGCAAAACCAAGCAGAAAACAACGCTACTCAACGAGAACCAAGCTGCTTCTGCAAAAACCTCTTTTATTATAGCACTGAAGCACTAAAACTTGCCATAAACAAATTGATTGCTCATTTCTCCCTATTTCTCTCTGTGCCTGTAGCCAGAAAAAGCTGCAGTAGCAACAGCAGTCTTAAATGGTATTTGCTAGGATCAGAAACTCTCCTGAAGGTCATGCTCAATTTTATTTTAGTTTGTTTTGAATTTCTTTATTCTCTTAGCCAAAGAAACAATGTTTGGGATACTGCAATAGAAGTATCAAAAATAGTGGCATATAGTATGTGGACAAATCCTTTCTTAGTGTTATAGGGCAGTGGATCATATAAAGCTGCTACAGTGGGAATGAAAACATGAGTGACTGCCAGATAATATAAAGGTATAGATTCTTGTGTGTCTCATATTAAACCTTTGAACCCAGTAGAAGCTAGATAGAAGTCATTAGGGACTATATTTTAAGGGCTGGCCAGTTCCGGGGGAGTAATTCAGGCTATATGCTATCATCATAAATAGCTTTCCCTTAGAAATCTTCTAAATGGTATTTTCTTGAAATTGCTAGCATTTTCTTCCAGATTCATAGGAATGTAGGATGCTGTCTTATATTGATCTAGCTAGCTAGCTAGAATTGTCTGACCCAGACAAGATGATCTGATGTCCTCCACACAGATGCTTGTATCACAGCAAACATTTCTAATGGTGAGAGAAATATCTACAAATCCTGCACTGCCTAGTCTCTTTCTTTATTCCTCAGTCTTATTTGGAGATGTTTACAAATAAGCCTGGGCCTGCCATGAAAAGACAAGCAATTCTAATGGTTTAAAATTATTATTGTGCAGAACTGTCCTAAAGATGCTCAGCAGCATAACTACTAGCTCTAATGTCTAATCTACTGCATTCGCTTCTGAAGGCTATTGATACACAACTGTTACCCGTTGGTTCATAGAGCATCACTGAATCCATTTTAAATTGAATTGCATGCAAGCAGTTAATTCAATGGTGTGCTGTTTTGCCTATGAGGTGGCACTAGCTCACATCAAGCACAGAGGCAGGAAGCTATGGGGAATTCAATCCACTTAATAGCCCATTTTAAGCCATAGTCCAATGAAATTTAATTCTGGCTGAAGGAATTTCCCAACCACAGCACCTTTGAACTCTTGGACTTATGATACATACTCTGCCATCATTTTAGTCAGCACAGCCAATTTTCAAGGGTAATGAACATTGTAGAATATGTGCAACCCCATCCAAGAACACAGGTGAAAATGTCCATGAGCCAGGGGGTCCAAACTGTCACAGTTATTCAATCTTGTCGGGGCTGAGCCAAAACATGCAAGAGCACTTTTCAATTATAATCTCTTACGTAACTGGGGAACTAAATGAAGACTGATTTTATGAATCCTTCCAATGGAATTGGTGCCTTTCCATTTTTGCATGGCATTCAAAAGGCCAGGATCCATTCATCTGACTCCTGTAATGAAAGAATTGTTTTACTGTTACTAGCAGTTACCATTTATTTATTTTATCTGTGGTAGAACAAATAGAGGGTTAGGGATATTCCAAGCGAGTGATGGGCAACCTTTTAGGGAAAGAGACATAATCTTTCTATAAAATGTGAGAGTAAAATCTGAAGACGCGAAGATGAAGTTAGGAGGCTATATGAAACAGGTGAGTTTATTGGAAGCTTTGATTTAAGCTTTACAAAATTAAAAACAATCCACTGAGATGGCAGAAATGTGACTTGTAGTTTGCAGTTGCCATCCCTATTCTGAAAGTAGAAAACAGAAGGAGACCTATGTGGCCATATTATTTATTTATAATTTGTTTTATTTTACTTTACTCTTCCTCCCAAAAACAGCATTTTCTTTCTGAAAAGTCCAGATACATAGGCTAGATATAAATCCTATGATGGTTCAGCACCTAAGGAATTCAAATCAACAATACCTTACATTTTTCCTCTCCCCAAATCTTTTTTTAAAAAAATCCCTGCTGAAACTAAATTGAGTTTTACATGAAGTTAGGTTACTGGAACACCAGGGACTTTCAGCTGCTCATACAATGCCATAACTAATAGGATTGGGGAAAAGAACTGAAGAAAAGTTTCCAATGCTGGAAACCTGTTGCATTATAAGATCTAAAAAGGTATCAACATCTAGGGTTCCCTTCCCACAGAGGTATTGATGAAAATGTTAGCTGATGTTGGCTAGGCTCCCTAAACCTATGATTTAACACTTTTCCCCCTTCCATGAATGAATAGTTTATTTAGGAAACTGGCATTCCACAGATTGAAGCACCAATCTCTCACAATATCTGTATTTCAAGAATGCTTTAGAGACCTAGTGAGTCTCAGGTGTAGAAAATAGAAATGGTAGCTTGCCGCAATCTATCATATAAATCCAGATGGTCAGAAAAAAGGGGGGGAAATAAACTAGGTGGGTGATAAGGAACACTGGGAAACAGGGCTAGGAGGAAGAAGAAAATATATTTTTTAATATTGTGGTAGAAAGATATTATGTGCATTAACAGTATTTGGTTTTTGATACAAATATGATTCTGCTTTGTTTTGATATGAGTTGTACAAATAGTTATTTTGTTTGTATGAGTTTGTTTCTCTCAACATCACTCATTTGCCTTCTCTGAAATGACTACTAGTGTATTTTTTCAATTTCGGAATAGAGAAATGGGGCTCAGTTTTGTGGTTCAGGTCCGACTTCTGTCTTACATTTAGTTTCTTGGCCAAGCAACATTTCTCTGAGACTATCATCTGCAATAGAAACCATGGAGCAAAAAAGAAGTTGAATTAAAAGAAAGATTATATGTTTCACAGCTAGCTTGTTGGGCGTGTTAAATTTTTTTAAGACTTCTACAACTTGGGTGTTTTGTGACTGTTCATGTCCATCATGGCAGCTGTTTTGTGGCTTAACTTTCCCACTGTACCAAGTGTCTACAGGTATCAGCCCACCTCAGAAAGTGTGAAGACCATTGATACATCTACTGACAATTATTTTCTGCCTCACATAGAATTGTCATGTAAGATCAGTTCTATTTGTAAAATGTAGATATCCAGAACTATATTAGTTTTAACAAACACATATCAATGATACTAGTAGAAGAGCAATAGGCCAGGTCATATCAAGAACTACTGTGCCTCCAGTCTGACTAGTGGCAACAGCAATCAGCCACATAGGGTCTGGATTTTGCTGATGCCTCATGATATTCTTAGAAATAAAACCATTCTGCACAGTATATCAACAACAAAGAAAAAAGAACATTTTCTCTTCCCTTATATTTAAGATTTATCTTTGGCTTCACTTGGACTGGTCCCTACATTTGGAACCCAGTTCCAAATGCATGCAGATGCATCCAACTTATTTCTTCTTGCTCTGGTTATTAAGAGGAAGACCATATAAAACTTTGCAGGAAATTCCTATGAACTATGCAAAACATAGCAATCAATATAAATGGTGAATGATCCCTGGGCAGAACGAAAATGGATTGTTGAGAGTTAGATGGTCTTTGACCACAACTCAAAATTAGTAAGAAGTGTCCATCCTTGCCTAAAGAATTACATCTGACTTTAAAGCTTTATTCATAAGAAAAATACTGAATTACACATAGACTTACATATAGAAAAATAGTTATACCATATTAGCACCATTTTCACATATGTAGGAATAAATAAATGGTGAGGAATCTAATATCAATCCCATTCTGTTAAAAAAAATCCACAGAGAATGTATGTCAAATTCTTCCATGCAGAATCGTTATATACAAAGCCAAGCTGAGCTACCACTTATTAAGGAATATTTAATTCTGGGTAAGGAATTACCCAGAAACACTTAATTCAATGGAATTGCCTGTTCTTGATCCCATTGCTCCTTCTAACAGTGTTATTATTAGAAAGTTGGCCCTAATCCTCAAAGCAGAGAGGATATTGAAGTAGAAGCTGATGGCTGATAATGAAATCTGATGTAAGAAATCTCAGCTTCTAGCAAAGCATGTATGCGCAATGATAAAATCTAAGGCTCAAAATATGAGTTCTAAAATAAACTTAGTGATAATTTAAAAGTCGCCACCTAGGATTTGGTGGCACAAAGACTGAATCCATTTTTGACAGGCACAAGTAGAGATGTTGCTGATACCCCAAAAAAAATGAAGGAATTAAGTAATGTAAGAATCTTGATCCTGTTAGATCCTTGTCAATAGAAAATTCAAAGTTCAAAATTAAAAATCAGAAACATAATATAAACCCTTAAGAACTTTGCATAAAGTTCCAAATGGATTTATTATTTATTTATAGGGACTTTTGTATCATGGTTGATCAGGATTATGGAATTCTGAATCACACATTCAGCTGGGTTTCCATGATTCTCTGAAAGAAGCCAAACAGAGGAAATGGAAGTAGAAACGAAAAGCATTTAGATCAGCAGTTCCCCAACCTTTGTAGCTTAGCAACCTGACCGTGGGAGGGGGGGACCGGTCCGAGTGAGCAGCAGGCCGATGCACATGCACAGCTCAACTCGCATGAACGACGGACCAGCGGCACATGCACATGCAGACGCAGTGGGATAATTCCATTCTGCAACAGTAATATTTAAAGCAAACTGGGACCTTGAAATTGCTAGGACGAAAAGGCCAAGCAGTTTGTACACAAGTGGGATAAATAACATAATAATAAATAATAGATTGCTTCCAGAGGACTTTTGGAAGTAGGCTAAAGGCCACATTTTCAAACTTGCCAACCCCTGCTCTACAATATGCCCTTTCCCTCATTCTGTTCCTTTACCTCTGGATCTGATATTGCTCTTCTGAACTGCAATATAGCATCCCATAATAAGATCCAAAATCAACAATAAAAATGAAGAATTGAACATTATGAATATTGCTGTATCTCATTTAATAGAATGAGCTCTTTCCTTGACCCATATGCACACCTTCAACTGATCACGTTCAGCCTATCTCAAAGAACTTTAGCTAACCTCCATGTCCTACTGCTTTTAGGGTACAAAATAATTTAAAACACAGAGAGCATTTAAACTTCTTGTACTAATGCTCATTAAAGTACAACAATTCTGGAAGCACTGTATATCTGAGGTGACTCAAACAAGAAACTTAGAAGATAGTATATTGTTGGTACCTAATCTAATTTCTCCAGGGTAAATCTAAAGCCTTAGTCAATAAACTTAATGTGCCTAACTGCGTTAAAAGGATCTGCAAAATTTCAATAAATATGCTGCTGTTTAAGAGTAAATTAAATGTTAATAGGGACAGAAGAGGACAGACACAATCTACTATGAGTATTTACTAAAATCAATTCTGTTGTAAATGCTCAATGCAGTTATTTGCATGGATTTCACATGTGCGTGACCAATGGGTTTTTTTTGTTGTTGTTGTTGTTTAATTTGTAGATGTTTTTACTAACTTACATGCCTCATAGGAAGCCCTTTTTCCTCTAAATCAGTTCCATAATGCTTCACACACAATCAGCTGCCACGGATCAGATCCATAAAAAGAACATTTCAGAAAGCAGGTGTCTTCCGGAGTGACTAGCATTCCACAGATGGGAGAAATGATTAAGCTTAACAGGAAGTGCTATCTTGCTCTACAACAAAATGCAGTGACAGATTGATAATTGTGTTATTCTCACGAGAAAAACTGAGGTCATTATTAAATGGATGGAAACTGTTATTCATAATAAAGACGTTTGTACAAATGCTTTCTTAGAGGCACATTAAGTTCATCACAAAATAAAACAAAAACTGATAGCTCTTCTGGCTCCTAGCCCTCAGCATAAATCTTAATTCCCTTTTTACTACCAATGTAAACCAGTCAAAACATTATATGCACAAGAATTCATTCCTCTGCTTCCTCTGTATCATATCTTTGTGCTTTCCATACACATTTCCATAGGATTCTCTGTATAAGGTTGCTGCTACAGTCAAAAATAATGGTAATATGTGGAACTGCAGAAACGTAGAACTTCTATCCTGTTACAGGGAATGCTCAGACAGCAATCTGATCTTCTGATCAGCTGACTTTGTCACTGGCCTCACATACTCCCTCCTTCGTGCTACACTCTCGGGGCTTTGCAAAACCCTAATTTTCAAACAAATTTTTGTAGCAAAAGCTGTTTGTATAAACTTAGTCAGAAAACTTTGATAATAGAAAGGCTGGTGCTCTAGAATAAAGGTCCATAACCCCTAGGCAGCAGCCCACCCCTGGGACATGGCCTATTCGGAATTGGAGTGGCTGGCTGGAGTGCATGAGCACATGCACACAGCTCAATTTGTACAAATGAAAGGCTGGTGGGTATTCACGCATGTGTGCACCACTGCTTGTGCAAACTGAGCTGTGTGCATGCGCGCCAGCCCACTGCTTGCCTAAGGGCTGCACAACTGCATGCCAGTCTACCACGCATGTGGCCCAGTTTATCTCCCCCCCCCAGTCAGGCGACCAAGCCACAAAGGAGGGGACTGCTGCTCTAGAAAAGCCAAAGATAAGGAATTCCAAATTATCTGATGCCCTTTGCTCTTCACATTTCAAGGGGACCAAAATAAGGACTCATCTCTCTGCTTGCTTTCTGGATTATTATCATTAAACTGGCTTTTTTATGGAGGTATGAATCCAATAACACTGACTTTCAATGTAGATTGAAGGTTAAGGATTTACTCTGTATCACAACTTTGTATATCACTCCACTTGCTCTTTGTTTCATAGGACTGCTAATCTCTTCTGTCCTTCTTTGATACTCCTCCTGATAGGATATGGTTAGTTAGGTACTAGGATTTGCCTAGCCATGTAATTAATTTCCTATAAATATAGGAAAGTGATAGTTATAAAACTTACTTTATTAGTCATTGCTCAGGATAGATTCCCACTCTCAGAAACATTCACTTGTTCACACAGAATGACTCAACCAATAATATGTTTCCTATTATAAGCAACAGGAATGACTTTTCGTATGCCAACTTAATGGTTGGTTTACATTTTTCCTGGATCAAGAGTGGGGTACAAGATGGAAGGGGAGGGATACATCTCTTCAGAACCCCAAGAATATTGTATACTCTCCTGCCCAACCCCACAACACTTGGAAATGGATTTTTGGTTGGATTTTCATGGAGAAAATTAACAATATTGTTCACATTGAGATATAACATGTGTATAATCTTATTCTAAGGCCATGATAACAGATAACTATATTGCACTGACTTTACTGTTAAGCATATATACAAAACAGGTGGGTTGAGAGGCAGCCAATGCAAGGAAATTGTTTTTTGTGTATATTTTAAATAGATGCTCATTGGCAGGGAGCCTTTTTTTCTCAAAAAAAAACATGATTACTATGGAAATGAACTTGGCATTCATTGAATTGTACAAATATTTTTCAGAGCAAACAACCATTTTTCCAAAGTTATTTCATCAGCAAAAAGATAAATAGAAACAAGATGACCTTGAATTTAGAGTAAAATATTCCATGACATTTAGGGGGAAGTATTTTATGGACACCACATTCATTTTACAACAGGAATAAAATCTTCATTTATTACAGTGCTCCCAACAGTACCAATCACCTTAAAACAATATTGTCCTTTTTTTTCAGTCTTTAGATGGTTACATTCAAAGAGATATATATGTGTGGCACACACGGGTAACTAACCACTCAATTGGCATTATCTATTGTACTTTGCAATGTGCTTATATGTCACTTTGTGGCTTATTTATTTTTATTTCCTTTCCCCAAAAACTCATTTTGGATTATATGCAACTTTTCTTTAATGGAAATTTTAAGCAAGTTGCTCATAGGCAACTTTTTGAGTTTTCCTCATATAATTCTCTCTCAGAGCTGTTGAACCCATCCTTTCCATGTTGCCAAATTATTCCTTTCATGAAGATAGCCAAAAAAATTATCCTCTTTCCTCTATTATTTCATCCCAGGATCATCTGGTGAATCTTACGTTAACTTTATTTTTCATACTGCAATATTGCATGGGAGCCATTAAAACACAAGGCTATCAAAACAAACAAACCAACAAATGACCTCAGATTCTATTGGGTAATATGTTCATGTGGCCCTCTTTTAAAAAATGTTGACATTGTTGGTATTGAAAGGATGTTTTCTCTTTGTTTTATTCTTTGTTTTGTGTCTTGAACAAAATGAATTGAATTGATTTATAGTTTTCTATATTCTTATCCAAACAGTTCTGCATTGACTTGGAAATCTTATACAGAAATAAGTATCGTTGGAATTTTAGTCATAATTTTCAGGTTCCAACACCAAAGAGGATTTCCCCTTTCAAGATAGGCTATAGTTGATTTATTTCAACAATAAGTATCATAAATTCATGAGCAGGTCTCTTCTCTTTCTCATGGGCAAGGAGGTCAGGAGGAGCTATGAGCCTGAGTATAATGGGAACACTTTCCAATCCATCAGTTTGTACAGTGTATATTTTGTAATATAGCTTATGCTGTATGCTGCATAGCCCCCCAGGCTGGTATTCATGTCTTTTAGTCCCTTTATAGCCACAATAGGAGGTGGAGTGATACCAATTTAAACTTCCTTCATCATGAATGATTTATTTATATGGAAGAACAAGAGGACCTGATCTGCCCAGCATGTAAATGTCCAGCAGTGCCTTAGCTAATCCTATGTGAAATGTCTGCAAATTTCAGCTTTTATGGCATCTCTTAATACTCTGGGGAATTCACATTAAAATGGAAGGTTGGAATAGCTGATGATCTTTTTTTTTATAATAGGAAACATCCCTATTCTAATACAAAACCCACAACCATTCTCTAAATAGATAAACATTTTACATCTTGCTCTTTGATATTTATTACATGGTAACCATGTGCTTCTTATAGACTAATTACTTTCAAGGATTTTCAATGCTCTGTGTTGTTAGAATGATATGTTAACCTTTTTATTTCTAAAATATTTCTCTGGTCTCCCTATGAGTTGTATCATGTGCTCATCTTTTCCCCTTACTTTTTAGTCCAAGGAACCCAAATTCATTTTATAAAATTAAAGAGCATTTTTTGAATGTCTGAATAGACAATGCCACTCTGTTGTGAATCTTGCTGATAAATATGGACTCACCAGTTGAATGGGTCTTGAAGAAGTAGAGGGGACAGAAAACTTACATGAGATTCTGATATTCTCCTTTCCTTTGGTCCTTGGAGGAAGAGAGTGTTAGACATGTTGGAAACTTTTGGTAATGTAGATGTCAACTTTGAAATGACTTCAGCCAAAGCCATATTTACTTTCACTTAGTTTCTTAATTGCCAGTCTTGGAGTGACAGGGGGAGCTAGAAAGGACTGGAATGTGGTGCCTAAGTCCACTAGACCAGGGATCTGCAACCTTAAACACTCGAAGAGCCATTTGGATCCATTTCCCACAGAAAAGAAAACACTAAGAGCCACAAAACCCTTCCCGTGCTTGACTATTTCTTAAGCAACCTACAAAACTATCATATGTAGTTGAATTAAACATTCTGTTTTCTTCTAAAACTTTTCTTTTCTTGTATTTATCCATGGTTGGCCTACCGGGATTGAAAAGCTCAATAAATCACATGGCAGTGGATGTCGCACATTGGAGATTGTGATGCATATTTTCAGTGACAGGGAGCTGCAGCAGAGGGTTGAAAGAGCCACATGCGGCTCCAGAGCCATAGGTTGCTGACCCCTGCACTAGACAAAGCATCAACCAGATGCAGTGTATGAACCAAGGTCATAGCAACGAAACATCTGAGATCAAGGAGGAGCTACTGCTGGACTTACTGGTTAACATAACCCAAGACACCTGAGGGGGGTGGGAAGTTTCTATTCTTTTTATTATTCTGAAGCGTCAGAATTCGTCAGAGTTAGTTTCACCTTTCTAAGTGCCAATATGATGTACTCAATAAAAGGTCTTTCAAGCCTGAATTGAACTTCTGTGACCTGATTCAATTGGGTTCATTGTCAGAACTATGACAGTAGACTTGCCTGTCACTGTAAACATAACTTGGTATGCAACTAAAGTTTAGGTGAAGATTTTAAGTTCAGTTTAAAACTTCAGCCCTAAGCTTGCTTTTAAAATCTGGAGTACAGCTTTATAAAAGTGCAAATTAACTCAGGCTTGGATTTCAGAGCACACATCCTGTCTGTAATCACATTCTAATCACCACTCTATTGTTCACTCACTGATAAGAAATCTCCATAGTAAAGAGATGTAACTGATCTACATTCTGTTTTGAACTCCCATACACTCCTATTTCTGCACTAAGCCCTCTCTATCTGAGTAGCTGCAACAGAAGTTGGAGAAAACCACTCTGAAGTGTATAAATAAAAGAACTTTGCAAGGGAGCTCAGGAAATTCCAGGTAATCAAATATCAAGATAAATAGGAATGTATTAAGACTCTTGCATTATATGTCCTAGAAAGTTTGACAGTAACTTTTATAGTCCAGCATTCTTGACCTTCCCTTCTCTTGATATGTACATGGTCAGGAAATACCTCTTTCCTTCAAATCAGTTTACATTTTCAGAACCAGATGAACTGTATCCTAAGCTTGGAACTTGAGGACCTCTTCCTCCAGTTGGGTTCAATGTGTCTCCTTGAATAACCTTGAATAACTTATTCAAGGGGACACATTGAACCTAATTGGAGAAAGAGATTCTCAGGTTCCTAAGCACCAAGTCACAGGGTCTTTTTATTCCAAGTAGATGCAACTGGTGCACCAACTGAAGCTGGGAAAGGACCCAGCCATGGCCTCTGCCTCCCTATCCAGCAGTAACTCTGAATTCAGAAGTAGTAGACCTGTTACTTCAGGTCTATTTCCTAAGTTCCTAAGCACCAAGTCATGAGGTATTTTTGCTCCAATTGGAGCTGTAACTGGTGCCTCAACTGAAGCTGGTGGTTCCTCACTTTTATGCGGTAAAGGAAGTTAAGGCCTGGAGATTCTGAGTCTCATTGCCAATCTTTCTCCTCAAATTATGCTGGCCCCTCTCTTTTAGCTTTGGGAAGCTGGTTAAAACAACTTTTCCATAGAATATTTAGGAAATAATATGGGTGACAATATTACTTCTTATTCCACCATAAAACTAACTCCATTAGACTATTGTTTTACTGTGGATGTTTTCATTTTGATATTTGCTTGGATGAATAGAATAGAATAGAATAGAATAGAATAGAATAGAATAGAATAGAATAGAATAGAATAGAATAGAATAGAATAGAATAGAATAGAATAGAATAGCAGAGTTGGAAATGACTTGGAGGTCCAACCTCCTGCTTAGGCAGGAAACCCTAAACCACTTCAGTCAAGTGGATATCCAACATCTTCTTAAAAACTTCCAGTGTTGGAGCATTCACAATTTCTGGAGGCAAGTTGTTCCACTGATTAATTGTTCTAACTGTCAGGAAATTTCTCCTTAGTTCTAAGTTGCTTCTCTCCTTGATTAGTTTCCACCCATTGCTTCTTGTCCTACCCTCAGGTGCTTTGGAGAATAGCTTGGCTCTTTCTTCTTTGTGGCAGCCTCTAAAATATTGGAACTCTGCTAGTCCTTCTTCTCATTAAACTAGACATGCCCAATTCCTGCAACCCTGTCCCCTAATCACCTTTGCTGCTCTTCTCTGCACTCTTTCTAGAGTCTCCACATCTTTTTTACATCATGGTGATGTAAAAATGCTTTTATTATTATTAACTGCCAGAAGTCTTTTGAGGTTACGATGGAACGAGTGAGTGAGTGAATGGATGGATGGATGGATATTGATTCCATGGAAGCTTAGTTTTAATTATTCTTTTACAGGTGCGGAAATGTGATGCCATAAAAAATGCAAAAGGGCAATTGTACAGAAGCAGCCTTGCTTAACCACCTGTAAAGTTCCAATCTTGCAAGGTTATTTATCCCACTTGTGTACAAACTGCTTGGCCTCTTCATCCTAGCAATGTCAAGGTCCCAGTTTGCTTTAACTATTACTGCTGCAGAATGGAATTAGCCCGCTGGTTAGTTCCCCACCATAGAATCAATAATTTCTTTTGGCATAGATTCTGTAGTTATGTCTCTCTTTTTTTCTGACACAGAAAATCATTATCTGCATGCAGGTGCAGAGGAAAAGGTGGTGGGTGCTTGGAACTCAAGGTCAAGGAGGGGGGGAAATAAAAAGTAACTAATTTGTCCTATAGAGCAGTTATTTTATTCTGCAATAACACGAGAGTAACAAATAATGTAATAAAGATTGGCATGCTGCCAGAATGGCTGAATTGATTCTTATGCTGCACAGCACAAATCTCTTGATCTCAACATAAAGAATTGGAAATTATAGCCAGGGAGGATACCTCACAGGAAAAGCAAATAAAAACGAAATGAACATTTCTAGCAGTGCTGACCTTGCTTTAGGGAATACTGCTTTAAATTTGATTGCCCTGCCCACTTATTATTTTACTAGAAGGCTCCACCAAGTAACAAAGCTGCTGCTTAACTTTTTTCTTTTAGTATTCTCTCAGTTGAGATGGTTCTATTTTTCCTCTTCTTCCAGTGTATTTGTGTGTGGTTTATGTATGTCTATGTCTATGCACGGGGTAAAGAGAAAGGAAAGGAGAATAAGAGATAGGGAATATTCAGCAGAGTAGATCATATTCAAGCTTTGATTTGATTTTCATGCTTTCTGGTGAGAAAATCTGTATAGCTGATACACTTATGGGGCTTACAAAGTTACTCTAATTATTTTTGGCATTTTGCCCATCAAATTGTGAGTTTCTTCAAAGAATTGAAAGACAAGTTGCCTCTCTTCAAGGTGTCAGTTGTTGACGTTTGAATCTTGTTGTCTTGGAAACAAGCTTCTTCTTGTCATTGAATATAGTCATAAAAATAATGGCTGAAAAAAGGTAATCACATCCTCACTTGTCAAAAAAAATACACTTTTGCAGGACTTTGTATCAAGAACAGCTACTGAAGTTAGATTTTGGCTTTCTGATGGAGTGTAGGCACCAAAGTAATTTTTTTAAATCATCTATATTATAACCCAGATTAGAACCAGGAATATGATTATGCAGAAGGCATAAATCCATACATCAACATCTTGAGCAATTAATTTTGCATCTTTCATAGAGTTTCATAGAGCCAAAGAAGCACATACAAAGAGCCTCTTAAAGGAGCTGCCATCTTTTCTACCTCTTAAAATGGGGGAAGCAAGCAGTCCTGCAGACACAAAAAAAAGCTCCAAGTGTTTTGCTGTGCTGTGAGTGGCCAGCCTGCATTCAGAACACAGCTGGCTCTGTGTCAATCTAAATGCCAGAAAATGTACACCTTCTCTAAGGCATGGCGTTCAGCGTGCTCACTCAGGAGATGCCTTTTCCAAACAGAGAAGTTTTCTTCTTCTAAGAGGCAGTGTCTCTCATACATCTAAAATTGGGAGAGAGCACCCCAGTTATGACACCTGTTAGAAGTATGTGATGGCAGCAGGAACTACCAAGCTGCTACTCCAGGATAAAAGGCAGGGCCAGAATGGAAAGACTTAATGGTTCTGGGAGACAAGGTATGAGGACTCAGCCTATCATGCTGGGGTGTTTTGTAGTGACCACATTTTCACCCCTCCCATGTGAAGGATTGCTTCATCCATTCCACAACTCAAAATAACAAACAGAGGAAAACATGCTCTCAGACGTTCTGAGCAAGACGCTGTTGTGGCCCCGTCCTCTGAGCCTATCCCATTGGAGGAAGGAAGCTCTGAGCATGAGGAAGAGGAGCCAGCCAGATCTCCCAGCCCCCCCCCCTCTGGCACCGTCTCAGGTGCCAGCTGAAAGAGAGCAAAGTAGTGGGGAAACAGGTGTCTCAGATGAGAGTGAGGGAAAGACGTCATTCCTGGACGCACGTCAACGAAGGCGAGATAAGCGCTTGCAGCAGCTGAGGAGACGGGCGACGGAATAGACCTGAGTCACTGGACTTGAGTCACAGGACCAATGAGTCACTGGACCACACCCCAGAAACTATATAAGAGAGGGTGGTGGTCAATGATCCCTGTGACGAACAATAACTCAATCTGGTAGTCATTGGAGCTAAAAGAACGGATTTTGGCAAAGCTACGTATGTGATTTTCTTTCTGTGAACAATGAAAGCACTTGGCAGACGGTGTGCATATCGCTGCCAAGTTGGAGATAAGAACTGTGGTGTGTGCCAAGTGCTTCTTTAACCCTCGACTGGCTGTGTTTTTGTGGGTGTATGTAGAGGGGGACAGATCAGACGCAAGCAAAACACAGCAACTTCAGTTCAGCTCTTTCATGTATGCTGGTTTATTCGTGTCGGCTTCTACCTCATGCTGCGATTCGCTCGGGCGAACGAAATCGATGCTATGATTCTCTGGTGAACAGCGTTTTAAATAGCCCGCCTGTGAATTGCCTCCGTCCCCTCCTTAAATACCACACCCCAGCTGTTATCACCCCGCCCCTCTCCTTTCTCCACGGGCATGCTGGGCGGCGGGGAGCGCCGGCGTGCTTCTCCGCGTTGTTCCAGGAAACGTCCTTCACCCGGCGCACACACCTCCACCCCACACCCCGCACACGACCGCCTGCACCTACCACCACCATCACCCTGTATGTGTATGTATGTACGTCGTTCGTTGCCGTCATCACACTGTAGCTTGTCGAGCGTGCTGCGAGGCTCGACATATGCATCATCATAAAAGAGTATGTTCAGGAGTGGGTTCAAAAATTTTTTACTACTGGTTCTGTGGGTGTGGCTTATTTTGTGGGTATGGCTTGATGGTCATGTGACAATTATTTAAGATTTAGCAGAGGTACTGGTCTACCAGGCTTTTAACTGTACCAATCTATCCATTTATTTTTTGCAGGCACTGATCTACTCATGTATTTTTGCAGGCACTGGTCTACCCATTTATTTTTGCAGGCACCAGTCTACTCATTTGTTTTCTTTTAACACTGATCAGCTGTAGGGCTGCCCTTTGACACCCGTGGCAAGAGTTTAAACAGTTTTTTTCCCTCTAGCCATCAGCTGGGACTCAGGAGGCAGCAATAGACTGGGGGTGGCGCCAAATAAAAGGTAAGAATAATGTGGGGAGTGGGGGGGCACGGGGGGCCGGGGGGGCAGAACCAGTTCGGTGATGTCATCACCGCTATCAGCTCGGAAGAACCGGGCTGAACTGGGAGGAACTCCCCACTGAGTATGTTATATATGCATAGATAAGTATGCACAAACAACCCATAGAAATAATAACCACCATTTAAAGAAAAACAGTATGTAACATAGTGGTGAACTTTGTAGTTCAGTGCTAACTCTATCATTGATCAAGAATATCAGAAGGCCACTTTCAGCACCAAAACTTGTAATAGGTAGGAAAAGTTATATACAGGAAACAAGAGAAACAAAAACTTGCAGCCTGGATTAACACTAAATATAAATACTTCATAAACTCATGCAGTCATTAATAAATTGCTTAGTTACTGCAGTGAATTTCACACTCACACCCACCATATTTCCCTACTGAAAGCTACAAGAAAACCAAGGGATCAAGGGATTGCATGGCAAGCACTGGATTGCACAAGTAGGTTTAATGATACTGAGCTATTTAATCATTACAGTCTCAGTCACCATCTGATTTTTTTTTTTATGATGTTTAGATGTTTCAAACCAAACAGTTTGGAACAAGAATCAGAGCTTTCTACTAAGTGTTGCCTTAAAAAGAAACAGAAATAAAGATAAACAAACTTGAATCTGAACTTATTCGGCAGTGTCTGTGGCATGTTTTTGTTTTTCTCCAAAAACAACCTTGTATATACTGTATTCAGGTTTCTGGTGGCCATTGAAGAAAGTGTCAGATGAGCAGAACACAGAGTAGCCACATTTCAGGTTGCAAAAGAGGATATGCTGTACATTATTAGACCAAACAAAGGAGGAGTTACAACTCAAGATGACAGAGGAAGCAATTCTCTGAAAGAAAGAGAAAGGAAAATAAAGGAAGGAACAAACTCAGAGGATGACAACAGCCAGAAATAAGAAACCTAGAGGATATTCTGCACTGTTAAAATTCAAAAACAGCTATCAGGTCCTTTCAAAAGAAACAGACTCTGAGTTCTCAGAGAAGAAAAAGAGATATTGCTGAGCAAGAAACAGAATGATCACTTTCTGAAAACAGAGGGGATGCACCTGTGTCCTGCCAGAAGACTAAAAGAAGAGTCATTACAGTTGGCAAATTCCTGCTACAATGATCAAAAACTAATGGATGTGAAATAGACCCATCATATCATAAAATTTACTTCCAGTCAGGAGCATAGAATAGGGATGTGAGGAGGGGTGAAATTCAGCAGGTTCTGATAGATTCTGGAGAACCGGTAGTGGATATTTTGAGTAGTTCAGAGAACCGAGAAATACCACCTCTGGCTGGCCCCAGAGTGGGGTGGGAATGGAGATTTTTGTAATATCCTTCCCCCAGGAGCTGGGGGGGAATGGAGATTTTGCAGTATCCTTCCCCTGGAGTGGGATGGGAATGGAGATTTTGCAGTATCCTTCCCCTGTCATGCCCACCAAGCCACACCATGCCCACCAAGCCACACCACGCCCACCAAGCCACGCTCACAGAACCGGTAATAAAAAAATCTGTTGTTGTATTTGTTTTAGTTTTTATGTTATTTTATTTATTTATACTACTTCAATTTAAAAAGACTTCAAACAGCATGTATGAATTATTGCTCTCAATAATAGCATGAGCAATACCAATGCTGTTAAGTATGCTGAATGCTGAAAGGGAATGCAATTTGATTGACATGACAGTTTTCACCAATTCACATGCCTTTTGCTATAAGACCATCATGTTCTTTAAATTAGGTTTGATTCCATTTATGCACATTATTCAAAATCCTTAATTACAATATTAAGTACATACAAGAAATGGGAGTACCTCAGATAGGCCATCAGCTGAGTTTTATCATGACACTTTATCACTCCTCTATTTTTCAAAAGTTTTGCACCAGATAGCCAGTTTCATAACAGGTAACAAACTTTAAGGGACAGATCATTATTTATTCTCAAATGCCAACCAAGGACAACTTTAGGAAAGCTGTTTGAAAGATCACAGTAACCACTTTCATTCTGAGTCAATGGTTAGCTATCAAAATGGTCTGGTGGTCTTAATTTATTGAATCTACAACTCACAGAATTTTCAATTGGGAAGAATGCTCTCAGATTAGTGTGCAAACCTCCAGTGGTTTTAAAGTCATTTATTCGTGGACAGATTTACTAATCTATTTAACTACCCCACTTACTTTTAAAATCCTGTACAGTACAACTTCTGGTCCTGATTCCTAAAATGATCCAGAAGAAAAGCATTTGTCTACAATTTAAGTCAAAAGCAGTAGCTACTCAAGACAAAGTTCTTTCCTAAGAGAAACTTTACTTGGAAATGGCCTTGTCACACCAAATGCTTTTAAGGCCAATTCAGAAAGCTCAAACTGCCCAAAGACCTGCTGATACAGTTCTACAGAGGAATTATTGAGTCTGTCATCTGCACCTCTATAACTGTCTGGTTTGGTTCTGCAACCCAACAAGACAGACACAGACTTCAGAGGATAATTAGAACTGCAGAAAAAACAATTACTACCAACCTGCCTTCCATTGAGGACCTGCATACTGCACAAGTCAAAAAGTGGGCTGTGAAAATATTTACAGACCCCTCGCATGCTGGACATAAATTGTTTTAACTCCTACCCTCAAAACAATGCTATAGAGCACTGCACACCAGAACAACTAGACACAAGAACAGTTTTTTCCTGAATGCCATCACTCTGCTAAACAAATAATTCCCTCAACACTGTCAAACTATTTACTTAGTCTGCACTACTATTAATCTTCTCATTCCCACCACCCATCTCCTTCCATTTATGACTGTATGACTGTAATTTTGTTGCTTATATCCTTACAATTTATATTGATATTGTTTCCTGATTGCTTATTTGTACCCCATGACTATCATTAAGCATTGTACCTTATAATTCTGATGGACGTATTTTTTCTTTTATGTACATTGAGAGCATATGCACCAAGACAAATTCCTTGTGTGTCCAATCACACTTGTCAATAAAAAATTCTATTCTATTCTATTCTATTCTATTCTATTCTATTCTATTCTATTCTATTCTATTCTATTCTATTCTATTCTATTCTAAAATAAATTTAATAAACACTGTAAATATTTTACTGTGTTCCCTAAGTTTAATTATTGCACATACCTATGGATAAGTCAACTATTGCATTTGTAACCAAAATATCGTGAAAAATATATCACCCAGGGATAAGCTAACCCTCAACATTTTCATATGTTTTAATTTTCACAATTAATTTTAAGTTTCATAGCTTATCTGTGGCTGGCACATTTTTCATAGTATTTTGGCTAAATATCCAAAGGTTGGCTTATCCATGACTTATTTGCAAGTACGTAAAAAATGTACAGGTACTTTAAAAAGTATTATTGTATATGCAATTGGGTAAATCGATCCATTGATTACATAAACCCAATTTTATGAAGGGGATGTTTTGGAACCTAACATTCTTGGTTTATCCATGAGTATTTACAGTACATTGGTTCTCCACTCAGCCTCTCCTCAAAGATTTAATGGTTTATTTTTGGTCTTCAACACAATTGCATGAGGTTGCTAATATTTTAGAATAAATGAACTCTGAACTATGACTTCTTACATGTGTATTTTCTGCATTGTGTCTAATTTAATCTTGAGTGGTTCAGTTCAGAGCCTACCGCCCAATACCCAGGGTGGGAAATGTTGTCACAGCTGTTAACATAAGATTCAACTCTCAGTCCTGCTAATGCTGTGGCAGGAGCATAAATCTGGATGATCATCATTCCTTCCCCCACCCCTAGAAGCCCTGCTGTGCTGCCTCATCATGACGGGAGGGGTGGGGTTGGGAGGGATGAGCAAACAACATTAGGAATATATGCCAAAAGTGTATTTCCTCAGCAGGGTAATCCAAGACCTGAAGGTCATCCCAGCTACCCAGCTGAAGCTACCAGGCATATGTATAGGGCAGTAACCCTATAAGAAGAGATGGATAATCACTTTACTGACAATGGCAGTAAACTGATCAATTCCTACTGCCAAGGAGAAGATAATAATAAAGACTTCCTGTATTTTTACCAAGAAAACTATATGAATGGTTAAACTAATTTTTTTTTTTATTTAAATTTATATACCGCCCTTCTCCTAGTGGACTCAGGGCGGTGTACAGCCAAGAATAAAAAACACTCCAATACAAAATTTAAAATTCTAATTTAGCTAGAGCTTTCTAAGACTGCATTCATTTGAAAAGCAGACTTTTCATCCAGTGGTGGAATTCAAAATTTTTTACTACTGGTTCTGCGGGCGTGACTTGGTGGGCATGGTGTGGCTTGGTGGGCATGGCTTGGTGGGCATGGCAGGGGAAGGATACTGCAAAATCTCCATTTCCACCCCACTCTAGGGGAAGGATACTGCAAAATCCCCATTCCCTCCCCACTCTTCAGCCAGCCAGAGGTGGTATTTGCCGGTTCTCCAAACTACTCAAAATTTCTCCTACCAGTTCTCCAAAATCTGTCAGAACCTGCTGAATTTCACCCTGTTTTCATCTATGTATAACATGAAGAAAAGCTTCCAAATATGCTTTTAAAGGGACATATCTCATTTGAGATCCAAAATATAGTGGCTCCTAAGTGTGAATCCTTTGCATAAGATAAAGAGGGTGTGCTGCTACATATGTATAAAATGGCCAAATTCTGGTTTACGTTCATATATTGAAAAAGATATTTTAGCTAGACATGTACTATCATTTCTGAGTGAAGTTAATTGACTTCTGAAAACTGCATAACATGCCATTGGCTGATTCTGTTTCTTTTTCTTTCCCTTCCCTACCTCTTGCCAATAAACACCTATGGGACAAACCATTAAAAAAATTCTTTGCATTGCCAAGTTTTGTTAAGAACCATTTAGCTGAATAGAACAAGCCTGTGGGACAACTGAGGAAATTAAAACCCTAAATTACTACTGCTGGGACTGGCTATAATAGATCAACTGTGAATATCCTACTAGGAGGATTTAGAGATTTGTTCTTTTGCACAGCAGCACATCATGACCCTCTAAAGTCTCATAAGCGCTTTCTATAGAATGTAAAAGGGGAGATTATTGCGTGAAGTGATGTTAATTTTTACCATGAAGTTTTCACAACTATTCATTTTATCTATCTCTGTATCAATTATACCGAGGCAATTTTAGAAGATATCATGTGTATCTTAAAACTCAGGGTTGGAACCTATAGCCCTTTAGCTGTCATTGTACTGTGGCTCACATCATTCTTGTCTGTCAATCATGCTATTTTGAACTGATGAGAGCAAGAGTTCAAGGGGCTCTGTACCCTTGGTATAACTTAAAAAAGATAAAGTCGAAATCCAAATTAGCTGACTTACCACTAGTTATATAGTCAAAAGTGTATATATTTGCTTGCTTTCCTAAGAGAGCCAGTTTGCAGTGATTAAGGCACCCACTAGAAACAAGGGACTGTCCGTTCTAGTACTGTCTTAGGCACAAAGCCAGCTAGATGACCTTGAGCCAATCTATCTCAGCCCTAGGAAGGAGGCAATGGCAAGTCACTTCTCAAATCTTTCCAAGAAAACTGCAGAGATGTCTCCAATGAATTGCCAGGAATTAACAATGACCCGAGACACAATCAGGTTAGAGCTAGAGCTACAGATATGGATTTATATAATCTAAAAGACTATTTGGCATTAATTCTTTCCAAGAAAATGTTCAAGTAGAAAAAAGAAACTTTATTGGACATATCCAAGATTTTGCATGGATCTATCTAGAGAATTTACAATTTCTGGAGGCCTTTGAGATAAAATGGCTGCTATGAAACATGACTAATGCGAATGTTGGGAAATTCCACTCTTTTTCACAAAAGGTTCACCTTTTGTGAAAAGGTAAGACTCCACATGACTGTCCAGTCTGAAGGACTGAGTCAAAAGCTGGTTCCTATAGCAACATAGGCGGGACCTGTCAATTTGACAGACTCAGTCCACCAATCTGATCGTATGAGTCACCTCCCAAGCATGGCTGCTGTCTCCACCCTCAACGGAGAAGGTGCCAGTGTTTATTTAATGAGGGGGGGGCAGGAATTTCATATTAACAAATGGCTGGATTTATTTATTATTAATATTATTATGGTTTTTTTAAAATTTGATTTATATGCCGCCCTTCTCCGGAGACTCAGGGCGGCTTACAATGCGTTAAGCAATAGCCTTCATACTTCTGTATATTTATACAAAGTCAGCTTATTGCCCCCACAAACTGGATCCTCAATTTACCCACCTTAGAAAGGATGGAAGGCTGAGTCGACCTTGAGCCTGGCTAGGATTGAACTCGCAGAAATTGCAGGCAGCTGGATCTTAATTGCTGCCTTTAGTAGGAAGCATTAGCCCCCTACGCTACTCAGGCTCAGTTTGCCACCCATTTCACAACTCTGGGCACCTTACAATGTTAAAAACAGTATAACAACACAAATACAATAAGAATAAAACACAATAAAAATACAAATGAACAGCTATAACTAATAGATGGGGAGGGAGGAAGTAAGATGTGGGGGGAAGGTGAGATCTGTTATTAATCTATCAGTTACATCCAGCATGGCGCTCCTCCATTGGAGCCCCAGGCCAACTGACAGAGCCAGGTTTTTAAGCTCTTGTGGAAGGTCAGGAGGGCAGGATTGGATTAACCTGGATTAAAACAGAAGCTTCACTTCCAAGCCTCTATTGCCATAAAGATTCTTGGTAGTGAGTAAAAATTTATCTGCTGTGGGAGAGGAATTTTTATCATTTGCAAGGGCCTAGAATAAATGGTTTTATTCCCTTGCATAGGCAAGAACTTGTCTGGCAGCCTGTCAGTATATCTTCAAAGACACAACAATACTGACAGCCATCATCAAGTTGAAGACTTCAGATATACAGAAGTACCCCTTTTAAACTTAATCTCTCATTTTTGAGTAGGCCCACAAAATGTGGATGGTAAAATCTGCTTAAGATCCTCTTTTAAAATCTAAAAAGCCAAGATATTATAAACACAAGACATCTTCCAGATTCTTTTCTCCCACTTCTTTTTTACTGAACTAAAAGAGAACCGAAGAAAACTGACATTTCGGTGTGCTGTTGTTCGGTTTACTGGAAGGGTGCCATTTAGTTGTGCTCATAACCAGCAGTATCAACAGCTCTTTAATTTTGCAGTGAAATTATGAGGAAGAGGAACAATTATTTTTCCAATTTCTACCTCATAAATCTGAATCAAACAGACAATCAATAATAGGAATGCTAGCTAATTTGTGAATAAAGTTTATGAAGGTGAAGCTGAATTTTTGACTGCCATGCATTAGTGCAGGTATGATAGCTTTAAATCATGAAGCTCATGGTAGTCATATTTCAAGCACCTGGAAATAGTTATGAGAAAAAGGACTGTCAAACAAGGCAGTAACTGATTCTCCCATACTCTGCCTGATGGAGGGTTAATAGTTTTTTTTTATTTTTGTTTTTTTTACTCAGTGGTGCTAAAAATGGTCCAGGAATTAGCAATAGCAATAGCACTTAGACTTATATACTAGCCCATAGTGCTTTACAGCACTCTTTGGGCAGTTTACAACATCAGCATATTGCCCCCAACAATCTGGGTCCTCAAAGAAGAAATAACAAAAAGAAGAACGATTGGAGACAACACGGAGATATCACATGGAAGGAATGACTGATGTATTAAATGTTTGTTTGTTTAAAAAATAAAAAAAACTTTTTTAAAAAATCTGGGCCCTCATTTTATCAACCTCGGAAGGATGGAAGGTTGAATCAACCCTGAGCCCGTAATAATTGAACTCCAGGCTATGGACAGAGTTAGCCTGCAGTGCTGGTTAGGGCTCTTAATTCATGTTTCCTAACATTTTTTTACATCTAGAACATTTGGTTTGTGAAATATAAGAATTTTATAATACATTGTTCATATTACAGCATTATTACATGGACTTAGGGTGATATTCCAGGGCTTAGTTCCTTCTCAAATGACTATTGGCTTTTGTTTGACAAGATCTCTGACTACCTGTTTTAGACAGGTGAGCAGAAATACCTGGCTGATGCTCTCTGGGATCAAAAACTAAGGGAGATCAGGCCTGGTAATCTCAATCAGGAGAACATCAGGGTTTTGGCTAGACTGGGAAAATGAGAAAATGCTAGAAAAAAAGAGTAGCAAAACATGTTTGTACTCTTGTTGAGAAAATGATAGCGACATGTCACCAGGAATTGAGTATGATTCAAAGGAAATATTATTTTTTTCTAACCAATAGATGGACATAGATTTCTTGACATTATTTTTCTAACATTAGTTTAATTAATTTCTTGACTTCCTTGAAATATGGTCTGTTGAAATCTTAAACACAGAAATATTAGTTTAAAATCTCTGATGCCAATATAATAATTCTTACTAAAGCATAGATTATAGGAGGACACCAGTCATATCAATATCAAATTAATACTTTAATACGACATGGCTTAGATTGTTCATCAAACCATAAATAAATCAAATATGTCTTTAAAAAGTAAAAGAATAAAAAGCTCACCCATTTATTAATGTAAACAAGAGGATAAGAAGTTCTCAGAGAATTAAACTTCTGTTAATTACAATTGTTCTTTTTTTCATGAGCTAGGTCTTTATATAATGTGCCTAAAGTGTGACATTTTGACTCTGGCCATTTCTACTTTGAGTGAGAAAACTGGATTGATTTGTTCTATGATCCATTTGATTTTTTTGACTATCTATGATACGTCAAGATACAAAACATGAACATGGGAAAGCGTAGCAAAGTGATAGATGGAATAATTAACACATCAACACCTAGGCAACAGCAAATCAAAATGTTTTGGAACTAGACTGTTTCAGAGAGAAGATCATATTGTTTACAACTCAGGATATGAAAAACAAAGAAGTGATAGTGTTACTATCAAAGTCAACAAGGGTGTAGCATAGGCAGGACTTGGGTACAAGGGAATCAATTAGGAAATAATATATTTTTGCAGGTATCAATACATCATCAATAACATCAGTAAATGTGTTGGGCTGACGATATTTCTCTGAGAACTGAAAGAGCAAATAATCTGGAAGCTCTAGTAATGAAAGTCAAGGAAAAGTGAAAAAAATAGATTTAAGATTAAATATGAAGAAGGCAAAACTAACGATTACATTCTAAGGCAATCAGATACTGAAGATACTGAAAGAGTAAATAATTTGTGCTTTTAGGATTTACAATAAAGGAAGCAGAAGTCAAGAAATACTCTACAGACTACCACTTGGTTAGACAAGCAATGAAAGCCTTGGAAAAGATATTCAGATGCCCTGACATGACAGAATCTACAAAAACCTGCAGGCAGTGTTTCCCCATGATAATATATAGAAATGAAATTTGGACTTTGAAATAGCAGGATAGTAACTGTATTTGTGCTGTTGAACTTTCATGTTAAGGAAAAGACACGTGGCCCTCCAGAGCTCCGTTTTCACTGGCAGAGAGTTGCAGGAGGCTGTGGCAGCCGAAAATGGAACTTGGGAGTCTGTTTTCACTGGCAGAGCACTCAGGCTCCCACAGGCGCCCCCGACAGGACTGACATTGAGCTGACCTCACCCACCCTGGTCACACACCCCAGCCCCCCCTCCCCCGAGGTCAAACACAACCCTGATGTGGCCCTCAAAGAAATTGAATTTGACACCCCTCTTCTAAACAGTAAGGAGATAGATTCTTAGAGATGTAGGTTAATATGTGGCCTTTTTCCAAAATGCTGTGCTATAGGTACTTAATAAAAAGTTGCAATTTAGTAAATGCCATGAATCTCTATGGAATTATCCTCAGATAAAGATGTATCTAGTCAAGTTTGGCTAATCTTGAAAAACTAAACAGGGTTAGACCAGACTACTACTGGGATAGGGATAATCAAAAATCATAGGGCTATAGGCTAAACAAAGAATTCAAAATATTTCCTGAAAGATGGCAAAGGCAAACTATGTCCATACTGCTGTCAAAAAAATCTACATGGGTCCTTTTAATCACAAGAAGACAAGCTCAATTTAAAGGAGATTTTAGATTTACCTTAATTGGTTTTGGGTTAGGGTGAAAATATGACCTCAGACAATTAGTCACCAATGAATGTTTCATCTTAGAAGCTTCAATATGATATCATGTCAGTCACGTTAATGCTCAAACAATTACAAACTGCTTTAATTCTTTCTTTCATTCTTTCTTTCTTTTTGGATTGAGAAGATAGATATAAACAGGCTCGCCAAAACATTTGTAAGCAAAGCAAAGATAAGATAAATTAAGGTTTCTGAAATCCAAACATATGCTATTTAGCTACCAGGTGATTATGTGCTTCTGGGAGGAAAAAAAAATAGACCATTTGATAGATTTGTTCATAGTGACCAACAGGAAACTGCCAGAATACACTAGAGAGTTGGCTTCAGCTCAAGATTTTCATCATACCTAAAGCAGACAGAACCAAGCCCATAGCATCAGTCAGCTTCACGCTGCCATTGGCTTGACCTCCATTACAGACAAGGACAGTATTTTGACAAATCATATTATTAATTATGGAGAAATCTTTGCAATTCAGATTGCTAGAATTGGCAGGACAACATTCCTCTCCATCAGGCAAAGCAAACTACATTAGCATCCTTCCATACAAGCCAAGTATGATAAAAGTAAGACTAATATGTCTGTGACTTGCTCTGAGCAGTCACGAATCATTCATTTATTCACTCACTCACTCAGTCATTTATTTGCTACTCATATCCTCCTATAAGGTGACTCTAGTTGGCTATATACATATGAAGTGTTTCTCAGATCAACTGTAACTTCCAAATAGATCAAAACATCTCTAGATCAACTGGTATAGATGTGAACTCTTCACACAGTCCCAAGTATCAACTGACAATATTTAGTCTAGATCAATGGTGGGATTCAACTAATTTAACAATCGGTTCTCTGCTCTAATGATTTCTTCCAACAACCAGTTTGCCAAACTGCTCAGAAAGTTAACAACCGGTTCTCCCGAAGTGGTGCGAACTGGCTGAATCCGACCACTGGTCTAGATCTTTTCCACGTATCACATTACTGCCCTGTGTTTCTCATTATTACTAACCAGTGTATAAATTGTTTTGCCCTGATGGGTTATTTGAAATATTTTTAAACACGAATTTATGACTGGGATTTATTTTCTGACTTATTTCATTTCACATTCTTTTAACTTGGAGAATGCCCACATGAGTTGCACAAAGTAGACAGCCTACAGAAGCCAAAGCAGATCCTTGCAATTACAGAAGTATACAATATCACATCACATGCTACAGCATCACAATGACTTTTTCCCCCACTTTCAGGTAATATATTAAATGGGATGACAGTAAAACCAGTGGAAAAAGCAGTCAGCATGCATGTAACAGCTGGTATATCTGGAAAGCTAGGCAATACAGTTCACAACAAATATAACACAGGACTGGCACTGTGGACAGCTAACTCTATGACAGCATTATTCCATATGAAGAATATTAACACGTTAGTGGGGAAAGGGCCATAACTGGAAGAAAGATTAATAATTTTTCCTGATGTTAAACCAAGATTTAGACTATGCCATCTTTGACTTTAAACCAATATAAAACGTAAAATGATCCCTGGAAGATCATTCAGACAAACCTTCATTAGGAGGGAGGGAGAAAAGGAAGGAAGGATCTATAACCCAATTAAGCCAGAGCTCTTAAATCTAAGTTAAAACTTAGTTTCAGGGGTATTGGAGCAATAACACTTTGCTTAAATCTAAGGCCTATTTCACATAAATACATGAGGTAATAAAAATGTTCCTGGACTTTTTTTGCAGCTTGCAAATGATTAGGTTTTTTTTTTAAATGTATAAATGTCAGGCAAAATAATTCTGTTTTCATCCTGACTTTATTAAAATGCAGATTGTAAATCTGCAGGAAATCTTCTTGAGGAAACACTGAATTCCCAATATGGCATATTCCAGAATTATGTTAGTCAACCAGAAAACCTCCCTTTGCTTCCCCTCTTGTGAGACAAATAAAAGTCAATTATACTACTCCGTATCCAATGTCCCACAAACTTACCTATTACTGTAGATCACTGTAGAGGGACCATATTGCATGAGGAGAAAGTCACATGACCTCTATATATTCATCACATCACTTTCCATTTGACTGACTTGCATCTCTGCAGTATAAGTAGCAGCAGGTGATGGTCTGATTGGCTAGGTCTCTCATTCAGTTCAGGAGATATGGAAGGTTGACAGCAAAAGTGACAAGAGAAGCCACAGTTGTGTTTCTGGGCTAGTTCATTTGAGCTTGCTACTTATATTACAGAAAAGTTCACTATCATCATGAGATTTGCTTCCCTTATTGTTTTTCCACTGACATGGTTCCTTAAGGGTTTTTATGGCTTCCCCCAAATTATTTATTTATTTTATTCATTCATTCATTCATTATTTCATGTCATTTCATTTCTATAGTCTCTCACCCAGCTCAACCAAATGACTAATTTATTGAATTTATTATTCATTTGCCATAGACTCTAACTTGGTTTAGGGGCTTTTGTTTGTCTTTGAGTGACCTGCTTTGCATAAATTTGGATTTTTTATGGTGCTTTTACACTAAAATACTACAGCTATAATATACTACATTATGAAGTACTGTACTAACCGTTAAGTACTACTAGGCCAGCAATTTTTTTAATAACCATGAAAGAAGAATAACTATATTTTTGACCAATAAGAAAGTTGTAAATCATAGGAAGATGGGATGTAGTCTCTGAAAGCTAACCTTTTAAGAAATCTTTCAGTTCATAGAAATATCTTTATGGATTACTTTAAAAGATTGACTTAGACATCAGAAGAGGATCTGCATTGAACTGAATTCTCAGGCTTTACATCATGGGTGCCCAACCTTTTGGATTGCCTGAGCCACATTGAGTGAAGAGGAAGTGTAGGGCTATATGTAAAATATATAAAATAGTTAATGTATATAAATCACACAATAATATTAAAATTTTACGATCTTGTGGGGACATATTACTAGCTGTCTGGAGCCACATACTGCAGGCTAAGTTCTTTTCATTCCTTTAATACAGAGGACAGATAGATCATGAATTTCAATCAAGATAAATACCTTTTTCTTTTGCTCCAAGTTATCTTAGGACAAATAAATGCTTTTCCAGGAGACAAGTACGTGCTCTTCACTTGAATATACATGCAAAGAAATGATTTTACAAAGCTTTTATAAAAAATAAAATATTTTTTATAAAGGGCCTAACTACTTGAAAGTGTTAGACCCTTTATAGGCAGCTACATTTAGTAAGTAACTGTTGTGGTCCGCCAGCAGCCTGCAGAGCTGGCAGTGGAGTCAGACAGTGAGGAGGCTGAGGAAGAACATAGGCCAGTCCTGGAGGCTGGGGAAGGCCCAGATTAAGGCTCTGTGTTGGAGGCAGAGATGGGGCCAGGGCCATCTGGGAGTGATGTGCGGACCCTGGAGCTTCCAAAGGCTGACAGTAGAGAGGCAGAGGAATAGGAGGAGCCTGTTCCTAGTGCATACATGAGAAGATGTGCCAGAAGGCAAGAGCAGCTAAAGCAAAAAGAATGACTCAGGAGTAGGGCCAAGAGATGATTGGCCCCTCCCATAAGGCTTAAAAGACCAGCAACGGCTCTTGGGCTCTTTGTCGGAAAACAACATTGATAGATTTGTTTCTTGTCTTGCTGCATTTATTTCTTGTCAGCATCTTCTGCTTCTGAACTTTTGCCACGAAAAGCTTTTGGCAGGTTGCCTAATTAGACCAAGGTTGCTGAAGAATTGTGTTATGAAAAATTTGTTTTGAATTAGTTTGGACTACGCTGAGAATGAGTTAATTCTCAGCTGTTCTAATAAAGTCTGTTCATTTTCGAACTGATGGTGTCTGATAATACCTACTTGGGCCTGGGTCACAACAGTACCTCGCTGAATGATATCGCCTTGATTAAGATGTAATTCAGAAGCAGAAATCATAACCAGAAACATGTCTCAGCTAAATATTTCTGAACTTAGCTATAACTTAGCATTTCTCTTTATATTTCTTCCTACCCCCACCACCCAGGTACTTTGATTCATTCAGGCTCTGTCCTAAATTCACCTTCCTCTAAAATGGAAATAGTGTGAGTAGTAGTACCTTTGTTGTATTGGGATTCTATTGGAAATATAGATTACAGTATTGTGTGAAGAACATTTATTACTCTGAACTGTGACTCAGACATTGTTGCATTTCTAAGGTTATAGATTTTCCTTCAGCTAAACTAAGGCTGTAAGTCACTGTGACAGCTGTAATGTGTGCAGAACCATAGAACCAGATTCTATTACATACATATTTTTCCTAGAGGTTTATGATGTTACAAATGTTTCTTTTGCACCCTCTCCTCCTCCTTTCTGTGCCTGCTGTATGTATATATATAGGAGAGTATAACATTGAAGTCAATTTCCAGATCAAATCTTCCCAGGGATACTAGTTTGTCTTTTGAAAAAAATGGGGGGGGTGGCGGGGGGGAGAAGACCGAGAGAAAGTGGAACACAGCATACAAACTAATTATATTCAAGCACAATATTGAATTGTAATAAAAGATGAATGACAGAAAGCCTGTGTCATTGTGAGGAATGGGAAAGGTTACAGAAAGCTGAAGCTGGGAAAGGATTTATCATGTGCAGTGGCTTCGGGCATTGTGTTGAAAGATCTGCAAGCTTATTTGCAAGGGTGTTTGACAGGAAAATAGAGCAGACTCCACTAGAAAGAATGGTGATAGATTTTTATCCTTTATACATAGCAAAGATAGAAAGATGAATCAGGTTTTTCATTTTCAAAAAAAAAAATCTATGGGAAATTGCAAGACGGGGAAAGAGCAAGTGGGGGGGGGGAATTGTCAAACTCATTTTAAAACCCCAGCAGTTCCCTAAATTCAGAGAATAGAGAATTGCTAGAAAGCATCCGATCCATAATTTCTCCCATTGTAAGCATAATCCATTCCAGGGGGTTTGGACAAAAACACCACAACAATTGGAAACTATCAGAACGATTTTGAGTGTTGCTTGCAAAATTCCTCGGGTGGAATCCTAGGCCAAAAAAAACCCCTGTTAGGTAGTCTTGAGAATTCAGAGCTAGTATTCAGAATACAGCAGTGGAAGTAGGAGAAAACAATGGATCCAATCTGGATCAGTTTTTGAGCTTTCATAGTCATGCTGGAGCCATCCTCGGGGAACTTCTCTCTACTAGAATGTGTGCTTTGGGCTATTCTATTTGATCGATCAGATTGGATCCTGTAACATTATCTTAGGACACGTATAGTTGCCTTCATTCATGAGAAAACAATGACTTTCTGCAATTATTAGAATGCAAAGCAGAATTGTCAACAAGTAGGGTCATCCATGGAAGAAGAATCAATCAAATAAACATCAACATTTGGGGGGGGGAACCACAAATATCGAAATTTGACAACATCAAAATGGCAGGCACAATCAGGTGATCGAAGCCCCCCCTTTTTAAGGTACCTCCTGTGCATTGCACACAAGTAAAGAAAGCAGGACTTCCATTTCACAGTCAGCTATGCTATTTTGATGACATTCATATGGATACCACTGTCAATCTGTAATTTTAAGTAACATCGATAGTGATCAAAAAGAGAAAACAATACAATTTGGCTTTCTCTAAGATGACCCTCTCAAGTATGCTTGGGATTCTCCTTCCAGAATTCACAGACATGTGGCTGGAGAGAATTTGTGGTTCTGGGTCCAAAACTAGAGAAGAGTGATATGCTGAGCCAAGATACTCCATTATTGTTCTTTAGCATAATGCCACATCAAATTATTGCTTATGAATGGCTTTCTGATATAATAAGCTTTCCCATATAACAAATGGCTCTTCAGGTATGACCATGGCCAGAAGGTTGTAATGAGGATGAATCAGAACAATTCTTGAAGTATTTTGGTGAGCTCAGTAATAAACCCATAAAATAGAAGGATGGTTGTTGGATGAACAGATGGATTTTTTGAAAAAAATTATGCCTGTTTTTAAAAATAATGACTTGGTTGTATCATAGCAAGGTCAGCTTCCAATGCTTAATAATAAATCATTTATACTTCTGCTACAATAATATTTCCAATTAACTCAAGTACCGGAGTTTCTCTCTTCTGCTACAGAACATTTACCATGTTCAAATGGGAATTATTATTAATGACTATAGCCAGCTTTTTTTTATACCTCCATACTGCTGTATCATTGCATGTGTATTACAAATTTGTACAGCATTGGAAACTGCTACTATACACTCAGTATATATTGTATGGCAAAAACAAAAGCAAAGAACCATATCCAAATATCAGTGCCAAAGCACTAAACAATTCGCTTCCTGATACAGTATCTGCTATATTACATTTGCTATACCAAAGCAGGGTAGTGAGGAACCCCAAATATGGTTAAACTCCAACTCCTACAAACCAAAGTGACTTTTGTATGGTGACGTATTGCCATCCCTTGTAGAACATCTGGCTGTATTTTCTTATAATAATAATATGTTTTATTAATAATAGGCAATCCCTTCTGTGCCTCACAAGAACAATTTCCAAGTTCTAATTCCCAACCTGAATAATAGCAATAGTAATAGCACTTATACCGGTACTAATATACTGCCCCATAGTGTTTTACAGTACTCTCTGAGCGGTTTACAATGTCAACATATTGCTTCCAACAATCTGGATCCTTGTTTTACTGACCTCAGAAGGATGAAAGGCTGACTCAACCTTGAGCCGGTAAGAATCGAACTGCTGGCAGTGGGCAGAGTTAGCCTGCAATACTGCATTCTAACCACAGCACCACCACAGCTTTTTATGGGAAATTAACTCTTTCCCCTGCGTTTATTTCTTCACTGATTTTTTTCCCCTCTCCAAATTGCTCTTTGTAACTAAAGCACTATAGTAGTGATTCAACTATTGGGAAAATAGCATTTTTTGAATAGGGAGTATTTTTAATGAATAACTATAGTAGGGAAAAGGGTTTATTTTCCTTGCAACTCCCTTGTTAGGAGGTTAAAACATCATGAAAATTGTGCTCCACTAGAATATACTCCAGAAGGTGAGAAAGAAAGGCCAACCAAATCCAGGAAGAGAGCAGCATGGCTTTCTAGTTGTGTCCAGGAAGCTATTAAACTCAAGAATGCTTAATTCAAGGAATGAAAAATGTGTCTTAATGAGGAAAACAAAAAAGAGCACAAACTCTGGCAGAAACATTATAAGGTTATAATTTATTTATTTAGCTGCCCATCTCAAAAATAACTCTGGGCAGAAATTGTATTGAATGACAGTTGTTTTTATCTTTTGTTATGTTTAAAATAAAAAAAAATTTAAAAAAATAACTCTGGGCAGAAAATAATAAAATAAAACACATACAGATATAAAACTTAAAATACGTAACAGCTGAAATCGTCATCTACATAATAAGAAACGCAAAAAGAAAAGAAAAAGAAGCATAGATGGTATGCATACATACATAAATAAATGCAGAGCAATTATTTTGGAAGAAGGTGAAAAGGACTAAAGGAACAACATTCCGCAGAGTTAATAGTTAATAAAAAATAAGTTAATATTTTAAAGTTAATAGTTAATAAAAATAAAAATGATTAAATTACAATAGAAAAAAACTAAAAACATGGGGATGATGGAAGAAATATTTTGGAGATTTGAATGGAAATGATAGCAATAAAGAGTAAAATGAAAATCACTACTATAAATGCTAGTGTGCAAGAATGAAATGACGAAAAGCAAAGCAAATGGTGTTAAGCAACCAAAAAACCTGCAGGTGTAGATAGTGTAATCAGAAAAATATAAAAATATGGGTGTGGCTTATAGACATGCCCCTTTATTCAGCATGTCTATAAAAGCTGATGTTATGTTTCTGAGCAATGCACCCAGGTAAATTACCAGAGCCTTGGTGTCACAGCAGCTTAAAGTGGTGTTAAAGTGACACCAGCTGCCTGCAATTACTGCAAGTTCGAATCTCACCAGGCTCAAGGTTGACTCAGCCTTCCATCCTTTCAAGGTAGGTAAAATGAGGACCCAGATTGTGGGGGCAATAAACTGACTTTGTATAAAAAAGAACACCGCTTGGGAGGGGGGCAAAAGCCCTACTAAGCAGGTATATACAAAAGTATGAAGGCTGTTGCTTAACGCATTGTAAGCCGCCCTGAGTCTCTGGAGAATTATTTTTTTAATTAAAAAAAAATAAATTAAAAAATTACCATATTTAGGCACCAGCCAGATTCAAAAATCCCTTTATTGAGTGCAGAGCATCAGCATGTAATGAATGAAGCTAGCTCTACTGGACTTCTGCACTCCAGTGGCACAGGAAGGCTTAGCAGTTGTATCCCCCGCCCTTCCAGGTGTTCTCACCTACTTAGGGCAATCATCCATCTCTTCTCCCTCAGTCCGTTCTCAGCAAATGCTTTTCTTGATCCCCACACTGGGTCCAGTCACTGTTACAGCCAGCTACATAGGGCACCCACTCCTCACTCCCTCCATGCTACCTCCACCATCCCCCCTTCGTGCTGGGGCCTCCCCCCTACCACATGTGGCAACTGCAAAACAGAGTGCAGGAACGCCTGGCTTTGGCCAACACTGCTTCAGAAGTTGACAGCTGAATTAATACAATAATTGGAAAAATGCTGATAATGTTCCCCACACATAGAGAAAGGTAAGAAGAGTGAATACAAAGCTATGGGATAATTAGTTTGCTAACTATTCCTGGGGGGAAAGTTTGCAGAATTCTGGCTGTAATTATTCAAGAGTCACAATGAGCAAACTTTGGGAAGCACTGTGTGAGTTTCGGTTTATGTGCAGACCCAATATTTGATCTTCAGCAGATCATTGGGAAATGTATGAAATGTGAGAACATTTATTATATACATGAAAATCCACAGGGATGATGATGTAATCAAAAAATGCTACAACGATGCACTTGCATCAGGCTGTAACATCATTTGTCCTTGTCTGAGGTTGCAACTGACTAAATCAGTACATTTGCTGATTTAGAAAAAGCATATAATGAAGTGAATCGGCCAGCATTATGGAATTTTTTGTGTGAATAGGAAAGTTGGTTGCTAATTGTAGAACGAATGCTATATACTGAAAGTTAAGTCTTGCTTGAGAATAAATACATGTGTACTGAACACAGCCAGTTTAACAGCCAGGAGTAATGCAAGGATGTCTGATGTTCCTTTAGCCCTTTAACCTAATTATAGATAAGTGTTAGAAGTGTTTTGGTTGAGAGCATGAATGTGTGTGTATTTCTGAATGCAGATGACATTGCATTGTTACCCGGTAACCCAAATGATTTGCAGTGAATGTTTGATAGATGGCATGGGATAAGGAAAGAGATGATAGAGGAAGTCTTTGTAAAAAATCTGAAATGATACAAACCTGAGAATAGTTCATTTTTCAGATCAATGTGAAAATGTTCATAGTTTTTATACAATGCACCATCACAGATTCTGGTGTATTTGATATATGTGATCCTAGTTTATTTATGTTTCACTTCTCTATCGTTTGTCTCAGACTATTATCCTAAGATCACTAATCTATCACACATATTTACATGTCCTTAACGTGTTTTTCTCTAACGCAACTGCATTATCAAAAATAGTTACAACCAAGACAGAATTTATATTGGAGCTCTTTCCAATGTATTGGGCACTGTTGTATTGGGCAAGAACAATTTTCTATAAGCAACTGCTGTTCAGTAGGTACAAAATAGCTAATACAGTATAATATCTGCACTATATATAACATTAGCACAAAATACCCATCTAACTGTGGGAGAAGTTGAAGACCCTAGAAAGGCTATGCATTGCTGTGGCCCGCCAGTGGCCTGTGCAGATCATGGCTGATCCCGATGATGAGGAGGCTGGTGTGGGGTTGCACCAGCAGCCTGCACAGCCAGCGCTTGCGTCGGACAGCGAGGATTCTGAAGAGGATGTGGTGCCAGAGGCAGAGACTCAGCCTGGGCCTTCAGAACCTCCAGAGGCTCCTTCAAGTGGAGAGAGCAAAGTGGAGGAGCCTCTCCTCAATGCTCGAGCACATAGGGCTGCCAGAAGGCAGGAGTGGATACTCAGGAGGAGGAGGTCTCCTTGAGAGTAAGGTTTGAGGATAATTGGCCACTCCCTTAGCCTACTTAAGTCACACACAGTTAGTAATTTCTTGCTGGAAACAATGTGTAATTATTAAAGAGCATTTTTGAAGATTGAGTATCTTATCGTATCTTGTCTTCTGGGCTGGTTGCGAAATTTGCCGGACTTTGTTTATTCTTGGTACGTTATAACTTTGATAAGGACCGTTGGTGTGTGTCACAATCCGTGGGAATCCGGATCTGGGGCAAAACATGCATTCCCAAAGTGTGCACAGACCTATATTGCAGCTGTTAAGTCCTCGTACTTATGATGTGCGTTCCTGATTGGCCAAGACGTACGACGGTGCCAGCGGGAGAATTCTGACCCCGCCATTGATTGAATAGTTTGACAGCTATTTATACTGTAGCTGAATATTCTGAATGTTCACAGAACATTTAATTCAAGTATTTGATGTTCAAAAGCATTTTATATTGAATGTTGTTTGTGAGATAGGAGTCGAGTTAATATAATTTAGCATTCAGTAGGAATCAATAGCTGCTGTACAAAAATGTTTCTACTTTGGATATATTTGATAGCCAGCATTATAATATTGTTTCTCATGATAACCTATTTTATGGCACAGTTCCAGGACTGACTTCCTCATTTATTCATTAGCTTTATATATCACTTTAATCCAACATGGCTCTAAGCAGTTCACAGACTTCTAGGAGTGGTGTATTGATCTAGAACTTCTCCAAAACAGCAGAGATGACGACCATGGCAAAGACTGAAGAACCAGCTATGGAACCTCTCCAGATAAAAAATATGATGAAAGATTACCCATATATACTTCAGACAGCTGCTTCTTACAAGGAGACCACAGGGCAGCAACCTCCCACAGATATGAGAAGTATGAGATGAAGGGAAGTAATCTGTCAGGCCCAAGCCCAGAGACAAGATAGTGAGATCTAGCTGAGTTTGGTCCTTTATTTGCTTACACCTAATGGACAGAATCTTGCCAAATTAATGGCATAACTTTCTAACCTACTAGATATATCCTGAGAAGATCTAAGGTGTCGCTACCCTGAACCTTTTCCTCCCTCCACCATCCAGCCCAGGACTGAACAATCTCTTAATCCGTGCCTCTTTCTGGGAAAACTCTATTTTACCTAAAGTCTCCCCCGTTGCTCCTGCAGGTACATATTCCATCACACTATCATCCTCATAATCACAGCAAAGCCTTTTAAAGAACACTGGGTTCACCAACCTCACTTTCTAATCGCTCTTTTGACTACTTTAGAGTTCTTCAGATCAAGAAGTTTGAAAAGTCACCTAGTGAGTTTATCTTCATTCTTGAACCAAAAAAAAAAAAAAAACTAAAGAATTGAAAATAAAAAGCAAAAAGCTAAAGAGATTTTTAATCTAAAGAAGTTGTAAATGGGTTAAGGGATAAATTTGGAATACTAAGATTTTTACTACAAGGATTTTGAAATAATTATATAAATAAACAGCCTTTCATTGGAACTAAATTGTTTTGTCTATCCTAAGTCATAACAGAGGTTTGAGACTTTATGCTTTCAGAACTTGAATACTTGAAGAGACTAACAATTCTAGGCAGAAAAGGAAAAAGAATATAGCTTGCCTTTTGATTAGGTTAGTCCTGGAATTTACAAAACAACACAAAATGTTACAATATTTAAAATACGCCAGGAGATTTTTGAAGAATGGGGTCAGAAATTAGCAGCTACAGTATCAGCAATGATGTCTATGTCTGTGGAAAACTCTGTCCAAAAGATGTCAGTGAAGGAATATCAAATGTAAAATAAATTTTGCTTGATGTAGAAATATTAGAACCAGAAATACTGGATAATAATAACTTTTAAAACAATGGATTATAAGACAAAGATGACAACTAAAGTGGAAATACAAATGACAAGAGAATGAGATTTATAAGGACTTTCTACTGTATATACAAAAATTGGTTAAAGTTTTGACAATTAAAGTGGAAAAACAAATGCTAAACCAAGAGAATTACTTAGATAACATTTTATTGAATTTACTAAAGGGCTTTGCTAAAGCCTCGAAGAAGCCTTTGAAATGGGAGAAATAAAAATTGAAGACTGATCAAATCCTACAACGACATCTGAATGAATTAAAGATCAAGATTGTAGAAGTAAAAGAAGACATGTTTCTATAATGCTCTGGGGACCCTTTACAGACTTTTTGCTGACCCTTTTTGCTGAAACATTGATGATTTATGGATTTGCATACAGATATGTGACAGTTACAGGAAGAAGATTAATTTGTTTATAATGATACAGTAGGTGAAGAGTTATTAAGTTTGTTTAAACTTGTGATGAAGATTAGAAATCACTTCTTTAAATATTACTTTTTTATCTTTCTTTTTTTCTTTACTTGCACTTTTCATTCTTTTAATCTCTTTTTCTCTTTGAACGTAGTTTGCATTTGCTTTTACTATTGAAGTAAAAGCAAAGACTTTAAGAAGTTTACAATAATAAATACATAATAACAATACAGTATTAATATCTTTCTCAATGCAACATAGAGCTTCTAGGGTAGTGATGGTTAACCTTTTTGGCACCAAGTACTGAAACTGGAGTGTGCGTGCACGCTGGAGCATCAGAACCCAGAAGAGAGCAGCTGGTGACAGCACTTGTGCCCCAGTGTGGGTTTCAAAATTTTTTACTACCGGTTCTGTGGGTGTGGCTTGGTGGGTGTGGCGTAGTTTGGTGGGCATGGCTTGGTGGGCATGGCAGGGAAGGATACTATAAAATCTTCCTTCCCATCCCACTCCAGGGGAAGGTTACTGCAAAATCCCCATTTCCTCGCAATCTGCTGTGAATTGGGAGGCAGAGAATAGATGTGGGCGGGGTGAGTCTGAATTTTTACTACCGGTTCTCTGAACTACTCAAAATTTCCACTACCGGTTCTCCAGAACTGGTCAGAACCTGCTGAAACCCACCTCTGGTGTGCCCGCAGAGGGATTTGCAAAAAAAAAAAAAATTAAGAACTGTAAATAAATCGTCTTGTCTACATGGAATAGGGCAACCAGATCTGTAGTGGAAGTAGTAGATGGCACTAAGAAGTTAGAGATATCTGTATTTGTTTGCTATTATCTTATGGTCCTCTAGATTTTTGCCACTTAAGTCTGATAGGCTACCATATAATAGGAGAATTAGATAGAAAACCTGAGTTGATTTCCATTTACTGTTTGCATTTTCAGTAATTAAATAATTCATAACAAGCAAGGATAGGGATTTATTCATGAGCTTTAGTCATGCCAGAAGACCAGGATCAGTTTTCTATTCTCCTATGTCAGAACACCCATGTCTTTTTTTCCATTTCTTAGGGGGACATTGCAATTACAGCATTACAAATGAATTCATTGTAGTGCTTGGATATGTTGTCCTGTTTCTTAGCCTAGTATCTGAATTACATAACCTTCAGGTGCCTTTGAAGGCCAGGAAGTCTATGGAAATGCTTGAAGAAATTCCACAGCACTGGATAAGAAAGTGATTGTTAAGAAATCATGCTCTCACAACGTGATTGCTATTGCCAAAATTGTTAGCATTCAGTTCAAATTCATTCTTCTTGAATAGCAATATTTGTTACACTTTTCAGCAGGGAATGATCACCACTAGACACCTTATTACAAACTTCTACAGTTAATGTTTTGAAAAGATTTTCCATTTCTACAGTTTTCTGATCCCTTTTGTTCTTCGTGCATTGTTTTCTTTTAGCAAGAGAGCATAGTGGGACTAAAGAGAAAAAAATACTAGAATTTTAAATCATTTCAGTTATGCAGCTAATGCTAAAACAAGAATTGAATACTAAGCAAGAACAGAGAATAGCTCATTAGAAATATATACACTTTACATTGCTTTAAGAATACGGTTATTTCTCCCTGGTAGAGCAAGGCAAATGACCAGCAGATCAGTGACACCAGTATTCCCATCTTAAATGTGGGTGCCTTGACATTGCAACAGCTTTCCAAGGACTGAAACATTAAACTGCCTCATGTGGTCAAAGAAGCCACCTTCATTCAATATAAATCAAGATTTCCCAATGGCTATTTGTGTTTTATAAAGGTTTATAAAGTCTCATTGCATACTTGGTGTGGCTAATAAATAGATGTCTTGTCTACTTCGTTCTGTGCTTCACATCCTGTCCTTGTCAACTTCCAGGCATTCTGCCCACCGCAAAAAGCCTTAAATCTTACAAGAAATAACTGGTGAGTACATTTATCCTTCTTAAGGTCATTTCAAAATCTTCAATATATGTGTGAACAATGTTTCCAGAAAGTTCAAGTGAGAAAATGTTTATTTAATAAAAAAAATAGCACTTCCTGTGCTTTCACAGATTGGAAATGAAAATAATTTTTATAATTAATTAAAAGTCACAGTAATTGGAAGTGTCTTGATCTGCAAATTTTACTTCAGCCTATTAATGAACATTAATTAATATCCCACTTAAGAAGGGTTTTTTTTAACTTAGGAAAATAACTCTGTTATTTTATAGAGAAACGTAATAACATTTAATATTAAATGAAATCTGTTCATTTTACTGATGTTAATCATTAGTGTTTTAATTCAGATGAATTTCATTTATGTATTGCTCCTGCAAAGGCGTTTCTACTTTAATTACTGTAGTACAATAAAAGAGGTAGCATAAGTATGTATACATAGAGCATTGCATTCTTGAAAAGAAAAAAAAAGGCTATACACATTTGTTTATCCAGTGGAAATTGAAACAAAGTTAAATAAAATAAAAAGATTTGTTTGCAAAACCAATTCAGCAATTCAGCCATGTTGATTTTTTTCAATAATCTTTTTATTAGAGACAAATAAATTTGGACATAAAGAATATAATATAGAATTTGCTACATGCTGTGTAATTGACTTTCTTATATTATTTTTTATTCTTATTTATTTCAGACACCACCCAGATAAACTCTCTCCTTCAAACATACTATACACTTTAGTGATCTCATTCTACCTACCCCCATGAACCAATTAAGCCTAATGGTATATTTCAATTTCTGATTTTGAAACAGCTGGTTAACAATAACAGAGATCTTTAATAGCATAACCTACTAACCAATAAATGGGATATTGGCTGGGCATTTTTCCACACCAGCAGATGTATTCTATAATGAATAGCTAATAGCACTGAAGGAAACATTTTGTAAACCATTCCATTAAAAGCTTTATCATTCATCAGTACTAAACTGATCTTCATGTTTCAAACTGATTACTATTATTGTAGAAATAAGGAGGAGGAGGAGGATATATTTATATATATATTTTTAAAAAATATTTCAAACTTTTAAAGGGCTTTACTTAGAATTTCTTCAGGAAACCGTATAATACCTCTGTAAGGTATGTCATTTTTACTAACCACTATAGCAGTAGTTCTTAATCTGTTTGACCCAATTATCCCTTTTCTTTCTCTTGAATAATATAATTACCTCTACCAAAAAAACCCCAAAGTTTATTGTTTTACACAAGCACCTCAGGAATTGGCAGTCCCAGACTGGATTCTTGATTGACAGACAAGCCATTACAAATTGCTCCATTATCCCCAGGCCATGCCTGTATTACCCTCCTGGGGGTAATTGCCCCTTGTTTAAGAACCACTGCGCTATAATAAAACTTTCCTTGGATTAAACTTGACTTTGGACAGAAGGGATACAACAGAATGACTTATCCATGTAGTCTTTTTGACAACAATTGAGCTAGTTCACAAGATAAGCTTCTCCTAGATTCATAGTTCCTGCTTCAGCAGCTGGTAGGGTGGATTTTGAGTTGGACAGATAAGTATTAGTGCAAGTATAATATTAGCTCCTAAAATGAACAATAAAAGTTATAAACTTGAATTTGTTTTTATATGTCCTGATTCTCTGGATAAAAAAGAGCAACTAGTACATAAAGTGTTATGTAAATAACTTCTTTATAACCCTATATGTAAAAATGGCAACTTTTGACATGCCTTTTACTGGTAATATAAAGAAAAATGTATTTTATAATTATATCATTTAGATATATACAAAATTAAAAATGAAATGTTCCATATCTTTCCAGAACATGCTTCTATTAGTGAACCTCCTAGGCTATGTTAATTTGGGGATGACGTGATAGTTTCCAGAAGTAAATCATGTTCAAGTTATCTTGGATATAGCATTACAGATAAAAAAGCTGTGATCGAGGGTTCTCTAGAATGTTTCATTTCCTAAATCACCAAAGTTTACACATATCTCATACATTCAAAATAAGAATAACAGAGTTTGAAGGGACCTTGGAGGTCTTCTAGTCCAACTCCCTGCTCAAGCAGGAAACCCTGTACCATTTCAGACGAATTGTTGTCCAATCTCTTCTTAAATAATCAGTTTCCCTTCATACATCTTATGCATTATTCTGTCCTTCCCAGGGAAATGAAAAATTTGTTGTTGTTTTAAAAAAAAATAGAAAGTACAGCATTGACCAATGGCATTCAGACAGGTTAGGTCCTCAGTCAACACACATTTCATAACACATGCATAATTTCCAGTGACAGGATGAAAATTTTCAACACAACAGTCAATCATGAAAGAAAAGCAAACTGGTTCTTATCCTATAGTTGCCACAGAAATTTTCTTAAGCACAAATAGAATTTGGGCCTTTGTTGTGGCAATGGTTAAACTGTACAAAAATGAGATTTCATTGTATTGCACTGCCCTCTAGAGTTAAGGAAATAATTTTTTCACTGCAGTCTTAATAGCTTTTTCATATACAAAAAAAAGTAGAGAGAACATTGATTCTACCAAAAGGAAGGTTATGATAAATGAGTGATGTTTTTATGTAAGGGAATAATTAAGGAAAGCGCCGATGTATTGATTTCCAAATCCTAATTTTTTATTAAACTGTCAGGCTAAAGAGAAAATTATTAATATTATTAAAATGTATTGGTACAAATACATTTTTGTGAGCATTTATCAGTTGCCAGACATCTTTCTCCAGAGATTTTTCCCCTCTTCATGAGAAACAAAGATCAGAAAATAGCTAATGAGCTATTGGTTAGGTTACCAGGCAACAAAAAGCAGCATCATGAAGTAGCTGTCAGGAAGACAGGGGTTCAAGAAGAAAATTGGGAGGACTATACAAATACAGTAACCATTGTCAGAAAACAAAACATTGCTATCTCTCAAACATAAAATGTAAAGGTAAAGGTTCCCTTCGCACATATATGCTAGTCATTCCCGACTCTAGTGGGCAGTGCTCATCTCCTGCGCGAGCTGCACTGGCTCCCAGTGGTCTTCCGGGTGCGCCTCAAGGTCTTGGTTCTCATCTTTAAAGCGCTCCATGGCTTAGGATCCGGGTACTTACGAGACCACCTTCTGCCACCGATAACCTCCCACCGGCCAATACTCTCTCATAGAGAGGGCCTCCTCAGGGTGCCATCGGTCAGGCAGTGTCGACTGGTGACCCCCAGGGGGAGAGCCTTCTCTGTGGGGGCTCCCACCCTCTGGAACGAGTTACCCCCGGGGATTCGATTAATCCCAGACCTCCGCACTTTCCGCAAGGCATTAAAGACTTTTCTATTCCAGCAAGCCGGACTGGCTTAACGTAGATTTTAATGGGTGAATTTTAGGAGGGGTTTTAAATTTGGGGAAGCCAAAATTTGATTTAATTATGTTTTTAGATTATTTTTAACTTTTATATTGCTTGTATTTTAATGTTTTAATGTTTCGCTGTTCACCGCCCTGAGTCCGTCAGGAGAAGGGCGGTATATAAATCTAATAAACTAAACTAAACTAAACTAAAGCTGAAGAGCCAGCGCAGTCCAAAGACATCTCCGTGGTCATGTAGCCGGCATGACTAAACACCAAAGTCATAGGGAATGCTATTACCTTCCCACCAAAGGTGGTCCCTATTTTTCTACTTGCATTTTTTACGTACTTTCAAACTGCTAGGTTGGCAGAAGCTGGGACAAGTAACAGGAGCTCAACCCATTACATGGCACTAGGGATTCGAACGGCTGAACTGCTGAACTTTCAATCGACAAGCTCAGCATCTTAGCCACTGAGCCACTGCATCCCTTCTCTCAAACACGCATGTCCCCAAAACAGAGGAGAAAAAATACATACAATTTTGTATAGATGTTTTACTGTGGAGAGAAAGAGCTTGCAAAAGAGATTATTTATCACAGTAAAATAAATAGCAATAATTGATAGCTCTCCAATAATGACTTAGACCAAGTTAAGTCCAAAATGCTAGAGAATTCATGGAAGCCTGGCACTCAGACAAATCCACCATCAACAGACACATAGAGATAAGCAACATCTACATATCGTTCAAAAGAGACAATCAAACTGAAAAGCAAACAAAAAGAGCAAAACATCTCCTTGCCAGCAATCAACAACCAGTTCAGCAGAGAGCAACATCAAGATTCACACTACTAGACCTACAACCAAACTGCAAACAACACTCCAATCAAGGAATTACAATTCTGACTAACAATCAAAAGTAAACAACAGCCTAATTTAGGAACCATTAAAAATACTCCCCCCAACACTGACAGGGCAAACCACTTATATATAACCAAAAAGCAAATTCCACTCACTTCCAGCATTGATGACGTTATCTAGTTGAGTAATGAAATGTCTGCAAGGAAGCAACCAAGCTCAAAGAATATTAAAGACCCCACAGTGATTACTCTCTTCAAAAACTCAAACTTTTCAACCTTATTCTGGACCTTATCTTTTGCCCCTACCTATTTAACCTGTATCTTTTATGCCTTTGCTTTCTCAATCTCTAGATAAACTCCAGATCAGTATTTTCCAACCTTGGCAAGTTTATAATGTGTGGACTTCCACTCTCGAAATTGCTCAGCTGGCATGTACAAAAACCCCAGTTTGATTTGGGGCTCATTTCAATTAGCTGTTTAGCCTTAATGATCCATGTATGGACCCAAAGATTGTGAAGAATCACCAACCTATATCCAAAGCTTTAATGAAGAATCTCCTGCAAATGCTACCATCTCTGGAGGTAAGGCTGAAGCCAATCAGAGAAAAGCTTTCTCAGGCATGGTATCCATATGTGGACTGCATTCCCCCAAAGGCAGTTGTTTAATGATTTTCTCTTTCACCTCTTCAAATGAAGACTTATTTTTTTTCTGTTTTCTTTTATACTTTCTTTCAAGCCATCCTTGCTATAACAAACAAAAAGTATATTCATAACAAGCTACCTGCTGGAGTGTGATCTAACCACAATAAAAATATAACAAATAAAACTAATGAGCAATCAAACTTATTCCAAGAGTGGAAAAAATCAACGTTCACCATACTCAATGTTCGCCATAAGGCATTTTAAAGTCGTTATGAAAATAATGCTACAATTGTAAGAAACCTGACCCTACCTAACATCTAACTTTATTAATAAGATTTACAGTGAAACTGTTTTATCCCCTTTCTTAGCATCTGCTCACATCCTCTTCTACAATCAATCCCCTTTATTGAATAATCAATCAATGAAATGCCTGCAGTTAATAAATAATAAAGCAAATTTGGGTGAGGAATATTGCTAGGCATAGAGCCAAATCAGTAGGGAGAAAGATGGCATTTGTTTGAGTCAAGGAAACCACCATGCAATTTCACTTTGCCTGTAGGATAATGTAACTAGTACTATAAAAATGTTGTCACGAGTGTCATCCAAACACATTGTTTTATAAACACACTATAAGGATTACTATTTTCACAGTGAATTTATCACATTCCCCTCCATGACCAGTTAAGAAACACCATGCTATCTCATCAAGAGGAACAGAGCCATTGCTTGTAGTGTTTGCCTTCAATAAAGGAAATCACAGAAGACTTTAATCATTCTTGTGGTTATATAAAAATGGACGGGTGACTGTAGAAACATGAGTATTGCTGAGAGCTATCATTTTTTTCTTGAACATGGAATGGTTATCTATTAAGGGTCTTTGAAGGTTTTTGTTACAGTATTTATTCACTGTATATTACTGCCTGCAGGCTACATGGCTCACTGCTTACTAACACCCATCTTTACAATATTTTTATCTTTGCAAAGAAGGCTGTACCTTCAGAATTTTAGTAATAATAATTAATAACAATGATAATAAAAAAAGACAGTTTAGCAAATGCTTTGCTCGTTTTCTTGTCAAGGACATTATCGTCTTCAATGCTTGCACTTCTGATGAAAAGCTTTAACTGTGTATTTTGTCCTATTTCTCTTTTTAGTGAGGGCTAATATTTCTACTCTTTGTTCTTTTTTTATTATGAGATCTTTACAAATATTTATCTGTGGAAAAAGGTGTCCATTGTCAACAGAGTTAAAATACCCATAATTAATATCTATTTTTATGTATTTATTAAGCAAATTTATATGGCCACCTAACACACATACAGTGACTGGCTGTACTATGTTAAAATATCACCACATATCTCTTGAGTTCCTTAGGAAACTGCTGGTGGGGGAGGGATATTGAGCTTGTTCTACAACACACTACAGTGTAATTTGAAAAGTAGGGTATGTGGGTAAATATTTTCATAAGCAGTACTTCTGAAGTATATCACAGCCTTTTATTCATATGTGGGATATTTTATATTCCAACAAAAGTATTATCGATTTATCATTGATTGCCTTGGCATTTGGAAATTTAATTTCACTAAATACAGACTATAGATATATCTATCTATATCTATCTCTATATATCTATATATCTATATCTATATATCTATATCTATATATCTCTAGCTCTATATATCTATATCTACAGCCTCTCTCTATCTCCTTCTCCCTCCCTCTCTCCCTCTCAAATATATATATTTGAATAAGCATCAAAAGATTTCCTTTCCCCAAGTAATACTGTAATAATAATATAAGGACCATATTGTCTTTCTTAGCACCGAGTTGACAAAAAAATTAGAAAGCCTGAAATAATGGCACTGAAATAGAATAGTCTAGCTCAGTGATGGCTAACCTTTTTGGCACTGGAAAATCAGATGATCTTCTAGTTTCCGGTGCATGCATGTGCACCAGCCACCTGCTCTTCCGGTTTCTGGCATGCATGCACGCATGAAACTAGCTTTCCGGCGCACATGAGCTGGCTTCACCTGGCCTTTCAGGAATCCTCACACCTCCTTGCCTGCCCCCCTGCTCCCTATCAGGGTGGTGGGGCATCCCCACCAATGACCCAGTTTTGCAACCCCAGACAGGAAGAGAAAGTTGAGTGAGGAATGCCGCCTCCTTCTGCTGGAAGGCCAGACCCCCTTCCCGGCCTCAGAGGTAAGGGGTGTGGGTGTTCCAGGGGCTCGGGTTGGGGGGCTAGCAGGTAGGAGAGCTTTGTCCCAACTCTGGCTGGGATGAGGTCATCCCCAGCCTGCCACCAAAAACAAGCCAGCAGAGCCCCCCCCCCCGGGTCATTTCCAACCAGTGCACCTCTTACCCATCAGTGATGTCTCCATGTTGCATTCTTCTCCTGCCCTCCTGAGGCAGCTTGCCTCCCTGATGGCAGCTCCTCCTCCTTTTCCTGCTCCAGCATCCCGCCCCCTCACAATGGCAGGAGTAGTGGGTGGGGCAGCCATCCACCCAGCCAACAAACCCTGCCCCACTGCCCTGTGTGCCTGAGCTGGCCTGTACTCTGGCCTGTGGACATGTGGCAGTGCCGCAGGCTGGAGGGCTGGGGCCATGGAAGAAGCCCACTCGGGCTGGGCGGGAGGGAAGCACCAGCCTACCCATCCTGGCAGCTCTGCTACCCTTGCTCTTGCTCGCCTTGTGGGTTCCAGCACACACATGCACAGTGGCCAGCTGGTCTTTGCACATGCATGTGCGCCAGAAACCGGAAGACCAGGTAGCTAACACGCATGCACGTGACGAAAACCAGAAGATCATTTTCCCGGCATGCGCATGCGCACTGGGCAGCTTCTCTTTCAGTTTCTGGTGCTCCTGCAGGCGTGAAGACCAGCTGGCCGGCATGCCAAAACCCAGAAGGGCTGCTCTGCATGCACGGAGAGATGGTTCTGTTTGCCACTTCCAGCACGCGTGCCATAGATTTGCCATCACAGGTCTAGCTACTGTATATTTGCTGCTGGTATCATTTTTAGAACCCTAGAACAATATGCAATGCCTAGCTTTACATTTTAGAATTTGGATTTCCATTTTTATAATGATAAAGAGTTATAGTGATAAAGTTCAATATTTTTGCTTGTAGGTGAAAAAGACTGGTATCAGCATTCACTTTAATGCTCCTCAGCTTTTAGAGTGATAATAATCCTAGAGGATAATGGAGCTAACAGTCTAGGAAAATGATTTCTACCTCCACATACTGTTTTCAATATGTCAGATTTACCATTAGTGAAACAAACTCCATTACTATAATAGCATATTAAATTATTCTTCTATAACTCAGTGGCCATATTGGCTGGGAGTTGTAGAAGTTGTTGTCAGACAGATCTGCCATCCTCCAGATTGGAAATTTAAGACAGATCAAGCAAGACATCAAGTTTGATCAAGTATAATTCTAGAATTGTCAAGATTTTGATGAGGAAGAAATATAAGGGAATATCCTAATTTTCTCTGGTGATCATAAAACATTTTCTACAGTAACAATACTTTTTTCAGCCAACTAGATTCGACTTTTTATAGTAAAAACTTCTCTGTTTAAAAAGCTTCAGGCAGTCTTAAGAAAAAGAAATAACCAAATACGTCTGAATATTTAATTATCTATCCAGGAAATGAGAAACAGGTGTAATTAAACTAACACTTTTTAAATTAAGTGACCCCTCTTGACCAGCCATCTGTGAATAATTCAGATTTTCCTCCCATTATTACTGTAAAATTAAAACGAGAGCAAATAAATGGCTAGATCCTCTTTAACTATATTTAAGCACCAGCAATATATATTTTCCACCAGTTAAAATCCTTAATGATACAAAAAAAAATCTGTCAAGCATAACTCCCCCAATTCATTTGCCTGAAACCATCAATATTTTATCATGCACTTGCAGTTGGCTTTAATTTAACAGTCCAGGTTACTAATCAAACAAAACACCCAAGTCATTAAAAGTTAGCGTGCCATTTAGAAAGTGCATTTCACGTTTATTAAAATATCTTTCATGGAGCCATTAGAAGGCTAAAGTTTTAATTACAATCAGATATTTAGTTCTACTTCAGTTATGCTTTTGGCACTTTCTTGCAACTGCTTTGATTAATCTTCCGGACAGAGATCATCCATTACCTCCTGAAATTATTTTCCTCTTTACTTCTTCATAATTCATCTCTTTTTGTTCCCCAAACCACCCCAAACTATCTTTCTCTAAACATGTATATTGCATTAAGGAAGTGTATACCATACTTACCTAGAAAATAAGTCACTAGAAAAGATTCCATTTCAAATGCAATTTTACATCTAGTTTGCTAAATCTTATTCAAATAGGACTGAAGAAAGTAAAACATAAATTTAAGTTCTCTGTGTTGTCATCTTAATTTTGCAAACTATTTTTCTAGATATGTTCCACATTAGTGGAAGTCTTCTTTTATTTTTCTTATTTTAGGCTTGTCTGACTCATTCAGAATACATCATGAACTTCAACATGCCTTTCATGTTCATGTTCTTTCTAAATGGAATCCTAATATTTTCTCAGAACAACTGGAGGAACTCTTTCTCCCTCTCCCCCTCCCTCTCTCCCTCTCTTTCCCTCTTTCCCTCTCTCCACAAAATAGGTTGTTCTCAAGGAATAAGGGATACTTTATGCAGTTTTGCATTCTAGCTCCTTGATCTCGGCTTCAATACTCTGTTAGCAGAGCTTCAGCAACCCTGGCTTTTAGCTGCTGCTTCTAAATGCATGGCCAGTCTGTAATAAGGTCTCCTTTATTAGTGGTTTAATCATTGATGAGAAAGTGGATGTGGCATGTATCACCAAGAACTGGTTGTCTCTGGAAGAGGGGTAGCCCTTTTAGATTTATGCACAGCTGTTTCAGGGTTTCAGGTATGGCATCACCCAAGACTTGGGAGCACGGGTGAGGGAATAGTAAAGGAATCTCTCATGGCTCACAGGTTGTGAAATGTGATACCTGGTTTCTTAAGATGGTCTGTAAGGATCAGTTGGGACTGTTGCTGTTGTACCAGCCTCCTGGTTGAATAGAAATTTCCCTACTTGAGCTCCTTGAATCCATTTCTGGGTTGGCAACTTATAGCTCTGGAAAACTTCCGTTTGCCTTCTCTAGGAGTGGAGCCTGAAGAGGCTTGGGAATTTATGGCCTTCATAATGGCCATGGACCTAGATCAACGGTCCCTAATCTTTCCAGCTTGGCAGCCTGGCCTGGGGCTTGGGGGTATGGGAGTGGCAGGTGCACAGACAAGTACCACAGCTCCATTATAAACACACTAGGGCGCTTGCATGCTAAACTCCATTCATGCAAATGGAGTTTGATGCGCAAGCATAAGCACCATCCTTTCACACAAGAGCCTCCGCTTGCGCAAGTGGAGCTTCATGCATGTGTATACGCTTGCCCGCTGCTCGTACAGGTAAAGCTTCATGTGCTTGCCCATCGCTCATGCAGCTTGGTTTCGAATAGCCTTACATCTGAATCACTATTTTTTTTTTAATTTTTTGCATATTAGAAAGATTAAGACCTTTTACACTGGCAAGCTTTTATTGTATTCATGAGTTTCTGCCTCCTTAAAAAATGATGATGTACGTTTGATTTTTAAAGTTTTTAAAATATATGATTTTTTTTTGGACAGTGCAGCAAAAAGGTGTTTAATATATAGATTTTTGAAAGTTAATAACAGATTAAGAGGCCAGAAGGATTTGGAATTATAGTTTTGAATTATTTAGAAGATATTCTCTCATTGGAAAATTGAGGTTGCTTTCATTTTTTTAAAAGATAAAGAGATTTGAAAGCTGGATGCTAGAGCCAGAGGATAAAGAAAATGGAACAGAAATTCTTAGTGCAAACCTTTGAATATCTTTCAGCCAGGTTTTTGGACAGAACGGATCAAATGCTTGATAAAATTGACAAGAGCATGTTCTAATGAAGTTGTAAAACAAGAACAAGCTGCCATGGAAGTCTATGAAATTAATTTGAACGGAATTTAAATGTAATACAATCGGATCAGATGGATGACTCATTCTTTAAAGGAGAAGAACAAATATTAAACCAGGAAACTGATCTGGATAATTCTCTTCCATCTGGTTAGACAGAGCTCCAGTAAGATTTGAAAAGAATTTTTTTTAGACATGGCAAACAAAAGGATAAATTTTACCTATTGATACAAAAGTAATATGTTAAAGTTCTGAAGGATTTTTCATTTTGAAACACAGATAAGCAGGATAGATCCTTTAACTTTCCTGTTTATAGGCTTGTTTGTGGAATTATGCCAGTTTTAGAATCCAAAGAAAGTAGAGCACAGATAGATCAAATATATGTATTTATGTAACATTTTAATGTCAGATAATGCTCTATCTATATTACCATTGAAAAATACATAACAAACAGGAAATATTGGAAATGAGAACAATAAAAAAGATTTATTGGCACCCTGGACCCCTTCCCAGCAAAAATATCTGGAACTCTACATCTTGGGGAGAAAAGCTACTATATGGAAGATGATCAAGGTGTATTACGAATCATGGTGATAGCTACCTACTTTAATGGCTTTAGGAAGACTGGATAAATTCATGGACGGAAAAAAAATCCATCAAAGATTTGAGGATTCAGCTTTCCCAATGGGCTGGGTGCAGCATGCCTCTAAATTGCGGCAGAGTAATAATAGCAAAACAGAAGTATGTCTTCATTTCCTACCATAAGTATCCAAGTAGCATTAAGTTGGTCACTGCAGACTAAGATGGTCAATGGCCTGATCCAACGGGGCTATTCTTATATTCTTAGGTTCTTATCTGACAGAGAACAATCAACAATTTTTAATAAGATGCTGAATATTTCTGATCTCACTAGCCTTCCAGCCTACCTTCTAATCCATTAATTGTCTCTGCTTCTACTTTCGGTATCCTCACTAACCAGCCACAGGTATCAGTTTTCCAACTCAGCTAATTATCTGTGATCCTGCTTCTTAACTGACTGTTTCTCAACAGACATGCTAACTCCACCCATCATTTCATCCTAGCTTTGCTGTCAATCTTTCTTCTACTCATTCGTCTTCCTTTCAAGTTTATTGAACCATCACTCCTTAATTTATTGCTGTTCTTATGCATATTCAAGAGGCCGCTTTAAAGAATTTTAGCCCCAGTAGGCTAGCCTAGTCCTATGCTGGACATTAGCAAGATCCTGCCTACATGCTGACTATTGCATTCACAGAATCCCCAACACATACCCATTATCCTTCCTGTCAATCACTTCTTCCACCAGGACAAGAAAAAAATGAGTACTAATTCTCTTATCCATCTCTAGGATAAACAAATTTGCATTTTTAGATATGTATCATGTTTAAATGCCCATATGTAGATGTGTTAGTGATATGACCTGCATAGCAACTGATTAAGGTTAAAAAAATTAAAGGCCAGACTACAGATTCTTGTTTGCTGATATATTTGACAATTCGGTGTCATCTAGTGTTGGATACAAGAATAACATTGCATTCATACCCACCAAATATTTTCTATTCGTTCCATCAAAAGTCTCCAAAGCTCTCTACAATTATAATATGCATTTACAAAGAAAGATACATTTCTAGATCATCCGTATATATTTTATTAATAGAAATGTCCATGGATATTGGAAAATGACTCAGGTATATTCCATTAGTATTCACTTTGCTCTAGTTCTTGCGGAACCTAGTTACTACAAAAATTGTACTTTGATTGGGTGTGACTCTTCTGCCTACAAAATCCTATTGCTGTGATATCACAGCAGAAAATCTAATGGAATCAAGAAAGAAACAGCTGGCAGAGGGATCAAAAAGTGAAGAATAGAGAATAGTGCATCACCAATGCTCAGTGGTGAAATCCTCCGTGGTTTGCCATCAGTTCACTGCCCGCGCATTTGTGGTGTGCGCCAAATGCATCTGTGCATGCATGCATGTGTGCCAAATGCATGCTGCGCATGCATGCATGCACAGTGCACGTCAAACGTGCACTTCGTGCAGAAAAAGGAACTTTAACAAGATAAGTAGAACAGCAAGCGGGGAAACAGCTGTGCCACACAATTTAGATTTGCTAGAAAACAGGATTTCCTGCTTTTTAGTGAATATAAATCGCATGGCAAGCTGATTGTTGGTTCAGACGAACCGGTAGCTTTTATCACTACCAGTTCGCCTGAACTGCTGGGAACCAGTAGGATTTCACCACAGCCAATGCTTATGTATTTGTTCATGTTTATCCTGCACTTATAGAAGTATATATGCCCAGTAAGGCTGCCAAAAATGTATCTTGATTTTAGATATATCTAATTTCAACCCAGTTTTCTGATAAAATTCTTGTTAGAATAAATGAGGGAATATGCATATCATGTTGGATCTCTTTAAAAGAAAGGTCAGATGAATATTACAAGGACTGAATGAAAATTAATGCTTCCATTATTATAAGTTTCCAAAAGGTGGTAGCAATGGTGTGCGAGAAGCTCTCATGAGTTCTTTACTATTTGGTGTGTTTTCTCTCAGTAGAAAGTTGCTATGAGAAAAAGTTAAATTGCTATTGTTCATGAAATACAGTAGAAGCCAACAATGAATACTAAGCAATGCACTGTGACTGAACTTTTTACGATTGAAGGAGCCCCTCCAACTGATATTGATGGCTAAATGCAGTGGACAACTTGTGACAGCAACCAGAGAGTTTTGCATGGGAAGGGTTGATGAACTGATAAAGAAAAAATTGATGAACCAATTGAGCAAAGTGGCAGATCATACAAATGGAAATTGCCATCAAGCTTGGCATTTCATAGAAATGTGTAGGTCACACTACAAGAATGAAAATGAGAACATTCTTCAGAACATTGTGACAGCTGGGGAAAAAAAGATGGGTTCATCATTACCTGAAAGCAAAGCACCAGTCCATCGAATAGCATCATACGGTGGAGAAACTTCCTAACAGTGAGGACAATTAACCAGTGGAACAGCTTGCCTTCAGAAATCATGAGCGTTCCATCACTGGAGGTTTTTAAGAAGAGACTGAACTGTCATTTGTCTGAAATGGTATAGGTTTTCCTGCTTGAGCAGGAGGCTGGACTAGAAGACCTCCAAGGTCCCTTCCAGCTCTATTCTATTCTAAATTCTAAGGCTTCACCTGAAAGGGGGGGGGTGGGATCCGACAACCTTCAGCAGGAAAACTTATAGTTATTCTTTGGAGGATGCAAATAGTTATTCACCTGAATGTCCTTTAACCTGGCACTGTTATCAGCTTAGAGTACAACATTCCAATGCTTAAAATGTGGAAACGATAGCTAAGCAGAGTTCAGAAGCACAGGAAGAAAAATTTGCTGCAACATGACAGTGCTAGACTTCATACCTTAAGAGCCACTCAAGAAGCCATTGTGAACTTGGATCTCGTTATTTCGTTCCATCCATCATGCAGCCCAAATCTGAGAAGCTATGACTTTCACCTTTTCCAGAAACTGGAAGAATACATTCATGGTCATCTGTTTGATTCAATAAAGAGGTAAAAAGGACTGTTAGGGCCTGGTTGAAGAGAAAAAGTATACAATTTTTTTGTGATAGCTTTAAGAAGTTTGCCCACTGTTAAAAAAATGTGTAGTAAATGCTAATGATTATGCGGAGAAATAAATACAGGTAGCAAAAGGATTTGGAGGATTATGATCCTGCTTCGTTTATTCAAATATTCCTATTAACGCTAAAATTATAGGGGTGAAAATGGGGGCATTACTTTTCATTCAATCCACATACATAGTTATTTACAGCAAATACTTGGTTTTAGAATAGAATAAGTTACTCCTACTTCTATAACTTGATTCCCTCATTTCTGAATCAACCTACACATTCAGTTGATGATGTTACTTATTTACCCGACAGATAACAAATAAACATGGCAGATATCCTTGGAGAAGGATGGCAACCTAATGTTTCTGTGCTAATTCTGCAAGATTCTGCATCATGAGAGAATCCAACACTTATTTATAGAGAAGGTGCTCATATATTGGGCACAATAGTAACCTGAAGGAATGGAGAAAACCAATAAGCTATTGATAACTCTGGGCAGCAATTCTAGTAAAAGCAGAAAACAGCACAGCAGTGTTTGTATTGGATGGGGATGGGGATGACAGAGTAGAAGAGAATAGAGAATAGAGAATAGAGAATAGAGAATAGAGAATAGAGGATAGGATAGGATAGGATAGGATAGGATAGGATAGGATAGGATAGGATAGGATAGAATAGAATAGAATAGAATAGAATAGAATAGAATAGAATAGAATAGAATAGAATAGAATAGAATAGAATAGGAATAAATAGACCTTGGAGATCTTCTAGTCCAACCCCCTGCCCGTGTAGTAATATGAGCATGGTAAACTGACTAGAATCAGGGATGGCAGATATACCAGATTTAATTTATTGCCATGGGTTTTGAACAGATACATATTTAACCTCAAAAGATGATACTCCTAAAAATCGCTGAAATAAGTTGAAAGGAAAGATCAAGAGGGTTGTATCTGTCTCAAAAAAATAATAATCACCTGATGGACTTTACACACTGGGCTTTAAGAAAGCTAATTTCAATAAACTTAGAGAGAGTTTAGGAAGGATTTCATGAATGAGAATCTTCAAAGGGAAAACAACTCAAGAAGCTTGGGAAATTTTGAAAAGTGGGATTATAAAAGCCCAATCTAGCACATTACCAATGAAGAAGAAAAATAACAGCTCTCAAAAGAAACCAACATGGCTGCATAAAGAACTCTCTGACAAATTGAAAGACGAAAAGGAGAAGTATAAAAAGTGGAAAGAGAGGTACATAACTAAGGCAGAATATCAGCGAGTAGCCCAAGCCTGCAAAGATGAAGTGAGGAGAGCTAAGGCTCACAATGAACAAAGGCTTGTGACAAAAGTAAAAAAATAACAAAGAAAGCTTCTTCCAACATGTTAAAAACAAGAAAAAAGTCAAGTAAATAATTGGTCCATTGCTGAGAGAAAGTGGCAAAAAGGTGACAAGCAGCAGGGAGAAAACAGAACTACTCATTTTTTGCATCTGTCTTTACACAAAGGGAAAAAACAGTCCATCCTATCAAAAACAGCACCACAAAAAACAGATTAGGAACACAAGTTAAAATAGGGAAGAAAATGGTAAGTGAGCACCTATCTACTGTAAGCGAGTCCAAATCACCAGGACTGGATGGATTACACCTCAGGATTCTGGAGGAACTGACAGATGAGATCTCAGAACCATTGGCTATATCTTTCAAAGATCCTGGAGCACCAGGGAACTGCCAGAAGACTGGAAAAGAGCTGCTGTAGTTCCCATCTTCAAAAAAAGGGGGAAAAAATAGATCCATCAGATCTATAGATCGATAGATCTATCAGCCTGACCTCAATACCAGGGAAGATTCTGGAAAAGCTAATCAAGCAACAAATCAGCAAACACCTAGAAGCAAACAAAGTAATAACCAAAAGCCAGCCTGGGTTTGTCAAAAACAGATCATGTCAGACTAATCTTATTGCATTCTTTGACAAAGTGACAAAGTTAGTGGACCAGAGGAATGCTGTCAATATAATTTACTTGGGCTTTAGTAAAGTAGACCATAACCTTTGATAAAGTAGACCATAACCTTTGATAAAGTAGACCATAACCTACTACTAGATAAAATAGAACAATGTGGGTTAGACAGCATCACAACCAGATGGATTCGTAACTGGCTAATCAACCGCACTCAACATGTAGTCACAATGGAACTGCATCTATATGGAGGGAAGTATGCAGTGGGATACCCCAAGGTTTTGTTTTAGGCCCAGTACTCTTCAACATCTTCATCAATGATTTGAACAAGGGTATAAATGGGGAATGCATCAAATTTGCAGATGACACCACACTAGCAGGAATAGCCAGCACTCCAGATAATAGTCTTAAGATACAAAAGGATCATGACAGGCTTGAATATTGGGCACTATCTAACAAAATGAAATTCAAAGGTGAAAAAAGTAAGGTTCTACATTTAGGGAAGAAAAACAAAATGCACAGGTACCATATATGTGGTACCTTGCTCAATAGTAGTAACTGTGAGAGGAATCTTGGAGTCCTAGTGGACAACCATTTAAATATGAGCCAGCCATGTGCAGCAGCTGCCAAAAAAGCCAACACAGTTCTAGGCTGCATAAACAGAAGGATAGAATCAAGAACACATGAAGTTAATACCACTTTATAATGCCTTGGTAAGGCCACACTTCAGAAACTGCATCCAGCTTTGGTCACCACAATGTTAAAAAAAAGATGTTGAGACTCTAGAAAGAGTGCAGAGAAGAGCAACAAAGATGATTAGGGGACTGGAGGCTAAAACATAGGAAGAATGGTTGCAGAAATTGGGTAGTTTAATTAAAAGGACTAAGGGTGACATGATAGCAGTGTTCCAATATTTCTGCCACAGAGAAGAGGGAGTCAGGCTGTTCTCAAAAGCACCTAAGGGCAGAACAAGAAGGAACTAATCAAGGAGAGAGGCAACCTAGAACTAAGGATAAATTTCCTTACAGTTAGAACAATTAATCGGTGGAACAGCTTGCCTCCAGAAGTTGTGAATGCTCCAACACTGGAAGTTTTTAAGAAGATATTGGATAACCATTTGTCTGAAGTGGTACCTGCCTAAGCAGGGGGTTGGACTAGAAAATCTCCAAGGTCCTTTCCAACTCTGTTATTCTATTATTCTGATAATTAACATAAAACCACAATGAGCAGCCCTGATCTAATGAAGTCTTTAGTAATAGTCTTTGGTAATACTTACATAGCTAGCTATTCAGTAGCTAGCCTGCCAATTGTATACCTAGTTGTGGAGCACAGCTTATGGTAGAAGTTGCAATATAAGATTACTGCTATAGCCTACTACATGAATTTCCCTTCATTGATCTGTTTACAGAAAATTGAAAAGTGTGTTCTTAATTATTTGACCTGCAGCGGGGGTCACTGGGCTATGATTTGAAGCTGTTCATCCATAATGAATTGGATGCTAGCAAAGAGAGTTGGATAAGAGTTGAAACTCAATGAATCTTTGGATGAAATATGGCAAAAGTACTTTCCAAATTCAGATCGCTTGTGGATAAAAGGTATATTTGACTGAAAGGGATGATAGGCTACCAGCAGGCAGCCTTTTAAATTGGATCATTTAAGTTCAGCAAATACTGTCTGTCTGTGAGCACACTTATTTTTAGATTTTTGAGCCGTAGGAGTTGCAGCTAAAGTGTTGGATTAAACTAAAAGGGAGCTGAAGATTGTAAATGTCAAAGAAAAATATTATTTTTAAAGGTCAGAAAGGTTTCTTAAAACTTAGGAGGATGACAAAGTTGGATAAGGCAAGAGAAGATGTTTGCAGTCAAGACAAATCATGTCTATTTCACTGTATAACAGAGCCATGAGAGTACATGAGATTAATTCTTAATAGTAGATAGTAGTTGCTGTTATTACTGTATATGAATAATAAAATATGTATCTTCTTTACTATATTTCTCTGGTACAATTCCCAATAAGAATATCTCTGGTTTTAACTCTCTATGTTGCTGCAGCATTCCCTCTAACCATGTTTGTATTTTCATCCAATATTGTTTTGCTTCTTTACACAAACACCACATACTGTATGATAATATGATCCCGGCAATTGGTGACATTTCCAACACTTAGCTGATTTATCTTTAAGCATCTTAGCTAATCTTTCTGGTGGCATATGCCATCTATAAAACATTTTATACAAATTTTCTTTATAGGCTGTTGCCATTGTTAATTTGTAGTTTCTTTCTAATAATAAGACATATTTCTAACCATCCCTAAGAAACATATTCTCATGTTTCTTAGGGATGGTTAGAAATATGTCTTATTAAGCAAGATTAAGCAAGAAGTGAGAATATGCCCAAAGCCGGGCACATTCTTTTTTGAAACAGGAGTAATGATTGTTTATAAATGCACGTTTCCTACACTTACCTTAGTTAACTATAATAGAACCATTACTACAGGTTTGTGATGCATTGCAATCATCTGCCAAACTTGTTTACCTTGATAGTGGTCAGAATACTATGTATTTCATAAATCGTGAGTGGATAAATTAAAAATGCATAAAGGTATAATATATTCTTGGGAATATATTGAGAAACTTATTTAATCCTTTTATAAGTAAAGATTATAGATATAGATTGGGTTTTTTTTGTTTTGTTTTTAATTGATATCCCCTTTTTCTTCAGTAGTATAAGGCAATGATACTCTCCAGCTATGTGGACTTCAACTCCCTAAATCCTTCTTATCAGCAGAACTACTGCTAAGCATTCCAGGAGTTAAAAGTCCGGAAATCTGGAAGGTGGCTATGTTGCTCTAACTAGTATCATGTGAATAAACAATCTATGTGACTATAGATTTTTTTTTTAAACTGAAATTACAATTTCCTTCCAGAATCACTAACCATTACTCACCTGGGAGTGCTAAGAGTCTTTGAAGTGCCAAATGATAGCTTATCCATCCATGTCAATTCTCTTTCTAGGTCAGTACTATCTTTACTGAGTGGTACTGTTCCAGGATTTCAAGCAGAAATCTTCCTTACCATTGCATAGAAATATTAGTTGCTGAGTCTGGAACTCTTTACATGTGAACATACACCCAGGCAAAGCCCCCCTTTTTAAATCTCTTGCCAGGTTTTCTTTTCAGAGTAAGAAATTGTTTGAAATAACTCTCTTCAGGGGCCTTTAAAGGTTCCTCTAGATAACTCTCCACTCGTTTCTAGCACAAACTACCCCTGCTGCTTTTAAGCAGACCCTGCCAATTTTATACAAAGCATTGCTACTACTACTGCTGCTGCTGCTATTATGACCTTTCAAAGACATTGCAGCTGAAGTGAATTATAGAATAGTGCACTGGAGGTTCAGCATTCAGTGGGAGTAAAGCTAGTTAAACAAAAGTCTTCAGCTGTAAGAAAATGCTATGACTTGTCTGCCTTGCTGGATTCCAGCCTTCATTTGCTTTTTAGTCCAAGACCTTCATCCCAGATAAGGATTTATGAAAACTTTTGTAATATAAGCTTTAGCATATTTAATTTGTAAAAACTCCATTGATTCTAGTAAAACCTACTAAGAATTTGCTTACGGCAAATATAGACAATGTAAAAATGTCAAGCCAACAGGGCTATGTTTCCATAGCTTGTTAATAGTTATTGCTGATTTCTGGACTGGGAGGCCCTGCTTATAATTACTCATCATTTTGTCAATTTCCACTTAGATTACTGCCACATATTCTACAAGTGCTGCCCTTGAAGAGTATTTGGAAGCTTCAACTGGTACAAAATGCTGCAGCAGTTGTAATATTATAGCCAAATATAATTTTAGCCTTCCTATGGAGATGATTTTCTGATCTGGTCTACCTAGTGGGGCTTACATCAGTCTTTCTAGTCTGATTGTGCTGTCCCTCTTTCTCCTCTTTATACTATGAATCAAGGAGGTATCTGCTTAAGTCAGTGGCGGGTTTCCAAATTTTTTACTTCCGGTTCTGTGGGTGTGACTTGGTGGGCATGGCATGGCTTGGTGGGCATGGCTTGGTGGGCGTGACAGGGGAAGGATACTGTAAAATCTCCAATTCTATCCCACTCCTGATGAAGGATACTGCAAAATCCCCATTTCCTCCCAATCAACTGGGATTCGGGAGGCAGATAATTGATGGCAGGGCCAGTCAGAGGTGGTATTTACTGATTCCCTGAACTACTCAAAATTTCTGCTACCAGTTCTCCAGAACTGATCAGAACCTATTGAAACCCAGCTCTGGATTAAGCTGCTCCCAAATGTTATCTCATTGCTCTACAGCAGGTGTGTCAAATTCGCATTGTCACAGTGGAGTCACATGACGTATCGGGACTTTTTCCCCCTTCACTAAACCAGGCGTGGGCATGGCCAATGTGTGACACATCCAGCCCATGGGCTGCAAATTTGACAGCTCTGCTCTAGAATTAAGAAATTTTTCAGCCCATTTTACATTGGTAATGGTTCTTCCATATGTCCGAAAGGTGCTTTTTCAAGCAGCAACTGGACTTTCTTTGCTTGAAGATATGTTGCTTCTCATTCAAGAAGCCATCCAGGTTATGGGACAACCATAACCTGAATAGTTGAGAATCTCCATAGACATTTAGCTAGGTTCTTGTATATTTACATCAAGGTCATCTTCCTTGCTCTTTATAAAAAAATACTTAATGGAGTGTGCAAATGATCACATAATTAATTTCATTTGCAAGAGAAGTAATGTAGATTAGAGCTCTACAAGGAAAGGAATAAGTCATGTCATGGTATATGACATGATTTTAGAGAAGACCAAGGAACAAGAGAAATTACAGCTAATGACTGCTGTACAGTCAAGAAAGGGAAGAAATATCAACAAAAGACTAGTACCAACAGAAGAGAATATACATAGCTAGGTTGAACTGTGGAGCCCTTCATTGTTAGTTGCAGACATTTCTGACTATGTAACATCATCACTATAATAAATGTGGGGTTTGTTTTCTGTTTATATACAGTAGCTTACCTTACCATTGCTGGTGGGGCTTCTTGGTAGTTTCTTGATTAGAATAGTTTTCTGCTTGATTGTTTGTCTGGTGTTAATCCCTGCTTATCTATATGTTGGTTGCTGAACAGGATTTTTTTGTTTTGTTTTGTTTCTTTCTTAACTTTTTTATTGTTTCTTCTGAATGGTAGATAAATGTGGTTTATCGCTATGGTTTTATAGATGTCTGTGTGCCAAGTTTCCAGAAATTCCTAGCATTTTAAAATTTAGCTTGCCCATAGTTTCCTAGTTAACTGTCTCCAGATCAGCAAAGGGTGAAATGAGACTACCTATCTCTCTATCTATCCAACCAGTACACTGAACATATATTGTAAGAAACTGGGTTGGAGCAAAATCTTCATTTAGTTTTCTAAAGAAAGAACTGATCTTCGCTCCTCCACATCCAAAAACAAGCAAAAAAAATCTCACTGCAATTTTATTTGGCATTAGGTGGGGATTAGGGCAGTTTATAACAATAGCACTTAGACTTATATATCATTTCATAGTGTTTTACACTCTCTAAGCAGTTTACAGAGTCAGTATCCCAAGTAAAACAGACAAGAAAACAAAATGAAATAATTCTACTTTTTTGTAAGGCTATATTAATGGATCTTGCACATGTGAAAGCACACACTTCTTGCCTTCACTTTAAATTATTTGATCAATTAGGATAGGCCTTTCCTAAGTCTGTTTCACCATTAAGTGACTATGGATTTCTGTCAGACTCTTCTTGACTGATTGATTCCTAGGCAATATCTCTTCCCATCTTTCCTTAAGGTCATTCATACATTCCATTCTTATTTAGCTCCTAATTCTGAGCTAGAAGTACAGAACCAGATTGTAGAACTCTGGATGACTACAAAATGGCAAAGGAGAACACAATTAATGACAATCCACATTGCAGTCCAGTTTATAGCAATATTGTTAATATGATGGATAGAGATGTGATCTCATATTAGTTGTCAGTTTGGGCTTGTGAAATGTTTGGATAATGTTTAAAATTATTCTTCCTGTGGCATTTTGTATGATGTTTGATAGGAAAAGAAGCTAGTAAAGCTAGTAAATGATTTATTTTTTAGTAATCAAAAAAATAAAAAAGGTACAGTAGGTACCTAGGCTTCCCCAAAAAGCATGAAGCAGAATCCTGGTCCCGACAAAACCTCTTTTAATAAAGGAATGTGAATTCCTCTTATTCACATTCAGGAAAGGCCTGGCAACCAGTCTTTCAAAGGTGAATTTATGACCACAAACCTTACCTAGCTTGGAAAGCTGCCATGTAAATATTTTCCAAACGCAATGCCGTGCAAGGAGAGACTTGGCACAGAGTCTCTCATGGACAGATCTTCACACTCCTGCACCAAATGAACGAATGAACGAATTGTTTCCTGAAAAAACCCACTCTCCTTTCGCTCTTTTATTTCCTATGGGAGGGGCCATTCATCGTCCACTTGTGGCCTTACTCCCAAGTTGACCCTTGTTCTTTAGCTGTTCCCTTAGTCTGGCAACTCTGTGCATGCACACACTGGGAACAGGCTCCAGTTGTTCATCTGCCTCACTGATGTCTGACTCCGAAGGCAACTGATAACTGGCATATTCTCCTGGCCCCCTCTCTGCCTCCGACGCAGAGCCTTCATCAGAGCCTTCCCCAGACTCCAGGACTGGCCCATGTTCCTCCCCAACCTCCTCACTGTCTGAATCTGCTGACTGCTGACAGGCCACAACAGGTACGGACTTGTGGAAATGACAACAAAAAAGCCAGATAGTATCATGATAGATATTAAAAATGGACCCTACTTGTAGCCTGTCATTATTCAAAGCTTTAACTGTAAGCATACAGTACTGCCCAAAGATCACCCACACAAATGCTAGGTCAGTTTCTGTGATGTGAAGAGTAAGACAATGAGCCTGAGTGGTGTAGGAGGCTAATGCCTCCTACTAAGGCAATAGTTAACATCCAGCTGCCTGCAATTACTGTGAGTTCAATCCTAACCAGGCTCAAGGTCAACTCAGCCTTCCATCCTTTCTAATGTGGGTAAATTGAGGACCCAGTTTGTGGGGGCAATAAGCTGACTTTGTATAAATGTACAAAAGTATGAAGGCTATTGCTTAACGCATTGTGAGCCGCCCTGAGTCTCCGGAGAAGGGTGGCATATAAATCAAATTTAAAAATAATAAAAAATAAAAAAGACAAGCCTCCACTTTATTACTAATTTTTACCCTTCCCATTTAATCTACCTGGTGTTATACTAATAGAATCTTATACGATAGCATTTCATTAAAGAGGAATATCCAATTCTTCATCGTCATCAGGAAAAATGTGGCTTTGTCCATGTGGTTCATGTGAATACCTACTCTCTGACTTGTTTGCTTTTCAATTGTTAGTAATTTCCACTTCGTGACAATTACTGAATCCTTAACCTATTTGCAAAGGTATTTTCAGCAGTATGTAAAACAGAATGTTTTAGACTCATGTACTTAAAGAGTTGAGGAAGTCCAGCACAAAGATTTCAAATACGTTAAATTTGTAAGTGGTTACTGTAAGTTGGATAGGATTTATTTCCAGGGATGTGTTTGTGTGATATGTCATTGCATAAGGAATTCTGGACTTTATATATACAGCTATTGAAGTGGACAATATTTTTTGAATTTTACCAGTATATTTCATATAGATTACCTCCTTTTCCATTCTGAGTCTAGGAACAGGATTTGGATGTTTGATGTCTCAACTTAATCAAGACATTTAAAACATTACTGTACAGCAGGGAGAAGTTGGGTTATAAAACCAGTTTTAATTAGAACAGCTAACATTCAGAGGAAACTTTGAAGCTTTTAGATGGAAAATTAGAGATGGCGTTAGAAGGCGATAGGAGCTTGTAAAATGTAAAACTCTTTGAAGTTATCCTTTCTGTGAAATTTGTTCTCTGCTCACTGCATTATGTAGTACAGTATATAGACGCTAAAGAATTTTATAAACTTTTCTAAGTTTAGAATTTTCTAAACTCTCATTCTTTAGGCTATCAAAAGTTCTTTTTTAGATTGTTCTTGTCATTTGTTTCAGTTATATTCTATTGGTGGTAAATTATTTATAAATTAAGTCTCTTAAGTGAAGTTTCTAAAAGAGTAAGTATATAGGTACATCAATGGTATTTCTTTGATGACAATGTGAAAGTGATTTACTACAGCTGCTTCTAGATTATTTCTTCTCAACTTTCCAGATTATTTCAGTTTTGTGATATGCTGGTCCATTTCAATGCTTTCCTCTCCAAAGCAGCTCAAAATTTTTAAGTATATGGAAATAAAAGTCTAGTATCGAAAAAGAAAAAGAACCTATGCCACTTTTTCAATCAGTAATGTGCAGAAAATACAATACAAATCCTATAAATAATCCTATGCATATTCTTACCAAATTACTGCTCATAATATAAATGAATAATTAAAATACTTTTAAAAAACCAATTGTTTCTCCTGTATTGGATAGTGAATTGAACTATAGCTAAGACAAATCAATCTTCATCTTTGACAATATGTTGTTTTTTTTTACAATAAAAACCCAATTTGCTATATTAAGGTTTTTTTGCCACTTTTTAAAAGACTCTCCTGTTAATTCAAAATCTGTTTACCTACAGAGTTCATTTCTAGCAAAATTCATGCTTCTGGGATTTTTTTCCGGGTCCATTTTTGCCCAACTTCATATTTCTTTCTCTCACTTTCACGCTTTTATCTTTTTCATCCAACCTTTCCTCAAGTCCTTATTGTGTTTGCATCTTTTTCTGCCCCTTTTCAAATAAACTCTGGGCTCTCTCTCTCTTTAGTTCCTTTGCTCTTCGTACCCTGAATCATGCTATGATTTATGGGATTCATGGACACAACTAGGACACAACTTTTGGGTAGTACAAACCTATTGGCATGGTTTCTCCCAGAACTCAAACAGCCCCCACCCTACTGGTATTTCAAAGGGCCTGAAGACCTGGCTCCCATGTCTTTGTTAAAGACAACTGACGTCCTGTTCTTTCTTTTTTGATTCCCTCTTGGTTAGTTTTAATTTCCATTGCTGTTCTTTTGTCTTCTGCTATTTTTATTTTCTAACATTTTCTTCTTCCGTAAATGTTTTTAACAATTGTAACTACAGATAGGCCTTGACTTACAACAGTTCATTTAGTGATCATTCAAAGTTACAATGGAACTGAAAAAAAGTGATTTATGACTGGATTTTTTTACCTATGGTCGTGTGATCAAAATTCAGGCACTTGGCAACTGATTCATGTTTATGATGGTTGAGTGTCCTGGAGTCATTTGATCGCCTTTTGCAACCTTCTGATAAGCAAAGCCAATGGTGAAGTCAATTGACTTAACAACCATGTTACTAGCTTAACAACTATAGTGATTCATTTAACAACTGTGGCAAGGAAGGTTGAAAAGTGGGGCAAAATTCACCTAACAAATATCTCACCTAGCAACATAAATGCTGGGCTCAATGGTGGTTGTAAGTTGAGGACTACCTATATATTATAGTTGATTAATGTTACAGACTGGAACTGCATTTTGTCACTTTCAGAGGAAGAAATGGCAGACTGAAGAAAGCTCCAAAAAAAATCCAAACCAAAGACTATAGCAGAATGAACACCAGTAAGTAGACCAGCTCTTTAAAACTTCTCCAGACAAGAAGAGGACTTGAGATCACAAGTGCTCCAGACAGCTACTCCAGACAGCTACTCCTCAAAGGGAGGTTTACAGTTCTGGGAGGCAAAGGAATAACCATCTTGCTCATACTGCAGTCAGTATTTTAGAAAGTATACATACCTCCTTTTCTAATATCTTTCAGAAATTGCTTGTTAACTGTTTCAGTTATTAAAAACCTTTGGATTAGTAAATTTGACAGTACTAGGTGAGTTTGCTTCAAACCTTACTGAAAGTTTAAAAACCTTTTAAAATATTTTTTTAATAAACAGCAAAAAGGTGATTAAAACTCTGATTTTAAAAAAGTTAGAAATGGCTAAGAATCAAGATAAATTTGAAATAAGATTTTGAAATTATAAAAATCCTCCCCATCGGAAAATGTTTTTGTTTTGATTTTTAAAAAGTACTTTAAAATAGTTTTTAATAATTGGAAACTAGAAGCAAAAAAAGATTACAAGTATAGGAGAGGAATAAATAACCTTGCTTCACAATTGCAGAACAAAGTATAACATTCCAACATTGAGTATATTAAAAGATATTTTTGAAAAATTGCCAGTTAATTTTAATCGTGTCAACAGAACGTCTGTATCTATGGAGATATTGTTTTTAAAAAATGTTATGGATGAGAAACAGATATTACTTGACAAGATTGAAGATTCTGAATTAAAAGTGGATTTACAAATGATAGTCCACAAGAACAACATGGAAAAAGATACCAATATTATCCTGGACACACAAAAGAAACCAGGTGATGTTGTAATAATTAAAAAGGATATTCAAACAATAAAACCAAGAGAATGATCTGGATAATATTGTTATATTGGATTTACAAAAAAGGCTTTTAAAATTTTTGAAGAATCTCATGAAAAGAGACAAAGAAACATAAAACAAATTCTATGACGTTATTTGAATGGAATAAAGATTTTAAATTGTTAGAGGTGAATGACTATAATTTGATTAAGATTAAAATTGTTATTTCTGGTCATCCTTAATAGATTTTTGCTAACAGTGGGACTGAAATAACAATGCTTTATGGATGATAGGATTTGGGGAGAAGAGATCATTGTATTTTAAGAAGATGTGATAATATACTAAGATTATACTTGTGATGAAGGTGGGAAATCATTTTTCTTTCAATAAATTTTATTTAAAATTATTCTAAACAAATAGAACTAATACAAGAAGCTAATACAAAAATACATTAAAAAACATTAGAAAGTGTGGGGGGGAAATCTCAAAGAAAAAAAAAAGGGAAATAATAAGAAACTTCCTCCTTCATTCCCAGCAAGTATATTCAACATTAACAACTTATCTCTGTATTTTAAAATACAACTTAATACATCTTTATTCCATACCTTATCGCATTTTCTATGAAATCACCTCTAAATCTTCAGTTCTCCTTAGTAATCAGCCAAGGTGCAATATCCACCTCATCCCACTTTTTAAAAATCAAAATCTAATCTCAATTAACAATAAAACATTATAAACAGTTAAAAGATATTTTATAAACATCATAATACTAACCCCTTATTTACAAACCAAAAATAGGAAACTAACCCATGAGACCTATTTGAATATTTCCCCAAAAAAAGCACAATCCAGTCAAGATAACTATTAGAAGTAACAACTTATTATTTAACCATAACCAAATAAGCCAATTTTATATTTTTATTAAGTTCCATAAAGTTCTGGCTGCTATTTTCTTCTTTTATATTTTTCTCTTCTCTCAAAATTTTTGCCATATTTATTCTAGTCCATTTGTAATCTCCATGTAGTAACTCCAGTAAGTCTCTTATACTCCAATTTAAAAAGATGTTCCTAATCACTCTTTAGATCCATTATTTGTGTGACAATCTGAGATTCTCAGTCATTCAGGTCATGGCTGTCCCAAAGGTACTTTTTCAGGAGGCAACTGGACTTTGTTTTTTTCTTTTGAAGGCGTTTCGCTTCTCATCCAAGAAGCTTCTTCAGCTCTGACAGGATAGTGGGGAATGGAAGAGTTTTTATTCCTTGCAGACAGCTGGTAATCTGCATCCTTTTAGAGGGTCATTGAAGCACTTGGAGGTTTACCTGTATCAGGGTCACCTGAGTATTGCTCCTGGTTCCTGTAGTCTGCAATTTTTTTCCCTCTGGAAATCCATTCCTACCCCTACACCATTCAAAGGGTGTTCATCCCAAATTGTATAACTAAAATGGTGTGAAGTAGAGAGGGTCAAGAGGTAATATTAAATTATTAGATTAAGAATTAAGGGAACATGTGTAATTATATTAATGGAAGATCTCCATGAAACTGATGCTTCAAATGATTAACCACTTATAAATGTTGAGTGTATAATGTATTTTTTATGTTTTGTTATACGTGTTGTATTTTTTTTTGTATATTATTTGTTAAAGTTTATAAAAAAAATTTTTTTTTAAATAAAATGGTGTGAAGTAGGAATGGATTTCCAGGGAAAAAATTGCAGACTAAAGGAACCAGGAGCAATACTCAGGTGATCCTGTGGACACAGATAAACCTCCATGTGCTTCAACAACCCTCTAAAACAGTGGTTCCCAAAGTGGGGCCCAAGCCCCACAGGGGGGCAATTTGATTTTTAATGGGGACAATTTGAACCTTGTTTAAACCAAATTAATGGCCTTTTAGGCTTCTTCTGCGTGAATAGAGTTCACTTTTTGAGTAAAGAAAGAATTATAGGTCACGGGGGGGAGGGGCATCAGGATTTTAGAAATGCTTATCAGGGGTGGGTTCTACTTACCTCCGCTACCAGTTTGCAATGGGAGCATGCACAGAAACTTCTGCACATGCGCAGATAGCTCTTGATGAAGTCTGGGCGAGTGGACGGAGTCGCCTGCTGCCGTTACTACCAGTTCACAAGAACTGGACCGAACCAGGAGCAACCCACCACTGATGCTTAGATGGGGCATGGCCAAAAAAAGGTTGGTAACCACTGCTCTAAAAGGATGTAGATTATCAGCTGTCTTCAAGGAATATAAATCCTTCCATTCCCCACTATCCTGTCAGAGCTGAAGAAGCTTCTTGAAGCAAAACGTCTTCAAAAGAAAAAACAAGAAAGTCCTGAAAAAGAACCTTTGGAACTTTGTGTGATTTTTAAATTTTTAATTAATCATTCAATTATATTTGTAAATCCATTATTTCCATCTCTTTCTTATAGGTTATACATTTTAAGTCCACCTTAAAGTCTACTTCAATTATCCTTAAAGGGACTTGTTCCTCTTCCATTATGACTTTTGGGTCTAATATTGTTAAAAGTGTTATCTGGGCTGAGTTTGATCCTGTGGCTCCCGAGGACGTGGACAGGTTTCTGGGAAGACTGAACGCAACCACATGTTTATTGGACCTGTGTCCCTCCTGGTTGGTGCTGGCCTCCCGGGAGGTTACACGAGGCTGGCTCCAGGAGATTATAAATGCTTCTTTGAGTGAGGGTGCCCTACTGGCCGCCTTGAAGGAGGCGGTGGTGAGGCCCCTCCTCAAGAAGCCCTCCCTGGACCCAGCTGTTTTGGCTAATTATCGTCCAGTCTCCAACCTTCCCTTTTTAGCAAAGGTTGTTGAGAGTGTGGTTGCGTGGCAGCTCCCCCGGTACCTGGATGAAGCTGTCTATTTAGACCCACTCCAGTCCAGCTTCAGGTCTGGATACAGCACCGAAACGGCATTGGTCGCGTTGGTGGATGATCTCTGGAGGGCCAGGGGTAGGGGGTACTCCTCTATCCTGGTGCTGTTAGACCTCTCAGCGGCTTTTGATACCATCGACCATGGTATCACGTTGCGCCGGTTGGAGGGACTGGGGGTGGGGGGCACCGTGTTACGGTGGTTCTCCTCCTACCTCTCCGACCGGTCGCAATCTGTGTTGACAGGGGGCAGCGGTCGACTCCGAGGCGCCTAGTGTGTGGGGTGCCACAAGGGTCGGTCCTCTCGCCCCTCCTGTTCAACATTTATGTAAAGCCGCTGGGTGAGATCATCCGTGGTTTTGGGGTGGAGTTCCATCAGTACGCTGACGATACTCAGCTGTACATCTCCACCCCAGACCACCCCAACGATGCCGTGGAAATGATGTCCCAGTGCCTTGAAGCCATGCGGGTCTGGATGGGGAGAAACAGGCTTCGACTCAACCCCTCCAAGACTGAGTGGCTGTGGCTGCCGGCGTCCCAATATAGCCAGCTGACACCATCGCTGGTTATTGGGGGCGAATCATTGGCCCCCACGGAAAGGGTGCGCAACTTGGGCGTCCTCCTGGACCCACGGCTGTCTTTAGAGGATCATACGACAGCTGTGGCCAGGGGGGCTTTCTATCAGGTTCGCCTGATACGCCAGTTGCGGCCCTTTCTAGATCGGGACTCCCTACGCACAGTCACTCAGGCGCTCGTCACGTCTCGCCTGGACTACTGCAATGCTCTCTACATGGGGCTCCCCTTGGGGTGCACCCGGAGGCTCCAACTGGTGCAGAATGCGGCCGCGCGGGGGATTATGGGAGCGACGGGGCGCTCCCATGTGACACCTCTCCTGCGTGAGCTGCATTGGTTGCCGGTGGACTTCCAGGTGCATTTCAAGGTGTTGGTAATCACCTTTAAAGCACTCCATGGCTTAGGACCGCCTTCTACCGCCAATTGCCTCCCACCGGCCGGTTCGCTCCCACAGAGAGGGCCTCTCAGGGTGCCGTCAGCCAGACAATGCCGGCTGGCGACCCCCAGGGGGAGAGCCTTCTCTGTGGCAGCCCCTACCCTCTGGAACAATCTTCCTCCAGAACTGAGAATGATCTCCGACCTCCGGACTTTTCGTCGGGCCCTGAAAACTTATCTTTTTCAGCTTGCCGGTTTAGCCTGATCCCTGCTGAATTTTAAATTTTTAGAGTTTTTAGAGTTGATGTATTTTAATATCTATTTGTTTTTAATTTTCAGCCAAATTTATATTTGTTTTATAATATTTTAACTTTTATGTATTGGTTTTTTACTCGGCTGTCCACCGCCCTGAGTCCGTAAGGAGAAGGGCGATATATAAGTCTAATAAATAAATAAATAAAAGTAGAAGGCTCACATGAAGTATTAGTTCTGTTATATACTGCTTTAATAAGACCACACTTGGAATACTGCATGCAATTTTGATCACCAAAATACAAATGAAAGCAACAAGGTTCAAAGGAAAGCTACAAAGATCTGGAGACTAGACAGTATGGTGGACTATTAAGGGAACTAGGTATGTCTAGCCTAACAAAGAGAAGGATTAAGGGTGACATGATAGCAGTCTCCAATATTTAAGGGGTTGTCAGAGAAATGAGGGGGTTGACTTATTTTCTAAAGGACCCGAGGACAGGACAAGAAGAAACTAGCGGGGTGACTTCTAGTTGGCGCCGGGTGATTCAGTTGGGAAATGGTGGGGCTCTTATGAGCTCCGCGAAAACCTCAACTGGTGAGCCATTGCCGACAGGTCTGTGGAACTACCCTGCCCTGTAGGGACAGGGGAAGAGAGAGGGACCCCTTGGATGGCCGAGAGGAACGGGCAGGTTCCTCAGGGCCAGAGGAAGCCCTCTGAGCCAGCAGTGGGTGAGCAGCAGTCATGGTGACTACCCTGAAGCCCGGGCCAACCAGAGAAAGCACGGTGCTGGAGGAAGAAGGAAAAGTGAGAGTGAGGCATTCGGAAGCCAGGTAAGCAAGATCAAACCCAGGCAGGAACAGTGTTTAAACTGTGAATATTGAGAAGTGTTCCCCAGCCTTAATTAGCGGCTCCGATGTATTAAGGCAAGAAGATCTGCAAAATACTTTTTAAAAGGGAAAGACCCACCAAAGGATTATGGATTTTATTGCTAATTTGGAATGATTGCCTTTTTGGAAAGTTATAAATTTTGAAAACTGTTCTTTTTTTTTCTAAATGAGATTATTGTTGGAAGAGAGAAAAAGGAAAGAGGTGATAAACAGGACTTTTTTAAAAACAAAGAGAAAAGACAAACGGATAGCCTTGTAATACCCAAAATGGAGACTGTGAAGAAGTTAAAGTTCTGATTGCTAGCAACTCGGAAGACAAACTAAATGTCTTGTTATTTTAACTGGATTACTTTGGCAACAAATAAGGAATTTTGACTCTGGGGATACTTATTCTGTCCATTGAAAGCTTTATTGAAGGAAAGAAAAAAGAAATAAAATGTTATAACTATAACTGAATTAACAGGCACAGCAAAAAAAGGAAAAAAGGCGTGGCACTAAGAGATGATGATATTATACATGGAATGATATAAAAGAACTAAACTCTATAGAATTTTTAACATTGATAATATTGAAATTGAAAGAACAATTTTGGACAGATTGGACAAAGATTTATATTAGGTTGGAAGATAAAAAAAACAATAGTTTGATTAAAATGGAAATGTAATGCTTAATGCATATTTGAAGTCTGAATATTGATATGAGGTATATTTTTTGTGTTTCCCTTTGTTACCTTTTTGAATTTCTTTCCTTTCTTGATAGTTTTTTCTTTTTTATTTCTACTTTCCCTCTTCTCCTTTGTTTTTGTTTTCCTTTCCTTCTCTTTTTCACCTTTTATTCCCATTCCTTTTAAATTGGGTTATATAAACATATGTATTTGGTTATGAAATAAGACTATAAATGAATGAATGAGAACATGATTTTTCTAAATGCTCTAAAAACTTAAATGAATTTTTGAGATTTAAAATAAATATGAAGTAGATGATTTTAAATATTTAAGAAGATATTTGTTAAAATTTACGCTGAGTCAAATTGTGGTATCTGAAAAAGCAAATTATGTAATATGTGAATTAGTTAAAATGAAATAGCTAAAACAACAGATGCAGGCGTGGAGGAAAATATGTTGGTAACACCAGCCAAATAAGAGGAGACTCAGAGAATATGCTGGAAATCAAATAATAGTGGGAGGTTCGGAGAATATGCTGGAAACCAGCCAAAATATAATATGTTGGAAATTAGCCAACAACAGGTGGAGGTATGGAGGTGATTTTGCTGGAAATCAGCCAAATAATGGAGGTTTGGAGGAGACTATGCTGGAAATCAGCCAAAATACAATACGTTGGAAACTAACCAGCAGGTTGGAGTTATGGAGGTGCCTATGCTGGAAATCAGCTAAACAAAAGCTGGAGGTATGGAGGAGGATATGCTGTTAATTAGTCAAACAATAATATGCTGGAAATCAGCCAATAATAGGAGGAGATAGGGAGGATTTTGAGATCAATTTGAGAATATGAAATATGCAAAACTGAAGGCAAATTGATAAAGCTTTAAGGATTAAAGATCTGATGAAGGGGTCAAGAGATTAAGACATATGGAATTTTGATTTATTATTTGAAATAAAAAATAGAGCTGTATCTAAGTTGAAATTACAATGTGTGGTTAGAAATTGTAACGTAAATAATTAGACTGAGATTAGAATATTTTTTCTTCTTTTTTTAATGTTTTAATATTGATGTCAAAAGGTGTAATGAAGAGAGTTTGGAAAAGAACCAGAGATAATTGAACTTATAAATGAACATAACAATGAATTAAATGTGTACCTGGAAATTAAATTGGTATAATAGAATGGTTCTGATTAAGATATTAGAATTTATGACTAAAAATTTCTGTTTTGACTTTGAATTTTAAAAGATATAATGGGAAATTGTGAATGGAACTTTTTCAAAATGTAAGCGATTGTACCTATTCATGACCAGATCGAGACTTCACTCTCGAAAGAGATGTATTTTATGTGTTATGTTGGAAAAAATAAATATTTTGAAAAAAAAAAAGAAATCAGTGGAAGCTCATTAAAGAGAGTTCCTATCTGAAATAACAATTTTCCCAATAGTAAGCAAAATTAACCAATGGAACAGCTTGCTTTCTGAAACTGAGGGTCTCCATCGCTGGAGATTTTTGAGAAAAGATTAGACAATCATTTGGAATGGTGTAAGGAGTCCTGTCTTGTGAAGGGAGTTGGACTAGAAGATCGCCAAGATTCCTTCCAGCCCTATTAATTCTATGGTTTCCTTTAAAGAGTTATAATCTGGTACTAATACCACTTGACCAATTCAGTACACCACCACATGGGAGTAACTTAAAACCTTTAACTGTAGGACTTTAAAACTATGTTGAACATATTCCCATTTTTATAAGTGAGCCTGATAATTTTAGCAAGAGACTATACAGATGACAGTAATTTTGTCAAAAAAACACAATTCCACACTACCATGTCACAGAAACAAATGAATAGGTCTTTGTGTCCCTCATTTTTCCTTAGAACTGCGTCAAATATTTGGTAATCGCCATTAAAGCCAATTCTGGATCTGCTATCTTCACAACAGGTTGGGGTTCACTGGGAGCCTTTACTGACACTCTGCAAGGCAAGATTTTTAAACCATGGTATTACCTGGTAATTCTATAGAGAATACTGTAAATGACAAAGAATAATTTAAAGGGATGATTTTAATGAGATATAATTTGCATAGCACTAGGGTTTCCAGTGTGGCCCTTAGCCTGTCAGTGTGCCCAGACATTTTCCATTGTGTCTGTCAGACTCCTTTTTCAGACTTAGAAATTTATTCCAATAATGTCTTTTAGCACTGTAAGATTAGGAAATGAAATCCTAGCTGTCCACAATTAAATGCTATTTTTGGAAATGTGCACATTTAGTCAAAGATAGAAAATTAAACATGTTTAAAAATGGAGCATCATATATAAGGATGGAGTGGGTCAAGTGGATAGCAAGTTTTTGAATTGATAAATTGATTGGCAATTGATTATGCTAACCCATGACAGTCATTCTATAAAACAGTAATACTCCCAAGCAATGACCTTGTGAAAATACCATTCAATGCACCCTCAAAACCTTGGGGACTCTCTGATGTTGAGTATTCAATATACTTAAATCACCTAAATAGTTATTCTGATAATCCTGCCAAATCGATATAACCAATACCAATATAAGAAACTGGGGAGAGTAATGTAAAGGCAAGAACTTGTCTAAAGTTCAAAATTGAGATCTGAACATCCCATTCAAAATTGGTTCTTTCAGCTGCCATGTTATGGTATCTGGTCTACCCAGTTTTTCTTTAACAAGTGTTGGTAAATTTCTATAGCATTGTCCATTTCTAAAAATAGTTTACCTGTGTGTTCCTCTAAAATTAAGGACACACATTAGGTATCAATACTGTTTTCATTTTTTTTTATCTCTGGAAAATAACAAATCACCTTAAAAATTTCCATCTTACAGTCCAAAATACAAATCTGAAAAATGCTATAAAAACTATGAGAACTAGGCAACTCCTTACTGCTGCATATTTTAAATCAGGTCCATTCCAAACTTCATATTTCGGTGATGCGGTTTAAATATTCACAAAAGTCTGAAAACTGGCAACATTGGGTTCAGAATACAGACATGATTACACTATAGTCAACACCCATACTCATAGTGTTTTAAACTGAAGTCAGTAATAAAATATGTTCCTTAGGAAATAAACATATATATTTTAGTTAGAAATTATAGTAGCAGCATTAAAATGCTGTCATAAAATTCCAAATGACATGTATGAAATAAATATTTTATATGCAGATAAGGAATGAATCCAGTACTTTCTTATATTTCATACTGTTGTATAGATACAATAGTAAGTTTTGATGTTTTTCTCCAAGTACAAAGAAAAAGCTTTCCATTTATTGTTAAAGCAAAACAGAGAGCTACATCAGTTTTAAACAATTCAGATAGCAACTCAAGCACCTGAGTAAGTTTTATAAGAACGTTTTATGAGTATACCCACATTTATACGTGAATCTAAACACATTCTTACAAAATGTTCTACTAGAAATATACCCAGATGGACGTAAGTATACAATAGCAAAAGCTTCAAGCTCCACTTAATAAGGTAATTTTTGATTAAAAAATAGAAGGCAAAATGTACCTACATTAGGAAAAGCTTTTACAGTATAATACTAAGACAGTCACAAAGTTAAGAAAATACTGATATCAAAGGTACAAACAATCACAGTATTAATAGACAAAATATACAAGGGAATCTTATACATAAATAAAATGGATTTGCATTTCCATATGCTCCCAGTGGCTGCCACAATCATCAATTGGCGCTCATTTTGCCATCTGTAGGATTCCTTAAATTGTAAATAATCAGTTTTCTTGGCAGTTTGATCTTCATTTCTAACTGGCTTCTTTTTGAGATTCTTCACTGCATAATTTCAAAATAATGCAAGATAGCCATTATATGTTGAGGCATGAAAACATAGCCAGTGTAAAGTGCCATTCCAATAATAGACACCAACATGGAATCTGAATGAAAGTAAAGGAAAGCATAAAAGACTACAAAAATGGATTACCAACATCTCAAATGATATAGTAAAAATGTTTAACATGCATTCCTATTATATTTACCAAAATCCTATGAAGTTAAATGGTTTTTAGTACAGAGATGGTACAACTATCAAAAATAGTCTTTGATTAGTCTGACTCAACAAATAACTGTTCAACTTCTCACTGCAGATCTTCAAGGTAAGAGCTTTTGCAACTTTAACAGAAAGGAAAAGTGATTAATAATCAGACATTTGTAACAGTAAAAACCAGCTCTCAGAAGCAAACTTAGCACATTTATTACCTCAGATCATTGCTTAAATTCAGGCTCAGCGTAATTTCTTCACTAATAGCAACCTAGCAATAGACTGACAGGAATATATGGATGCAGACACTGCATAAACTGATGTGGATTATAAAGTATATTTAAACAACAGTAGTAATCAGGACATATTTTATCAAATTTCAGAAGAGAGGCAATTCAACCACTCCTCCTTTTTTTCTCTTTCAGGAAGATTTCTGAAAGAAGGGGAGAAAGCAAGAGTCTTTTCTTGTATGAAATCCTTGAAACATTTTGACCCAGTCTCTGAAGAGGGAGTGGATATTGCTTCTCAACAGGACAATTCAAGCTGAACAATTGTCAGTTCTGACCAACAAAATTCTGAAGACTAGGAGGTGGGATCCAATTCCAATTTTCTATCAATAGGACAGTTTCCTTAACGTAATTGCAAAAGATCCACATCTCCTCTCCCTCAAAATCTGTTCTGAAAGCTTAGGGAAGAAATACTGCAGCTGTAAAATATTTTTCTGTTTACGCAGTGCTCAGCACATTTGTAACAAAAGCCACAATGTCAGTATCACTGTTACAGAACAGTATAAACAGTATGCTATGAGAAACTGAGCTAGCAGTATTACATAAAAAATACAATTACCAAATAAAAGGAGTTATACCACTGTTACCCCAGATTTGAGGGAATTATGATAGCAAAATATACATGTCACAAGATACATTTCAAACAAGACTATCTTGCAGTATCAACAGTAATTTAGATGGAAACAAAAGAGCATTGTTGAAGCCCAATCCACTCAACTAAATTTGGATTTAGTTTCTCTGCAATATTTGCTCACTTTCTCCATGGGAGATCATAGAAAATAAGAGAAAGGATCATTTGCAAGAACTAAGAATCTATACAGGGGTCCTGAATGAATAAATTACTTATTTAGCAATATAGATATTAAATATTAGCAGGTGGCAAGCACCACTTTAAAGAGGCATTATTCTTCTGAAAGGAGGAATTGTTTCTATGTTAATTCCAAGGCTAAGAAAAGAGTAGTACATGGAGGACATAAAATACAATCTTCTAAAATAAAAATTGATTATTCTGGATTTTTTTTAGCACATATAATCATATATATTAATGTAAATCATTATTACCATACTAATTTAGAAACAAAGATTTGATCTGCTTTAAAAATATGTTAATTTAATGGCTAGGGAACAAAGAACTTTTATGAATTATATTTACTGTGATTTAGTAAAAAGCACAATTTATTATTAAATAACCCACTTTTCCTACAGCAGCTGAAGGTGGCATACATAGCACTTCCTCTTACAACGTTTCCACCACCCTGAAAAATATTCTGTGGAAGTCGGCATCTTTGACTTATGACAACTGATCCCAAAACTTCTATTCTAAGATAATTGGTAAGTCGTGTCCCATTTTACAACCTTTCTTGCGCAGATGTTAAGTGAATCACTGCAATTAAATTAGTAATACAGTTGTTAAGAATCTGTCTTCCCCATTGACGACAGAAGGTTGCAAAAGGTGATCACTTAATCCCAGGACATTACAACCATCATAAATATGAACCAGTTGCCAAGTTTCCAAATTTTGATCACATGATCATTGGGCTGCTGCAATGGTAATGAGAAAAATGGTCATGTCACTTTTTTCAGTCCCATTGTAACTTTGAACAATCACTAAATGAATGGTCGTAAGTCGTGCACTACCTGTAGACTGTGACTGACCAGACACAAAGTGGACTTTCACATCTAATTAACTATATGAATTGAATTCTCCCCAGTCCTATTCAACTGTTAATCACTATACCAACTGGTTCTTACTGTAGAGTTTATAGGAAAGCTTTGGTTATCCCATCAATTGCAAAATACTGAAGTGTATATTGTCTAACTTCTGCCTTTAAAGATTTTGGTTAAATAATTAGCAGTAAAAGAAAACTAGCAGTAAATTAAGGAGTGTTCTAAGGACTGGCAAGAAAATCAAGGAAATCAAGCTGAAAGATGTAACAGATGCCATAAACTGTTCCTACATGACAAATACAAAGGACTGCATTGGCAACCAAAATCTGTAGCATGTTTTTAGAACCTAAAAAAGGATGATAGGTTGAAATTGCAACAAAAGCATGTAATTAAGACCTAAGTTTGGAATAAGGTTTTTAAAAAATGAATCTTGAATAACTTTACTGATATCAGAACTGGATATATCTATCTCCCCAGCAATCCTGTGGGTAGTATAGACAGAAAACTACCGACTGATTGTCACGCAGTGAGAATATCTCCTTTAACACATAATATATCCTCCATAGTTAAGAAAAGTGGGGAAATATGGCTTCAATTTCCACTTTGTGCCTCCCTTTTAAGGGTCGACTGCTAAGTGCCTAAATAGAGGAAATTGAAGGGTGTAAATCCAGACATTGTCTTTAGAAGTAAAATACTAGGCACTAATAACAACAAACGGCTTTTCAAGATGGGGTAGGAAAATAAAAATGATAGGTTAAAATATGTCTGAAAGTACATTAAGCTTAGCCACAACCTTCTTCCCAAGAAGGCACAGGATTAAGATGACAGCCCTGAAATACAATCAGACCTTATTTTCCATCTCTGAGCTTTATTCGGCTTCCACCAAACCACAGCACAAAACATTTCTATTTTCGCACCCAGCCTGAGCAAGGCATCCTTAGTTGCGTTGTTGTTAAAAAGTAGCACTTTAACCAAAAGCCTCTGAGTCAAACGAAGTACAAAGCAAAGTATAAGTACATATTCAGGTAGCAACGACGCCTTGAAAACGAGTAAAGGCTGGAAATAGAACAATAAGGGAGGCAGTTAATTTTTGTGCCACTGGTTTTCTGCTTTCTATGGAGAACTTCCACTCCATAGAAACCTCTCCAAAAGCCAGTGGCGCACATACAGAGCACCTTCCTCGCCTCCGGCCTAAGGGGTTGCCCAGCTAAAGCAAGTCCCCAAGGCCACCCACTGCCACCTATTCCCATCCGCCAGCGTCCAAACCGGCCACGGCAACCTGCATGCGGCTTAACGGGAACTTTCCCGACGGAGCCAGGTATCTGTCGGCCTGGGACGACAATAAAAAGAGCGAGTAAAGGATACTGAACACCGTCCGCTCCCAGGGCTCCAGCATGTAAAGAGCCGTCACCAGCAGATACTGGTAATAAAGCCACGACATTCGCTTCCAGGCCGAGCTGAACGCCATTTCCCCGGCAGGGTCTCGGTACGTAAGAGCGCGTTAGCGAAACGCACCGGCAAGCTGAGGTCGAGAGGGAAAGGCGTCTGTGTCGCCCAGCTTCGCCGCGGATTGGCTGCGCCGCTTCCCGACTGCCCCTTCTTGTTCTTTGCCCGGCCGAGCCACGCCTTGAGGCGGGAATCCATGCGCCAAGTTTCGCAATAAGGAGAAACGACGCACTTTCTCAGCCGGCCCAGAGAAAACGCGATCCTGCTTGCTGTCTTTGAGGCGGCGCAGTGGGGTTTTTTTTTTTTACCCCGGAGGCCTGCGCCAGCCTACGGGAGTGCTAGCTTAAGAAGGAGGGAGTCCAGTTCATAGTCATGTTGGGTGCTTTTATCCTCAAAGAAAAGAAAAAAAGTTTCCCTACCACAAGACAGACCTCATTGTTTGATTGAAACTACTTTTTATTTGCCTTTCAACATAAATGTGCTTTTTTTTCCCCCACCTTTTGTGCTCACCCACACCTCTGGGCCAGGTGAACCTAAGAACTCCCTAGGGCCAGCTTCCTGACTATTTTACTACTATATCGCTTCCTGAACGGGGAACAATTTATTTCAGTGTTTCTCAATCTTGGTAATTTGAACGTATGTGGACTTCAACTCCCAGAATTCCCCAGCAAGCTAGGCGGGGAATTCTGGGTATTGTAGTCCACCTGTCTTCATTGTCAAGGTTGAGAAATACTGGTTTATTTAAAGTTAAATCGACTTAAGAGTCGCTTCCTGTTTAAGCATTCTTTCCTCCTGTCATTTGGAACTTAAGCATGGAAGCCGGCTGGGTGGCTTTGGGCTAGTTTCTCTCCGCCCAACTCATTTCTCAGGGTTGTGAGGAAACTGAGGAGGAGAGAGTATTAGGTAAGTTCCTGCCTTGAATTATTTTTTTAAAAAACAATAAAGGGATTAAGAAACACTAGTGGAAAATTAGGTGGGGCTAACATGAAAGGTGGGGCAGCAAAAGAGAGCTTTATTAATTATGAATTCTTCATTTTGCAACAAACTTTTGTCTACGTTTTCAAAAACATGTTTTTAGCTGTTAGTATTTTTATTCAAAACATCATGTAAAAATGGAGAAAGGGCAAATAATTAACTGCCATAAGAAAAAATCTTCAATTTAAGGGTACACCCTTGAGATAACATCAAAAATAAAAGTTTTATTACAATTGCTGCAGTGCAAAGTATGAGTCAGATAACTTCATTTTTCTCAAATCCTCACTATTTAATGCCATCCTTCAATCAATCCTTTTTCACATTTCTTTATTTATTATATAAAAATACAAAAGAAAATAGGAAAATAAGGGAGGGAAAGGGGAAAGCGTAGGGCAAAGGGAAAAAAGAAAGAAAAGGCGTTGATCTGACTCCCTTTGGTGCAGTAGAATAAGATACCATCTTTCCCCAAAAATAAGACCCTGTCTTACATTTTTTTGAACCTGAAATAAGCGCTTGGCCTTATTGCCATGCGCTTAAAAGCCCGATTGGGCTTATTAGGGGATGCCTGAATTTGGGGGAACAGTAATAGCATCAAACCTCAATTTTTTACTTTTATAGAGCCCTGGAACATTCTGGGCCCATAACCAATGTTAGGGTGTATGTAAAAAGTATGTGTTGCTTGTGCAACGAGCAGAGTAGAAACACACAGGGAAGGAGATAAACGTACAGCTCGTGTGAGAAAAATACTTTATATACAACACACCTATTGTTGTGAAAGATTTGGATTGAGAATCTGAACTGTAACTAATACCACTGTACAATGTATGATTTGGATTTGTATTTTTGTTTCTGTATCTAATGTGTATATTGTCCTGCCCAATGGGGAGAATGTTAGGGTCAGCCTGAGCTTATTCCTAACTATTGGTCAGGCAATATATCTGTTACTTTAAGAAAACAACTGAGCCAAGTAATCAGGGTTTGCTGAACCCTGTAATTAGGCTACAGTGCATAAGTAAGCAGGCAGAGAAGCGTTCTTTCCTTCTTGTTCCTGATTGTTGCTTCCTGCGTCTTCCTGCTGCTGGTGTTTGGATCGTTAGATGGTACGATACCAAGAGTTACTAAAGTCTGTTTGCTTTGGTAAGGGAGGATTCCTACTGGACTGATATTACTGCTTACGACCTTGGACTGTTTTACCTACACCGAGGCTGCATCTTATCTTGTCCTAACACCTATTCTATTCTATTCTATTCTATTCTATTCTATTCTATTCTATTCTATTCTATTTTATTCTATTCTATTCTATTCTATTCTATTCTATTCTATTCTATTCTATTCTATTCTATTCATTGGCCTATTGCACCACATAATACAAAATCAATGTTGAACTGGGCCAACACCTTTCTCCCTTCCTTTCCCTTCCCAGCAGGCAGGTTTGTGACTGCCAGGAAGGGGAATCACATGACTGCAGCAGTGTATGGCAGCGCTGAAGTAGTCACTCCTTCCCAAAATTTGATTCCCTCAATAGTAATGGGTCTTAGTATTCTGTAAATTAGCCCATTTAAGGTACCTTGATTAAAATAATGTTGTGCTATGATGCACCACTTTGCCCTGTTAAAGGTTAGAGTTGAGAATGTTGGTAGTATATAGAATAAAGGTCTATAATGTCTTGTCGATGTCAAGTCCTGTTCCTTTGATATTAATACCACATTTGTGTCTTTCAAAGTCTCAGGCATCCTTCCTCCTTGTAAGATAAAATTCACTGTGTTTTGCAAAAGTTGTAAAAGTTTGTCCTCAAAGCAGTTATAAAAACCTGGTAAGTCATCTGGTCCAGGCAGTTTAATCTTGCGTATAGCATTGAAAAACCTCTATTGTTATAGCTCTCCTATGGTTATAGCTTCATTCTTAATGTATCTTTGTTTTTCTATAATCTTGGCTAAACGTTGACTATTTTTAAGTATCAATGTTTTCTCCAAAGAAATATCATGTCCTTTATATAGATTGGAATAATGCTGATGAATCACTTTTTCTATTGCCATATTATCCTTTTGAAGTTTCACTATCATTCTTTTTCTTTTCTTAATTTATATGATAACTATTTATCTGGTGTATTTACACCAGTTATAGTTTTCTCTTTAAGCCCCTTTACGCTCCAAATCTATAAATTGCTGGTCTTTTTTTTTCTTTAAACAAAAGTACCATATAAGGTTTCCAGGATTTTTTTAAAAAAAGTCTTCAGTACTTTTGAGGAAGAAATATTCCTGTTGATACATGCTGATTGAGAAAGCCAAAGAAAATTAAAAAGAATGCAAAACGTCCTTCACTATAGAAAGACATGACATATGACTGGCTATTATAGCTGCTTTCCTCCTGTGCTGCATTCCTCTGTAAACCAGTTTAGGTCCAAAGCTATTTTCCTGTTTTACCCCCATGCAAAGCACTATTACCTGGCACTGCACTATTGCCAAAAGTAAGTTGGCAAAGGCCAAATATAAGGAAAGTGGGACAGTTTTGTCTGAAAACCAGTTAGTCCAGGAATATTATCAGGAATATCAGTGATTTGCAGAAAAAGTTAAGAGTCCTATGGAGAAGGTGTCTAAAGCAGCTGGACATGTTTAAAACTAACCTAGAATTTCCATGTAAACCCAAATCCATACAAATCCTGAATCCACTTCCAGGATATGTGTGCAACAACTCATGTTGATCTAGTAGCTTCTGGTAAAGGATTCTGGTCAGAAATGTTGGCTCTCAAGAGACTTTCACTATGAGCTAGGCATCTGGCTATCGATTGGCTCTCAAGCCCAGAAATGGAGGATTGATAATATTGAATGAACTCCATCAACGAGTGGTCAAATGGAGAGGAAAATTTGCAAAAGATGTTAACTAAAGTGACCTTATTCGAGCAATTAGGAAGCTGAAAGTTAGTAAAATTTGATGGACTTATGCACTATGAGTGGTGGGGAAGGCCTCAATTTGTAGGACAATGGAATACATTGTGAAAATGGAGTGTTTTTACAGTGGCACTCTGGGTACAGCAAAACTAATAGCAAAACAGAATAAAAAGTAGGATTGTACAAACATTACCCATTAATTCCTCCCATTTGAATTGGGTTTTGTAAAACAATGGGGCAGATGCAACGATACTTCCACGAGGAAATGTCACCAGAGGTATGAACACATCCTGAACAAATTATTTTTGTCAATCACAACAAACCATGTTAATCAAAGGAAGTCTGGCTACTTTGTTTCCCCAGTTTTCCATGCATCAGTTGCAAAGGAAAGGTGATTTATTTGTCCATTCCCAAGTGAAACGGTACCTAAGCAAAAGGCACTGCTTCATAGTCCATGCATGTGAGAATACTGTATCTTATAAATCTCACTTCCTTTTAACTATGGCAGAAAACCTTCAAAACGGTATATATAAACTATGTTTATAGCAAGTGTTTCTACGTTTCTCTTTATGCCTCTTCCTATTGGTTAAAATTGTCTTCACTTTGGAAGTTCTTCCTGAACTCTATATTTTTATAGTTCTTCCTACTGGTTAAAATTGTCTTCATTTTGGAAGTTCTTCCTGAACTCTATATTTTTATAGTTCTTTGAATATAGTATGCTGCTGGCTGGGCTCCAAGCCACACTTTTATTGACTTATTATTATTGTATTATTTTTTTATCTTTTTAACTGATAGGTTTGTAAAATTATGCTTTTTATCATGCTAGCCCAATGACCTATGCATAATCAAAGAAGATAGTGTGCAGATAATTTTCCAGAAGATATTATGTTAATGACTATGTGTAATTAGGTTTAGAAGTAGTGTTAGGTAATGGAGAAAATTATTGGCTGATGACCTCAACATTCCATCTTCTTTAATAATAGATCAATTTTAATACAGACAGCACATAATTCAGGAATTATATGAAGTAATAGGCAGGAAAACATACACTGGATTATTCATAATTAAAGAGAATTAATCTTGAACTGTTAAATGTTGAAAATATGTTTTTTTATAAATCAGCCATTAAATAAAGTATGAACATTGACTGGTATCTCTTTAACTCACAACTGTTTTGATTCTACTTAACAGAACAAAACTGCTCAACTTCTGTACATAAATTAAAAGTTCCCTTGTTTTATCTTTACAGAGAAGAACACAGATAGCATAATCTCCATTTCGAATTAGTCAAGCAGTGTTTTTAAAAATATAAAAGGGGCCTTGGATTAAATCATCTTTCACTTTGAAATTTTAATATAATCTTGAAGGATGTAAAATAGTGCACCTTAGCAATGGCTTGCCAATACATTGAAAAAATGAAAGACTTCATCCTTATCTAATGCAGCCACTTCTGTTGAACATTCGGTACATTTTACTGGGTGATATATCTCTTCTTCCTGGCTTTCTGAGCCAGTTATTGATTCATTACTCTGCTTAATTTTCTTGTGTCCTCTCTTTGTCTTCTTTTTCAGTGGGTATTTGTATTTCAAAATTTCTTCTTTGACAACTGTACAGTTCATCACAAACATTGCTCTGTATTGAGTTCTGTATAACTCATGCCTAAAAAGAACAGCAGGGGAGAAGGAAAAACATAGAGACCTTGACTGATTAAGTATTTCAAAATTGATAATCCTTTAAATATTGAATGCAACCTGAGGCACTCCGTGCTCCAGTTATTGACCTACACATGGGTACACTTATCATCACAACCTCCAGCTGTAACCTGTAGGCTCTATTACAGTTATAACTCAAGGACTATCTGTATAGCTCATATTACCATTTTATTCTGAACTTCAAAAATAATGAATCTCCCTTCCCTACATTGTATGTGTTATTTGTTTTAAATTTGTAACTTTAAGGCAGGGAAGAGACTTGCTATATTGATGTAAGCCAATCTTAGCCAATTGCTTAGCAGGCAATTATTATCTTATTATCAATCTATCGTAAACAGCATCAGTGAACTGGCAGAAGAATATTCACCAGTGAAACTGATTTTTCCTCCTAGTGTGCTGTAAAAGATGGGAGAATCCACCACAGCAGACTCTGGACAGGCTGCATATGAAGAATGGAAACTTTCATCACACAACAGATATCGGTCTGAATAGGTTTGTGTATCTAAATGTTCTAGTAAAGAAATTAGTCCTCTCCATATTTTCACTACTGACAAACTAATGATGAAAAACTATGTAAAGGCTGACTTAGGACCATTCATTTAATGACTGTTCAAAGTTACGACAACATTGAGAAAAATGGCTTATGACCAGTTTTCCTACTTATGACCATTGCAGCATCCCCTTGGTCATGTGATAAAAATCTGTTCTAATGACAGTTGCACTATCCCAAGATCAGGTGATCACCATTTGTAACCTTCCCAGTTGACTTTTGATAAGCTAAGTCAACGGGAGAAGCCAGACTTGCTTAACAACTGCAGTGATCAGTTTAACTGTAACAAAAAAAAAATGGGACACAATTTACTTAACTGTCTTGCTTAACAACAGAAATTTGGGACTCAATTGTGGTTATAAATCGAGGACTATCTATACTAAGTCCCTATTCATTTATTTTTTGAGGACATGCAAGGTAAATACCTCTGGAAACTGAACTGAAAATTAAACTATTAACGTAACCACATAAATAAATAGTTTGTATTACGGAGAGTTCAAATAATTACCTTTGACAATCAAGGCATAATGTTGTCATACAAGCAGGACAGTTCAAAATAGCATCACTGTTGGGAATGGTAGGAAGCTTTTCTTGTTGTTGTGATCCAACATTTCTTATATTATGATAACTACAGCAAGAGAGCACAAAAGTAAAGAAACATCACTTTAGTGTAGCTATAAGTGCATCATAAGCTACCCTGAGTCTTCGGAGGAGGGCAGCATATATATTGAACTAATTAAATAAATAAATAAATAAATAAAATCTTTATTGAAATGATGCATACCAAAACCTAGAAATGGTGGATGATATTTCAATGCTCAGCGTTCTTAGTCCTAACTACATAAATATCACACCCAAAATGAAATGGCTTCACCCTCCACCACCACCCTTTTGATACAGGTTTTACACAAATTCTCATTTCTCTCCAGATTACCCATATTATTCATATTGAATGCAAGCAGAACCAAATTGACATGAGAAACCCAACAGAACAATCCCACATCACTCCAGGAACACAAATAGATGTCACCCTGAAGATGTTTAATGTCATCAGACCCATACTGGCAGAACTAGAGATCTCTTATATAATTATTGGATAGGCAAGGAGAAAGTTGGTATTTACACAATCTCGGCCTCAGAAAACTTCCAGTTCTTATTTAACTGAATGTAGGGGAGTCAGATAAGATAAGTGTAAGATTATCTGAGTCTTTACATGTTCTCTAGTGCATGTATTTCAGTGCAATTTTATCATATGTACATTTGTATATACTAGAAAATCCAGCAATGAAAATTAAATGTCTTCCTGCCTTAAACTAGCTCAAAATATGATTCCAACTGGCACATCTTTCCACTACTGAATGTGCAGAAAGGAGTTACCAGAATGTAAGATTCATTTGATGTACCAATAATTAAACATAAAATTACAACAATGACAGGAAATTAGAAATATGTAAGACTCTTATCATAATTTATTCCAAAATAAAAAAGTAAATAAATCTGCCAACAGGTAAGTGGATTTGGTGACAGTGATGAGCACACTATGGGGAGACTTGAAAGAATAGGTTAGAGATGGAATGAAATAAAGAAAATGTTAAGGATATTGTTGCTGTGTTTACAGCTAGCAGAGTAAAGAGCTTCTTCCCAAACAAACAGTAGTTGGTTCACTCTGATTCACAAACCCTGGATGGTAGCAGATCCACCCACGCACGCGATGATAGCACAATGGCAGCTTATCATCAACTGAATACATTACAGTACCTTTCTTAAAAACATTGTTAAATTACAACTAATTATAGCATGGCTCAGCATTACAGCATGATGCAGCATTAAAATCTAAACATCCTTAAGTAAAATTAAGACTTCACACTAAGAAAAAAAGATAGGTAATGAAATTTGCAGTGACATAAAATATTGATAAGAATAAAAGATTCTATGATATAGTCTTAGAAGTCTCAATAATTAATCTTCATCTTGGGAATTCAGAAAGGAAGGCAGTGTTAAGGCAATAAGATGATCTGTGGACCGCATAAACTGGTGAAAATGCAATTTATTTATTTATTTATTTGCTGTATCAATTTATATTCCACCATATTCAGAAAACTTTAGGTGGTATCTAAATTTAAAGGTTGCGTGCAGAACTTTAAAGCTCTGAGTTCTTAATCTAAACTAGCTTTTAGTCACAGACTAAAGTTTCAGAGTTAGGTTTCTTACCTCCTCCTTATCGTATCTACCCATTCCTGATCTCTATTGTCTTCTTCTGGATCATAAAATAACTCATCATTAGTTGGAATTCGTCGTTGGTGATGTTTTCTTTTTTTCCTGGTTTCTGTAGAAGCTGTCATGTTTGAAACAGATTATATCTGTAGTCATGACACAAAATGTGTAACTCAAAAACAGAAGCCCCTGTTGAATTAATATCTCCTGGGTGGGTATCTATGAAAAATATTCCAAACAGGTATCTCCTAAATGTGATCGCTTAAATTTGGTCTTACCCAGTCTGATATCTCCATATGTGATAGTCACATATATATAGGTTTGGTGGTTCGGGCGCACGCACATTCACACACATTCACACACGCTTTGGGCACTCGGTCTGGAAAAGGTTAGCCATCACTGGATTAAAATCAATGCCATTTTCCAATGACTTACATGTGTGTATTGGAGGGGGAAAGGGAAAATACACATTCAGTTTTTCTTCAGATCGAATTCATGGACTAAAGATAATACTGTAATCCTTAAGTAAAAATAAACACATTAGTGACCCTACTCACAAACACAAAAAAAATCATCTGCATTCACTGTTTCTTTTTGGATAGAGAGATGGGCAATGTATAAATTTAATTAATAAATAAGTGGCATCCATGATAGCATCCAGAGAATTGTATACTAAATTTGCATGGAGATGTATATGTATTCATTTCATTTCATTTTTTTAAAATTAGCAAACAAAATATAACTAGCACTTCAGATCTGGCAAGCTTATTCTGTATTTGGAAGACAAAGGAGTTTTACTGTTTATGTTTTTAGAAAGGCTATAAAATTATTGGTTATTTACCTGCTGTGTCTTCATCATCTGAATCGGAATCAAAATAAATGTCATCATAATACTTAGAAGTGGAGACAGTTCCAGACTGCCCAGCAACAGAAGCATCACCTAAATCACAAAAAACATACAATTATGAGCTTACTCTACATATGCAAATGTGTATATAACCTCCTAGTTATACATTGAAATTCCTTGCAACTGTAATTGCTTTTGTGTTTATATTCTTTACATATAAGATCAACTGTACTCAACCCAATTAGCGTTCTGCTTTCATAGTAATCAACCAAATACCTACAGGAGCCTACAAGCAGAACATGGGTCCAAACATCCTGTCTGTCTCAGCAACTGGTAGCAATTTCTAATCTAGGAGGATTAGATCAGTGTAGCACTACAAATATAGATGGTCTTATTCTTCATAAATTGTTCTAATTCTCCTTTAAACCCATGCACTCAGATAGCCATTCCCAGATGTTCATTAATAATAGTTCTTTTTTAAGCAATAGCTTAGCAAATGATGTATTAATTTTTATTCCAACATCTCTCAAAAAAACCCAGAAATCACCAGCCTGACAAAATGCTGTGAGTGTTTATACTAGAAGAATATGCTTGTTCAAACTACCTAGGATGCAGTCCTATACAAAATGCACTCAGAAGTAAATCCCAGCATAGGATTGCATTGTCAGTTAATTATACAAAAGAGAAACTGTTTAATTCAATGTCAATATCCTGGCTTCTCATTACAATGATTCTGTGATTGCACAAATTAAACTGATTTCTCAGTGAATATGAGAAACCCTGTATCTTCTGGACTTAAAATCTTAAGTAGGCACGAATCTGCCTCAAATGCTTGGAATGCCTTGACACAAAAATATCAAATGCTTGGAGTACCTTGACACAAAAATATCTTACACCGCAAACTATTTTTTTTTTATTGAAAAAGTTTTACAATACAGTTTTTAATATCCCTTCCCACCGCAAACTATTTTTCAATCTCCAAAGTACAGCTGCCTAAATGGGATTTTTGTTGTTTAAAATTTTAAATGTAGCTGTATTATTAAAAATATTTGTAAAAAAGAAATTGATATTAGCAACTTTATTAACATTCTCGACATTTATTGATAGAAAATGTGAAGAGACTGGATATGAAAATATAACCTTGAGTGCTGTTGCCCTGTTCACATTTTGTAACTGCATAGAATTAAAAAAACAAGCACTTTGATTTATTTTGGTTATTTTTGTAGCACAATAGGACTCAGGATTATATTTCCATTATCCAGTCTCTTTATATTCCTCAATAATTAGAGTTGAGTATTCACTCATGGTTACAGCAAATAGATGAAATGAGTTGAAATGAGCTGATCTCCCAAAACTAATCAGGGTTGAAAAGTCCTGGAAAGCCAATTCATATTTTTAAATTTTGGAAAAATGTTTACCTGGGAGTTGTGACTTCCACTGGCCTTCCATATTTTTCATGGTGCAGCTAAGTTCAGCTTCCATTTCCTTCTGGAATTCATCATCACTAGAAGATTCACTTTCTCCTGTGAGACATTCCCGTATCAGTTTACGCTTCTGGTCTGGGGTGCCATATAAAAGCACATCCACTTCATCTTCAGAACTACACAGTGGTATAGATAACGAGATATTAGAGATCGTTATTTCAAGATGAATATCACACAGATGGTCCTTGTTTAACATTACTTAAAGAAGGTATTTCTAAGTAGCTTTTTTAATTAGCAGCTGGCTAGAAACATCAGGCAACAAGAAAAAATTTAAAGGTTCATCTCACCTCAGAGAGACAATTATTTGAAGAACATTTATGAAAAGCAACTGAGTAAATTTATGTCTGCCCTTTCACAAAGGAATTATATTTCAAGCTATATATCACTAAAACTCTCATTGTCATGACCTTTAATTGGGCAAAACTGGGCATAATACAGCAACCATTTTTAAACCAAGTTATCTCAAATGGGATAACTTTCAGAACATGTCCAAAATCCAGGACTGATTATTTATGACATTATGAAAATTGGGAAAGATATCCCTGCTTCAATGCTACTGGATGCTCCTTTGGTGACATGGTCTTCATTTTTAATGTTCCATGCCAGTTTTCCAGACACTCCCATTCTCTCCCCCCCCCCCCCCCAGCATCAGCCATTTACCTGCCTGCTGGGAAGAGGTAAGGATGGAGGGAGGGAGTGGGGGACAACAGAGAAGGAAGATTTCAAATGCTCCCTGCCAAGCAGCAGGAAGTCCAAAGTTGCTCCTGCTCCCATTGCTTTATTGCCCACCCTGGTCATTCTGTTTCTCTGTTCGGGTAAGGGAATATTTCTGAAACAATGACTCAAATGAGCACAGGTTGTCTAGTATGGCATAGTACTCAAATACACTACAAAGTAGCATACCACTGTGCAAAACAGATTAGAAACAGCTTGTTGATTTCTTAGTTAAAAATAAGCAAGAGCGATTCTCAAAATCAAAATTTGCAAAGCCGTTTAAGACATAACTGCTGGAAGAAAAACGTGAAGATCTCAAGGATTTGTTTCTTTTTGCAAAATATAGAAAGCGGCAGGTTGCAATACACAGCAGTTTCACCAGATCTCAGAAAAGTAACTAATCATCTCTCGACAGTAACTAATTGAAAGGGAAGAGACGCCTTTCCTGGTTTCTCCTTCTCCGTAACATCCCAACCCGTAAGAAAACGCAAAGATATTGCCGTCTGCCTTCCCAAACCCAAAAGACCTGCTCTGCGCTGGGTCCTCGTCGCTGGGCTCCTCGATCACATAAGGATCATCTTCTTCCCGCAGAGAACTCATGCCGGGGTTCTTCCTTGTAGTAAACAATCCTGGTCTATTCCTTCCCCCAACTAGCACAAAACGCCTTTCTCGTCACTTCCTGTTCCGCTAAGCCTGGGGGTTGGTGCCACCAATTTCTGATTCCGCATAGAAATCCGGAAAACATTTAGTTCCGGTTTCAAACTTCATGCGTGTGTGTTTGCCTCTCTGCGCCTCTGTGTGGTGCTCATCCGTGTTTGCAGTCCAAAATCCATGATCTTGGAAGCATCTATGGAGATTCTCAGTCATCCAGGTCGTGGTTGTCCCAAAGGTGGTTTTTCAAGAGACAATTTGACTTTCTGGGTTTTTTTTCTTTGAAGACATTTCGCTTCTCATCCAGGAAGCTTCTTCAGCTCTGACTGGATGGTGGGGAATGGAAGGATTTATATTCCTTGCACGTCTTCAAAGAAAAAACAAAGTCCAGTTGCCCCTTGAAAAAGCACTTCTGGGACAATTTGATCTTTGAAAAACAGAAAAGGAAAAGGCAGCCAATTAAAGTGACGCGAGTTTTCCAAAAAGCCCAATCTGCCTTAGCTGGAAAGGCAAAAAAGAGAAAAAACTCCACGCTTGCAGAAGGAAAAGTTCTCCCTTATTAAAATCTGGAATGATCAGATTGTCTGTGACTGAACAGGGGAAACTTCCCATTCCTATCACCCATCTCCCACTTATGCCTGTATGCCTGTAATTTGTTGCTGTATCCTTATGATTTATATTGTTTCTTAGTATGATTCGATTGCTTATTTGTACCCTATGACTATCAACTGTTGGACCTTATGATTCTTGACCAATTTATCTTTTCTTTTCTGTACAGAGCAAATGCACCAAAGACAAATCCCTTGTGTGTCCAATCACACTTGGCCAATAAAGAATTCTATTCTATTCTATTCTATTCTATTCTATTCTATTCTATTCTATTCTATTCTATTCTATTCTATTCTATTCTATTCTGGAAAAAGTGTTCTGGATTCATAATAAGAACTCAGGGAAGAGTTTTTCTAGTCGCTTGATAATGGGTTTGCCTATTAAGACTTACAATTCTGAATACCGATGCTGGTAGGTTTTTTCTAACCCTTTAGATCATTTAAATAAATCATTTTAATTTTAAAATAAATCATTTTAATTTTAAATTATATTGTATGCGTCTTCCTTAATAAATGTCACTTTCAAAATAGTCTAGCCTTTTACCAGTAAACATATATAATACATATAAACGGCACATAAAGATGCCGTTCGTATATCACTCCGTGTTTCTCAAGCTCAGTATTTGAAAGATTTTTTGGACTCCCAGATTTCCTATCATTTTCTAATTATTTAATTGGATATAACAGGGTCTGGATAGCAATAAAGACATATATATCGCTTCACAGTGCTTTACAGCCCTCTCTAAGCAGTTTTTAGAGTCAGCATATTGCCCCGAACAATCTGGATTTTCATTTTACTGACTGAGAAGGATGGAAGACTAAGTCGATCTTGAGACAATGAGACTAGAACTGCCAGCAGCCAACAGAAGTAGCCTGCAGTACTGCATTCTAACCACTGTGCCACCAAAGTGAGTTTTCTACATGCTGGATGTTAGCAGCCAAGAAAATCAAACTCCTGTTTTCAAGGTATGCTTGTTCTTACAAACTTCCATGCCTGTAGTTAGCTGATAACCTCTGGTGCACAATGGGAATTGAGCAATTTTTCTTGGCTTTATTAAGCCTCAATACTTTTAAAGATCATACAGCATGGGGAATTTTGTACGACAACTGCAAAGAGTTTAGCATCACGGAGTATTGTTAATTCTAAAATACATGCACAATAGACTTCAGTCTAGATTTAGAAATACTGTTTAAAATGTTAATCTCATCCACATGTCCTCTTCTTTTTCCCTCCAGTCTTATTCCTATACATAGTACTCCTGAAGTTTGATGAATTTTCCTTTTTTCCTTTTTGAAGAGAGAGGGAGGAAAAGCTCTTTTTCAGTCACCCTGCTAGTTCGTTCCTCAAAGATGCATGAAAGATTTGACTAGACCATTAGTTCCTTCAGTATCTTATTCATGCTGATTTAGAGCTTCCAAAGAATTTTTTATCACGTTTCTATTAATATTTAGCTCAATCATTCTCTTCAGTTTCTTACTGGCAAATAATGCTGTTGGAGAAGATTGAACCAAAATAGGAGTTGAGTAACTCTGCCTTTTCTGTTACTAGTTAACTTTTAAGCAAATTTCTCTTATAAAGGATTTCCTATGAGTCAGCAATGTGATGAAATTCCAAAGAAGGCAATGCAATTTTACATGTATCAACAGAAATTTCCAAATCATGGGAAATGATTCAAAGTGGTTCATAGATTAGTAATGAACTATTCTATATTGTGATCAGACCTTACCTTAAATAGTGTCCAGTTCTGGACACTACACTTTAAAAAATTAGAAAAATTGGAACAGGCTCAGAGGAAGACAACATGTTAAATGGACCAGAAATTATGCCATATGAAGAGAGTGAAAGAACTGGGAAATGTTTAAATCCTTAAAAACAACTGAGGGAAGAAATGAAGGATATCAAGATCTGTGTTTTTTCATTCCAAGGTATAAAATACAGAATAACTGAATGTTAGAAAAAATACTTTCTAATAAAACAGATTGACAGAAAAATTAATTACCCAGTAATCAGAGCCCAGTTGATGGGCTCTGTTTCGTTGAGTATATTCAAGTGGCAACTAAAAGCTATTTGTGTGGAACACTTTAAATTGGGATTCCTTCTCTGAGCAGGAGACTGGACTTAAGGCCCCAAATTGCCTTTTCCAACCCTGTATTCTATATGATGCACTAAACATGTGTCTCAATGTATATATAGTACTAGGGAATCAAGTATTTATTTAAAAACAAATATAATTAAAAAGTATAAAGTGGAGACAATTGTCAGATCACCAGACTTAACAATTACAATGATATAATGACTTGTGATTTTAGAAAAATTCAATGATTGCGCAGTTTATTTTACAGTAATTGGGATTAGTCTACAAGTTAAGGCAAATATACTAATGCATTTGCTTTTTTCTGAGGTTGTATTATAAAGATTACATAAAGTTTGCTCCAAAATTTCTAGGAAATGTTATTTGAAAAAGTTAAGATGCTTGATAACAATATGTGAAATAACCAATACAATGCTTTACAGTAACATTATCCAAACACCTAGTGGCAATATTTGTTTTGAAACCATATGTTTCAAATCAGCTTCAGACATTACAAAGGTAGTAAAATAAGAATGGCAGCAATATTTAACACTAGCTTTAAACAAAAACATAATTCTATTGGCTACTGTCACAAAAGAAAGATTCGGAACATTTGGTTTCTTAGACAATAAGAGTGTACAGTGATTAAATTAACGTGAATATTTGTATGTAGCAAATATATGTTGCTTCATATAATTTGGAATTATTCTGATACGCTTATGTGGGGGTTTTTTGGAAAAAAAGGAACGTGTTTGTGTATCCTTTGCCACCAAATTCACCAAGTTGTAAATATTAACTCAAAGTCATAAACTCCAGTAGAAGGCAGCCCTTATTAACAGGATGACAGATTCTAGTTTATGTATCACCATTAAGCACTGCCAGACAACTCTGCAACAGCTGTAAATTGCCCTGTAGTAATGAAAAAAAAAACAGAGGTCAGTGTTAATTTGTGATTTCCTCCTATCTCAAACTAGTAATATTATTAAAGATGTACATCATTATAAGTGAACTGACAAGACAGTATTTTATATAATCCAGTTTCAGTACAAATCATACTGGGATTTAGTAGTTCTGAACTTTCATAAACTGCTCTTACAGTTGTTACACATTGCTAACACTGGCATGTTCAGCTAAAGTGCAAGTGGAAGCAATTTGATATTCATTTTTAAAATTGCAAATATTCTGTCAATGTCCCAAATTGGCACTGAAAGCAATGGCAATATATAATAAAATGTAACTTCAATACTTATAACTCAGTTTACCAATTAAAATGTAACAATTAAGATATACAAGACTAAAAACAAATTTACTGCCATCATTTTCTGAATACTCCAATGATTTCAACACATTATTTGATTAGTTTCTGCCAGAATCCCACAATTCTCAGCAATTGTCATATTGTTTTTCAGGAATTGTGATAATTAAAACCCACACAGCAGGAGAATTCTGCTGGGGAAGTCTGAGTGTAGTTATTTTTACTTATTAGGCTTATATTCTAGTTCAATCAAAGTTGACCCTCAGCTTTCAAAGATTATTTTAAGAAAAGAAACATTAAGCTTAAGTAACTTTACAGATATAAAACAGATGACAAAAAGGCTGAATTAGAATTTAAGAAAAGTTTTAAATGGATTAAGGGACCAAAAAAATTGGAATATTAGGACTTTTGCTAAAGTCGTTTTGAAAAAATTAATAAACAAAACATTTCTATGGGAATGCATATTGCTTATTCTACCAGAAAGATCATTGGTGGAAAGTTGAAAACAAAACAGTAATGAAACCTGAAATTTCATGAATATAGAAATGGACCATTAGAGGGAATTAAAGTTTCAGGCAAGAAAAAGATAAGTGAAATCTGCAAAATGAGAAATAAAGTTATGACATTTGACACATTTTAAAATATTTTTTTAAGAACTGGGAAAGAAATTTATAACCAATCTGACAGCAATTATCGCTGTACCTGAAAATGTATTTTTCAGATGATTATAAAGAAGAAAGAAATATGTGGCAGACAAAACTATGGAAGAATATATGGATAGACAGGATGAAGAGGGGATACAAATATTAGTTCATAGAGAAATATTGAGGGGGAAGAGAAATTGAGGGTTATAAGACAGGTATCATAGAATAAAAACACACATGACACAAAAATTAAAAAGGTGACAAAATGATAAAGAAGGAACTGGGCAAGGACTTATTTTTTGATTTACAAAAGGGAGTTATGAAAAAAAAACATAATAAACTAATAACCTGCTAAACAAAATAGTTTATCTAAGAGACATAACTATCTCTTACTCCTTTTCACTAAAACATCTATCCAACATCTATCCATCACTGCTGCTATGAAAGCCACATCCCCATCTTCCTTTTTTTTTTTTTTTTTTAAAAAAAGAGGTACTTCTAGTTAATGAGTTGGAAAATGAAACTTGCAACTTATTATGGATGCAAATCAGTGGTGGGTTGTCCCCGGCTCAGACCAGTTCTATAGAACCAGTAGTAAAACTGGCGGGAGGCTCCGCCCACCGACCCTGATGTCATCAGAATGCTTCTGCGCATGTGCAGAAGAGCGCGCATGCACGCAAGCATAGCAAGCATGTAGCCCGATTACGAACCAGTAGTAAAGGTAGGTAGAACCCATCCCTGATGCAAATATAACAGATGCCAGAGCTTCCATTAATTTCAACACACTTGCTGCTTCATTTATCAAAGTTGATTCAGAAATAAATATTCTGTATATCAGGGTTAGAGGTAACCCTGAAATGTAACCCTGAAATCGAGATTGCTCATCCTTTGTCTTACAAAAGGCTACATTCTATGTATCACACATATTTAATCTCCATCTCAATTTTTTAATTAAGACATATTGTGTATTGTTTTGGCTTCAAGTACACAATATTTAAATTACAAGAAAAAAGAAAACAATAACCTTAGCATGTTTCAGTTCCAATTCCGCCAGTTCTACTAGATTCTTCCGGAATGCAGCAACTCTTCTAGTTTTAAAATCTATAAGTTCTGTGGGAAATGAAAAGATTTGGCATTTCAGTAATAAAAATGTAACATTTAAGATAATTCTGCTTCGATCCAAACACAAAGTTTAATCCAGCAGGTCTTTTATAAACTTGACATATGAAGTCTAATAGTATTAAATTGTGTAACAGATAAAAAAATTTCTAACATTATTACAATCCATAATCTTCATCATATTTGGATACTCTAGGATAAAAACTTACTTTTATTTTAACTGGTTTAGACTTTCTAGCTACAGTTGCCTATCAGTCTTCTATTGAGAAGGAACTCAGATGTTAACAGTGAGTTTCTGGCAGGTTAAACATTCAGTGACCCTAAATTGATTTAATTACCATTCTAAGCGCTTTAATTTTGTTAAACCTATCAATCTGCATTACAATTTCTGATTATAAGGACAATTTAACAGATATATTCTATATAAAGGCATTTTCTTATGGGAATAAATACGAACTAATGAACAATATTTATTTTTCAGGTATTAAGTGCATTAAAAAACAATTTTCATATCTTATAGAATCTTAAATGTTAACTAAGTATAAGCTTTTGTGGATTTCATGATATGCTGCTACTAGTACCTACAGAAGTATTGGATGGCAGGGGGACTGGGAGTAAGGGGAAATAGATTAGAAGTAAATCAAATGCAATAAAATAGAGATATTTCATTATTGCTCCTTACCACCGTCCATATAGCATGCATTTCGTTTCCTCTGAACCCTTAGAAATTCACAACTCCTCAAAATGTAAATACACATACTGTCCTCGACTTAAATTGATCACTTACTGACCATCCAAAGCCATGGCAGACCCTTCCCCCAAAAACTATTTAGACCTGGTTCCAAAGTTCCGCTACCCCCCCAGTTCACGACTATACTTTGGTGCTTGGAAACCAGCCTACATTTACAGGCATTTGCAGTATTCTATAGTTACATGACGACGATTTATTTTTGCCAGAAATTGGTATTTACTTTCAGTTTACTTAACCATTGGGCTCAATTAACAACCGCTGTATTTGCTACACGACCACTTAATGACCACCACAAAAAAGGTTATAAAATCAGGTCAGTCACGTGATGACCCACTTTATGATCATCCTGATTTACAACAATAATTGTCAGGCTCAATTATGGCCGTAAATTAAGGACTACCTATATATTCTTGTATTTCAGAAGATTGTAAAATCTGATGGAATGTACTATAGTCCACAATACATTACACCATAATTAACTTGTTAGCCTTAAGGTGCCATAGGACTTACACTTCCGGAAATTAATGCATTGTAAAATTTGACCATTTCCAAGACTATTTCAGTACCTTGTTTTGCTGATTCAGATATTTTTTCAAATTTATGACAGCAAAGCTGCTGAGTATTTTCAGCTTGCAGTACATCTTTGTTCTTTGCTCTTGCTTTGTCCAGTGCCTTGTTAGCATTTTCATAATCTACCAATGACCTTGATCTCCTATACAGAAGGTCCTGTAATAAAAAAGGAATAAAATCCAATTCTGTGTATTAACTTTGGAAATAATACTTTAAAGGTTGATCCAATGTTACTCCAAATAGTATTTTTACTCTATTATGAAGATAGTCACTTTACAAAACTAAATATTTTTTTCCTACCACAAAAATGAAAGCTCATTTCTTTAAGGGGAACTATATCAGAAAACAAGTAACTACTGAAGTAACCAACTGAATCAATCATCCTGTCTTTTAAAAAAACGCTTGTTTCATTTCCCCATCCTCACATACATCCAAACTGAGTTTTTAGCAAATATGGCTTAGTACAAACTAAAACACTATTTTAGCACATCAAATATTAGTTCCATTGAATTCTACTTTCTGAATATTTTCAGGCTGTTATTCAATTACAACATCAAATTTACAAGATACTTTTCCAATCAGAAATTCAGTTCACCTTTGCAGCTTGTGATTCTCTTAGGTAGTATTTTAGAAGATCTGAGAGTTTAAGATCCTCATCAGCAGATACACGGGCCTCTACTTTCTAAACAAGAAAACCAAATCAGAAATAATATTTTAGGCAGTACATACCATCTCCATTTAAATGTCCCAATTACATGCTCCTACTTTATTATTAAAAGCAGACATCTACAGAAAGCTATTGTCTACATCTTAAAATGCCTGGTCATCACAACTCAAATACTATATAGCAGAGCTAAAGGAGGTTCAGAAGAAGCAATAAGATGAGCAAGGAGTTTCCCTATCAGGAAGATTGTGATATTTTGGGCTTTTTAATCACTCAATTTCATTGAGGGCTGCATCCGGGTTGTTTGACCTTTGGGGCCGGGGTGGGCATGGCCAGGGTGGGTGTGGCCAGCTTGATGTCACTTGTGTCAGGAGCATCTCTGGTGGCCCGAGCGCTCTGCCAGTGAAAACAGGCTCCCAAGCTTCAGTTTTTGGCCGCAATGGCCTTCTGCAGTCCTCTGCCAGCAAAAATGGAGCTCATGGGGGCCGTAGTCCCCTGAGCTCCATTTTCACTGGCAGAGGGCTGCAGGAGGCAGTACCATTTGAAAATGGAGCCTGAAAGGGCTGTATATGGCCTTCCCAAGCTCAGTTTTTGCTGGCAGCAGCACCACTGTTTCCAGGTTGGCCCATGGGCCACATCTAAGCACCCCACGGCCACATCTGGCCCATAGGCCTTGAGTTTGACACCCCTGGTCTAAAGAGTTCAATAAAAGGAGACATGATTGAGGTGTATAACATTATGCATGGTGAGGATAAAGTGGACAGGCTATTTCCTAAAATACTGACAGTTGTGATCCCATGGATGTTCCTCTGATCAAACAGAAAGAAGGTAGTACTTTGTAGAAGTTTGTGGTCTTTATTTTATTCATATTTCTGTTGTTACAGTCTGTGTTTGTTGTTAATTAACTAATATTTTAGAAGTTTGGACAGGAGGTATTTTTGGAAGCATAAGTAACACTAAATAATGGTAAGATGTCACAGGAACCCAAACCCGAGAAAAGTATCAAAATCTGAAGAGCCCGTGAGTTAACCAAATTGAAATTTTGCAAACTTTCATAATACATACCCTTGTTTTATCAAACAATTCAGATACTTTCAGGAAAAATCTGTAAATGAAAAGTAAATATAGTAAATAGTTTTCTGATCATAATTTTGTTTATAATTTATGGTGGATATCATTCCATATCAATAATTGCCTGGTGAGCAACATTATTAACTATGCATAGAAACTAGTATGCATAGAAACTACTATGCATATTAACTATGTATAGAATCATGTTAACTTTCAATAGTTATCAAAGAAATTTCCTTAATGTTTATAATAGTTATCCCTTTCTAAATCTTCAAGATGGCATACACCGGGGTATCAAGCTGGATTTCTTCGAGGGCTGGATCAGGATTGTAGTTCTCCTCTGCAGGCCAGTCTGGGGTGGGGGGAGAGTATGGATGTCTTCTGCAGCACCCTGCCCGAGAATGGATGGCTGTGGCTGCCAGAGGCACCATGGATTATTCCTCTGCTATTTCCAGGTCGGCCCACAGGCTGGATTTAAGCACCCTAAGTGCTGGATGCGGCCAGCAGGCCTTGAGTTTGAACATCTGGCATACACTGTTATCTGCCCCAATTTTTCTGTAATATAGCTCTAAATAATAGGCAGAAATCACCTAATATGACTCAATGTCATCCAGTGGATTTTATAATTCGAAAACCGTGGTCCCTCTAATCCTATGGAATATCAAGGTCATCTTTGAGAAACTTCAAATGGGCAACAATGTGTCATCTAGACAGCAGTGCTTTTCATCCTACCATGCACACAAATCATGTTCAGAGCTCAAGGAGCTCTGGTGGCTCAGCAGACTAAAAGCACTGTAATTAAACACCAGCTGTCTGCAATTACTGTGTTCGAATCTCACCAGGCTCAAGGTTGACTCAGCCTTCCATCCTTTCTAAGGTAGGTAAATTGAGGACCCAGTTTGTGGGGGCAATAAGCTGACTTTGTATAAATATACAAAAGTATGAAGGCTATTGCTTAATGTATTGTTAAGTTGCCCTGAGTCTCCAGAGAAGGGCAGCATATAAATCAAATTTTTAAAAAAGTGTATTCTTTAGAATGGAATCAAGAATACTAACATCAAACAATGTAAGCAGGGCCTGCAGATCTTTTACATTTTGCTCTGAGGTTCTTTTCAATCTCCTAAAGTATCATATATCTTCAGATGACTTATGGTTGTTACTTCATGAACATTACAAATCTTTTTCTGGAGTTCCTCAAAAAGCTTTTACTTGGGGGCAGAATTCATTTCTGTAAACCTTTCTGAAGAACAATCTCTAAGATTATAACCATGTAAATCAGACAAGGCTATGTACAATTTTTAAATAACTAAACAAAGAAAGATTTTTTTTAATGGAACCTCACATCTCACTGGATCACCTGGCTCAGTTTACTGCATTAAGATTATTTTATACATACTTTTTCCAATAAAAAGAGTGAATATTCCCTCAAGCTGTTCAACACAGACATGAGACAGCACGGTATTTTGGGTGATATCTGTTTAATCAGGATTACAAACAGTTCTAAAAGTTCACAACTTCAATTTTAGCTTGGAAAAGAAAGCAATAAATTGGATGAACAGATTTTTTTTTTTAAAAAAGAAAGGCTTAAATGTTGGAATCATGATATTCTTTTATAGCATTCTGGAATGAAGTTCAAGATTTTAGCAGCCCCTACTCTATTGGTGTTTTGAAGAACTTGAAGGCCTGTCTCTTTGCCCAGGCCTCTGGTGTGCATGAGTGAAGCTCCCCTTTTTTATTTTACCTAACAAACCATCTGTGTTTGCTATCTGTCATCATTTTGATCCATTTTGCTTTGTTATTTTGTTTTAAAGTTTTTAATAATTTGTAAACCACTCAGTCACTAGGAATTGAGCTGCATGTAAAATTAATAAATTAATAGCAGCAGTGGTGGCGACTGCAGACAGCAGAATTCGAAACTGAGAAAGCAAACTTTCTAGTCTAAGGAAATAAAAATTGAAGATCAAATTGGCAGAGAGAAGAAGAAAGTAGTACTGTGATTCAATCAGCTTCAAGCAAGAAGCAAAGACTCAATATGTGAAAGACTGAGAAATAATTCTGATCACAGAACATTGGGCATTCTCAAATATCCTATAAACTATAAACAGCAAAACAACTGGAGCAGAGAAAGACTACAGTATAGAATCTATTGCTAAATCATATTGTGTAGTTGGAATAGGAACAAACCAAGAACTTATTATATGGAGACATCTCTCAGTATTTGCAATAGCAACAAAGGACATTTAATCATATTTGATTTAAGCAGTCCCTATTATTTCAAAAATAATTTACAAAAGGAAATAATAATAACTACCCTTAATAAATATAATTTGGTTTATTTTATAAGATTTTTTTTAACTTATCCCTATACCTATCACATATGTACATAAATTCTTTAATGTACAAAAGTAGCACTTTGTAAAGATAACATTCTCTAAATGTAAGATCTACTTAGAAAACCTCTTAATAACTATGGCAGGGATTTTCATAAAGCTAAATGCAAAGTTGAGAGAAAAATAGCTGAAATTACTACATGATATACACATCAATTTAAAACCATTCAAAATTATGTTCTATAATTTTTTTAAGTTATGTATGTTTTAAAAGAGACTTACTTGCATATATCTGTGGAGTCCTGTGTTCCCAATGTATATAATGAAGAACCAATTCTATTGTAGTCGTCTGCAACATCTGAATAAGAAAAAGGTATGACATTAAATTCATTTTATATTGTTAGATTTTCTACTTTAATCATATTTGTATATGAAGCGCATCCACAATTTTGAGAGCAGCCATGTGATTCATATTCCCAAGAATTCTATCTTCTTTAAAATCACACCTGTCTTAAATCTCAGAACTTATTTGGAAGATATAACAAAAGCTTAGGCAATATCTATTTAGCATCAGAAAATTCTGCAAACACAGATAAAAAAGAATAAAACAGTTTGTCACTTCCATATTTGGTTTTAGTCCTAATAAGTCAAATATTGTCCCTATTTTTCCAAAATAACATTTATCCTTGTCATATATTCCAGTTTTATCCCATAAAATGGAATCTAAAACTAATAATATTTTACAATTTAATGCTATTTATCCTAATGCCCCCAAAATACTTAGTAGGCAACTTACTTTTGTGGGATCGTGTCATTTTATCAGACTTGAGAGAGGAATCCTTGACACGGTTGTGATATTCTACAAGGAATGTTCTTTCATGTTCAAAAAAATCATCTACATCCTGTATGCCAAGACACATCAGAAGTAAAGAGTAATTTGAAGAGAAGCAATTTATTTTTACTGAATAAGTTAAAATGTTAACTGCCTAAAGATAAACTAAGTTCAATTGTAGAAACAGCTGTTACATATCCATAATTACAGTGATGCTTAGTAAATTCCAAATTTTAACACTCAAAAAACCCCAATAACTAGAGAAGCATTTCAACATACTGATATAAAATATTTCTAGGTCATTTCTTTTTCTAAAGCTCAAATAAATAAAATAACACCAGACACAACAATTCTGGTGAAATGGGATTGCCATGTTCTAAATTGTACTCCAGCATAACGATTGACAGCTTAAAATTTTCAACCCATCTGAAGAACACCAAGTTGGGAAAAGCAGCAAAATCCACCAAGCTATATAATGTATAAGTATAGAAAGGAAAATTATTCATATTTATATAAATATGAAAATATTGTTCTCCTTTGCTGTGTTTCCCCCAGTTTCACATCTAAAAAGGTGGAGAGCAAGAATCCATTTTGTCTTATAGGAGTCATGCACCAATAGAATGGTATAAATAGAATACTTTTGAATGACAACGTTTGGAAATGTACCCACTAGCATAGAAAGTTAGAGGAAATAGTGGAGAACAACTTTTATTAGTATTAGTACTTTGTGACCGAACATACCACTTGTGTGAGATTGCCCATATTGTATCTTTAAAATTCTAAGTATTTCCAATGACCTGTTAAAGTTAGAGATCCTTAGACTGAGAATGCCATTTAGCCCACATAATTTAAGTTGCAGGTATAAAATGAGAAAATTCTGAAATTATGATTACTTTGGCAAGCATTTCAAGATTAGATGGATAGATCTGATATGGAAAAATGCTACGTATTTATGCCTCATCTCTGCAGTCGAAGGGAGTAAACAGACCATAAGAATCATCCTATAATTTCTATATCCAGAAGGACAGAGAGCAAGTTTAAATTCCTTCAGGAAAGCTAAAAAGATCCAGCGCTGCAAAAGTCCCAAGCAAAGTACCCCAGATATTCTTAACACTAGATAGATGGTAAACCAATGGTATGTTGAAAAGAGCTACATTTTGTATACAACAGTTTTCTGCAAATTACTTGAGATATATTCCTGTCTTGCAAATTATTTAAATTCATATTTTTGAACAATACTCAGAAATGATGCAATGGATTTAAAAAGATCACCTTTACTCCTGAAACAATGACACCATCAGCAGACTTAACCATGTTTTTAAAAAAGTCTTCAAGTTTCTCTTTCTTATTTTTTCCCCGTACACTCAACTGAAATAAGACAAATGCATAATGTAAGTTTACTTTTTTCATTTCAGAGATGTTATTAACTCAAAGCAGTTCTCACTAAAGATAAACTATTAGAATGTTGTATCATTTTCATTTCCAGCTTTGTACAGTAAAATTTCATTCACTACCCAGTTAGAGTGGATTTTAATGTGCTTTCTTTCTTATTTATGAGATGCATTTCTAATGTATCAAATTTCTTCCAGGATTTCAAGGTAATTTAACTGGATAGTTCCCTTCATTTTACCCCACCACAACTTGTGAGTAGGCTGGGCTGGTAAAAGAGTGTAAGGTTCAAAGTAAATAAATGAGTTATTCACATGACTGAGGCTGGACTTAAATGTCTCCAATTCATCACATTAACCACAACACAGAACTGATTTTTTTTCAATATTTGTAGAGCTATTCTAATTTTCTACTGTATTGCATTTATTTCAGATTTTTCAATGCAAATAGTTTGTTCTAATTCTTGTAATTCGCTAGGAGTAAAAACTGGGTATTTAAAAATTATTATTAATGCTACATCCAAGTAAATAGCAATAGCAATAGCACTTAGACTTATATATTGCTTCACAGTGCTTTACAGCCTTCTCTAAGCAGTTTACAGAGTCAGCATATTGCCCCCAACTATCTGGGTCTTCATATTACCGACCTCGGAAGGATGGAAGGCTGAGTCAACCTTGAGCCTGGTGAGATTCGATCCACCAAACTGCTGGCAGCCGGTGATCAGCAGAAACAGTCTGCAGTACTGCATTCTAACTACTGCGCCACCGTGGCTCAATAGAACATTTATTTCAGTAGATGACTAGGCCAGAAAACTAACATGGTTTTTAAGTTTATGTTAAATACTTTACTTGTATATTTGAATTGCATTTTATTTTTAGAAGGCAGGTATTCTTTTAGATAGCTGAAATATGTCAATGAAAAATATGTATTATATAAAACATTGTACTTTTTAAAATGCATGACTGCTTTTTAAAAACTCATCATTACTGATGGATTTTGGACTATTTAGTGTAGTGTCTTCCAAAATGAACATGCAACCACCTATTTATGGATTCCTAGGTTTCTGTAGCAATCATGGAAGGTTAATCAAACATTTTACTGCTCCATGGATAAAAAGATGTTTCTGGAAATCCCAGTACCAAAGTACAAAAGCATTCTCTATGACTGTTTACCAACAACTGAGAAACAGCATATCACTTTTATTGACTAGCAATCATTAATCTATGTAATCCTATTTTTAGAAATAGCTGTCACCATATTCAGTAACAAAAAGCCTCACATTTTGAATATAAATTGGTGAAGAGGCACTTTAGCCTGAATTGCTAATCAATGTTACTGGATGATCCCAAGTTCTAGAATTTGGGAAATAAAAGATTTTATTAACATTCTCTTGATTGTGCACGTTAAACCTCTAGGAAGTCCTGCTTTAGAATACTAATGCATATAAAATGCTTCGGTCCTATCATTTGGCTGTTGTTTCTTGTAAATCTTCATTAATACAATATCCTTTGAAATAACTTCAATAGAAATGTTCATTTCAAATGTGATTTCTCAGCAGATTATTAGAGAGAAGTATAGTACTACCCATCTATAGTCAAATCTTTTAATTCATAGTAGTTGTGTTCTATAAAGCTGCCAAAACACTGAATTAGTGAATACTCATCCTCAGCTGGCGACATGCAGATTTTCCCCCATCTGTGCATGTTCACAAATAATGTGAAAGTAGTGTGTGGATTTTGGTTTTATTTTATGGAATCCCGAATAATATAGATCAACTATATTTCATTTTTTTCATAATACCACTCAAAAAGGCATTTTCTGTTTTGTTATTTCCACAATTACAACTCAAAATCCATTTTTTACTTGGAAAATACAAAGTTAGAAATTCCCCTCCCTAATGAATCCCATTTATGCCAGCTTTCACTTCCTATTTTATTACCAGTTCTCCCAATCTGAGAAACCATTTTTGATCTTTTTAACCTTGAATTAACATGAAAAAAAAGAAAGACTGCTACACATTTCCAATTTTACTGTTAACAAATTTTCTACTTCCTCAGGGAGCTATTCTCCTTGCTACCTTTTACTGGAAGAGCTGTCAATGTTTTATCTCTTCGTCTTTTGCATTTTAACTTCTTTGATTCCTAAGAGAATGGTTCCTGTTACCCTTATCAAAGTTTGATCTCTGTAAGGAACACACCCAACAATTTTTAGAACTGCCATATCCTCTGTTATCGTTTTTTAAAGAAAAATCTATTAAATGGGACAAGAGGTTTACTGCAGAGATCATGTTGTTCTTTCTTTGTGAAGATTTGTTTTTAGATGCTAATTTTAGCCATCATGTTCACATATTTTAAAAAGAATTTATTTCTATACCCTATATTGAATTTTATTTAACAAAAAGCACCTAAATCTTAATAAATATAGTGCTCTACAATTGCTCAATATTATAAATATATTGTTTTCTGGATAAGCACAGATGTTTTTTGTGATGTATTTCAGTACTCACATCCTGATTATATTCCAAGAAGACATGGAAATTTAAATCCTTTCTCAAAATGGGATGAGCAGCTACACGGCATAAGAAGACTTCATGCATAGCTACTGTCTTTTTGAAGATTGCCAAGTATTCTCTAAATATAAAAAGCAATATTATTTTGTAAAAGTGTTTCTACATAAAAAGCAATAGATTTTGAAACAAAATGCTAGAGTTAGTTGCATTTAATTAAAATATTTTTTTTTAAATTAATCAAACTAAAGAGGAATTTCAAACAGACTAATAGAAAGACCACCAATTATTTGTAAGGGAACTAAAGGAAAGTTGTCTTCTCCTAAGCTCTCGCTATTCCCTAACAGCTGAGAGTTAAAATTCAGAATATCCAAATATCCAACTATTTTGCTGCAGAAGGTATTACCCAGCAGAATGAGGTGATTTCTGTCAATTTTTCCTCTTTCCAGGACCTCCACAACTCTCCCCTGTAAAAGATACGTGGTCAGATTAATGACCAAATATCACTTTCTTCCTTACTCTGATAATGGTGGAAGCTGGTTTGATATCCCCCAAATTACCTTCATAAAGTACTTACTGTCATAATCATGTATTTTCAAGTATACAGAAATTAAAAACGCATATACATTTCATTTTGCCTGTTATATAAAAAATAGAACACTGATCTTTTAGAAGGAATTTGCATTCTCAGTCCATTATAGGTAATTCTTGAATTTCAATCAGTCAAATCTTCCATTATTTTAATACAAGCAAGATATTAATTCAGCAATCAAAGGCAAGTATGCCAATATGCCTGACACTTCTAGAAAGACTTAGAGTTGGAAATATAAAAAAAACTATACACATACGCTTCTAATTCTTGCTTCATCTTTGTAAATTCTTCCTTAGTCATGGATCCTTCTCCTTCACCAAGCTTCTGCAATTTTTCTCTTGAAGCATCAAAGTCAGGCCTCGGTGGCGCGGGTGGTATCTGTCAAATGAGTTGATCAGGTTTATTTTTAAATCTTATACAGTGAAAACTCTTTGGATAAGCATACCATAAGCTGTGTAAAAACATTAACACAAACCTCTTTCTTTATATTGTCCATTGTATTAAGACAAAAATCAATGTTATTTCAACTTCATTAACAATTTATTTATGCATTCCACTTTAGCATTGTTTTAAAATATTTAAATATTATCTTTCAATAATAGTTCAAGATAACGTGTTTTTTTTCCAATTATAATGCTTATGAGGTTCATGATATTATGAAAAGGGCATATTTTAAAATATATGCTGCATCTGTCATAAATCAGCATGGGTCATTTTAAATCAGAAATTCTTTCAAGCAGTTCTAAATAATAGCATCCAAAAATTAAGTATGATTACTGGAAAGTTTAGATTCAAGTATCTTTTAAAAAGTCACTGAGATTTAAATCATAGCCATTCAGTGGTTTACTGGCAATATATAAAACTACAAATGTAGCTAACAGTTTGTAATTAATAGTATTTTTTTCTTCATAGTGATGTCACTGAAAAAGCACTATAAAATGTGTAACATTATTCTCCCACTACAGCCACTATGCAGTGGTGAAAAACTGATCAAATATTACTCAGGAATATGTGTCATCTTCCTCATTTGGCTTTATTAGTTATCAGACCTTCCTCATTGCAACAACAGATGTACTTTTATTCTGGGAAAATAATATTCAAGAAGTAAAGCGTCTAATATCCCTTAAGGCAAACTTTCTTAGCAATATACCCTCAGATCAATCCCTTAACTATTTGCCTTATTGACCAGAAATTACGGCAGTGTAATTTATTCTTTTGGGATAAAAAAGAAAGACAAAGTAAAACTGCCTACTACAGTTAAATCAACAGGAAATACTGTTAAAGGAAATATTTAGTTGCAGAAGTAAAAATAAATGGGTACAATTGAATTTATATTCCAATTATAGAATTTACAGATGTGCTGCTAAAAGTTACAATATTCTTATTGTTAATTAACATTTTTTAAAAATTGTTTCTTACAACATTCAATTCTTTAAATAATTAAGCACAATTCTCTAAGACTAGAAATCACTTCTATTAATAGTGCATTCAAAAAGCATGCTACTTTTCCTTCATATTAAATCAACTGCCATTTTATTACAGGGAATACATTTCATATTTCTACTTTTGCAGTAATTTATTATATTGATATCCTGCAAACTTCCACTTCAAAAAAGTCCATAGCCTAATAATCAGTTATGCCTTTTTTGAAGAGCAGTATTTCAGAATCTCTAAATATCTCCTCCCTTAATTGCAGCACTAAAAGTAATTGATGTTTCATTACAGAGAGTTTATTGTTCTTATCACTTGTAAATCAGACATAAAACATTAAAGAAATGGAAAGATCCTGGGTTAAGCAGCAAAAAGGCTGATACAGCAAGTGGGAAATTAAAGTAAGAACTACATCCTGGAATTCTTTCAAACATCTTGTTTCATTTTCAGCAGAATAAATTTTTATGAATCACAGAAATGTTCAACAGGAAGTACGGGAGCATTTGCTACTGTCAGATCCTTTTCTTACAGTTCTTTGGAAAAAAAAAACTTACAATGTAGCCTGCATAATCTTCATTCTCAACAAAGGAATCATGAAGCCAGATAAACTCTTCATGTTGTCTGACAACTGAAAATTCATTTTGTTTGAAGTTTGGTAAAGAACTCTACAAAACAAAATAGAATGAACAACATAGCTTTACCTCATGTTAATACAAAAACGACAGAGATATCTCTTCAGAGTAAAGTACAGTATTATACCCCAACCACAACAGATTCAGAAAGCAAAAATAATTAAGCAACTATTGTGGAGGGGGGGGGGGGATATGGAAATCTAGGAGCAGGTTTGATATTCGCTTCCCTGCCCATAGTATAGTAAATCTTTGTTCATGTATATTACATATTTTCACAGAGGAAAAGTGTATTATCAATCTAATCATGCATTAAGACAATTTTAATTTTTAGTTAAATCCTACTAAAAGCAACAAGATTGACATCAAAATATTATACAATAAAAGTCCTTTTTGGGGATCTCAATGCAACAGACTTCACATGAAATTAACCACATATTACAAATTACATTATATCATACCAATGACAAAATATGCCTAATGTTATTGAGTATCTTATATACATGATACCAATAACCATAATCTGAAATATAAGAATGTCTCAATTTACTGGACTTTTGGTTATGCTGGATATAACCAAAATACCTCCCATAACTGCTTCATTAAAATGAGATCTCACTACATTTAATCCTTACACAGTAAGATTTATTTACCTTTTTAAAAACCAATTATAGTATAAATAAAAGCAATGTCAAGGATTACCTTTGTATGAACAGTGAATTTGACTTTGTCCCTTTCACTAAGAGCATCTGAAATGTCCACTTGCAAAGCAGCATCAGTCTGCAGATCTACAGTAACAGCTCTAAGCTAAAAAAAGGAAATTAATTACTAAGGGACATAAAAGCTTATTAGAATGTATTGGATTTTGATTGTACTTTAGCTTAGAAACAACCATATTAGACACTATAAAACACTACAGACTAGAGGGAATGACAGCAATCAGTAACACAAATCAGCATAAATTTTACTTGTAAATATATGCTAATTTATGTTACTGCCATCATTCTCTCTGATATAAAATTTGAATTTCATTAATAATGTTTTAAACCATTTATAATTAATTCAAAAATTATTTGCTGATTTGGAAATGATTCAGCATTTCCTTGATACTGACTATAGCAGAATTTAGGAACCTTTTTCAGCCTAATGGCTGAATTAGCATCAGGGAAGGATACTGATTGGTACATGACAGCAATAGAAGATTTCTCCCATTATATGCAACTAAATGTTAAAAAACAAAATACAATAATATACATCAGAATCGAAGTAACAAGCAATTCAAATATTAATTATGCTAAAATTACAATTGTTTACATGAATACAAGTATTTATGCTAGAGATCTAAAGAATATTTGCATACATATCAAGCAGAATTACTTTTAAAGGACAGAACTCATACTTAACATAATAACTCTTGTAAATTAAATTATATATTGTATGTTTGTCTTAAAGATTTTCAGCATATTATTAGGTGCCATGAGATTTTAAATACTAGAATATTAAACCAAAAGAGATACAAATGGGAACAGATCTCTTAACTTTAATTTTTAATTCTTCCTTTGTAACTTCATTCCTACCTTGGAATGAAATAATTCACTAATGCATAATTTCCCAACACATATATTTTGACAGAGGAAGTTAGTTCGCTCCCTGACAAAACAAAGATGTATTGTTTTTCTAAAAAACTAAAATGCAAGCAGTGCATGAGTGTCAACAGACTCTTTAATCTCCCAATTAACACGTTAGAGATTCTGGCACCAATTCTCAGAAAGAACTTGTTGCCTTCAATAACAGAAGTTGCTGCTTCTAGTATGTGTGGTGCATGAGCTCTGAAATAGTCTTGGTTCGTATGTGTAAGATCCACAACCTGCAATGACCACAGGATAATTCTATCACCTCCTAATTGCCACCAGTTATCAACAGCTCCTGCTCTTACTACTGCCACTCTTTCTATCCTTCCCCTCAAGAGGAAGCATAGATTCAAAGATTAACCGTACAGCAAAGTATAGGGCTACATTCACATTTAGTATTAAAACAATTAAGATAAATGTAATACTTACATTTTAAAAGAATTTAAATCACAAATTTAAAATACCTGATTTAATTATGAATTATCAGACATACTGTTCACGGGAAATATTTTTCTTAAATAAAATTGACCTACTGGCAGCAATGTAAATTTCCTATATTTCTATCACTTCTGTTTGACACCAAATTAGACTGTAACTTAAGCTTCCACTAAAAAACTCTAGAATTAGAACCTCAGTTTCTTTTTCTTTTTCCATTCAAACTTTTACAAGTAAAAGTTCCAAACTCCTGCAATTTTTAAATAACACATGAAACTTTGCACTGCATATGTATGCAAATATATCTATTATTTTGTCCAAGCTTTTAGTAAACACTAAGTTTTTTTCCTTCAAAAACAATGCTACTGCATTAATCAGGCTTGATGTTTTATACAGTGTTTCTCAAATTAGCCAAAACTGAGTAAAAGTTATTTTTCTTTGAGTAGCAACACACAATTCCATTACCCATCACAAGACATTTAAACTTAAAGTTGATTTAAAGATTACAACTTAGTAAAATACATTTTAAAATCGCCCAAAGTATTCATATTAAGATAAAAATTAATTACAATGGTAATTTGTTGAAATGACACGAGGATTATTCAATGATATTGTTTTATAATACAGGTAGTTTTCAGGGTACAACTATTCATTCAGCAACTGTTCGAGATTATATAAGAGTGCTAAAGGAAGAAAGTTACATCTCATCCTTGAAGTTTGATAAAACTCTCATAAGCAGTTTTAGGTAATGAAGGAAAAAGTTTGGGAAAGCAGTTTTACACTATGTGAAACAGTTTTCTGATCAAGCAGCCATGTTTTATCTATTATTCTCATTATGTATCAATATTTACCTTATAACATTCCAACAAAGCATTTCACAAGGACTTTTTTTTTGTCAGCTGGAGTGAACTTAATATTTACTTGGTACTATCCATTCTTTTAAAAAAATTACTGCTTAGGATCAGTTGTCAAGAAACAGAAACCACCTCTCTCAATAGTAGCACTCTGTCTTCAAGAGTATTTAATCAATTGTTGTTCAGATATTGAATATTTTATAACAATAGCACTAGAATAGCAATATGAAAGCCATTTTGAAAAACGTATTAATGCACATAGAGGAAAAAGATTACAGTACTCAACTCTTGCACTTATTTTCTACTGACAAAAGAAAAAAAACCAGGAAGTTAGACAAACAAAATGTCTCTTTAAACTACCAAGAGTTGGGATCAGGTTCTCAAAATGGTATCAAATATAATATAAAGTAGTACTGTAAATCAGTCAAGTATTTCTATCATTATTTGTAAAACTAACAATTCTTTAATTCACAGAGCTCTAGTTATATGCTTCAAGCAACAAGATTAAAGATAAATAATCCATGCCAGCCTTCCTCAATATGGTATTCTTCATATATGATAGACTTCAATTTCTAGAATTTACAGCCAATGATTGGTGCATAGGAATTTTCTTAACAGTTCTGAAGGGCATGCAAATTGAAGTAGGTTGGCCTCAGCCTTCATCGCATGATTTCGCTATGAAACGCCCTAAAATATATTCAGAATTTTCCATCAAATTGCTGTTCAGGATAAACTGATCTCAAAGCATTTTTGCCATGGCACCATTGCCCTTTTTCATAATGATAATTAACTGTAATTGTGTCCCCAACTCTCTTGAACACAAAGCTATGTTAAAAAGAACAGCCCTATGGGTTAATCCAAATCTATAGTTAATTCAGCAGTTTACCCCAACCAGATAAGGCACTATTGCTTACATTACGCAGGAATCTGTCTTGAGAAAAATGTACAATGTGATTTATGTTGTTAAGTACAATCCTATGCACAATTACACAATTTTACCGAATTCAGATTATCTTGCTATGAGATACATATGCATGGGATTGCAGCCTCATCCATCTATTGGTTCAAACCACTCTAAAATAATCCAACCACATCCAAGCATATAGAAAATAGATTACTATTTATATTATAAATATATCTAATTGGAGAAACTTTTGTATTTCAGAGCCAACTACATAATTTTAATGGAACATATATTTTAACCCACGTATTAAATTATGTAAATATTTACATCCCTGTTTAGAAATCACATAAACATCACTGCTATGCCTTTGCAAGTAAAAACTCTAATATTATCTCTGTAATAGAAAACGTGAGATCAATCCACAATCTTCTACAAAGCATAGTATTAATTGTTCCAAGCTTAAGAGAAACCAGAACTGGAGAAAATAACCAAGTAGACAATGTTCCATAGGTGTGTTCTCTTTTGAATTTCTAATATTACTTTTCCAATCAGAATCAAATTTAAATCCATTATTTGAAACCTACCTAGTATTACCGTAAAAGGTATGTCCTAATTCAGATTGAAAAAAACCAGTCAAATACAATTTTGTTCTTCAAACTCTCATTTCAGAATTACAATTTAGGACAGACTATTATTTTCATGTAGTGCTTGCACAATTGGGAATCAGAAACCCAGGCTAATCTACTGCTAATCAACTGTAAACCACTAGCATATCTAACTTCTGCATTTTTGAAAAACAGAATTTTATAGCAAATGGGGGAATTAAGAATTACAACAGTAAAGAGTCCATTTTTGCCTAGTTGATTATTTTAAGGCAAAAATTCAGCATAACTAGTTGATAGTCTAATTCTATACTTGATATTTCTATAATTTTCTCTTCAAAGTTTCTAAAATATTTGACTACCTATCACTGTCTCTATGACTCTTGGAATGAATACCACACAATATATCCTTATAACTTTCTAAGTCAAAGAAATAATACTTAGAATGGTAGCTACAGAAGAGGAGTCCAACCAAGGTATGGCTCCCAAATTATAATTAAATAGTCCAACTGGCCTGGAGAAACAATTACTTTCATCTAACATAATCTGCAGGATTATTGCAAGGATAAAATGGGAAAGAACTCACTATGCATTATTTTATATTTTGAAGTGCCCCTTGGGAAATTAAGGACCTATGCTAAGGACAATAGCTAAACCATTGTTTAAACTAAAAACCAGGGTACACATATGGCCAAACCAAAATCAAACAAATCACATTATGTTTTGGTCTAATGTATGAACTAAACCACCAGGTTAAATATCTTTTGCTTTAGCACGTTATGGGAAGACGTGCTAGTGTCTTTTAACCGTGGTCTGCGATTTCTGGTAAATTACATCAGTTTATTTCACTGAAATTGACCAAAAACCAATGAAATCGCGATTAACTCTTGGAATTGAAGACGCATTTACACTCTCGCAGCAAACCATATTCCGAAAAGGAAGCGAGCATTCCGGTTGCCCTGTAGGTAATTACAGCCTTTCTCGATGGTTATTCGTTAACAGTGGTTATAAATTTTTAGCCCGACTTTATAAACCTTAAAAGGAAAAACCCCTCAGAACTGGCACAAGCATCCAGGGATTACTTGACAAACCAAAAGTGGGCCCAGAGCACCGACCGCGGCCCATTCCTGGTTCCGCCAGACGAGGCTGCCCAGGAAAAGGCCCATTCCCGCCGCCGTCCCTCCCTCCCTCCCCCCAAACTCGGCTGCCTAGCTCCTCCGCCCACCAGCCCTGAGGGGAGTAGGGTCGCGAGGACCCCCCCACCCCCACGATGACACCCCCCCCCCCACGGCTAAATGAAACTGCCCGCTTCCAGCTGGGGGCAACTTCCTCCCCTCTCCGCCCTCCCGCTTCTGCAAAGGCAGCACTTACTCCTCGGTCCTCCTCGGAAAGGAAATCTGGGCCGTCGTCCGAGCCTTCCTGTTCCCGAGCAAAGGCGGTGGCGGAGCACGAGGTGTCCAGAGGCATCCCCGAGAAGAGAAGGAAAGCAAGGGAGAGAGGAGAAAGCGACAGCGAGGTTAGTGGCGAGCCGGCCAAGCCCCCCCTTGCCCACAGCTCCCCGAGCACCTACCATCATGGCTGCTCTCCCAGCCCTTCCCTTCGGCCTCGCGAGCACCGGCCTAACCCACCAGTCCGACCCGCCCAGACCAAAGGGGCGGGATTAAGGCGGCTCCCAGAAGAGGACGAGGGCGGGGCCTCAGGGGGAACGTTACAGCTGCGGCGCCTTTCCCGAGTGCGGGGTTGCTTTTCCTCAGAAACGGCGCGAGGAAAGCTTGTTTGTTTAGCTGAGGGGACGTCGCGCTTTATGAATCAGCGGCGTTTGCCGGCTTGTCCTTTGCAGGAGTTGAACTACAGATTTCTGGGAATGGTTGCACCAAACGAGACCCCCGAGGGGAGCCGCCCCCCCCCCCACCTCCAGAAGGCAAATGGCCATTTCCTTTCGAAAAGGGGCTGTTGTTTTTCAAGGAGCTCGGGACTCTGAATCCCACTCGAGGTTTACGTGGCGTACTGGATGTGCTGCGGAGGGCAGAGGAGGCGACAAGGGATGAGGTGGGGATGGGGGGCGCGGGGAAATATTGCCGCAGCTAGTTCGTTCCGAGGCCGCTGCTGCATTCCCCTTACGGTTATTTCAAGGAAATGCGCTATATATTACCACTCGAATCCAAATCATGTGTTCCAATCATGTGTTTCAATCGAAGCAGAATCCTTGAAAATTGCTATAATCCAATTATTGGGCTCGCTTCAGAGAAAATAGAGAGGTTGGTGAAGAGTAGATAGGTTCGTTGCAGGATTGTAGTTTTATTCAATCCACTATAATATGCTTAGGATAGAGTACAGGTACACTATAGTATGCTTAGGATAGAGTATAGCAGTGGTGGGTTGCCCCCGGTTCGCACCGGTTCTATAGAACCGGTAGTAAAACCAGCGGGAGGCTCTGGCCACCGACCCCAACATCATCAGAATGCTTCTGCATATGTGCAGAAGCTTCTGCGCATGCACAGAAGAGTGCATGCACGTGGCCCCGTTGTGAATCTGTAATAAAGGTAAGTAGAACCCACCCCTGGAGTACAGGTAGTCCTTGGCTATCAACCTTTCATTCACTGACCGTTCAAAGTTACAACTACTGGAAAATGTGACTTATGACCATTTTTCACACTTATGGCCATTGCAGAATCGCCAGGGTCACATGATCAAAATTCAATACTTGGCAAGTGGTTCATATTTATGACCAGTGTGGTGTCCCAAGATCATGCAATCGCCTTCTGCAGCCTTCTGACAAGCAAAGTCGATGAGCAATCCAGATTCGCTTAACAACTGTGGCAAGAGAAGTCATAAAATGGGACAAACTGACTTAACAAATCTTTTACTTAGCAACATAAATGTTGGCCTCCTTTGTGGTCAAAACCGGAGGATTAGCTCTATAGCAGGGGTGTCAAACTCGCATCGTTGCATCGTCGTCACGTGAGGTATCCTGACTTTTCCCCTTTGCTAAACCAGGATGTGCATGGCCAGCACGTGACGCATCTGGCCCACGGGCTGCAAGTTTTACACTCCTCTATAGTAAAGAAACATACCTTTTTTCTCAGACATGTTTCCCAATGCACACTTATTTGTACAGCCCCTCCCACAGTGTTTTGTCTAGGTTCAAAGCAAGTTTGCCATCAGTAAGCAGTGTCTTTAGACAGATGTTATGATCCTTGCACATCCTCCTACCTTGTGCCAGCTCTGATTTCTGCCTACCTTTAGACTGAGGTTAAGCTTTTTCCCTTTTTTTATACAACGAATTACCAACTGTTGGTTGGTCACAATATAAATCTCCACAATGTCCCAGATTAGCACCATATCAGGAGTGTAGAGGAAACTGCTTCAGCTTTCGGGGATATAACCAGGTTCTCCCAGGATCACTTTTGCTGTTGCTGACTCTGATCTATTTTTCTCTCTTTCATGTTAGCCTCTTCAGAACTCCATCCTATATGATAAGAGGCCTTTCAGATGTAGAGCCTGTTACTGTAATTGCAGTACTATTTTCTTGTTGCATTAAGTTCTCATTTATTTCACCATTCTTTTAGAGTTAGACCATAACTCTCCATAAAGCTCCCAGTGCATTAAAACAAGAAAAGCTATTGCATACAACAACAATAAGGAAAGCACATACCAGCATCCTATAAAGATAAGAATTAAAAGCCCTATGAGATAGTTCAGCCTTCACTGCCTTCTTAAATGATAGGTCAAGGGGCACAATAAGGATTTGTACTGTAAGGAATTCTAAAAAGATGGAAAATAATGCCATTTTTAAAAATCTTATTACAGAGCTATTTTATGTATAGATGCTACATCAAGCCTTTTGTTTTTCTTGTTTTATATCTAATTTAAAACATAAAATGAAAAGCTTCACATATGTACAGTGGGGCAAAAAAGTATTTAGTCAGCCACCAATTGTGCAAGTTCTCCCACTTAAAAAGTTGAGAGAGGCCTGTAATTGACATCATAGGTAGACCTCAACTATGAGAGACAAAATGAGAAAACAAATCCAGACAATCACATTGTCTGATATGGAAAGAATTTATTTGGAAATTATGGAAATTATGGGAAATAAGTATTTGGTCAATATCAAAAGTTCAACTCAGTACTTCGTTATATATCCTTTCTTGACAATGACAGAGGTCAAACATTTTCTGTAAGTCTTCACAAGGTTGACACACACTGTTGCTGGTATGTTGGCCCATTCCTCCATGCAGATCTCCTCTAGAGCAGTGATGTTTTGGGGCTGTCGCTGGGCAACACAGACTTTCAACTCCCTTCAAAGGTTTTCTATGGAGTTGAGATCTGGAGATTGGCTAGGCCACTCCAGGACCTTGAGATGCTTCTTATGAAGCCACTCCTTCGTTGCCCGGGCAGTGTGTTTGGGATCATTGTCATGCTGAAAGACCCAGCCACGTTTCATCTTCAATACCCTTGCTGATGGAAGGTGGTTTGCACTCAAAATCTCATGATATATGGTCCCATTCATTCTTTCCTGTACACAGATCAGTCGTCCTGGTCCCTGCAGAGAAACATCCTCAAAGCATGATGTTGCCACTCCCATGCTTCACAGAAGGTATGGTGTTCCTTGGATGCAACTCAGCATTCTCTCTCCTCCAAACATGACGAGTTGTGTTTCTACCAAATAGTTCTACTCTGGTTTCATCTGACCATATGACATTCTCCCAATCCTCTTCTGGATCATCCAAATGCTCTCTAGCAAACTTCAGACAGGCCCGGACATGTACTGGCTTAAGCAGCGGGACATGTCTGGCACTGCAGGATCTGAGTCCCTGGCGGCGTAGTGTGTTATTGATGGAAGTTTTTGTTAAGTTGGTCCCAGTTCTTTGCAGGTCATTCACTAGGTCCCCCCGTGTGGTTCTGGGATTTTTGCTCACTGTTCTTGTGATAATTTTGACCCCACAGGGTGAGATCTTGCGTGGAGCCCCAGATTGAGGGAGATTATCAATGGTCTTGTATGTCTTCCATTTTATAATTATTGCTCCCACAGTTGATTTCTTCACACCAAGCTGCTTGCCTATTGAAGATTCAGTCTTCCCAGCCTTGTGCAGGTCTACAATTTTGTTTCTGGTGTCCTTCGACAGCTCTTTGGTCTTCATCGTAGTGGAGTTTGGGGTGTGACTGAGGTTGTGGACAGGTGTCTTTTATACTGATAACAAATTCAAACAGGTGCCATTAATACAGGTAATGAGTGGAGGACAGAGGAGCCTCTTAAAGAAGAAGTTACAGGTCTGTGAGAGCCAGAAATCTTGCTTGTTTGTAGGTGACCAAATACTTATTTTCCACCATAATTTGCAAATAAATTCTTTCCAAATCAGACAATGTGATTGTCTGGATTTGTTTTCTCATTTTGTCTCTCATAGTTGAGATCTACCTATGATGCCAATTACAGGCCTCTCTCATCTTTTTAAGTGGGAGAACTTGCACAATTGGTGGCTGACTAAATACTTTTTTGCCTCACTGTATATGTGAATAAATTGATACCATAATTCAGAAAATATTTGCTACCATTCCTTTGGCTAATGTCTGTACCTTATACAAAGAGCAACAACTTCAGGTCACATTGTTTATTTAGGGTTTCTGCTTCTTCCTTAGTAAAGAAGAACATATTATACAGAGTCTGCAGAAGAATAGTTTATCTTCATTTGGGAAATATATAATCTACAGATTAAGAATAGTAACAATATCCAGAACCTTGCAGAAAATACTCCAATGTATAACATACAAAACTATTTATATTAGTTTTGTATTATCAACAGCTATATGGTAGTCCTTCAGGTTCAAAGAAGACCCTCTGTTGTACAGTTCTATTTTGGACACAGAAGTGGCTCTGTACCTTAAGTCTGTAAGCACAGTCTTAATACAACGGGGGCCATTGTGGACCCTGGAAATTGACTGTGGTAACTCTGGGTGTTATTTTGTGATGCCACTCTTATCAGTTTTTGGCAGCCCCTATCTTCAAAGCCAGTGGGAGGTTCACAATAGAAGGCTCACCAGCATGTTTTGTCAGCAGCTACAACTTCTAGCTCCCTTGGCTGGATATCACAGTGGCATAGGATTTCTGTCACAATGTCTTTGTAGCTCTTGCATAACTGACCTTGAGATCTCTTCCAAACTCCAGTACACTATAGACTAGAGCAAATGGTGAAGCATACAGCAGTCATCCATTCTGATGATGAGTCCATCCATCTCATCTGGGATCTGATAATCAGTATCTCAGTGCTGAGATACACAATCCAAGGTCTCAGGTTGGACACATAGTCTTGCCAATGAATGACAAGGATGGAGCAGAGAACAATTGTGAGATATTTCTCCAGTTCTTTAATATTCCTTCAGTACCAAGTCCAGGACACATATCTATATACTGATAGGAGAGAAGGGATAACCACAGCTCTGGGGACTTTTAACTTTGTGAAGATACAGATGTGTTGATTGAGCACTGTAATATACAGCCACACAGCCAGCTCGGTGTCTAGCTGGCCATGCTGATCCTGGAGTCAATTTCTTTGTCCAAGTACCCATCACTTGAGATGATTCTTCTAAGTATTTGATGCTTTTTTTCTATTTGTCAGCTAGGTGTCATCAACAGTGATTTTTGGTCTATAGGCTTAGTATTTGGTATGGGCTGGTAAAATACTTCAATTTTGGTCAGGCTGATGGTCAGGTTGAAGAGCATAGCAGCTTCAGAGAATTTGTTCAGCATCACCAGTAGATAGCTGTCTTTGTGCACCAGGAGTGCACAGTCATCAGCAAAGATGGTTCTTTGAATGATTTTGTCCATGCATTCAAGCAATGAAGGTCATATGTCCAACTGGTACCTGATGTACACTCCCTCTTCCAGGTCCTGGAAAGCAAATTATAACGTGCAAGTGAAGAATAGAATAGGGGTTAATACACAATCCTTTTTTATCCCATTGGAAATGGCAAATGCAGCTGATTTATTACTTTTGCGAGCCTCTCTGTTTACAGTGTCAACTACCTTTGTTAGGTTAATGAAGACAGAATAAAGAGGCTTGTTCTCAATGCACTTCTGGACAAATATCATGTGTGCAGTGCTCCATTCTGGCCAAAAGTCATTGGGAGGTTCCTTTCTGAGACAAGTCTGTTAAGGAGAATGCGGGCAAAGATCCTGCCTGCAGTGGACAACAGTGAGATACTCCTGCAGTCTTGATTTGCTTCCACTATTTTTATAGAGACCTGCAAAGAGGAAAAGTATCACAGAAGTCATCATGCATCTCCTTCGTGGACCAAATGTCTTCTAGATGTCAGCAGGAAACCACCCTGCCCTGTTGTTTCATTTCAGCTCACCTGCAAGATCACTTTCTTTATATCAGTAGAGAGAGGCAGTCTAAGTCATCCAAGAGTGGCAGCTGAGGAATCTTCTGTAAGATATGATCAATTGTGGATGACCTAGTTGGAAAGTTAGAAAAGTGTTCAGCCCAACAGTTTTTCAATCCTTCCTGGTCTTTCATCAGGTTTGATACATCAGATTATAGGTAGGAAGAGCATCCTGATTTAGAAGAACTATAAACTGACTTTATGGTGCAGAAAACTCTCTGGTGGCATGCAAATCTGCATAACATTAAACCTGCTCAGCCTTTTTCTGCCACCATTCATCCTGCATTTCTTGCAGTTCCATTTGTACTTTGGATTGCAGGTGCTTTAACTTGTCTTTCTTTGAGACAGATGATGGATCATTGTGCCAGTCTCAATAAGGCCTTTTCTTGGCCTGGAGGGCTGCTGAAATGGTTGGATTTTTATCAAACCGGTCTTGATATGCCTAGGTTTTCAGTCCAAATACTGTACAGTTATTGTAGTCCACATGATGAAGTTTTGAAACTGCATCCACTTTTCAGAACAGATTCCTACAAAGAGTACATGGCCAAAAAGTTTTTTATTGTGCATCGTGGAAGCATTAGACTTGGTTTTGATCATGTAGTCTGCTGATGTTGAATGACTTTCTGACAACCCTTGGTTGCTTACAATGTAAAGGGACTCAGTGTAGGCTTAGGAGTGATCAGACCAGTCTGTGCTCTGTTTAGCACTTAGCACCTTGCTTGCCTTAGGATTATGGTGACATCTTTAAGATCACACTGATATACTATGACATAGTTAAATGTTAGTGTTTGGATCTGAGATGCATCCAGGTAGTTTTGTACTGTACTTGTTTGCAAGTCTGAACATAGTGTTTGTGATGCATAGGTTTTACTTGGCACATTTACTCAGAAGCAGAAGGCTGTTTTGTTTTTTCCCGTATCCCGTGTCTCCCAAGGACTCTGTTCCAATTGTCACTGTCTATCTCCTCCCTACTGTTGAAGTTGCTCAGAATAGAAGTTTGTCACTGACGGGTTATTCAGATCTTTTGGTCCAGGTCCTTGTGGAAAACTTCTTTGTTTTGTCTGAACTTGCAGGAGTTGGAGCATTGACAGTGGTGATAAACTAAGACTTGCTGAGATGCAAGTGGAACTTCATGATCCATTTATTTATTCCAGTGGGTAGAGTCAGGATGTTCTTCAGCAGAGTAGTTTTGTTTTCAAAATCTACTCCTTAGATTTTGTGGTTTCTCTTTCCAACAAAACCATATAGCCACTCATTGCTTCCTCTAATGAACTTTCATCTACCAGCCTGGCGTCACTGAATGCAGCAATGTCAATGCCATAACAGGGAACTTCAGCTGTTACAAGTGCTGTTGGTTTTTCAGGCATTGACACCCTGTTTCTATCTAGCTGTTTCTATCTATCTATTCCCTTCTATCTGTAGGGACGTTCCAGACTCCAAAAATTAGTTCTGTTTGATTCTTGATTCTTGACAGTTAAGAAGATGATCTGCTAGCTATCATTAACTAGCCAGGTGTTGTGGAGCATTGGGGCAGACAATTTTTAGGGTACCTTTTCTGAACCTCCTTCGTCTTGCAAGGATGGGGAGTGCTATCCAGAGATGAATGGCCCGCATCCAAGGGCTGCCCGCATGCAGATTTGTATCCACTGCCACTGGTCATCTCTACCTGTTGCTATGCCACTCCCCCCTTACTGCAGGTCTCAGTGAATTAAGTTTGAATGGGAAAGGTTTGCAGATGACTTGTAGATGAAGATGAGTCACACAACAGAAATCTGTGTGTGATGGAGTTTTATGTGGAATGGCCATTGTACAGGATAGTCCCACTGTCTCAGCAGAAGAAACCTTAATCCAGTGGCACAGAGAATCATTACAGCTGGAGACCTCTCCTGATGCAGTGGATGACAAGGATGTCTGTCTTGTGCTCTTAGCACTTCCTAACAGCTGCTGGGCTTGCCTTCTCCAGAAACAGTACAAAAACTGAAGCTTGAACAATTGATCTCAGGTAGTTAGCAAAATAACATTTAAGGTTTTAGAAGATAGTAAATGTAGCAATAGCACTTAGACTTGAGAGAGGGCTGTAAAGCACTGTGAAATGATATATATCACTTCACAGTGCTTTACAGCCCTCTCTAAGCAGTTTACAGAGTCAGTATATTGCCCCCAACAATCTGGGTCCTCATTTCACTGACCTCGGAAGGATGGAAGGCTGAGTCAACCTTGAGCCTGGTGAGATTCGAACTGCCAAATTGCAGGCAGCTGGCAGCCAGCAGAAGAAGCCTGCAGTACTGCATTCTAACCACTGCGCCACCACGGCTCTTGTAGTATCACTTTTGCATCTCCTAGGAGTATGATGGCGAACCTATGGTATGTGTGCCACAGGTGGCACGCAGAGCCTTCTCTGTGGACACGCCAGCTGTCTCCCCAGCCCAGCTCCACCCCGCATGCACACGCACCTCCAACCGGCCAGCTGGTCTTCAGGTCTGCTGTGCATGCATGGGGGTGGAGTGCAGGGGGGATGCGCATGGGCATGCATGGGGGGCAGGGGCACATGTGTGTGGGGGAGTGGAGTCTTTCTAGGCCCGAAACAGGGCACAGGGGGTCTCGCACAGCACCTCCCCACCCCATTTTGGCTTCCAGGTTGGGGCAGGAGGCTTTCCAGGCCCAAAATGGCTTCCTGGTTGGTGCTTCCCTGTTTTGGGCCTGGAAAGTCTCCTGCACCAACCTGGAAGTCAAAACAGGGCAAGGGGAGCACATGCACGGGGAACATGCGTGCCTGCATGGGGAACATGCACACATTGCATTTTGGGGGTTCTGGCACACATGCGCGCATTCACACGCATGCACACTTTGGGCACTCATCACCAAAAAGGTTAACCATCATTGTCCTATGAGCAGCATAGATTCAAGGGAAAGAGCTATATTGTGGGCTGATAATTAGGCCTGCTTTACAGTACAACAAAATAAACATGAATGGCATCTTTTATGATACAAGTAGGGTGTATCATTGAATATCGTGTGGTTTTTTTAAAAAAAAACAAGGTGGCTTACAGTGAGTATTTCAATATATATATTATGCAACAATATTTTATTACTGTATACAATACATGATATAATTAAAAAAGATCTAAAAGAATAGGAACATCAATTAAGCAAATTACATAGAAAAATCATCTTAAAAATCCAAATCCAAAAATCCAGTATTTTGTTGGCTTTGTTCATATGAGGTTCTTACCTGTATCGTTTAATAAAATATTATAGGATTATACAACACATTACAAAAGCTGTTGTTTGCATAACAGAATAAATAAAAAATGTAGTTGATTAATTTATAACAATGCGGGGTGGGGGAGGAGGCAATAAATCCATTTCCTCAAAACTTCAGTGACTTCTAACAAAACTTTCATTACGTTTCCTGAAATTTGATAGCAACTATGATTGCAAAATGTGTCCAATTCTGTTCAGAATTAGAAAGAACTGAAACAATTCCCTTTAAAAGGGCTGCTTGTATTTATTCAACTGAAATCATGTAAATTTAATCCTTTTATGGAGTGGCATCTGCAAATAAAATATGATTCTTCCATAAAGTTTTTTTAAAAAGCTAAAGCCTATGTTGATTTCTTTCTCCCTTTATTATCAAGAGGAAAATATGCAAAGATTCACATTTTCTGCAGCAAGTCTCTGATTACAATTCAGGTTAAAGGAGATAGCTTGGGAACATTATGACTTTTTCCAGGGAATTTTAGAACAAATTTTGTTTTTGCTGCGTATCAGTTACATGGTACACAGTCTCAGCATTTTGGAGTTTGATTCTCTACATAACTAACAAGAAATATCCCATTTCCAAGGTAGTTCTGAATATAAGCCAAAATGTTTGTTAGGCTACAGAGCAAAAAAGAATTTGTTGTTACAACATTCATGGAATAATGCTTTTAAACCACATTCCTGATAGTAAAACTAACACACTCTTATTGACAAAATCAGGTGTTCAAAGTTCATGAGTTAGCAAGATTTGGTTTGCTCTTTAAACAAACCTTTAATAATTTCTGGTCTTTGTTGCGAAAAAAGATAATGAAATAATATTTGAGAACATGGCTATAAAATCCCTTTTTAAGTATGTCCAGGGTTTAGTTTTATCTCCTCCTTCAACCTGACGTTCCATATGATTGGGGAAAAAAAGTATTATTATGCAAGGCAGCCCTAAAGATCAGCTGGCATAGAATGAAAAGAATGTGTGGCATGCAAGAAACAAGACTATAACACTAGCGTTTCCCCTCTATTATGCTAAAGTGCCACCCACCCACCCACCCACCTACCCGTGCTTTGGCACAAAATAATGCTAGCGTAATATTTGTTATCTCCATAGTTGATCCCCATTCCGCCTCTGTTTTCTACACTGTCAGTCCTGATTTGTGAGTTTCATTAAAAGCAAGATTAGTTTTATAGCATTCTTATCTCGTTGCTGTCTTTACATTTGGAAGAAGCAAATTGCATAATTTAATTACACCCCAAGTGAAAAGTATTTCTGTTCCAGTCTGAATCTGCTACCAATCAGCTTTACTGGATGACTTTGATTCTATTATGATAATGTTTTCTATCCATATTCTTTCATGTTCTATACTTTATTAAATGTGTGAGTTGCCTTCTATAAATAGCCTAGTGCAGTATTAATATGTCTATGGAGTTTCTCAATCGTCCAGGTCATGGTTGTCCCAAAGGTGCTTTTTTCAAGAGGCAACTGAACTTTCTGGTTTTTCTTTAAAGACATTTCGCTTCTCATCCAAGAAGCTTCTTCAAGAAGCTCAGAAGTGAAGAAGTTTCTTGGATGAGAAGCAAAATGTTTTCAAAGAAAAACCAGAAAGCCCAGCTGCCTCTTGAAAAAAGCACCTTTGGGACAATATTAGGATGGGACAGTATCCATGAAATCCTGAAATATGAGGGCTTTCCTGACAGTTATATTTCCTGACAGTTACAACAATCAATGGAACAACTTGCTTCCAGAAGTTGTGAATGCTCCAATACTGGAAGTTTTTAAGAAGAGATGGACAACCATTTGTCTGAAATGGTATATAGGGTTTCCTGCCTGAGCAGGAGGTTGGACTAGAAGACTTCCAAGGTCCCTTCCAACTCTGTTCTATTCTAAACTAGTTTGCTAGTTTTCATGATGTTTTTGTCAATTTTCCTGTCTAGCCTATTGCTCTGGGAATTTCTTCCATCCATATGCAACCCAGGTTTCACCTTGCTTTGCTTTTAGGAGATCAGCCAAAATCAGCTATATATTGCCACCTGCTGTAGGCACAGCTGACAATAATTTGCATGTTTACGTTTTGTTCAGAAAATAAAATTCTTCAGATTCATTTTACCTTGTGAACATTTTAAATAAATGAAACCTAAGGTTGCCCTCACCTGAATGATAATAATTCTAGAAATTATGAGCCAAGTTATTTTGTTATTTACCTGGTTTCTGTAAATACTATATAAATAATGATCTTACACATAGTAAGTTGCAAGGTATTTTGTTGTCAGTAGATGGTGCTGCGGCTATAATTTTAATGTTAGTGCCAGTTCAGGCAACATTGATTAATAGTCTGTCTCATTACTAAATTAATTTTCTTTTCTGCATATAACATTATAAATTATTATTTTTCCCACAGCCCAACTGGGAAGGAAACCCTAAAAAGTTTAATAACCTTGAGAAATTAGAATGGGCCCAACCCTGTCAGCCTTCCATAAAGCTTTAAAGACCTGGCTATCTACATGTGCCAAGGGCCCCACCTCCTGGCTATATTGTTAAGATGCCAGATGTCTTGCTGTGCATATATTCAAATTAGATGTTTTAATGGTTTTTAATGTTTTAATGTTTTTTATTGTTTTAAAATATTTTTAAGATTTTAATTATATGTATCTGAATTGAGTGTCGTCCAGAGTCTCACAAAGTCTGGATGGGAAAGGATAAACTTCCTTCAGCCAGCAAGAAATTTGATACAACTCTAAAACTGTAATTTTGTTATTTGATCTGTGGCACAGCCACATTTAGAGTACTATACTGGTTATAGTTCCAATTAATACAATTATTGGAAGAACTTCATACCACAGTTTCAGTTTCAGTTTCAGTTTATTAGATTTATATACCACCCTTCTCCCAAAGGACTCAGAGAGGTGAACAGCCATAATAAAACACAAGGTCATACAAAAATTAAAATCAGTTAAAAGAATTAAACAAATTGGCCTTGTCCATTAAAACCCCCCAATTTAAAATCCCATCCAAGTTGTTATTCAGCCAGGCCAGACTGTTGAAATAGCAGGGTCTTTATGGCCCTGCGGAAGGTATGGAGGTCAGGAATCGTACGTATCCCAGGGGGTAGTTCATTCCAGAGGGTGGGTGCCCCCACAGAGAAGGCTCTCCCCCTGGGGGTCGCCAGCCTACATTGTTTAGCTGACGGCACCCTGAGGAGCCCTTCTCTGTGGGAGTGCGTTGGTCGGTGGGAGGCTATTGGTGGCAGAAGGCGGTCCCGTAGGTATCCGGGTCCTAAGCCATGGAGCGCTTTAAAGGTGGTAACCAACACCTTGAACCGCACCTGGAAGACCACTAGGAGCCAGTGCAGCTCACGCAGGAGAGGTGTCACATGGGTGCACCTAGTCGCACCCATAATCACCCGTGTGGCCGTATTCTGGACCAGTTGGAGCCTCTGAGTGCTCTTCAAGGGGAGCCCCATGTAGAGAGTCTTACAGTAGTCCAGACGGGATGGGATGAGGGCGTGAGAGACCGTGCGTAGGGCATCCTGATCCAGAAAGGGACGCAACTGGTGCATCAGGCAAACCTGATAAAAAGCCCCCCTGGCCACAGCTGTCATATATTCTTCTAAGGACAGCTGTGCATCCAGGAGGACACCCAGATTGCGAGACCTCTCCGAGGGGGGCAGAGTTTCACCCCCAATAGCCAGCGATGGAATCAGCTGGCTATATCGGGATGCCGGAAGCCATAGCCACTCAGTCTTGGAGGAGTTGAGTCTGAGTCTGTTTGTCCCCATCCAGATCCGCACGGCCTCCAGGCAGCGAGACATTATGTTAAGGGCATCATTGGGGTGATCTGGGGTGGAAATGTACGGCTGAGTATCATCAGTGTATACAGGTGATATTCCACCCCAAAACCACAGATGATCTCACCCAGCGGCTTCACATAAATGTTGAACAAAAGGGGTGAGAGGACTGACCCTTGCCGCACTCCATACATAAAGCGCCTCGAGGTTGACCTCTACCCCCCTGCCAACACAGACTGCATCCGACCGGAGAGGAAGGAGAAGAACCACCGCAACATGGTGCCCTCCACTCCTAACCCCTCCAGCCGTTGCAGCATGATACCATGGTCGATGGTATCAAAAGCCGCTGAGAGGTCCAATAGGACTAGGACAGAGGAGCATCCCCTGTCCTGAGCCCTCCAGAGATCATCTAACAATGCGACCAATGCCATTTCCATGCTGTATCTCAGCCTGAAGCCCAACTGGAACGGGTCCAGATAGACAGCTTCATCCAGGTACCGGGGAAGTTGCTGCGCCACCACACTCTCAACAACCTTTGCCATGAAGCGGAGGTTGGAGACTGGACGATAGTTAGCTAATATCACCGGGTTCAGAGAAGGCTTCTTGAGGAGGGGCCTCACCGCCGCCTCTTTAAGGGCAGCGGGGAGGAAACCCTCGCTCAAAGGGTCTCCTTTGATAATCCTCTGGAGCCAGCCTCATGTATAATCCTCTGGAGCCAGCCTCGTGTAACCTCCCGGGAGGCCAACACCAACCAGGAGGGACACGGTCCAATAAACATGTGGCAGAGCTCAACCTACCCAGAATCCTGTCCATGTCCTCGGAAGCCACAGGGTTAAACTCCTCCTAGATAACACTCTCAAGACTCACCCCTGTCACCCACTCCCCTAGATCTACCCAATCAGAGCCCAAGCCTTCCCAAATCTGAGCAATTTTGTAATGCAGGAACTGCGCAAATTCCTCAGCCTTCTCCTGCAAGGGGTCTTCCTGCGCTCCCACAGAAGCTTTAAATGATTGGATGCTAATAGTTTTTGTATGAACAAAGGACTTAATTAGAATGGAGAACAGCATGGAGCTATGTCCATAAAACTAGATTATTTCATATCAATGTAATACTATATTCCACTATAGAAAGCTTTTCACTAATTCTAGTTTCATTGTTTAGTGAAAGTAATAGTCAAAACCATTTTTATGCCCAAGTTCTCAGAATCTAAACCACTCCATTCAGGCTAAAATAGCCAGATCGTTTACTAGGATATTCTTCTTTGATCAACACAATTTATAGTACTTTTTTTTACTTTTAAAAAAGAGGGTCAAATATCTAATACCTTGCAACAATCATCCCTCTTCCATCATCACTTGAAATGGCATTGCTAAGGTGATAAAATTAGCCAGTTTGGTGTAGTGGTTATGGCACTGGGCTAGAACCAGAAGTCCTTGAATTCTAGTCCCATCTTAGGCACAAAAGTCAGTTGCATGACTGAGCCAGTCACAATATGAATCCTAGAAAGGAGGCAATGGGAAACCATTTCTGAAATCTTAGCAAGAAAACTGCAGAAATTAGACAAGCAGTCATCAGCAGTCCAACCTGACTTGAAGGCACAAAAAAGAAAAAGTCATGAAACATGCTTCAGCATTTGCAAATATGTGGTAGTCCTTGACTTAAAGATTGAAAATGGAACCAGTACTTCCATCACAAAGTGGTGCAGTCATTGAGTCATACCCAATTTTGTAACTTTTTTTGCTGCCGTTGTTAAGCAATTCTGACTTCCTCCATTGACTTTGGTTGTCAGAGGCCCTCTCGGAAGGTCACAAATGGCAATCATGCAATCCTGGAATGCCGCAATTGTCATAAATACAAGCCATTTGCCAGTTTGAATTGCTATGGTGGTATAAGTGCAAGGACTGGTTGTAAATCACTTTTTCCAATACTATTGTAATTTCAAATGGTTTTTAAACCAATAGTCAAGAAGTACCTACTGTATATCAACTATCATCTGTTGATAGTTGTAAAATGGGAAATGTTTAAGTTGCTTTGAGGTACTACATTTTAAAAATGCAATTGTTTACCGGTAGATGTTTTTGATGGTGCAAAAAGTATTATTGCAGGATGAAAGCTGTTCCAAGTTGCCTTTTGCAATTGATTTATTATGATTTTGTCAATGCCAATACTGTTCAAGGAATGCTCCAGATGTTCTGGGATTGTACCCTTTCTATATTGGTACTATATTTGTTTCATTTTGCCAAGTTCAAACTGAACATCTGGCTGACTGTGCAATGAATCAAAATAACACAATCAGCATTGACAAAATCACTATCAGCCAATTGCAAAAGGCAGTTTAACTTGGAACAATTTACATCCTATGACAGTATCTTTAACACCATCAAACATCAACATCTGCTTATTGCAGGTCTTTGGGAAGGACTCAACAGGTGGATAAAAATATCTAATTTTAACGTCTGGCTGTGCGATGAACCATAATAATATTTTATATTTTTCTGAGAACGAATTTATGAAGAAACCAAACATAGCCCCCTGACAATTAGTATCTGTATGAAACTTAAATGAATCTTTACGGTGCAGTCATTAAACTCAATTGCAAATTTGATATTATGTAATTAGATGAAATCTTCAACACATTTTTAGAATGAAAAAGTGATACCATATTAAGCCATTCTGAGAAAGATTTTGTATTACTGGAGGTATAGATAGATATACATATACTTCAAGCCAAAACCGGAGACTCATCATAGTTAATTTTAAAAGTGGAAATTGTATCCTTTTTTGCAAATGACAGTTTCTACTGAATCCTTTCATTCTTGCACACAGTAATTGATAAATCCAATAGTTCATTCTTATTTGCCATAAAATGTGTGTATCCTTGTTTGTACAAACACTTTTGTTTCTTTATCCATTTTTCAAATACTCTCTCAATCATGTTGGGATTTACAGAATTTCTTAAGAAGAGACTTGTCCAAATAATAATGAAGTATTATCTGGGAAGCATTTTCACATACAATAATTAGATTATTACCCAGAGTTTAGATGTATGATTTGTCATAAAATGTGCAATTATTAAAAAGCAAAATAGATGAATACATGTTTTATTATAATTGGCTAAACATGCAATTAGTTCATACCCATCTTCCCAATCATATGCACTATTTCTGCTTCTTTTAAGATGGGATGAGGCAACTATACATTGCTGTTTCCTCAAACAAACAAAAAATCTATTATTTTTACTTGTGTAAAATTTCATCATTTAAATAGCCATTGCATATATGTATTTTTGTGGCACTATTACTTTGTATACAGGTTATCCATCAAATAAAACAATAGAGCTGACAGAGATTACTATAGAAAATTATATAGAGAAGAAAAATAGTTTACTATCTGTTGGATTTGCCTTCATAGAAAACCACTGTATATAAAAAGTAAGCAGAGCTACCCATTCACAGAATGATGGAAATCAAGATTATTTGCGTGTATAATGCAGGTAGTCCTCAAATTACGACCACAATTGAGCCCAAAATTTCTGTTGCTAAGGGAGACGTTAAATGAGTTTTTTCCTCATTTTAAGACCTTTCTTGCCACAGTTGTTAAGCGAATCACTATAGTTGTTAAATTAATAACACAGTTGTTAAATTAATCTGGCTTCTCCATTGACTTTACTTGTCAGAAGGTTACAAAAGGTGATCAGATGACCCCACCATACTGCAACTGTCATAAATATGAGTCAGTTGCCAAATGTCTGAATTTTGATCATGTGACCATGGGAATGCTGCAATGCTCATTTGAAAAACAATCATAAATCACTTTTTCAGTTCCATTATAACTTCAAATGATCACTAAATGAACTGTTGTAAGTCGAGGACCACCTGTAAAAGGGCAAGTATTTCCTCTGTTCCTTTTTCTTAAGTATATCAACAAAGCAGATCCACTATTTGCTTTCTTCATTTTAACAAGAAAATTGGATACATAATTGAAACAGTATTGGAGTTAGGGTAGAATTTATATACGTATTACTACCAGTAGTCATTTGAGAGCTTACAGTATAAATATTAGTAATTAATCAATAAATGAAACAAAAAACACTTATTTTAACACATCAGTGCTCTTTATATCCTCCTTACTGACATTTATTGGTGGTATTAAAAAATGCTTATCTTTTATTCTAAGATCAATAAGAGAGAAGCCATCTGTTCAGAGAGACCAAAAAAATATATCAGAACAATCCTATCAGGAAAAAAACAATCTAAAGTTTCATATTTGCTTCATTGTGTTTTCCTATTTCTTCTTTATACAGCACTCTTGCTTTCTAGCATGTTGTTTCCAATTTTCACTAGATTCTTTATGAGTGAAATCAAGCCTCTAATTACTTTGATAGGATTACCACATTATTCAAAATTGGATTGCTTTGATTTGTATCTAATAATACAGTGCTACCCAAAAATCAATGTTGATTTCAATGAGCCATACCCCCACATTAATGGGCTCAGAACTGTATCCTAAAATGGGAAAAAGCTTCAGCTAATGAAAACTGGCAGTTTAAATTAAGATCCATTATGTCAGAAGAACAAACAGCATCTGACATCAACTTAAAAGCATTGTTGAAGGTTATTACCAAAGTCATTCTTAGTTTCTGTATCTATTTTTCACCTTTTGCAATTTTCTGTTTCATTTTATATTAATCCACATGTTGTATTATTATGTATTCAATATTTAAGCCAAACCTGCTCATTTTCAAGTTTTTTAAAAGAAAAAAATGCGGTATCAGCAGAGACTTTCAGTACAGTCATGAAAACTTTTATTTAACATTTCTTTATCCGTAAAATAACTGAAGCATATTCCTAATGCCCACCAGTGATGGGAAGCATGCAAGATGCTCAGATTGTGAAGTTTTCTTCAACCTTTAAGTCACAATGAAGCCTTCATCTTTTTGCATGACAGAAAACAACAGCTGATGAACTCTGGGGAACACGTGCCAGCTGTCTTTCATTTGTTTTATTGTCCAAGCAGTAGATTGGTAGCAGCATTTAAAAAAGCAAGTTATAGCACTGAAATTAATCTCAGTACTGTTTTTCAGTTGTAAACAAAATTTGAATTATGGAGGGTTTCATACTTGATATACATAAATCAATTCTGGTTTTACATAAATCGGTGTAAACTTTTAAGTGAATAAATAGTTTGAGTCAAATGTTTATGTTCTCTTTGATATTTGGTTCTGAAGAGTGAAGAGATCCATTTTACATAATAGGCAGCCGTATATTATTTGTAGAAGATTCCGTGAATTAAAAATAGTGCTTTACACTGGATATGGGATAAACATTGCAATCTAGACAGTTTTTTAAAAAATTAACACTCATTTTAAAACATTTGAAATTGCAGGCCTAGGTAAGGACTGAACAAAAGTAGGTTTTTATACCAGCCAGAACTTTTTAAGTGTACACCATGATATATCCAAGAAATGTTTCATAAACTTAATTCTTATTAAAGTCTCCTATAAATAAATTAAGTTTCTTTTTACTACAAAACTTTTACAATCTATCAATAGTATGCATAGCTTGAATGCTACCATGAAATTCAGACAGTACTCTAAAAGATATACATTTCACTGGCAATAAGCTGGAGACAGCTGAAAGCTTGAAATAGTCTGAGTTCCACAGAAACGATGTGTAGAACTGAGTAATATTTGTCATCCAATTATTTTATTTCTTCCCCCAAAGGGTTTTAAAACAATTTTAAATCTGATTAAAATTTATTTGTATTCTCTGGCATCTTCTGTTAAGAAATTACAACTGTTTTAAATTTTTGTCCTTTGATGAATACATTCCTTCTAGTGGTATGCACACTTCAACAGCTACTGGCTGCCTAACAAAGTTCCTTTATGCATACCAATAGAACCCTGTCCAGTTTTGCCATTTGTGGAGAACCGATGACAAGATACAAAAGCATGTGTTTGCCATAAATAGCTTTGGCTAACGGAGGACTGCTCGTACAGAGCAGATCAAATTCTCTATATGGAGTGTAGTGTCTGGCTTTTAGCCAAATGCTCCTGATGCAAGACTTAGCAGCAGCAAAAGCTTTCAGACCTATTTGTACAAAAGTTAACTGGAAAACAGCTGCCCTATTACTAAACTAAAAAGTAGAACATGAAATACTAAACTAACACAAACTGGAGAAAGTATCCTGAAATTACGCTCTAGGTTAGCTAATAATTTTTATTGTACGTTTTTTTCTGAAACAGGATAAGTTGCTGGACTAATTGTTTCCTAATAATGAAACATATTAAAGCAACCATAGATTTGGGAAGGAAGGTTGCATATTCAAATTATTCTAAGAGCAAAATTACAATGTAATAGATTAGTGATTTAAGTGGAATATATACTAGAGGGATGGGAACCGATACAAAATGTATTTGTATATGTTTTGTATATTTTCCCATGAAAACAAAGGGGCCTTCTATAATAAGCTACAGGTTTTATTGCAGTGTGGTGATTTGATATTTGATTTCAAATCAGGTTTACATTTACAGTTCCTTTATATAGAAACTGCCATTATGAATGGCAATTTCTATATAATAATATTCACAAAATATATTTAGGTTGCAAGATCTGCATGGTAAACAATTCCTACTCCTGTTCAGTAGCATATATTTCAGGGGGGAGGAAATAAAAAATGCATAATTACGGTTAGTTCATTTAACAGAAATGAAGACCAAGATACAAGATACTGATGATTCAATTCCATAAATTAATTGGCATTCCAGGGAGATGGAAGAAGAAATCAGACATATTACAAAAAGTGCTTAAAATGCATAGTGTTATGTGCTGCCATGTCACAAAAAAATAGGCTTATAAAGGCATGTGAGGTGTCTGAACGCACAAAAGCCTCATGGAATTGCAAGTGCAACTGTAAGGTAAAACTGAATAGAGTATCATGTGATCATTGGACAAGAGTTTAAAGGCAATCAATTAACTTAAACCTTTTCTTTTTGCTTGGCTAGACTATCCACATCAACTACCACATTCATTGTACACATTTGCAAGAAATGCCTACAGTTTGGGCTAAAATATATGGAAGGCATTCCATGGATTCTACATAAAACTACCAGGTTTAAAAAATAGTCTAATGATGGTCATTTGTAGACTGTTAATGATATCTTCTTTAGATATTTGGGTTCTGGGAAGATGGGGCCAAAAAAGGAATTAGTATTATTCCAACTGAATGAGCTGCAAAAATGGAAGCTCCAGATGGCACATGCCTGTCCTTTTATAAAGGTTTTCCTTCAAGTGAAACTACCACATTGCCTCCTAGTTTCTCTCCCAGTGTTGAACGATCTTTAATATCTTCATAACCATTTACCTGCCACTCGTGCTTAATACCTGGAAAACACAAATGAAAACACATGTTTTGTTCTGTATTTTAGCGGCAAGGATTTTCTTTTATAAAGTTGCTGAAAAATACTGAATATATAGAAACCTGCCTGCTCCTTGAGCAGAAATTTAAGTAAGAGATTAGTCTGAATGCAATTGCTACTAAATTCAAAATTGTCTTATGACATGTTTTCTACTCATACCTGTAAATTTCTTTTTAATGGCATCTTTAGAGCTTGCGTAGATCATCTTTGATTTTAAAGGGGCATTTTCTGGGGCCCTGCAGGGAAGAAGAGAAATTGGTTAATTCAGCTCTAAATCTTGGAAAGTCAACTGTTTTTTTAAACAGTAATCTTTTGATTTACACACCAGAATATAAATACCAGATCTTCCTTTTTAGATTCCTTTGTTTCATATGTTGCATCATACAAAGCATATCGGCAATCATTCAGTGGTAACAGCTTCACAAAGGCTATATAAGGGTCCTCGACTGTGACACCAATGTCACCAACTAATATCTGCTTTGCTTCTTCTACAATTATTTGCTTTTTGTCAGCACTTAAACAGAAAAGAACTGCTTTCTTTCTTTTTTTAATCTCTTCCGATGTTGAAGATTTCCGTACTTTCATATCATTGAAAACCTTGATAACGTCATCATTCACTGTTACCCCAGAAGCCTATAAAACAAATTGAAATAATATTTGTTAATATAAACTGAATTTGAAGACATACTAAGAGCAGCCCTACTGAATTCAGTAATATTTACCTCAAGGGAGATATGCATAGAATCAAGTTGTGACTTGTAATCTTGTAATTTGGTCCCCAGTGAAATTTGGAACATTTTGAACACTCAAGGTTCAATATTTGCTAACATTATCTGCAGTTTTCTATGGTTAATTCCTATCAAATTCAAGGAAATGTTAATAGCCAAAAAAATGATCCTAATATTATACAGGCTTTGCCCCCAATACTATAATACCTGAATATTGTAGTTTTGTTAAGGAAGCAAAATAAATGTATCTTGTGTTGTATCGGGATTTATGTTATGTACTTAAATTTTAGTTAATACTATTCTGTATATATGGGTACTTCACTGAAATCACTACAGGATGAAATAACCAAGGACAGAATGTACAATTACACTGAAGCTTATTAAACCTTGCACGAGCCATGCCTAAAAGAATGTAACTCACACCATCTGACTAAGAGGAGGTGTTCCTTAAAGTCATAGTTATTTAAAGCCATAGATATTTTTTTTCTAGCTTTCATTCAATTGCAGTGAATGAAATGAGGATGCAAAATTTGCAGGAAAGATCTATGAAATTTTTCCAATTATATTTAGTATTAAATATTATGCTGGAATGAGCCTAGTGGACAGCAACCCACACAGCACAACTTTAATATGTAAAAGTAAAGGTTCCCCTCGCACATATGTGCTAGTCATTCCCAACTCTAGGGGGCGGTGCTCATCTCCGTTTCAAAGCCAAAGAGCCAGCGCTGTCTCAAGACATCTCCGTGGTCATGTGGCTAGCATGACTAAATGCCAAAGGCGCAAGGAACGCTGTTACCTTCCCACCAAAGGTGGTCTCTGTTTTTCTATTTGCATTTTTTACGCGCTTTCGAACTGCTAGGTTGGCAGAAGCTGGGACAAGTAACAGAAGCTCACCCTGTTACATGGCACTAGGGATTCGAACTGCTGAACTGCCGACCTTTCAATTGACAAGCTCAGCATCTTAGCCACTGAGCCACTATGTTCCTCATTTAATATATAAACAACATTCCAAAATGTGAGAAATAAATCAAGCTATACTTTCAGAAACCTCATTTTCATGTAAACAAGTCCCTGCACAGAAATTAGACTTTAGATTTTATTACCTTTTCTTTTCTGAATACCTTTTCTGAGTACAGCAAGGAATACATAGCACTTCCCTTCTCCAGTTTTTTCCTAGGGTTTTATCTCTTGGGTGGGTGGGGGGAACTATCTGAAAAATAGAGCCTGCTTCAAAGTAACCTAAGGAGCTTCTGTGGCTGAAGGAAGATTTGAACTTGGGTCTTCCAGATTTTATTTTATCACTTTAACCTCTACATCACACTACTAGGGATTCATGAGTGCATCCAGAAAAGTAACAGCACAAGCTCAAGCTGGTATTTATTCATGTTTGTCTTTAACACACAAAGAAATACATGTTTTTAGTTGATGCTTTATTACACAAAAACAATTCAGTTATTTATTCATTTAACCAAACCCCAAGCATTGTTCTGTAAACAAAATATAATAGTTATCTCAGTGTTCTCTTTTACAGAATGACAACCTTTGCCATTTTCCTTCTCTACTGTTAGAAGAAAATCGAGCCTTTTGTGTACACATACTATCTAGCACCAACAGGAACAGCTGTATAATAATGTCATTCAAATACAATCAGGACATTCCTGCCGTTCTGTTGGATTTTCAGTCACATACTGGCAGTGGGTAGGCTCTAATGGGCAGTCTTCTCCGGAATAGATTAAAAGAGTAAAGATGACCCCCCCCTCCATGTTTGAATAACTCCTTAAATATAAGCAATATCCATACGTGGTGAATGGTATATATTACTGCACTCAGCTTTCCCAATGAGGGGGTGCTCATGCCCCAACATTCTGATTAATGAAAGCCATTTAAGAAAGGAAAAAAATGGTTTTATCCCATGTTCTTTATCCAGAAGCAATAAGCTAGTGCCACAACAGAAGGGAAAACCCAGCTATGCGTCATTCCATCACACCTGCCTTTCAGTTAAGAAACAGCGCTTTTTCCCCAGTTAGGAAAAAGAAAGCTGCATCTTATCACACATAATGTGCCAGTAGACATGCCGTTATAAGATGGAAGTCATACAAAGGATCTTACAGAGGTATATTTTCCCACCAAAAAGGGGAGACGAATGCACAGAAAACGTTCGTTTCTCTTTTTTGCGAGGAGGTGGGGTGGGGGAGAAGAAGCCCAAGTCATTTTGCATCGACTGTTCTCCCTTATATATCCTTCTATTAGAAGAAGGAATATTCATCTCTTCTCCCCAATCTACCAAAAAAAAGGGGGGGAGGGGGGTTGGATGAAGTCAACCAGCCCTTTTTTATTTCCCAAATTACACGCCAATAAAAAGGGGAAGCGAATGAAAGAAATCCTTTCCAGGCAATTAGGGGGCTCGGTTTCATCCTATCCGCCCCACTGCGTTCCTTCTGCCCCAGTCCTCTCTCTAGAAGGCAAGGCAAGCCGGCGAGGGGAGAAGCCAGTCCCGTTATTTGGGTCCCGTTCCGTGACTCCAAAGGGCCAAATGCTGCTACTATTTTAGACAAAAACCTTCCCCGCTGTACCTAAACGGGAAGGAAACCAGCAGGAATCGTGTCGCTCCCGGGTATTTTTCCGCGTCTCTTTGCGAAACCGTTCCGATCGGGGGAGAGCATTTCTTTAAGACCACGATAGGAGCCACCGAGGGGCAAAGCCTCCTTTACCGGCGCTCCCTTTCCCCTTCTCTCGAGGACGGGCGAGAGACCTGTCCACCCGCCCACGGCGCCCCCCAGCCTTCCCCGCGGCCTGCGCTGGGGGGTCGTCCGCTGCCACCCCCTCAGCCTAGGCTAAAATTAGACTAAAATGGCTGCCAGGCACTGCCACGGGGCTCTCGTCGCCCCTCTCGCCCTCAGGAGCCTGGTCCCGTCATTCCGGCGGAGTCCGAGCGGCGAGCGCTCAGGCGCGGCAGGTTGCTCCGCGCTCTTACCATGGTGCCCGGGCTGGGTGGCGGCGCGGGGGGTGGGGGTGATGGCGGCGGCCGCTTGTGCCAAGGGAGCGGAGTCGGACTGACGCTACGGAGCCCACCACGGAGAAGGCAGGCGGGCAGAAGAGAGGCGATCGGTGGGGGGCTCGAGGGGAGAGGGAGGCCGGTCACATGGGCTTCGCCTTCCCTCACCACGTGCTCCAGGCCCTGCCCAGCCCTGCGGAGAAGCCAAAATGGGGAGGGGGAAAGACGGCGGGCTCTCCTCCTTTTATTTTTTAACGCGAGAACTTCGCCAAAAGGGCGCTTCGGGGGTGAGAGGGAGAGCGGAGGCCGCCTCGGGGTTCCTCGGGGGGAGGAATCCCTGTTCCCCGCATTACATCCCAGGAGGGTATCCTCTCCCCCTTCGCCCTCTCTTGGCCAACGCCATCCCTCCGCCGTCCAGCGGGCCAGCGCCGGAGCAGGGATGCGGGCGGCGGCGTTGCCTTGCAGTCCCCTCTGCGGCTTGCTCAGCCGCCCTTGCGCTTTTCGGTTACGCGGGGCGCGGCAGGTGAGACGGGTTCTGCCGCACTTTTGGCCCCTCCCGCGGATACCGGCCACCGCCGCTCTCGGCCACCCCGTCGTGCGGCGGGCTTGGCTCTCTTTGTGTGGCTGCCAGGGCTCTCTGCTCTGGGAGCCTCCGCGCTGGGTCCTGTGAGAGGCGGCGGCGGCGGCTGCAGAGCAGTTCCCCTGGCGCCGCTTCCTGGCCGAGCTTCTCTGAGCGCACCTGCTGAGGTTGGACCGCCTTGTTATGCCAAGGAAGCGAGCAAAAATGAACCCCGGACGAATATGCCGCAGCCGAAGGGCCGCCTGATACAAAAAGGAGAGTGAAGGGTGGGAATTGGAGAAAGAGCCGAATGGGGGCGATTGTTCGTGTTTCACGGGCAGCAGTGTAGTGTTTTTGTTTGAGGGTGCTGCTTTTTAAGTGGGAGAGATTCAAGACCAATTTAAAAGGTTTTTACAGCGACAGCACCTAGATCAGGAGTGGGCTGCCTGGCCCAGCTAAAGAAGGATACCAAAACTCAGAGATAAAATGGAAGGCGAAGCAAGGTGTCCTGAATCATATAGTGTAGTTGTGTGAGAAAAACTCATTTGCTGAACAATACTCCTGGGCATGTTTATCCAAGGTTAATTTTACCATAGTTTATTTAATTACTTAGCTTTCCTGGATTCACACTACATGCAGACTTCTAAACTAACCAGATGCTGAGTTCACACAACAAATATTTGGCCAATTGGTGGTTCGCTTGTCATGCAGTCACCATCAGAAGTTCATAGGGGTCTTGAGAATTACGCTGTAGAAGCAGTTGGATAACAAAGCTGATGAAAGGGGAAGGCACTCAAGGCTTTGAGAGGAATAATTTTCACAGTAAGGTTAAGTGGAGTTGAATGTGAGTGACAGAACCTTCTTCCTTCTCCACAAACAAGGGCAATTTAGTAATAAATGCATTCTTGATGAAAAAGACAGTAAAAACTTCCTCTGTGACAGTGTGAGAAAATAAAGCATCTGTTCTAATATTTTGAGAATTGTCATGTGCTTGGCCACCAAAAGTGTGGATATTATTTTCAGTAGTTGTTTTTAGGCATCCGACACAGAAAAATATTTTCAGCATTTTTATATGGAAAATCAATATCATATTGTAAATTACAGATAAGTGTAGAGAATTATCAAGAGGTGTTAGAATACTAGTGTTTCAGTGAAAGTAATTTGAAAAAGCTAGTTTTACAGTTTGACATTGGTTATGACCAGATTTACATTATTTTCAAGAATGACTCCTAATATATTTAATGTTGAAGTCAGCTCAGGAACTTTAAAGATTGCTCAAGATTGACCAAATGGATGTTAAAAAGATAGGATACAATAATAATGTTATATAGATATTCATCATTAGCTGAAATAAAATATTGTACTGTGGAATTTAGTCCTATGATTAGAAAGACCTTGTTTTTAAATATAGAAAAGATAGATGACACTGAGATTTGTGGGAAAAGCGGGAGTTATTGAAGCTGTATGTTGAAGATGTATATTGAATAACATGAAGCAGGTGATTGCCTTTTAATAAAATATACATTCTGCTATTCCAAAGATGTTTTTTCCAAAAGGCAACTGGACTTTCTTGGGTTTATCTTTGAAAACATTTTGCTTCTCATCCAAGAATCTTCAGTTCTTCAGTCCAGTTGCCTTTTGGAAAAAGCACCTTTAGGATAAGCATGACTTGGATAATTGAGGATCTCCATAGATATATATTTTGTTAATTTTTCTACAAGATACTACTTTTATTCTCAAAGGAGTTAGTAGTCATATATAAGTTAGGGTTATAATAGTTTGGGAATTCTAATGCAGAGCTCTGAAAATAGACTAATCTGGTTCTTCCAATCTAAAGGGAATCCAGAATCAATAGCTGGCTGGTCAATGCCAAGATTCAAAACTAATTTTAGGTGAAAAATATTTAATGAGGTAAACATTCATACTTTATACCATATGAGGAATATTTTAGTAAGAAACTTCCTTTTAAATTAAACCGCTTAAATGTCCATATATTTTTTTCATTTCTTCAGCTTCTTAAAATAATGAAACAAAAACATTTATATCACAAGAAAGAAGATATTGATTATATAGTGAGGGAAAAAAACACCTATTTTTGTTATAGTGATTAAGATAAATCTGAGGAGCTGTGTGTTCCTGATGGGACAAGCCTACCACTCTTGTGCCAGTGGAAGATACTTGCTATGGATCTTGTCTGCTAAGTAATTGAAGCAGGAAGAGTCAAAGAAAACAGCCTTTTCTGGCCCCATCCCTGTGGAACATTCTACCACTGGAGGTAAGAATTGCCCCCTCTCTTTTGGCCTTCCAGAAGGGTATCAAAACCTGACTTTACCAGCTGGCCTGGAGCCCGGGGGGAGCATGCTCACTGGTGGAGGTGGCTGCCAGGATAACAAGACATCATCCCCATTCCATCTGACACTTAGCTCTCTTAGTTCGGTTTTAGTACAAGTAGTCCTCCGCTTATGTCCACAATTAAGCCCAACATTTCTGTTGTTGAGACATTTGTTAAGTGAGTTTTGCTCCATTTTATGACCTTTCTTGCCACAGTTGATAAGTGAATCAGTCCAGTTGGTAAGTTAGAAAACCAGTTATTATTATTTATTATTATTATTTATTGGATTTATATACCGCCCTTCTCCTTGCGGACTCAGGGCGTGTACAGCCAGATAAAAATACGGTGTACAAAAGTTAAAAAATCAATTAAAACCCATATAAGCTTTGGCTGACTGTTAAGAACAATTTAAATATTAAAATACCACAATGCTAGGACACTAAAAATGTTAAAATTCAGCGGGGATCAGGCTAGACCAGCAAGTTGGAAAAGATACGTTTTCAGGGCCCGACGGAACGTTCGGAGGTCAGGGATCATTCTCAGTTCTGGAGGAAGATCATTCCAGAGGGTCGGGGCTGCCACAGAGAAGGCTCTCCCCCTGGGGGTCGCCAGCCGGCATTGTCTGGCTGACGGCACCCTGAGAAGGCCCTCTCTGTGGGAGCGAACCGGCCGGTGGGAGGCAATTGGCGGCAGAAGGCGGTCCCGTAAGTACCCTGGTCCTAAGCCATGGAGCGCTTTAAAGATGATCACCAACACCTTGAAACGCACCCGGAAGTCCACCGGCAACCAATGCAGCTCGCGCAGGAGAGGAGTCACATGGGAGCGCCCTGTCGCTCCCATAATCCCCCGCGCGGCCGCATTCTGCACCAGTTGGAGCCTCCGGATGCACCCCAAGGGGAGCCCCATGTAGAGAGCGTTACAGTAATCCAGGCGAGAGGTGACGAGCGCCTGAGTGACTGTGCGTAGACTGTGCGTAGTTAAGTGAATCCGTCTTTCCCATTGACTTTGCTTGTCAAAAGGTTCGCAGGTGATTACATGATGTTGGGATACAGCAATGGTTAGAAGTATGAACCAGTTGCCAAGCATCTGAATTTTGATCACATGACCATGGGGTTGCTACAAAAGTTGTAACTGAAGAATAGTCATCAGTCACTTTTTAGTGCCATTGTAACTTTGAATGGTCACTAAATGAACTATGGTAAGTTGAGGTCTACCTGTATAGTTCTTAATAATATTTTAATTTTGTGTTGTTTTAACCTTTTAACTATTTTACTTGTTTTATAACCTGCAAGCTGCCCAGAATCACCTTGTAGGGGAGATGAGCGGCATAAAAAATTAACAAATAAAATAAGTTATACGGAAAAAAATCTAACAGAGAAATGATTTATACACTAAAGTTAATTCAGTTAAGCTTATAGTTAAATTGGTTGTAATTAAATCTAGACCATATAACCATTGTAACATCTTATTTTCAGAACATATTATTTAAAAGTAGATAATAATCTTAAATGTCCAGATATTAAATAAATGTGAGAAAGAAAAGATAACAATTTCACAGAAAACCAGTAATTATTCTTATTTAATTAACATTATTCCTGCTTGAATTTGATCTTAACTCTTAGAACAGAGTAGACAACTCTTGAGCTGCATATGATCCACTAGTGATCATGAAAGCTAAAATGGAAAAAGCCACTTTGGGCCCCATGAGCCAGTTTCCCTTATTTTGAGGTAGGCTTATGAATTGGTAATAGGCGTCTGCCATTCAAAATGGGACAAAGGTTTTCGCCCTATTTATTTCTGTGACTTCATAGCTCCATTAGCCATTCCTTCTATAATCCTGACAGGCCCAGCATTTTTTCCCCAGGTATGATTCCCCACCTGAAAAGCAAACATATATATATATATATATATATCAAACATATATATCAAACATATATATCAAACATATATATATAGATATGTATGTATATATATATAGACTTAGTTATAAACAGAATGATCTAAAAGCACACATTTGATTATTATAGGTAGTTCTCAAGTTACTGCCACAATTGAGACTGATATGTGTCACTAAAATAGGCTGCCATTAAATGAGTTGTGCCTGATTTTACATTTTTGCCATGGTTGTTGAATAATCACTGTGGTTAAGTGGACCTTGAAATCATTAAATAAATCTGGCTTCTTCCTTGACTTAACTTGTCGGAAGCTATCTGAGATGATTGAAAATGGCAATTATCTGACTCTGGAATGCTGCACCAATCATAAATACATGCTGGCTGTCAAGTAGCCAAATTTTGATCATGTGACTCTGAGGATGCTACAACAGTCATGTGAGCATCAGCCATTAAAAGTTCCATTAACTGTTGTTTTCAAATTAGAAAACTATTTAGCTGTGAATTCATGTTTGACAACTTTATCATCTTTTGTGGTGGCAGTGACTGTAAATTTATTTTTTTTAAGAAAATGGACTGCACAGAATTGTTTTGCAGGCCACATGCAGGTCATGAGCTGCATGTTGTCCAGGACCAAATTATAACAGAATCCTGCAATTCTAATGATACCGTATCTTCTCTTGCTATATAGGTAGTCCTTGATTTACAATGGCAATCGGACTGGAATTTTCATTGCCAACCAATACAGTGCTAAAACATGACCTAATTATTTTGTGATGGCAACCCCTACAATCTTGAGTGCCATCATTAACCAAATCCCATGATCATTAGTTGAGGCAACCTTCTGCTAACTTCCCACATCCAAGTCAGTGAGGAAGCCAGCAGGAAGTTGCAAGTCCCAAGCAGCTCAGAAGCAGATCACCAGCAGATAGGTGTTGCTGGGAAGGGGGGGTAGGGGGGGCTGTGTGAGGGCAGATAACTACTGTATTTTCCTGCGTATAAGACTACTTTCTAACACACAAAAATCTTCTCAAAAGTCAGGGATCGTCTTATACGCCGGGTCTCATTCTCCTGTAACCAGGCAGACCAGCCCATAAGGCTCTGACGAGCCTTAAATGGCTCTGAGGACGGTCGTCTTATACGCCCAATTGTCTTATACGCCGGAAAATACGGTATGTAAGTGACATGGCATCTTAAATATTCCTATAATATTTGATTCAACCTCTCTGATTCCCCATTGGATTCCAGATGCAGAGAAGTTGACAAATGAATTTTAAAATTTAATAATCGAAAAGAGGCCTTCCAAAACTTGGTGGTAAATAACAATACATAATATGTGTTCCAGGGTGGCAAAAGTGAGCCTAGAGGTTGCACCAAGACAGCTGGCTTTCCAGGAACAGATTTCGCCCAGCAGTGTACATCACAAAATGAAACATAATCTTTGACATCTGCCCTCGCTCTTGGCCCCCATAAGTCCCTAAGAAACTGATGCTGAGTTTTAAACACTCTCCCATGACCAGCTGTCTTGCTGTCATGACTGAGTTATACTTTTCCCCTTAAATTTAGGGGAGCCTGTAAAGGACCATTGTGCAATAGCTGTCCTTCCTAAAGCATAAAAGGTAAAGAATTGTCTTGTGGATCTCCTTGGAGGTCATCTATCTGAGCCCTGATGTAAACCCATTTCTCTGCTCCGTTTTTCTGGAGGTCCAACCTCTGAGGAGACTACAAATTGATTGATTTGATTATGGCATTTGGGGAAAATCTTGCTTCACTTAATGACTCCCCCTTCCCTCATGTGGTCATTAATCACATGGGTCATTAAACAGGCCCAGGCCTGCCTCAAGCCTCTCAAGGTCTCCCTTCCACCCTCAGGGCCTCTGCAGGCCTTGGGCATAGTTGGACTTAGATCTACTCCCTCACCCTCCTCCCCACTCCCATCACACCCTTACCATCTGCTCTACCGCTTGGGAGCTTGCACTGAGAAAAGAGAGCAGGCTGCTCCACTCCTCAGCATTCCTAGCCCCATGGCTCTGTCTGTCCCAGAAGCAGGCATCATTTTTGGAGCAACCTGAATGTATTTGTGGTGCCTACTTAGGACTGGAGCCACATGGTAGAGGGGTGGAGTGACCTACTCTTCTCCAATGAGAGCTCCACAATTCTTCAGATGGTAAGAAGGTGGAGGTAGGTAGATGGTCAGTTGTAAAGGCGAATCTACCCAAGATTTGTGGATGAAGGTTTGCTGGAACTGGGTATGTGTAATCTGATGAAAAAAAGGACTAGGGGTGACATGATAGCAGTGTTCCGATATCTCAGGGGCTGCCACAAAGAAGAGGGAGTCAAGCTATTCTCCAAAGCACCTGAGAGTAGGACAAGAAGCAATGGGTGGAAACTAATCAAGGAGAGAAGCAGCTTAGAAGTAAGGAGAAATTTCCTGACAGCTAGAACAATTAATCAGTGGAACAACTTGCCTGCAGAGGTTGTGAAACCTCCAACACTGAAAGTTTTTAAGAAGATATTGGATAACCATTTATCTGAAATGGTGTAGGATTTCCTGCCTGAGCAGGGGGTTGGACTAGAAGACCTCCAAGGTCCCTTCCAACTCTGTTATATTCTGTTCTATGTGACTCTGAGGCTCTGCAGCAGCCACAATTTTGAAACCGGATCGTAAGTAGCTTTTTTTTTTTTTGCGGGGGTGGGGGGGTCTGCCATAACTTCAAGAATTACCTGTACATAGTATAATTAAAGTACTATTTGTGATTCATAAAACAGTATGGAAAGCACAGTAATGGACAAGACAGGAAAGATCAATTTATATTCCAGTAACAAAAAAGGAAAATGCTAAAAATATTTAAGCTACATAGTAATTGCTCTTATCCTACAGTTTTTGCGATTCAGACTTCCACAATCCATAGAATGAAACTACTAAATACAAAAAAAAAACATAGAAAGTCACACTTCTAAAAACAAGGATTTAGTAGGCCACCAGTTACTTAGTGAAGAAATTTTACGATTACCAGAAACCAATAATAGATGAAGTTAAAACTAGAATCCTGTGTTGAAGCACTAAGAATGAAGCAAAGTGTGGATGTTTAAATTAAATAATAGAAAACCAAGATCTGCTGGAGAAGATCCCGATGACTGAAGGCAATTATAAAAAATGCTGACAGAAGGCAAGATGGCCAAATACCAAGGGTGATGACACAAGCATCAACCTTCAAGAATCAGAAATAAGTTGAACAAGAAATGGTGCAAACAGTTTATGTTGTCCATCATTAAAATTCCTTGCAAATTTTGTCTTCCTGTATGCTAAACAAATTTGAAAATGATACACAATGCTGAGACAAAAGTAAACAGGTCAGTAACTTTAATTCTGACTGTAAATTACTGGACATTTTAAAAAATCATTAAACAATATTTGAAGAAAAATATTTACTAAATTGACAAACTTTTAGAAAAATAAGTAAGCAACTGTTTGAAACTACATGTGAAAAAGCATGACATGTAGTATGCAGAGCAGTATTGCTGATGACTTGCAATCATCTGATGTTGAAGTATCATACCACTTACCTGAAGCTAACTACTGGTAGGAACAAATCTACCCCTAGAAGTTAGTTTCACAAAGGGAGTTGTTCACTAGTACATGTAAAATAATACTTGATTTTTTTTTTTATTTTTTACCAATATTGTACAAATGAATATACAGTTTGGTAAGTTACTGTTGGAAGAACTCCAAGATAAAAAGAGGTCAATTATTAAAAGTATAAACAAAACACAATGAAAACAAAATTAAGGATTCTTTTTAATTTGTAAAGTAAATATTTTATAAATAAAAAACAAATACACAAATTATTTGTAATCTAAATAAATATCTTACTTAATAAAGTCAGGTTTAATTTTTCCAAACAGCACTGGCACAGTAATTTAAAATATATAAAATTGTACGCATTCACGTAGTGTCAAAAACTGGTATGCAATGACTTCATATATTTCACTCGTTCTACTGTACGTATTGCATTTTATGATTATAGCCAAGGTAGAATTCTTACAAAACTATGCCACAGTCTACAAAAGAAAATATTGTTCTCTAAACAATATAAGAATAGCTGGTGCTGAAAAAAAAAGCGTTTGGACAAAAATTGTCTTTAAAATACCAAAGTTACTATAAACCAGTACTGTATTCAATACATATCAAAATTATTAGACACTGAACAAAACTGTAGAAAAGGGAACCTTTCCTACATTTTCCTGAGTGCTTAATAAATTGAGACTATAGTGCAGGCCACACTTCCAAGGTGTGGCAGATGTTATTGCTTTCTATGGCTGCATGATTTAAGTGTTTCATTTTCTATGAAAATATAAAGGCTTCTTCTAATTTAAGTCCTAAGAAGTTCTTCTTAAGATGTAAAAAGAAGTTAGATGCGTGACTTTTTGGCTGCTGGAACAACATGGTTCATGTAACCTGATGCAACCGGAAGTCCAAGTTTTTGAGCCTGAACATGGAAAAATGCCTGAAGTCTTGTTCCAGCTTTTGCTTCACTTGTATTACGAGCATTATATTCAAAGCAGTTTGAAAACATCAGTTCAACATCTTCAATGAATTCCGCTGTAAGGAAAAATATAAATATGCCTTTATAGTCCTAAAAGCAGAGATTTCTAAACAAAGAATGTATCTGTGAAATTGCAGTTGCTTCTATGAGAGCTAATTCAATATAATGGCTAAGGACCAGAGACCTGTTTTTTTTAACCTGAATACCATTCTTATTGCCAGTAGCTCTCCCACCCCAAGGAACCTCTCAGATTGGAGTTGTAAAGTGAGATCACAATCTTTCTCTCAAAATAAGACAGCATAAATGTGACAGAGAGACAATACATTCTAATATTTTATTTAAATGTTAATTGTGTTTAGATAGATATGTCCCAGGGAAATGCCGTATTTCTGATTCAAAAGGGAAAAAATGCAACTGCTTAAAGGAGCTGCCAGTCTAAGGAGTAACTGCACTTCAAAACATACTTTCCTTTTGAATCTGTAGCACTGCAGAACTCTAGTATATAATATTCTAAGCATCATCGCATGTAATATAAGCCAAATGCTGTTAGAACTATTGAGCTGGAGGTTCCTATTCCAGTGTTTTTTCTATATTTATTATCCAAAAGCCTCTGGTTATTTAAATTAAATTGTTTTAAACATTGTTAAATTATTTAGTCAACATTACTTACAGGCTACTTTGTATTCACATTTGTTCACTTTTTCACGGATTATATTTAAAGCGATGGGCTTTTTTATTATATCGTAGTAGTCTGGTACCTGTACATTGTAAGCAAAAAAAATTAAGGGATAATTTCATACGAAACAAAACATTTTTTTCTTCATTCCTAGGCAAATCCTTTGCGTCCAAGCAATTGGTCCTGCTCAGTGGTGGGATTCAGCCAGTTCGCACCACTTCGGGAGAACTGGTTGTTAACTTTCTGAGCAGTTTGGTGAACTGGTTGTTGGAAGAAATCATTAGGGCAGAGAACTGGTTGTTAAATTATTTGAATCCCACCACTGGTCCTGAATCTTTGGTATGAAGAATGAAATCCATATAATATATTTGACATAAATTAGTTTTCAGATTGTGAGGAAGAGAATTATATCTTAACACAAGGTGCTTAAACATAAAGTTTGTGAACCCATTTGAATTTTTAATATTTCTGTCTAAATATGATCTAAAACATCTCTCCTCCACACAGTCTAAAAAAACATAGAGAGAGCCCAATTAAGCAAATGTATTTGATCTAAACACAGTGATGGCTAACCTTTTTGCCATCATGTGCCAAAAGCAGGGGGAGTGGGAGGTGGGGATTGCGTGCATGTGTGCCCACACCCATAATTCAATGTGCCTCTCCCCCCCGTCACCCCCCCCCCGCTTTTGGCATGTGATGGCCCGGTGGGCCCATTTTTTTGCCCTCCCCAGGCTCCAGAGCCTTTCTAGGAGCCTGAGGAGGACAAAAACAGCCTTCCTCAGTCCCCCAGAGGCACTCCGGAGGCCCGGAAACAGCCCGTTTCCTGACTTCTGGTGGGCCCAGAAAGCCCAAAAATCAGTTGGCCAGCACACACATGTGTGCTGGATTGAGGTAGGGCAATAGATATGGCTCCGTGTGCCACCTGTGGCAACCATGCCATAGGTTTGCCATCACAGATCTAAAACATCTCTCCTCCACACAGCCTAAAAATACATAGAGAGAAACCAATTAAGCAAATATATTTGTTCATTATTCATTGATGAAAAGGACTCAAAACTATACATTTCTATGTGGCAAAAATACATGAATCTCTAGGATTATCAGTTCATTTGAAGGGGAAATTAATCAGGTGTTTAAATGAATAAGATGACAATCAGGTTTGAGTATGGGAGATCCTTCCTAAAGAACAGAATCCTGAGTATTCACTATTAAGGTCTAATCTCAACACAGATATATGGAGGGGTGTCCTGGCTTGAACAAAGAAGATTTATGAGGACCTCTGAAAAATGGTGGTTGATGCTCACCAGGCTGGAAAAAATTACATAATTATTTCTAAAGAATTTGGACTCTACAACTCCAATATTTGGCAGATCATATGCAAATGAAGGCAATTCAACATCAGTGTTAACCTCCCCAGTAACGGTCAACCAACCAAGACCACCTGAAGACCAAGGCATGTAATACTCCAAGGGGGTCTTAAAGAAAATTTCTCAGCCAAGCAGTAACAAAGAAGACCTAATCCCACTTTGCCTTTTTAAATCAACCGAATTTAGCTAACTTGTTTTGGTGAGGATGAGCATAAGCAATATTAGTTGATTTTAATAATACTACACATTAATTAGTTCTCCATCCATACTACCCATCAAAGGTAGCTTACTGATTATATAACCTAATAGCATATTTGTTATTTTTCAAATAGCACACGTAGTGATACTTAAGTGAGAATTCCTTCAAATTTAACTTTTGACTTCCTAGATACTTTCATGTAGGGTTCCCTGGAAAGAATATGGAAGTGGTTTGCCATTGCCTTTGCCTGGGAAGAGGTTGTTAAACTTTCCAATCTACCTTACTGCCTTGGTATTCTCTACTCTTACCTAATACCAGCTGTATTAACACTGCTAAGCTTCTGAGCCTGGACAAGTCAGATACAGACTGCCCTCTGCTGAAACTTTATTGTAACTTCTATTTTTTCTCTCTCTCTACAATAGCTGTCTTGTTTATGGACTGTTTATGGACTGTTATTTCACATAATAATTTCTGGTCCATTACAGTTAAGTTCTCTGAGAAGCACCAACATTTTTTTATAGTGATGCATTCTCTCCTATCATAGCACTGCCGTCTATTTGCAAAAGTAATTGCATTGGCAAGTCTCAATGAAGGAGAGAATTCCAAAGTGTAATTTGAATATTTCTATAACTTGAGTTTTAGTACGTTACTCAAGAAATTTACAAGGTTTTAATTTTATCTATGTGAGGCCTATTATTTGATTGCAATTTTCTTTCCCAGTATAACTTATTTATGAAGATCAGATTTCAATTACATTTATTCATTTTTCCTCCTTGCAATTCTTTCCAATAAATATACATTCAAGTTAATTATTTTAGTACTCTGAAATTATTGGTTACCTGTATTTTGGAAACTAATTTCATAAAAGGCCAACTGTCATCATGTCTCACCAGTTCTACAACAAGCTGCTCAAAAGCAGATAGTTCATGTACTCCACCCTGACGCCCTGAGGTCCTCCGATTCAGTGGCACTTGAGAAGGTTCTGGAATAATAGAATCACACATGGACATCAAAAAAGACAAATGTAGAAAAAGTAAAGAAAATTTAATATATCCACCATTATAAACTTGTTCAGGTCTTTGGACTACAGGTAGTCTTTGCTCAATGATGGTAATTAGGAATGGCAACTTTGTCACTGAGCAATGCAATCATTAAATGTAACGTCACTTGACTGACTTATAACAGCAGTTGCAGCAGTTCCAGTTGTTGTTAGATGAATTCTGTGTGCAGTTCCTGTGATCATGTGATATCTATTTGCAACCTCCTATTGGCTTCCCCACTGACTTTGCTTGTCAAAAGCTAGTAGTGATAGTTGAAAATGGTAATCACGTTACCGTGGAACACTGCGCTGTCATAATTGTGAATTGGTTCTCAAGTGCTCAAATTGTAATTGCATAATCAGAGGGATACTGCAAAAGCCGAATTATAAGGATGATCATAAAACCCCACATTTAGCATGTTGTAATTTAGAAGGGATTCAGTGGTTGAGATGTTGAGCTTGTCGATTGAAAGGTCGCCAGTTCAGCGGTTTGAATCCTTAGTGCAGCATAACGTTACTCGTTCCAGCTTCTGCCAACCTAGCAGTTCGAAAGCACATAAAAAATGCAAGTAGAAAAATAGGGACCACCTTTGGTGGGAAGGTAACAGCATTCCATGCGCCTTTGGCATTTAGTCATGCCAGCCACATGACCACGGAGACGTCTTTGGACAGCGCTGGCTCTTCAGCTTTGAAACGGAGATGAGCATCATCCCCTAGAGTCAGAAACGACTAGCACATATGTGCGAGGGGAACCTTTACTTTTACCTTTAACTTAGAAAAGTTGCTGAATGAGTGGTTACTGAAATTACTGAATGAGCGTGCTATGGATGGTTGTATAGTTTTCATTTATCACTTGCTTCCAGAATGCAGATATAACTCAATCCCAAGTGTTTCAGCCAAATAAGTTGAATTAAAAGAGACTTCATTTGCCAATTAATCTTCCATGCCTATTTACACTAGACTCCATATTACCAAAATTGGAACACAAGAAAAAAAAAGTAATTTTTAGAATTCCATACTGTATAAGTAAAAATAAATTGTTCTGAACCTGTCTCATTCCATTTTATGAAGAAAAACATAATCAGGAAACGGATAGTTGTATTAGCATTTGTGCTAACTTATTTCAATTCAAGCTGTTCGTTAAATTCACAAAAGTCAATGCAAACACAGCTCACTCTTCCAACAAAGATAGTTTTGTTGATCAATGGTGTCTGCAACAAATCACAATGATGTCATCATACAAGTATTATCAACTAGCTGAATACGCATGCTCTGTTACAAGACTATGTAATCAGGCTTGATAAATTGACACAGCTTGAAAATTAATGAGTAGTTACGATCGGCCTCTCATCTCCCCTTCTCTCTCTCAGCCTTGCCCCACAGAAACGTCCCCTTTCCTATCCCCTTCTCTCCCTCAGGCTTGCCCCACAGAAGCCTCTCCCGTCCTATCCCCTTCTCTCCTTCAGCCTTGCCCCACAGAAGCCTATCCTATCCCCTTCTCTCCCTCAGGCTTGCCCCACAGAAGCCTCTCCTGTCCTAGTCCCTACTCTCCCTCAGGGTTGCTGCACAGAAGCCTCTCCTATCCTACCCCCTTCTCTCCAGTTATTTTCAGGTTGGGAGGGGGAGTAGAATGTCTAACTAATTAGCATTAGAGAGTGTTAATAATAATATAAGAAATACTAATGATCTGATGATTATTTTGAAAAATCCTTTCTTAGCGAGCACTTAGAAGCCAAGAGGAACATATGTACCATATTTTAAGTTTGTAGGCTTTATGGTTCTGGAGATCTCGTGATTGTGGTGTGACTGGCTTTCTCTTTTATATATATATAGATTGCCCAGCCTGGAAACTCATGTCACCAATGAACAAAATTTTATTTAGGCATTTTCAACTATAACTGCTATTCCAAGGATTTTCTGATCCTGATTTCTGTTTGCTTTCAACAGATTATGTTGAATATTATGAAGCTGGCTAGTCAATAAGCATAAAAAAACCCCAAAATAATCTCACTTGAAATGATTTGGTTAAGAATTTTCATCCTTCTATTCAAGCTACCCCAAATCAAAGTAAGAAAGCAGTATTTCTTCAGTATTGCCACAAATAATTTTATGCTTGCAAATTCACTCCTTAAATGCCCTTCGTTCTTAATAATGGAAAGTAGCATTGGATTATTTTGCTAAGCAACCAAGTGACACTAAATATGAACTGAATTTATTCTAGCAGTCAATTTTATTTTAAAGATTTGATGTACCTGTAGACTGACGTTTCCTACCCCTTTTGGGGGGGTCTGTATCTTGTGATTTTTTTTCTACTGAAATTGGAGAGCTTTTCTCTTTCCTTAAATTCATTTCCTCAATAATTCTGAAGCCAAGGGAACCAGAACTGCTGTCTAGAGTAGTGTCTGTTGTCTTCGTTCCTCTACGTTGCCTTCGATGGCTGGTCAACTCTATAAACGCATCTGCCTTCAGCATCTCTTGATTATGGCGAGTAATACGGCTGCTAAGTCGTAGTGTTTTTGTCACTGATGGAGGAGCAGATTTTGTTTTTCTAATATTCTTTCCAAGAGTTTTATATGAAGAGCCAATTTGCTTAGGTGTATTCTGCTGACTGCGAGAGTTGTATCTTCCAGTACTCAGTTGATTACTAGCAAGCTTTGGGGCTCTTGTTCTTAAAGTAAGTTTTACTTGAGGGTTCCCCAATTTGGATAAACTGTAAGAAATTAGAGAGTTATAAGTGTTTGTGGCACAATATTTTTTATTCTGTTTTATTCTTTAAACTTGTGAATTCAGCACTTAATGGAAAAAGTAAGATACATTCAGTCAGATTTCTTAAGTTTATATACAAATGGGACACTGCAGTGGAGAAATTCCATTCTAGAATCATCAGCTATGTTATTACTTTCACAAATGGCGGTTTTCAAATATGGTAATGGTAGCACAAGGACATTCCAAAATGGATATTAGCATTTCTTTATATAACCTAGTCTCAATTAATACAGGAGTTTAAATATGATAAGCAATAGTCAATGAAAAAGTTTAAAATCTAGCAAGATATTTTTCTAGTCAATCTCACTTTTTTTAACTAATTGGAAATTCTAAACAAATCTACAAGAAATCGTCTGAAGTGCAGTATAATGGACTACTTTAATTTGGTGTTTTCTGGAATATGGATGAATTACAAGCTCTCTCTGGCATACTAACACTATCAGGTAGAGAACATTAAATTACTACAAGATCTTCAGTCACTCTTGATCTAGAAGAATGTGCAATAGGAGTAGTCCATCTCTCTGACTAAATGTTGAAACCAAAGGCTAAACCTATGAATAGATAAATGGGTAGCTACTTTATTCACATATAATGCAATTTTCTCCAGTTCTTCCTCTTCTATTCTGCTGTCTCCAGGTTCTGCCACATCCACTGTACAAACATTTTTTGTCTTTCTTACTGACAATTGGTAAACCTGTGGTGTTATGTAGCAGGTGCTTGTTTGTTCAAATTTTAAAATCCCAGAACACTTTAACATCTTCCATTTTCCATTTGTCTATTGTATCCCACCAGTTCCTGCTTGTAGGCAAATAATATTACTTGCAGATATCCCAATGTTCCATTGTTACTACTTTATCATGTGGTTGTTTGTGTTAAACTAATATACACATGTGCTCTCTCGCTTATGTCTCCTAGAAAGAAAACTAGACTACTGGAAGTCTGTATGTAACTTCTGCACATTTCTAACTTAAGTTTTTGATTTACCTTTTTTCATCTTCTTGAGAATCAGAATTATCAATATTCTCATCCTCTTCTTCCTCTTCATAATCATCTTCACTTTGCCCAATTTCCTCATAACTAGTTTCATCTTCTTCTTTGATTTCTTCTATAGCCTCTTCATCACTTTCCACAGAAGGTCTTTGTCTGGATGAAAGTCGCCTAGAGCGCTGCTTAGGTCGACATTCCGGACAAAACCAGTCTCCATCAGGAACAGCCTTGAAGAGAGTCAGAATGTATTACTGAAATGTTTTTATACTTAATATCAGAAGTAAGTTTTAACCTTCTAAAGAAAATACTTCAAATTACCTTAAGCTTTGGTCTTATACAGTAGATATGATAGCCTCGATCACAGCCATCGCAAAGCACCATGCTCTCAGCATCTCCTTTCTTTCTACACATTTTGCATCGAGTATTTAAAATAGACTTAGACCAGATTACGCTTCGCTCCAGTGTTGAGAGATGAAGAAAGATCTGAGAGAGGCTAGCAGAAGAAAGGAGTGATTCTCGCCAGCGATCCAAGACTGTTTTGTGTGAACGGCCACCATCACTGCCATCTACAAATAAAGAAAACAAATAATATCAATTACTTATTATGCAGTGAAACATCTGTGTTCTAGTACTATTTGCATAGCACAAAAATATGCAGAATAATGAACCTTGTTTAAAAGTAATATACTCATTTTTGTATATCTTAATATAGTCTCTTTTTCAGAGTGTTAAATGAATTAATTGGAGTCATTTGATAAATAAGAACATTTGGTATTCCAAAAAGTTTTAGAAAACATCAAAAGCTAAGCTCAATTATGATAGATAGGAAAAAAATCATCTTATAAATGAGAAATTAAAAACTGGTTAATGACCAGATTCAGAAAATAGAGGATATGTATAGATTATAAACAGCATAGTGTTAGTTTCTCTGTGATCCTACTTCAGCTTTAATTCTCACAGAAGCTGTTATTCAAAGAAACTATTTTAAAAATAATCTATAAAATTACAATATAAATAATCCCTATAATATTATGAATGTGTATACTGGACAGATGGCTTACAATAATTAGGTGGACATAACACAGTTATCTGGTGTCTAAAATGTGAAAAACAGAATAAAATTTGTAAATTTACCCCAGTGGCTTTTGATTGCAATAGTCCTCTTCAGTAGCACAGACTAAAAATATCCTCATTTTTCTAAATAAACACGCATATATTGTACTACTTTTCCTCCAATAATTCATCTATATAAGGAGATCAGATTGTTGGTGATATACCTGCTTACTGACTCTCTAAGATTCAGAATATTAATTCATCTGCACATAATCAAATTCACCTTCAAGAATTACCAGTTACTATTTAAACTATAATGTCTCTCTTCTTTCTTGTAATGTCAAAAGAATTAGATAAATTATTCATCTGCACATAAATTTTTCACATATGAAAAACGAATCAGTGAGAGGGGCCATGTGATTTCAAATGCTAATTTGTTGGAAGAGAAAAAACTAGCCAGGGTTCGTTCTTCCACAATTTATTTAAAACACACTGAGTGGCTACAATAAGGCCAAACAAAATATAATTTTAATCTAGTCTAGCGGCATGAAAAATCTGTTTTAATGTCCCAAATTAATGACAGTTTAGAGGGCAGTGACTAAATTGAAGTGCTCTAAAAAGAAAGAAAAGCTACCATTCCCTTTGGATATAATTTCACTTCTTTGAAATAATCATGTTCCTGACAGATCATCAAACTGCTGTGTCTATCAGAACTTTTACCCTATTAATAGCAGACACATTTGTTTTTGGAAAAGGCAATTCTAGCTTGTCCCATTGCCTTGGTTATAAAGCTGGATAACTGCCATGCTCTTTGTGGAAAGCAATACTTTGGAAAAATATTTCGTATTTCGATTATCATTTTGAGCAATTTTTTTAATGGAAGAAAATCTATCGTTTACCATATTTACTCTGATCTTCTCTCTTCCTCCTTTTATCACCTTTTTGGTCTCTTTTATTTTCTTCTGCATCACCTAGTTATTTCAAGTTCATTTGGAAACAGAAGAGAACCTTTCACTAGCATAGCCTATTTTTCCAAAAATAAGATTACACTGCTATAGGAACCAGGACCATTGGTGTGGGGAGGAGTAATGGGAAATAAAAGACTGTGTCTAAAAATTGACTTTGTCTTTCACTGTAGCAATGTTTATTACCAAAATGATTGTGAATTTTGCAGTTTTACAAACATTTTCAGTCCCCCATTATGTATATTGTGTTTTGCCTCTTTATCCAAAGTTATATCAGAAGAAAAAATTAAAACAAATCGTTCATGCTGAGGACTCGTGTTGCATTTCTATCATTCAATATTCAACATTTTAAAGCCAGCTAGAAATCTCAGCATGATCAGAATACTCACACAATCCATTCATCTTTTTTTGGACAGGATTATGATCATGTGTATTAGGGGTGTGTAAAATATCTCATGCTCAGTATCATACATCCCATATTACAGTGTATTTTTCCCTAAAATGGAAGTGTGTATGAAGATTCTCAGTCATCCAGGTCATGGCTGTCCCAAAGATGCTTTTTCAAAAGGCAATTGTACTTTCCTTGTTTTGTCTGATGATGTTTTGCTTCTTATTCAATAAGCTTCTTGGACGAGAAGCTAAATATCTTCAAGCAAACAAAGAAAGCCCAGTTGCCTTTTTAAAAACCACCTTTGGGACACCTGAAAATGGAACAATTTAAGGAGTTCCATTCCACACTGTTTCAAGTATTTTTAAATGTCCAGTGGTTATCTTCTTTTTCTAAATTTTTCAAACTACAGGTACTTAGAAATTGTATTAGTAGACACAAGGCATATGGTTACAGGCTTTCATTACTATTCTTTCCAGCAGCCTTGGTTTCCTAAATTTTCAGAATAACCTTCAATCCTTCTAGAAGGTGAGTGTGGAGCCTACTATAAGCCTACTTTTGGCTTATAGATCTGTCCCAGAATTTGCAGCTATAGTAAGTTTCCATAATTGGGTGCAATTTGGTGACAGGTGGGGATACAAAAACAAAAAACAGACTTTTGATGCCTGAGCATTATTCCTTTACATGGACAAGGAATAGACATTCTGCAGCACATGAAGTTGACCCTCTGGAGTGAAAGGTTTTGGTCATTTTGCTAGAAGACGATCAAAAATGTGTTTGGGCTTGTAAAAGGATGAGGGTATAGAGTTAATGGGCCAGGTGTCACTATAGTTGTTGCTGAAGGAATTACTTGGGAATTCTGGGAGTTGAAGTCCACAAGCCTTAGAGTTGTCAAGATTGGAGACCACTGGTCTATACAAATGGAGAATTCTATATACAGTACAGTAATTCCTAGTAGAATATCTAGAGTTTTGCAGCAGAGCCTATACTCATATGTGATGATTCTTTAAGCTAAACTGAGTAGTTTAAGTCAAGTTAGGATGAAAGTATTTTTACTTTTGTTTATGATTAGAAATTATGAGAAGATACTACAAACTGAAAGACTGAAGGCAAAAGGAGAAGGAGACGAAAGATGATATGATTAGATAGCGTCATCAAAGCAATGAACATGAATTTGGGTAAATTCTGGGAGATAGGAGAGGACTGGGGATCCTGGCATGCTATGGTACACGGGGTCGTGAATACTCGGACATGACTTAGCAATTGAACAAGAACAAGGTTCAAGTATGCTTCATTATTATTCCTATTTATTACAGGGGTTTTCAAATATGCTTCATTATTATTCCTATTTATTACAGGGGTTTTCAAATCCCTTTTAAGATAATCTATTTGTGCAGTTTTTCTGAAGATTTTCTGTAAATCTACTTCTGTGGACCTACAATGAAAAGTACAGAAGTAGAGTGTCAGGGTCTGACATAGAGCTTGTTTGGAGTTCCCTTTTTAATAATTTCATGAATGACTCTTGCACACATGTTCAGGTCACTTGTCTCTAAAATACAGTGACAATTTTAAAACTCCAACTTCCTTACATATTCCCAATTTAAACTATTTAATATACAGTATCTGCTAGGCAATCTGTTGACACATCTGTTTGATCCAGATTACTTTTACCTTCATAAATCAAAAGAGTTCAAGAAGTAGACACTTACCAAGTGGGGCTTTGAGAAATTTGCGTTCAATTCCTTGCTGTATCTGAAGCAATGCCAATGCCAAATAATGTACAGTATTATTCATAGGCTGTGGTGTACTCGTATTAGTTGAAGTAGTACTTCGAGATTCAGGTTTTAATCCTATCAATCTAAAATAAAGTTTAAAATTGATCAATAACTTAAACATGTATTTATTGTATTGGTTATTTATTTATTGTGTTTACATATTTCCAGGTTCAACAGAAATAATCCTGATAGGTTATAACATAAAATCAGAATAAAAACATAATGACCAGGAAAAGCACAAGTAAATATAAAAACAGTAAATATAATAGTGATTATTCATTCCCCAGATGCTCTGTGGAACAACTGTCTTTAACTGTTTTGAGGCCGCCAACAATTAGAGAGGAAAAGTAAATGCAAGGAGCAAGGTGGTTCTATACTATGGGGCTGCAACAAAGAAATATTGCCTGCAACCTCTGCCCCCTTCACTTCACCTACATGGCAAGACCCAAGGAATAAGAATGATCAGGATGAATAACTTATAATTGCAATAAATACTTCATTAAGAAGCATTTACACCTAAATTAACTTCCAAAAACCTTGTTTGAAAAAGAAAACAACTGCTGAAATTCATTTATCACATTATAAACTACCCAACTCTCTCATATTTATTTATTTATTTATTTATTTAGATTTATATACCGCCCTTCTCCTTGCGGACTCAGGGCGGTGAACAGCCAAATAAAAACCAAGTACACAAAAGTTAAAATTTCATAAAAAGAACAAATATAAAGTGGCCAATAATTAAAACGAATTAATTTAAAATAAATAGCAAACTCTAAAAATACTAAAATGTTTAACAGGAATCAGGCTAAGCCGGCAAGCTGAAAAAAATGTTTTTAAAGCCCGACGAAAAGTCCGGAGGTCGGAAATTGTTCTTAACTCTGGAGGAAGATCGTTCCAGAGGGTGGGAGCTGCCACAGAGAAGGCTCTCCCCCTGGGGGTCACCAGCCGGTATTGTCTGGCTGACGGCATCCTGAGGAGGTCCTCTCTGTGGGAGCGAACCGGCCGGTGGGAGGCAATTGGTGGCAGAAGGTGGTCCCGTAAGTACCCTGGTCCTAAGCCATGGAGCGCTTTAAAGGTGATTACCAACACCTTGAAACACACCCGGTAGTCCACCGGCAGCCAATGCAGCTCTCGCAGGAGAGGTGTCACATGGGAGCACCCTGTCGCTCCCATAATCCCCCACGCAGCTGCATTTTGCACCAGTTGGAGCCTCCGGGTGCACCCCAAGGGGAGTCCCATGTAGAGAGCATTACAGTAGTCCAGGCGAGAAGTGACGAGAGCTTGAGTGACTGTGCATAGGGAGTCCCGATCTAGAAAGGGCCGCAACTGGCGTATCAGGCAAACCTGATAGAAAGCCCCCCTGACCACAGCTGTCGTATGCTCCTCTAAGGACAGCCATGGGTCCAGGAGGACGCCCAAGTTGCGCACCCTTTCCGTGGGGGCCAATGATTCGCCCCCAATAACCAGCAATGGCGTCAGCTGGCTATATCGGGATGCCGGCAGCCACAGTCACTCGGACTTGGAGGGGTTGAGTTGAAGCTTGTTTCTCCCCATCCAGACCCGCATGGCTTCAAGGCACTGGGACATCACTTCCACAGCATCGTTGGGGTGGTCTGGGGTGGAGATGTACAGCTGAGTATCACCAGCGTACTGATGGAACTCCACCCCAAAACCACGGATGATCTCACCCAGCGGCTTTACATAAATGTTGAACAGGAGAGGCGAGAGGACTGACCCTTGTTTTTTTAGTTTTAGTTTTAGTTTTATTGGATTTATATACCGCCCTACTCCCGAAGGACTCAGGGTACAGCCAACAATAAAAATACATAAGTACAAAATTTAAAACCAACTAAAAACAGATTAAATAAATTTGGCCCAGACAGAATTAAAACACCCCAAATAATTTAAAAAAGATTAAAATTTAACACTAAAAACGGAGAGTGGTTAGGCCAGGCCCGCCTGGCGAAATAGAAAAGTCTTAAGAGCGCGGCGGAAGGTGGGCAGATCCGGGATCCTCCGTATCTCCGGGGGGAGCTCGTTCCAGATAGTAGGTGCCCCCACAGAGAAAGCTCTCCCCCTGGGGGCCGCCAGCTGACATTGTTTGGCTGACGGCACCCTGAGGAGCCCCTCTCTATGAGAGCGTACTGGCCGGTGGGAGGCTATTGGTGGTAGTAGGCGGTCCTGCAAGTACTCAGGTCCTAAGCCATAGAGCGCTTTAAAGGTAGTAACCAAAACCTTGAAGCGCACCCGGAAGACCACCGGGAGCCAGTGCAGCTCGCGCAGGAGAGGTGTCACATGGGAAGGCCATGTCGCTCCCATCACCACCCGCGCGGCCGCACTCTGCGCCAGTTGGAGCCTCCGGGTGCTCCTCAAAGGGAGCCCCATGTAGAGAGCATTACAGTAGTCTAGACGGGAAGTGACAAGGGCGTGAGTGACCGTGAGCAAGGAGTCCCGATCCAGAAAGGGACGCAACTGGCGGATCAGGCGAACCTGATAGAAAATCCTCCCGGCCACGGCCGTCAGGTGCCCTTCCAAGGACAGCCGTGAATCCAGGAGGACGCCCAAGTTACGAACCCTCTCCGTGGGGGCCAGTGATTCGTCCCCAATAGTCAGTGATGGCGCCAACTGACTATATCGGGACGTCGGAAACCACAGCCACTCGGTCTTGGATGGGTTGAGCCTGAGCCTGTTCCTTCCCATCCAGATCCCCACGGCCTCCAGGCACCGGGACATCACTTCAAGGGCATCGTTGGGGTGGTCTGGGGTGGAGATGTACAGCTGAGTGTCATCAGCGTACTGATGGTACTTCACCCCAAAACCACGGATGATCTCACCCAGCGGCTTCACATAAATGTTGAACAGAAGGGCCGAGAGGACCGATCCTTGTGGCACCCCACATATAAGGGGCCTCGGGGTCAACCTCTGCCCCCCTGCCAACACAGACTGCGACCGGTCGGAGAGATAGGAGGAGAACCACCGCAACACAGTGCCTCCCACCCCCATCTCTACCAACCGGTGCAGCATGATACCATGGTCGATGGTATCAAAAGCCGCTGAGAGGTCTAACAGGACCAGGACAGAGGAGCACCCCCTGTCCCGAGCCCTCCAGAGATCATCAATCAACGCGACTAATGCCGTTTCCGTGCTGTACCCGGGCCTGAAACCCGACTGGAACGGATCTAGATACGTCGCTTCATCCAGGTGCCGGGGAAACTGTTTCGCAACCACGCTCTCAACAACCTTCGCCACAAAGCGAAGGTTGGAGACCGGACGATAATTTACCAACATTGCCGGGTCCAGGGAAGGCTTCTTGAGGAGAGGCCTCACTACCGCCTCTTTCAAGGCGGCAGGGAAGACACCCTCCCCCAATGAAGCCTTTATAATCCCCTGGAGCCAGCCTCATGTCACTTCCCGGGAAGCCAGCACTAACCAGGAAGGACACGGGTCCAATAAACACGTGGTCGCATTCAGTCCACCCAGTATCCTGTCCACATCCTCAGGGGTCACAGGATCAAACTCAGCCCAGATAACATTCTCAAGACCTGCCCCGGTCCCTTCCCCCGAGACCACCCAGTCGGAGTCCAAATCTTCCCGAATCTGAGTGATTTTGTCATGCAGATATTGAACAAAATCCTCGGCTCTACCCTCCAAGGGGTCCTCCCGCGCTTCCTGGTGGAGCAGGGAGCGGGTCACCCTAAACAGGGCAGCCGGGCGATTATCTGATGACGCAATAAGAGCAGCAAAATAGCTACATTTCGCTGCTTTTATCGCCACTAGGTAAGTCCTAATATGGGATCTTACCAGTGTCCGGTCAGATTCAGAAAGACTGGCCCTCCAACTACTCTCTAGGCGTCTTTTCCGGCGCTTCAACTCCCTCAGCTCCTCAGTAAACCAAGGAGCCAAGTGAGATCGAAGCAGGGTCAGAGGCCGCAAAGGCACGACCCGATCCAGAGCTCCGGCGGCCGCCCTATCCCAGGCGGCCACCAGGTCTTTGGCCGAGGCGTGTGCCAAAGCCTCAGGGAATGGCCCAAGCTCCATCTGGAACCTATCAGGTTCCATCAGGCGCCTGGGGCGGAACCATCTTACCTGCTCCACCTCCCTGCGGCAGGGTATTGCGGTTCAAAAGTCAAAACGAAGGAGAGAGTGATCTGACCATGACAAGGGTTCGATGACTATGTCCCCTATATCAAGATCTCTCAACCACTGTCCAGAGACAAAAACCAGGTCCAGTTTTCCCTCCGTGTGGGTAGGGCCATGAATTAACTGGGTCAGGTCCATAGCTGTCATGGAAGCCATGAACTCCCGAGCCACCTCAGACATCTCCCCCACGGACGGCAGGTTGAAATCCCCCATGACCATAAGCCTGGGAGTATCAACCGCCACCGCGGCGATGACGCCGAGAAGCTCGGGCAGGGCTGCTGCCACTGTGGCAGGGAGCCAGGTACGTGATCAGCAAACCCATCTGAACCCCATGACCCCATTTCACAAGGAGGGATTCACAACCGGCCGTCTGAGGAACAGTGGCCTCCCTCGGTTTCAGACTTTCTCTAATAATAACCGCAACCCCCCCGCCCCTCCCCTGTGACCTCGGCTGATGAAATGCTTGGAAGCCCGGCGGGCACATTTCAATGAGGGGCACCCCCCCTCGTGGCCCAACCAGGTCTCCGTAACACCTGCCAGGTCCGCACCCCCCTCCTGAACAAGCTCACAGATGAGGGGGGCTTTATTTACTGCAGACCTGGCATTGCACAACATCAGCCGAAGGCCCGGGCCCTGAGGGTCTGTGCAACCTAGGGAGCGGGAGGAGCCTTGGGGGCCGGAACACGCCACCGCTCGTAAACAGCGGGCACGTGTTCCCCTGACACGATATGGCCCCCTGCTCCCGCCATATGTGGCACCCTTGTGATGTATAAATAAATATACAAACATAAAACCCATATTTATATTCTAAAAGCAGGGAACAAACCAGTACCAATGTGTTTTGTGCAATTCATAAAAATTGACACCAGAATTCTCTGGTTCAGATGGTGTTTATAAAGGAACTACTTAAAACTGCATTTTCTTTCTCAGGAAATTTTGAAAGAGCATAACTTGTGATATCTAATATGCCATCAAATGCAATGTTGTGCTTTATCTAAATCTTGGTAGTATCAAGATTCAAGCACATCCATTTTTAACGCTGTTAAAAATTCTCATTTTCTCTTTTGATTATGAGTTTCAGAAAGTTGTTTAGTCTTATGTCTCTACAGATAATTGCACAATTCAGTTAGTAAATTAATTGTGACCACTGGCCAACATATGGACAGATTTAATCATAGTTTCAATTGGAAACTGTGAGCATCCTAGCCCAAGCTAAATCCAAAAACTGCTAGGGAATTCTTAGAAGCTTGGCATTTAGAGAAATCAGCCATGAACAGGCACATAAACAACATTTACACACCATTCATCAGAGACAATAAAAAAGCTAAAAAGGAAACAAAAACACTAGAACACCTCCTTGCCAGCAATCAACACCCAGATAAGCAGGGAATAACACCACGATTAACACCAGATAATCAAGTTGCAAACAGTACTCAAATCAAGGAAGTACCGACTCAGACAAACAAGCAGTAAACAATGACCTAGTCAAAGAACTACCAAGTAGAAAACAACATTGCTCCCACCAATTCTGACAAAGTTACTGTGTATAAATAGAGCGGAAACCCAATTTCCTTTTAGCACTGAATACGTTATCTAGTTGGGTAAGAAACGTCTGCAAAAAACCAACGAAGCTCAAAACACATCAAGGCCTCCATATTAGCATGCTTCACATAATCATTACTAGGGCTATGTTAAATGTTTGTTTTTATATGCAAAAAAATATGCTTCTAAAAAAAAAGATCCATCCCTCCACTGTATTTACTGTATCTACAAAACCTGTTTTATATTAAGTCAGATAACTGGCCAATATCTTAATGATTAGTGATTTTGCTCTCCAGTGTTTAAGACAGGAATCTTATCTGGAATTTCCAGTGATTTAGCTTGAGAATTTCTGCAAAAAATATTTGTGGTATATCAATGAGCTATAGCTCATTTATTTTTAAGCAAACAAAAGAAAGGAGAAATAGTTGTAGCTAAACCATGTTGTCCTATAAATAGCCAAGCTTAAATGAGGGAGGGGGGAGTTTCTCAACAGTCTTACTTTTAAATTTAGATGCTTGTTCACTTTTATTATAAAAATCAGAATTTGTTCTTTAAAAATGGTGGAGGGAAGGCTACCCTTTCCCTCAGATCTCTTACCATATATTAAATCATTTGGCTTACTAAATTCTCTGTCCTCTTCTATCTAGTGGTGCCTTTGCACATCTCTTTTAATTCCTTTTTGGTGTTGTTTATTAAGAATTGCAATTTCATAAAATTGTATATATGGAATTTGATATTGTACAAAAATTGACAAATCAACATTGTGCAAATTAACAATGAAATACTTTTCCCAATGTGTTTTAGGTTTTCTCTATTATATGCACAAACTCTATTTTTAAAAACATCCAAAGAAAATACTGACTGATTGTCAACATTTTCTAAGATTGCAGGATTATATCCTGCAATATGAAATGGGTGGTTAGAGATGAAATGCAATCTATCCATTCAAATATTAATTAAAAAATAAAATATCTAGACAAGAACTGTTACCTGTCTTTTGCAAGAATTCTTATTTGATTATCTATTTCCATCTCTTCTACATTTTCATTAACAGATTTTATTACACCGTTTTCTTTATTTTCTTCATTTAGAAGTTCATACTGCCCATTTTCTAAGGCTGCTCTCCAACTGTATCTGTCCATTACCTGTAAGTTCAATTATATTTATTTAGGTATCTGTCACACAGAAAAACCTAACTAGCATTTTAAATTGCATTTACATTTTCAAGCAAACGAAAGAAATTCTCTGAAAGAATTCAGCAATTTCATAATATACCATTCTCCATAAAAATTAAGGAGTCAAATACCTTAATGGAGCCCAATGTTCCTTGGAAAATTCTATCTTCAATGTCTAAGAGAAAGTCCCTAAGCCTTAATTCAAGTTGCTTTTCTGCAGATTTTTGGACTATATCACAGCCATTCTGCATTTTTCCACGTCCAAACTGTGGCTTGGCTTCAGTCTGTGTTTTTTCTGTAACATTAAGAGATTATACTAAATACCTTCATACTTGATCATTGATCTTTTATTTAGTATTACTGTAATAAATATAATTTAGTTATTTTGTATTAATAATACTTGAACAATATTTTGCAATAACAATGCTGTTCTATTGGAATATCCTGCTCACTAAAATGGGTAAAGAGCCCATACTTTCTGTCCAACAACAAAGAACTGGTTCTTTGAGAGGACATTCAAAAGTTAAGTCACAATTTAAGATTGTTTTTGATATCTCTTATTTTTATATTATTACAATTACATTTCTGTTCAGGTGGTTATTTTATAAGATTTTAGTTCAACTCTAGATTTCATCTAGAGTTTTTGGGGCTAGTGAAATATAAACAAAATCTAATATGTAGCAAAATCTTTGCAATAATCCTAATAAGATTTTTTTAAATGTTTGGTTAAAGAACATATTGCAAAATTCATGGACTATATTGATAGTACTACATAAACAAACAATGATTCATTTAAACTCAAATTGTCTCAACTGTTAGGATAAGAACAAACATGATATAAACTAAATAACCATAAAGCCTACAATATAAACATCTAAAATATTTACCTGAAATATAGAATTTTTCAATAGGAAAACTACTAATTTGTTCACATATTCTGGATTTTTCCTGTAAAAGAACGTCTTTCAAGGCACTTTCCCTATATCCTCGGGAATTGAGAGCTTCTAGGAGTTGGTCAAACTGTTCCTGAGAACTGTAAAAGCACCACCTATTTGGCTTTTGTATTGGTTGTGATACATTTACAATAGCACTAGTTTCCATATCTTGGCAAGTTTTGGAGGTAGATTCTGCTGTCAAAGACTCTCCAGTTTTAACGACTATCTGAGATTTTTCTGAAATATGAGCCTGTACATTATTATGAAATGAAGATGGCCGAGGCAACAGCATGTCTTCTGTAAGACCAGAGTAGTCTTCTTCCACAAATAGCCCTGGAACTGATGAAAAAAGCCAATAGCGTCGATATAAGCGGTCACGGCCCAAAGAAGAAATATTGGTACAGACTGTAGCTTTCTGAATCTTTTCTATGAGTTCCTTTTCTTTATTTTGTTGCTCCTGTTTTAAAGCTGCCTCTTCTTCTGCAGTGAGCAGTTCACATTTATCATCGGTAATCCCCACTGGTCTTGTAAAATCTTTAAAGCCATTCTGTCCTCCTTGCCCTAGAAAAGAAAGAAAGAAAGAAAAATTACAGATATCTGCACAGGACAAGCAGTTTAATTCAAAATCATTTGTATTTTTTTACAGATTACAAAAAAACCACCCCCAATCATTTCATGCAAAATATCCAACTTAAATTCTAAATTTATAATATTCTACTTAGTATTCTGTTGATTGAACGCAGCAGAGAAAGTATAGTGAATGGCTGGGTTACATGACAAAGAAAGAAAAAGGTTGAAGCTTAGACTGGAGAAATCAATAACATACTGAGCCATTGCCCATTGGCTTCTCTCATGAAGCTATGCTGGGGAAACTTCTTTGTCTCTGCAGCTCCTGACTGGAGCCAACCCAACCAGGTGTTTCTTTTGCTAGCTCTACCACTAAATAAAACCTCATCCAATTCTGTTTGTTTTCAGATACTTATTCTACTGATGGACAAATGTATATACAGAGCCCTGAGCATCTTTATATAATTTATTTCCAATATTCTGTTCAGATGAAAAGAATTTGTTTTGGAGGCAACTTGTAAAGATATTTTATATGAAGAGGTTTTTTGCAATGTGGCTCTGAACTAAGACTGATTGGCAACTGTATTTATTTATTTATTAAATTTAGAAACTGACCATCTCTCTCACAGAGGAACTCTAGGCAGTGTACAAGTAAAAGGTAATCCTTTTACAAATAGTCCTTACTTACTACTATAACTGGGACCAGACTTTCCACTGTGGTCACAAGCTGAATCAGACTCAATTTTACAATAATTTTTACAGTCATTAATTGAATCACTTTGGTTCTTAAGCATGTGGAATCCAGCTTCCAAGCGGGTGTTTTTTGCTGGGACTGGAAGTTGGCGAACGGGCCGTTTTCACCCTTCCCAGACTCCTAGAAAGGCTCTGGAGCCAAGTGAGAGAGAAAAACAGGCCTCCCCCCCCCCCCGAGGTCTCCAGAGGCAGAAAACAACCTGTTTCCCTACTTCTGGTGGGTCCAGAAAGCCAGAAAATGCATGCGCTGGAGCTGAGCTTGCGTGCCCAGTGATATGGCTACGCATGCCACCTATGGCACAAATGCCATAGGTTCGCCATCACGGGTCTATTATATAAAATTATTCAAGAGTATGCATATTTTACATATGAAGAAAAGTTTTTTAGTTTTAGACAAAAGCATAACACCACCAAAAAGTAACTTCGTAATGAAATAAAATGGTGAGTAGCCTTAAATATCAAAGTTGATCAACGTAATAACTAACTCATATAAATAATTCAAGCTGAGTTTAACTTGGTGAAAAAGGAAGCAATGCTGAAGTTCCAATTGTATTCTTTCATTCCAATAACAACCTTAAAAATTAAGTTTGAGTCAATACAAATTAAAGTTTAACAAATACCTTTTTTTTTATTAGGCGAGGAGTTATCTTCTTCATCTGTCATGGTATCCACTTCTTGCTCCTTTGTTTCAATCCCCTTGCTTTCCGTACTTGTATCAAGCTCTTCTCGATCTTCATCACTGATAGTATAGACATAAAAATGGACAGGAAAAAACGCAGGTTCAAAGGAAGGTAGATATCATAAAATAACATTTGATTGCCCCATCTATGTTGATATCAAAAGGGGAGAAAGATGTTGCTATTCTCTGGGAAATGATTTTTAAAGAAAGGAAGTCTTGCAATGACTAAAGAATGTTGCACCTATAGTTTGAAGGTATACTAAAATAACTGTTATGGTGTATCATCCTTCAAATCCTCCATGGCTTAGGGCCTGGATACTTACGAGACCGTCTTTTGCCACCAATAGCCTCCCACCGACCAGTTCGTTCTCAGAGGGAGGGACTACTCAGGGTACCATCAGTCAAACTGAGCTGACTGGCGACTCCCAGGGGGAGGGCCTTCTCTGTAAGGGCTCCAACCCTTTGGAATGAGCTGCCCCCTGATATACGAAACATCCCTAATCTCCGTGCTTTCCGCTGTGCCCTCAAGACCCTGATGTTCAATCAGGCAGGGCTAAGCACGTTAATTGGGAATGATTAAAATATTATATAATTCTGGGTTTTATTTATTTGGGCTAAACTATGCTATAATTTTAATTATCAATTTTATGATGTTTATGTATCTTTTATTTTTTCTTGACTGTACACCGCCTTGAGTCCTGCGGGAGAAAGGCGGTATAGAAATATAATAAATAAATAAATAAATAATATAAACAGTGAGTATGATTGAAGTAATTTGAAAAAGACTTGAAAATAATTGGAAAGCTAAGTTTATACTAATCCTAGATAGGTCAAGGATTCCCAAACTGGGACTCAGGATCCCCTGGGGTGTACAAATACAAAGAAATTTCTAGTTGGGGGAAGCATGAGAATGTAATGCTTTTAAAAAGAAAATTATAGTTTGTTGTAGAAAGTGGTAGAACATTGTCAATATTTTAGGTACACTTATGACAATTTGGGAATGATCAGGACTGTTGAGTTTTGAATTGCAATGGAGTAAGAATATGTAAGATTGTAAGTAACAATAGTGAGGATCAATACCAGTTCCTGTAAAACAACTTGCATATTTTAAATTTATTTTTAATTTTTTAATTATTACACTCATTTATAAATTTAACATGTATATATTTTAATAACACTAAGATGGCCATAGTTAAGAAAATTCAATCAATATTCTATTACAGCTTCACTATCAACTGCCTATTCAAATATGTGTAAAATGCCATTCAGATCATAACAACAATGCTGTGCGTTCATATCATTTTGAAATGTTGAATGACACGTTATAAAAAACAGAGTATTTGAAAGACAAGCCCAAGGAATCTGTGATTCTAAAGTTCAAAAACTGAAATATATGGCATCCAATTCTGCTGCAGCTGTTTATCAGTCAAAATTTCAGAAGCTTCTTAGGAACTGTTATTACTTATAGCTAAGAAGGCATATAGTGCAGGAGCAACTTCTTTGAAGCTTGCTAAAAGCAACTGTGATGGTACTAAGTACCAATAGCAAGAAAACGTTGAATTTTTGGAAATTCAACAGAATGTCACAATGATCTTACAGAAGATTTCATATGTCAAGCTAGGGCAATGAAAGCTGGGTTTTTTGTGGTTTAATGCAATTATGGTACCATAATTTGAACAAGATATATAAAGGGTATGAAGAACAAAATTGCGCTTCACCAGGACTGCAACAAAGGTGAATTTCAAATAAATCTTCAGGCATTTTTATTCATTAATTAGTACACAATCCATGCAGCGTTGTTGTTTGATTCAGCACCAGACATATTTGAACATGATTTGAATGAGAAAGCTAATATCAAAAATTCAAGCTTAAAGGAATTTTAGATATTTTAGATTTTCTGGTTTACCCAAAAGTTGGGAAAGAAGTACCGTATTTTCCGGCATATAAGACGACTGGGCGTATAAGACGACCCCTGACTTTTCCTGTAAAAATATAGGGTTTGGGCTATACTTGCTATATAAAACAACCTCTATTCCAACGCACACCAAATAAAAATTAAAAACATCAACTGGCTCACCCACAATGTAAAAGCAGCTGTGCTAGACCCAAAATGGCCCCTGCAACAAGCAGGAACTTCACACAGCCACAAAAAGCCCAAAAAAACAACTTTCACACTTTACACACACAAAATTCCACATACAGCTTTGTGAGATTTTGTGTGTTTGTGTAGTTAGAGTGAAACACTACAGAAACACACTAAATCTCAGAAAGCTGCACAAATTTTTTATTTTTATTATTTTTATTTTTATTTGAAAGCTAAATTTAAAACTTCCTAGCCTAAAACTTAGACCTATCCTTTAAATAGCTAGGTCTAAAAAAGAACAACTAAAAAACCCCCCAGTTAACTATTTTTTTTAAAGCTCCCAAAGCGGAAAAAAAACTTACCCAATAGAACAGGGGTCTCCAATCTTGGCAACTTTAAGACTTGTAGACTTCAACTCCCAGAATTCCTCAGCCAGCTTTGCTTTGCTGGCTAAGTAATTCTGGGAGTTGAAGTCCACAACTCCCTGCCTGCTTGATTGCAGGCAGGGAGATTTAGTTGCTTGCTGATGCAATGGATTGCAGGCAAGGCAAGGGTTGCGGCTAGCAACTAAGGTAAGCAAGCTGGGAGGGGGGGATTTTTGCTACGTACCAATTAGCAGGAAAAAATTAGCAGCTGGGATAGCCAGCGTTGTGTAAAAGGAAAGTTTTTCCCTTTTAAAAGGGGCTTGGCCATCCAAGCTCTGGTGATCCCAGCTGAGTTGCCTGCTAATCAGGCAACTCAGCTGGGATGGCCAGCATTGTGTAAAAGGAAAGTTTTTCCCTTTTACACGGGGCTTGCGTGTAACTCAGCTGATTAGCGGCAACTCAGCAGACAATTCAGCTTGGCTCCTTAGAGCCATTTAAGGCTCGTCAAAGCCTTTCGGGCTGGTCTGCCTGGTTACAGGAGACCGACACCTGGCGTATAAGACGACCCCCGACTTTTGAGAAGATTTTTTTGGGTGTTAGAAAGTCGTCTTATACACCGGAAAATACGTATTCTGCCATAGACCTCTGTGAAAAAAAACTCTTAACAAAAAATGAAACAAAGAAATAAATTAGAGGTTAAAATAATTTATGCCGTGTTAAAATAATTTATGCCGTTTAAAATATTTTAAACCTAGGATTTTCCAACACATGAAGAAAATATTTTTCACATTCATTTTAATTGATTTTTGTTATTTTAGGTTGAATTATGTCTTTATTAAATTTCGTTACAAGTAGTCCTTGACTTACAATCACTGTTAAGCCCAAAATTTCTGTTGCTAAATGAGATTGTTGTTAAGTGACTTTTGCTCCATTTTATGACCTTTCTAGCCACAGGTGTAAAGTGGATTACTTCAGTGGTTAAGTTAGTAACACGGTAAAGTGAATCTAGCTTCCCCATTAATCTTGCTTGTCAGAAGATTGCAAAAGAGGATCACATGAGCCCAAGACAATGCAATGGTCATAAATCTCCGGGTGAGATTCAAGGTGCTGGTGATGACCTATAAAGCTCTACATGGCTTTTAGGCCTAGGATATTTGGCGGACCACCTGCAGCCAGCAACGACATCCCATCGCCCAGTTCGCGCCCATAGAGAGGGCTTGCTCAGGGTGCCATTGGCTAGACAGTGCTGGCCGGCGGCCCCCAGGGTTAGAGCCTTCTCTGTGGGCGCGCCCACCCTCTGGAATCAACTCCCCTTGGAGCTCCAGTTGGCTCCTGACCTTCGCACCTTTCGCCACAAATTAAAAACTTGGTTCCCCGACCTGGACTGATGGGGTTTTTATGGTTTTAAATTTTAGTTGGTTTAACTAGATTTTAACTCTGTACTTTGGCTTTGTGGATTTTATTGTGAGCTGCCCTGAGTCCGTTGGAGATAGGGCGGCATATAAGCCAAATAAAATAAATAAATATGAACCAGTTGCCAAGGATCCCAAAATTTGATCACATGATTGTGGGGATGCTGCAACGGTTGTGTGAAAAACAGTCCAAAGTCACTTCTTTTAGTACTATTGTAAATGTGAAGGGTCACTAAACAAATGACTAAGTCAAGGGTTTCCTATATAAGAAAAAATAAAAACTGTGCCTATTTTTTACTATAAAAATGTTTCAAAATTTAGAACTTTAATTATTGCATTTTTTGTTAAAAGAGAAATTTATTTAAATAAGAAACAAGCAGGTATGAGGTTTTCTAAAAAATAAAAAAGGCCCTGATGTTGAAAAATCTGGGAACCACTGGTATAGATTAAGAGAAGCATATCAAAGCCTTCAATTAAGCAGTAGCATAGTGACATATGAACCTTAAATAACAATTGATCATACCTAATAGACAGTTCAACTGCAGGAGTTTTCTCTATTTCTTTCAGTTTCTCATGTTTCTCTTTCATCTTTTGTTCCTGCCCTTTCAATCTTTCTTCTTTTTTTCTGCGGATTCTGAAGTAACATGGCATAATTAATTACTGTCAACATACATTATTTTTGGTTATTTCCTCTGAGCAAAATTTTCCTACTGTGGAACATCAGAAATCTCAACATTCTCTGTATTCTTAAATGCATTTGAACACGCTAAAATCTGTAGAAATATCAGTGCATAACCGAATGTTACGTTTAAAATATTGACATTATGAACTGTCTGAAATAAAGGAAAGTAAACAAATCTTAGCATTAAATGCTTTTCTAAACCAAACTGTAACCATTATAAAGAGTACTATAATTACAATAGGCTGCCCTATCCACATTTTGCAGAAAAATAGCTTCCCAGGTCAGGCTTGAACTCACTTTGCTGCTGCAGCTCCTCTTTCTCTGCGATGCTGTTCTGCTTTTAATTCTCTGAATTCTTGTTTTGTTTGTCGCAATACATCAACAGAGTCTTCAATGAAGTCTCGAGTAGAAACAAGGGTTAGAAGTTTCCCACAAAGAGCATGAAGAATCTTCATTTTTTCAGCTGATAAATATATATTTAAAAAGATGTTTCATTGTCAGTTGGCCTCATTAAAATTTAGGTTTGACATTTTAACATAGAAATGATATTTACTTCACCAAACCATATAGACACTGTTTGGATAAAAGGAATGTATTGTACATATAGATAATTATTAGATTTCATGGATTAGTCCCACCCAGACACATTATTAACAACTCCAATATATTATTTAAATTTATCTATCCATCCATCGTATGTGTGTGTGTAAATAAAAGCCAAAAACCTCATGCAATACATTAGATAGAAAACTGAAACTGAAGGGACATTAAAGGGTACTTTTGGAAAAGATGCCAAACTTTTAAACAAAATAAACACAGCTCAAAATCCTATTAGGAACATCCAGCTATTTATAGAGTATAAAAAATTCATTTGATCAGACATTTTTGATTTCAAGTACTGGAAAAACTTCTATAAAGTTAAAACCATAATCCTGAACTATAGTTATAAAGTAGCCAAAAAATTTTCATTATTTTTATAAAGCTACATATATTAACTCAGACTCTAAATTTTAGCATGGTATCCTTACAACTAAAAGGTTACTGAATATGATTGTCCTTCAAAATACTCCTGCAAATTTGTTTAGTTAAGCTTTCAGTACTTTGAGAACATTTGTGACAGAACATAAGAAACTGGTTTGGCTCTATTACCTGATGATAAATCATATACTGAGGTACATGAGAGTTTCTTCAACAATCCAGGATTACTCAATCTTAGCTCCATGCAAGCATCATCTGTGGTATCAAATCCTCCTCGCTTCTGGTAACGATATTTAGCATTTGCTGATGTTACATCTGCACCTGATGCTAGGATATGAAGCCTGAGAATCTCAGAAAGAGTGCAGCTATCAAGATCCAGATTTTTCAAATTACAACCTATGGTTAACAATAAAATCAAGTTAGTCTATTTGACTTCTAAAAATGGTTTAAGCAAATAGTGTAAATTATACTTTTGAAAAATACAGCAAAAAAAGAAAAAAAAAGAAAAAAAAGAAAAAAAAACCCACACATACCCTGATGTAACTGGGGCCATGCAGCTGCCAAAGTTGCAACTGCAGATAGTGCAGATTTTGTGGGGTCTGCATCTTCATCCAAAGCCTCTGTTAAATCTTTAAGGAAATAAAGACTTTATTCTAGTGTAAATTAACATTTCTGTATGGAGTGCAAGTAAGCAAGCAAGCCATTTTATGCAATGCAGAAACAACATTTAAATTCAATATTCTGGTAAATTGCAATGCAACAAAGAAATATAATATTGGCAAACAGCTGGGGAAAGCATGCAACACTCACTAAAAGTTTATTGCGCACAATTGGACTGCAAGATTACAAACACACTCGTGCAAAGATTTTTAACACGAACTATCACTCCATTCCTTATAATTGTTACCTACTGCCAAACAAATAGAGATAAATAGGCAGCAGTCAATGCTAATCTACCATACTGAAGATGTTTTCTATTTCACATAATTAGCAAAACATATCCAATTAAGCTCCCTCTACAGCAGCATCAGACATTTTTAATTAACGTGCAAGTATAATCTCTTTACATATTAAGCAATTGCTGGTGAACTATTCTCCTCTTTTTTCTGCAGGTATTAAAACTAAATGTATTTAGCTTTGCTTCTGCAGGAAGCAAAACTGAATCCATTTCCTGTTGGTGAAGTACTTGTTTATCTTTCTAACTGTTAACACTGAATGCCTACAAACAGAACTTAAATCTTCTTCACAAAATAGAACTGAGTTATCCTTGCCAAAGAAAATTGAATGTAATCTTCCTTACACAATAGCTGTACATAAATACTTCAGGAGTTTTGTTTTTATTCATGTGTAAGCAGCCTAATCAAATGAAATACATTACAGTATAAACCATTACAACTACTTTACAAAATCTTTTTAAAGATGAAATTACTAGTATTTATTCCAACTTGAATGCCATAATTTGAATAGATCAAATGTTTGAAAATTTAATGTCTGATTTTCAGAGGAACTATTTTTTAATTTGTAATGCTGGTACATACAGACAAGATATCCAGAAAATGAGATCTATCTGCTTTGACCTCTATCATTTTCACTTTATAAAAGAACTGAGAGAGAACTGGCCAGAAGATTAGAGAACTAGTCAATACAGGTAGTACTTGACTTACCACTATAATTGAGCCCAAATTTCTTAAGTGAGACATTTGTTAAGTGAGTTTTGCCCCATTTTATGATCTTTCTTGCCACAGTTGTTGAGTGAATTACTGCAGTTAATAAATTAGTAACCTGGTTGTTAAGTGAATCTGGCTTCCCCATTGACTTTGTCAGAAAGTCACAAAAGAGTATCACATGACCCTGGAACACAGCAACGGTCATAAGTATGAACTAGTTGCCAAACATCTGAATTTTGATTACACAATTATGAGGATCTGCAAAGGTCGTAACTGTGAAAAACAGTCATAAGTCACATTTTTCAGTGACTTTTGTAACTTTGAACGGTCACTAATCGAACTGTTGTAAATCAAGGACTATCTGTACATTTAAGAAAGACTTGTTCTATCTGGCCCACTATAACTATGATAATTGGTGTAAAAAGCTCTGCTTGAATTCTTTCATGCTGAGTAATTTTTGGCCAGTGCCTAGCATACCATTCTTGATTCTTGATCTTTAGATGAAGTGCCATCTAAAATTCAGTTTTATGGATGCTAGTTTTGGTTGCCTTCACTAGGAAGAAAACATATGGAATGAGTTTCTGTTAATTCTATCACTCTTCAGGAAAAGCTGGTTGAGCTGGGATTAGCAATGTTTCATGATGATTTGCAAAGTATTGCACTGGAGGAATTTCTCCAGTTATGTATTTCTCTAAAAGATACTATTTTGAAGATGGTATTATTAATGTAGATGTTAACCAATTCTATCTGTTTTTGTACATCACAATTTTATAAAATTATTCATTTCTGACTTGACAATTACTATCCATAATAATAATGAAATAATAATTTATACAATATTTTAATCCAGACAAAACAGAAAAATTCTACCATTAATTCCTCTAAAAGTAGTTTTGGGAATTTTGTACCCATAGGTAATACTACTGGTAATCTGTTTAGAGATTGTTCTTCTTGTGGAAAAAAATATGCAGCACTTGGAAGGCTACATTTTCTTTTGGAAAACAGTATTAATATGAAGTTTTCCCCTCACATTTTTATTCTTTAAAAAACCTAGTGAACTTTGAGCAACACTACAGTAGGGGCTTCCTCACATTCTCTGGTGCTTTCTGAAAGAAATCATTCAGCCACATAATATAGCAAAGCTATGTATCACTCCTCCTTGCTTGCCTCTGCACTATTACAACAGAATACAGAAAATTTCCCAGAACAAAGAATGACAGAATTGGAAGGAGTTAAATTCTCTGCTTCAATGCTGGATTCCAAATAAATGTATCTCCATATGGCTGTCCAGCAAAATGCCCTATTTTTCAGAAGACATGTCTTCTGGAGGTAGCCTTAGTTTTATTCCTAGTCTATCACTGCTAACTTAAATTGTCTCCAGTTCTACTCTCCCAATACAAATCTTACCATGTAAATTTTGTACAATGCCTGCCTCATTGAAAATTACATAATCAGAGCCTGTGATCTGACCAATAACCACTAGCTACTTTTGGCTGTTGTGTGCATTTCCCTCCCCTCCAGTTACTAGCCACTGTCATCCAAGGTCATTTTGGTTTGGGGTAGAGGTGGCATACAGGCAATCCTTTCTTCCTTAACAACCAATCCTTCAGCAACTGTTCAAAAGTTATAACAGCACTATGTGAATGATAGTCATGACCGGACCTTGAACTTATGGTAACATGATCAAAATTTTAACAGTTTGTAGCAACACTGGAAGCTCATGCAACTACTTTACTAGAGGTTATTTACCTCACCAAGATGAAGAAAACTACATCTGCAGAAATTCAATAAAAGAAGCTCTACTGCTGACATTGTTTTAAAATTAAAATAAGTAAGCACAATTTTGAATCTTTGGAAAAACATACCAGCTTGAATTTCTTGAGATACAATAAATGGAATCTCTGCCCTTTTAAAAAAGACAAAAGTAGAAATACATCTGGATCATAATTGCAGCTTGTATCTAAAACATTGTCTTTTCTCACCAGTTGTATAGCAAAGCAAAGTTAATTGAAATAAAATATTGCTGTGAAGGCAGATTAGTATGAAAGTTGTTCTTTAAAAGTGTAGTTGATCTGACCTTTGGTCTCAGCATCTGCTATTTGATCTTTGGCAATTTCTTCTTCTTCTTCAGCCATAGCTTGAAAAATGGCAGTCAGGAAAAAAAACAATAATTCACAAAGTGGGCCTTCACTGTCATTTCCTACAAGAGCTTCTTCTAAAACTTCTGTAAATAACAAAATAAAGTTTTAGTTTCTCTGCAGCATTCAAGTACAAAAGCTTAAAAGATACAGTTGGATTTAAATCTTAGCTTGAGAAATCTTATTTTATTCTCTAATGTGCAATTTTAGATGTGCAGAATCCAATTGGCTAATATGTTCAGGTGTATTCCCATACTAATTTGAAAAGGGGCACTTAGGCAAAAGAAAGAGAACATATAAATGTCAAGATCTCGCTGGACTATTAAGTAACATCCATAAAATAAAGGACGGATTGAATAAAATACGGGGGGGAGGGGGTAATTAGATATCCCAAACTGGATCAGAATCAGAGCTATCCTCCCTATTCACTTCAAATTAACCTACTAAATGGAGAAAAAAGTGTTCCTAATTAGATGACATGTTCCTTGCATGTTTTTATTTTCCTTTTTAGCAAGGAAAGAGAGTTGTTAAGAATCATTGTTCCTAAACCCTTTTTTCTGGGTGGGTTCCTTAAGTGAGGCCTTCCTGGTGAATCTGTGGAGAGGTCTTGATCTTCCCGGGGACCAATGCAAGAGCAGCATAAAAAATGAGGGACAGGTTGTGTTTCAGGCTTCCACCTCTATTAAGGAAAGGATATTCCACTTTGGCATAAATGGATTCCTTTACTCCTCTCTCAAACCAAACTGAGCAATCATTCTCAATGACCCTACCTGCTCAACAGATGAGCCTATTCAGATTAGGTAAGAAATAGAACTGCTCCGAAGGACATATATTGGGTTCCCCCTAACCAACTTGCTCAGACTGAAGAAGTGATTTGGATAAGCACCAAAATATTTCAAACCAAAAAGACCAGTTGCCATGACTCAACTTCCAGACAATTCTATCTGGACGACAAGAATCTTCATCAACATATCAAATGGCATTTTTGGAGGTGCTATATATTCTATTCAAAGGAATATTTTTACGTATAGTCTGATGTATGCTAAAGAAATATATTTTTCAAACTGTTAGCCAACTCATGTGAATTCTTATAAGAGTATTTGCTTTAAATGTAAGTAAAACTTTGAGACTTTTTAAATTATAAATGGCTAGACATCAGAAACACAGTACATTCCTTAACTCAAAACAAAATCCAAGAAAAAAAAAACTTGCCTAAAGTCACCCCATCAGGAAATTCATCTTGAAGATCAAATAGTTCCCCAAATGCATGGAGGAACTCTAAAACCATTACAGCATCACCAAAGATTTCTGGAGGTAGTCTGGTTTTCACCGGAGTTGGAACTGGAAGTTCCTATAATACAAATGAAATGTCAGCTCTTGTTTTGACAATGCCAGACTGGAAGAGAATATCACAAACTGTTAAGAACATACTTATTTATTAAACTTTTATAAATCTCATCTTTGTTATCTTTATAAATAACTCAAGCTGGTGGATATACCTAAGACTCTTTGTTCTTCCTATTTTCTACACCACAACAACCCTGTGGTGGATTGGGTTGAGGATGAATGACTGGCCCAAAGTTACCCAGCTGGCTTTCATGGTTAAGGTGGGAATAAGAACTGGAAGTAATGTTTATACTACAAAAATTAATGAAGCCTTTTGAAAAGAACTCCTATGACTGCTATATATTACACTTGAGTTCTACAGTATTTATAGTGAAATAAAAGTTTAAATTTTGGAATCTTTTTCTCTTATCCACCTTGTGTAATGGAGTTAAATGATTCTCTTTTGTCATGAATTACAGTTTTTGCTTCTCCCTTGTTTTGTTATAGGATTTCAGGATTTTCAAAACATGTACCACGACCTTGCAATTTCTGGAATTCTGTGTTTAACATGCCAGGTCCAAGCATACTGATTTGGCAGGTTTGAAATTAAACACATAATTAGCATAGGCTGATACATGTTACAGAACAGTTATCAGTTTCCCATTTTACACTACCTTAAGATCATCACATTCCATGTCTTCTCTGCGCTTACTCCACTGTTTTAAATGTTCCAGATATTTCTTTTTTTCCTCACGTAGTTTTTCTCTTTCCTTTAATTACATAGAAATTTGATTAGGAAATTGTTTCCTCATTTCACATCCTCACTTCACTTCCTCATTATTTTCATTTTAATTATTAAATGCAAAATTAATATAAAAGATTAGAAGAACAGTCTTTACATCTCAAATATTTAGGGTACTATTAAATTTACTGCATATTGTAACATAAATCCTGCTGTTTTTTAATAGAGTGTTCTTTCATTTTAATGAAGTCTCCTAGAACTTCAGTATTGTATGAAAAAAGGCACATCTTTTCCACATTCATACTATAGAAATTAACAATTAAAAACTATAAATGAAAATGCTCTTATACAAGTTTTAATTGCCACACAGTAAATCTTAAATTTCTGATTGAAGTATTAGGCAGGCAATCCGGACCTGCCACAGTGACAGGAAAGCCCAAAGTTGGTGGATTGGGGCAGCTAGTTGGCCACGGGAGGCTCATCTTCGCACGGCAGCAGATGGAGGCAGAGGCACGGGGCGGAAAGCAAGTGATCCTGTTGCACTGCTCGGGCCGCAGGCAGGCCAAGAGACTCAAAGACAAGCCTCCCATGGCTGCCCTCCTACTGCGGGCCCCACTGACTTTCAGCTTTCCTGCGGCTCGCATGGCACATCCGGATCATTTGCAATCCCCCCACCTCTGCCTCTGTCTGCTGGTGCCGCTGTGCAGATGAGCCTCCTGTAGCTCTACCTGTCGCGCTAGCCCAACTTTCAGCTTTCCCATGGCCCTTGTGGTGCGTTTAGATCATGTGCCTCCTTCCCACTTCCTCCACTGGCCACGCCCACCCCCTTCACTAGGGCTTATTTTTGGGGTAGGACTTATATTAAGTCACACGCTTAAAAATTCAGGTAAGGGTTTATTTTCAGGTAAGGGTGTTTTTTCAGGAAAACATGATAGGTATGAAGTAGCTTGCAAAAGCCCACAATGACATTCATCTCAAAAAACCCATAGCATTTGTTCCTGCTCCAAAGTGCCAAGTCTTAACAATTCCTATTAGAAAATACCAAATAAAGCTACAAATGTGATTGTCACCACCACTTCAAATCTAGAGTTCATAAAAATGTCATGCCTTTTCTTTTTCTATTTTCAGTCGCTCCTTCTCTTCTTTTTTCTTTAGTCTTTCTTCCTCCACAAGCTTCTTTAATTCTTCTTTTCTTTTTTCTTTGTCCTGTTTCTCTTTTCTCTTGAATTTCATAGCATTTGCTTTCTCCCTTTTTAATTTTTCTATGTCAAAATATATACTGGTGAATTAGAATTAGAACTACATTTTATAGATACATCAAGATAAGATATTGAACAAAAAGTATTTTACAATATTTTTTATCAACAAATTGGGCATTAAATAATACAAATGGTAAAAGGCAAAATTCTCACAGGTTCAGCAAAAGCAGTTTTCTTTCAATGAGAAAAATTAGCAAAAAATGCTGGATGTTTAACCTAAAAGTATATGCTCACAACAGAGATACCCCAAAGCATGAAGATCAGTTCACTAAAAGCAGCAGGCACCTATACTGGGCAGCAGTCATATAGGAAAATGCTAGAGGCAGAAGTTCACTTTAGTGGACAGGTAATGGCCCATCAGATTAGATGTAACAAGAAAAAAGGTTTTGAAACTTCCAGTTGCCGATATTCACATGAAGGAATAGAAAATCCAAAGATGAAAAAATAAAATTACAAGGGAACATGGATTATAAAAACATGGGAAGCTCAATACAATGCAAAATGAATCGACTATACAATGACATTTTGGGCATCAGCAAATTCTGATAGAATGGAATTGGACACTTTCAGTCAGAAGGTCATACTATTTGTAGCTCAGGACATAAGGGACAAAGAAGGAATGGTACTGCTTTCATAAGTTAGGAAGGCAATAGTAAGAAAAATACGTGGCTACAATGTAATCAATGACCAAATATGGTATCAATTAAACTTCGGGAACAACCCTTTAACACAGGGTTCTAGGTCAAACTTCCAGGCCAAAGTCCACTACCAAGCCATGCCCGTTCAGAACCGGGCTGCAGAAGCAGCGAGCAAACACACACGTGCAGCTTCACTTGCATGCATGCAGGCAGGCAGGCAGGCAAGTGCATGTAGCTACATTTGTGCAAGCAGCAGGTGCACATGCATGCCCGCTGCTCACAAGGAACCATTCCTCTGCTCCGCAAAGCTAGGAGACTGCTGCTTTAATATGACAATTATTTCAAGCTTATGCTCCAACCACTCAGGTAGGAAAAAGAGGTTGATCAAGTTCAATATGAACTCAACTGAACACCGAAGCAAAATATGTTGCTTGTAGTTGGAGAAAGAAATGCCAAAGTTTGAAATATTTAGGAGGAAAATGCAGTTAGATTGTATGGCCAGAATATGGAAATGAAGCAGGAAATGACTTATTAATTTCTGCCGATCCAATGATTTTTCCATTGTTAAAAGTCTTACGAAATCAAGAGTGACACAGATATAGTATATTAAGCTGTAAATCACCCAGAGTCACTCCAGGAGTAAGATTGATTTATCTAAATTTGATAAATAAATTATAGATGGACATCACCAGATGCATATATGTAAATCAAACTGACTATTTATACGAGGAGGTAGAAGAAATCAGTTATAATAGCAAAGAGGTAGTGAAGGGTTGATTGTAGAACAGATTATAAATTTCTCCTATGCAAGTTCAAAGTTAAGCTAACCTGTAAAAAGAAAACCAAGCACATTCCATGATATGATCTTAATCATATACTACTATTCTGAAGAAGAAAACAGGTATTGTGTTGAAGTCCTGAATTTTATTCATTGGGATCCAGAGGAACTATGAAAGAAACTTAAATAACTTGTTAAGGGCAGCGGTGAAATCCAGTAGGTTCTGACAGGTTCTGGAGAACCAGCAGCAGAAATTTTGAGTAGTTCAGAGAACTGGCAAATACCATCTCTGGCTGGCCCCAGAGTGAAGTGGAAATGGAGATTTTGTAATATCCTTCCCCCAGGAGTGAGGATGGAATGGGGATTTTGCAGTATCCTTCCCCTGGAGTGCAGTGGGAATGGAGATTTTGCAGTATCGTTCCCCTGCCATGCCCACCAAGCAACACCATGCCCACCAAGCCAAGCCACAGAACCGGTAGTAAAAAAAATTGAATTTCCCCACTGGTTAAGGGTGAATGTAAAAAGAGATTGCCAAAGATTAAGAAAGAAAATTGGATATCAGAATAAAAATTTCAGGAGAAGATTCCAATTTGAACTGCTGAATGCTAAATAATTGGTTGAAAGTTAAAGAACAGATAGTAACTAATTCCAAGATGATCAAACAAAGATGGAAGGAGTATAATGATATTCTATGCAACAGAGATATCAACATCCAAGATACTTTTACAGATAGCAATAGCAATAGCTCTTAGACTTATATACTGCTCCACAGTGCTTTACAGCCCTCTCTAAGCAGTTTACAGAGTCAGCCTATTACCCCAAAAAATCTGGGTCCTCACTTTACCAACCTCAGAAGGATGGAAAGCTGAGTCAACCTTGAGGCGGTGAAATTTGCAATCAGCAGAATTGGCCTGCAATAATGCACTCTAACTACTGTACAAGCATGGCTCGTATTCCTTGTTTAAAATAATCTCTAGTGCAGGGGTATCAAACTCAATTTCACTGAGGGCTGCATCAGGGTTGTGTTTGATCTTGGGGGGTGGTGTGTGTGGCCAGTGTGGGTGTGGCCAGCTTGACATCACTAATATCAGGGAGGCCTGTGGTGGCCCAAGTGCTTTGCTAGTGAAAACGGGCTCCCGAGCTCTGTTTTTCAGCTGGGACGGCCTCCTGAAACCCTTTGCCAGTGAAAATGGAGCTCGGGAGGACCACGCATGGTCCTCTCGAACTCCGTTCTCACTAGCAGAGGCACCCTGGGCCAGTTCTTTGCTGTTTCCAGGGCGACCCTGCAGGCCAGATCTAAGCATCCCCGGGCTAGATCCAGCCCGCAGGCCTTGAGTTTGACATCTCTGCTCTAGTGGGAGAAGATGAAATTAGAGAATTCCACTTGTTATCAAGTTGAAAGGCTACAGGAACTTGATTTTGCTTTACAGGTACTCCTTGCTTAACGATCATTTGGTCAGTGAAGTTACAACAATGCTGAACAAAGGGACCTACAACAGCTCTACAAAGTTCCAGCTGTTGCAATATGAATGAACAATTACAATCACTGGTTGAACTTACCACTGATTCTCATATGTTCTTTTTCTTTTTGGAGTTTTACTCTTTCTTTTGCTGTATTGCTTAGATTCCTAGGACTAAAGTGTTCTTCAGCGTCTTTGTCCTCCTAGGAACAAAACTAAACTTCATAAAGTAGAAAAATATTCAAAATCTGAGTATTTCAAGCACTTTATAAGGGAAGACTTGTTCTATTTTTAACCAAAATGCAATATTTTGTAAAGTCAAAGGGATTTTTTGAGAAATGACAGCAAGAAATGACTGTCCTGCTTTCTGTTTGTTTATTTTCCAACTTTATTATTTTTACAAATAACTCAAGGCAGCAAACATATCCAACATATCTTCCTCCTCCTATCTTCATAACAACAACCCTGTGAGGTGAGTTGGGCTGAGAATGAGTGACGGGCCCAAGGTCACCCAGCTGTCTTTTCATGGCTAAGGTGAGACCAGAACTCATGGTCTCTCACTTTCTAGCCTAGTCTTAACCACTAGACTAAACTGGCTCTATATAAAAATATGAATACTAATTGGTTCTCCATTTGTTCCACCTAGATCTAATTAAAGATTTTTTCCAATGAAGGGGATATAAAATCCATGCAGCTGTTAACATATGCCATTCCAGTTTATTTTGAATAAAATATATATAGTTTAATTAAATTTAATAAAAATATCTCAAAATAAAATGGGATAGAATTTTCACATTTTATTTTCCAGTATTTTTGAACTTTGCAATGTTACCACCACAAATGGAAGAAGGATCCAATCTGTCAATTACATTTCCAGCATTACTCATTTTAGCAATCAAGACTGGAGTATTCTACCAGCAAAGGAACATCTTGTACCAATTGTGTTTTAAGTACAAGTAAATACAAAGTCAGCAAGGAATTGTACATATGAAATGCAGATAAAGTTGGTGGTACTGGACATTCCCTAACCTAATACACTCAGCCGTATTTCAATAAAGCCTCTATAATAATCTCTCATAATCATCATGCAATGACTGAAATTGATAGGAGTTGTAATCAAATATATTTTAAGGGGACCAGGTTGGAAATGGCTGGAATAGAATGAAATTTGTAGAAAAGTTAATAGATATTAGTTGTATGTATTTATTGTATTATTTTTGAGATTTTAATGTAGATTTGAGGATGACCATATAAATAAATTATACTTCCAGCATCCCTTTATAAGCCTATCAAATGCTGAATGGATTAAAGACTGCTTGCTAATAGATGAATAGCTGCAGAAGGTTATTGTCTGACTTACATGATCATCAGATGTCAGCTTTGAAGATCTTTTTTGTTTACTTGAAGAACTGAACATAAAGGTGGGTGGATTATCAGGAAAGAGATAGAAAAAAGTCTGTTCTGCTATCTTGTATTTTGCAATTGATATTGCCTTGGGAAAGAAATGTGAGGAAACAAGAGTCAACAGGTATGTTATGTACAAGTGATAAATCAGTGAGTGTTTTAGAAGAACTAGAAATAAACTTTTTTCCCCTTAGTTCACACCATTGGAATGAAGTGCCTATAACTGAGAGCAAACCAAGTAAGAGAAAATAACAGCTATTCTGAAGAATCGAGAAGGAAGAACAAACATTGTTTGGCTATTCCAAATAGTATTTATTTGTATGAACAAATAAGGTTAAACCACCCTTTCTTCAGAGGTCAAATAGAAATATCAATTACAGCTGGTCCTTGACTTATGATTGGTATTTAACAATCATTTTAAGTTACAATGGCCCCAGAAAGGGTGCTTAACTGCCCATAAAACACTTCCAGCCATCATAAAATGTTGTGCTGCACGTGCCCCATGGTGACATGACCACATTTTGGTGCTTGGCAACAGGCTTGCATTTATGACTGGTAGTAGCATCTGGTGCACACATCATAGATTTATCTTCGGTTTCTAGCAAATTTGGGGGGGATGGATTTGCTTAATGACTATGTGATTCACTTAAGAATTGCACAATTTGGACTTACTATCATGGGATTTGCTTAACAACAACAGAAAAAATGGACAAAAAATTGAGTCTGATAACATGGGTGCCTTGACATACAACTGCAATAAAGGACTAAAATTCCAGTCCTTATTGTGGTTGTAAATCAAGGATTAGCTATATTTGTAACAGCAATAAAATTTCTTCCCTCTTTTTTATTTTTCTATAGCATTGACCAACAATTTTTTAAAATAGCATTCATGTGATATCATGCCTAAATATGTTATCAGAAAAATTATATAGATCAACATATAAAAAATCTTGTAAACTCAGAACACAATTCCTATGAAATTTGGTTATCTCACAAGATTTTGGTCACTCTTTAAAAATGTTATTTTTTGTTTTGGAAGCCAATAGGTATTATTATGATCATTTAAACTAAACATAGCTATTCTTTAATAAATAGTACTGAAGTTAAAAGGCTTGCTTGTCAGATTGATTGATTACCTTTTAAAAGGATAATCTATGCTAATGTTTCAAATCTATACAGTAAATTATAAAATCCAATATGTATAGCATTAAAAACACTAGATATGAAAGGTGATTACTTTTCTTTACATACAGTAAAGAAAAGTACTTTGTTCTTTACATACAGTAGTTTATACACTGCTCAAACAATTAAAGGGAACACAAAAGTACTGTATGTAACGAGCAGAGCATTTAATAAGGCTATTTCATTCATTCAGATCTCGGATGTCTTCTGCTTGTGTTTCCTTTATTTTTTTGAGCAGTGTACTTTCTAACAAACAAACATCATTTTAAGGACAATACAAGATCATTCTTTTACTAAGATTGTCCAACTTAATATAGGCAAGCATATTCAAAATACTGACATTTGTTCAGTTTGAGATACATTCATTGTAATTATATGAAGCATATATTTTCATTCACTATCTTAAAGTTCAATTGCTTTGATTACCTTAATTTTAATAATGCCATCATGTGATTCACAGTGTTGCTTTAAAAAAAGCTTTAGTCTGTCATAAGAAAAAATATGCCTTCTTCGGCTGTGAAAAAAAAAAGAACTGTTAAGTCTTACCATTAACAATGAAATTAATATATAAAAATTAGTTTAAATAACTTAGGACAATTTTAATTTTAAAAAAATAAAATAAGCACCCTTGTGATGTTTTTAACAAAAATATACAGAACTTTTGTTCTTTTTCAATAAATTGCAATCACAGAATAGCAATATTGTCCATGAATTCTATGTCTTTCGAGTCAGTGTATATATTCTAAACTTCACAGAATCACAAGATAGCCGCCCATTGATTAGGAAGGTAGGATGGCCAGTTAAAAAACAATTTCCTGAAAAATGCATCTTCTTTAATCTCTTTATGATGATCATTCTCTCTTTTTATCTCCCTCTCTTTTTCCCTTATACACAAACATACCCAGCTTATTGTCACTTTTTTTGACCATACTTTATACTAAAAATAATTGGGGTAGAATCACAATTCATTTTTATTTTTAAAAATATGCATGGATTCATTTGGCGCCCAGAACAGAATATTTGGAAATATAAAATACACTGAAGACTGGCAGTTTGCCTTTCAATAATTTTTTAAAAACTTAATATTTGAAACATTTTGTTACCAATAGTTTATTGTCAGATTTTGATTCAGTTCAAGAACCAATCAACAGAAGAGGGAAGAAGACAAAACTTGTTCCCTTTTTCTGCAAGGTTTCTTTCAAAAGATTTATTTAAAAAGAGCTATATAGAGAAATGGCATATTTAAAGAGGATGTGCTTTGTCCCCCTCTCATTTCTGCCAGTGGATTTGCAACCATAGGGCAATAACCAGTATAGCTTACCATAATTGTGATGCTTTCACTGTAACAGACTCATATAGTTGTTTCTTTAAAGGCTTCACTTTATACTTGTACAAAAAAGGATCAGTTATGGCTTTTTCATTCCTAAAAATTAAAACCATTACTATTTACAATGTAAATTATTTTAAATTTTTGAGGCAAAAAATCATACAAGCATATTCTCAGTCATGTGAAATTAACATTTCAATAAAGGATGAGGTTTAAACTGCATGTATTTGCTTGTATTCTGTACAAACATAGCAAACCGAACCATGTCCTTTGGATGTTTGTTCCACAAAATGCAAACAGAAACATATAATATAGATTGCCCATTAACTTTTGAATATCAAAAGTTTCTTTCTCAGCAAAAAAACAATAAAGTTTAGAAGTTTGAATTTGATATTGAATTATACACCAAGTACAATTAATATGCAATAAATAAATTATCAGTTAGATAACTGCAAATTTCCATTTGGTACATGGTTGCCCTTCCAGAGAGACATTCACACCTTTCTAATCTCATGATCCAACTACTGCAATGTATCCTACATGAGTTGCCCTTAAAGACCAGTCAGAAACTTCAACTTGCCCAGAATGTAATTACACTGCAAGTAAGCATGCAGGCAGTGGGAGTCGGCCTCAGTATACCTACATTATACACGCTTCACAAGCTACACTGGTTGTCAATATGCTTCCATATGCAATCCAAGGTACTGGTTATTCCCTATAACCATGATGGTGAACTTATGGCACATGTGCCAGAGGTGGCATGCAAGCCGTCGCCCCAGTTCAACTCCACTGCACATGCATGCGCACCTCCTGTTGGCCAGCTGGTCTTCTTCGGGTCTCTGCCATGCATGGGGGGGGTCATGAGCGAGAGTCATGCATGCATGCACGGGGCAGGGCACATGTATGGGGGTGGAATGCATGCACGGGATTGCATGCGCATTTCATTTTGGGAGTTCAGGTGCACACACGCACTTTGGGCACTCGGTCCGGAAAAGGTTAACCATGACTGCCCTATAATGATCTACATGGCATAGGGTCAGACTGCCTCAGGGACTGCCTTTGTCTTCTGCTTTCTGCATGGCCAGTAGAGGCTCAATGAAGTGGCCATGCCTTAGGTCCCTTGCATTCAATAGTATCATCTTTTTGGACCTACAAAGCACAACCTGTCTACTGTAATTAGATCCTGCCCAATATGGCTCCAAACATGGTGTTCTGCATGACCTTCTCCCAAGCTATGAACTAGGGTGGATGGGCCACCTTGGATGTGTTTTATATATATTTTTCTATGTTATGTAGTGACATTCCCTATCTTGTTCATTAGTTACTGTGTATTGGTTTTTAAATCTTGTTTTTCTAATATAGCATGATATATTTACAAAGTTGTCCATAGTCAGTCTTCAGTCAAGAAACGCTTACATCGAATACATAAATTTCTAATTTATTTTGTATGTGCTTGATACTGTACATTCCATAAGCTGCTTAATTTCAGGTTGTAGATAAATTGCACATATAAATAAATAAACTAGTGACAACTTTATATCATCTTAGGAATTATTTTTGAATTTATCAAATTGGAGCAGAGGCAAAAAATGATTTTGTTTTGTTAGAAAGAAGCTACTAACCTAGATTTAAATTCCTGGATTGAAAGTATGTGTTTTCTGTTCCTACACTTTTTTTTAACTGACAAAATGGAAAAAGTGATCAAGACAATTGAATATAGGCAAGATTTGATAGATTTAAAACCACACTGTCTATATATGTATGCAGTATGTATGCACAAATGTACCCTGTGTGTCTGTTTGAGTTCTTACCATTTTTTCATTTGGAATTTTTTTTTGGAATTTTTAATATATGAGTTGCAGTGGTGCAGTGGTTAGAATGCAGAACTGCAGGCTGTTTTTGCTGACTGCCGGCTGCAGTACTGAAGGCTACTTCTGCTGACTGCCGGCAGTTCGAATCCCACCAGGCTCAAAGTTTACTAAGCCTTCCATCCTTCTGACGTCAGTAAAATGAGGACCCAGATTGTTGGGGGCAATATGCTGACTCTGTAAACCACTTAGAGAGGGCTGTAAAGCACTGTAATGCGGTGAAGAAGTCTAAATGCTATGCTAAATGCTCTATCTTATTTCACACTATTTTTACGCTTTGAAATGCTAATTAAAATCAGATTTCTTTTGAAACGCTGTGATATGTATATAGAGTTATATTTAGTTTTCTTTAAAAAATAGTGCTTATTGTAGTTTAGTTGTAGCCCTTTTAACTATATCCATATCTTCTGAATATAAAACAAGTTTTTACCCATTTTGTGCAGAACTGGTATCTAAATCTGAATCATCACTATCGCTAATGATAATGGTGACTCCATCAACACCTTTGGCATGGCCATTGGCCATTCCATTCTGATGTACTGGTGCTTTGATTTCCAAAATTTTACAGTGCAATCTGGGAAAAAAAAAGAAGAATACTCAATTAGAAGAGGTCTATCTTCTTGCAGTCAGAGACAATTATTGTTATCCTGTATTAACAAAGTACTGCCTGTTTCAAAAAAGATGGTGATAGAGAACATTCACAGGAAGGAAAGGAGGAAGGAAGGAAAAAAGAGGGAGGGAAAGAAAGAGAAGGGAGGATGGGGGGAAGAAGAGAAGAAGGGAGGCAGAGAGGGAGGCAGGAAGGAAAAAGGGAGGCAGGGAAGGAAGCAAGAGAGGAAAGAAGGGAGAAAGGGAGGAACAAAGAATTCCAACACTCACTATCAGTTTTCCACAAGGAAATTCAATGGGGAAGCTGACAGGAAATTGGAAATTGTCCCGGTGAATATTTTGCCCACCTGTGGTAATTCTGTTTCTCTGTTTAGATAACTATTTTTGAAACAGTGATCCAACAAGTCATGGCTAATGTCTAGTGAATTTCTAAATGGCTTCTGTATCAATAGATTATATATCCTAATTATGGAGGATCTGTTATGAATCATAGAAAACCTTTATAGTCATTATTAGAGATTGAATAATAATTTTTGATTTGTATTGTATTTTTATATTGTATTTATTTCTAATTTCTGAAATACAGACCTTAAGTTCCTGATATAAGCCATGCATAACTACAGTTCCAAATTCTGGTAACAGGAATAATTTGATTAGCATAACGAGAGATAGCATTAACGTAGACAATATCCCATTAAGAAAAAGAGGGATAAATTAGTCCACAGAGTGAACAAGAGAGTCAAAACACATTGCATTCTTTAAATTTGCTAATTGTAATAAAGAGAGTGAAAATACAAAAGCAACATTCAGTTGGGAACAGAACACAAAAACATAAAGAACATATTCAAGAGAGTGCTGCACTAGTCCTTTCGTATATAAGAATGATGAAGAACAGAAAATAACTGGTAGATCCAAGATTTATAATTTAAATTAATTTATATTTATAAAATTTATATTTAAATTAATTAAATATAAAATATAAATTAATTAAAATTTATATTTAAATTAATTAAACAGAATTGGTATTATTTCTAATATATTTATTAATATTAGTATATTTTTAACTAAGTAATTCTAACTAACAACTTCTGGACAATCTATAGAAACTACAATTAATAGATTGGTTCAGGTAGTTCTCACTTACTGACAGTAGTTGGGACTGGGAAGTCTGTCACTAAGCAATGCAGTTGTAAGGCACAATGTCACATGACCACACCAATTTACAGTGGCAGTTATGGCAGTGTCAGTTGCCATCATTAGGAACTCCTGCACTGTTACAGTATCCCAAGGTCACACAATCACCATTTGTGACTTCCATCAGCTTTCCCATTGACTTTGTTTGTCAGAGCCAGGCAGTGAAGGTCGCAAATAGTGACTGTGTGACCAGAGGTTGATACAATGTTGTAACTGTGAGCTGACTCACAAGTGCACAAACTGTATTCATATAATCATGGAGCATTGCAGCAGTCACAACTACAAGGACCCATTATAAGTTCCTCTTATTAAGCACTTGCTGTAACAACAAATAGTTGCTGAATGAGTGGATGTTCCGCAAGGACTACCTACAGTATTTAGCCCTACAATTGCAGATAGTGTAACCTGGTAATTCATTTATTTTATACGAACAGAATATTTGTATAACTGGTATACAAACAATCAAACTCTTCCCAATAAAACCACCACCAAAAATAGTCATACAATCTTTGGTGTTTAAACTCACTTTATAGCAATTTAAGTAATGAAAAGTCGGCCTCAGCTTTTTTCATATTAAAAACTAACATGCATATATATATATATATATATTTTCAGAGTGGCACTAATAAAATATGCTTACCTTTCACCATTATTCCTAAGTACTTCAACAAGTTCACCAACAAAATAATGGTTTTTGATATAAGCAAAGATATCATCACAAACTTCATGAAGTCGTGAACGCTGAGTGAGAGTAACTAAGTATAAGACTGGAACGATGAGAGGTTCTGGAAAGTTTTGGATATTTTGTCTGGCTTTCCTTTCCGATTCTAATGCTTCTTGATAGGTAAGTCCAGATTTGCCTGTGATAGCACAACTCCAGACAAGACTATTACAAAGAATTGTTCTTTCAAAAAATTCACTGCAAAAACAAAACCAGCAAAAATTAAAGATAAAATACAAATTACTATTCACTAAGATACAATTGAAACTATTTTAAAGTCCTGCTATCCCACCATCTGAAGTAATATTGCTAAATAGCAAGTAACCCCAAACTATTGATACCCAAAGCCATAACTATAAAAGGCTGTGCGTGAAATTTCCCTGTGAAATGTTGCAAAACTCAACTAAGATAACCTGCCTAATGCTGAATCATTGAAACTCTCCAGGACCGAACCACTACTTCCCTAAGACTCCGCCCAAAAAAGAAAAAAAAATTAAATATTCGTTAACAGTTATAAAGTTCTCAAATAGCGAGAGAAATTTTCAAGGCAGTGGGAATAGCTCTCTCTTGTAATTTAAGCATTATTTTCTAAATTCATTTTTATCAATTAATTTTAGAGAGCTAATGGCCTATGATGAACCAAGATCAAATAAGCTAGTAGTTAACTTTGTTTCTCCAAACACTCCTGTAATCTCCTGATCAGTTGTAACTGATCCTACACAAAACATCATGGTTTTGAAGTAGGTACCTTTGTTTCAAAGTGCATGACAAAGTTCTCACAGCAGGTCTCTGAAAGTTTCACAATATCTCAATTAGAATATGATTGCACCTGTACATTTACTATTTAATTAGGTTTATTTTTTGATTGTGGCCTTCAGCTTCGTCAAAAAAAGAAGCTGTGAGCCCCATCTTAAAGAGCATTGTGCAATAAATCTATAACAACTCCATGGCAGATATTAATTCTAAACTAGCTGTAATCTCAGCCTAAATTCTTAAATCCCCCGAACAATTATTTTTCAATACCATGAAGATGTATCAGTGATGGTGAACCTATGACATGCATGTCAAAGGCGATAGATATGTCATGATATTTTGGGTGACATGTCAGTGTACACCAATGCCTAACAACAATTACAGGTAGTCCTCAACTTACAACAGTTCATTTAGTGACCATTCAAAGTTACATCACTGAAAAAAGTGAGTTAAGACTATTTTTTTACACTTATGACTATTACAGCATCCCCATGATCATGTGATTAAAATTCAGATACTAGGCGACTGACTCATATTTATGATAGTTGCAGTGTCCAAGGGTCATGTGATCATCTTTTGCGACCTTCTGGCAAGCAAAGTTAACGGGGAAACCAGTTTAACTTTACTAATTTACCAACTGTAGTGATTCACTTAACAACTGTGCCAAGAAAAATCGTAAAATGGGGCAAAATTCACTTAACAAATATTTCACTTAGCAACACAAATTTTGGGCTCAACTGTAGTCATAAATTGTGGACTTCCTGTTTTCTCAAAAGCACACCTGTTCTTCTATGATTTTCAGAGGTTGCAGAGGCCATATGAGAATGGAGTATACTTCTCATGGCCTTCAGAGTCTCAGAAAATCACATGAGAATAGGGAGTGCCAAAATTTGTGCAGATTTTGGAGGCTACCGAAAAGCATTCTCCGAAGCCACTTCAATCTTGTGTAGGCTGCAAGGGCCTGCCAACGGAAAGGTAACACTGTCTGAAGATAAGCGGTCTGCAGCAGATCCTGGAGAGTGCTGGGTTGCAGGGGACTTCTACACCTTGGGGAATGGCACAAAGTGGCAGCAGGATCCATCTTAGAAGTTTTTTATCGTGACTATGTTATTCACCAATTTAGACATTTTATTATTATTATTATTATTATTATTATTATTATTATTATTATTATTATTATGCCTTTTGTTCAAGTGGCAACAACTATGGGCAATTCACAACAATCAAAACAAATAAATTACAAAAAAACTAATTAAAGGTAATTCAACAACACTTTTGTTCTAATATTTTTTCTCCCTCCCCTAAAACATTTTTCTTGCTGGCTTGTTCCTTTTATATCTTTACTCTTAAAGCTAAGAGGACACTTCCTCTTCCTGCTTTCTTCCCTGAAAACAAATGAGCAAATGAGAATATTTCACATGAGGTGGGGAGAGGGGAGGTGCAGAAAGGACTGTTATTAAAACTCCTAACATTTTTAAAAATGGGATATTGTAATGTTTCCATTTCCCTGATTGGCATAATAACCTTTAACAATTTTTCAAAAATATTTATTTCATTAGATATTGATGACTAAATGTAGAAATTTTAGTAATTCAGTAATCAACAAATAATACCGTGAAATAGTTGGACAGAAAATGAATTTCTTTTGCCTATAAACAAACAAACAAACACACACACACACACACACACACACACCATCTAAAAACAATTCTCAAAAAATATTTGCATTCAATTGAACAGTTAATGAAAGCACTGCCTGATTTTAAAAATAGTTTTAGAATCACTGTATTTTATTGATGTGATTGAAATACTTCAACTTGAACCTTCAACTTTCATAATTTTATGTAATATAAATAATTTGAAGCCAATGAATTAATTTAAGTTTTAACTATCTAAACTTCCAACTTTGCCTGAGCATGAAATTAGATTATCACATTATGCTGCCTTATTCAACCATTATCTTGACTCAATGAATAACCATATGAAATACATGGCCCACAAATAGTTTTGTATATTTCAAATTTTATTTTTATTTATTAAATTGTTTATGCAGCCCAGCATTTTCCTAAGGTTACCAGTTTTATTGTACTTTTCCCACACATATTTCCATTCACTCATTTATCTGTAACCTTTTTTACCAGGAAAAAGTAATCAAGATAGAAATCACCAATACGCAATACAGAAAATGTGACCAAAATTATATTCAGAAAGAAATAAGCCAGGAGAATTAAAGCAATAACTCCACAGCAGGTTAAATGCTTCCTAGGAATGAAACATTTTCACCTAACATTGGAAAACTGTCAGTTTCGGGAGTAAGTGGAAAGAAACCTTCTTATATTTCCCTTCTAAAGTCTGGCTGTTACAATTATAAAAACTTTCTTCCAAATAAAACTCACATTCAAAGTATGATTTGATTTACACAGTATAGGGAATCATCCTTTTTTATTAAAGTAAATGTGAATGATTCAATGAAGAGTAGAAATTTAGCATGGTGCAGTAATGCAGATTAGGAACCAATTTTCCCAAAGGGGGAAAAACTGCTAGGATGAGACACATTTAGGAATAATGATATTTGCATAGAGACCATATTCCTATTAAATGGCAAATCAAGAGTCACTAAGGAATAATCTGGATTTATTAATTTCTTGAAGCAGATTATCCTGACAAGATCCGGCTGTAGATATTAAGTGACATAACAAAAATAGAAATAATCCATTGAGGAAAAATCACAATTTCAAGTTTCCTAACACCATCATTCAACCCAGAGTGAAAATATAATTTTATGGATTCCCAGTTGAGTAGATGGGTTTAATAATTGTTTTGGAACAGAAGCAAGGGTTGTTCTGGAAATTATTATAGATTATAGACAAGTTGACTCAAACTTATCATCTCCAAAATCTTCCATAGAGTCATTCTGGCTTCTTCAGGAAACCACCAAATTCTTGATATGAACATCTTATCTCAGATACACTTGTTCTAAATTGAAAAGCAATTGACTAGAATGTATTTGTGGAAATAAGTACTGTATGCTATTAAACCATTAGTCTACCTAATATGGAAGACTCAAATCTAAAAAAACCACTTGAGAAACATTCATATTAACTATTTCATTTAGCCAGATCTTTACAAAATACATGTTAGTATTGCTTATCCACATTTAAATCCTAAAGGTAGCTTTCATCCCATTAACTAAACTAATACGTATCTACAAAAATATTGAATATTGGAAAAAAATGTTGGATACGTATCCAACAGCTTTCATTAAAATAATTATAATTCAATTATAATTTTAATCATTTGATTTGGACTTAAAGTTCATTTTTACAGATATTTTTAGGTAGATATTTATTCTATACATACCAAGAGAGTAGCTAGGGGATCCCTTTCCTGCAAGAAATCAAGAGAGAGCGCCAGGAAAAAGCATTCTCCACTGCCACGCGTATTGAGGTTTCAAAAAGCACTGAAGACTACTATATTCAATGGTTCTTTAGAGCAGAAGTTACTTTTTAGTGGGAGCAGCCAAACTACTCCCAGTCTTTAAAGCTGGGTCTATTAATTTTTTAAAAATTATTTTAGGGATGGGAATTTTATCAAATTGTATTATTTTTAGTGTGATGGTTTTTGCTGATTTTACTATAAGCCATCTAGAGACTAGGAATCAGTGTTATATAAATTAAGATAATAAATAAGTAAACTGTAAGGATCCAAAGTGATCTGCTTACATGACAAAGTAAACAAGCTTACTACCTCCAATTTTCAATTCAAGGTGCTGATTATTATGTTTAAATTCCTTCATGGCATGGGTCATCTGCAGAACGGCCAATCCTTAAGAGTATCTCCATTCATCCCATCACAGCTGATGGATGGGCATGCTCCAGATCCTTATCCTTAAATATTGCTATCTTTGGGGCTTCAGAAGTGTGAAACTTCAGAAGTTTCTCCACTGCAAGTCCTGCCCTATAGAACAATCTCCCCCATGAGATCCAATAGGCCTATACTCTTTTAACTTTCAGGAGACCACTTAAGACTTGAGGTTCTTCCTTCAAATATTTGGATAGAATGAGATAAAGTAGTGAGTGACATCAAAAAAGTGTGGTTATAGTGCCAGGTTTGTCTGTTTTGGTTTTACTGATTCTCATGTGCTTATTGTTCTATACATTATCTTTTCATTGTAAGCAGCATAGAATTTAGAATTTAAGATGGGCAGCTATACAAATGTTTTATACACATGTGCGCATATGCACACATACACAGAGAGAGTAAGACAGACAGAAAAAACTTGTTTTTTTTTCTTTGTACAAAGTCTTATACTTTCCTACTATTCAGAGAAGTCCAGATAATGCTAGGGGTCAAAGGGATATCAATGCATCATATGATTTGAGATGGTCATATATTCTATAATTCCTTATCCCTATTTTCAGTTACTATGATAAATCAGCAGCAGTTCTTGGATTCCCTATTCAGGAACAGGTTTAGTTGGCAGAAGACTCAGACATGACTTGGCTATGTTAAACCCTTTATTGCAGACATGAATGAAGCTACATACACAGATGATTTGTTCTCAGATGATTTGTTCTCAGTGATTTAAATAAGTCCAAACTTTGACAAAAGTCCATGGTTCAAGAGTTTCAGCTCTAGCTTTCCTCCCACAGCTTTCAGAGTTAAGGGATACTTATTTTGTAGCCTTCAACAGCATACATATGGCTACATAACAGAATTCTCTATCTTAGAAACCACTGGTTACAATCATGGAAGATGCAGCCCTTGCATCAAACATGCAAAAATAGTCTGATTCTACCAAGAAGGTCATTACAGATGCTATCCAGAAGTTCACCTTTCTATAAATAAGAAGAATGAAGCCTAATCTTATGCAGCTACTTCAGCCAAGCTTAATTTCTAATAAAGTTCAGATGGCAAAGTTTACTTATTAAATATATATGCAGCTGAACTCACTAACACAACTCTTTGTAGGGCAAGTTTAAGCAAGCAATGTTTACATAAATAACCAAATTCTTCATAATATATCATATATGTTCTTTTAATATATATTTATCTAGTTGCTAACAGATTCAGATGAATCCTATAGATTCAATTTTCTTTATAACATTTCTAAATGGATGAACAACTTTGCCAATTACATATTCTGGTCCAAAAGTCCTATGGTAAATCTACCAATACTTTCCTAATGTTGAAGTAAAAGCTCTCTAAACATTACATGCATATCTTCCTCAAAAAACCGTTGCTAATATAAATGGATGAATTAAGTGCAGTTATATTATTTCACAAGCCTTACATGGGGAAAACGCTTTTAAAAAACCAAAGAAATATTTTATCATTAAGAATAGTTTTTTGAAATTATGTTCATCCAATAATTTTAGATGTCATTTTATGGCAATGCTAGGTTAGTTGTCTTGAACTTAATGGTTATCAATGAAAACTAAGGATTCTTTTGTTATCATTTACATTATCCTTAATAAAAGACATAAAATAATAGCATCTTCCAATTCAAGGGACATGCTATTTTTCATATTTGTATATTTAGCTTAAAACTTTTCATTCTCAAGATGACATCTCAAAATATTTTAAATACTGAAATACTAATCTAATGAATTTGATTTTTAGAAAACGAGAGGCAATAACATTATGCATCAGCTCCTTGAGGTAGACAGGATGGAAAGCATTTTTGAATAAACATTTAGAATACTAAAATTATTACAAATTATACATGCTTTTAGCATAGACTACTGAAAAACAGAATTAAGATACTTAGATTTTTCTAAGTGTCTAATATCTGAAGTGTGTCAGATATTGCAAATTCTTGAGGAGAAACGGCTTGTCACAAGACTATCTTGTCAAAACAGGTGCTGACTCCACTTCCAAATAGTCATGGGAAAATTTCTAAGGCAACAAATCATTCTTTAAAGATGGGTATTTGGCATATGAATTGGGGTGTGAGTCTTTTGGGTTTTTAAGCATTTTGAATTTTCTTCAGGAGATAAAAAACGAGGTCACTAAGGTGCGCCATTAAAGACCACTCGGCAGGGAAAGTAGGTGTTACCGGGTTTGGAGCTCAAACCTCAAAGAGTTTCATTTACGGGCCGGAGACAGCGGCACGTTTGTTTTTCGGACGCCCAGCTGCTGGGAAAACAATACTCAATGAGGCGGTTACGAGCAGCCGTCCCGCGGCCTCTGACGACCCAAATCCGCCCTAACACCGCCGGCTGCTGGCCGTTGCTTCTCTCTCTCTCTCTCTCCGCGCCCAAGTTCAGTCAAGTTTGCCGTGTTACTTCCACAAACAGAAGCAAAAGCACAAATACGCGCGCGCACGCGCCCAGAGGTACGCCAAGGCCTAGTGCAAGTCGCGCCAACAGGCAACGAGGGTTCGGGATACCCACAAAAGCCCGGGTCGGGCCGGCGAACTAACAAACTTTCCGTACTCCCGCTTGCCCTGAGGAGGAAGGGTATCCGGGGCGAGAGAGCTTAAGGACGGGTCAGTTAGAGGCCGGAGGTCCTCCTGGCCAAAGAGCCCTCCCTTTTCCACTCTCGCCCGGGGAAGGCAGGAGCTCAAGGGGTTTCCCCGCTTCTTCACAGGGGATTCCCTTCTCCGGCCGGGTGTCAGCCATTTGCAGCCGCGCTTCCCGTTCAAACCAGCCCGCCAGAGCCCATGGGGAGGGGAGGGGAAGGGAAGGGAGGGGGGTGGCTGTCTCTTACTCGTAGTCCCTGAAGATCTCGTTGGTGACCCTGCAGTGGAAGACGTGTTCGTCGGGCCGGAGGTCAGCCGGAGGTTTCTCCCTCACGAAGGGCTTTCGGTGTAGAAGCGGCATCCCCCGGCTCCCGTTTCTAAAAGGAGGCGAGAGGCAGGCGGTAAAGAAAGGCGAGGAGCCCGAATGGTGGGGGTGGTCGCCGTGTGGGGGGTGTCCTCAGACGGGCTCTTTTGTGAGCGTTTGACACGCTGCTTTCTCGCTGGGTCCTGAGCGACTTCTGTTGTGCGTGCGCGCGTGTGGGAGAGCGAGAGCGGATCCTTCCTTTCCTCCCCCGCTTCCCCTCCCCTGCGCCGCCTCACAATGGGGCCATGACGCCGAACAGGCGGCGGCGGCGGCGGCTCCACCGGCGGCGGCTCCCTCCTCCTCCTCCTCCTCGCTCTCCACAACGTGCTCTCTCGACCGGGGATTCCCCCCACCCCAAAGCAACGCCGGCGGTCTTGGGGGAGGGTGGGGTCCCGCTCCTGACCTGCACAGGCTGGGCCAAGTCCCTTTTTCCATTCCCAGCCCCGCGAAGCCGACCGGGAAGAGGTCTCTGATCGTTTATCGCCTTCCAGCCCGGCTCATTTGGGAACTCGCCCCCCTCCTCCTCCTCCCTTTGGGTGTTAAATGAGGGATCCCCTCCAGATGGGAGAGGCGGTTTGCCGAGCTTCCTCCTGTCAGGACTACAGCTCTCGGCAGACTCTCCGAGTCGGTCTGTTTGAGCAGATCGACCACCTTCTCCTACCTGATTTAGTAATATAATTCCCCCCGCCCCCCGGCATGATTGATAATTAATGAGGCTCACCCCTTTTTTTCTCTCTCCCTCTTTCTTGATCCTTTTACGGTTTCTTTTCCGGCTCCACTGAAGTTTTTGATCTACTTCAGCTCTCAACGAGGAAGAGCAGCAGGGAGGAGCTTTCGACTTCTTTCTCCTATATTATTATTGGCCGATCACCGCCTTTCCAGCCTGTGACACACAGGAAGACAGAGAGCTACATTATTAATTAATAGATGAAGTGCTCATCCTCCATTTTTAAATTAACAGCCCAAAAGATCCGGGCCATGCGTTGAGGCTTTTAGAGGCCTAATTTATGCACAGTTCGTTAACCTTAATACCCAAGAAAAAGGTTGGCTTGTTAGTTTCTTGGTAAATATATTTGGAAGCTTAAAATGGTTCATGGTATTTCTTTTTTTTTAAAAAATCAATACGTTTTTTGTTTTAAAAAAGTAACAAAAGACTAAGTCCTTAATCTGCTGAATCACTATCCTAATTGTGTAGGACTTTCTCCCCAATTTTATACTCGCTGGGTAACACATTGCACTAACCTTGATGTGGGTTGCTAGTCTTGGTTTAACACCTTATGTAAATACATCCAAGTGATCTGTTCACTAAACCTGTTAAGCAAACCATGTCTCAGTGCAAAGTTACATCACGCTAATTATGACTACATTCACACTCATTATTTCATAGCAGTATTTTCATATATAAATTAAAACATAGCCACAGACTCCAAAGTCACTCTGCCCTATAATGTCTTGGTATTTATTTCTAAAACTTATATGGAAGGAGCTAACAGGTGAAGAAATAACAAAGATACATTTGATACGTCTAACCAAATTTCTATCACAAATTAAAATTGAGCCACTTCTAATAATAATTATTATTCAAAGGACAGCTATTTTAAAATCATAGATACTTTTCTAATTTTTTCTGCAAGATACGTACTATAATTATATATAATCTGTACTGTAAACTCATACATTCTAAATAATACTAACAGGTACCTAAAATTATTTTATCATCTTATGTGATTGTAACCTATGTCTCTCAATTTAAGACATTTTGGCTCTATTCTAAGCATTTTTACTAGCTACTAAATCCTATATTATTGTTGAATTTGAGATTAAACTTCTAGATCTGATCCAATAAATCAGAAAGTTTGTTTAAAATTGTTTCATGTTATTTCATGTTTTTCCAGATAGCAGAATTTTCTGGAGAAATTGGTTTCTTCATAAATTATTCAGAATTACATTTTATTTATCATTAAAAATAGATTTGAAAAATATGTAAATAGAATGTATTATTATACTGCTACTGGTAGACATTATTATTCCCAAAGTAGCATTCTTGTCCCAATCATTTGTTCACTATTTGCAAAAATAATTCTTTACTGCTAGATTCTAGAACTCAGAACTTTTATTGATGTCAAAAATTATGGTAAGTTCCACATGCGTTTTATAAAAAGACCAGTTGTTAAGCCATTAGAGAAACACTTGAAATAAAAACCTGTTTAACAACATAGGAAAAAATGAAAGCTATCTTTGGAACAATAGCATGGCCATTATAGAACGCTTCCTTTGGCAATTTAAAACTAAAAATTAATTAGTTAATTAATTAGACAGCACTCTGCATCACCATAAAAAGGCTGCAATTTCAATGACTTTTAAAGTGAAGGAGCTGTTAATACAATCACAGTCAAAAGTCACAATCACAGACTTTTGAGTTCTGATTTATTATCTTTTTAAATATATTCATCAGTTGACTGCACCCAGTTTGATTGGATCTTCTTTGAGATAGTAATAATTCGTTGTTTAGCTTGTTACCTACAAATGTACTCCACTCCATAGGTATGAGGAAGATGGATTTCAGAATTGCACAATCTTCTTTGTTTTTCCACTGTGGCTCTGTAAGTAGTTCTATTGATAGATCCTAGTCTGTCTTCCTAACCTAATGCCTAAAAATGTTGCGAGATTAAAATGTACTCTCTCAGTTCCTTGAGGGAAGGATGAAATATAAATAAGGAGGTAAAATAAGAAAATATTTAACAGTATATTGTTGTTAAAGAACAAATTTTATTTTTTCTGAAATAATCTAGTTTCCTACCTCAGATAATAGTACAACAAAATGTCTAAAAGTGTTTTCTGGCATAGTTACAGAGATGAGCAAAGACATTTTTGGGGGGAAAAGTAATTCAGGATATAAATACAATAAGAAAAGTGGATTATAGTATGCAAACTACTTCTACCTGGTACGTGACACTATTGTATTCAATATCCATATTTTGACACCTCATAGTTCAGTTTGAATCTGAATATTATGAGATTCTTCCATGGACTTTTTCCATTTTTTTTCTTAGCTGAGGAAATACTTTCTATGGTGGTTTCTGCCATATATTATTGAGCAATTTGCACATATTGTCTGTATATTTCAGGAGCATTTTAATAGAGTTAAGATGCACTGTTCATTTGTGGGATACCTTTTAGTCTTTAGTCTTTAATGAATTAAAAATATGATCTCTAGTTTCCAAAATGTATTTATGCTTATGCGTTGGAAGAGAGGACAGAGGCTTCTCTTACTGTTCTTCTGTTTGAAAAACCTATTACTGTTTCACAAAATGATAGCATTCTGAAGAATATAGTGTGAAAGGTTTTTTTTCATACCAGGTATGGCAGGAGTATATACATATTTTCTGCTGAGAGTTGCACTTGGCCAAAGATAACTTCAAAAATAGGTGACAGTAGAGCAAAATCTAGATTGTATGAGCTCATTAGCTAACTAAATTTTATCCAATAAATTGGATAGCCAATTCAGAGAAGCTTCAATTTGATTTCTGCTGTTACCAGAAGGATGAGCCTGATGACTTCAATAGCTCTTCCACTTTTCTTATTTTTGTCCTTCTTTTGCTTGACAATGGAAAACCAGAAACAGGACAAATATAATAGCACTTTTGTGATATCATTCCCTTGACAGATATATCTTACTAAGCCATAATTGATTCACTTGATTTGAGCTTATGTGTTGTTACCCCTGCCTTTAGGAGAGGTCCATGAATTATGACAATTATAGGCAAACCAGCCAGTTTAATTTATTCAGTAAACAATGGTTAAATTAAAGTGTGCATGTGTCAATGATATATTTTGTTTTATTCTCTAGGAATTGATGTTTGTATTAATAGTTATAAAGTAAAGGACAATTGTCTTTCCACCACTGGTTTGACAATAAAGCACAATATTTATTGGTGGATCCTCAACAAATGATTAGTACCTGCTTTAGTGGAGGTTTGGGTTTACCCAAACAAAAAGTTAATTGAGACAAAAATTCAACAAAGATTAGGGCTACCTTTATAAATTATCCTTAACCAAAGATACTGAATGCCATCTAGTGGTAATTTATAAATAGCTCTTTAAGTACAATAAACTTCACTACTACCTATTAAATAAAACTATACAGTACTTGAGATGTGTTTTGTTTTATGCAATGGATAATAAAAATACGGACTGTTGGTTTCATTTATCAATTTTTTTTGTCATTTCTTAAAGAATATATCTTATGTGATTGTAATCTATGTATATTACAAAAGTGTAATAGAAACCTATCCTGATGATACAATAGTCATTGGTTTCATTCGAGACGGTGATGAGTTTGTATATAGATGGGAAGTTGAACAATTGGCCTGTGGTGCAGACAGAACAATCTGGAGCTGAACATGCTTAAAACTGTAAAAATGAGAATGGATTTTAAGAGAAACCTCCTATTCTACCACATCTTACTATATTAGACAACACAGTATCAACAGTAGGGACCTTCAGATTTCTGGGTTCTATAGTCTCCTTGGATTTGAAATGGACACCTAGCACCTAGCATTAAAACCATCATTAAAAAGCCACAACAAAGAATATTCTTCCTGCATCAATTCAGAAAGTTCAGACTGCTGCAGGAGCTGCTGCTGATATAGTTCTACAGAGCTCAAGCTGAACTGGAGTAACAATTGTAGCGCTCTAGATTTGGGAGAATTTATCTCTCCCACCCATCCATCCATCCATCCATCTCAAGGAATGACTGGGTGCCTTACAATTCAGCTATTGTTGGCAATGGACAGCCAGTTTGGTCTACTAGTAGAGTTCAAGTCCTGCCGTAGTCATGAGTCATCTGGATGACTTCAGATTAATCACTGTCAACCCATAATGTGACAAGTTGGTGAATTAATTCCTGCCACAACTGATGGCTCATGTTTGGATGATCCAAAACTAAGCAAGCCCTAAACTTGCAGGAAAATGCTAGGAATAAAATCTATTGTTGAAAATGTATACTTGCATTTAAAATCACAATCTTTTATGACAAAATCACTGTGCAAGCAATATTTCAATAATTTTCTATGTGATGAAAATAGAAGGCCTGCAAGATTATAGATTTGCTAATAAATTCAGATAACCATCAGGAATTTCTACCAAATGTTTGCTAAATTCCCTTTTAATCTGAATTTACAACCTGGTTTGTTTAATTACCACGATTCACTTTAGTGATTCGCTAAACAACAAGCAGAAAGGTAATGAAATCAGGTATGACTCTATAGCCACCTTGTTTAGCAATGGAAATTCTGGTCCCAATTGTGGTTGTAAAGCAGGACTGTACTTTCTCTTTGTTCAAGAAGAGCTTGCCTTTTTCTTCCAGTTTGGATTTTAAGGAAAATAAATTGCTAGTAGAAAAACAATAGAAACTATTTCTCACTAGCAGCATGCTTTTTTTCCTGGTAGGTTAGGGAAAGAAAAGTTATTAATAAAGGAAAATATTTGTAGCTCAGGGTAGAAATGAAGGTCTTACTGCTTTATTAATTTTCTATGGGCAGTGTTTATTATTTTCTTTCCCATGTAGGGTATATTGTATTGCACATGAATGAATTCCTTTTAGCCCTTCTTTCCTCCTAAAAAGAGGAAATTTACACAGTGCCATCAAGATAATTTAAGTAACCACCAAGAATCTGCAGTTTTAAAATACTGTCATCTTTTCCTGCAAGTTAAAAAAAATTAAAGATGAATGCTGTACAGAAAACATGTACCTCATGTAGGCAAGAAATAAGTTCTGGAACGATTATACGACTTATGTACCACGTGTTTAAATGTAAAGAAAAAATATAAATGAAAGAGAAGGGACAATATGTTGTAAAGTATGGCAAATGCAGCCTTTCCAGTTCTTTAACTAGAAATAGAACTAAACCAAGGATATTCTTTTTTTAATCCCTTCATGTTTATTTACCAAAAATGCATCACTGATTTTCCATATTATTTTCAAAGGCAGTCCCTAACACAAAGTTTAACAAACTAACATTTTTAAAAATGTTCTTTTTTATTTAAAAAGCACATGATGTGAATGTACATATTTTGTATGCTATAGAATTCTATACAAGTAAATTTGTTCAAATGCTTCTCTATCAGCATCTTCTAAGAATTCATCATATTGCACTGGTACTGCTTCTACCCACTGGTTGAGCTGAATGTCCACCTGAAAAGAAATTAAAACAATTCACTACAACACATAAAATACATAAATCTCAGAAATGCTGAAAGTACGTAAGCAAAATCACATTGAATAACATCTAAAAATAACTTCTAAAAATGAGATGACATCTCATTTTTTGTGAAATGAGACTAGTCTAGGTAATAACTACATAGTCAACTTAAATATGCTTCTATATCTTACAATGATGCTGTTTCTATATAGCCAAATCAGTTAAAAGGAAGGAGAAGAAAATACAAGTGAGATTTCCCATAAAATTTAGAAACATATTCTAACCATACAGAATAATAATTTTAAGTGATGGTTGCAGCTTTCTGGGGTGAATAAGTTTCAGGGGGAAATTTTTAGAAAGTTTTAGAAATGTGCTTTTCCCAAGCCTGATAAAATAATTCTCTTGATTTTCCTACCAATTAAAGCGAGAGATTTCTGGAGAGTTGAAAAAGATTGCTCTTTTCCTTTCTGTCCCTTCTGAAATTGTTTAGTGAATTGCAAACATGTGAAAGATTTGCATCTCAAAGCCATCTCCCATGATCAATCTAGATTCATTACAATGAAGTTACCTCCAAGAGAGAAAACAGTGTGCAAATGCTTATCAGTAGAACATTATTCAGCAGCTATAATTAATTCATGATTTACCTAAAACACACACCAAGAAAAATCTTGCCATGTAAATAGTTTGAAAAATAGCTCTTTACCTGAAGCTCTGAGAGAGACTTTTCAAGGCTTGGAACAGTCACTAATAAAGACCCTGGCTTTCTTACATTTTGACTTATGATTTTCCATGCTCTAGGAGTAAAACAAAGTAAATTTCTTATAAAGTAACTCCTCCAAAAATTCTGTCAGTGAAACAACACAAGATACCAAGAGTTGATCTGTGAGGGAGATGAGCAACTTCTAAATGTTTGGAAGACTTTGCCTGAGCTGCATGAAACAGAAAAGACCTATACGGGCTGAATAATATGGGAAAAATAACTTGGCCTTCTAGAATATCATAGTTTATTGGGAACAATAGGATCAAATTGGATCTTGTACTGGATTCTATTTCCCTACACAGCTACAGATTTACTTTATATATGAAATTATGACAAACACTTTGTGGTAATAGAGAAAGGGGGATCTCTGTTTGGTGAAGATACAGGATTCTATCCAACTGTGTCATTCCACTAATGGGGCAGCGTTTAACAACGAATAACTTATTTCCCCATATTCAGAATTTCAGATCTATTCTGCAGGAATAGAGGATCTTTAGTGGCATTGCATCAGGTATGGGAGTAATAACAGTAAGTAAATGCAGGTCATGTAATGTTAGATGTAGCACATTATTTTACAGAACACTTGGAATAACCTTTAAATCTGTTAAATAATGCTCCCTATTCTCCTTATTGAAAAAAAGGTGAGGATCATCCATCTAGTGATGATACCGTGTTTCCCCGAAAATAAGACCCTGTCTTATATTTTTTTGAACCCTGAAATAAGCTCTTGGCCTTATTGCCATGCACTCAAAAGCCCGATAGGGCTTATTATCAGGGGATGTCATATTTTGGGGGAAACAGGGTACTTTAACATGAATTATGGCTTGGAACATTTTTTTCACTATATCAGCAAGTTACTTCAAAAATTTTCAATAAAAGAATGGAAGCTTTTCTCAATCTTTCAGGTGAATTTGGATCATCTCTTCAAGAATTGTTATCTAATATGGTTGATGGTGATTGAATTGTATCATGTTGGTTAATTTAACTTTTTCTCATTTCCTTTGTTAAAACAATCCATGTGACCTATCTCTTTATCAAGCACACTGATAAACTGCTTTAATCTCTTTTCATTTTCTCTGTTTGATGTCTTTTAATATTTATTTTTGTATATTAGAGCATATAAAATAAATCAAGCACCTTGAACCAGCAGGTAACCTTACATAATTTACACTACAACTACCCACAGCATGAAAATCATGTTTCATATTGTTGAGGTTCATGAAGCGTGAGAATGATTACAAAATGTATTTTAAAAGGCAAGCTGATCTTTGACAGATTTTCATTTTGCCCAAACTAGTCTCACTTGGTAGAGAGAAATTTAATACATTTATTAAATTACAAATTTAGTAAAAAAATAAAATAATTGGATTTGGCACAAGTATCTAACTGTCCAGTTTTAGCCTCAACAAGAGGGAAATTATAGGTTTCACAAGCTTTTTTATTCAGCTGTCTTTAATTGGAATATTTTTGCACCCTGAAAAACAACAACAAAAGAATATATATCAGTTTTCACAATTATATTTTTATCTACTGGCTTGCATTTTAAAGAACGATAACATATGCAAAGTTGGTTGGGTGTTAGACAGTGTTGCTAGAGATTTCCAGAACAAAGAGAACTTACCTAGCCTGTTCTGATCTGTCAAGGAAATATTCAAAGACATTATTCATTACAACAATATCTGCATTTTGAAGAAGTGAAGCTTGAGTACAAATATCTGCATTAATCACCTAAAAAGAAATGATTTTGCAGAGTTTCAAATGAAAAACCATGTGATAATATTTAAGATTGTTTAAAAAATGTTCAGATCAAGGAAAACCATCTAGTTCTGACCCTTCTATTAGTCTTGCATCAGTATACATGACTAATCTCTTGACCATTAGAAAATAATTGTTCCAATACTGCAGATAGTTATTAATCTTATAATTGTATTATAAAGAAATTAAAAATTATGTAGTAAGCAAGCTGTGAGATATACAGTGTCATAAGTATGAATCAGAACTGAAGATGAACAGAGAAATGAAGTCTGCTTGTTGGAGTTTCTCTGTTTCTTTAACAGGAATGTTTTGTCAATAAGGAAAATGTTAAGACACAATAAAAGGAAGAGTCTCTATATACACAGACCCAGTTTGCCTGTCTCTCTGTTGGCCTGTGCTTAATAAAACAAGTCTGTGGGTTGAGGGAATTTTCTGTCTCCTCTCCTCAACTAGCTGAACTAAGCCTGTACTCTGCATCCAAGATAATCATATTATAAACGTTGTTTAAAATGGAACCTACTGTTATTTCATTACTTGGCATTCCTTTAGTTAGTACAATGCATATACCTCAAAGCACTTTAGGAGTATGGTAGAATGATTCTTGCTGAGTTTGGATCTCCAGCACTACCTCAGCCCAACCTACTCTCATAACGGTAGATGGTCAAATGTTGTGCTTATTAAGGAAGATTGTAAGATTAAAGTTATTGAAAAATATCAAAATCTGTATTCATATGAGATGGTATCAAATTGTAGATAAGAATTTAGGTAGGAATCAGAAATTTCTCATCTTGGCCATGAATGTTAAGGAAGTTGATTATTCTTGGCTTCAGTTTCTCAATTCACAGCTGCAACTCTGATGTAAGAATGTACAGTAGTGTGGAAACTTGCTCTCTTACAGAATTATCAGAATGATAAGCTAATACATGGGAAGTGTAACACCTGAGAGTTAGAAAAATGCTGGATGTTTTCTTTACTGTGCAGGAATTGTCCTTACAAGAACTTAGGTAGACAAAAGATTTGGATGGCTACAAGGTTTCTTCAATATTAAACCTATCCAGAGTTTATTATATTCCTCTTGGTTTTCACTAATTATATACAAATGAAGCTCAGCTGACTTTCAACCATATTTACTTCAAGATCACTTGCTTGAGACATTAAAAATAACTGAGATAATATTGCATTTCTAATAAAAAGAGCATTATGCTAACCTGCAGCCCTTCCATACATAAACCAAGCAATCAAATGTATTGGTTCACCTTTATTCTGTCGTCAAATTGATACTTTGAAATAATAGCTTCCTGCAACTGGCAAAAGTCTCCATTCATTTCAACTCCATAGATCTGGGATGCTGAACTATAACAGTAGGCCTAAAATAAAAGTAGAAAAACTGAGACGTCGTTAAAGTGGGTTGGAATACAGAGTTGAACTGTACTAGGCATCTGAATTTTGCTTATCTGTAGGAATTTGGGGAAACAAAGGCAACATACATTTTTTGAATGTTCTGCTGGAGCCAGACCCTAAAAAAGAGATAGGTTCCAGACAGTCCCTAAATTTGCTTTGGTTTCATTGAATTGACCTTCCAATTTAAATAAAAGTAATTAGACACTATTGATATTATTCAGGCGTTTAATAATGTTCTATTTCTGTCTCAATAAAAAATAACATATTTTTCAAAATAATTTTCAGCAGAATTAAGCAGACTCACTTGGAGTCCAGAGGCATGTAAACTTTACAATATTGGGACTCCAAGAAATAAAAGGGCTCTGCACTAGACTGGAAAATTGGGGAGGGGAGAAGAAAGATCCCAGAAGGCTGCAATTACAAGCCACTTCTCCGCAGCTTCTGAGAAGACTGCATGAACATATTTATGTAGTCAAGAGAAATCAAGCTCAGCTTGAATAATAAGTTTTAAACCAGAATATTCTGTTATTCTGTTATTTCAACCTGTAAAAGGTTATTACTTTTGAACCATGTAAACAATAATTACACTTTCTATTTTAGGATAAATGTGAAGGCTGATTCTGCATCTACTTGTTAAAAATAGTTTCTTAAGCCAAGAGCAGAAATATCACCATTGCACAAGAGATTAGTTAATTCTAAAAGCATGCAAAGGATAAGGCCAGCATCCTTCTTTTTCAAGGGTAGAGCTTGATGACTACAGCCTGTTATTTCTGAGGTTATTCGTGTCTTTAATTATATCATAATATGCTGGTTCCTGTAATAAGGGACTCATGCCCCAACTTTTGCATTCCAAAAATTATATTCAAGTTGAGTAATGTCAGTAATCAAATGTCAAAATAATACATAAGAAGCAAAAAAAAAAAAACCAGTAAAAAAACCCCAGCAAATCAATAACAAATTAAGGTTCAAGAAATATCAACCAGAAACTTGCTTAAATAATATTATACAGCATAGGACAGTAACTAACAGTAAAAGAAGAAAAGGGGAAAACAGAGACATTGTCAACCAATTTCTGGTGCAGCTTTTACCCCAAACAGGACTGCTCCTATCCTGGAGCCCACGTCAACCAAAACCTTCCCTGTCAGGTCAGGCAATAGTTCCTGGTACAAGAACTTCAGTTCCACAAGGGAAAAGGAATGGGAAATGAATTCTGGGAAACAACAATAAAACAAAGGGCGTTACAGCACAAAACACATGATTACAAGAACTTGGATTAAATTTTCGATTTGGGCAGTGATAAAAATATTGCCAAGCCTAGTCTGGATATTATACATTTCTGCTGCAATTTTCAAAAAGCAATGGATGCATATGACCTGAAGGGGGTTCGCCACATTTAGTATCTGGATCTGTTTAGCATCTACTAGCCTCATATATATGTATAATTGAAAACTGAACAGAGTATATATGCATTTAAATGTAATACATTATGGACATGGTTCTTTGAATAGCTAGAATCATGATGGCGAACCTATGGCACGTGTGCCAGAGTTTGCACACAGTGCCCTCTCTGTGAGGATGCAAGCCGTCACCCCAGTTCAGCTCCACTGCGTATGTGCGTGTACCTCCTGCTGGCCAGCTGGTGTTCAGGTCTCTGCTGTGCATGCGTGGGAGGTGGGGGGTGGGCAGGAGGCTGCGCGCACATGCATGGGGGGCAAGCGGGGGGGCGCATGTGCATGTGCAGCGGAGCTGAACTGGGGCAACAGCACTTTGGGCACTCAGTCTGGAAAAGGTTAGCCATCACTGAGCTGACAACATTTTCACAGCTGACAACATTTTCAACTGTGCTCATTCTGTTTTAGGAACCATCGTGCTGAAGGCAAAACCTGGATTTTATTTTTTTCCCTTCTTGCATTGTATTAAGTGAGCATAACAAAATTTAGCATGCTGACTTTGAAACACATTCCAGATTGCAACGTATTCATATCTAACCACTCTGGAAACTAATTAACCTGTCATTTGGACATTTGAAAATAGATTATCATCACCACAATTTCTTGATTCATAATCATTCAGAGAAAAAAAGAGGTATATCTGAAAATACTTTGGGAAAAAAAATTGGGTCACATACAAGCACAATATTTTTCTGGTATTTATGAAAGCAATTTATCTTTTTTCAACCCAAACATTAAAAAGTTGCATCAGATTGATTGATTATATTTCTATACCGCCTTTCTCCCATAGGACTCAGGGCGGTGTACAGCCAAGATAAAAATATAGACACACAAACATGATAAAATTGCTAATTAAAATTGTTACATAGTTTGGCCAGATTAAATAAAAACCCAGAATTAGATAACATTTTAAAAATCATTCACATGTTTAGCCCCGCCTGTTTGAACATCAGGGCACGGCGGAAAGCACGAAGGTCGGGGATATTCTGTATCTCCAGGGGCAGTTCATTCCAAAGGGCTGGAGCCCTCACAGAGAAGGCTCTCCCCCTGGGGGTCGCCAGTTGGCATAATTTGACTGACGGTACCCTGAATAGTCCCTCTCTGTGAGAACAAACTGGTCGGTGGGAAGCTATTGGTGGCAAAAGACGGTCTTGTAGGTACCCAGGTCCTAAGCCATGGAGCAATTTAAAGGTGGTGACCAACATCTTGAATCACACCCGGAAGACCACTGGGAGCCAGTGCAGCTTGCGTAGGAGAGGTTTAGCATATGGGCGCAATGAGCTGCACCTATAATCACCCACACGGCCACATTCTGGACCAGTTGGAGCCTCCGGGTGCTCTTCAAGGGAGCCCCATGTAGAGAGCATTTAGAGTTGTCTCTAAATTGCAAGTGCAATTTCTTATTTTTCAGGTTTATGTTATCATAAGCATGTATCTTAGCACATGCGGGTATTAATATACCCACTGATATTGCCTTTGGCACTTATTAGGCTTTTTGTCTTAGCGACTAGACTCTCTTTTAGATTTTATATTGAGAATCAAAAATTTAATTGAAATCTTGCAAATCGTAAGGTAAAAACCATAGCGTAGCCTTTCAGCATTCTTAGGAAATAAAAAGGGATATAATGCCTTTTTACTACATGATTAAAAATATGCAAAGTTACAATAAATTGCTACAAAGCTTTCTGGAGAGTGAGAAGTGCCTGTTTATTGAGAAGCAACCTAATCAGCTGCCTTCTAATCAAAACATGCTTTGTGTATTTAGCTGCCATAGAAGCTATTTCTTGAACAAGCAAAGCCACATAATATTTACACCCACAAACTCCAGCCTAAAATAATTGGCCTGATGTACAGCAAGGGAACACTCAGGTCAGTGCTGCAGTTTGGTAAAAAAAAAAAATACAATATATAACTGCTTACCTAATGGTGCTGTCTGATGAGAGCCACAGGCTAGACAATAATTTCTGCTCATCTTTCCTTCTTCACATAAAGAGTCAATACAGTCATCATCATAAAGGAAAGCATCAACGTGAATGGTGGGTACTGTCTGCTCATGAAGCTAAAGAGAAAAAAGGCACACTTGATAAATATTTGTGACATTTTCTTCCACATCAGTTTATATGCCACTGAAATTCAATAATCATACATTTTCTATGTTATTTATTTATAGAAATTATAACCCATCATATCTGGTTTTATTTATTTAGTGTATGGCACATGTTAACCAGGGATCACCGAGGTAGCTGGCTGCCTCTGTGAAAGGATTTTTTCGGTGTTATTTTTACCCACGGGATGCCTGAATGCCGGAAGGGAATCAGGGGAGGTTCCTTTCTTGTCCCTATGCGGTTTATTCGTTCATGGGAATTAAGCCACCGAGCTGCCGACCTCAACAGTGTGCAGGCCCAGCATCTTACCACATGAGCCACCACGGCCCCCATCATATCTGAATGACTCTAGTAGTTCACAATCACAAATGCATAGAGATGAAATGAAAAAATTAAGCACCATAAATGTACAAAAGTATTCCATAAAATCAAGTTAAAAAGGCAAACATTCAAAAATCCAGATCACACATAATTTTAAAAAAATTCTCCATCACACTGAAGAATAATCTAGTTAGCAAGCTTCATTGCCCTCCTAAAATTTAATTAGGGAACTGCCTAGATCTTTTGGGGAGGCTATTCCATAAGGATGGGGCAACCACTGATGCTACTTCCCTGAGGACTTCCACTAAGATGTCTGAACATCAACTCCCAGAATTCCTTAGACAGCAAGGGAAATGGCTAGGGAATTCTGGAAGTTGAAATCCATATGTCTTAAATGCCAAGATTGAAAAACTCTGCTATAGTTCTTACTGCTGAATTTAGAAAGATCTACTCTAATACCTGGTAAGTCTTCACAAATAAAGAAACATTTTATCCTGAGGCTTACATGGATCATCACAGGAGGCAATTGTGCATAGAGTCACAGATTTTCTTCCAGTTCCAAATAGCTCCTAATAACTTTAAAAGGATAAATATTCCTAAGAGTTGATTCTGAAGTGGAAAAGATATCTGATAACTGTCTGTTCCCTCTTCATGAAAAAGTGAAGCCTCCTCCCTTTTATATCAAAAGAATCCAAGAAACAGAAACAGAATTTCCCACACTAATTTGTCTATGGTATTTTCAACTGACAATAAATTACTTCTTATTCATCAAACCAATGAGACATTTGTTAATGGAAATTAACAGCTTCCAATCCAGTTTTCTATAAGAAAATTCAGACACTTCTATACAAGCAAAGTAAAAAAATCACATATTCATCCATAGGAAACAACAATATTTTCCATTTTAGTAGAATTGAGATGTTCACCAGATTTAGAAAAAAAAAAAAGATGCTGCCCCTAATTGTTCATGTACCTTGAGGCAGTAGACTACTTAAAGAGCAGAATGTGGGACATAGCTTTCTTCTCCAAGATATTTTTGTTGCATCCCAATATCAACCCACTTGAGAAGACTGCCTTACACTACCTAATGGTGAGATTATCCCTATTGTGGTTCGCCAGCAGCCTGCGGAGTTGGCAGTGGAGTCTGACAGCGATGAGGCTGAGGAAGAACATGGGCCAGTCCTGGAAGCTAGGGAAGGCCCGGATGAGGGCTCTGCTTCGGAGGCAGAGATGGGGCCAGGGAGTGATGCACGGATTTCGGAGCCTCCAGAGGCTGACAGTAGAGAGGCAAAGGAACAGGAGGAGCCTGTTCCTAGTGCATGTATGAGGCAGGAGCAGCTAAAGTAGAGAGGACAACTCGGGAGTAGGGCCAAGAGATTATTGGCCCCTCCCATAAGGCTTAAAAGACCAGCAACAGCTCTTAGCCTCTTTGTCAGAAAACAACCGTTGAGAGATTTGCTTCGCGTTTGGATGTATTTCTTTCTTGTCAGCGTCTTCTGTTCCTGAACTGTTGCCAAGAAAAGCCTTTGGCAATTTGTCTAATTATCCCACGGTCAGAGATAAACGGAAGAATGGTATTTTGAGGACTTTGCTTTCATTTAATTTGGAATACACTGAGAATGAGTTAATTCTCAGCTGTTTGAATAAAATCTGTTTTTTGGAACTGTTTTGCATTTAATATTAACTACGTGGTCCTGGGTCACAACAATCCCTGGGCTAAAGGCAATTGGCTGAGCATTCGATTATGTCCAAATCTATCAAGACATACAGTATACAAATATGTATATCAATATACTATAACCTTCTTATTCTAAAATTGAACAATACAATTGAAGCAATATAGTATCTAATTACAAGCAATACATTGATACTTCTATTTTAGAACTCTGAAGAACACTGAACTTTAAAGATAAGGCCAATCAAGAGAATGTTTTGCATTTTTAAATTGAAAAATAATCTTGATATAATTGTGAATAACTCCTAGAGATATTACTGCACAAATGTCTACTTTAAACCTTGATCTATGTTCTGCCTTCTGTTGGACTACATCAACAAAAAAGCCAACAAAGCCATAAGTGTAGATGGCTTTATAAAAAATTCTAATTATCAACATTTATGGGAGGGTTAAATAGCAAAACCTACTTTTTGAAGAGCATTATGCTCTGAATTGAGCACTGCTCCAACAGGCAAACGATGTCGAATATCTTCAGCAATACTTCTGAGAATGACATCATCATTATTGCATGTAAATTCATCAAAGTCATCTGCAAAAAACAGGGGAAACGGATTTTGCAATGATCATGTGAAACTCAAGGCAATACCTTTATTTAACTTGGCTGCTGAATGCATAGATTCCTAGAAGTCCAGATTCTACAAACAGTCATCAAAAGAAAATTAATGGCACTAGCTGTACAATCAGTAAACAGTCATGAACAGGCATGAAGCTAGTTAGCAATCAAGAATCAATCAAGGCCTAGAAGAAAAAACTGGGGACAATACAGCAGCCCTGAAGACAAACAGGGAAAGACTCAGTAATGGACTGGAACGATAATCAGGCCAAAACAGGACCATTTCAGTTTTATTCACAGTTACCATTAGGCAGTAAAAGGGTATTTAAGAGGAAATGTTGATAAAATGTTTCATTAACATGCTTTGCCAGCAAAGGTCAGAAAAGACTGGATAGACTTGTCGACATAATAATGATGCTGAAAATGTTGATCAGGAATCAGAGGAGAGCACCCAAAGGAACAACAAAAACAGTGTCCAGGACTGATCCTTGAGAGACACTTACAAAAGGGGAAATTCTTGGGATAAAAATTCTTTACACAACATTGCAAAATAATAATAAAAAAAGAAATTCAAAATTCACTACCAACAATGCCCTCCAATTGTAATCTAGCAAATGTTCAAGTGATGCCCAAAGATTGTATCATAAACAATTTTTTAAAAAATTTGATTTATATGCTGCCTTCTCTGGAGACTCAGGGCGGCTTACAATGCGTTAAGCAATAGCCTTCATACTTTTGTATATTTTATACAAAATCAGCTTATTGCCCCCACAAACTAGGTCCTCAATTTACCTACCTTAGAAAAGATGGAAGGCTGAGTCAACCTTGAGCCTGGTGAGATTCGAATTTACAGTAATTGCAGAGAGCTGGAGTTAATCACAATGCATTAGTCTGCTGAGCTATCCAGGCTCGTCTTAATACATAAATATTCTAATTTTTGGGGGGCTGAGATACATACTGTGTTTCCTTGAAAATAAGACCCTGTCTTATATTTTTTTTGAACCCTGAAATAAGCACTTGGCCTTATTGCCATGCGCTCAAAAGCCCGATTGGGGCTTATTATCAGGGGATGTTATTATTTTGGGGGAAACAGGGTAGCAAAGGTCATACATTTAGATGGCTTTTACAGAGAGAACATTTTTTATACCAAGCAACCAGATGCAAAGTGAACCCACCCAGTGGGACATGTGTGTACTGTACCCTTAGCCTTAATGGCAATCCATCGAAACACCTATGTCAAAACGAATTTCAAAGGCAGCCCAGCTTCCGTGTATTCTTACTGGAGAACAATACAGGATGCCATATCTTCCTTCTGGATTTCCCAGAGTATGTGAAGAATACAATTGGATCAAATGACCAATTAATCTGATTCAGCATGTTTGGTGTGATTAAACCAAACCCTGATTGAGTAAGGTTTCTCCATGCGGTTTCCCCAAGTCAACAGTCCCGTAACAAGAATCAGCAAAAGCAATGATAAAAAGGGGCAGATAAGCAAAGTGTAAAGAAAATAAACGTTCTAAGTATAGGAAAAAAGAGGAAAAATTGGGGGGGGGGGGGGGGGAGATGGAAAGGCGTATCCTATAAATGAGTACACGTAACTGTCTGGCGTCCTCATGTTATACTATTTCAAGTGTTGGGGGGATAATATGACGCATAAGAATAAATTCCGCTTACTAGATGTTCTCAGCCAGTGCAGGAGGCGAGGTAACTCTCCCGCGCGCGCACCCTTTATTACGTTCAGCACCGCTTGGCGAGCCGATGGGAAATCCATCCTTACCTGATATTGAAGGTACCGCGCAAGCGCGCCTCTATCATCTTTCTCCCTACGCCTAGATAAGTCAGACGCGACCGCTCGGCCTTGAGCGCATGCGCAAAAGTAACTGCCATTTAACCCCCCCCCTTCCCCAGCTGCTCCGGGGATTATGAATATGACGACTCTTCCCGGAATTTCCTGGTATTATTCCTCCTCTTTTGTTTTAAAGACAGCGACGGCAATAGGCGTTTTTTCAAGAACCGCGTCCGTCCCTGGTTTTGTGTGGCGATGAATAATTTTGCTGTTTTTGAATACAGCTCTTGGCCTAATGATTCCGAACGACGTTGATTTATCATTGGTTTTATCCCTCGGTGCAGATTAGCCTCTAGCAAAAAAAAAAGAAAAGAAAGCTAAATTTAGCAAGTTGAATGTTACCTTTAAATTGTGCTAAAAGACTGTAGGAGGGGAACACAAGACTAAAAAGAAAAAAAAAATCATCACTATGAATCTGGGCCAGAACATAGTTTTTGCGGAAATTTATGCAATCTAGACAGAAATTGGCTCCTTGAGTGCAAAAGTCCTTACTACTTTCTTCTTTATGTTTTTAACCAGGGGTCTCCTATCTTGGCAACTTTAAGACTTGTGAACTTCAGCTCCCAGAATTCCTCAGCCAGCTTTGCTGGCTGAGGAATTCTGGGAGTTGAAGTCCACAAGTCTTAAAGTTGCCAAGATTGGAGACCCCTGTTTTAACAGTTCTCAAACGCAGTTGATTTAAGATAGGTGAACTTATCAGAATTCACCCACCTGGCTGGGGAATCCTGGGAGTTGAAGTCCACCCATCTTAAAGTTATTGAGACTGCTTGATCAGAGAGATATAAACCGTTGTTTTGCAAAACGCTGTCCTGTTTCAAATCGGATATTCGGTATAACCGTTTTCAACGGATACTCGGAAACTGAAGCCAACGCGCACCTCTTCCTTTTTCTATATCTGTATAGAATATATCTGTATAGATATTATTCTCTTGTCTCAAAAGGGGACGTTTCTCACAGATGACCCGGAAGCAGATGCCCGAGTTTGCCTTGGGAAGGATGATAACCGACTGATTGGTGTAGTGGTGACGTGACACTCTTCCTGGTTTGGATGCTGGAGAGGGATCGAAGCCGATTACTGGTGCCCAGTCTGGTTTAGCGGCTTTCTGAGGACCCCAACCATAAGAGGCCCGGACTGTTGTGTGGCTTTCAGAGCGGGGCCAGATTAGGCCGCCGCTTCGTTTCTCGGTAAGCTTTTCGATAACCCGAGTCCGCAAATGTGAAATTTCTCCAGACTGTTTCAGGTTACCCTTGGCATAGGTACCCATTTCAAAGCTTTGGGTTGAGGGGAAGCACACGTACTATCCTGTGAAATTAAAAAGGTAGATCCTGATTTTGCAGTGATGCCACAAATTGCACTGGCTGAACCAGACCAAGAAGCCTCTTCGGGGGTTAATTGAAATCAAGTAAACAAGTGCCCATCAAGTAATCTGGATGCTTTTCTTACATCTAGGTATATAGTAGTCCTTTTTTTAAAAAAAGAAAAAAAGAATGGAATATTCTCCTCCTTTATACATGTGTCTAAACTGGCAATCAAAAACTGGTCTGGGCTGTTATTCAGTATACTGGCTATCTTGACATACCGTCTTAACTGAACCAAGATTTATCCAATTACTTTTCTTGGTGTGGTGTACAACATAGTGAGATACACGGTAACTACAGGGACTGGGATTGCACCAGGGGAGTATGCCAAACTGATGTTTAATTTCAATGTTTGGGCAATTTGAGTTTTACTTGCTTACATTCAGATGCATCCAATATTTGTGTTCCAGTATTTTACAAGTTATATAATTTTTTGCTAATGTTTGAATAAATGTCACACAATCAAATTGTTCCATCCTAATTGTTGTATTCAGGAAGTTGGGTCAACAGATTATTAGGGCAACAGTGCAATTAATCTGAAGCTCATTGTTATATGTGTGGCTAGTTTAAATATATCCTGTAAATGAGTAAAATGGGAATTTAAACTATATCTCATCTCCTATCTCCTAAAGCAACTCACAAAATAGTAATAGATTGCAAATGCAACAGGTTCCCTTCTGCCATATTGCTTGCTATAATTAGCAGTGCAATTGTAAGAATGCTTGCTTGCATTGAAGCCTTTCTCGGCTATTAATTAAAAGTGTTACAGAATTATAGCTGAAATTTAGTTATTCTGATTTCATTTTTTTCTCTATAGTTCCTTTTAGTTTCTTCCAGTTAATTAAGCGATCCTAATGATTAATTATTCAGCTAGATGAGCAACCTCATATTTGTTCAAGATACTAGTTACCAGGATATAAAGTCATAAAATATTATTATGACAAATAATCCAGGGAGTAGTTACTTTCTTCCCCAAAAATATGATCAGCAAATACTGGATTACATATTTGGAATTAGAAACTCTGATGAAATGGGAACTTTATTTCCCTTTAAACTGACATATATTGCGTCAAATTATTTTAACCAAAAGAATTGAGCAATTTGACATGTTCTCCATAGTTTTCTTACTGAGGATGGATTCTCCAATAACTGCACTTCAGAACTACTGGGGTGGGTGCAGTGATGGGATTCAGCCGGTTCAGTCTGGATTGCGCAAACCAGTAGCGGCGACTGCAGGAGGCTCCACCCACCCGCCCAGACATAATGTGTGCATACTGTGCATGCGCAGAAGGCCATGCGCGCAAAGCGCACTCACATTTGCGAACTGTTAGGGGAACGTAAGTGAATCCCACCTCTGGTGGGTGAGTGGGGGAAATCACATTAAAACAATGCAAACGGCACTGATTTGCAGTAAGCTTTTGAATGCAATTTAAAGTGCTGATTATCACCTATAAAGCTCTTAATGGCAGAAGGCAGGTTTATTTACTGGACTGCCTGGGCAACCATATAAATTGAATTAATCTATAAAGTAGATAAGTTAATTCTGAAACTAGAAGAGAAAGCCTCCAATTTAACCAATGTAGTCTACCTCCCAAATTCCCAACAGTGCAAGTATAGCATCAATTTCTTATATTGGAGATGATAATTGTCATTATATAGTTGTTATTGAATTACTTTTGTTCTGAGAAGTCATAATTCATGGTACACATGACTTGTTATATTAACAAGAATAGAGCATTTATTTATTAAATTTGTTTGCCACACATCTTAAGGCGATTTTATGGTTTGTAAAAGGAGTCAGAACTTCAGCTGTGTGCATTATATGGTGCTTTTCTGTGGCTTGGTCAGAACAGTTTTGATTTCCTTTTATAAACTACTGTCATATTTTCAGAGCATTTTACAGGATGAAGAAGGGGTATAATTATTATAATTTCTACAAATCAGAAGACAGAACCAAAACGATGGAAAACAATTAGGTTTCTATCTTTTCAATCATTGTGTTTTATGTGGTAGCATCCACGGAGGACCGTTTTAATTTTCAGTCTTGCTCTTGGAAATATAAATAGCTATCTATCTATGGCATCCCTGGAAGAAGGGCTATGGCTGATATGTCTGCTGCTTTTTAAGGTTTCATGCTTTAATGAGAATGATATTTTCTATATATTCCATAGGAAATGATTGCAGTGGTTTATTTGGTAGCTCTAGAGCAGGGGTGAAATGCTGCCGATTCGGACCGGATTGCCTGATCCAGTAGTGATGGTGGCAGGTGGTTCGGAGAACCAGTAGCAAAAATCCCTGCCCCCCCCCCATGCCCAGCTGAGCCGCACGATCATCAGAAACTTTTTTTACTTTTCAAAGCATTTTTTAAAACGATCAGGCAACTCAGCTGGGATCATCAGAGAGACTTTTAAAGCATTTTTTTCTGCAACCTCTTCAGCGGAAGAGGTGGTTTAAAAAATGCTTTGAAAAGGCTCTGACAATCGCAGCTGTGTTCCTAATCGGCAGAGGCTTTTCAAAGCATTTTTTTGCATTTGCAGAAAAAATGCTTTGAAAAGTTAAAAAAAAAAGTTGGCCACACCCACCCAGTCATATTATCCCACCACCACCAAGGCACGCCCACAGAACCGGTAGTAACAATTTTTACATTTCACCCCTGCTCTAGAGTCAAGATATCGGTATAATGGATAGTACAAGCTGTGTAGAGTAAAAGTAGGCCTTGCAGTCTGTTTGTTTTCTATCTATATATTTATATCTATATATCTATTGTATCTCTCCCCCCCCCCACTTATTGAGTAGGACCAATATTAAATTTAAATATGGTATATATTTATAATACAGATAATAAAATCATTAAACTAAAATACAGTTGCAATCTTAGTTTATATTAACTTACATTTATCCTAGTCCTCGAAAGAGTGGTGCTCTTCTTTATTGAAAGAAGCTTTTAACAAGAGGATGAATCCAGCTGGTTGAATGAAAGATGGGAGGACAGTGATGATGATGATGATGATGATGTTGATGATTAATTTTGTACTTCTTTCAATATTCCCAAAGATTTTATGGAGTGTTTAGGGACTGAAGTCCCAAAAGTCACTGTTCCTAATACACCATAAAACTTTTGGGGACAAGAACAGTGAGTCTTTAAATTTCAGGAGCAGAAGAGACTTAGTGAACAACTGTCTCTCTACTAATTACTGTTTATTATATGAAGGATAAAGTATAGCTTGTGAAGAATAATCTTAGCAATATTATGTCTTTTTATAGGTTATATTTGAGCTGAATCTATTGTCAAGATGGTTTTAGCAGATCTTGGGAGAAAAATTACCTCAGCATTGCGCTCCCTGAGCAATGCTACCATTATCAATGAAGAGGTATGTAAATTTTCCATATGAGATATAATAAAGGCAGCTATATAGAAAAGATCATTATGAGTTTGAGTTTGATAGAAAAGACCCCCATCTTAAAGTAATAGGATAAAGATTCTATACATCATTAATTATGTGAAATTCAGTGGATGAGAATCAGTGAATTGGTGTCATTTGCCACGTAGATTGTTATAATAGAAATATAATATTTTTATTTCTTATGCATTAATTTCTTTTGAAATTTTTATCTTTTTCTCAATCCACTATGTCTACCAGATTTAACCATATGAAATTTCATTATTTTCTGCATTATTTTCCAACCAGTAAATATTAATCTAAAATGTTCATTGGAAAGATAAATTGTAAACATTATAGTTAAATTGTACAGAAACATTTTTGAATTGTACCTCTGCCCTTACAGGTTTTAAATGCTATGCTAAAAGAAGTTTGTACGGCATTATTGGAAGCTGATGTCAACATTAAGCTGGTGAAACAACTAAGAGAAAATGTCAAGTAAGTGAACCAAGTCAAGTAAGAATAATGTTGTTTTATCTCTATCTTGAAGTATTAAGTTTATTAATATTGTTAGTGTTGCTTATCACTATAAAAGGGGGGGGACATGTAAAGTTTTGAATTGCTGTGATTAATAAGTTCAATTTTATGAAAATTAAATAACAATGTTATTTAATTTTATATAGATACAATTTTATATTAAATAAATATGTTCAGTTGAACAATTGTTTTTTTTTTAATGTACTGTACAGGTAGTCGTCAACTTAACAACCACAATTGTGTCCAAAATTTCTGTTGCTAAGCAAGACATTTGTTAAATTTTACAACTTTTGTTGCCAGAGTTCTTAAGTGAATAATTGTAATTGTTAAGTTAATGACACTACTGTTAAGTGAATCTGGCTTCCCCATTGACTCTGCTTGTGAGAAGATTGCAAAAAGTGATCAAATGACATCAGGACACTGCAACAATCATAAATATGAGTCAGTTGCTAAGTGTCTGAATTTTGATCACATAACTATGTGGATGCTGCAAGTGTGAAAAATGGTCATAAGTCACTTTTTTTCAGTGCATTATAACTTCAGTTGAACAGTTGAACAGCATTGAACAGTCATTACACGTACTGTTGTAAGTCAAGGACTACCGGTATGTTTTTCCTAAGACCAAAACTTCTATATGTTGCAAAACACTACTTATGGAATTTCAAGAAGGGTAAGTATTTAAAACTAATATTAAAAATCAGAATTCTTCCTTGAGAAAGAAGGCAAGAGATAAGATTGGTTGTACATTGGACCAATCTTCTGGAGGGAAATAAAGAGGAAGCTGGAATACAAAGTACAGAGAGACCCACTTAAGCAATATTGCTTAAACTGGAAAAAATGAAAAGGATGCTGTCTGGAGAATTTTGGAAGTTGAGATCCACACATCTTAGAAGTTGTTAAGCTTAGAAAACACTGATCTAACTATACCAAAAAGTAGGGAAGGTGAGATGAGAGGTTGTCAGGAGACTCCAGGATTGTAGGCTACAGTCCTGGAGTAGGAAGTTGAAATGTCTGCTGGAAGAAGCAGTAGCCAACCAATTCTGTATTGTTGCCATAAAAATTACACAGATTTTATAGTGATCAGAAACTGATCTTGATCTGAGGGGACATTTTTGTCTTATTTGAAGATAAATTACCATCATATGAAGTAATAAAGTAAATATTCAGAGATTTTTAAGGAAAAGCATAGTTCACTCTACATTAAGTACCTACCCCAGATCCTCAGTATAACAGTGGAACATAAATTGTATTATTTCAGTCCCTAATATAAGGGACACTGAAGTCCTCTTATATTAATTTTCCCCTTTTCCCAACCATAGATCTGCTATTGACCTTGAAGAAATGGCTTCTGGACTCAACAAAAGAAAAATGATCCAACATGCTGTCTTTAAAGAACTTGTTAAGGTAAAATTAAAGTATTGTTTTCTAACCTATATCTGTAATATAGGCAAACATTCTAGGCATCCTTATTCTCTTAACTGAATATCTAACCAAGCCTTCTTATTGATCTCGTATTCATGTATCTATGTGAATAATGCATGGCCATTTTAAAGTGAATCTGTTGCAGTGATGGGGTATGCATAATATTGCAATTAATATTGATCGAAACCATCTACTTCATAGCATTGCAGCAGTTCAGGCAGTCCTCGACATACAACCATTCATTAACTGTTTCCAATGACAGCATTATAGCATGCTGAATGAAATAACTTACAGCTGTTCCTGAACTTATAGCTGTTGCAGCACTCAGGTGATCACATAAACAAAAACTGGCCATTTGGCAACTTGCCTACACTTAAAACTTCAGGGATGCTTCAAATACCCCTCTTCCCCCTGGCTATCTCTCCCAGATCTGTGTTCTTCTGACTAAAGATTTGTTCACTGGGATATTGAGTTAAACTGTGTAGAAAGTCCTGGAAATTGAAGGAAATACTGAAAAAAATTACAAAAGCAGTGTCTCAGTAAACATATGGATCATAATACAGATAGCCCTCAACTTCTAACAACAATTAGAACCAGAAATTTGGTTGCTAAGCAATGGGGCATTAAACAAGTCATCACATACTGGACCCAATTTTATGTCCATTTTTATCATGGTCATTAAGCAAAATTGTGGTTGTTAAGCAAGTCAAGCAGTTGTTAATCCATCTTCCCCAATTAATGTTACTTGTCAGAAATGGGATGGGAAGTTCACAAATTACAATTTCAGGACACTTCAACTGGTCATAAATATGAACTATTTGCAATCACCCAAACTGCAATCAGATCCCTTGTCTAAATAGAAACTGGGCACTACCCTGTTTAACTTCTGAGCTAGATAAGTAAAGCCATACCCTGTTTTCTGTTGAGATTTAGTTATGTAGCACCTTTTTTAAAAAATGAAAATATGTCAGTTTTTGTCCTATGATCACCACTTGCACTTCTTCAGTTGTGAATAGAGCCATGTTTTTATGCAATGAGGACTCCAAAGCTATGGCAGAGAATTCCCCAATTGTGCTAATTCTAATAGTGTAAAATTAAGGACATTTGCCTTACTACTCAAATCAGAATTTTTTCTGAAAGCTAAAATTGCTGATTCTTTAGTTTTAAATCAGGCTGGAAAGTTAAGAGAAATAATTATTATATTTTATTAGTATAAAAATGACATTCTTGTGCTGTGAGATGGCATGACCAAAAGATTACAATTTCTGCCTCAACAGATTTACATAAAAACACTTCGGTTGAATTTATACATTGCTCTTTGCAATTGGATTGATTGATTGATTGATTGATTAATTGTATGGTTCGGAAATCCAGACATTGAGTTTTATAGCAATAGCATTTAGACTTATATACCGCTTTACAGCTTTATAGCCCTCTCTTAAGTGGTTTAGCGTGACAGCATATTGCCCCCAAACAATATTGGTCCTCCTTTTATCGACCTTGGAAGGATGAAAGGCTGAGTCAACCTTGAGTTGGTGAGAACTGCTGGCAGTCAGCAGAAATAGCGTGCAGTACTTCATTCTAACCACGGTGCCACCAGAGCTTACCACAGTAAATTAGAATTATATGTACACCAGACTATGATTTCTCAACAATCCATAGTTAAAATAAGCCTGCTTAGCATAAGGTGTATTGTACTGTTGTACTGTTACTTCCTCAAATTGGCTTCTTCTGGTCAATGTTAGACTGTATTGGCTTTGTATCTCTTTTACGGAAATTATTAAAGACAAAGAGGAGAAGAACCAAGGCAGTCTATTTTGCATCTTAAGGGCGCTACTATTGTCATTGCTAGTAGCCTCAATGTAATATTGAGCATGCAGGACTGGAAGTGTCCTTTGGGGCAGAGATTTTCATTGCACTCTGGTTGTATGTTATTGAAACAGAAAGTAGAATAACATAACCTTGATTTCTGACTTTCAGAACTGAGCAGAAAAAGTGATACTGAAAATACCCAATATAAAATATACAAAACAAAACCCGAAGGCTTTGTAAATATTTTGTGATTCTGGAAATTATGCTGCATTTTATTTTACAGCTTGTAGATCCTGGAGTCAAAGCTTGGACACCCACAAAAGGAAAACAAAATATTATCATGTTTGTAGGCTTGCAAGGAAGTGGCAAAACAACCTCGTGCTCAAAGGTATCATGTATTCCATATGATATGTAATGATAGCTGGGTTTTTTTAGATAGACTTTTGTAGCACTGGACTGTTGATTTGATTTGATTTGATTTATTTGATTTATTAGATTTATATACCGCCCTTCTCCTTGCGGACTCAGGGCGGTGAACAGCCAGATAAAAAAAGTATTTTTTATTGTTAAGTATTTGAATAGATTTCCATTTAGATGGTTGAGCTTCATTTTTTCATATGTAGCCAGATCTACTCCAGAATCTCCCAACCATGAAGGGAAAGAGTTAAAAAGAGTCAATTCAGTATGATGTATAACTGATGATACAGACCAACCTCTACATGATTCATTGGCCATGTGTAATAAATATGTCAAATTTTACTAAAAGATAGGCTTTTGTAATCCAGGTATCTTTAATTTATTAGATTTTTAAAACTATACAAAAACCTTGCTCATATTACAATTGGCAAAGTTGACAAGATAAAAAGGACCACGATAGAGCATATGAACAATAGTTGTAGTAAACAGAATAGATCTATAGCTCCATAATTGGCTGTACCTTAAAGAAGCTGATAGAAGATAGATATTTCAGTCTTTGTATGTGCAACTTCAAATGAATGAAAACGAAAATGTGTTTTTAATAATAGCTTATAAGATTATGTCTTGATTTTGTTTAAATTAACAGTTGGCATATTATTACCAGAAGAAAGGCTGGAAGACATGTTTGATATGTGCAGACACTTACAGAGCAGGTGTAGTGGTTAATTATTTTTAGTTACTTTGTTTTTTTGATAGATGTGTATGTCCTACATGGCTAACAATATTTTTATTTTAAAGGTGCTTTTGATCAGTTAAAACAGAATGCCACAAAAGCAAGAATTCCATTTTATGGGAGGTATGTATAATACTTATTACATATAAAGATTGATTATCCAGTTTTGAGATGGTGTCTGTAGAAGTCCACTACATAGATATAGTTGGATAAAGCTAGAACTTTATTGTAATATCGGTTTGATTAATATTTATCAGAGACCTTCAAAAAGTTTAGTAGCAAAGTGTCTTAAACTCAAGTAAATTTATTTGTATATTATCACAGTTCAAATACCTCTTTTACCAAGTTTAGCAGTTTATCTGGAATAAGAAATGGACATACTATTCCCTTCCATATTTATGTGATGCCTTCTTAAATTTGTGAATGGGCTTGTGTGTATATCGATGTATATCAGAAATATTAGAGCTAAACTAAATTATTTAGTTAAAGAAGCAAATGAACAATGAACATTCATAATTTGAAAAATATCCAATATCTGTTATCTGCTTGTCTATGAAAAAATACAGAAAACTCAGTTGATACATTAATATCTCAAAAAAGCAAAACTCAGCTTTGTTTACAAGTCCTTCTTTACTACCACAACACAGAGGTACACAATCTGTTTTATTTCAAACTATTTCAAGAATGTAATTTCATAAAACATAATCATTCTAATCTTATGTAGGTTTGTTTGAGCATTCTGGAAATGGTTTGAAAATTTTTTGATCTTGAAGTTACCTCATTTCACGCTCAAATCTTCAGTCTTATGCTTAGAAACAGGACATTCTAATGGGATGGTTTGTGCTCAAATGATTTGAAATTAGGTATTTTACATATTCTGTTGTATGTCCCAGCCCTATAGTGTTCTCTCTCTCTGTTGTATTTTAATTTTGGACATAATAGCTAGATTCATACAATATGCTACAATATGCAGTACAAACATGAATGCACATTACATGTTGATTTATGTGATTAAAAATGTAAAATAATCAATGAAATTTATTGGAATTCTTCATTTAAATAAATTAGTCTTGATTTTCAGTTTATTAACATAAATAGAGATAAGAGTAGAGATAGAGGTAACTAGTGAGGCATTCAGAATATATTCCCTGGTAATTCTTGACTGGTACAATGAGACTATTTGATCCATCACCATCACATGGTGAATCTCCCCCTCCCTTCCTTCCTTGCCTGTAGGGATGAAATGTGCTTTCCCCATTACATAGCTCATCATCTGCTTCTGAGTAATTTTATAACTTTATATTATTTTAAGTATGTGTTTTTCTTGTTAACTAGTTACACAGAGATGGATCCTGTAATTATTGCTTCAGAAGGTGTTGAAAAATTCAAGAATGAAAACTTTGAAATAATAATAGTCGATACAAGTGGTCGTCACAAGCAGGAAGACTCTTTGTTTGAAGAAATGCTACAAGTCGCTAATGCCATAGTAAGTTTTGTTTGGATAATGCTGAATGAAAGTTATTCAAGAATTTACAAACTGTACAATGCTTCTTGAATGGCAAGCAAATATAGTATCTGTTGCTGATTATTTGCCAGCATGCTTTACAAATCTGCTCCAGAAAAATATGGATTTTTTTTTTTTTGGAGCAGATTTGGGTTGGTATGGAATGGAGCAAAGAAATCTTGATACATGAATGAAAGTCCGCTTGGATATGGCCAATAAGCTATTTTGAATTGGAAATGTACTTTCAATTATTCTTTTTATCAGGTGATTATAGAATTATTTCCTGTTCTAAAATGATATACTAAGATCTTCAGTATACAGCAGATGTAAAATATACCTATAGTGCATTTTGTTTATAAGCATATCTAATTAATCAATGACTAAATATACTGTGTTTCTCCAAAAAGAAGGCCAGGTCTTATTTTCTTTTGACCACCCCCCGCCCCAAAAAAACAGCTAGGCCTTCTTTTTGGAGAGCTCTAATTATGGATTCTGACAGCCCTGCCCAACAGGAGCCCGCTGCTGGCCCACTTCTGTGGCTGCTTGCTGCCACTTGCACACATCACCCTGGCTTCATTTTTGCTTTCAGATGCCTGCTGGAAGGCACCTGCAGCCAATAACAGACTTCTGGATCGATCCAGAGCTCTCTTATTGGCTGCAGATGCCTTCCGGCAGGCATCTGAAAGCAAAACAGAGGCCAGGGCGATGCATGCGAGTGGTGGCAAGCAGCCGCAGAAAAAGGCAAGGCAGGTATTGGGGTCTACAAGGCCTGCTAAGTAGGGCAGCTCCACACCCCCATCCCCACCCTAGCTTATTTTTTACCTATGTGCTTCGCTCCACCCCCTGTACCCCAGGGTGGGTGAGGTCTTAATTCGGGCTAATTTTGTGGGTAGGGCTTAATTTGATTGCATAAACTCAAAAACATTAGCGTGTGCTGAGTGTAGGGCTTCTTTTCAAGGTGGGTTGTCTTTTTGGAGAAACACGGTATATGCTACCCAACTCATCATCTGCATTCAGTGGGACTACAAAATGGGTGCAGAGGATTAACAGCATTCATTTCTATTTGAATTTGGAACAGTTGTAAAGAAACTAATTTACTCAAAATGGCCATTCTTCAAGGGCTAACACAGAACTCATTATACTGAGGCTATATAAATGTATGAAGATGTATAAATGTATATAGTAGACTTATCACTGCAATTGAGCCTGAAATTGCAGGGGAAGGCTGGTCATTAAGTGGGTTATCATGTAACCATCCCGATTTTGTGACATGTTGTTGCAGTGGTCATTAAGTGAATGCAATGACTGTACAATTTTGTAAATTGTAGTCACCTGACTGCAGGATGCTGCAAATAGCCACAAATGTGGGCTGGTTGCTGAGGGTCCAAAATGCGATCACATAACTGTGACATCAGAACTTTGAATCTGGGTTGTAATACCTTTTTGGGATCCATTATAATTTCGAACAGTCACTAAAAAATTTGTCTATAACAGGATGTCAAAGTTGTGGTGTCACGATGGCATCATGTGACATATTGCAACTTTTGCCCCTTCACTAAACTAGGCATGGGCGTGGCCAGCGCATGACGCATCTGGCCTCAGGGCCGCAAGTTTGACAGCCCGGGTTTATAAGCAAGGACTACCTGTAGAGTAAAATGTACTATGAATACACAAACAAAAAGTAGGATTTCCATTTTTCTACAAATTAAAAATTGAACCAAAATTTGAATTAGATAAATGTTTTATTTAGGTCACATCACCTACAACTGGCAGCAACTCTCCAGGATGGAGGCAAGGTGTTCCCCTCCACCCACCTGAAGACACAAAGGATTGAATATTGGATTTATTTACTTACATGGACAGTTCTTCCCAACTGAGATTTGTTTAAGATTTGATCATTATGCATTGAAATAATTGAAATTTAGAACACATGCATATTTTCATGAAGCAAATCATTGTCATCTCCCTGAATGAAATGAGTATCCCACAGTTAGATGTTTAAAATAAACCTACAGTTTATTACAACTTTGAAGTGGAGCAAGGATAAGAGCTCCTAATTTGTTTCCCTTTGTTTGCGTCATTGCTTCCAGCAACCAGATAATATAGTATATGTGATGGATGCCTCTATCGGTCAAGCCTGTGAAGCTCAAGCAAAGGCTTTCAAAGATAAAGTTGATGTTGCTTCTGTAATTGTGACAAAACTTGACGGCCATGCCAAGGGAGGTGGAGCATTGAGTGCGTAAGTACTTTTTACTTAATAATGGGCCAAGCAACATTGTGATGCCTATAAATAGCTGCATAAAATAAAGAGTTCTGAAAAGACAGAGTTGATCCTGCATTTGATAAGATTATTCAGCTATTTTAGCTTTATTTTTTGGGGAAATTGAAGCATGAAGAACTATTGTCTCTTCATTACTTAGTGTATTTTGTTGGTAATGGGAGGAAAAACTGAGTTTTTAAACTATCGGGGTTGAGTGAATTTCAAAACCTTAATGTACAAGAGGTATTCTATTCTTTTCTTAAATATTTCATTTTGAGACCAAGATACAAAAGTATAAACCTGTGTTTCACTACAGAGTTGCTGCAACTAAAAGTCCAATCATTTTTATTGGAACTGGCGAACATATAGATGATTTTGAACCTTTTAAAACGCAGCCTTTTATCAGTAAACTTCTTGGTATGTATTGCTCACTGCAAAAATTTAATTGCTAAAATTGATTCCCCCCACCCCCCGCGTTGTAATGGATTATGTTTCAGTTGTTAAAGAAGTGCATTTTATATTACAGGCATGGGAGATATTGAAGGATTGATAGATAAAGTAAATGAATTGAAATTAGATGACAATGAGGCTCTCATAGAGAAACTAAAACATGGTAAGTCATACCCCAAAGTTTGCTAATATAGCAGTGTTTGCACTTTAATTCTCTTGTCCATTTTGTTTTGAAAGATGGGACGAACCATCTGATTTACAGTGTACAAGTTTTAATAATTGCAGTTTAATGTTTTAACCATTCAGGTCAATTCACTTTGAGAGATATGTATGAACAGTTCCAAAACATCATGAAAATGGGGCCCTTCAGTCAAATACTGGTAAATATGATGAGATTAGTTTCCTAAAAACCACTTAATGCATTAATATTCACTTTGAAGTGGCTTTTAACACTCTTTTTGAAATTATTATAGGGTATGATCCCTGGTTTTGGAACAGATTTCATGAGTAAAGGCAATGAACAGGAATCAATGGCACGGCTAAAAAAACTGATGACGATAATGGACAGTATGAATGATCAAGGTAACATTTCTAGAATAACTGAATTATGAAGGTTGAAAGTTGTTTATGCTGTAGTCAGAATAATGAAAAATCCAAAACATATATATTTGTATATTTTTCATTTTGTGATTCATTATGATTTAAACATTGAACAGGATTCAGATTTTCCCTTCTATGGCTAGAAGGCTCCCTTTGTTTATTGGGGGGAAACCAACATGAGTATAAACTTGCTTCTGGAGAAAAGGAATAGGGTATCAATTGTCTTTGATACCCCATCTTTCATTATTAGGAGCTTCACTAATACAAATTAAATCCCAACCTATACTTTTACTTTCTTCAGCAGATTTAATTACAACCTTATTAATTATATTGAATCTGTAGTATGTGCTTCATTTTTAAAACTTGTTTATAGCTTATATAAGCCATAAACAGTACCAATCAGGTACAGAATTTTGAGAGAAAGTACCCTTTTTAAAAAAAAGTTGATTAAAAGTTGGTATCTCAACTTTTTGATGCTATTATCCATGAATAATTCCTCCTTTATCCATTGCTTCTCTTAATTATAGAACTAGATAGTACAGATGGAGCCAAAGTTTTCAGTAAGCAACCAGGAAGAATCCAAAGAGTAGCAAGAGGTTCTGGTGTTTCAACTAGAGATGTTCAAGAACTCCTGACACAGTACACAAAATTTGCCCAAATGGTGAAAAAGATGGGAGGCATTAAAGGACTTTTTAAAGGTGAGAATCAATGCATATTTTGAATATCTATTATACATGCCTATATAAGTAGTTCATTTAGTGACTGTTCAATGTTACAGCAGCACTGAAAAAAGTGACATGGCCATTTTTCATACTTATGACCATTGCAGCATCCCCGTGGTCAGATGATCAAAATTTGGATGCTTGGCAACAGGTTCATATTTATAACAGTTGCAATGTCCCAGGGTCATATGATCACCTTTAGTGACCAGTAAAGTCAATGGGGAAGCCAGATTCACTTAACAACCGTGTTAACTAATTTAACAAACTGCAGTGATTCCTTTAACAACTGTAGCAAGAAAAGTCATAAAATGGGACAAAACCCATTTAACAACTGTCTCGCTTAGGAACAGAAATGTTGGGCTCGATTGTCTCACTTAGCAACAGAAATTTTGGGCTCGGTCATGGTTGCAAGTAGAGGACTACTTGTATTGGGCATTCTGGTTTGGGTTGCTTAATACTATACTCACAGAACTGAATCTAAGAGATCCATCTGCTGAAATGCAGCATTTAATGATGGGACAGATGTTTTCTTTGCTACTGTCCCTTAGGATTTAGCCCAAAAAGATTGAAGAATCTTCCACGGGGCAGATTTGAGAGGCAAGTAGTTTACGGTCTGTGACCGTAATAAAAATTGATTGATTGACAGGTACATGGAAAGGAAAAAGAGATATGAAGTCTTACTACATAAGTCATTTATGGATGTAGCCCATAAATTCTAGAAAATAATTGATAATTTCTAACTGTATTAAAATTTGGTACATATAACTTTTGAAAAGCTATTAACACATTTAGTGGAAACATGTAGTAATTAGATCTCAAAATAACAGATGGCTAATCTGCACAAGTTTGTTGCAGAAAGAAAAGTATTTTCATACATTTATGAAATTTCTGCAGAAAACTATTATCATTGATTTTAAACACATGAAAACCGCAATATTTGTTTACATTGCTTGTGTGAACTGCTATCTCTAGCAACCACTCAGACTGTGAGGCTGATTTTAATCCTGCACAATATTTAAAATGCTTCACTGCCAGATACCAATCAGAAGAGGCTAAGAGAATTTTCATTACTATTTTGAAATATTAATGAAGGCGAAAACTCTATACATGTCTCAGGATAATATTGTAGAATCCAATCTGGGTTGGTCACAGGGATCAGAGGTTAATCTTCCAAGCTTTCAAACTTGTGCTGGAGCCCATCTTAAGGGAACTTTTCCCTAGCAGAGTGTGTGCTTTGGGCTATTTCGAAATACTCCATTACTGTTCTTTTTCTCCTCTCCCCTCTTTATTTTTTCTTTGTTTTAAGGAGGTGATATGTCAAAGAATGTAAATCCATCCCAGATGGCAAAACTGAACCAACAGATGGCAAAGATGATGGATCCTAGAGTTCTTCATCATATGGGTAATTATGCTTTTTCTTTTCTTGCTGCAGGAGTCAGCTGGAAAAGTACTGCTTCCTAATGGTTTAATAAAATATTTAAAGACTACCTTCCATATCTCTCGGAGACTGAACTCCGCCATTTTGCTATGACAAAATTATATTTATGGTGTAGTAGATATTGTATAGTATGCTGGAATGAAGAAAAATCACAATATTTTTCAGTAAATAAACTGATATTGTCTTGATATTTTGCACAATTTTACTTTATTAGAGATCTCGTAACAAGTAGATTATTTGAGAGCTAGATACAACCCCCCCCCCCTCACCAGTTATGGCTTCATTTATTTTTCTCTTATTTCCTAATATGTACCATATCTACTTTTTAAAGTGGTTTCTTTTTTTTCTGTTTCATTTTATGTATCATAATGTCGAATTCAAAAAATGTACAAGAGTTTATCAATATTGGTAGAAACGTTTATACATTCTAGTTCCATGGGGACTTTATTGTTCCACTAAATGTTCTTTGCATCTGTTTTTTGAATCAAAGAGATACTGAATGTGATATGAATGATTGCTATATAAGAAGCAGTAGAAAAATAATTTAACTTTAAAACATAAATAACATTTAAGTTTAATATTTCATTACAGGTGGCATGGCAGGATTGCAGTCAATGATGCGCCAGTTTCAACAGGGTGCTGCTGGAAATATAAAAGGCATGATGGGATTCAATAACATGTAAAAGAGCCTTAATAAACTGACTTGATTGACCATTATTTGCTGGAGTATTTCTAAAAAGAATGAGAGCTCCTTTTCTGCTGTGGAGAACTTTAATGCAGCATTATACTTCTAAAACATCAGTTTGGAGATTTTCCAGTCTTTAGGTCTAGAAAGTGGTTCGAGTTGGACTTCGGTTTATTAATGTTACAGTTTTAATATTTTCTTGGACCTGTTTAAAAATAAATCATGTATAAATTTAATATTTAGAGGAACTTCTTAATTGTTTCAAATGGCAACCCTTATATTTGTAAACAATCCAGATCTTTGGTCAATGCCAGTTTGTCACAAATATATTGTAAAATAAACTTACTTGGTTGTAAATTTAAGAGCTGATTTTTGTGCTTACAACAAACTTTAGAAATAAGACTGTTGCAAGGAAGTGTTTATTGTTGACCATGTGCTTCAAGAATGAATTTCAATCTTCTCAGTTTTAACCTCCCTTGAGGTTAAGTTTGGGCAGCAATAATAAAATTGTTATGTCTTATTTTCTAATAGTTTGCTATCAGGTGATTTGGAAGAGTCAATGTCTCCAGCAAATGTTCTTTGTGTAAATTCGTTGCAGGGGGTATTCAGATAAATTATATCTTCAGTTTTAATTTCAGTTCCAGGCTAAATTATGATGCTGTGTTTATGTCAAATCCTTTGTTCTTCTTTACATCCACCCACAATAAAAATACCATTCATAAAGAAAGCAAAAACATTTAACACAACTTTGACTAAATCTTTGATATAAACTAGAATGCTGTCACATTATCTGAAAAATTTGTTTGGCTTTCCTCAAAATCAATACCAGCTGGATTAACAAAATGCTAATTTATAGTGTTGATTGATTTTGATTTAGCACATTACAAAAGCCCAACAATGTAATTGGTATGTATACATCTTATCATATATGGCTAATAGTAATAGGCATACTACTTTGTTCTATTAAATATGGGGTGGATGTACTCACAAGTTTTCTAAAGGGAAACAACATTGTGGTTAACATACATGCCCTGTATTTGTATCCATTTGGTTTTCCCATTTCCATAGGCTTGTGTCTAAGCATGAAATATGTATGACTTATCAAGTGGATTTTATATTATGAAACATAGAACATTCTTTTAATTTTGCATCTAGAAATCCAACATGCAAATTCACAATCTATTCTGATATTCTTTGCAAGCTGGTAAAGATCAGAAGAAAGAAGTGAGATTGGGAGAGGTAGTATAGTGAAAGAATTGTTTAATACAGCAATTTTAAACATAGGTTTTCAAATCCAAGTCTGTAAGACATGAGGGGGTCCTTGGTGCTCTCTGAGCTTGGTTGTTTTCTTGCAGACATTTCATTACCCGCACTAGGTAACATCACCAGTGTCAGCGGTCAGTGTTAGATCTCTGATGGCTTCATGGGAAGCAGCCAGGCTGAAAGATGTGAACTCTGGTTATTAGTTCCTGCCCTCTGGAACAATTTGCCCCCGGAGATACGGATGATCCCTGACCTACGCACCTTTCGCCATGCCCTCAAGACGTTTTTATTCCAACAAGCCGGGATCACTTAAATACGAATTTTAACTGTTGGTTTATTTTTAATACACTGGGCCAAATTATTTAATATGTTTTTAAATTTTGTATATGGGTATGTTGTATTGTTGGCTATACACCGCCCTGAGTTCTCTGGGAGAAGGGCGGTATAAAAATTGAAACAAACAAATTAATTAATTAATAAATTAATAGCTTTATACCAGAGAAGATCTGGAATTCAAAAAGATTTGGATTCTTCCATTGCAGAGGTGAGGACAGGCAACCTAAAACGGTCAGTAGGAAATCACAATTTCATTTCCTAGGGTTTGCTTTATGACCATTTAGTGGCCTTGAAGTGTGTCCTGTTTGTGACTCTAGTTAAAATTTGCTGAAGCCGCATCAAGCGTGGGCTGATGAAAGAGGACGGCAACTTTAAATGAAGGGGGAAAAAAGATGTTGCCAGGGGATATTTGCACCGCGTTTCGGTGCACGTGGGAAAAGTTTCCGAAACCGATGTATAGCTACGGTACAACGTTCCAACCGGGGACAGTCACGTGCCCTCGTCGTGCTTTCACTGAACGAAGGCCCGGATCTGGATGTCATGCGACAGCACCACCACCCTCTACACACACCGGTCTCTCTCGGTCACCCAGCGGCGAGCCCACCTACTCTGCCTCGACAGGCGCCTGTCGCCACAGGCCCCTTAGAGAAAGAGAGAGAGAGAGTTCTACGAGGTATCCTAGCAACCACCAAGACGGGGGTGTGACCGGCGGGGTGGGGGCGCATCGGCCTCTGTGAGCTCATTTCCCAGCCAGGGCCTCCGCCCCGGAGGAGGGCTTGGCCTGCCTGCCGCGATCGTCGCGGGGAAGGTCTCTCAGTCGGAAACGGGAGGGGGGACTATGGAGCAGGGGCTCTCTGCTCTTTCCTTATACTGCGCCCCAGTCGCCGCCGCCGCCGCCGCCGCCGCTGCCTACGCCATGGACCAGGAACAGGTGAGTGGCCATTTCCTCCACACCCCACCCGCGCCGGATCCACGGGTCGCCTGGCTGGCTCTTTCTTTCCGTGGCTCGTCCGCCACTCCTCAACCTTTCCTGGGACAAGGGGCGACGGAGGTGAAGCTACCTTTTCTGTTCCTTGTCTGGAGCAGAAGGCGAGAGGGCCTTCTTTCTTCTTCCCTGAGCGGTATCCTTCCCTGCTTTGGGACCGCAGGAAAAGGAACGTTGATTGATCTTCTACCTTCCAGATGTGTTGAAGTGCAGCCCCTGTCATCTGTTGGTGGGAGCTGTAGCTCAACACGCCTGGAGAAGGACCCAGGTGGAGAAGACAGATGTGTGTGTATCCATATATACATACAAATATACATACATGTGTGTGTGTGTGTGTGTATACACACACACATATACATATACATATACATATACATATACATATACATATACATATACATATACATATACATATACAGAGAGAGAGAGAGAGAGATGATGATTGTGCAGTGTTGCATGTCAGGCAGGTGTTTTTTGGGAGCGGTTATATAGTTCCAGGTCAGGAATGCTTAAGGAAGTGAAGATGCTTAAAAAGAAATAATCCAAGCCTCTAAACATAACCTGTGTGCTTGATATTTAGCAGTTGATTTATGGAAGATCTGCTTTTTCCAAATGATCCTCCTGCCTCCAGAGGTTCCTTTTTCAGTTTCCAATACTAACCTCTTCTGTAAGAATGTACAGGTAGTCCTCGATTTACAACCATTCATTTAGTGACAGTTCGAAATTTCAGTGGCACTGAAAAAAAAGTGACATGATTGGTTTTCACAGGATTCTGTAGGGATTCTCAGTCATCAAGGGCATGGTTATTATCCCAAAGGTTCTTTTTCAGGAGGCAATTGGACTTTCTTGTTTTTTCTTCTTTCACTTCTCATCCAAGAAGTTTCTTCAGCTCTGACAGGATGGCAGGGAATGGAAGGATTTATATTGCTTGCAAACAGCTAGTCATTTGCATCCTTTTAGAGGGTCATGGAGGCTTATCTGTTTTCACAGGATTGTTGCAGCATCCCCATGGTCACATGATCAGAATTCAGGCATTTGGCAATTGGCACGTTTTTATGACAGTTGCACTGTCCTAGGGTCATGGGATTACCATTTGTAACCTTTCCAACCAGCTTCTGACATGTAAAGTTAATGGGGAAAAGCTGGATTCACTTAACAACAGTGTCTTCACTTAACAATTGCAGTGATCTGCTTAACAAGAATGCAAAAAAGTCATAAAATAGGGAAGCTCAATTAACAACTGCCTTGCTCAGCAACAGAAATTTTGGGCCCAGTTGTGATCACAAGTTGAGGACTTTCTGTATGTTGTGGTCAAGTGAGGAATCTTGCTTGTCAGTCCATGGGGGAATCCTGTAATTTTTGGAAGTTTGGTTGCTGTAGTAAATGGTTATTATAATTGCATCCTGTGCTTTGCATCCCATATTTATAGCTGACTAGACAACCTGTGACTTCTTGGGTCATCATTTCTTATCAGATTCCTTGGTGTCTTCAACAATAGCAGCATTACTGCTTTGCTTTCACTGGAAAATTACTTAAAAATTCAGGGAGATATTCAGAAATGTATCTGCCTTGAAAATATGTTGAATTGTATGTTTAATTGTATAGCATTGTCAAACATCAGGAGTTGACCACAGGAAAGGTTTTATGACATTTGTATTATGTCATAAAATGCTTTATGATAATTTTATTCATAAAATGTTTTATAAAATTTGCTAAATTTCAATTCCATTGGAGCCACATGTCTTGGGTTTTGGATGCATTTTGTACTCATTTGAGGTACAAAATATTTTGTTTTATTATGCATCATTTCACAGAGTTAAAGTTTACAGAGAAGAGAGTTTTAGTAGCATATAGATTGGCTAACAAGTATCAAAGTGTTTTGCATAAAATAATACAAATTTAGGGAGCTTCCCAAAAGTTGTCATCCAACAGATAGAAGAAGGAGGTGGGGGAGGAAGAGTTGGCCAAAAAGAACATGTATATTTCTTGCTCTTTTCTGGAATCTCTCTCTTTGGGGAACTGATTAGAACAAATAGATGAATTTATGTACTTTAGTAGAACATTTCTTGAGGATGAGAAAATGGATAACATGTGAACCAGATGAGTTCATTCTATTTTATTGTAAGGCTACATTAGCAGAATCTCCTGCCGACTATAGTCTGATCAATTTAGGGCAGGTCTTTAAGTTTGTTTTTTTTCCTCTGACCATTGAGCAGCTGCAGGTTCTTCTCTCTTTTATCTGGTCATTCCCTAGGCAGCATCTCTTCCCCCCATCTTCAAGGTGATACCCAATTTCAATAATATGTCATCTGTTGCAAGCACAAAACATTTGTTGAAAGAAGAAAAATCGTTGTGATAAAAGCATGCTTCTGTCCATTTAGGTAGAATGGAGAGTTGGTGTGCTGGGAGAATCATTAAAAATAAGGTGAATAAAATGGGAATGGGATAATTAAGTTCATGTGGTAATATATATTTATTTACCAGATTTAGAAAGGTGCCCAATTCAAACAATATGATTGGGTGATGTACAACAAAATCAAGCAATAAACCAAAAAATCCCCACATAATATTAAAATGTAAACTGTGTGTAAATATAAAATACAAAATGTAAACTGGCAAAACAACCCAAAACAAGTCATTCATCTGGCTCGTAAAGCCTCAGAAAAAAACCTCCCAGACGTTAACAGCTTTTCTAAAGGGAAAAAGAGAAGAGGCCTGTCGTATATTTATTATTTTATTTATTATTACATTTATTTGCTGCCCACCTTGCAGTTTGAGGCAATTCTGAGTGGCTTAGAGTATGATAAAATTGGTTGGTAAAATTAGTACCCAGATTCTTGGGGGTATTATGCTGACTCTGCAAACTGCTTAGAGATTGCTGTACTATTGCTAAAATATACAAATATCAAAAATACTTATCCATATAAAAACATTACAATTATAAAAAAAAGTCAAACTAAAGCTCAGAGTTTGGAGCAGACACGTGGTGGTGCCTTCTCTATTGGTGTACAACCACCTCCAACCAACAACTTCTGCTTCAGGACTCCATGCAAACCAACATAGCCAAGTTCTAAGGCTCTTCCTGAAAGCTAAAAGAGGAGGCGGATTTCACCTCCTGTGGCAAGATATTCCAAAGGGCAGGAGCCATGGGAGAAAAGGCTCTTCTCTTGGATCCCACCAACCAAAATTCCTTGGTTAATGGGATCCTTAGTAGGTCCCTTCTGCCAGCACGAGTGGAATAGGCCAATCCCATTGGGGAAAGATGGTTCTGCAGATATATTGAACCCATGCCATAGAGGACTTTAAAGATGATAACCAACACCTTGAATTGCACTTGGAAGCAGTTTGGCAGACATTGCAACTCATGTAACAGTGGTGTTACATGTGCTACCCTAGGAGCCTCCAAAACTCTCTGCTCCACAGCATTCTGGACCAATTGTAGTTTTCAAATTCTCTTCAAGAGTACCCCATGAAGAGTATGTTGCAATAATCTTAAGCAGGAGATGATAAAGGCATGAGTGACTGAACACAGGGTTCTCACAATCCATAAAAGGGCACAGTTGGCACACAACATGAAGTTGTGCAAAGGCACTCCTAATCATGACTGCCACCTCCTCTTTGAGCAGGAGTCATAAGTGTCTAGGAGAACTCCCAAGTTGAACTCAGGATCTCTCTGGGATAGTACAAGCCCATCCAAAACTAGATGATAAGCCTCTAGATCCCGAGGCTCTGCTTGCCTATATAGCCACTCTGTCTTACCAGGGTTCAGCTGAAGCCTGTTATCACCCATTCAAGCCAGCTTCCAGGAACTGTGAATATATAGTGTGTGTATGTAAAACAGTAGGGTGAAGAACAAATAAGTGATCGGTACGAAAGAAGTATACTGAAATTGCCTGATCATACAGAGAGAATAAACAAAGATCAAATCGCAGACAAGTATCTGAAGAAAGAATAAACTGGTTGAGTGGAAGGGAAAGACTTTAAAGTAAAGGCTGGCTGGATTTAATGAAGCCTTCCAGAGAGAAAAATAAGTTTAAGGAACAAAAGGTAACATCAGAATTAGTATATATGCATGAAATAGAAACGAAGGTAGTTTACATTTATAGAAAGATATGGAGAGGTACAACAAATGATACTGGCATAACTAAATATCATTTTTTTTCTCTCTCTCTCTTATATCCCACCTTCACTTTTTTTTTTTTTTTTTGCTTACTGCTTATAATTTTTCTGTGCTATGCCCAACATTGCCTATCTCAAAATAGAATAGCGTGATGAATATGAAAGTATCAGTATGGATTGCCATATGGAAATGGAGGGAACTGGAGGAAATTAAATTGTTACTATTGTTACTATTGCAGTGTTGCTCCATAATAACAATCTACTTTCTAATACATTGTAACATACGTAGAAAGTTGTTCTATGCTGTTACTTATTCATACCTTTTCATAAAAAGTTGGCAATATGTTGTGGTTTAGGTCTTAGAATTGTAATATGGCAGGGTTGTTTTTTTTTTTAAAAAATACCATATTCTCAAACATCTAAATAACTTTTTAAAAATATATTTGAAACTTTATGCTATAGAGAACAAGATTGTACTAATTTGCCAACAAAACAACCAGGCCTTCAAATAGAATCAGTAGTAAAGATGTATTTTCCATTGCTAGAGGCTAGGTGCAGAGGCTTAATTTAAACGAATTCTGGATATAGTTGAATCTTGATTTACAAAGCCTGACGATTTAGAAATTCTTAGACTTCAATGTACTGTATGTGATCACTTACTAATAGATGAATTCATTAGTAGTACCAATTTTTCATATAAATATAGTTATAAATATTGCTTGTTTATTTAACATTGATGGACACATTTTTTCTGCTTACCTTGATATGTATTATTTACACTCGTTTTGATTTCTCGTAACTCTGTAAGCAAATCCCTGTTACAAATCAGCCTGCTCAATTATTAAATGAAGAGCAGTTTCGACTTTCAGCTAATTGCGCAACACTGGCAAAGGGCTGTCAACAGTCACTGTACATGTAATGGATGTATTAGAAGTGACTTTTAAAACTAAAACAAACATGTTTTAATAGTAGACAAACAAGCATGTTTTATTAATAGACAAACGCATCCAAAATATATGTAAAGCATGCTTGTTTTAGTTTTAAAAGTCACTTCTAATACATCCATTACATGTACAGTCACTGTTGACATATATTTTGGATGCGTTTGTCTATTATCCATAGTTTTCAGACGCCAAAGATAATTTGTGTTGTGCAATCCAATAAGTATTGCATTGCTATATCTTGCATGCTATACAATTTGAAGAATGTATTAACCATGGTCTGTGTTAAGTCTGTTTATCTAAATCATTTGTCTGTCTGCCACTGGCGTGGTGGGAAGAGGATAATCATTTCACTCAGCTCTACCTTTTGTCTCCTGTCAAAGGAATTGAAAGGAAAAAACTACACTATACAAAATGGACCCTTTTTAATTCCAGTATCTCTGTTTCCTGGCTTTTTTATTATTTATTTTTATTTATTTATTTATTAAATTTATATACCGCCCTTCTCCTAGTGGACTCAGGGCAGTGTACAGCCAAAAATAAAAAGCACTCCAATACAAAATTTAAAATATTAATAAAAGAATTAAATAATTTTGGCCCAATAAATTTAAAAACCCAATAGGCAATTAAAATTTAAAACCCATAAAACTTTAAACTTAAAAAATTATCTTGTTACAGTTGGGTATAGAGTAGAACGGGAAAAGCAAAGGTTTGGGGGAGGCTACCCATTCCTCATACCATTCATAATATCTCCAACTCTTCAACCAGCTCTGTTTTTTTAAAAAAAAAAAATTCAAATGCCTGATCACCATAATTGAAATATTAATGAAAGGAAGGCGATTACCAAAATATTGGTTATGATTTGCTACATTACCATAAAATATAATAAAGACAAACCCTATCTTAGCATATTTCTTAAATATGTTTTCTGTCTTCAATTATAAAAATTAGAGTAACTATATAGCAAATGTTCCAGTTGTTCTATTTTGGCCTTTATTATAGCTGAGAAAATTTGCAACCAAATATTCTTTCTTTTACTCCTTTCTCTGTTCTGATGAATGATACCATTACTACTGTGTTTCCCTGAAAATAAGATCCAACCAAAAAATAAGCCCTGGCGTGATTTTTCAGAATGCTCGTAATATAAGCCCCACCCCCCAAGTAAACCCCCGTTAAGATCGTCAGAAATCAAAATTACTAAACATACGAGATCAGCATGTAAACTTTTGTGGAGTTATTGTTTCCGAAGTATTACCTTAATTTAAATGTAATTTAAGTAGAAATATCACATGTGAAAGTCAAATTTCTGGAAATTAACTTTAAATCTAATTTATAATAAATATCTGTAACGTTTCTGTAGTTCTTGAACTAATAAGAAATCAGAGTTAAAATGGGCGGCATTGTTCTGTGTACTTGATAAAATACATATTTATTTATTTTTTTGGTGAAGAAATTTTGATTATAACATGAGGGATCCTTGATGCTGTCTGAACTGAGTTGTTTTCTTAACAGGTTTCATTACCCAAACTAGGTAACATTATCTTTTTGTAAATATAGGTGCTGTTTGGTACTATTGTCACCAATTAAGCTATATGTACTTGTTCAATAATTAGTACTGAAAATGGTGGATCTTGGGCAAAATGTTGCTCAAATATTGAACAAAATATTGTGTGACCCATTAGTTGTTTAATTCACAATAATTCTTTTTATGTTCTGGGGAAAAGTTTGGGTATTTTGACTAACCTCAAACTTTTTCCTTTTTATTTCTTTGGGAGCATAGTTTAAGTTTTACTACCTTCCTTTACTTATTATTATTATTGTCATCATCTTTATGATGGCTTATCTTTTTCAGCTTTTAATAGAATGCTGGTAACAGCAGCAAATATAGAAATTCCCTTTAAAATGGCAACATCTGGTTTTCTAGTTACCTCTGTTATTTTAGGGGCCAGGGAGAACCTTGAAGTTACTAGGATGGATGCTGAAAGTAAAGTCTCTGTGAAATTGCAAAGTATTTGAATCTCTGTACCAGCTAAAAATATAAAAATTGCAACTTTTGCTTATAATTTATAGAAAAGGAAAGTATAGTTTTTCTCACAGTTTGGATTTATACTGTCAGATTTCAGTAGAGTATCTCATGACTTCTACAATCTGTAATCTGAATTCCAACTTAGTCAGAAATTGCTAGGTAACTTTGAGCAAAATCTTTAATTATAGCTCTAGCAGCACCAAATTGATTAACATTAAACTCAAAACTCAGGGCGGCTCACAATTACTTAATGCATTGTAAACTGCCCTGAGTCTCTGGAGAAGGGCGGCATATAAATCGAACCAATAAATAAATAAATAAAATAAAAAATGATTTAACTCCTAGTAATATTGTAGAATACATGAATACTCCCTGAAAATTAATATTCTCAAAAGTACATTACAATTGTAATTTTGGTTGGCATTTAGCAATCTATGGCATTATAAAATCCTACACAATTTTATGTTTACTCTAGGTAATCAAATCAACTTCAAAAATAAAATTACACTTGAAAAATGAACCTTTCTCTGTTTTCAAGCCATTAATGATCTGATATGTCACTGCTGACAAAGATTGACTCCAATATATATTGTAATGTCTATTACAGCTAAATACAAATGGTGACAGAGGTTTTGAGAATGTGGAACTTGGTGTCATGGGAAAAAAGAAGAAAATTCCAAGAAGAGTTATCCATTTTGCAAGTGGTGAAACCATGGAAGAATATAGTACAGATGAAGATGATGAGCAACAAGAGAAAAAAGACCTATTGCCTTCTGTTGATCCAGTAGGTTTTTCTAAGTTTATTTCAAATTAACAATTCATGCCCCATTCAGTCATCGTTTCAGAGATATTTCCTTACCTAAACAGAAACAGAATGATCAAGGGTGAGCAATAAAGCAGTAAGAGTAAGAGTGACTTCTGACTTCCCTCCACTCGTTTTTATGATGGTTGCAGTATCCTGGGGTTGTGTAATCACCGTTTGTGACCTTCTGACAAGCAAAGTCAATGGGGTAGCCAGATTCACTTAAGAACCATATTACTAATTCAACAATTGCAATGATTCATTTAACAACTGTGGCAAAAAAAATTGGGGCAACAGAATTTCCCTTGTGTAATAGCTTTCTCCTACTGACTTCTGAATAACTTCTCTGAGTACTCTAGAACAGGGTCACCAACCTGTAGCCCGTGGCCTATTTGCAACTGGGCTGCATGAGCTCAACTCACACAAGCCGTGAGCGCCAGCACACTCAGCTCCACTTGCATGAGCCTGTCCTCGCACAAAACTATCCACTCTGCCTCCTCCTCCCAACTTGGAAAGGTTGAGGAAAGCTGCTCTAGAACAGCATGAAACATGATATAAAGCAAAATAAAATCAAAATAGGAACACCTTGTAGAAATTGAGTCTCATAATCAACAAGGGTAAATGATTTGAATATGAATATTTCTTTTTAAGATCCATATTTTCTTGATTCAGGAAAATGTCATTAGGATTAAATTAATATTAGTATTAGAAAAACATCTGATTTAATTGATGCCAGGATGGGAATCTGAATACTGTTGGTATTATGTTGAACTCAGAAAGGGTAACATGAGATATTAATGAAAGAGGTACAGTGGATTTCTCTTAAAATATTTTTTTTGGCATAAATAAACAATTCAACCCTTTATTGCAGGCAACATTAACGTGGGGTCCTTATTTGTGGTTTCAGATGCTAAGAGTAGCGACATCAACACTCTCAGGTAGGAGTTTATTCTGTTTCCGTGTGCATACACAGACAATAAGTTGATAAGAATCCAATGACATAGACCAGCCAGTGTAATAGTAGTTCACGGGAGCTTGAATGATGTCCTTGAATGATGTTTCTTGAAGGGGAAATAATATTAATGAAATAATTCCATGCACTGTTAAATTTTGTTCTTTAGCCAAGAGAAGACATTCAGGAAGTTCTGAAAACACTAATTTCCTTAGTCACCAGGCCTGCTCAGTGTTCACTGAAATTTAAAATTGGCACTAAATGCTATTTGTCTTCATAGAATAAATTGAAGCAGATTATAAAACAAAAACCTTTCAGTCTGCACTTTTCAATGCCTACTGTTCACCATAAAGTGGCATGAGTAAATTGTTCATTGATGTGAAAAAAATTTTCAGTGAAAACTACCCTTTAGTTCCTATACATATATCTTCCGCTTTGCTTCATTAGTTATTTGAAATTGAGAAAGATGAAAGTAAAATCGGATCATTCTAAAAGTTCGTTGGATAATTTGTACTAGATCAGGAATATGTTCTGAGTCCCAATTTACTTTTTGGGTAGGTGGTTTATGAGGTGTACTGCATTCAGGTTTGATATTCAAAACAAAACCCCAAGGTCAGAATTTTTTAATTCCCAGTCATCCAGGTCATGGTTGTCCCAAAGGTGCTTTTTTCCAAGAGGCAATTGGACTCTTGTTTTTCTTTGTTGACTTTTCACTTCTCATCCAAGAAGCTTTTTCAGCTCTGGCTGGATGGTGGGGAATGGAAGGATTTATATTCCTTGCAGACAGCTGGTCATTTGCATTCTTTATGAGAGTCATTGAGGCCACTTGGAGGCTTATCTGTGTCCTAAAGGTCACCTGAGTAGCGTAAATGTTGAGAGAAGGCTGTTTAATTTTGACATAGCCTCTTTGACCCTTCTTTCAAACCAACGGTGCTCTCTGTCCAAAATGTAGATTTTACTGTCTTCAAGAATGGCCTTTGTCTTTTAAATGCAGATGGGGAGGGATACAACATCATCTATCTCCAGTCTACAACACAGTCCTTCCAACAGTTCCAAGAAAGCTTCATATCCATTTGCAGTACTCAGGTGACCCTGAGATATACTGCACTAGTCACAAAAATGTTTATTTTCCCCCAAATTAAAGGAATGCCACAGGGCATCATAAAAGCAACATAGGCATTTTTAAGAATATAGCAGTATACAAAAATATAGCAGTAGCTGCAATCCACTCTTTCCTTTGGAAATGTACCATTTGCCCTGAAAAAAAACATAGTTGTATCATTTGAGTGCCTGGATAATTAAGTGCCTCACATTCTGCTAAATTGGTATTTCATGGCTAATAATTCCCATCATTGTTACCACATTGTGAGAATGACTATAATGTGCTCGTAAAATGTTGAATTTGTTTGGTTGTCTAAAAGTTCTCTCAATGTGAAAGTGGTCCCTGAGTGTTGATTGAAACTATGCTCAAGAATTAATTGGGAGTATTCATAAAAATTTTATTTCATTTATTCAGTGTGTGACTTCCTTGGTGAAAAGATTGCCTCTGTTTTGGGCATCAGTACACCAAAATACCAATATGCCATAGATGAATACTACAGAATGAAAAAGGAGGTATGCTTTTTTTAAAAACATCAGCGTTGCAAAATCTTTTTCTCTAAATGACACTATTTATGTAATTGCTTCACAGTAGGAATGTACACAGATGATGTTTGTTTCAAAACAGAAAGAAGCACAGAGCACTTGCTGCTACTAAATCATTCAGCATGAGCTGTGTTTTGCCAGGAATAAAAGCCAGGGCATTTCTCATGCTCAGAGTTTAAGATGAAACAAAATTCCCAGGCATCATGGAGGAATTTATTGAGCAAGTAGGGCAAAGCTGGTTTGCATCACCCCTTCTTTTCTTGCAGCAGATATGAATGCAGCATGTTCCACTGATCTAACTCCCCATCCCTTTTTTCATTCTCCTCCATCCTCTTAGCTGTTGCTAAGAATGCTTAGTGTGGCAGATCTCATTGGCCCACCCAACACCTATCTTTGCAATAATTTCCCTTTCTTCTCACCCGCTGTCCCCCCTCCTTCAGTAACCATTGCTTTTTCCAATTCTTACTCCCCTTCCCCTCCAAACACTTCTGCTTACGTTTAGTTGCATGCTTAGTTTGGGTATGACCCACAGCTATTGAACAGGTATAAACAGCTATTTCAAACCCAGAATGGTTTGCGCAGAAGCCATTTTAGAGACACTTTTGATTTTGTCAGCGTTTCCGCTGATGACATGACAGTTGTATTATCGTTTCATTCAATATTGGAAAGTTTTTGGTTGAACCGTGAAAGTGTTCCAGTATTATTTCATTTCATTTATAGTTACTGGTACCTTTCTGCTTTGATAAACACTCAGAGTAGCTAGTAAGAGTTTAAAATCAAAAGGAAAATACACATTAATTTAAAATTTATAATTAAATGAATACTGAAAGCATTTAAAAGTTAAAGCCACAGTGAAAGAGTGGGAGTGAAATGGAATTCCTGCAGGAAGATGTTTCCTAGACTAGGAACATTCCTTCCTATGTGCCAGAAGTATGTTTTTTTTCAATAGCAGATACATTTTCAGATCTGAACCAGACAGTTTCATTCAGTGAGGCCTCATATGAATTATGTATCTTGCATCATCAATTAGCAGCCTAGCTTCAGACACATTTTCTGACCTACAATTCTGGGCATTTTTTAAAAGCGCATTTACAATAGATTGCAACAGTGATGTGTATTTTAAAGTATTTGATAGGATTAAAGATCGTTGAGAAGTAACCTGTTGTAAAATATATCAATTCTTTTAGGAGGAGGAGGAAGAGGAAGAAAACAAATTGTCAGAGGAAGCGGAAAGGAGGTTTCAAGAACAGAAGCAGAGCCAAGAAGGAATGGCTATTCAGACAGCCCAGCCAAGGGATACAGCCTGTACTACATTCACGAATTTAAATTTTGAAAGTGAAGAGCATCAGTCTGTTGTAGAAAGTAAACGAGATTTTACTGTAGTGTCTGCTTAGAATGACATGTAGTAACATATCTTGAATTGCCAAACATTTGTTGGTCCTTTTTTTGCATGTTTAGTGGCATGTAATTTATTTTAAAATATGGCCATGATAGTTCTTAATATTACAGTTTCTTCAGTCCATCTCTGTCTAATAAAGACCAAGATATTTATTTCACCTATTATAAAATGGAAATAAATTGATTTTATTTTGATCCTTCCATGCAGAAGTAAAAGATCTATCCCGAGCACCTGGTGCCTTTGTGATAGTTATGGACTGATAACTATGTTTTTGTTTAAAAGTCTTTTGTTTTTATAACATTACTTACTGAAAGCTAGGTGAAAATTTTAAACTAACTGGAAAATAAATACCTTCGTGATTTAGTCTAATTGCACTGTTGCACATGTTTATATGAATGTCCAGCAGTGGTTTTGTTAATATTTGCTAAATAATGCTCTTAAAATTCATCTAAAAATTGATAAAGGATTAGTGTTGCAGGTCCAACAAAGAGGATCTAAAGAGTATCAGTTGGTTGATATTAAATCTCAGGCTTTACAAAATGTGATAGAAAAGAATTCCACTATTCCAAAGAGTTGATGCTTAGTCTACATCAATATTAGATGAATTATTGTTGAATGTAAACACAGCAAAATTTTAAACGAATGTGCTGTTTGTAAAGTATGATGAATTATTAGTACTGTATGTTCATAATTTCATACATGTACCGATCACTATTATAATCTTAAAAACTGAAGTCAATCACATGTAAAATTTAACGTCTCGGAAATATTTATTTTTAATAGGAAGAACCACCTATTATGACAATTGTGAATTTTCAAACTAAAACATTGTTCAACACTGAAAATCTACTGTAAACGGAAATTTTCTGTAGGACAATCCATAAAACATCTGCAACATGAAGTTTATAGATAGAGATCAGAGCTGAATGGATTGTGTGGATGTAGCATAATGGGATGTATTCAGCAAAGTTGTTCTGCTCCCTAAGCACTTTCTGGATGTAATGACTTCAGTAGTTTACATTGCCCCTTCAATCTGTTCTTAAACATATACATTTGTATAAATTTAGCTGAAATTAAAAAAAAATCACTGCAATACACTATATATAGTACTAACAGAGTGGATGAAAATGGCAAAGATAAAGAATATATGCTTTTGCCTTCATTGTCATCTGATCGGAAGAAATCTCATCTAGTATACTGCTCATTTGGTACTTTTTAAAATGTTTGGACAGTTTTCTCTCAATATATGCATCCATTTTGGATTACAAAATGATATAGTTGTTGGCTATAAAATGTGTAGCATAATTATTCAAAACACTACAGGATATAAAAAATTCAAGGCAACATAGCTAATAATCTGATTACCGTACTCTAATTTTTGTTAGTCAGAAATGTTCCTACAATAATGAATAGGGAAGGGTTTCTTACGAGGTTCTTCTACTCATTGTGCCTTACCTTTTAATATTTTTTAGAATTTGCAAATAAGATGTTTCTTTTCTTGTAAATGCATTAAAATGTATATTTAATATAATTATAATAACAGTCGAGTCCATGGATGTTGTTACAGGACTGACAATTGATGTCAGATATCTGATATTGGGAGCAAGAACAGTGCCATAATGTTCTTCCTATGGAACTGATTACAAGATCTAATCTGCACTGAGTTTAGCAGGATTTGATCAGTTGTATAAAATTAACAAGACAGTCTTTTTTTAAAAAACTGTATTCTGTTTATTGCTATTTCATATTTAGACACTCAAGGCTTCCAGTGTAAAACATGTCATACTTATTCTCCTAGCTTATTTATGCATCATCATTTTACATTTCATAACAGTGCTTTACCCAGTCTTAGATTTATTGTGTCATTCATCTTTAAAGCTTAGGAAAACCAAAATTTAGCTAGAACATAATAAGCTTAAGACATAGTTTAAAAAACTGTACCCAATACAGGCAAAATGACAATACATACCTGATTATTATCCAAGCATTTTAACTTACCATGGTTTATATTTTTGGAATTTTATATCAACATTCTTTAACATGGGATCTAAACAGATAACAGAGCCATATTGCTACAACTAAATTCAACACTTCTGAATGACAACTGGTTGGGGAGACTGACTTATACACATAGTGGTTGATATATTAGTCTTCTGTGGAAATGACTGTTATTTGACTTCATCAATAGGGCCAGCTAACAGGTACTATGTACTTGTTAATTTTCAGAATTAGGTTGAACATTTGTAATGACACACAGAGAGAAACGTAACAGATTTTGGATTTTGTTTTAGCAAAGGTCATTCAACAGTATAAACTGAAATATTTCAGAAAATTTCTGAAGGATATAACTTGATTAAATGCAGTATGGATTGCTACCATAGGTTCTGAAATGATTTAAATAAACATTAATTTACCAACAGCTCTTTTTAACATTTACTAACAGGTCTTCAAAACCTCAACTGAGGTTCATTTTAATTTTTTTTTTAAAAAAAGATGTCCATCTGGAGTTAGATGGAAACTTCAGTGAAATGTGCAATGAATTTGCTATTCAGTATCAAGCAGTCACTGTATCAGTTGGGCATATCTCCAATAATACAATCTATTACTGTTAAATCATGTATCAAGAAGATCTGTTGTACTGTCATTATCACTGGCCACAAGAACTTCTCTGTTTTCATAAGTCCAGAAGCCATTAAGATCAATTAAAATACTAGTGACTGTATCTCCTTGACTACTATTGATTAAATCTTGAAGTGAAATCTTGTAAGGATCCTTAGGTTTTACCATATCAAAGATTTCATCCTAGAAAAAATAAAATTTAACAATTTATCTATTAGAGTCTCATGGTATAAGCTTATACATCCATTAAAAAACAGGTTATTTAATTAAACTAAATGTTCCCTTCTTATACGTTTTTGTTCTTATGAACAATAGAAGACTACATAGCACAAATACAATGTATACTAATATGCAATAAATAAGGAAGATCTGAATGGAAATATATAAGCTCCATTAATAAGGTAGCAAGGGATAATTTTTTAACTGCAGACCACTGAGATAACAATTGGAAGCTTCTTAGGTAAAAACTTCAATTCATTAAATGTATAAGGGACGAGAGGTAAAACATAACCAGATTTGCAGATTCTGATAGCTAATCTCAGAGTAATTCAGCCTTTATGTGCAGGTGATTACCTACGCTGGTCTACTCGGAACTCCACAACTGGATTACTGCAATGCACTCTACATGAGGCTGCCCTTGAAGACAATCAGAAGCAACAAGTGTTACAAAATGAAACTGGAAGCGTTAATGGGCACCTCTTAGTATGGCTATTGCCTTCACTGGTATGTGAACTGGTATTGATTGCCAGTTGGTTTCTGGGTGCAATTCAAGGTTACCTACAAAGCCCTTTACCTACAAAGCCCTTTACGTCAGGGGGCCTGGATATCTGAAGAACCACCTATCTCCAATAATTTCTGCTTCCCTGGTATTTTCTGGCAGAATTGGTATGCTCCAGATCTCTTTACCTATGTTAGTGATGGCTAACCTTTTTGCCATCGCATACCAGAAGAGGGAGGGTAGGGGAGGGTCGCGCACATATGTGCCCATGCGCATGTACACGCAACCATCACCCCTGCTCCTGGCACATGATGGCTGGTAGGCCCGTTTTTCTTTCTTACCTGGTTCCAGATCCTCTCTATTTATCTGGGAAGGGCGAAAACAGCCTTACCCACTCCCATGGAGGATATCCAAAGGCTTGAAACGGCTCATTTCCCAACTCCCGGTGGAACAGGAAGTGACATTTTTTGCTGTCCCCAGCCTCCAGAGCCTCTCTAGGAGTCTCTAGGAGCCTCTGGAGGCTGGGGACAGCAAAAAAGTCACTTCCTGTTCCACTGGGAGTTGGGAGATGGGGCCTTTCAGGCCTCCGAGGGAGTGGGAAAGACTGTTTTCACCCTTCCCAGATAAATAGAGGATCTGGAGCCAGGTAAGAAAGAAAAACAGGCCTCCCCCGCACAGGCCCTCCAGAGGCAGGAAACAGCCTATTTGCCTACTTCTGGTGGGCCCAGAAGGCCCAAAAATAAGCTGGCTGGTGCGCGCATGCACCCCAGAGCTGAGCTGGCATGCCCACTAATATGGCTCCGCGTGCCACAGGTGGCACGCGTGCCATAGGTTCGCCATCACGGACCTATGTAGTTGTATTTTTTAAATGTCTATGGGAGTAGGAAAGTATAATAAACTTAAATAAATAATTACCTTAAATAGTAGATAGTATAACTTCATGTTGTTTTTTTAAAAAGATATTGTAATTCAAACAAATATAGCCAGAATGCAACCCTAAGAAAACTATTTCTGCTTGTGCAATGAAATCAAATTTATGTAACCACAAAATATGCAGATTCCAGTATACAGTATATGTAACCATATTACTGACTATCAGATAAGTACTTCAAAAGTAAGATCACTAAGTATTGCACACAAATACATTTTGATCAGAATTCTAACCTTCACATCTTGAAAAGAAACTGGATCTTGTCCATGGATTTTCATTTGGTCTTGAATAGCCTACAAGGATAGAAATTAAGGAGATAAATAACATTTTAAAATTGAGGATGTACACAATGAAGTAAGCTTAATTAGAATTGCAATAGTTGGGCAATTTTGCAAAGATGCAAAAGTGCAAAGATGTACAGGTACAAAATACTGTAGTAATTGTGATGACAATTAACATTGATTTGAGCATTGGACATAGCATTTTACAATATTCTATACAGTAAAGCTTATATTATCTATCTATTCATAATATTTAAGGAACCTATATGTCCCACTACCAAGAGATTTAACTTGAAACATAGCAGAATGAACTTGAATTCAGAGCATATAGTATTAATTAATTAATTAATTAATTGGTTCAATTTATATGCTGCCAGTCTCCGGAGACTCAGAGCGGCTTATAATGCGTTAAGCAATAGCCTTCATACTTTTGTATATACCTGCTTAGTAGGGCTTTTGGATCCCCCTAAGCGGTGTTCTTTTTTATACAAAGTCAGTTTATTGCCCCCACACTCCGGGTCCTCATTTTACCTACCTCGGAAGGATGGCAGGCTGAGTCAACCTTGAGCCTGGTGAAATTTGAACTCGCAGTAATTGCAGGCAGCTGGCATCTTAAGTGCTACTTAACAGCCCTTTAGTCCGCTGCACCAGCAAGGCTCTTAATATATCATTAATATCAATATTAATGATATTGATTCTGGCCAATATCAATTATTTAGAAAACTATGGACCTGTGTTCGCTTTAACTCCTTTCAGGAATAGCATGGGTTACATTCAGGTCTTGTACTACAAAATATGTAATCAATTTTACCAAGAGAAAAAAGACTGACCATCTGCTCAATCTATTTGCAATCATTCCTAACTCTTAGCCCATTAAAAAAAAAAAAAAGAACAGAGCAGCATGTCTCATTGTTAAAATAAGCTTTTAGCCTCAAATTTTCAGCCTAACTATTATGTGTACGCTGGCAGAAAAAAATAATTGGAAAATGAAGGGCCAAAGTGTTGTTTATTACAGAGGAATTAATCTGCTTCATGCTGCTAAAAAACCACAGTTCCTGATGTAGTTTAAACCTGCAGAGCGTTTATTATAAAGACTTTAAAAAGGTTCCAGAGTTTGGGGGAGGTGACAGTAAAAACCTTTCACTGAATTAGACTATTCTTGGGTCATTCACAATGTAATATTTTTGTTTAGTAGCCACCAAATTGGAGGAACAATATTACGTGACATCCTGGGGAGGATTGGTGGCATGGGACAGATTTTACAAATAATAATTAATGCTGCTTAATTCCTTGAATCTTAATAAAATGTATTCATATCTTGTGAATATAACAGTGAAACCACTCATCACCATTTCCAAAAGTATTGCTTATTAATTATGAATATTCTGTTTGCTGAAAATAGAAAAAAAGATTAAGTCAACTACATTCATATTGATTTTGTGAAGGCTAGAACATTATTTCCAGTCTTAATATTTATACTGATAGATCTCTGTGAAACTGTTGGTTGATTCATTAATCAGTGTAGCTTGTGAAGTACTTATTTTTCTGGGATTAGTAAGTATCAACTGTAAATTTTGTTAATCTGAATTATTTCCCAGTCAAGTCAGCAAAACAAATTAGAAAGGGCAATTTAAAATTTACAATAAAAGCTATCATATAATCAGACAGCAATTTAAGCTCTTCTCTCACAGCAATAGCTAAAAAACATATTCTGTTAACCATTAGGGGTTATTAGCAATTCTTTCCTCAAAAATGAAACTGGGCTTATTGATTTTTTTTTAGAAAAACTCATGTTTAATTACAAGCACAGCAATATGGTACTATAATGTAAGATGTTTTAAAAGTAACTCTGAATTTTTTTAATGTAAAATTTTAAATGATTAAACATTTGTTGTATTTTGACAAAAGTCTTGTAATAAATAGACGTACTTTAAAGTAATCACCAACTGGTTTCTAAGCAAAGGCACAATGGTTATAACAACACATGTACAAAAGAATGACCTACCTTTACAAAAAGGACTTACCCTAAAAAAATAATTAAGGGAAAAGACATTCAGGTATCCTTTGTTCTCTATATCAAGCAATTTGAAAATATACTGCAAAGCTGCAGGTTCCTTTCTGTTTTCTAATGCAAGTACAAAGTCCAAGTACGTCTTATAGTCCTAAAAGCAGATGCAATCATGTTTATTATAGTCCTCTTTTAAAATTGATTTTGCAAGCAAACCATAATTGATGACTATTTCCTTGTAGGAGAGCAGTTACTTTTTAGTGAAAGTCAGCATGAAATAGAAATGGCCATTGAAGGGGGAAAAAGTGAACAGAAATTGCTTTTTTTAACTGGCTAAGCAACATCCCCATAGATTTCTATCAATGTTACAAGGGAGCTGCTCAGAATTCAAATTAAAGAAACAAATCTCTACACAGTAGATTAATCTATTGCTACTTGTCATTCCACTGATGAAAGCTAAACAGTTATTAGGTTAGGACATTTTAAAAAATTTGATTAAGAAATTTGCTATATTTTTTTTTAGCATTTAACAATCTATTGTTAATGGCAATAGTTCTGCAGCTTTCTACTGGATTCTAATCTTGTATGAGCTTAGAATAAATTTTCTAGCAAAAACTGAATACAATTTTAAAATTCCTAAAAAGCATATAGATATCCTATTATATTCATTCTCTATAAGAAGTGTTCTTGGAGTTAATAACAATCAAATTCCATCTAGAAAATTAAAAGTATGGTATATATTAAAAGTAAATTCTATATTCTACTTTAGACTCATTATGGTTGTGTATTCATGTCAGTTACTTTCAGATTATAAATTGTTCACTGTTCCTGGTTTTGGCAGAAAAAGAGAAATAATGAAGAACTCACTGTCCTCTCTTCACAATGAGATTTCTTCTTCTCATTAAGAATGCAAAGTCAGTTATGAAAAATACCATGTGTGGGTTTCAGCTGCCAGTGAAAAGTGAATGTTTCTTTCATTCTATTTAGTTAATATGCATTTTATGTTACAATCTTAGAAACTAAAGAAAATCAATTAAAAAACAAATATTGTTTCTTGAAACACAGTATAATACTGCTATCTATGAGGGGAATACCATTTCTCCATCATAGGTCAGACACTCCTGGAAGACCCGATCCAAAAAGATGTTAGTTAGTGTCCCTGTTCCATATCGAGACAATTCTTCTTTGCTAAGCATGCCGTTGTGATCTTTGTCAAGATTCAAATATTGGCCTGCAGAGGATGGGAAAAGGGGGGAAATATGAAAGGGAGAAATGTATTTTCTGTACCATTTTACAGTTAAAAGATAATGAGAAAAGATTAATAAAATTTATTATACAAGTTTCATAGTATAATATATGCCAGAACAGAGAAAAAACCTCTAATTTTCAATTTTTGGAAAAGGAGTTTTTGTCTTGAGAAGTTTATAAAGATCTGTTATGAATGTTAGAAACCCATGTAATAAAACAAAAAGTGTAGAAGCACTGGTATTTACCAGTGAGAACTACTAGCCAGCAAGTCATATTCTGTTCAAGAAGCTACATTCCAAGACGTTCTGTGTACTACATTTTAATCTGCTCTGGTTATTTGCACTCACTGAATATGTTCAGCCCTAATTAAGCTATCTGGTATGTCAGAGCGGCAATCAGCCCCATTACCTTGTGTGGGGTAATTGCCCTCAATTTGAGTTGGATCGTGACTTTTTCCTTGTGTATACTCTTGAAAAATAAAACCAGAATACATCTTCTAATTAAACTCAAATTTATTGTAAAGAAATAAACAACTCACTATCTAAAATAATTACATTTTGGCAAAGATCCCAGCCTGGGACCTTCCCTGGCTGGAGAACAAAGGAAAGTTTTCAGAAGAAGAGAAAGGAATGCGGACATGCACAGTAGATACTGATAAGGATTTGGCAAGCTACGGTAAGTCTGAAAGTCCAGAAATAAAAAGCTCTGCTGATAAATACAAAAACTCAGTGACATGGTATTCTGCCCATTAAGATTTGTTTGTACTTATGCAAAGTAAAACCAATAGCATCCAAAGAAAAATTAACAGTAGGTTTGGTAGACAAAACCTCACGGTTTATTAGATTATTATATAAAAATTTTTGGTAAGGAATTATGTCTGGCTGACATCTTCAAAGGAAAGCAGAGATGCCACTACTGAGAATACAGGCTGGAAGATGGATGTTGCTCTGGAAAATCTCCCTGGACCAAAGAGAGGTCATGAGATAACCCACTAGCATTCCAATTGGTTGCTCTTCATGAAATTGCAGAAATGAAGGTTTTTCAATTAGCCAAGGAGCTGAGCTGAACTGAAAGCAGCCTATCCCCCTCCCCTTTTTGGAATTATAAAATAAAAAGAGACTAAATTGAGGACCAGATGTCCTACCTGACTACCTGTGGCATACCTTTTGTTATGTAGAGCCTGACAATTAGATGCATTCTTTAACAATTGAGAAAAAGTATTCCTACAAAGGTCTGGTTTCTTTAAGTATCTTAGTTCAAATGTATGCCAAAGCACTTTTGTCAAAGACAAAAGTAATAAAAATACAAAAATAAGAAAGGAACTCTCCCCTTTATCTATTTAAACATTTCCTTAAGTCTTCTTAAAGTTTTTTTGCAAAAAATTCTTGGGGAGAGCAGGTGTGGTAGTCACTAAGGTGATTGTGGTGTCTCATTCAATGACCATCACAACTTGTGACTATAATGGGTAGGCTCCATTAAAGACATAAATTGAGGACTACCTGTAATGAATCTGACTATGACTTTTGTTGCTATGGTGATACGAACTGTTGTAGCTTGAAGTTACAGAGAAAGTGAAATAAAAGAGAAACTCGCCTTTTGCTTGATGGGAGATACTCTCACTTTTGGATTATAATAACATGACAATTACAAGAAAAACAGCAGGAGAGGGTAGGAGTAGATTGTTATGGCAGCCTCTAAAGAAAATAGTTATACAGGATTTGTTTCAGAGATTATTTGAACAAATGGAAAAGAAGCTTTTGAAAAAAGTGGATGAAAGACTTTTAAAGATGAAAGAGAAGATGAAACAAGAAGTTTAAAAGATGTAAGATTGTATATAGCAAGTTTCTAGGGAGGGTAAAACAAACCAACCATAAAGTGGAAATTTTAGCGAGTAAGACAGAAGTTCTAAAGAGTTGAAAAAAGAATTAGGTAATCTGGCTTTTTAGAATTGAGAAAGAATTTTTGTTTGAGAATTAAGCTATTCTATATGTCTAAAAAGATATCAGAAAATATATTAAAAGCTTAGCCAACACATAGTTTTTTTAGATATGTTAAGATAGGAAAAAGTACAATTATTGTTGGAGAGAATTTCTGAAATTAAAATAAATGTTCTATTTAGAATGTTATTTTTGCAATAGTGGCGAATATCTGTAACTCAGGTGTAGGATGAGGGCGACGGTTCATTTTCTGAACGTATACGTTTTTTTCCAAATGTTTCATTACCAGGTTAAGTAACATCTTCAAAGGAATTTAGGAGATGTCAGTGACACTAATATCCCCTAAACTCGGCTGAAGATGTTACCTAGCCTGGTAACGAAATGTTTGGAAATAAACCTACAAGCTTGAAGAATGAACCTTAACCCTCAATGTTATTTTTGTTTTGGGTAGTATCAGTTTTGACAATAGATGCATTATTTAAACAATGGAAGAGGATATATATCCTCTTCCCTGGCAAGGGAAAACATTTCAGGATAGGGATCATTCCCCAAGATAAATAATGGTAGCAGAAGGCTGAGCATGGTACAAAGGTAGTAAAAATCAGGACTTCTGGGAAATAGGTGAAGTTGTTTATTTCCCCCCCCTAACTAGGTTTTGCTATAATACCATTAGTTCTGATGTAAACTTAGTAATTTATGAGGTCCCTCTTTATGCCCTACAAATGAAAGTTCATGCAGAAAATATATTTCAAACGCATGCAACATACCATAAACCCTCAAAGCAGAAGGAGCAGAAAACCAATTTGTTTCTTGACTTTCTTTAGAAAGTTCTTCATCACGTAACTGAATGGATAAGGAAATATTAAGTTAACTATCAACAAATGTAAAGGACAAGTCAAAAGTCAAAAGTATATTTTAAAAATGTCTACCTCTAGTAAGTCATCAAGGAAGCTGCAGGCTAAAATATCCTGTATTTTTATCTTCCCTGGAAAAGAAAAAATAATGCTTCTTTGACTAGTTAATGACTGTGATATTTTAGGCTTAAGCAAGGTAACACTCAAGTTATGCTGAAAGGAATGCAAAAGAAACAAATCGAATTTTGACCTATTACTTCAGGTTGTGAAAAAGCAGAAATCTTTTAAAATTAGTTATAAATAATTAACACTTCAAATTAATTAAAATACTATAAAAATATATTTCTAGGTATTATTTTTGCCAAAATATTTATTTTTAACAAGAAAGAAAAATGTTCATGTCATTGAAATAGATTGTTGCTTTCATTATTAAGAGCTCCTAATATTGGTCAATTTTATTTAGTTTATTTTTTAAAAAAAAATTCCTTTCAAAGCTTTCTTCACTATTCCTGCACTACATTAGGCAGGGGGAAAATAATTCCATTCTCCACTAGATTTCTGGGGTGGGGGAATAGTAAATGTCTATTCAATTTTAATGCAGCTTCCTTATTTCTAAAGGTGTAGAACAGAATGGGGAACACCTATGGTTATATTTGGAAAAGTCAGAATTGCTACTGAAATCAGAACAATGAGATTTGAGACCTACTACAGCAATTACAATCTCATATATTACTATTATCCACAGTCAGAACTACTTTAGGTAGGTATCACAGGTGAAGTAACGGTCTTGAATATATAGTTTATTCCACTGCTAGTTATAAATGCCTTTTATGCCAGTGTAACCTGAACCAGTTAATTCCCATGCAAATAACTGTTTTTTCATTTACTTCAGTAAGAAAGAAAGTCTGTATGCAAAGCTCATCCCTAAGTGAAACAGCTGCTATTGTAATAGCAAATGGTAAAACTGAAGGCGTGGGTGTCATGCCAAATTCTTGTAAATATCTGTACTGAAGCCACAACAGTCCAACTATTTCCCACAAACATCATCATTAATTTATAATTTGGCATCTCAAAAATGTGAACAAGGAAATTTTCATTTATCAATGACAGCTTTAACATACGAAAAACATAAAGACTAAATCATCAGCAAATGCCTGTAGTTTATATTCTTCTTTTTTAATTCTAATACCTTTTATCTATTCATTTTGTCTTATATTTCTATTTAATACCTCTAATGTCAACACAAATAATAATGGTAATAGAGGACAACCCTGTCTTGTGCCTTTCATAATATTAACCTTCTCTGTCATATCTCCATTTACCATCACTTTTGCTGATTGTTTAATAATTAATTGCTTTAATCATATTTATAAATCTCCCCCCAAAATCCAGTCTGTAGTTGTTTTATCATAAATTGCCAATTCACGTTGGCAATTCTTCTGTGCATCAAGAAACATCAATGCCATTTGTTTTTCTGGGTGTGCTTCATAATATTCCAAAGTATTAAGAATTATTCTCATATTGTTTCTAATCTGTCTCTTGGGTAGGAAATCATTTTAGTCCATGTGTATAAATTCATTTAACAATCTCTTTAATCTATCAGCCATTATTGATGGAAATATAATCCACATTTAACATGGAAATCGGTCTATTGTTCTTTATTTGTTGCAGGTCTATATCTTCTTCTGGTATAAGAGTAATATATGCCTCCATCCACGAGTTTGGTATCTTCACTTCTATCAAGAGTTCATTAAATATTTCCAGCATTGTGTTGCTTATTATATCTTGTAATGTTTTATATAGCTCTGCTGGCAATCCATCTGGGCCTGGCATTTTGCTATTCTTTTGTTTTTTAATCCGCTCTGTTGGTTCCATCATCGTTATTCTTTCCTCTAATGCCATTTTATAATCTTCTGGTATTTTGGGTAATTCAGATTTTTCTAGGTATTGTTTTTATCCTTTTCTTCTGATATTGTCTCGTTTATAGAGTTTCTCATAATAATTCTGTACTATTTTCTTCTTTTCTTTTCTTCTTTATTTTAGAAGAGCCGCAAGCAGTTGGGCCAAAATTAATAGAACAAATAGAAGAATATGGAGAAGTGACAGGGTTGAAAATCGATAAAGAAAAACCAAAAATATTGGTGAAAAATATCACAGAGAAACAGAAAAAGGAATTAATGGAGAAATTGGATATTCAGATTACTAAAAAAGTAAGATACTTAGGAATTCAATTAACAGCAAGGTGTATTACGATTAAGGAGGATAATTACTATAAATTAAAAGGACAAATTAAGACAGAGTTGGAGAGATGGAAGAATCTACAATAATCATTAATGGGAAGAATAGCAACTATTAAGATGAATATATTACTAAGATTGTTGTTTTTATTTCAAACAATACCGATACAAATAGAAAAAAAGTATTTTGAAAATCTTAAAATAATAATGAAATTTATATGGCAAGGGAAAAACGCAAAAATTAATATAAAAATGTAAAATAAAAAAGATGCAAGACTCAGAGGAGGGCTTGGACTACCAAATTGGGAATTATATCATGCAGCAACATTACCATGGAGGAAAGAATGGATTGAATTAAGAAACACAACATTACTGACATTGAAGGGTCATGATCTGCAACTGGGTTGGCATGATTTTTTATGGTATGGGAAGAATAAGATACATAGTTATTTTCAAAGACATTATGTAAGAAATGCTTTATTATCAGTATGGGAGAAAGTTAGAGAAAAACATTATTTGAAAATACAAATATGGCTTTCAACAATGGAAACATTAGTACATCCAAATATTACAAACATGGGGAATATTATTAGATATAAAGATATTTTATGAGAAAAGGGGGAATTGAAAACAAAACAAGAATTAGAAGAACAAGGGATTGATATGGAGTGGTACACACAATTGCAAATACAATTGAGATATGAAAAAGATGCAAAGTTATACGGTTTTTATTTGGAGATGACAGAATTAGATGAGATACTCACAGGAACAGATGAGAGAATGATTAAAAAATTGTATAGTTTCTTACTTTCTATTAATTTAGAAAATCAAGTAAAAGAAACATGGGCAAAAAACTTTGGATACACAATAGAGTTAGATAAATGGCAGCAACTATGGGAAAGAAACTATAAGTTAACAATGGCAACAGCATACAAAGAGAATTTATATTAAATGTTTTATAGATTGCATATGTCACCGGAAAGATTGGCAAAAATGTTTAAAGATAAATCACTAAGTGTTGGAAATGTCACTAGACACCGGGATCGTATTATCATATGTGGTGGACATATGCAGAAGCGAGAAATTATTGGGCAAAAATTCAGATTTAGTTAAAGAAAATGACTCAGCAACATACTGATTTAAAACTGGAGCTGATTCTGTTGGGTATTTTACCTGAGAAAATTAGTAAAGAAAATGCATATTTGATTATTCATGTACTAACTGCAGCGAGAATCGTATTTGCACAAAATTGGAAAGCGGAAAAAATCCCTACAGAAGGAGAGGTAATTAAGAAATTAGAATGTGCAGAAATGAATAAATTAACATTAGAAATTAATGGGAAGGAAGAATCAGAATATTACAACATATGGGGGCAATTTTATTATTGGATAGAAAATGAATATGGACAAAAAGCGGTGCAAAATTAAATAAATCCTGAAAAGAAAATGTTTTAACAGATATATTAAACTGAAATGTAAAAGCGAAGAAATATAAATATTATGATGACACAAAATTTGTATCCAGATGACACACTGAATGATAAATGATGTAATGTTTGTTTTTTTAAAAAAAACATAATTTTGATCACTGTGCTTTGCATAAATTCAACCAACTGACAGTGATGATTTAGCGATTACCGGTATATTGCTACAAAAATGTGTCAGACCAAAAACATACCTAATTAACTAAAATCCCTTCCTGGCTGAAAGTTTCAGTCAAAAACTAAATTAGTACCCAATTTATCAGATTTATCAGCAAGCCTTCATCTTATCAGAAACACATTAATACAGCCAAGAAATACTGGAAGCATATGTTTCCAATTTTTACTATAGTTTAGAATAATTCCTTAATCTGGGGAAACTGAGTTAGTCTTCATAGTTTCAATAATTATGATTTATTGAAGCAAGATAGTTTCAATCTAGCATTATTAGATTTAAAATTAATCACTGAACAATCTTAGAAACAATCTTTTAATTTTTTCTTGATACCTATACATGAAAAGAAAGGTGACCAGATCATATCAAGCCATATTCAAAACAGGCATATATTTGTATAGTTTGGATTACATTACTGGATTCAAATTTTTAAAAAAGATGAGTAATTTAAACCTACCAGTTCTGAGAGGATCTAAAAAGAAGAAAAATTTTCTGACAGCAGTGCATACATAAAATGAGTAAAAGGATTTTTCTAAACCATCCAACTGTGGCAAAGTGGGAATGAGTTCCAATATATAATTTTCTAAATCCTAAAAAATTAAACAAGAAAATGTATATTTATACCATGTCATTATGATTAAATCTGAAACATTTTACATTTATTCCATAGTTTGTAGAAGGAACAGAGACTCTTTTTTTTTCTCTTAAGAGCTTTCATAGTTTTTGCATCTAAAGAAGGGCTGGCAATATCTCTGGTCCTCTACTGACCTTGCAAGTCACATAATGCACAAACATTATGTATCCGTTCTCTGATGTGTGCACAATTTATGGGGAGGTGTATAAATCGTCCTTGACTTACTACCATTCATATAGTGACCATTCGAAGTTACAGTGGCACTGAAAAAGTTATGACCCTTTTTCATGCTTGGTCATGTGAGCAAAGAGTTCACTTCAGCTCCTGAGGTCATTGGAGGAAACGGATTATCTAAACCCTTTCAGTCTGGCTTCAGGCCTGGCTACAGCATGGAAACTGCCTTGGTCATGCTGATGGATGATCTCTGGCGAGCCCGAGATGGGGGTCATTCCTCCATCTTGGTGCTACTTGACCTCTCAACGGCTTTTGATACTATTGACCATGGTATCCTTCTGGGATTACTAGGGAGTGGGAGGCACCGTGTTATGGTGGTTCTCCTCCTATCTCTCAGGTCGGTCACAATCGGTGTTGGTAGGAGGACAGAGGTCGACCCCAGGCCCCTCGTTTGCGGGGTGCCTCAGGGCTCGGTCCTCTCTTCCCTCCTATTTAACATCTACATGAAGCTGCTGGGTGAGATCATCTGAAAATATGGGGTAATACGCTGATGATACCCAGCTGTATATCTCTACCCCGCATCAATTCAGTGAGGCGGTGGATGTTATATACCAGTGCCTGGAGGCCATGAGGGTCTGGATGGGAGTCAACAGGCTCAGACTTAACACAGACAAGACCAAATGGCTGTGGGTATTGCCTCCTAAAGACCAAGCTGATTGTCCATCCTTGGTTCGGGGTGGGTGGGTGGGGAGTGGAGAAATTGTCCCCCTCAGAACGGGCTCACAATTTGGGTGTCCTCCTAGACTCACAGCTAAGATTAGAGCAACATCTGTCAGTTGTGGCTAGGGGGACCTTTGCACAGGTTCACCTGGTGCACCAATTGCGACCCTACTTGGATCAGGAGGCTCTCCTCAGTCACTCATGCCCTTGTCACCTCACGGTTAGATTATTGCAACGCGCTCTACATGGGGCTACCCTTGAAAAGTGTTCGGAGACTACAGTTGGTCCAGAACGCAGCCGCGAGAGCTGTCGTGGGTGCACCTAGGTACACCCACATTACACCAATTCTCCACGAGCTACACTGGCTCCCTATTGGTCTCCAGTCACAATTCAAGGTGTGGGTTATTACCTTTAAAGCCCTACATGGCTCAGGGTCAGGGTATCTTCGAGACCGCCTTCTACCGCATAGCTCCCAGCGACCAGTAAGATCCCACAGAGTTGGTCTCCTCAAGGTCCCATCAGCTAAACAATGTCGGCTGGCGGGCCCACAGGGGAGGGCCTTCTCTGTGGCTGCCCCAGCTCTCTGGAACCAATTATCTCCTGAGGTCCGGTCCATCCCCACCCTATTGGCTTTCCAAAAAGCAGTGAAGACCTAGCTCTTGCGGCAGGCCTGGGGCCGTTGATCTTGCTGTTGTGTTTTGGCGAGATCCGGCCATGAATGGTGTGAATAGGTTTTAATTGTTTTTAATGGTTTAACTTTTAATGTTTTATATATGGTTTTTAAATGCATTATAAGCCGCCTTGAGTCTTCAGAGAAAGGCGGCATATAAGTTGAACAAATAAATAAAATCAAGATTTGGGCACTTGGCAACTGATTCATGTTTATGATAGTTGCAGTGTCCCAGGGTCATTTTGTGACCTTCAGACAAGCAAAGTCAATGGGGAAGCCAGATTCACTTAACAACCGTATTAAAAACTTAACAACTGCAATGAGAAAGGTCGTAAAATGGGACAAAACTCAATTAACAAGTATGTTGCTTAGCAACAGAAATTTTGGATTCAATTGTGGTTGTAAGTTGAGAACTACTTGTAATTGTCAAAAATATCTGATAATATAGGACTCCATTTGTGAGAGCTGTAGCGCAGTGTTATCCTGTTTAGTTCAAAAAAAGCTAAGTTAACTCTACAGTCAATATTCCTTGGAATGCAGGGTGGTTAGATAATTACATATTATCAGTCAATCATTAATTAATGCTATGTGAACAATACTGTCCCATAAACAATTATATTGCAATTTTATTTGTTAATCAAATTTGTACTCTGTTACAATTACAGTACTCCGGTGGCTTACTTGAAATCTTTCTGATTATATATAAACAGATGATTATTAAATCTGTTCCCTTCGACTGGTCTTTTTAAATAAAGATAAAGACAACAGAAATCATTTCAGTTACATTAGATAACCATATCAATTATTATTCCTCACTTACTGATTCTCTGAGGTAACCTTGTCCAGCCACATCATATAAACTGAGGCCTATTCTTGTCTGGTACAGCCATACTGTGAAGCAGATTAAAAAATACCCAAAGTAAAATAAGGTATAGTAACAAATTGAAAGAACATTAGAAAGATATTGATATTCACAAGTATTTCAACAAAGGCAAACTGGATACTTCCTATTTAAATTACTTACAAATAAAAATTCAAAAATCTGTTAAAGCAAATTGTACAAATTCAAATACCATATGTATATATACCAGTAGTTCCAGAGAGTTGAATATTATCTGGCATTCCTATGTTTCAATTTATAAATTTCCTGAGATCCACTATGATTTCTGCCTTGCTTAACTGATGACCATCCTGACTTCCCTTAAGATATCCAAGTTATTCAAAAGACTAGTTCACAAATTATCATTTGTATTTTATTATACAATTGTTACATGTGAACCCATCATTGTGACCTATACAACAAACTACAGTTAAACCAACCATAATTTAACTCAATCTGTAAACAGAAAATTAGTTCTACGTGAAGTATTACTCTCATCACTGGAAGATGTATGAAGAATAAGAATAACTTTAGACTTAGAATAACTTTTGTCACTTTGAATGTACACTGATCGGCATACATTAAAATGAAATTTCATAGCATACAGCTCTAAAAGGGTCTCCACCTCTAATATACACTATATAAACATGACAAAATAAATAAATACAAAATTATGCATATATGAGTCAAGATAAGAAAAGTATGCAAGGCTTTAGAATACCTTCCAACCTTTTCATTCTTAGTAGTCATAAGAAGGATATTCCGCACAATAAAACAATGTTTTTGGCTTTGTTTCTTTATGTTTGCCCTACATCTAATTTTTTTTGACTCACTAGGTCATATTTGATTGTTACTAAGCCATTATTGTGATTCTGGCATGGGTACATATATTTGCAAAGTAGCTTTATTTATTTTTTTGTTTGTTTGTTTTTCGAATTTCTGAACCATCAGAAATTTGGTAGGAGGAAAAAAGTATGAAACAGCTGAAAGAAGCAGATTTAATTGATGTGTAAAATTCACTGGCACACATCTGGCAAGAGAAAAGAAAACATAGCACTGTTGTATTTGTTGGTGGGTTTCTACTGTCTTCTTGTTGGTTCTGAGTATGTTCGCATGTATATTCTACCGGGAAGCAAAAGGAGACTGCATATGCTCTGTCCATGAACAGGAAAGAGGAGAGGGCTTAGAATGATCCATTCTAATGTGTCCTCAGAGGGACACATTTTTTTCCTGGAATTTTTCCTTGCAGCTTCTACCCATACCCAACCTGTTTTCAAATTTCTTCTTTTATTTTTTCGCTGGCTTCTGTCATCATCATCATTATTATCATCATCTTTTTCCAACATTTCATTGGATTAGAAAGAATAAAAGTAGTAAAAATGTGAATAGTCATTATAATTTACTATTACAATAACAGTCTAGTGAACCACAGTATTGAGAACAGTGATATTAATGAAGTATAACAAGATAATGATGATGTGATTAAAAATTATGATAATTTAATATTATCACATATTAGATTATGATTAAAATAGAAAAATATGGACAATACTGATTACCATCATTTTGGTCTACTCAGCCAGCTCATGCCCACTTTTAGGAAAATGGTTTTTAACACAGTTTAAAACAGAATGCAGTCCCAAACCACTTCTACTTTATGGAATCTAATAATACAATATGCATTATTATAGATCTTGTTACAATGGATCAAAAGGACTCACCTTTTCTCATGACATAATTGAAAAACTGCATGATAGATATTCTTCCATAGGGATCATTATGAAGTAATTTAGCAAAAATTTTAGCTATGAAGAATTGCCTATGAAACAGAAATTTAGTACTGAAATTTTGAAGATGTAATATCTTTGCAGTTTGAATGTTAGTTAAATAATGAATAAAGGAATAAAGGAATAGAAATTTATATTCTGAATATAGTACTTTCCAATAGCACTTAGACTTATATACCACTTTACAGTGCTTTACAGTCTCTAAGCAGTTTACAGAGTCAGCATATTGCCCCCAACAATCTGGGTCCTCATTTAACCGACCTCAGAAGGATGGAAGGCTAAGTCAATCTTGAGCCTCGTGAGATCTGAACTGCCAAATCGCAGTCAGCCAACAGTCAGCAGTAGTAGCCTGCAGTACTGTACTCTAACCACTGCGCCACTGAGACTCTTCAGAAATATATTTCTGATATTCTGACACAACTTGAGGGGAACATTTATCAATCCACTTAATTTCATAGAACCCCACCTATCTGTACTTTTATACTTTTCCACACAATTTATGTATAACTTGAAATTGTTCATTCTGTTTTCCTATCTTTGATACATTAATATCCAAATCCATATTCTAAATAGATCATACAATCTATCAAATATTCACTGCTAATTACAAGTAGCCCTTGTATTTAGCAACCATTCCAATTATGACAACAATGAATGACTGGTGCTTACGACCAGTCCTCAAGTTTGAGCTATTCCACTACTCCTGTGGTCACATGATCACAATCTGGACGCTTAGCAATTGCCTTGCACTTGTGATGGTTGGTGCCCCTCAGTCACATGATCACAATTTGCAACCTTTCCTGCTGGCTTCCCTCAAGGAAGGAAACCAACAAGGTTGCAAGTTGCTTCAGTAAGTCTCATCCACCTGGGCATCTTTGCGCACTATCCCCAAACCTTAGCAATAGCAATAGCACTTAGACTTACTCCATTTCACAGTGCTTTACAGCGCTTTACAGCTGTCTCTAAGTGGTTTACAAAGTCAGCATATTGCCCCCAACAATCTTGGTTCTCATTTTATCAACTTTGAAAGGATGGAAGACTGAGTCAACCCTGATCGGTTAGGATCGAACTCCAGTCTGAGGACAGAGTTAATCTGCAATACTGAATTCTAACCATTGTGCCACCAGATTCTCAGCTTTGCTGAGCTCGCACTACCTCACCACCCACGTACCCTCCCTTAGTTTTTCTGTGCTAACATTGTGCCTCTCTACTACCTATGAATGCTCATACACCCTCCCTGAGTATGGCTTGCGTTCACAGTGTTTTCCCAGCCATTCATGCACCCTCTCTCACCCTTGCTCACTTGTTAGCAGCCACCTGAAGCCCCACCATGTTTGTGCTGTGCCTTTTCGGCCACCTGTGGATCTCCCCTGTTCCCTCTCCCACCCAGTAGCAGCCACTAATCTGCCTATGAGTTACCTGAGATTTTCAACTTCCAACCACCTTTCCAAGTGACTTTGGTTGTTGGAAACTGGCAGGAACTTCTGGGGAGATGTTTTGCTTAATGAATCACAATTCTCACTTAATAATAATAGGGACTTCAGGGATTGCCATTATTAAGTGAAGTGATCAGGTAGTACACTTTATAATTGCATTGCTTAGTGATGGAAATTCTAATCTTAATTGCTGTAGTAAATCAAGAACTACCTGTATTCAAGTTCGCAGCTAACAAATATTGGCTGAATACAAAATACATGCACAATCATACCCCTGACCAACAAACACACAACAAATATTACTATAAGTGCACCTTAGACATTTGTCTCTTAATATATAAGGTAATCCAGAATGCTCAACTAAACCATTCATTATATTTCATATATTCTAATGCATGCTTTCCTTTAATCATAAAACAACTTTGTGACATTCAACAGCTAATATTTATAATCGCTTAAATTGCTCATTCACATGTACTTTTGCCTTCTATTGATAATAAACTATACCTTTATACACACAGACGCACACATATATATTCAGTAATACATTTTCCTTCCCTTCATCCAATCTCAGATCTGAATATTGGCCTAGATGTAACTAAAACACTAAACAAATCAGGCTCCTGTAAATGTTTCAAAATAAAGGTCTTACTTGCACTTGGATCCAGCTTTTTCACCAACTTTCAAGAAGTTTTCATAATTAATCATTGCTTCATCCCCCATCATAGGTGGTATCTGATGTTCATCCAAGAGAAACCACAAATTCTTAAAAAGGAGATTTAAAAAGGATGAGGGAAATTCCACTTAGTGGATAGTAAACGTTTCAAAACAGTAAGGCATATTTTCAGTTTTTTCATACCTGCAATTCTTCATTGTCTAGCAATTCTCTACTTTTTCTCTGCAAAAAGACTGCTCTAGATTCTTCTCTTAATTTTTGTAACAATATTTCATCTTCTGCTGGCAGCTAAAAAAAAGAAAATAATTGTAATTGGCAGCACAAGTAGATTTTGAAACTTGTTTATATAAATGTTATTTGTGCCAGAAGAATTCTTGAAATACAGTGATTCCTTCCTTTTCTTTTTTTCCTCATCTTTGACTGTCTTTTGCCCCTGCCTCATTATCCATTATTGCTAATGAACAACAAAGAATAATTGGCAATTGATAGTACTTACTTCTTCCATTCATCTGTTAACAGTTGCCCCAATTTCTTTCTATAATCTAATAAATCCCCTTTATAGTCAAGGTTTTTCTTTTTTTATTGGTTTAAACAAAGAACAGTGTTGAAAAGTAAAAATGTACAGAAAAAGAAACTAAACAGGAAGCTAGGTATTACCACTTCCATAAAAGTATACCTAAGAGTCTAAATTTATAACTCAAAAAAACAAGGTTAGCATCCATTCTTTTTATGTCCAATACACCCAAGTTCTCCACTGTTTCCATTTGTCTTGCAACTTAGTTTTTTATTCAAATGTTTCAGCTTGTCATGTGCAATTCCCTTATGAGACTGTTCTTAAATTAACATTGCTATTCATATGTCATGTTCATAGCTTTCATTCCTTCTTATTTGATCAAACACAAATTCTTTGGATCCAAAATTGGTTCTTTCTACTGGAACAAATAGGGTGAGTTAGTTCCTTCGGGGTGATAACCTGGTCCCATGTCATAAAGGGCTTTATAGGTAATAACCAACACCTTCAATTGGACCCTTGAATTTATACAAGATAATATCACAAACCTATATGTGCAAGACTATTATAATTTTATTGGACATGATACAAGTTAGCTATAGAATTAATGTATTGTTTTTGTTGATATGGAGCTTCAATCCTGATTCCACTTCCAGTCAGCGTAACTAAAATAATTCTCTTCCTAGTTAAAAAAAACCAGTTGTGTCTAACATTGTAGATAATTCTGTATCTATAGAAATCAGTTTTAAAATCAGTTTTGCGTAAAAAACCCCCGATATTGTTCTAGTATCTTGTTTTTGAAGAAGCTGAAATTTTTGATACCGGTACATTTTGACTATTTGTATCAAAACATCCAACTTATTCCTGCAGTTTTTAAATACCTGACATTTTAGAAATCTAAGACCAGCTAAGACCAGGTTTTATATAATTTTAATGATCTTTGGTGGCTTATTCTTTTTGTTAATTAAATTGTTTTACTATAAAAGTTGTATTTTAAAGACCTTACCTAGAGCAACACTGAAAACCTACCCTGTAATAAAATCGCGGTACGTCCACAAAAGAGGTACTGGCACTTTTTCTTCCTCCTTTCCATTCCAAGTAGTATTTTGTAAACAACTCCATCTCTTCATCCTTCAATTCTTGGTCGCTCCTTTTAGCTAAATAACACAAAACAGAGTATATTACCTTTCATTTATATAGCCTACTTTGTAAAACAAATTTCTATGTGAAAAATAATTTTGATTTGAATTCCATGTACTGATTGGAAACATCTTTCTCTATGAAAGAGAAAGAATAAAGAAATGTCTATAAAATCCTTTTATGCTAACAGCATATGAGGCCCATGGGAGGGAACCTAGGAGAACCTGGTGGGGTGAGAGATGGGAGAGTAGGATGCTGCAGTGCCCTTGTGGTCATAAAGTGAATGATTGCAGTGGCCATAACTTCAAAATGAGGTTTGAGGGGGCAGGTTAGGAGCCTGCCATCCTTTCTAAAGTAGGTAAATTGAGGACCCAGTTTGTAGGGGCAATAAGCTGACTTTATAAAATATACAAAAGTATGAAGGCTATTGCTTAACACATTGTAAGCCGCCCTGAGTCTCCGGAGAAGGGCGGCATATAAATCAAAAAAAAAAAAAAGGTCTGTGGAACTTTGAATGGTTGCTAAGTAACCAGTCAAAAGTCAAGGAGTTGTTGCTTTGCTGCTGATGGTTAATCCTAAAAGACAAGAAGATATCTACCATTTCAATAGCTTTACTGTCAATTGTAAGGCTGCTTGTTGTACCAGTTGTAATTAATTTGGTTTTCCTTATATTTAATTTTAATCCCGTTCTTTCCTGTACTCCTTAGGTTTCATTTATTTTGCAGATCTTTTGCATTTTCAGCAGATCAATGTAATCAGCATAATAGAGGTAATTAATGTTTCTCCAATTTTAAAACCACATCATCTCCCAATTCAACTTTCCTTAATATATATTCAACATATAAATTGAATAAATAAGGAGAGAAAGATGCAGCTTGTTGCAGTCTTTGTCAACTTGGAGCCAGTCTGTTTCACTATGTTCTGTTTGTATTGTGGCTTCCTAACAGGTATGTAAGTTTCTCATAATGAAATGTTCTGGAATTCTCATTTTTCTGAACTTAATGTAATCAAATAAATAAATAAATATGCTGATTCTGTAAACCGCTTAGAGAGGGATGTAAAGCGGTATATCAGTCTAAGTGCTATTGCTATGACAGGGCCATTACAGGGGGCTTTCCTATCTATCTTGTCCTTTCACGCTGAATGGTTACTAGGACAGACAGAGGCCAGTAAAGTAAACTTAATCTCATTCACAATAGGATAATATTAAATTTAATTTGACGCTGCTGTGAAACACGGAGCCTAAAAAAAAAACCCGCAAGTGGCTACAAAAAGCCGTTTTATTCTCCCTCAGATTCCGAGACAGCACAGTATCGCATTACCTCGGGGCAAAACTAGAGAAGCGCCGGGCGGGCGGGCGGGCTGGCCCTCGTTTAGCCCCTCCCCATTTAACAGACACTCCTCAATCACGCGCCACTGGCTAATTTAAAAAAAAAAGTCCCTCTTCTACTCACAGTCGGTACTGACAGTCAGTCGGCTTTTCAGCTCCTGCTTCCAGTCCATCGTCCGTGACGTTCCCGCCTCAGTCAAGTACAACGCCTCCCCCCACTAACCGTCGTCACTATTGGCAACATCCGGGAAACGGCGAACCCGTCAATATTACTCCTCCTTCTCCTCCCTCCAGTTTAAGGATGGGGGCGGGGAGGAGGGAAGAAGCTGCTGTATAACGTACAGCAGAGGTCTTCAAACTGGGCAGCTTTAAGACTTGTGGACTTCAACTCCCAGAATTCTCCAGCCAGCTATGCTTATATTTAATAACCAGCTATGCTGGCTGGAGAATTCTGGGAGTTGAAGTCCACAAGTGTTAAAGCGGCCAAGTTGGAAGACCTCTGGCGTACAGGGAGAAAACGGAAAGCGGGAAGGGGAGGGCAACATGGTTGCTGCCTGCCGGCTATTGGATCTCTACCTACTGCCTGCATAGATCTCACATGCGCTGATCGGCGAATTAGAGGAGAGTGCTTCGATTGGAGGAAATTTCCGGAAAAAGTAGCACGCGTGGTTCCCTTATTACGGTAGCTGCGGCTTTTTCGTGGAGTTTTGACTCGGATTGTCTTCATCGCCCGAACTAAGCTGGCCCTGTTTTAACCTGCCTGTGTAAGACACTATGATATAGTACTACGCTTCGTAGCATGCGGTGTGTGTCGAGAGCTTTAGCTAGCAAGAACCCAACCCTTTGGTAATTTGGGCTGAACTTTTCTGTTCTGGCAGCTCCTGATGTCTGCCAAATATGGCATGCAAGCTAACAAGGTAGATTATTTATTTATTTAAGAAGGGACATTGTAGGAAGAGAGAACCAAGCTTTATTCTATGCTAGCCGGAAATCCGATCTATCTAGCATCCTTTAAGATTAATATGATTATAATGCATAAGCTTTAGCGAGCTCCAGCTAATTGAGTCAGAAGCGTTGGAGTGAACTCAAATCTATAGGGTTGAGGGGAGGGGAGAAAGGAAAGGGAGATTACAGGTACATCATCATTTAACTGTTGTGTTCTTCAGATTTTTGAGATCAAGACTGAAACAAGTAAAGCAATAGCTGAGCAATTTAGCCACCCAGGCCCCTCGATTATAGTTATCAAAGTAACAGTTGCAGAAGAAAGAAACGTCTTTGCTAAAACAAAACAACAAAACAAAACAAAACGGAATGGGGGATCAGTTTAATTTTGAGGCATGATGGCCAAATCTGGCTTATCTTTTCTGATAAGCAACCAAAGTTCATCCTGTGTGGCCTTCCCAGCAGCAGATTAAAAATATTAATGTCCCATTACATCTCTGGTCTCTTTCCAAGGATATTCCCCCTGACCATCTAAATACCTAAATCACATGACAGTCCTTTCATTTAGGAGGACATTCTTTGATGCCTTGCAGTCTTAGAAGGGAGTTATAAAGGCATCCAATTTAGATTAAGGTTTTGCTCATGTGGTGAACAGACTATTGAAACTGTTAAATGTATTTTATTATGCATTTATATACATTATATAAATAGTCGTTATACAGCATTGCCCATTTTATACTGGCCCACAGGGTGGATAATCCCTATTCATTCTGATTAATTTTACTTATTTTACTCTCAGTTATCCATGAATGACTCTGTTACCCTAAGTTAGTTAAATTCTGCTATGACATATGTATGTGTATGTGTATGTATATGATTTATTTTAAACTATTGAGTTAATAAGTGTCTTTATTGTAGTTAAAAGACCAATACATAATAATACTGGTCTCTGACTACAATAAAGATACTCTAATGCTAAATTTAAAAGAAAAAAGGTGGTTGGAACAGACAATACAATTCCTGGATTGTTTCTTTTCAACCTTTGCTGGGAGGTCTTATGTTGTTGAGTATTCCTGTTCAGGTGACAGATTCTAAAAGCAAAATCAGATTCTTGATCCATAGCAGCCCTGCAGGTCTCAATTTTAGGGCTCGTTACAGAGTTAGTTTGCCTCTATAAGTTGATAAGTACTGAAAACTGAGTCTGCGGTAAGTGAGATATCACCATTCTTATTGAGTGCAATTTATAGTTTATCTTCGTCATTTTAAGGAAATATCTGTTTTCATGCAGCCTGACCTGAATGAAAATCTCATATCATTGTGCTTGACTTTCTTAGGTACCACTAATGAAGGAACTTCAGAAATATGCTTCTGTCAAGCATTTTAACAAATGAAGGAAAAGAAGTTCTCATTTCGAATTGGTCTTTTAGTTGATTTTCTTCTGAGGATGATAAACACTGATTTGGTTTAATAAGATAAATTTATTACTGACATCGATCATTTATTGGACAGCTTTTTGGACAATCTGTCAATTTTCTCATTTTTCATATATTTATTACAATCTGGTTCTTTTTTCTTTTTTTAAAATTCAATTTTAATTATTCAGTATTATGGGTTTTTTCCTCCCAAAAACAAATTGGGTTTTGCAGACATTAACATTCCTCCCTGTGTCAACAAAGCAAAACTTCCTAGCTGTATGTAGATGTTTTAGTTCTACTACATTGTGTAGATGGGCAGAGTCGACAAATCCTAAAGCCTTTCAACAAGAAATTAAAATAAAAGATGACATTATGACAAAGAAAAAAGCTGGTAAAAATAGATTTCCCCCGAAGCCTTTCAGTGCATTTGTGGCTGGATCATCCAAGATGAGGGCAATATACAATACAAATAATGCAGTTGCAAATGATTCTTCTAGACCTTTAAACATAGTCTCTACTCCGGACACACCTTTGAGTGCCAAGGAATGGGAGAAGTTAAAAGAAGGATATCAACACTTCAAAAAATTTGAAGATGTTATGTTTGACAGCATGGTATATAATCATAGCCCAGTAGATGTGGCTAAATCCTTGCTGGTTGCAGTGGCTAAACGTGATGGAGACATTGAATATAGTTATTTGGTGAAATACTTGACTCTATGTGTTTTTCATAAGGACATAGGAGAGATTTACGACATCTATAATATTATGAAAGCCAAATATAAATCTTTAGAAGCACAAGCTTATTCTTTGCTCATCAAAGGTTTGAAAGTTTCCCCACACTGGAAAGAGACCTTGGTACTGCTGGAAAAGGTTAAAAAAGTCTCATTCCATTCAAGACAAAATTATGGAGACTGCATTGAGGGTGCCCTACTCAATCAAGAAAGAAACCTTGCATTTGAATTGTTTCATGAGATGGTAGCTGAAAATCTGATTCCTGCTTCGGCAACAATAAAGCTTTTCTTCGACTTTTGCCAGCCTGTGAAGGATGACCATTTGAAAAACAAATGTATTGATATCCTCTACTACTTAAGAGAGAATCAAATTTATCCTGATGAATCTTTCATGCTGAGCATAAAGCAGTGGTTTGAAAGGTAAATAAAGATTGTCCAGTAATAGTTGCTCTTCATATTTTAGATGAAAGTTGCTTAAAACAATTCTCACTTTAAATACTGAGTAGTAAATAATCTGCTTATGTTGTGAAGTTGATGAGAAATGTATCTATCAAATCTATGGGAAGTTTGCACACATTGCTATAAGCCATCTGTGTTATATTCAAGATTGGTTTAATGCAGGGGTCAGCCACCTGTGGCTCTGGAGCCACAGGTGGCTCTCACCCCTCTGCTGCGGCTCCTTGTCACTCAAAATATGCATCACAACAGCCAATGTGCCACACCCGCTGGCACACGATTTATTGAGCTTTTCAATCCCCATAGGCAAACCATGGATAAATCCAAGAAAAGAAAAAATTCAGAAGAAAACAGAATGTTTAATTCAACTACATATGCTAGTTTTGTGGCTGCTCAAGAAATAGTCAGGCACGGGAAGGGTTTTATGCTCCTGGTGTTTTCTTTTCTGTGGGAAATGGGTCCAAATGGCTCTTTGAGTGTTTAAGGTTGCAGACCCCTGGTTTAATGAGTAATACCTAATTCATATGAACAATAAATGTTACTTACAAACTTCAGCTATTGTGTACATATAAGTAAAAAACTCAAAGCCAGATGATGTGCTACACCAGGTCTGTCAAACTGGTGACCTGCAGGCCAGATGCGTCACACGCAGGCTACACCCACCCCAGCAAAGGCAAAAAACATTGCGATATGTCACAATGTCACGTGATGCGATCAAGTTTGATGCTTGTGCTCTACATCAAATGTAAACTCAGCTTCCTATGAATATACTGTTACTTTGTTTTAAGGTTTATTATCTCTTAAGCCAATAGTTGGGTCAGACTGAGCTTCAGTTGCTTAGCCATGGTATATTCATTAAGCAACAATTTTCTTGTTTGTTCAGCTTACTCAATCATAAATCATTTTATAAATCATTGTTTATAAATTGCACTTAGCTACAAGTAGGAAAACCATATTATGGCTTATATAGTAGATGGCTTAAACATATATATGAACCTAGTCAATGGGATAATCAAACAGTCTTAAAAACTACCGTTGAATTTCCATATTAAAAAATGTCATTGACAACCTGCTATTTTTAAAGAAACTCTTAATGCATTTACAAAAAATGGAATACTTAAGTATAATTTGTAATGCTGCTATAGTTTCCTTAAAAGCAGTATATGTTCAGTGATGATTATTGAAACGGAAATGCTGCAATATTTTATAATATCTAATTTTAATTAAATAGTTATTGCTAAGCTCTGTCAAAGCAGACAAAAACTTCCTGCAACTTCAAGAAATAACAGTCCCTGAGCAATGAAAGCTGATTCTAAAGCTCTATTTTCTTTGGATTCAGATCAGCTGATTTTCCTTCATTAGCTTATAAGAACAGCTTGTTTATGTTCTTTGTGTCCCTGCTTGTTAATTGTTACTTCCTAACAAAACCCTGACAGATAGATTGAAAGTAATATACGCTAAATAATGAATGGGGTTTATGTGTAAGTAAAATTGCAGTTATACTTTAATTCTGTATATGACTGCTTAGATGTAGCCTGCTATATTTTAAGAAAAAGCTTGTGTGTCAATATAAATCCAGTTCATTATTGATGCTTTCATTTGAATCTAATAGCAGGAAATGCTTCTTTTGGATGTGTTTCAATTATTTTAATTGGATTCTAATTTTTATGCATTTTAATAGTATTCCAGGAGAGAACTGGAAAGGAAATTTAACAAGCATGAATAATAAGTAAGTATATTTCTTTAAAGTTCTGTCTCATGTTTAGTTTCAGTTACTTCTTCAAATGGAACAAAAGAAAAGATTTTCATCTTTCCCTTATATAATTTCAGGCTTTTTTCTAATAATTTTGCAAAAGTTATGTTAAAATTCATAGAAAATCTAATATCTGACTTAAAAGTGCAGTGCAGTGCCTGAATGTCTTCTTTATTTATTCATATCTTACATTTCTTGTAGAAGCTTAAAGAAGCTTACATAAAACAGTTGCAGGAAGAAATCTGTGAGATTGGTAGGGGTGAGAGATAGTAAGTAGTTTCTGTGGCTGAGGATATACTTGAACATATAGTTTCCAAATATTAGAAAATCTGTAAAGATTTATGTAGTTAAATGATTGATAGGATTGAGAATTTTTCTCCATTCTCTGACCATAAAAATAAGATTGTTCCAGTAGAAGTCTCAATCATCCAGGTCATAGTTGTCCCAAAGGTGCTTTTCAGAAGTAAAGTCTGAACTAAAGAAGCTTCTTGGATAAGAAGCGAAACATTTTCAAGGAAAAAAACCCAAGAAAGTCCATTTGCCTTTTGGAAAAGCACCCTTGGGTTCCAATGGAAGAGAATATGCTGTATGTAACTCAGGATTGAACTGTGGAGTTCTTGGTGTTCTCTTCTTGGTGTTAGTTGCAGGTGTTTCATTACCCACTAGGTACAAAATAAATAGTGGGTGTGGGATTTGCTCCCTGTTTATAAACTGTACAGTAGTTTACGCTGCCAGTTTGGTGAGGATGTGATTTTCTCTTCGTTTAATTCCTTGATTATTGTTTTCTGCTTGTTTGCTTGGTTTTAATCCCTGCTTATCTTGGTGTTAACTGCTGGAGGTTATGTGTTCTGGTCTTTTTGTTTCCTTCTTAGACTTTTTTATTGTTTCTTTTGAATGGTGCCATTTATGAATAATGATTTAATAATTTAATACCTCTTGAATACATATGAGCTTTGTGCAGGCTCTTTAACTCTGCTCTCTTTTAATTTGTCACAACCAAGAACAGATTAAAATATTTATGTTTGTTTAGTGTTCTGACCAAAATGTATAGTTAAATTTAATTATGATTAATTGAAAAAAGCCAGATCATGGATTTTTGAGTGGCAGATTTCAATAAATCCTAATTAATATTAAATATAGTTCAATGCAGTTTGTCCTATTGCTTCTTAGTCTTCTTGTGACTATGCTGGAAAAAAAGGAACAAAAGAATACGCAAACTTTTGATTCATTTAGGTTTATGTTGAAATGACCCATTTGAAGCTTTTTCACATAACAGCAAGTTTACTTAATATTTAATGAATATTTAAATATTTTCCTATCAAAATATTCAATCAAGCCTTGTAAATAAATGATCAAAGTATTATTAGATACTTGTTTTGCCAACCTGCCAGTAGCATAGTTAACTTCATTTCTGTGCTGTCTGCAGAAGAATTGCTTCAGAAACTAGCATGCTATAACAAAACTAACAAAAAATGGTTACTAATTCAATAGACTGATTTAATTGAGCTTGCATAGGCAGATTTTTTGGACATTTTGTACTACCAGCCTAAAGGTAAATGTAATGAGGCTTAAGTTGTATAATAAGGCAAAACATATTTAAGATGCTAATATTTTATAAGTAGATAATAAAATCATTATTAGATGATTTCATTGTTACAGTAGCAGGCAGTGTCCATCTTGTGGTCACCTTTTGGAAGATATTAATCTGAGTGAAGAAGAATTCATCAATGTCAAGGAAAAAATAAAAAAGGATGTGATTGAAGGCACTGATATATTTCGAAATACATCTCCCCAGGTGAGTCTCAATTAAACAAAGTTTTTTTATTTTGATTATATTTTTCTGTAACACTATAATATTGCACTATGTGGCACAGGGCCTGGTTGCCATAACATTTGCCTGGCCAATTGATCCTGCAGGTTTGGTACCCTCTGGGCTCCTTTGGTGTCTATTGAGACCCTGGAAGTGTACCTTCTCTATAGCAACACCTGCTTTCTGAATGTGATTCCTCCTGAGATCTAACTCCGCTATTGTTTAGAAGAACCATGAAGACTTGGCTAATCACCAAGGTCTTTAAGTAAGGAAGAATGAGATCCTGTGCATCAGGGTGGATTTGATTTAAATCAAGTTGATTTAAATTACGATTTAAATCATGATTTAAATCACTAGTAAAATGTCTTGATTTAAATCAACTCAATTCAAATCATAATTTTTAAAGAGCAACTGTCATTTCAGTCCCGCAGCGGCTCCTCTGACCCGCTGTTGATTCACTGACAGTCCCAATATTGCAGAATATACAACCTCATGTTATATAACTTAGTCTATTTCATGCTAAATAACCTAAATTATTAATGTATCTTAAATAGAAGACTATTTTTAGATAGATTTTTACTCCAAAAGCATTTTATTAAAATAAATTTGATAAAAATAAAAAAAATCCAATTTGAATTTTAAAAATCTGATTTTTTTTTGAAAAAAATCATCGATTTTTATCCACCTGCTGTGTATCATCGCACATGCCATCTCTTACCTTTATCTGTTATGTTGTATTGATTTAATTTTAATTTCTTTAGTTGTTTTAAGCTGCCCAGGATTGTTGAGAGTTGAGCAATATGTAAGTTAAATAAATTATTGCTGATGCTGCTCTTATTAGTGACATGACATTTTAAAATTCTTTTAAGTAGTTATAATTTAAGTCATGTAACTGACTTGTTTACGGATGTGACACATGCAAAGTGGCTTTATAATTGTATATACTTACAGAGACATCAAAAAATGATTTGTGAAGCAGGGGCGCAAGTCCAGAGAAGGACAAGGTTGCTTTAATTATTCAGAAAGACATACTTATGTGCTGAAAAGCATTTTGAAAGGATATACTTAGCCTATATTGCATGTATGGTAGGAGAGAAAAATGGCCACTAGATGGTGTTATTGTATCTTGGATCTGACATTTGTTTTTGTTTTGTTGTATCTTGGATGTTAATAACAAGACCAATGTCTGAAAGCTATCTTCCCAAATAAATATTTTGATTTTATTCAACTATTAGGTGGGAACATCTTACAAAGGAATTAATAAGGTATGTAGTTTGAAGATGTTCAGAGGTAGTCATCAATTTAAAATCACAACAGATACCAGAAAATTTGCCACTAAATAGTGTGGTTGTTAAGTGTGGCATCAGAATTTTTACAACTTTTTTTCATGCGGTTATTAAGCAAATCGCTGTGGTTGTTAAGTGAGACATGTGACTGGGACTTGCAATGTTCATTGCTGGCTTTCCCCATTGACTTTGCTTATTGGAAGCTAGCTGGAAAGATCACAAATGGAAGTCACATGACTGTAGGACACTATGATTGTCAAAAATATGCAATGGTTGACAGGTGACCAAATCATGATTACATTACTGCAGGGATGCTGTGAGGATTGTAAGTATAAGGACCAGTGGTCACTTTTTTCAGTGCCATCGTAACTTCAAATGATCACTAAATGAGCATTTCTAAGTCAAAAACTACCTGTGCTGAATTTTTAAAAGAAGGGTTGCTTTATTTATACATACAATAATGAGGCTGTGAGAGAAGCATCCAAAAATCGATCTTAAAGAATCTGGGTAGGCTCTTTGTAGAGTTTGTATGGCTGTGTCAGAAACTGCCCCTGGTCCCACTGTTGGGTGTCCCAGTAGAAGGGTTGCCTATACATACACCGTAAAATCTGTTTGGGAAAGACAAAGAAAGGCATTTCTAGATGAAAATCTTTACAGATTGCTCTCTGAATGGGAAAATCTGTAGTTCTTGAAGAGCTGGCATCAAAGCTTTTTAATAGGAGATGTAATTGACATGAATTTTCCTGGTGCGAGGTATGGGGCAGAGGTGCTATTCGGCAGTTTCTGACAGGTTCTGGAGAACCAGTAGTGGAAATTTTGAGTAGTTCAGATAACCGGCAAATACCACCTATGGCTGGTCCCAGGATGGGGTGGGAATGGAGATTTTGCAATATCCTTCCCCTGCCACACCCACCAAGCCACGCCCCCAGAACCAGTAGTAAAAAAAAATTGAATTCCACCACTGATGTGGTGATTGCAAGCTTGTCTTTAAAACAGGCTTTATGGGGAGGATAGGTCTTTTCTTTTCATTCTTAGTGATTGCTAAGTTTCTATGTTTAAAAGCACTTTTCATGTTTTGTCAGCTATGTGGATGGTCTGTCAACTTTCAGATTCTGGCCATAGCTGGAACTCATCTGCTGGATCATGTGAGTGGTTGGTTTGACTCAGCAAAGTTGTTTTTCAGCCAGTCACGATAGCAAATGCTAATGGTTTGCTAAGTCAGTTAACCAGCAACATTCAGCAATTGCTCAGAGTTGGAAATGTTTGGGTATTTTACACACAGCTGGGGTTTTTTCTGGAAGGAATTTATTGTGGGAACAGCTGAAATCATTGGTTTGATAATAGATTTTTTTATTTGGATATGTGTTGGGTGTTTAGGGGGATTCCATTTATGACTCATCGTTTTTTCAATCAGTTAAGGAAAGGAAATCAGATATGCGTTATATGGTTAATACATCATTTCAGTTAATGCTTTCCTTGATTTTTTTTGTACAAAAACATTTTAGTGTTTATTTGTTACTGACTCATCTAAAATTTTACGTAGTTACATACACTCAGATTGGACAATTCTTTAGTGATAATTTTAGAAGTCACAAAGTCTTCATGTTGCCAAGTCAATTTTTTATTAAGTAGAAAACAATATTTCTTTGTTACTTTCAAATACTACAAGCTAGAATACAGAAACCTTTTTTATAGTTTGACATTACTGATTATTATGCTTACTAAAAATGTAAAGAGAATCAAATTTGCAGAAATTTGTATGAGCCATTCATTGATAGCCTTTAAATATATTTACTGGTTACATTAACACATAGCCTCTAAGAATGGAGCTTTCTGCTGATCGTTGAAGATACTTTATGTTTCAAAATAACCAACGGTATAAAAATATTACCGATACTATTAAACTCCAAGACATTTCATCATTTTATGATTGAATATAACAAGACAACAGAACAGAAAACCCAGCAGAGTGGGGAAAATTTTAGCGACAAGGGTTAACAATATGTTTATATTACCAAGAAGTGCAGCGGGCAGGACAGTATACTAAAAGTTGCATATAAATGAAATTAGGATTTTTTTATTCTCCTACGTTTGTGAGATAGTTCTTTGTTTTTAAATCTGTCAAGCCTATTTTAGATTTTTTTTTTGTTCGGATTTTTGTCTTTCCTCCCTCAAAATTGTTATCAGTTTCTAGCAGTTGTAGTTAGAAACACTTTAGGAGCCACATTTATTCAAATTGACATAAAGCTTTGAGGCTTAGGGTTGCCCACTTCATTTAACTGCCCCTTTTGTAGCTGTCTAGAGTAAACAGGCCAAAGGCTTTTATGTGCTAATCTATTTTTATAGAGGTACTAAAAGATTATGCCACAGCATTAAAAGGACTTCCTATTTTTTAAGCTAAAGAAAAATGTTATTTTTCTATCCCAGTATAAATAACTTTTGACCATTTGTAGGTTTTGTTTACTTTATAATTGTGTAGACATCACTATGGAAGTGAGTCTCTATTTTTTGCTACCTATTAGAGTAATCTGCATTTCTGGTCAGGTGGATATATACACGTGCCATTTCCTATGAAGTCACAATGACTCATTTAAAAAAACACCTGTCATTCCCTACTTTATCAGTCATTCTTTATGGTTATGTTGGAAATTAGAGTGCAATTTAGTATAAATGAATTACTGGTGATACTCTTAGTCTGGTAAAGATTATGATATAAATGTTATTAAGATAAGTTTAATATAGAAATTAAATTTATGGCTAATTGATTTGTGTGGTGGAAATATCACAAACAAAAAAAAGCAAAACTTCTGTTTTGAGAGAACACTACTCATTCTTATGACCACAATTGGGATGGGATAACGTTCAGTGTTTTGAAGTTCTGATGTTTGCCCTCCCACACCCACATACACACATTTCATTGTGCTTTAGGGTACTCAGCTATTGCCTCTCATTCACAGTGGTCAAATGACCGCAGTTTATTATATTTTTGCCCAAAACTGGTGTTTACTTCCGGTTTCTGGCAAAACCCACCCTATAGCAAATAATGAGTTTGCTTAACAACCACAGGGTTAACAATCCACATTTTTGGATTAAGGATGAGGTATTTGGCCTAGTGATCATGTAGAAATCTTGTAACATCTGGATGATAGGTAGAAGCAGCAGTCCTGAATTTGCCTCCCTGTGGTAACATGGCCGGGTCTGCTGCTTCATAGAGTTCCTGGCAATACAGAAAAAATGTAAAAAGTCATTTCTAATGCAAGAAACGTTTCCTACTGTAAGAAGAAATATCCTTCTGGGTTCAGCTCCAAGTGAGGAAAAAGACACTGGAAACATGGAAACTGCTTGGAAAGATGGTTTAATGGTGGATAGGATCACATGGTTTGAGTTCCTGAACAGAAAAAGGGCGAGATGCAGCGACTCCCCAGGTTTTATGCCCTCTCTGGCTTTGAACTTCCTGGGGCCCAGAAAGAGTATCCCGATTGGTTATCAGACTCTCAGGGAGTGGGGGTCTTAGCTAACCTTGCTGGCTGATGTAATCTTCCCAGGTACCATGAGTTTCTGTTGCTACATGGGTACTATTGTGTTAGTTTCTTTTGCTAGATGGGTCCTATTGTGTTGCAGATGATGGTCCTTTGACAAAGGATTGGGTTTCTGCCTCTGGCCCATTGACAAAAGGCGGGGGGGGGGAGTCAGGAAGGTGGGAGCTGCTTTGTATTTAAACATGTTTCTCCATTTCTCATCCAGGGAAACATAATATTCTGCTTTTTTAATATTTCCTAAAATATTTCATTCTTCTAGGAAAGGGGTGGGTGGAATAATTAATAAATCTGCTTGTTACAGATTTCAGTCTAGCAGAGAATTAGCACAATTTGAATTCTCTTTTGTCTGGTCAGACTGGTTCTTGACTTATCCAGCCAAAGTGCAGAGGAAAGTGTAGAGTGAATCATTGATTTTATTTATAAATAAATTACATATTTTTGGGGAGGGGGGGAGGGGTGTCCTGGCAACTGGAAAATTTGAAAAGTGATTAATTTTTCACTGTATCAGGTTTTAAATATTACCAAGAATTATGCTAATTCTCAGAAGGAGAAAGATGCTTCCTCCCACGAGAGTCTTGACCAGTGCCCAAAATGGCAGCTGAACCTGCCTAAAGAGTTCAGTAATCAGTATATTGCTACAGTACTGAAAAACTCCTGGTTTTTAAAGGCATTGTGATTTAGATTTTTGAACTGTGTGTAGAACAAATGCATAAACATTCAATATTGACTAAAGAATAACTTGTATGTATGCATGCATTTATATATACATGTATGTATGATGTATGCCATGGGTGCCTGGTACACTAGTGTCATATTGTGAAGAAGTGCCTACATGTGAACAATTAGATTATAATGCAATTATAATACATTGTATTAAAAAGTTCCTATACAAGATAGGTTCCTGATAATGGAACAAATATTATGTGTCAACTGTGTTTGAGCTCCTTTGTAATCCTCTGATTATGTGTTTATGTTTGGTTGTATTAGATAGAACATCCCACACCTTGACTTGCAGCTTCCATTTCCATCTGGAAAAAAGCCAACTTAGGGAGCTTGTGGAACTACTGGGAATGAATGGATGCAATTATTACATTCTCTATTATTATTTGAATTTGAAAAGGGTGCATGCTTTCCACCAATGCTTAGATTGAGGGGACTTTCCCAGAGAGATATAAGTATTTAACAAATGCAATCCTCTGTAAATAAACCTAAGAGCTGATAGTCATTCAAGAGTCCCTGTGACATAGGTCATTCAAAAATGCTTACAATCCTTCTTCTAGATTCAGAAAACGTGGTAAAAGAATCATCACCTTAATCTTCAACTTTTGTCTTCAGTAGTCATTAGAACAGTTAAGTAACTTTAGTCCTGCTTAAGCTTTCCATTTATTGCTCATGAGGACACACCTATAGTTTCATTGTTCTGATTCATCCTGAATGAAGCCCTTAGAATTCTTCAGTTCTTTCCAGCATTGTTTGAAATCCTATACCTGCCAGTGGGTGTAGGCATTATTCAGCTCTGTCTTTGTTGCTTATAGCTACTTGTTTGCTGCCTTACCTCAACTCTCTAGACTTCAATCTGGTACATAAATTAACTGGCGTTTACTTGTTTTTCCACCAGATAATTTTTATGATTCTTATCTTGTTCTGTGTATTTATATTCTACTCTGGCACATGACCATATGCACGTGCTCCATCTCCTCCATTACAGTTTCTTAATGTAAAGTATTATAGTAATATTTTCTTGTTATTTAATGGTTGAAAATCTGAGCTAATTAATCTCCATTTAACTAAACAGTTGCACATCAATAGGTGTCATGTACAAACTTTCCTTTGGCATAAAGATAGCTTGAACCATCTGCTTCTAATACATATAGAGACTTTTATTACACATTTTCCTCTGACTTCTATTGAGTTCTGTTGATAAATAGTTTGAAGCTTGGGCCCTGAGACCTCATTGCTGACCTTGCCATATATTTACTGTCATCTAGGTTTAAAATTCTATTGTGTATCGGAAACCATTGAATTTACTGCTCTGTTCACTCATTTCAATTACTATTTTCCCATCACGCTAAGGAAATTGCTTTTAATAATAATTAATTATCACTTTGCAGGGATTTATTGGTGACAGAAGTGTAGTGACAATTCAGCAAATCATTAATTTGCTTCTTATTTCCCTTCTTTCTCTCCCCTCACCAGTTGATTGTTAAAATCAAACACTATTTTAATGGAAAGTAATTACAATCTAAGTAATTTGAATTTTTCTTAGGAAAAAACCCCTGCTTCTGAAAGATAGGTCAAGTCTCTACCCCTCCACCTTCTTTTTCACTTGCATACTACCTTAGTGCAAATGAACTTTTAATGTATTAATGTTAACTCATCAGCTCTTAAATCTGTTAGAAATTTTTTTTAAAATACTAAAATTAATGTATGGTGTCTGTAAGTGTACCTGTAGGTCTGAAGGCAACTTGATTTTGAATAGCAGCTATTTGGGGAAGAAACAGCAGCAAAAGTCTATTATTATAAGCTACCAGGAATATCTAGTTGGTTACTATGGAAAATGTGATATTAAATTGAATTATAAATAAAGGGATTGTGATGAGCTTCAATAGGTTGCTTTCAATATAATGAATTTGCTTCGATGTAAACAAGTGGTGCATATTGGCACAAAAAAAATCTGAGTTTCCATTAATGGGAGCTAAGCTGGCAGAGACTGATCAGAAAAGTGGTCTGGAAGTCACGCTAGAGAGCCCAACAAAAATGTCAACTCAGTGTGCAGCTGCTGTAAAGAAGAAAAATGTGATGTTTGGAATCATTAAGTGAATAGAAAGAAATAACTGCAAATATAACAATGTCTTTATACAAATCTGTAATGAGACCATGTTTAAAGCATTGTGTTTAGTTCTCATCATACCTTAATAAAATGGTATATAATTTTAAAAATGCAGAAAAGTGATTGATTGTTGGCTGATGCAGCTCCCTTGTGGGGAAAGCTAACATTATTTTATGCTTTTCAGTTTAGAACAGGGGTGTCAAACTCAAGGCCCAGGGGCCAGATATGGCCCACGGGGTACTTAGATCTGACCCGTGGGGCCACCCTGGAAACAGCGAAGGACCAAGCTGCAGTGCCTCTGCCAGAAAAAATGGAGCTTGGAGGGCACACAGCCCTCCCAAGCTCTTTTTCACTGGCAGAATGTTGCAGGAGGCAGTTGCAGCCGAAAACGGAGCTCACAAGGGCCTTCTGTGGCCTTCCCAAACTCCCGTTTTCACTGGCAGAGGGTTGAAAGTGGCATCGCAGCTGCAAACGGATCTTGAGAGCCCATTTTCACTGGCAGAGTGCTCGGGCCGCCACATGTGCCCCCAACACAAGTGACATCGAGCTGGCCAAGCCCATCCTGGCCCCCCAAGGTCAAACAGAACCCTGATGCAGCCCTCAATGAAATCGAGTTTGACATCCCTGGTTTAGAATAAGGATTTTATAGGTAAAAGATAATTATGATAGATTGTTGAAGTAACACTAAAACATCCTATAGTAAAACCTAACACCAAATTCAGCCACAGAGTTTAACAAAACATGACCATAACCCAGCTATCACCCTTGGGACAACATAAATTTTTAACCTTAAAAATTACAAACAAATAAATCTTTTTGGATATATTTCCAAAAAGTTGATTAGGTGGTCTCCTTCACCATTAGTGATCTTGGTTCATTGAAAAAAAGAAAATACCATCAACCCAGAGTTTCAGCTGTACGTTGTGACTCTTGGGGAGTACGGTGCAGATTTTGGGGAGATTCTGCATTGATTTGTTAGACCAGTGGTCCCCAATCTTTCCAGCTTGGTGTCCCAGCCCAGTGCAGATGTGTGTGAGTGGCAGGTGCAGGTGTATACAGTTCCATGCATGTGAGTGACAGCTGCGCACACTTTCCACTTGCACAAATGGAGCTTTGCGCATGAGCAGAGAGTGCTTGTGAAGCTCCCCTTGCGCAATGGTAGGCACTTTTGTGCTCATGCGCAAAGCTCCACTCACACAAGGGGGAGAGTTTAGGCAGAGGGTGCTTGTGCTCACACATGAAGCTCTGCTCATATGAGCAGAAGGCACTTGCGGTCAAATTCATTCATGCAAATGGAGCTTCATGAGCTCAAGCGCCCTCCACTCACATAAGTGGTGCTTCACTTATGTGTTCTTGTCCATCTCTCCAGCAGTTTCAAATAGGCCATGGCCCGGTAGTGGGGCACCCCCGTGGACAGCCTGCATATTGATTTTTCCAAGAAAAGTAGGGAATGAGTTATTACAAAGTTCTGCTTTTGTGAAGCGTGATAGGTTGCATATGCAAAGATAGATCACAGGTCAGAATTCACCTCCATTCTACCAGAACCAGTTAGAGAATCATACAGATTCATTTGTTACTTTAGGAGGTCAGAAATCTGCAAAATGTAAAAAACCTAACTGCAAGCTAATTAGTGCTCCAATGGTGAATACAAAAATCATCATTCAATCAGAGCTCTTCCCCCTTTAGATATGGCTGTTGCTGGAGTAACAAAATCCTCATTGTCTCCACTCTACAGAGAAATAAGACAATTGCTAGAATTCCCCTTAATGTTTTAAGTATATGCTGAACCCATTTTTCCAGGCTACTTGCAGAAGAACTAAAATATTGGTATAGGAGAAATTTGCCTTGGGTTATGGATCTAGGAAAGAAATATGCAACTTGGTTTTATTTGTTTATTCCAGACAAACCACAGTCATCAAATTGTATGTACTTTTTGAAAGTGATATGGAAGGCAACATTAAGGCCACTATTGTACATGCAACAGTATTTTTTTATTATTATATTTATGTAAGGGTATTTTGCTCTGTTAGAATGTGAACAAAGCATTACCCAGTTCTTTGTAAGAAAAGTACTTGTCATGCCACAAGAACTGATCAGGATGTCTCTACCTCTTCAGAGCAAATTGGTAGAAACCTTAATCAGGAAAAATCACTAAACCTGCAGAGAAAGGAAGGTTTTTGAAATAAAGTCATTTGTTGGCAAAGTTTATTTTATTATTTTATTTTAACTTTGATCAAATAAACCAATTTTTTATTCCTTCCTTTTTCTTCTGAAAATCTTAATATTTAATTCATTCAAATATTGTCATAGGATTCTCTTCAATTCTTGTTTGTCCCATCACAAAGCTGCTTCGAGGCTTTAACAAGCCTCTTTTGTAAATTCAGTAAAAAGACATTATCCGTTCCCTGGGTTTATCATTTGTAATTCCTCTTTCATTTTTAAAACTTTAACCAGCTTCTTTTATATATATTCAGCAAAGATTCCTTACTTGCAGGCATCTTCTCAGTTTCCATAGGAAAGAATACCACCTAGACATAACATTCCCCCTTTATCTCTATAACCCCCTCTCAACAGATAGAGTGGAGAGCCTGAAGTAATACTAAATTCCTTTACTAGCAAACCTAAAAGCTAAGAAAAGAATAGACAATAAAAAATGGCTACACATGTCATCTTCAGAGTTGACACCAGCTTTGTAATTGGTTCTATCTGAAAGTACATACATAGTTTGGTATATTTTCAGGAACCTGATTTTGCTGTAGACAGATGTTTATTTTGAGAACACTGGCTCTTGTATATGGGAAACCTGATGTCTGGGTTGTGTATTTGTTATGAGAACCTTCCACTCTTCCCCTTACAATGCATCTTTGCCCATTACAGAGGCACCCAGGTTTCTCATTGGGAGAAAATTGGTTGTAATTCCATTCAGTTTTATTCCTATCAAGGATTTATTAGTAGCTAGATATTCCCAGGGCAAGAATATTAAAAAATGTAAAAAGATTATAAAAAATGTAAAACAGACGATCACCAGTTAGCAAATAAGTATTGGAAAAGAAGGCCTTTATGCAGAGAGAAATGTGGGAAGAGAATGTGCTAGAGTTGAACCTAAAATAGCTATACATTTGGAGGTCAAGCTTAAAGATTCAGTGGAAAACTTCTGAAATGAAGCTAGATCAAGATTTCTCATAAAAACCTAAAGAGGAGATAAAAAAACCCCAAAATCAAATGTGTAAGATAGTAACTAAATGCAAGGTTAGAAAAGGGAACTGTTCAATTCTGTTCTAAAAGCACTGGAATGCTTGCTACTTCAGGAGCTTTTTCAGGTTATTTCTGCATATGTGTGTTTATGCACAGCTGCTATAGAGATAACCCCAATAGAAATGTGTGCACATGCACTGAGCCTTCCAGAGAATATAGTTGCCTTAGTACTTTAAGGAGTGGTACTTCATTAAATACCTTGCGAATGTCTTGCACAATTCCACTGTTTAATGCAGAATCTATGCCAGATAGTCCTGGACTTATGACCACAATTGAGCCCAAAATTTCTGTGGTCAGTCGTTATGTGGGTTTTGCTTTCTTGCCACAGTTGTTAAATGAATCACTGCAGTCCTAAATAATATGATTGTTAAGTGAATCTGGCTTTCCCATTGACTTTGCCTGCCAGAAGGTTGCAAAAGGTGATGACATGATCCTATAAATATGAACCTGTTGCCAAGCATCTGAATTTTGGTCACATGACCATGGGACCGCTGCAATGGTAGTGTGAAAAACGATCATAAGTCAGTTTTTTCAGTGCCATTGTAACTTCGAATGGTCACTAAATGAACTGTTGTAAGTCAAGGACTACCTGTACTTTAAAATATTTGGACTTCCAGGATTCCCCCCAGCCAGCAAGTCCACTCATACTGGCTAGAGAATTCTGAAAGTCCACACATCCTAAAGTTCCCAGGGTTGAAAGACAGAATGCTAGGCTTACAGTATGCTAGGCCCAGAATTTTTCTTCCATAATCATGGCCGGTAATTTTTCCTGCCTGTAAGGTTTCACCTTTTCTCCTATGCGTTCATTTGAACAATCGATTTTTCCTTCTGTACTGCAGTGTTTTTTAAATTGTTGGACCCAATTACCCCTTTTCTCAGGTCTTAATGTCATTAACCCCACAAAAACCCCAGACTCAAGTTGTTTTACACAAACCTCTGGGCAGTAGCAAAACCAAATTGAACCTTTGATTAACAAACAAATACAAATTGCTCCATTACCTCCAGGATATGCCTAAATTAAGAATCATGACTATAGAACATGAGGCTATACCTTGCCTGCCCAGGCTGTCCACTTGAATATAACAGTAAAACCTGATTCCATAAATTTAATTAGATGTGAATCAATTGATGACATGTTCTAAATAGCTTGTATATCAATCTCAACATATTTTTCTTTATTTAAAAAAAATCAACTTTACATATTATATTACTGATATTCTATCCTAAATATTTGTGACAAATATTTATTGCTTTTGTAAGGTTGTACATTTTGTACAACTTGTATATGGAAAATATTTTGTGTGTCAATCACATTTCTAATTTAGGAATATTTATTTATTTATTTATTTGTTTGTTTGTTTATTTATTTATTTATTTATTGGATTTATGTGCTGCCTATCTTTTCTGGAGGCTATTCTAGCATAATTTTAATACATGAGATTACTATAAAATAATTACATGTTATTTTTCTTTTAAAATCTGGTTTTAGGAATTAGAACGTTTTCAAAGATTTGTGAATGAACACCCCCCTTTTGATGTTGTGATCGATGGCCTCAATGTTGCCAGGACAACCCTTCTAAATCCTTCATCTAAAACTGTAAGTACTGTTTTGTTTTAAGAAATTGTATGTGTTTTTGTTTTAAATATCTATATCTATATTTCATTGCTTAAAGTAGAAATTAGATAAAGCAAAGAGAAAAGAGTATCACCTTTAGGTGGATATATTTTTTCCAAACTAGGGAATGTTTTTTGTCCTCATAACCTGCTCGGGAACTTTTAATAATGGCTGGTAATACCTTTTATTATTATCTTTTTAGTTAGAAGGAGGTTTAAGTGTTTAAACCCTTCATTCTCTCCAAAATGAGAGGATCACCTCAATCTTTTGGGAGGGATTCAGGATATTTAAAGAGTTGAAAAAGACTTAAATCAGCCATTTCATCTCATATGATTGCATTATTGATTAGATTATGAGGTTGCCCACCTTCAAAAAGATTCTGGGCAGCTTACAATATTTAAAATAATACATAATTTTAACAACAACTTGACTGTCTAGACAAATCACATAAATAACATCCATAAAAATTTGCCAGGCACTCCGAAAGCATGTTCACCCCAGGCTTGGGAAAAGATGTTTTGATGATTTAAAGAGTGGGAACTATATGTATCTCTTGGGGTTGTTGTTCCAAAGTTAATTGCTACAACAGAGACAACATGCTTCCTCATTCCTGCAAGATGGCAATATTTGGCTAAAGGTACCCAGAGCATATCCATTCAGCCTGATTGAGCCAGCCAGACAGAAGCAATTATAGAAAAGCTGTCCCTCAACTAATCAGATGCTAAGCTATGAAAAAGTGTTTATGTGACTTGTGACTTACAAAGCAGTGATGACACAAGTGTAAATGAAGTGCACATTACTATCCCATGCATTTTGAACTGCCTCTAGCTTCCAGATGTACAGCATATTGCAGTAGTCCAACCATGTGGTGATTAAGGCACAATTAACCATCTGAAGAAGTGCAACTGTTGCACATGGTAGATCCATGTATGTAAAATTGCTCTTTAACAGTGTCTGAGTCAAGGAGGACCTCAAATTGCACACTGGTTTTAATTGGGGAATTGGTCAGCTCAGGGTTGATATGTACAATTAAGTAGCCTCAGTATTTGGCTAATACTAGACCCTGAACTGACAGATTATTTCATCCAGCAGTTCTATATAGATGTTATACAGAAGGGGCAATAATGTTGAGTCTGTGGCACATCACATGTGAGGGGTTGTGGGCATGACTTCTCCTCCTTGTCAATGTTGACTAAAAATGACCATTGAAGGAGATGAATCACTGCAGCATGGCGCCCACTACTCCCAACCCTTGCATCTTAGAAGGATATGGATGGTAATTATAGAAGTTTATTTATGGTTGCTGAAAGGAGGAGCACAAAAATGAACACATTAGTTTCATCCTGGTTCTCCCAAAGGTTATCAGCAAGCATGACTAATAGTCTCTCAATACTGTAGTGACCCTGGTCTGAAATCCAACTGAAACAGGTCCAGATAATACACTTCCTTCAAGACTGCACAACTGCTCTCTGACTTTTTTCTCAATAATCATACATCTAAAGGGAAAGTTAGAGACGAGACAATAACTGCCCAGAATGGAAGGGTTCAGTGATGGTCTCTTGAGAAAGCGGCACACCACTGTTTGCTTCACTGGAGAGAAAACCCCTTCTCTCAGAGTTGCTGTCACTAATACAAGGATCTAATCACAGACTATCTTGACAATCCAGGAGATACCTGGATCTCACACAATTCAGAGGATCAGTTCCTCAAGATTCAGAGAATCAAGCTTATTTAGATAACATCAATAACACCAAGCAATTCATCTGAATCTACCCAATTAGAATCCAACTGATAGAATATCACAGTGATGTTTTACATGTTCCTTGAACCTGTCCCTCCCCAGCAAGTATGGGTCACCTTAAAGAGGGCTACTGGTAGAAACAATAGGGTGGGCACGGCCAGCTCAACGTCACTCAGGTTGGGGGCGCCTGTGGTGGCCTGAGTGCTCTGCCAGCAAAAACGGGCTCCCAAGCTCTGTTTTTGGCTGTGATGGCCTCCTGCAACCCTCTGCAGCGAAAACAGAGCCCGGGAGGACCACCTGCTCCATTTTCACTGGCAGAGACACAGTGGGCCGGCCCTTTGCTGTTTCCAGGGTGACCCCATGGCCCAGATCTCAGCACCCTGTGGGCAAGATCGTTCCCCAGAGCCTTGAGTTTGATACCCCTGATCTATTATATACTTTTTTTTGTTCTAAATATTTGTATAGCCTGTTGTTCAACATCTTCAAGGCAGTTTGCGAGTAATACCTGCAATCATAATAAAATTATCATAAATAATATTTTTAGAAAGAAAAATGTAACAATTTCAGAGATTTCTTCCCTGGAGACAGCTGGTAGTGATTTTTTATGGTACAGAAGAAAAAATCTGGCTAACTAGCTTTCTGGGTAGTATTACACTGGACTGTAAAGTAATGGCTCTTTTAGGGTTGGGAGGTTCAAGAGTTAAAGGAAGTTCTGAATTGGTCTTTGCTTGCTTTTTCCCCTTGCTGTTCAGATACACTTTTATAGTACTTGATCCTGACCTTGTTTAGGCTGGTAAGGTCAGATCTTTCTACAGTTTGAGTTCATGCCAATCTAATTTCTTGATGGTGATTCCAGTACTGGGGGATGTTTGTGATCCATTAATCTATTTATTGTGTGATTATATGTACACTATATATTATATAAACACACACAAACAAAAATGGATGGATGGATGGATGGATGGATGGATGGATGGATGGATGGATGGATTGATGGATACCCAATTTAGTCTAGAGCCCTGATATTCCTTGGAAGTCATTCATAGCAATAGCACTTAGACTTACATACCGCTTCACAGTGCTTTACAGCCTTCTATAAATGGTTTACAGAGTCAGCATATTGCCCCCAACAATCTGGGTGTTCGTTGCCCCCCAAAAACAGCCCCCTCCATCCAGGTACTAATGAGTCTGATACTGTTTATTTCTGAGCCTGGACAAGGTTTCAGCCAGATGTTGCCACCTTGTGAGATTTAAAGCATATTATTTAAAACCATCACCATGGCTGAATTAAAGTGCTATCTTCCCCATCCTTGATTGGCAGAAAGAAAGAATCTTTGTTTCTTGTTGCTGATTCCTCTCTTGCCTCTCCTGCATCTGTTTTGACTCACTGGTAATTGCAGTTATCCTGATTTTGCAAACCAGCATTGGTTAAAGTGATTGGTTGATTCCTCTGGCTTTGCTCTCCTTCTCCTGCTCATGACCAGCAGTTGGAAAAACATCCGTCAATCATGATGCTGCAGCAGGAATGGGGCAGGTCCAGCTGTAGGACTGCCTGTGTTTTTGTTGTTTCCTTCCTTCTACAGATCCCATTGTAACACAAACTGACCACCACCCTTCCCAAATAAAAAAGAACCCAACACACAAAATAGATTGAATATGCAAAAAGCATTTTTAGCTTGATATTCTGTTACATAAATGTGACGGGATTGGGTTACTGTTTCATTTTTTCATTTACTGTTTCATTGTTTCATTTACTGTTTCATTTTTCAACCTTCTAAATATTGGGCATAAATTAAACCAATTATAATACCGCTGATTAAGCAGTGTAACCCTATTGTGCAATTCTGAGAATTTATCGGCATTGTGCTGTTACATCCAGTTTTTTAGGGAAACAACAGCAGAATGGTGACAAATGGACTGATCAGGGAACAGGGGGGAGGAAGCATGACTTTATCAATCTGATATTGTCAGTACATTTTGTTCTGCTCTTTGGATTAAACCCACTATGGGTTAATGTGACTAAAAATAACAAATTTTACCAATCTTGCAATTTTGTTCGTGCTCAATGGGGAAAACTCTACATTAACACTGGTATAACTAAGGATTGCTCAAGGCTATCTTATGCATAGGCTCAGGAGGTGATTGAAACTTCATATGGGAATATGAGAGAAAAGAATGTTGCCAGATCATATTTGTACCATGATAACTGTAGATAAAGTTGTTTATTCAGTGATATTGCAACTGAAATTATCAGAACATAAGTGACAAAATAAAATGTTTTTCACTTATTTAAAAGTATTTTTATTTTTACATAATGATAGTTATGTACTTTCTTAATTTTACTTAGATAAAACCTATCACTCTACTGCTCAACCTCTTCCTATATGTCATTCTCATAATTCTATACAGGGTAGGTTTAGAAAAATTGTTCAGGTGGATCTCACTTTATGACTGCCTTGTTTAGCAACCATTCAAAGTTAGTGGTGCTGAAAAAAACAACTTTATGACTAGTCCTTGCATTTATGACCATTACTGCATCCCCATGAGGAACATTTAAAGAATCCGGGCATGTTTAACCTAGAGAAAAGTGTTGCTTAAAGTTTGTGATCCCTTTTGAATTTTTAGTATTTCTTGAGTGTGAATTAAAGTGTGATCTGTTCTCCATGCAAGTCCTAAAACTAAATAAACAGCACCCAATTAAACAAATACACATTTCAGATTCCTCTGCATCATTTTTATAGGATTACAGTCAAAATTTTGACTTGGCCTTTCCAAAACATTAATTTACCAGAATATTACACGCTTTGCTCTTGGTATGATTTTGGTTGATCGACTCCCTCCTGAGAGGGTAACACTGGTGTTGAATTGCCTCCATTTGCACACAATCTGTCTTTCTGAAATCATCAAAAATATCCTTTGTTCAAGCCATGACATACAACCTGTGTTGTGAAGATTTGACTTGGGTAATGCATATCTAGTATTCTGCTTGTAAAGCAGGACCTCCCATGCTCAAATCTGATTGTTACCCCATTCTGCTCATAGGAGAAACTTAAGCAAGTTACTGAATTGGTAGGTCTTGGGTTCTTATCTAATTCCACCAAAAAAGAAAAAAAAATACTATTTTGGACTTGTGGGGTACCTTTGAGCTTATATAGAAATGGCTTGAGTAAACTGCCATGCTGTTGGAAGTGCAGTGAAATTAATACATCATTAATCTCACATGCTTGATTAGTCTGTTATTGTTTCTTTTTTGAAGGAAGATGTTATATGTCAGTTGCGACATAAGTCAGTTGTGACATAAGATATTCTCATATTTTTTGAAGTATATTCCTGTTGGATGGAACTGACATCTGGACAATGAAAATGGATTGTCTGATAATTAAAAGGCTTTACTTTCAACACTGGAAGGCTAAATGAATGGCTCCAATGATGGGTCCAAGACATAAATTAGCTATGGATGATGGTAATGAAATTTCCAAAAATGAAAACATTATTGAAATGCTTATGTAGAGTTTTTGTATATGTACACATATCCATGAGTGTAGGCTTGCATGTTTTTGCCTTTTTTTTCTTAATAACTTCATCTCTTTTTTTCTTTCTTTTTGGTATGCAATTAATAAAAGCGATCGAAACAATTTACAAAATATAAATATCTTGGGGGGGGGTTTGAGATTTTTTACTGAGCCTAATGAAAAGTCTGCCAATGCAGCAGTAGCCAACTGAGAAGAGGAGATTAAAGAAAAGAAGGCATTTTTTTTTCTCCCTCAGATAAACTGAAACAACTTCCTTGTTGTTTCACAGACTGGTAGTCAAGAAAAATGGCAGCTCTCTGTTGGGGAGCAAAAGATAGGGCGAACTGGAAAAATATAATTTGTCACTCCGTTCTGCTGCTGCCACAGGTGGTTTTTGAGGTAGAAAGAATATGCTTGAGGTACAAATAACACTGGAGGTTTTTAAGAAGAAATTGGACAAGCATTTGTCTGAAATGTAGGATTTCCTGCTTGAGCAGAGAGTTGGATTAGAAGACTTCCAAAGCTGGGTTATTCTGTTCTGTTGTTCTATTATTCTGTTGATCTGACATAGAGTGCCAGTTAGAGACAACTCATACACTTAGAAGTTCTCATAAATAACACTTTCATATAAGGAAGTAGATGCTGTTCTGCACCTTTTTGCAATATTGGAAAGACTGCTAAATTCTTAGGAGAAACTCAATTGCTCAATGTTTAGTTGGCTGCTACAGCAACCAAACTATGTTCTCACTTGTACAGAGCAAGTTTCTTCCTAGTTTGATCAGGGAGTTTAAAAAATGACTCATATGCTGCAAAAAAAAAAGTCTCTCTTTTCCTTCTTAGATGAGGCATTTTCTTCCACATCTTTTGCAAATTAACCTTTAGCTTAGCAAATTGGGAATTTCCTTCTATTTTCTATCATTCCATAATCCTACAGCAGCCTTTCATTATTAACAATAAACCGATATGAGATAATCTCTGGAAGAGGTTTTAGGAGAAAAAAATTAAGTTTGAATGAAGATATGGGAGAAAGAAAGAGTGGATTCTGATAAATAGGATAGGAATAGATGTCATTTGTGGGCTGGAAGCACATTTGAATTTTTTTCCCCATAATGGGCATAGCCGGTCATAAAATATCCAGCTCAAAGAAAAGCTTCCTCTCCAGGGTGCAGTTTTCCATCCCAGTGGGACCTTTGTGGGGCCAAGGTATTCCTGCAAAGAAATATGGTAGACACTGCTGGCTGTGGAAATTCTCAGTCATCCAGATCATGGTGGTCCCAACCATGCTTTTTGAAAAAGCACTTGCGGGTAGACAGTGCTTTTGATTTCCAGCATGCCAACTTTATACTGTATTTTTTGGAGTATAAGATGCACCGGAGTATAAGACATACCTTAGTTTTTGGGGAGGAAATAAGAAAAAAGCTGATTGGTAGGTGGATCGGCTTCCTGGAATACCCCCATTCAGAGATGAATTTTAGCAATAAGTTCCTTGCTTTTTTTTTTTTTTTTTCTTCAGAAAAAAAGCCTCTGAAGCTCTGTTTGGGGCCTTTTTTTCTGAAACAAAGACCCTCAGATAGCTCAACAGGCTAGATAGCCTGTTATTAACATTCAGCTGTCTGCAATTATTGCAAGTTCGAGGCTCAAGGTTGACTCAGCCTTCCATCCTTTCTAAGGTAGGTAAATTGAAGACCCAGTTTGTGGGGGCACTAAGCTGACTTTGTATAAAAATATACAAAAGTATGAAGGCTATTGCTTAACACATTGTAAGCCACCCTGAGTCCCTGGAGAAGGGCGGCATATAAATCTAATTTTTTTAAAAAAAGCTTCGTTTCTGATGCTTTTTTCACCCTCTGAAACCTGTTTGAGAAGCCAGGTGGGGCTACATTCAGTGTATAAGACGCACCCAAATTTTTACCCTCCTTTTGGGGGGGGAGTGCATTTTATACTCCGAAAAATACGATATTTACATTTTTAATTAAAATAATATTTTAAGATAAGTTTTCTGGGCAAAGTTTCCTTTGATTTTGTGTTGATTTAGCATTCTTGAATTGTCCTTTATTCAAGGAGAAAATAATCTGTAAATTTGGGAAGCCTTTAATTACTTCTGAAAATTAACAGAAAACTGTGATGTTTATATAGAAAGGCTACTTATTTAATGTAGAAATATAAGCCTTGTCTTCACTTCTTGGGGAAAATTCCAGATGTATGAAGCTCTGGATAAACTGTGTAGATTTTGTTGGAAGAAATGTCCATCTGGGTTCAGTTCCACTGGAAACATGGAGACTGCTTGGAAAAATGATTTAATGGTGGACAGGATCACATAGTTTGAGATCCTGAGCAGAAAAAGCTCGAGCTGCTGAGCAGGCCTTGGTTTTATGCCCTCTCTGAGCTTTGAACTTCCTGGGGCACAGGAAGAGTATCCTGATTGGTTGTCAGACTCCCAGGGGGTGGGAATCTTAGCTAGCCTTGCTGGCTGATGTAATCTTCCCAGGTGCCATGTGGTCAGTTTCTAAATGGGTCTTATTGTGTTGCAGATGATGGCCTATGACAAAGGTGGGGGAAGGCAGGAAGCTGCTGAGAGCTGCTTTGTCTATAAAAAAATGTTTCTCCATTTCTCATCCAGGGAAATCTTCTCCTTTCTTTATTTGATTTGTATACCGCCCTACTCCTGAAGGACTCAGGGCGGTGAACAGCCAAACAATAAAAATACATAAATACAAAAAAATTTTTTTAAAAATTAAAAAAAATTAAAAAATTTAAAAATAAAATAAATATATATATATCGTATTCTGCCTTTTTAATATTTCCTAAAATATTTCATTCTTCCAAGAGAGGGATGGGTGCTAACTTCCTACAATTTGATACTGAGTGCAAACTTTGTTTGAAGTTTCTACCTGGTCCAGAGTACATAATGGTGTATTAGCATAAATAATTATTTAATATGGATAGCTTATTTGAGTAAGCTTTTTTGGTATAATATCAAGTATTTAGTACAGGAAGTCTCTTTCAAATTGGGCAAATTGAGTTTATGTTTTCTTTGGCATTAGCAGTTCTATATGACTGGAAGCATCATTACAGTATTTATGAATTGAAAATGCTCTGAAATCGTCTTTGTTTGTTATTGTCATTAGAGCAGTTGTAGAACCAATGTTCCCATAGCAACCTGTTATCTTGGGTTTTAAAGAGAGCTTTGGAGACAAAACCAGGAAATAAATTGAGAAATGTGGTTTCTCAAATGTGGTTAAAACTCTACTTAAAAAATGTTGACGGATATAATTTTAGTCAAGTTTGCTACCATGCATTTGACACATTAATTGAGTAGCCTTTACATGTTCAGTAGGTGGCGGCACCTAGCCATTCTAAGTTGATTTTAGAAAAGATGAGTTGGTCTGTACTACGAAATCCCAGAACTGTGGATTAAAAAACGGGGGGGAAAAGGTTATAGTAAATCACGTTTGCATTGACGCTAAGAAACCATATAGAAGTGTCCATGTAGTCACCAAAGGTCATTAGGTGTAGTCCTCAGATTACCATGGTAATTGGGACCAGGATTGCCATCACTAAGTGATGCAAGTTTAAAGTGCAACATCACATGACCCACATCACTTAACGATAATAATCGTGGCAATAAACCTTTTGGATTCAGAGATATTTGGAAGACTTTCCTCATTTTTCCACACCTGTTTCCATCCTCTGTGTAGACTGTGTTGTAGCACTGCTTCATTAACTTCTCTGAAACTCTTCGTTAAGTTTCTTCCCAAAATTTCTGTCTTTCTTGGCCATGGCTTCATTTCTCTTGGCAATTTCTAGTTTGTTCTGACATCCACTTTGTTTTCTTCTCTTTCTTGTGTTCAAGATGATTAGTCTTAATCAGATATGAAAAAGTATTCAATTCAGGGATGAAATCCAGCAGATTCTGACAGGTTCTGGAGAAATTTTGAGTAGTTCAGAGAACCAGCAAATACCACCTCTAGCTGGCCTAGAGTGGGGTGGGAATGGAGATTTTGCAGTATCCTTCCCCTGGAGTGTGGTGGGAATGGGGATTTTGCAGTATCCTTCCCCCAAGTGGGGAGGGGATGGGGATTTTGCAGTATACTTCCCCTGGAGTGGGGTGGGAATGGAGATTTTGCAGTATCCTTCCCTTGCCACGCCCAGAACCGGTAGTAAAAAAATTTAGAATTCACCACTGATTCAATTACTATATTTATTTGAAAGGAGGAATAATTGTTTCCCCAATAATTTACCTTTAGAATAGAAGGATTAATAGATTTACTAAAAATATGGAGCAAAACCTTTTTTCTGCTAATCTTTCCTTTAAGGACAGGGGGTCATATGTAGAGTGAAGTTCTTTTTGAGGAGCTATGGCAGTACTTAAGTGAAGTGATCTTTTACTTACAGCAGTGATGGCTAACCTTTTTGCCATGGCGTGCCAAAAGTGGGGGGAGCTCAAGCAGTTTGCATACATGCGTGCCCACACCCATAATTCAATGCACCCTTCCCCCCGCACATATGTGTGTGACACCCCCCCCTGTGCTCCCCCGCTTTTGGCATAGTGAGCCTGGTAGGCATGTTTTTTGCCCTCCCCAGGCTCCAGAGGCTTTTTAGGAACCTGGGGAGGGTACCCCACCTCCCCGAAGGCCCTCAGGAGGCTGGAAACAGCCCGTTTCCTGACTTCCATTGGGCCCGGAAAGGTGGAAAATCAGGTGGCCGGTGCATGCATGCGTGCTGGAGCTGAGCTAGGGCAACACTTGCGTACCCACAGATATGGCTCCACGTGCCACCTGTGGCACGCGTGCCATAGGTTTGCCATTACGGACTTACAGTATTTATTTAGATATATTAGATGGTATGCTTTGAGATGGAAAGGTTACTGAGTTCATTCTATATATCTACATTTTTTCAAATGTAAGCAATGCTCTCTTCTTAACATTCATACATTTCAACATCCTCCTACTTCTTTCTTTTGATTCCTAGCCATAAAATGTCATATAGTTGATTGCTGCAAGGCTTTCTTACTAGTTAAATCTTCCACTGGAAATTTTGTAGGTAATTCACTATTCCTCATCTTTTTCCACTCTGCATGATGATTCTCACTTCATCTTGTACTTCATATACTTTGCTGAAATGCAGATTGGTTGCATTTTTTGGTATTCAGAATCTCATTGTGATTTTGTGCTAGTACAAAGTCGATCTTCTACCATATGTTGGCATTTGTACCTCTTACGTTCCTGGTGATTGGAGTCTTTCTGAACACTATAGAATAAGATGCATAGTATTTTATGAGATATTGCAGGGAATTCTGTATGTAATTATAAATGTTTCCCAATAGTACAAAATCCCTAGTGAATATAGCTTACTATTTTTAGCCATCTGTGGAATGAATTAATGCTGTTATAAGATACAATTTATTGTACAGCTTTGGAGTCAAATAGAACCACCTTTATCTTGGAATATATTTAATAGATATTTGTATTTTAAATATAATAATTATGTAAATTATATATGTAATTGCGTACATTACATTCATAACGTTATATGAGGATTGAGCTGCATCCAAATTTGGAATTTATTTGGCCCTAATGCTCTTAATGAAATCTTTATTTTAAAAAATGTGGTGGATGAGGGAAGATTGGTTAATATTTATAAAATACAGATAGTTCTCAATTTATGACTATTTGAAATTATGACAGTGCTAAATGAAGGGGTTTATGTCCTATGCCTAAAGTTATGGCTAGCACCTCAGCTGTCATGTGATGAAAATTTTGTCATTTGATGATCCATCTACCCTTACAACCAACTGCAGGGACGCTGCAACTCTCCCCCATTTGCTTATATCTCCCCTCCCCCCAAAAAACCTTTGGATTTTTTTTTTCAAGTTTACTGCAAGCCTCCTACAAGCACAATATATTTAATACTTTGCATACCATCCCCACAGTCACAACAAGGGGAATCTTTCCATCCCCACTGATACAGGGCAGAGGCAATGACAGAATGGAAATGACACAAAACAGGTTTTAAGACAGAATCAGGAGTTTTGGCATTGTATCTAAAACCATGAGCACTGTACTTTAGAAAATGCAAATGGGAAGTATATTTTCTCATTTTGTGTAGTACTTAAACTGGAGAACATCTGATGAAATTTATGCAGGTTTAAAATGAGTCAAGAAAATTTCATTTTTCCAGCATGCTGCTCATCCAATCCACTACCTGGGAAGGTCTCCTCGTACTGAGTGCATAATCTTCTCTCTGCTCTGGCTGACCATGCCCACTCTGTGAAGTCACCTCCAGTCTTTCTCACTCAGTGACTGAGGCAACTTGTGTTTCTCTCTTCTCCTAGATATATTCCCTCTGGCTGACCCTTTAGTTTACTTCGTTTTCTTATTTTTGTGTATTGCGTTGGGTTAGGTTTGTCTGTACTTGGTGTGGGTTTTCTTTCCTTACAGTTTATTTTAGGAAGGAGCTGCTACGAGGGATAAGACGTCGCTGTGTGGGGGAGGAGGCTGCTGACGAGCCCGGGGCTCCGGGCCGTTACGCTTTCCTTTCCCTGGGGAAAGCCCCACTCGATTCAGCGATCCGGATTCCGACCCGGCTGGGCGGATCCAGTTGAATTAGCCGCTGGCGTGTCGTTGGGCTTCCGGGGAGCCGGGCCAGTCACGAACGCCTCAGCTCCGATTTTCTTGCGGCTCCGGAGTGCTTGCCTATGATTACAGGCATACTGGAAAATTAATCTGATTCTACTAATTTATTGTATTAGGAAAAGCTGACCTTTGCTCAGAAGGATTTATGTAAGAAAAATCTAGTATTAGTCTGCAATCCTGTAATGTACTAATTTTTGGGAGACCTCTGAGCAAAGGTCATGGAACCCAGTAGATTAAAATTTGGGTACAGGCACAAATCGTGGTTGTTACTGTACTAATTTCATTTCATTTCAAAGGTTTTTTTGGGAGAGAAGGTGCCTTCAAGTCAGTCTTCACTTCTGATGACAGCCTTGATATGTCCCTGCAGTTTTCATAGCAAAATTTCAGAAGTGCTTTGCCATTGTCTGTTTCTGAAGGCTGAGAGAGAGAGAGAGAGAGAGAGAGAGAGAGAGAGAGAGAGAGAGATTGGCCCAGCATCACCCAGCTGGCTTTGAACCTAAAGTGGGACTAGAATTTATGGTCTCCTAGATTCTAACCTTGACAATTAATTCATTATCTAAGTATCAGAGGGACTGTTGAATCTTTTCTTCCCATTCCCCTACCTACACTTGACATCTAAAAGGTAGAATTTTGTAGCTGTATATTATTGTATATGGGTGTATTTTACAAACATGTTTGTAAAGACAAAGAGTAGATGAGAAGTCAACCTGATTCCACTCTACTTGGATAATAAACTTTTTCCTTTTTTTTTTTTTTTTTTTTTGGTGACAAGACATCCTTCTCTGAAGAATGAGGTAAAACTAACATTTCCCAACAATTGAAGAAGAGTTTGTTTGGCATCTGGTGAAACTCTGGACAACCCAAATGCTTGGTAGGATTGCTCCTGAGCAGTCTCTCCCTATTAATGGATCCCAAGGGATCCCTTGATTTACTGGGGAACTCTGAGAAATATAGTAGATCCGTGATCTAATACTTCTGTGGGCACACGAGCTGTCACCCCAACTCAGCTCCGCCATGCATGCACATGTCCCTCCCGCCAGCCAGCTGGTCTTCAGGTCTCTGCAGTGCATGTGCAGGGGGCGGGGCACATGCATGGGTGCCGTGCGTGCATTGCATTTTGGGGGTTCAGGCACTCGCATTTGTGCGCACACGCTTTGGGCACTTGGTCTGGAAAAGGTTAGCCATCACTGTACCAGATAAAAAGACACTTGGAGAGAAAGAACCAAATATGACCAACATGTAAACTGAAGTATGACCCTAGTCTATGGTATAACAATGAGGAAACAAAATTACTGTTTTACTCTGTTGCATTTGTAAAGTGCCAGCCAACTGCATTATTTTAGAGTTGCTGAAATCAGAGGGACTGATTTATTAAGTAGTGATATTTTTTTTTTGTTCCAATTGCTGCTTTTTTCAATTTTAAATGGGGAGGGATTTGGCTATATATTGCTGATTTGGCCACTACTTATATATTCTGATAACTGCCTTCATGATTGTGGAACATTAGACTACACATTTAACGAACTAAATGGGAAATTCCCTGAACTCAGTTGGAGTTCTTCAGAATAAATGTGCATTCGTTAATTTCAATTTCCTTCAAGTTCAGTGAGTTTTGCCCATTCAATTACATTTTTAAAGGATTCTGACTAGATGTGTGGCATTCTGAGTGTGGGCAACTTGATTTTTCTTAGATGTCACTAATGAACTGGATTGTTTCAATGTTTCCTAGCTTGTGGATAATGCCACCTGCCAAACTAATTTTCAGTAGGATCAAATGTTTGCTTTAAGGCATTCTAATGATGAAATGTTCCTAATTAATGTAATAATAGTTACTTTCAACTTGTGATTTCATTACAGCTGTAAAATGGGTATTTGAGGATGTAGCTAGAAGGTATATGTCACTGTTATCACAAATCTCTACTGCTCTAATTTCATTAGCAGCTACAGTAGTGGCCAAAATTGTGGAAACCTTTTAGGAAAAGTGTATTTTCTAAAACTAGCTAATAACACCACTTTTTTTTTGGAGTAGTACCATAAAAGTATATATCAATGAAAAGATAATTTAATCAAGAATGTAATGCAATAACTTTTGTGAAGGATTTGCTATTAGAATAGCACTTACAGTATAAAGAAGAAAAGTGAAACACATAGAAAAAATGAGATATACAAAATCTATCACCATTGAAAAAACGAGATATATAAAAATTACCATGTCAGTTAATAATTGGGTAACCTTTAGCATGAATTACGGCCTTACAACATCTTCCCATGGAGTGAACCAAGTCTTTTAGTTCTGCAGCTGTTATAATGTGAAACCAAGTTTGAATGATTGCTTCTATTAACTGGGTTTTATTGCTGAATCGCTTCTGACTAACAAGTTTCTTTAGTCGGCTCCATAGATTTTCAATTGGGTTAAGATCTGGGCTATTCCCAGGCCATTCCAGCAGTGGAATATGATTATCTTGAAACTCTCTCTCTCTCAAAAAAAGTGGGGTTATTAGCCATCAAACCTCAAAAATACACTTTTCCCAAAAGGTTTCCACAATTTTGGCCACTACTGTATGTTTATTTGCTTATGTGTTATGTTTAAAAGTATTTCATAGTAACAGTAATAGTTAATGAACAGTTCAGCATATACAATGAACTTTAACACTTACTTTATTTTTTGTTTGCAGTTTGATTTTATATTGTATATTGAACAAAATATTCTGGTTCTAATTAACAGTATTTATGGTATACTTGTAAAGTTTTCTGTGAAAATTATTTAAATATTGGTTTCTGATCTTTGATAAAGATCAGTTTATAGGTCAGTTTAAACAAAGTTTAAGTATACTATGCCTTGGTCCCTGGTCAAGAAAAGCCCCGGAGTTAATTTGATCTTCTGGGGATAGTCTGCAGGGGAGAAAACAAAACTTGCTGGCCCATATTATAGATAATTTCCATTCTGCCTCTTCATTCTTGCCTCTCCTATGTAATTTAGATCAGAACATCCAGCTACCAGAGGGAAAATCCCAAGCCATTTAGAAGGAAAGTCTCAGATTAAGTTCATTGGGACATTGTACTCAGCATAAAAGAAAAAAGTTCAGGATAGCCAATAAAAAGAAACAAAATCAGATTCCCTGTTCTTGCCATTGTTGATAGATTTATAGGTAAAACCAAACTGCCTTATGTGAACCCAGCCATTAAAAATGTTATAAGGAAAAGAGGACCGGTTCGCCCATACTGGTAGTTCCAGCCACCGATTGGTCCTGCCCACCCACCCTAGTGCTTTCCCATCCTATATATGTCACTCTCTGGCTCGCTCGCCCCGCCCATGCAGCCCAGCTGATTTCTGCGCTTCACCAGCTCTACTCACTACGGCTGCCCGAGAAGCTGTGCTGGACGCCGCGCACATGAAATCACTGTGTGTTTGAAGCCATGCGCAAGCGCGGAAGATGTGTGTAAAGTGCATGTGTATACACATGCTCACATTTTCAGTTCTGCACTAAGTGAACTGGTTGTTAAATTATATGAAGCCCACCTCTGAAAAGATGTCATTTCAGGCCTTGGAAGTTGAATCCGGGTTGACGTTTTTGTCCTTAGAGGCTGAAAAGCAATTTGCAGCAACTAAGAAAGTAATCATAGTTTGTAAGGAAGAGGCTTTGCAATATAAAATAGTAGTTTCCTTCATGGTTTGTTTTGGCCTGGTAGACTGATGGTCAATGTGATATGTGATTTTTTGCAATTGAATGGGAGTATCACAACAGAAAATGGCTATATTTTTAATTTTTGTATTATTTTAGAAATTTTATTACATCTTTTGGCTCCACACTCTGGAAGCCCCAGATCCAATCTGTCACTGCTCTTTCTCCCAGTTTCATGTTTACTAACCTATATACAGTGTGAGTATTTTTGAAACATTTTAAAACCCACACAATGGAAAATGAATCTACTCATGTCAGACACAGATTTGTAATTTAAATTAAGTTTCAGTCTTACAAAGAAATTTTACCTGTGCAGGCTTTTTCAAAAAGGACCACATCCTTTTTCCACCCCTACCCCTCAAACTGGAATGGAATGAGCTGTTATTTGAAAGTCTTTGTTGAAGAAATGTAAAACTACTTCATGCAGACATTCCACATTTCAAGCCCACATTTTGTCATATCCTTACTCTAAATTTTCTTTTTCACATTCATATATGTGCCAAGGAGCAAACACCTGGTCTGTACTGTCCAAAGTTTATTCATTGTCATCCCTCCCACCCTTTTGATCAGAATGCTGCCCAGCACCTTGTCAAGTATACTTAATAAACTCCCAATAGTTTTTGTATTTTCTCTTGTTTCCTGGGGTAGAGGGAACAATACTACCATTCTTCCTATCTGTGTATCAGACATAGGTACAATCTTAAACAACCTGCTCCAATCCATATTTTACCATATTTAACCATTGACAAGATTCTTGAAGCATGTAACTCTTCTTTTTTTATGTCTTTCTCCTTGTATAGTAACATGGTTTTTTTAAAAGAATAGAATTCTTTATTGGCCAAGTGTGATTGGGCACACAAGTAATTTGTCTTTCAGTACTATTTTTTAAAATATTCTTGTCAATTTCATGCTGATCTTGAAAACATATCTTCCGGCATTCCTTCACTTCACGGTTACATCCCAAGTCATTTCATTACTTTTATTTTTAATTTGCTCTGCTCTGCTCTCTATATACACAATATGTAATTTTCTTTCATCCTCAGGTTTTGCAGGGATTATTCTGTTTTATTTATTTTTCTCATGTATTGTTTATCTCACTTCACCATTCTAGCAAGTGTCCTTTTTCATTTTTTCCATCAGTATGATATATGTGGCACTTTGTAACATAATTCTTTTTACTCCAAGTAAATAGACTTCTAAGTAGATTACCTGTTTCCTTACATTGCTTTCCATTCATCTAGTTTGGAGACAGTTACAATTTTAGGGTTTTTTTCATATAGTGCTACTCATACTTCTTCCTCCTGCAATTGTTCTATTTTTATTCTTATTTCTTTTTCTTTTTCTTTTTTTCTATTTAAAGTTTTTTTCATAATCAACCTACAGATTATGGGATCAATTAGTACAAAAAACCCCTCTCATTACCCTTGTATCATTCATTTGTTCTCTCACGTTTTCATTACAAACCATCAAATCAACCATACTTTTAAATTCCTTTGTATGCCATGTATATGCATTAAGGAATGCCTCAACTGTGCATTAGAAACAAGCAAATAAAAGCAGATATTCACCAAACAATATCTGTTCTCAATTTTTCTTGACCTTCTGTATGTCTCAGTAGTTTTTTTAAAAAAAATATGAATATATCATTCCTATGCTCATGTCACCAAACTTTCTCCTTGGATCATATTCATTCAAGAATTTTGCAACTTTCCTCCAACTCTATTATTTCTTTCATTAATACTGTTCACTGTAACTAGCCAATGGATTCCTATTTCATAACAATCTAATAATCCATAACAATGCATAACAATCTGTGTTCCCAACTCATTTTTTAACAAAGCTATTTACAGACAGATATAGTAGACCACATTTTCAGAAAATGCATTTTCTGAAAAACGTAATAGACCACAACCTACTACTTGATAAGATAGAAAAATATAGATTATACAGCATCACCACCAGATGAATTCGTAACTGGCTGAGCAATCTCACTCAATGTGTAGACCTTAGTGGAACTGCATTTTACATGAAGGAAAGTATGCAGTGAGGTACCCCAAGGCTCTGTCTTAGGTCCAGTATTCTTCAAATCTTCATCAATAATTTGGAGAAGGGGATAGATCAAATTGAGCTGGCAGGAATAGCCAACACTCCAGAAGATAGGCTTAAGATTCAGAAGGATATTGACAGACTTAAACATTGGGCACTATCTAATAAAATGAAATTCAGTGGTGAAAAGATTAAAGGTCTACACTTGGGCAAGAAAAACCAAATGCACAGGTATAGTATAGGTCCGTGATGGTGAACCTATGGCACGTGTGCCACAGGTGGCACGTGGAGCCATATCTGTGGGCACGCAAGTGTTGCCCTAGCTCAGCTCCAGCACGCATGCATGCACTGGCCACCTGATTTTCCGCCCTTCCGGGTCCGACAGAAGTCAGGAAACAGGCTGTTTCCAGCCTCCCGGGGGCCTTCGGGGGGGGAGGCAGTTTTCACCCTCCTCAGGCTCCTAAAAAGCCTCTGGAGCCTGGGGAGGGCGAAAAACGGGCCTACCAGGTCCACTGTGCCAAAAGCGGGGAAGCACGGAAGGTCACACACATGTGCAGGGGGGCAGGGTACATTGAATTATGGGTGTGGGCATGCACGCACGCAAACCCCCTGAGCTCCCCCCACTTTTGGCACACCATGGCAAAAAGGTTAGTCATCACTGGTATAGGTGATACCTGGCTCAATAGTAACTGTGAGAGGGATCTTGGAGTCCTAGTGGACAATCACTTAAATATGAGCCAGTATTGTACTGCAGCTGCCAGAACAGCCAATGCAGTCCTAGGCTGCATTAACAGAGGGATAGAATTAAGATCACATGATGCATTAATACCGCTTTATAATACCTTGGTTAGACCACATTTGGAATACCGCTTTCCTTTTTGGTCGCCACGATGTAAAAAAGATGTTGAGATTCTAGAAAGAGTACAGAAAAGAGCAAGAAAGTTTAGGGAATTGGAGGCTATAACATATAAAGAACGATTGCTGGAATTGGGTATGCCTAGTTTAATGAAAAGAAGGATTACAGTGACATGATAGCAGTGTTCCAATATCCAAGGGGTTGCCACAAAGAAAAGGGAGTCAACCTATTCTCCAAAGCACCTGAAGGCAGGACAAAAAGCAATGAGTGGAAAGTAATCAAAGAGAGAAGTAATTTAGAACAGGAGAAATTTGATAGAACAGTTCATCAGTGGAACAACTTGCCTCCAGAAGTTGTGAATACTCCAGTACTGGAAGTTTTTAAGAAGAAATAGGATAACCATTTGTCTGAAATGGCATAGGGCAGGGTTGTCAAACTCCTGGCCCATGGGCCGGATGCGTCACGTGTTGGCATGCCTACGCCCAGTTTAGCGAAGGGGGAAAAAAATCCCGATACATCATGTGACGACGCCATGACGATGTGAGTTTGACACCCCTGCCATGGGGTTTCCTGGAACTAGAAGACCTCCAAGGTCCTTTCCAATTCAGTTATTTTGCCTTCCCTGATTACTAAACCTGTACCTTCACTTTCACGCAAACATTCATCAACTCCATGCTAAAACTGTTCCCCTTTTCCAGGGGTTGTTAAACTGACTGTTTTTTCCCCCTTATGCAATAATGGTCTACTACTGTACATTTGTCCTGTTTCTACAAATAGTTTGTGAGAAGCAGTATTATGCTTTCTGCCTGCTCAGAATGTAGTGGTATTTATTTCTGTAAGGAACAATATTGTCAGTGGTGATGCAAGAGATATTTCCCTTGTTACAAAGTTCTACAAAGTTAATTTCTTCAGAATACTTCATGTGCTGTGGCATCATTTTCATATTGAGGGAGAACAGTTTCAGTAATTTTTCAAAACAAATTATTCCTGCTTAAATGGAAAATCAAAGAAATGCTTAAATCAAAGAAAATGTATCTTATGGCAATAAAATTGGAACCACAATAAAATTGGAACCGCAATAAAATTGGAACCACAATAAATTATACATAATGGTTTGTAGAAATTAAAGAAAAGAAATCCAGTGCCTAACTATATATTTGAAAACATCTTTAGAGATAACTTTATGGAAAGCAGCACAGAAATATATTAAATATATTTGTTCACACATGTGAACACACATACAAATAGAGATTATTCATTATGGCATGGCTTTTTTCTGTGTGTGTCTTGGCATCTTAAAGATGGGTATCTTTTGGTTTTGCTGCTTCGCCTTTCATATTTATCTCTTAAGAGTCTATGATAGCATTGCTTTTGTGGCAATATATTAAATTCCAGGAACTTATTTTAGTTTCCTAAGGAGATCGAAAAACAATTTATTCCAACTCCTAGGGCTCATGTTTTCCTCTTGAATCCATTCGTACAATTATTCACATAGCAGTGAACATAATTGATACTTTATACAAGCACAAAAGGAATCAATGAATCGTTTCAACATTCCACCACCACCCCTTATAAGGATGAAATATTGTGAGTACTTCTCATACCACCAAAGGTAAATTCACCTGAAAGTGACTTCCTTAACTCTGACAAAGCTGTAGCAGGTGATTAGCTGTTTGCTTGAGTCATAATTTCTTTGTGCCTTCTTATGACACTGTTGAGGGAATTCCCATCTGAGAAATCTTTATGTGATCCGAGAAGGAAGACATGTACAAACAAAAAACAAAAAAAACACTGACCTTTTTAAAAGCATGACTTATATGTACTTTATTATTTTGCAATTAACTCCCTATGACTGGAATGTGAGACTATAGGGTAGTATTCCTGATTTATATACTAATTCTGTGCACTTTTGATTTCCTATGGTCAGGTGCTACATTCTAATTAATTGCAGGGTATTTGAGGCTTTATTGCCATTGCTATCAGAGATATAAACAAGTACGTAGCTTTATGCCCAGGTACACATATGTACATCTAGTGTTCAAACCATGTATGTCTAGTCCTGTAATTAAGCCATTTCTCATCTATACAGTACTAATATCTTGAATCACATTTATAATTTGGTGGGAGCATTTGCTATTCCTTCCATTTTCATTAATCACATATACCACCCACCCAACAATATTCACAGTCATCATTCGCAAAGCTGTTTTGAGAATTTATGTATTTATTTTAAATTTATGTAGTCTCTCATATCTGAAAACAAGTGATTCTGGATGGCATACAAACAGTAATATCAAATAATTATTATTTTAAAACATTAAAAATGATAAAATGGAATTCCTACCTTATTGCTAAGTATTTTGAGAGACTGTGACCTTTTGAGTGAAGGAAGCCACTTTGTTCTCCAGTGTCTATAAAACATAATACTTTAAACCATGGGTATGTAACCTTGGTAACTTTAAGATCTGACGACTTCAACTCCCATAATTCTCCAGCTACCTAGGCTGATAGGGGAATTCTGGGAGTTGAAGTCCACATGTTTTAAAGTTGCCAAGGTTGGACACTCCTGCTTTAAGCTGTTTTACTCAGTCCTTGCAATTGCAAGAAATGGGTCTATATCACTTTAGCTTCCATTGCCACTACAAGTAAAGATCATGAAACCAAAACTGGTCACAAGAACAATAGGAGAAGGAGCGGAGACAGTCCACATTTCCCACAATTGTCTTTTTCATTCACCAATTCTCTCAAGTACTGAATCTCCAAAGGTCTATGTTTGTCACAAACTTCAATCTTGCCTCAGTGCCATTACAGAAAATAAATAAATGATAATAGATTTCATTTTAAGTTAAAACCATTTGCCGTTTTTCTTATGTCTAAAAATAGTTTGTGTCTTGTTTTCTGAGAAGCAGTTATACATAGGAGTGAAACCAAATAGGAAATCCTCCTATACTTACGATGGGCTATAAGTATAGCCTATCATAATAATATCCAATCTTTAAATTAAATAGAAGAGCAAACTATTAGAAACAGACTAATGTATTTTTAAAATACCTAAAACAAAAGTACCTCTTATCTATTTGAATATGGATCACTTTTGTACAAACGTATAGCATATTTATTATGCAAGCTTATGGCAAACGGAACTCTTTTTCTAATAATCATATATTTATTATTCCCTTTGTGGTTTAGGTGGGATTATCTTAGATTTCTCTAGTCATGGTTATCGCTTTAGTACCAATTTAATTATGTAGACAGGCTAAACAGCCAAGTTAAGCAGCCCAATTTAAGGAAAGAATTCTTCTTAAAAGTGCAAAAGTCATGTGGTCTAGAGGACTTTGTCATGTCTTAGGTTTGGGGATACGCATTAGCTGGAATTATGCAACATACTGAACTACAAAATAACAAATCGCTTTTACCCTAGCATGTTCTGGAACTCAGTGGTTCGGTTTCATGTTGATCCCAAAAGACTGTAAATTGGACCTTTATGATTAAGATATACTGTACGAACATAGTGTCTAATATTTCAGGAAGGCAAAATCAGGAAGCTGAACTGTTGCAAGAATACACAAAGTTTAAGTTAATTCAGAATTTCTTTCTGAAATATAGGATAAGTTCATTGTCTGAAAGAACTCCTCAGATTCTTAACTTCATGCCATTCTTGCAACAAATTTCTTTCTTTGCCTTCTTGTTATATCCTATTCTTCCTACTGTGCTTCAGTCTAGGCAAATCTGCAAATGTTATAATTTCAATGTGATCGTCTTCTTTCCACTTTTTCTCAAGGAAGCTAATAAGTCATAATAGGAAGAAAAGCCACTCAGAATATGGATGTAGTAAGAAATCTCCATTTTCAGCCCAGATTTTTCTAAAACCAACATTTTAACAAATTTTGATTTTTTTAGTTCTTCATAAAGACAAATCTATAGGGATCATGATTCATCACTAATATAGAAAGAAAAGAATGAACAAGATCCACATTTAAAAAAAACACTTTTCCTCCCCACATAGTTGCTGGATGTGGTCGTCTACCTAGCACAGAAGTATCATCGATTGCTTGTCCTCGGGCGTAGACACATGCTGAAAAATTCGTTTCAGTGGAAAAAAAGAGACATAGATGACATGCAGAAGAAAGCAGATTTCTTCTTTACTGCTAATACGTATGTTATTTGATTTTTAGAAAGTATCATCTTTAGAAATAATTGCAATAGTTCCAGGTTGCATTTGAGCATTGAGACTGAATTTAACAAAAATAATATACTATATTTCATATATGAGAATGCTATATATTCTTGATATACTATATTTTATTTTGCAATTGTGTAATATTTTTCCATAGAATAAATAAATGCAGCCTATTCACTTGTTATTTTATCTATAACAATGCATGCCTTGTTCACAACAGTCAATAGCTCTGCATACCTAATTACCTTTGAATATGATAATGAACCACACTATTAAACCTCGCAACTCATGTGTTTTTATTAACAAATTACAAAAAATTGATAAAATAACTATATATCCAACCCTCTTCCCCACCGTTAACAATACCATTTTTAAACTTAAAGGAATTAATAGAAACAAATAAAATAAAATAAAATAAAATAAAATAGAAAAATGTAGATGATGTTAACATCTTTAACATTTAAATATTTTCCCATAAATCTACTGATAAAAATAAACACTGTTCCAAAAATATGTCAACTAATCACATAAGCAATTGTATGGATCTATGGGATTCCTCAAATTTTTACACCTCCAACAGAAAAATGAATATGACACAGTATCTTGTAACTGTTCTTATTTTAATTTCTATTTAAATTCAGTTTAATAAACTTATCAAATTGGAGTTTTCCATTTAAAACAAAAAAAATGTTGACATACATTTCAATGCTTAACAAATACCTCTGTTTATTTCTTTGAACTAATAGGAAATGTAATTATCCATTTTTAGTAAAATCTGTAAACTGCTGTTCATTAATATAATAAATATAGCTACACGTATTCCATCATCAACTTTTAGAACAAATCCTTAGGGAAACCAGGAAATAATACTTCACTTAGAGAACTATTTAGTAAAAACTAAAAATGTTCCCTGGTGACTAAGTATGCAGGCTTGTAGGCTTGGTCTAAATATTTGATTATTCATATAAATTGTAAGTATATCAGTATATGTGTGTGTGTGTGTGTGTGTATGTGTATGTATATGTGTATGTGTATGTGTGTGTATACATATACATATATACATACATACATACATACATTCATACATACATACATACATACATATATACATATATAATGCTAAGATTAAACAAGTTAAATGCCTCAAAGATAGGATCTTGAAATAATTATTTGAATCAGTTCTATAGTACTTTACTGTGCAAACTGCAATGGTGTACATAATATTTCTGTTTGCCTTTTTTAAAAAAAATAGGTCTAAAGATGATCCATTTCTACTCTATGCCACTCTTCACTCAGGTGGTCACTGTATGTTGGTAACTAGAGATTTATTACGGGATCACAAAGCTGTTCTTTCTGATAGTGTTACTCGTCGCTTGTTTTTTAAATGGCAACGTGGACATCAGATGGTGGTGTCAAGCTATGTACCAGGAAAGATATTAACATTTGAGGTACTGTTACACATATTCATACTATTTTGGTTTAATAATTGTCTAGCATGAATGATAAATCAAAGGGGATGTAGTCTTTGTAAAGAAAACCCAGATGATTTTTTTTCAATAAAAATATCAGCATAATTTGTAATGTTTAATATTTATACACTAGTTTACTGAAGGATTATTTTTGAATTATATTCCGTTATGAGAAGGATTTTATCAATGCTTTGCTTATAATCTTACATAAAAGAGTGTATAGATAGAGATGGGTGGGGGGGAGGATCTGGTTTAATTTAGATGTTCCCTCCGTTCATTACTGGAGGATACCAAGTTTCCTATCTTTGGTTTAAAATATATTATAAAATCTTAATATTCTTGTGCAAAATATGTAATGCAATCCTGTCTTTCATTATTTAATAGGATGCTTTGCCATATGATACAGTTGTGCAAACTGATGGTAACACATGGCACATTCCCTATGATGACAACTTGTCCAAGAGAGTTTCTTATGAAATTCCAATGAAGTGGCTCTGTCTTCAGAAGAAATAAAAGATGCTTTTTTTGTTCAAAGTGAAAATGTATGCATGGCACCTTTATTTCAAATAAATTTCAAACGAACTAGGTAAAACGTATTCGTTTTCTAAGACAACAGACCTAGACTTAAACAAATCCCTAAGTTACAAACAATACTTAATTCTACAAATATTGAAAACTGTGATGCAACAGTTCTTTATGATTGATAAATGTAATTGTGGTTTAAACCACTTGCTTTTTTGATGCCTTAGGAGTTGTATATTCTTATTTCTCTGCTTTTCATCAGTAACTATATATTTTTCTTATGTTTCTCCTTTCCAGATGAGTGTCTCCGTACTATATAACTCATGAGAAACAATTATCTGTTCATTTTAGAATTTTACTATTCATATGCTCCAAAATTCTCAATTTGATGGGTTGTGATGAACTTTGTTGACATAACTAAAAAAGCAGGGAGGGAAGAAAGGGCACTAAATATTGAAAGAGTGATTGAAACAGCCAGTTCTCTTATGGAATTTCTAGGTTATACAGCTTCAAGAGTAACTGTGTCTGGAGTTCCCGTTTAAAAGGAGACTAATTCAAAATTCAAAACTGGAGTATCAGTAGGTTTTCCCCTCCCTTTCCAGTTATGGATATATTATTATCCTCTTCAATACTGGATATTTTGATTACAGTACATATCATCCTTGAAATTCTTTCCAGCTAGTCAGACTATATTATCAAGTATTAAGCAGAATCAATACATTAAATGAATGACGTACATAAAATGTACATTTGGAATAAGAAATTTCAGTTAATATTGATTTCAACACCGCTACAGTTCTAAATAGAATAGTAGCTTGGTTTATTTTTAAGCAATTATTTGTTTTTTCACAAATAACAGCAAAAATGTGTTCAGTGGCTTTTTTTAGAACGTGATGTAATAGTAAAAGATAAAAAATGGTAGCTGATTTTTATGTTTAAATTTAATACTCAAATCATACAAATTCTGACAAGTTACAACTTCAAAAGCAATCGATAAGGTAGTCAACTTACAACTGTTCATTTAGTGACTGTTCAAAGTTACAATGGCCCAGAAAAAGTGACTTATGACCATTTTTCATACTTATGACTGCTGCAGCATCCCTATTGTCAGGTGATCAAAATTCAAATGCTTGGCAACTGACTCACATTTATGACCATTGCAGTGTTCCGGGGTCATGTGATCACTTTTGAGACCTTCTGACAGTGTCAATGGGGAAGCCAGATTCACTTAACCGTGATGCTCATTTAACAACTGCAGTGATTATCTTGGCAAGAAAGGTCATAAAATGGGGCAAAATTCAGTTAACAAATGTCTCACTTAGCGACAGGTTGGGCTCAGTTGTGCTCATAAGTCAAAGACCACCTGTATAGATAAATGGGTCAATTCATTTGCTGCAATTCATGAAAGATTACGTCTTTTAATCAATGTTAGTTGGAAAAGGTGGTACCAGATGCCCAATTTCTTTTCCTTTCACAGATCCACACAGCTCTCCTTGATTGACAGCAGTTTGTTATTGTCTTTTGACTTTATGTCTTTTACTTAGTCTATACAGGTAGCTCTGGGGATAGGGTTACCAGGTCTGCTTCCAAAAAATAGTGGACAAGCCCGGGAGAGTTGGGGGGGGGGGGTTAAGTAGTAAATTTTTTTAAAAAAAATTACAATTAAATTATATATTTTCTTACAAATATTTTACTACGTATTAAAATAATCACTTCAAAACTTTACTTAAAATTCAAAACATCAAATATATTAATATGTAAAATATTAAATTACATTTTACTTTGCTGCCGTATTTTTTATTTGACTGCGCAGCTTTGATCAGTTCTTTGTGTTTAAGGAATAATTTTTTAATTCCAGTACAACGTTGAGAAATATTAAAAAATATACAAAGTTCACTTCAAACTGATGGTACAAGCAGTCAGTTATGTTTGTCAGTCCACAAATTTCCCATGACGCTGAAAATTCGTTCAACGTTTGCATTTGATACCGGAATTGATGCACAATACTGGAACAGTTTCAGTAAACTCAGAGCTGGCTCTTTCTTGAAAAAGTATGTCCACTTATCAAGGGATGAATCGCCCTACAGATGAACATAAACTTCTTCTAAGGCAGAAATTTCATTGAAGAGAGTGTTGGGTGGAAGTTCTTCTTGCCATGGTGATAATAACCAGATGTTCGTCATTTCTTCTAAAGTTGGAGGATTATTGCGATCAATTAGATTGAAACAATTTAGCGTTCAATGGATATTCGATCTTTGTCTCATTCTAATTTATGAAAAAAAAGACAAAACGCGATTCTCCTATCCTTATTCTCTTAGACTGTTCAGCTTTAGATTACGTACCATTTCATCATAAAGCTTTTGAATAAAAAAAATGTCCACTATTTTGTGAAAAAAAATAGTGAACATAATGTGAAAAAAAGTGGACTGTCCGCTCAAATAATGGACACCTGGCAACTCTATCCGGGGATTCCTCCTAACTTGCCATCCAATTACATCATGCCCGGCTTTATTTTGAAATCAGCCAAGGGTTTTGAGAAGCCTTAAAAAAAAGATGGTGGGCAACAATCCCAGCTCGGTTACGTGATTCCGTTAATGAAGCAGTCCCGTTTTGCTCCAAAAGTTTTGTCCCGAAAACACCGATTCACACGTTCAAACAGGGAGATACCAAAATATCGCGCGAGAACAACCGCTCTTTTAAACCTCCGCGCGCGCCTCCTGTCCAAAAAAAAAAGAAAAGAGGCGGGGCTTTTATACTCTTGCAGTCCTAGCTCTTAAAGCGCATGTGCAGCAGCCAAGAAACGTTTGATTTCTCCTTAATGGACGGCGTGATTATGGTTGCTTCCGCGTCTGCGCCTTGCGTAACCGTGACTAAGGAACAAACGAATAGGAAAGCAAAGCACCAGTTCCTCCGCTTCTGGGAGGTAAACAGCTCCTTGTTGCGCCTGCTCTGGGAGGTAAACAGCTCCTTGTTGCGCCTGCGCATGATCAACTAGCCCCGGAAGTACTACTCCGTCTCCCTCGCTCTCACCCCACCCCCCTCCCCGGCCGCCGAAAGTAGAAACCTTTTCGCATGCTGTATCTGCGGCCAGTTTCCCCCACTTTTGCGGCTTGGTTTGCTTTTTCTGCGCGACCATGTCTCGAGGCTCCAGCGCCGGCTTTGACCGGCATATTACTATCTTTTCCCCCGAAGGGCGCCTATATCAAGTAGGTAAGTGAGTAGCAAAAACCGCCTCGTCACGATGCAGGACGCCGCTTTTCTTTCCCTCTCTCAAAAGGGGAGGAAGAAGAAATACATGTTTAATGATGCCTTCGGCTTCTTTCTTACCCAGAAGTGGGGCGCCGCCGGTAGAGAAGCGGGGGAGCAGTTAGCGTCCCAAAGCGACTGTGTTGCAATAGCTTTCAAACCGTTCAGCTACTGCTGTACGAGGCGCTCGGGGTTCTTTTCTTCGGCGTAAATAGATGGAAAGCTTGAAAAGTTGTCGGTAGCGAAAACCTTCGTCATTGCTGCGAAAGCGAAAGCGAAACAAAACGATCCGGGAAAGCGAGGACGCACTTTCCGAGCGTTAGTTAGATGGGGAGGGGAAAAATTGAGCCTTGAGAAGTATTATTTTCCCCGCCTTACGAAAGTTTCCCGCTTTGTGGCTTTTTCTTCTCAATGATGACTTCGTGGCATAATTCGGGATTAAGGTTCAGAGTGGGGTGTTTTTTCAGATGCCTTGTCCTGCGATTTTACATAATCCCCAGTTTTTTGCAATATTAGCTGCAAATTCTGGGAATTGTGGGACATCCAAAGACCACCCAATCGAAGGCTGGTAAAGCATTTAGCCTGCTTTTCGTCTGGCAATTTATTTACTTGTTAGTCGCTTTATGATCTTGAACTATGGCGAGAGTGCAATGGTGAGAGTGCAAAAACTCAGAATACATTGGCATGATGGAGGTGTATGCTTTTGTGATGTGGCGCTTAATGATTTATTGATCCCACATGTTAGAGTTTACCAAAATAGTCTGTGGGTCTGATTACATTTCTACTGTATTTTTACAGTGTGCCAGAGTCATACTTCTGTATGAGGCTCAAGTTCAGTACCTGATAGTACAGACAAATGTGGATAGTGAATATGAAGATTCTAAATAGCAATAGCACTTAGACTTACATACCACTTTGTAGTGCTTTACAGCCCTCTCTAAAACGGTTTACAGAATCAACATATTGCCCCCAACAATCTGGGTCCTCATTTTACCAATCTTGGAAGGGTGGAAGGCTGAGTCAACCTTGAGCCTGTCAGGAACGAACTCCTGGCAGTGAACTGAATTAGCCTGCAATATTGTATTCTAAGTACTGTGCCATCACAGTTCAATTATAACTATCTGGATATTTCAAATTTAAAAATACAGTAGCATCACTTTTAAGTGGTACAACACTTAGTAGAAGCCAGGGGTCCCCAATTCCCGGGCCACGCAAGCAAGTGGGAACCAGGCTGCACAAGCGAGCGAAACCCCAGGTGCAAAATCACGCCCTTCCCAATCTGTGAAAAAAAAGCCCTCCATGGAACAAGTCCCTGGCACCGAAAAGGTTGAGGGCTGCTGGTCTAAGACATTGTTGTAAATGTGAACTATCTGCTTCTAATGAAGGTTTGTATCTGATGCTGTCACTGTTTCAAGTACTGTTGGTAAAATCTGTGTTCAATGTATCACTAGAATATGCATTCAAGGCCATAAACCAGGGTGGACTGACATCAGTAGCTGTTCGTGGAAAGGACTGTGCAGTTGTTGTCACACAGAAAAAAGTACCTGTAAGTATAATATGACTGCATGGATAATCCTCGACCACATGTATGGCTGACTTGTATCTTTGTTGTTCCTTGATTTTTAATTCTTCTGTGCGTTGATCTTACTAATGAAGAGTATTGGAATTTTGTAGAGTGATGGAAGATCCAGACTTTGAAGTTAGGGAAAAGTATTTTACTTGGAGAGTCATAGATTTTCCTAATATTCAAAAGATACATTGAAAATTGTTATGATAAAATGAAATTATGATTATAGTGTCACTGGAATCAACAATATTCTTAAGAATAATTTTTCTAAGTAAATGCACCTGTTCTTAACCATCAAATGTCCTATGTATGACACAAATTACATATTTTTCCCTGCTGAAGTAAAAAAAGAAACTTTATTCCATGGTAATGATGTATATCTCACTATCTCTCTGAGGGAGATAGGAGTTATAAAATCTGATAAAATAAATACCTTAAAATTGTATTTTGTTTTATCCTTTAGGACAAGCTACTTGATTCAAACACAGTGACTCACTTATTCAGAATAACTGAAAATATTGGATGTGTAATGACCGGAATGACAGGTACAAACGTAAGACAAATCAGATAGTAAATAAGTTGTACCAAAGTGAAGTATCTCACTTTATTTATTTATTTTTCTTTAATATTGCATAATCAAGAATATGGTCTAAAGCAGGGGTTTCAAACTCAATTTCATTGAGGATGATCTGTCCCCCTCTACACACACCCACAAAAACACAGCCAGTCGAGGGTTAAAGAAGCACTTGGCACACACCACAGTCCTTATCTCCAACTTGGCAGCGATATTCACACCGTCTGCCAAGTGCTTTAATTGTTCACAGAAAGAAAATCACATACGTAGCTTTGCCAAAATCCGTTCTTTTAGCAGCTTCAGGCTACAATGACTACCAGATTGAGTTTTGTTCGTCACAGGGATCACTGACCACCACCCTCTCTTATATAGTCTCTGGGGTGTGGTCCAGTGACTCATTGGTCCTGTGACTCAAGTCCAATGACTCAGGTCTATTCCCTCGCACGCCTCCTCAGCTGCTGCAAGCGCTTATCTCGCCTTCGTTGACATGCGTCCAGGAATGACATCTCTCCCTCACTCTCATCTGAGACACCTGTTTCCCCACTACTTTGCTCTCTTTCAGCTGGCACCTGAGATGGTGCCAGAGGGGGGGGGGGGCTGGGAGATCTGGCTGGCTTCTCTTCCTCATGCTCAGAGCTTCCTTCCTCCAGTGGGATAGGCTCAGAGGACGGGGCCACAACAGAGGGCTGCATCAGGGTTGTGTTTGGCTTTGGAGGCCAGGTGGGTGGCCAGCTTGACATCCCTTGTGTCGGGGCGCCTGTGATGGTCCAAGTGCTCTGCCAGCGAAAATTGAGCTTTTTCACTGGCAGAGGGTTGCAGGAGGCCCTCACAACCTTCCAAGCTCTGTTTTCCGTTTTCACTGTCAGAGGTACCGCGGGCCGGTCTTTGGCTGCTTCCAGGATGGCCCCTGTGGGCCAGATCTAAGCACCCTGCAGACCAGATCCGGCTTCTGGGACCTGAGTTTGACACCTCTGGTCTAAAGGCAATTGAATGCATTTTTAGAAATAGCATTAGATGGTATTAATTTTTAATCTCACCCATATTCATTAAAGTGCCTGGGAAGAAATGAGGGTGGAATAATGATATTTCAGATTTGGAGGGTTATATCTTGGGCTACAGGTAATCCTTAACCTATGGGCTTTTGTTCAGCGACCATTTGAAATTATGATGATGCTGAACAAATAGTTGTTATGTCCGGTCCTCAAGAGTTCCAGCCATCCTGGCAACCCCACAATCACATGATCATGATCTGAGCACTTGGTAATCAGTTCACTTAAGATTGGCTGCAGCACCCCACATAATTTGTTTTCTATTTGTAATCTTCCCTGACAGTTTCCCCAGAAAATCAAAGGGGAAGCCAGCAGGGAAGGTTACCTGTGCACCTTCCCCAGCCCCTCTGTGCTCATGCTGCAGCCACTTTGTGCTCATGCTGCAGCCACTCATGCATCCTTCTTGGTCTTATGGTGCTTCACTAACACATCCACATATCTGCAGTGCACCCTTCTTAGTCCATCCTTGCACCCTCCCTCATTTTTCCCTCCCGCATACTTTCTTGCACTCCTTGACCCACACTGGTTCTTGTACACTTGGTCTCACCATTACTGACCCATACCACACTCCTTACCCACCTTCTCCAACCTGCATTGTATCTCTTCACATCCTTGCTCACTTCCCCTGACTTCCCTGTGTTAAGTTAGTAACACAATTGTTAAGTGAATCTGGCTTCCCCATTGACTTTTCTGTCTGAAGATTGCAAAAGCTGACCCTGGGACACTGCAACTGCATCCCAATTGCCAATGGTCTGAATTTTGATCATGTGACTGTGGCAATGCTGCAGTGGTCATAAGTGTGAAAACAGTCACTTTTTTCAGTGTGGTTGTAATTTCGCATGGTCATTAAACGAATGGTTGTAAGTCAAGGCCACCTCTATATCCTTAGGAATATAAGAATTTTAAAAAGCCTTTATTTGAATTTGAATACTTTCCCCTTGCAGTTATACTTTTAAAAGGCATATGAGAATGACTTTGGGTCTTTTATTTCTACAACAGCGGACAGTAGATCCCAGGTGCAGCGAGCCCGCTATGAGGCTGCTAACTGGAAGTATAAATACGGTTATGAGATTCCAGTGGATATGCTATGTAAAAGAATTGCAGATATTTCTCAGGTCTATACACAGAATGCTGAGATGAGACCTCTTGGTTGCTGTAAGTATAAATACAAACTGAAAGTAATAACAAACTGTTGGAAGCTGATGTGTAATGAAGCTAGGAAATCTCATCAGCAGCTGATCTCCACGAAATATTTTGGAGTATATAAAACTCATTTTTTAATATTAGGATAAATGCTAGTATTCTTTTGAACACACAGGGTGGCAATCTGCTGCCTTCCCTCTTTTCCCCCGTTTACTCTTTCTATGTAGCTTAATTAGTATGGTCTGTGCTTTGTGATTATAGATGTTATTATCAAAAATGTCTGGAAGACATCAGATTGTGTACTTCTAATCCCATACAATTCAGCTGCCATATTAATTGGAAATTGCACAATCTTACTTATTTTCTTTCTCTTGACTTATTTCATAACTGCAGCGATGTATGTCATCAGTTCAAGTTTCTAAAGAAGCTTACTTGACAAATATTAATGCTGCCTTCAAATGAATATACTTCCTTCTGGTTTACTGTATCCCAACCATAAGAAAGTAAAGAATGGATTCTCATACAAAAGCTTTATAGACTTCCATTTTAAAATGTTTCCATTGATTGATCTGGATGCATCTTTCAAGTTTAATTTTTGTTATACCGCTCTTCTTGGGTTAGATCACTGATTATACTACCCAAATAAAATAAAATTATGCATCAAATGAGATTAATGTTGTGTTTTTCAGAATAACAGGCTTGCCTTTTTAATGTATTTTGCTGTAAAATGCTGACCTATATTAATTTTAATGCAATGAGTTCCTTTAATTGAATTGTAATTGTATTTGGATGACAGCATTGGAAATGGTATCTGTTCAGTGTTAATCTAAGAGATACTAAAATGATTTTATTTTAGTGAAACAAATTTTTTTAAAAATGCATCATCATATGTCGAGTTATCATTTTCTTAGTTTTGCCTGAATACAGTATTTCCTAAAGTCCTTGATTGTGCAATATTTAGTTAGATTATTTGGTTATTTAAAATAGTTAGGAATAAATATTTATTTAAAATATTGCATATTTTATGGGATACTTAGCTTTCTAGTCATGGCTGTTAAATAATACTTTGAAAAGCATGAAATTAAATCTTAGGTAAGTCTCTTGATCGATCACTAAAATTCAATTCTATACATGAGTTAACTCTTAAGCTCTGGATAGTGTTCTGCTTTGAAGAGAGTTGTAAAATGAGAATTGGAGTCTAGGAATTAGAATTCTGTCAACTGAATTATAAGAAATTGCAGAAGTCAAGCAATGTTCAAATTTATGGAAATTCCATTAATACTAGGAATTTGCTTTAAAAAGGAAATACGACTAAGTATAATATGTTAACCAAAAGTTATTTTGAACTATTTTTATTTATTTATAGCCCACATTTATTATTTTTATAAATAAATCAGGATGGCAAACAAATCTTATTCTCCTCCTATTTTCCCTACGACAATCCTGTGAGGAAGAGACTGGCCTCAGCTGGCTTTCAGGCCCAAGGTAGCCCTAGAGCTCATGATCTCCCAGTTCCTAGCCTGTTGCCTTGACCACTAGACCAAACTGACTTTCCCATTAAACTAAACTGACTTTACTGTCTGTGTGGCAAACTTTTGCTTACATTTTTCCAAATCCCCAAAAACGGATTTTATAAATGCAGATGTTTAAAAAGAGAATGTATTTTAGATACCCCCTTTAACATGGGGAATAGTTCTGCTCTTAATTAGGATGGTGAAGACTGGCAGAAAGAAAACAATTCAAATAATGCCTTTATATGAATTTTTGGTATTAACCAGGCTTAAAATACTGATATTCTTGTCACTGGACCATAAAGCTACTGAGAGCTGTAGAAGATGCAAAATTGCCAACAGAATTATTAGGAAACTGAAACAATGCTAATCTGTTTTTCTCTAAGGAAGGAAGGAAAGGAGGGGAGCATGTATTGTTGGGCAGGAAAAGGTTGAACTTGGCATTTGCAAACAAAGTTCTTGATTATCAAGAGTATTAAGAGTATTTTTGGTTGCGAGGCTTCTAATCTTCCTTCCAATTCTCAAACTAGGAACAGCAACAATTGCTGTACAACTGTTCCAATAATTCTAACCTGCCTGCACTTTCAAATTTGGGAAGAAGGTATTTAATGAGCTACACAGAATTGCCATACTGAACAAAGGCTAAAGTCTATTCATGCATGTTTTATATAAAGGGTGTATAAAAAATCTTGTTTAGAACCAACTTCTTTGAAAAAAATAAAGCTATCATTGTTTACATATTTTATGTTTTATTAGCTGCTGTTAACTGTTCAGAATCACGTTGATATGACATGCCATATGTATTTAAATACAATTATTCAAAATTATTATTTCCTTAAAAGGCATGATTATGATTGGCATTGATGAAGAAAACAATCCTCAGGTATACAAGTGTGATCCAGCCGGATATTACTGTGGGTTTAAGGCCACAGCTGCAGGGGTCAAACAAACAGAATCAACTAGCTTTCTTGAAAAGAAAGTGAAGAAAAAATTGGACTGGACATTTGAACAGACAGTAGAGGTAAGTCCATAAGATAGGATGCCTAGGCTTAATGGGTTGCAATCTCAAATGGAAGGTTTGTGGGGATGCCCTGTTCGCTTCAGTGTGGTCACACACACTCTATAAGATGTTGTCTTCTAACTGGTATGCTTAGAGTAAAATTTGCTTATGTGATTTATTCTCATCAGTATTTTCTATTCTAAAAACGCTGAAATGCATCCCAACTGGATTTCATTTTTCTGCAGCATGTTGCTAGAATTATACATCATTAAACTCAATTGAATTCACAGGCAGATGAATAACACTTATTATTTCTTGTGATAAATAATGTTGTCTTCCTTAGCAGAGCTTTCCTTTAAATCAATTACAGTGATGTCAGCTATGAATTAATAATGGAATACATTTAGTCCTCACTTAATGATCATTCATTCAGTGGCCATTTTAAGTTACAATGGAACTGAATGAACAAGTCATGGCTGTTGCAGTGCCCCCAAAGTTGCTTAATCAAAATTCAAGTGCTTGGCAGCCTGTCCACAATTGCTAGCACAGTGTGTGCTTCAACTCCCGCCCCCGCCCCCCACCACCACCTGCCTGTCTGTCCCCCAATTTTGCCCTTTTGGCTTCTCTTGCGCAGCCTCCCCAAAGCTCATGAGACTGCACAAAGGCCTTGTGAAGGACCAGGAGCTGCCTTGGCTAGTTGCACCTCATCAGTAAGAGGAAGAAAGGTACTGGTCAGGGAAGGTGCAAGGGGTGCATAAGAGACATCGTTTGGGACAGGGAAAGTGCATAAGAGTTGCTGTGTGGATCAGCACGGAGGGTTGCATGCGAGTGCAGCGTGGGTCAGGGACAGTGCACAGATGAGCATGCAGTAGGAAAATTCACTATTTACTATAAATAAATAACAGGCATTTTAAGTGTGATATATAAATAAGAATGTGTTGTGGTGTTAGAAATGCATTTGATTGTCTGTGTGAATATGTGTACAGATGACATTTTATTGCTGGCTGATCACTTGAATGATTTATATGGAATGTAGGATTGTACTAGACAACTGGTGCCTGGTTGGTTTCAGAGATTTTTCCTTACCTAAACCGAGAAAGAGAATGACCAAGGGCAGGCTAAAAAGCAGTGGGAGCAGGAGCAATTTCCAACATCCTACCAGCTTCCCCATTGAGTTTTCTTGTGAGAATCTGGTAGGGAGATTTGGATTTATTTATTTAGTGTATGGCATATCATACATGGACTAGCATATATATTAAGATTTCACCTAGATTGGTAAAGCACAATAAAATATAAATATTAAAAAGATCTATGTTCAAATACCAATGACTAGACCATCTAAATATTCAAGCACAGCATTTTTATATTAAAATCAGATACTAGACCGGTATATACCCTCATCTTACAGCCGGTCATAATGTGATCTACAGTTTGATATGGGATCCACAGACACGCTGAGGGGAGGATACTATGTCTCATTTATATAGAGAATACTAGCAGATGCTGCTTGAGGTGTGAATCCTATTCAGGATTGTCCATTGCTGACATGGTAGTTCAAAGCCTGGCACCTTTTTTGTTGGCTCATTTATATGTCTTATGTCTGGGCATTCAGCCACCCATTTGGCTTTCTATTGGGAATCAGTGTTAAAGTTCTTGAGCAGATGTGCAAGTGCCAGTGTGGGTTTCCTGGATTTGAATCTTCCGGCTAATAAATGCATTCACTAGTAGCAGTGAGGAGTTCATAATTTTTCTGTATTTGCTCACTAGTGCATCTTACCTTTGTAAAACTGGTGGTGTTATATGGCTCAGAACAGGAAGCCAGCAAGTTGGAGTGGTTTTAATACATCGCTTATAATCCTCATGGTGTCGCTGAGTCTGGTGTCTAACTTACTAGCATGGCAGCTGTTAAGTCATACGGGGGCACCTAGTGCTGATGACCTGAAGGTGGCAGCTGAAGCACCCCATTTAGTTCCACATAATTTCTGGAGCAGGTTGGTCCTAGTATTGATTTTTGCTGCTGTATTCTCTAGCTGTACCTTACAGGAGAGAATCCTGTCCAATATTACTCCAAGGTACTTTGGATAGGGATTATAGGGAAATAAGTTGTTGTTTAATAGACACTTGGGGCTTCATATGCTAGCTAGTTTGTTGTTAACGTGGAAGCAGGTAGTTACTGTTTTGCTGGTGCTAAGAGTGAGCCTTCAGTCAGTGAAGAATTTTCCCAAGATTTTAAGATATTTGGATAGGAGGTTGTTTGCCACCTCCATGTGTTTTTCTTGTGCTGCTATGGAAAGCATTGGAAATCGCTTCCCTTTCTTTCAGGAAGTCATCATAAAAAATTAAAAATTAGAGTGGATAGATAAATTTGTAAAAACATCAGAAGAAAAGATTGTAGGGTAATGGTTCATTGTGTGGCATCAATGCTTGTTTTTTTTTAAAAAGTGAAAATGTCTGATATGTTTTTTTTTTTATTTAAAACTAAGAGTCAGGCACAGTAGTGGAATCATAAAAAAAGTGGGAATGAGCTACTTAAGCATATGTTGTAAAACAAGAAGTGATAGGATTGATTGATTGAATGATTGGATGGATGGATGGATAATGAATGATAAAAGTGAGCGGATCAGTTCACAGAGAGTAAATGGGTTGAGAAGAAGGGGAAGGCTGAGAAAGTTGTAGTTGATGAGATTCTCAAAAATAAAGGTGGAAGTTTAAAAATAAAATGTAAGCAATGTAGGACAGAGTGAAAGTATTTTTTTTTAAAAAGTAACCGTTGACTAATTTTTTATTCACTTTCACGTCTAACGAGATTCCTTAACTTTTCCTCATTTCAAGCCATCACTACAGTAGAACTAGCATATTGAAAGTAATTGTTTCTCCTAATACATTTTGCTTTTTACATTTCATTTACATTACATTACTTGTTTGCTTCATCATTAAGTATATAATGAATTTCAATTCAGACTTCTTTCAGTGTTTTATTTATTAAATCAAAACCATTACATTTATTATTTATCTTCATTATGTAATCATATGGGAATATTGCTGAGGTTTTATCTTGTTGGTCTGATGATGTTATTTGTTTTCTTTAAATTGCAATTTGACAGAGGGTGGTTTTAGCTGAAGTCAGTGCCAGATCTTGTTTTTGCTGAGTAAATGGATTTTTCCTTCTTTGCTTGCTGAGTTATAGTCATGTGATTTGAATATTGTTCACTTGGAGATGTCCACATCCAGTCAATTATTTTCTCAAATTGTTGGAAGAAAACTTTTACGCTAATCAATATATTTTATTTCATTTCATTTATTTTACATAGATGGAATGAAATTTGACTTATATTTTCTTGGCAGAATTCTTCTAAGTTTGTTTCTAGATTATTTTTTTAGACCAAGACCAAATTTTCTAATTATGGGTAGTCCTCAGTTAATAATGGCAATTGGGGCTGGAATTGCTATTGCTAAGTGATGCAATCGTAAAGCACAATGTCACATGACCATGCCGCTTAGCAGCACCAATTCTGATCCCAACAACTGCATGGATTGTTAACGAAGAACTCACTTGGCCATGAAGTAAAACTTCCTACCAGCTTCCTCACTGACTGCTTGTAGGAAGCCATCAAACGCTGACTGTGGGACTCTGTGATGTCATAATTGTGAGCCAAGCACTCAAATTGCAGTCACATGACAGTAGGCATGTTGCAATAGTGGGAACTCTGAGGAATGGTTATAACTACCGCTCCTTCAATGCCATCCTAAGTTTGAATGGTCACTGAATGAGCGGTCATTCAATGAGGACAACATGTATTCCAGTTGTTGTCTTATATTAACTTTATTACAATTTTATAATAAGCATATCATTTTTGGTATTGTGTCAACAGAATGTTGCATAAATAAATGTTATTTTAGTTGATATAATTGAGCAATAAGATCAGGTTTCCCTCCTTAGACTACTTTTTTTTTTAAATTAAAACAATAACCCAGTCCAAATATCAAAATGTCCCTTAGGGACCATTTGAATCCCTTTGTGTTGTAATTATTAGGGCATAGGGAATTAGAATTAGAATACAGGAGATGTATAGCTTTCTGAATAACTTTTTTAAACTGTAGAAAGTTTGGGGTTCATAAATTAGTATCAAGAATTGTGGCACTTATAAACCTGTCATTTTTTTTTTCATAAGTGCTGATAATTTACACAGCATTTTAGCTATAATTAGGACCAAGAGTGGGAGGGGAGGTGATTGTTTCTTGCATTGAGCCTTGTTTTGATTCAGGCATTTAACTAAATTTATGCTGGAGAACAAACTATTTTTAGCAATGCTTAGGATAAATGAGTATTCAAATTAATTCAAAATAAAATTTAGCTACCGTGTAAAGTATGTATAACCACCACCACCCTATTATAGTACAGGTGGTCTTTGACTTACAACAGTTTGTTTAACGACCATTCATATTTCATTGCAACATCCCCATGGTCACATGATCAAAATTCAGACACTTGGCAACTAAGTCATTTATGATGGTTGCAACTTTCTGACGATCAAAATCAATGGGGACGCCAGATTCACTTAACAATTATGTTACTAACTTAACAGTTGCAGTGATTCAAAAATTGTGGCAAGAAAGGTTGTAAAATGGGACAAATTTCACTTAACAAATGTCTCACTTAGCCACAGAAATTTTGGGCTCAATTTTGGTCATAAATTGAGGAAATACTTCAGATCAGTAGTAATTTTACTAAAATAATTTTAAATGTGCTGAAAAGCTTTGAAGATTTGAATGCTACTAGGAATTATACTGCTATTTACACTGTGATTGTCTTTACAGATAATCCCTAACTGTAAGAAATGAATTTATAGACTCAATTGTTTTCCTTTTCAAAGCTGCTAGAATTTTGCATTTCAAGTATCTATAAATGGGCTCTGCCTGTGAAGGGCCAAAGGTTAACAAGTATCTTAAAATAAAAACCAGATTTTACATTAACTAGTACTAAAAATATTGCTGATCAAATTTGTTTTATGTTTTACTTGTAGACCGCAATTACCTGTCTTTCTACTGTTTTGTCCATTGACTTCAAACCATCTGAAATAGAAGTAGGGGTTGTTACAGTTGATAATCCAAAGTTCAGGTAATGTGAAATTGATTTTTTTCCTTGTTTGGGTATGTTGATTGTGGCTATCTTATTTTTTATAAAAAATACATAGGTGTGCTCTGTTACCTGTATCCTGGCACTTGTATGTGTCAGTTTATTATGTAACACTTGGTATCTAAATACATCCACTTAAATATATCTGATATGAATGTATGCCACTGCAACTGCCAAAGAAAAGTTAATTATAGACCTTTGGAATCCAAAGGAAATTGCACAGCAGCAATTAATGTCACAGCATTGCATTGGCAAGAAAGATATGATTTCTTTCTTAACATCATGCTGGAGATACTAGGCACAAGTTAGCATAGAATCAACTTTAATAATTTACACAGTGCATGCTTTGCCTGTAAACTCTAGCATAGCCTGAACCCAGATATTCCAGCATGTGGAACTCAAAAATCACTGACATAGACACATTTATAATGTTTCCTTTGTAAAATTCATTTGCAGTTGATTTAATTGTCCTGAAAATCCTTGAATGTATTTACTCGTCCCCCCAGATTGGGTAGGACAGACATGCTTCCCTTCCCTTCCCTTAAATATTGCCACTTTACAAGTCCTAAGAAGTTATAATTCTCTGTTTTTATTGATTATATATAGTGTTTTATTTAGAGATTGTGTTTTAATATGGGTAGCTATACAAATGTTTTAAATAAATAAATATTCAATTATTTGAAGTGAAGAATAAAAAATACCATTGCTTTTCCCTCTTTCTAGGATTCTTACAGAAGCAGAAATTGATACGCACCTTGTAGCTCTAGCAGAGAGAGATTAACTCTGTTTAAAATTGCTCATTCTGTGACTGCAAGGCAGATTGCCTGGTGAATACAAATGGGTGGTTCTGAATTATGGGATGAAAACAGAATGCTCTGTATCTGATGTACTTCTTCACTTTGAATAAATAAAGTGAGGTTTTGGAATGGTTTGTTTTCTTGTTATTTGATATTAAAGTTATATGTCAGTAATGCTGTGACTCAATAAATACTGTAACTTTTATTTCTTTGAGAATGGAGTATAGTCCCTCCCCCATTTTTAAGCATTCCAAAATTTCACTATGCACAGCATGCTAATAAAGGATCCCTTACTACTTTTGGAAACACAGCAAACATTATATGCTGATCTTCTGTATATGTGAAAAGATGGGTCCGCTGATCTTATTTTCTGGATAAATGTGGAGTACTAGCTTCATTTACTGTATTTTTAGTGTATAGTGTGAGTCCAATAAGCAGAGATGAAAACAATATAATTGAAATCCAATTGAAGCGACAAAAGATGTAACATTTGCAAAGCTGCATTCATATATACGTTTTTGAGAAGAAAATTGAGGTATGCAAAAGCTTTCATTTGAAACAGTTTGAAACACATCATTTTGTAAACTCCTAGAAGTACTTTCCTCAGGCTCCATGAGTTTCTGAAAGTTTAGAATCGGTTAAAAGACCCATAGGAGTGATTTCGAAATCCACCTTGAGTGTACAATTTATTAAGCAAATTTGTCTTTCACCAATCTCAGATGTGGTACATGTCTGCTTCAGTGATGCTGTAGCCAATCTGCCAGTCTTTGCAATAACTTTACTTATAGCATATGAAAGCTCTTAATGATCTCCAGATCTCTTCATCAGTTAACATACCAGAAAAGCAGGTTTAGAGAGGGAAGGGAAACTACAGTTATTTCCCATTAAGTTTTCACCAGGTGTTGGGATGACTTTGCAATTAAAACTGCTTATATTAAAACTGCTGCTTGATCAGCTTTGGGGGGGGGGTGGCTGGTGGAGGGAAACATTCTTAATTGGCCATCATAGTCAGCAAGACTTTTAGCAGTTAAAACAATAAATAAAAAAACAATAAAAACTCCATGAAATATTAAAAGTAGTTGTTTTAACTGTCCATGGGGTTTTCATGACAAAGATACTGGAGTGGGTTGCCATTTCCTTCTCCAGTGGATCACGTTTTGTCAAACTCTCTGCTATGACCTGTCCGTCTTGGGTGGCCCTGCAAGGCATAGCTCATAGCTTCATTGAGCTACTCAAGCCCCTTCGCCACGACAAGGCAGTAATCCATGAAGGGATAACAAAAGTGCATATAGTCAAGGCTATGGTTTTCTCAGTTGCAATGTATGGCTGTGAAAGTTGGACCATAAGAAAAGCTATGTGCCAAAGAATTGAGGCCTTTGAACTATGGTGCTGGAGTAGACTCCTGCGAGTCCCTTAGACTGCAAGGTTATCAAGCTGGTCAGTCATAGAGGAAATCAACCTGACTGCTTTTTAGAAGTCCAGATCCTGAAGATGAAACTCAAATATTTTGGCCACCTCACTGGAGAAGAGCCTAATGCTGGGAAAGATTGAGGGCAAAAGAAGAACAGGACGACAGAACAAGGTGGCTGAATGGAGTCACTGAAGCAGTAGGCGTGAGCTTAAATGGACTCCAGAGGATGGTAGAGGACAGGAAGGCTTGGAGGAATATTGTCCATGTGGTCGTGATGGGTTGGATATGACTTCACAACTAACAACAACAAAAATAGTTTTAACCTACTTCATACCTTAAGCAAAACAAGTTTTTTATTTTATCTGCGAGTTTTCATTTCTGCTGAGACTAATTTGGATAATACTGACTTGTATTTCAAGAATTCAACATACCTTTGCAGTTTTTAGTATACAGTCAGGTCCAGAAATATTGGGACATTGACACAATTCTAACATCTTTGGCTCTATACACCACCACAATGGAGTTGGAATGAAACAAACACAATGTGATTTAACTGCAGACTGTCAGCTTTAATTTGAGGGTATGTACATCCAACTCAGGTGAACGGTGTAGGACTTACAGCAGTTTGCATATGTGCCTCCCACTTGTTAAGGGACCAAAGGTAATGGGACAGAATAATCATCATAAATCAAACTTTCCCTTCTTAATACTTGGTTGCAAATCCTTTGCAGTCAATCACAGCCTGAAGTCTGGAACGCATAGACATCACCAGATGCTGGTTTCATCCCTGATGATGCTCTGCCAGGCCTCTACTGCAACTGTCTGAAGTTCCTGCTTGTTCTTGGGGCATTTTCCCTTGCCTTCCTGTTTTTGAGGCTCACCAATGGTTTCCATCTTGTGGTGAACCCTCTGTATTCACTCTGGTGAAGTCTTCTCTTGATTGTTGACTTTGACACACATACACCTACCTCCTGGAGAGTGTTTTTGATTTGGCCAACTGTTGTGAAGGGTATTTTCTTCACCAGGGAAAGAATTCTTCGGTCATCCACCACAGTTGTTTTCCATGGGCTCCCGGGTCTTTTGGTGTTGCTGAGCTCACCGGTGCGTTCCTTCTTTTTGAGAATGTTCCAAACAGTTGTTTTGGCCACGCCTAATGTTCTTGCTATCTCTCTGATGGGTTTGTTTTGTTTCTTCAGCCTAATGATGGCTTGCTTCACTGATAGTGACAGCTCTTTGGATCTCATCTTGAGAGTTGACAGCAACAGATTCCAAATGCAAATAGCACACTTGAAATGAACTCTGGGCCTTTTATCTGCACATTGAAATTGGGGTAATGAGGGAATATCACACACGTGGCCATGGAATAGCTGAGAAGACAATTGTCCCATTACCTTTGGTCCTTTAACGAGTGGGAGGCACATATGCAAACTGCTGTAAGTCCTACACCGTTCACCTGAGTTGGATGTACATACCCTCAAATTAAAGCTGACAGTCTGCAGTTAAAGCACATTGTGTTTGTTTCATTCCAACTCCATTGTGGTGGTGTATAGAGCCAAAGATGTTAGAATTGTGTCGATGTCCCAATATTTCTGGATCTGACTGTAGCAACAAATGCACACTTTTCAAGTTTTAAATCACCATCCTAACCTTGCAGCATAGAAGATTCAACATTAATTCTTCATATGATTTTACAAGCTTTCCTAAATTCCTAAACCTTGTTAAACATGAAATAGTAAACTCAGAAAATGATTGGTTCCCTTCAACAGCAGGGAAAAAGAGATTATGGCTCCCTCTGTATGCCCTCAAGCATAGTTTAGAGCAGGGGTCCCCAACCCCTGGGCCGTGCCCCACTACTAGGCCACAGCCTGCTAAAAATCGGGCTGTGCAAGTGATGGGCAAATGTGCAAGAGGAGGGCACTTTGTGCTCACGCGCAAGTGGAGCTTCTCACAAATGGAGCTTTGCACACGAACACTCTGGCTGAGTGAAGGTTCATGCAGGAGCAGAAGTTCACAAGTGGAGGGTGCATGTGTGAGTGGAGCTCCACATGAGTGGAGGGTGCATACACCTGCCACTTATCAATTGTTCGTACGGCTGTGAATCTGCCATTCATTCCACGCCGGGCCAGGCCACTAAGGTGGAAAGGTTAAGGACTGCTGGTTTAGAGCACTTGCAATCTTCCAGAGCGGATTTGAATATGAAAAAGGTATAATTTGCTCCAAGTGGGAAGTAAAACTATTGTATATCATTGTTAGAGAAACATTTTATTTTGATGTTGAAGCTTTCTGAAACCGCTATTATATAACTTGCTGTAATATATGTACATTGGCCCAAATAAAGAAATTGTTTTATTTTTTTTTATATGCCTTTTAAAATGAACTTTTAAAATCTAATATAAATTTATAGGGCAGTGATGGCTAACCTTTTCAGGACTGAGTGTCCAAAGCGCACGTGTGTGCAAATCCCCAAATTGCAATGTGTCCCCCCCTGCATCTGCCCCTTCCTTGCTCTCCCGCGCATGCATATTCTTTTAAACAGGTATGGTTCATAGCGTACTGTGAAATACTACTGCCCTATCTCTTCCTCTTTCCTGCTCTTAATCTGCAATGTTCAAATGACAGCTCAAAATCATTGTATGCATATCCTTTTTTTTTAAAAAGGATGGGAAACTCCTAATAGAACATCCTGGAGTAGACTAGTAATGTAAAAGCAATATTAAAGGCTGAAAAAATGGGTGTACATTGCTCAGTCTTGGCTTGGTTAATTATTCAGATTCACAAACAACAATTAAACATTATTACTGCTGCTCAACCAGTTTATCTGCTATGTAGTTTGATGACTGTAGAGATAAAAACTGTTCACTTTATGCTGACTGATCAGCTTAGTTGCCTTTAAATCTGCACAAAGCAATGTTCTTTTTTTAGTATGTTATGGGAAAGTAAATGCCTACCAATAGCACAGCAGTATTTTGAGAAGAAGGTTGAGGAGGCTGGCTGAGGAAATACTTTTCTTAGAACCCAAGCCATGGCACGGGTCTGCTGGATACTTTTCTGTATTTGGGTTTTCTTGGTAAATAGCAGTATCTATGATTACGATTAATTACCGCATTACTGATAATTTTAGGAGTATCATTTAACAGGGACCTCCAATATTCCAAACTGCATTCAAAATCATAATTGTGAGTTTAGAATATACTATTGGAGTCAAATTCAGACAAAATACACAGGGCAGGGCAGTTTTAAAGAAATTGCTGAAAGGGATTTGAAATTTCACACATCTGTTTAGGTTTTTAAGTAAAAAAAAAGGAGTTTTGCAAAAGAAAAATTGCAATATTTGTACAATATATCCATATTTAGTTTTCCAAGTGCATTGTAAGGTTGTTACAGCTGGTGAATTAAAGATGCTCATGATCATATACTGTTACTCAATTACTTTAGTTTCCTCGCGTATGTTGTAATCTTTGCAGATCCTCCAGGGTTACTTCTAAATGTTTCAGTAAAGTAAACATATTCCTGACTCTGTCTTTTCTTGATCAGAACAAATCACAAAAGATTTATTTTACGGCGTATAGAAAACTTAGTAAAGATCCAGACTATTATGGAGTAATAGCATTAATTCTGCAAAATAAAAAAAAAATATTGGCCCCGTCAAAATTTAAACGTTTGTTGCTACATACTGCTCATTAATTAATGTGCTTTATATATGCTATATCTTCAAATGGTGCTTAATTGAAGTCTAATTATTAACTTTATATTTCATAGGTCCCAAAGGACCTGTCACACACCGCTGAAGTTCATCTTTAAACGTAGTTAAATTCTATTCATGCTATAATAAATGGCTGCATTTGGCATAGACAATATTGTAATCAGGTTTCATTTTGGATAGATTTGGCTTGTGTATTGTGCTCAGCCCTGGTTTGTTTTACCATGGTTTACTAAATTCATAATGCACAAAAAGCTAAGCAAAAGGGTATGTTTTAGAAGCTACAGTGACAAATTGGAAAATATGCAGAATTGAAATCATACGAAGTCCATTATTGCTTACACTGCTACGTGAACCAAGTTTAAATGCAATGCTTCCTGGAGGGATTTTGGTCCGATCAGTTGGGCCAATGGACAATATGCAAACTTTTTTGTAAGTTATGACATCATCCTTCATTTTACAGGCTCACGGAGAACTAAGAGGATATGCTTGCTGCTTTGGACTGAGTCAAGTCCAGAATTGCAAAAAAAAAAAAAAAAAGAGGAAATAAGCTGTCTCTTAGTTCTTCCTCTCACTTTTACCATAGTTTATTGAATAATCCTAAAAATGTCTCTGCTGAATCAGGCCAAGGCCCATCTTACTCAAGCGTTGGTTTCAAACAGATTAGCTTTTGAGTTGTTTGCAAGTAGGAGTTGGAGATATTTCCTTTCTACTGTTGTTCTGTTACAACTGATGTTTGGAGATATGCTGTTCCAAAATCTGCACGTAATGTTGACTTTTCAAGACTAATAGTTCTTGACAGACCTGTCCTCCATGATTTATCCAATTATGTTTGAAAACTGAGCAGGTATTATCATACCTTGTAGTAGTGAATTCCATGAATTCCACAGTTAATTGTGCACAGTTGAGGAAATACTTTTGCTTGTTTTAAATCTTTTTCGAATCAGCTTTCATGGAAGACCTCTGGTCCTAGTGTTTTGTGTGTGAGAGAGAAACTTTTCTTTGATCACTTTTGTACTGTGCATCATTTTGATTGCTTCTTTGGCACATTTCCCAACATTATTAGATTTTATTTTAATTGCAAGAACTATGCATAGTGTTTTAAACATGAATGTGCCATAGATTTCTATTACAAAGTTGGCTGTTTTATTTTCAGTCATTTTTAAAAAATCATTCTTAGCATGAAATTTGTCTTTTTCACAATTGCTAGACAGTGGATGGCATCATTGAACTATCTGCTGTGATTCCAAACATTTTGGTTAGTTACAGATCCACAATAGTCAAGATTTATGAACCAGTTAATAAGAATTGGTTCCAACACTGATGCATGAGGGATTCCAACTTCCATCATGATTTAATGCAACCTCCTTCAAACTGATATTTTCCACACGTGATGGAACTAAAAACTCAGGGTTAAGCTTGTTAAGAGGACTGAGCCCGAGGGAGGGTCAAGCAAGCACATCATCAGTCTCGATTCCCTTCACTCCCACAAGAGATCTAAGTCCAGCCTACTTTGAACTCCATTGACTCTTATCTATTGCCAATTTGTTTTAACCGTTATTAATTCAGAGTCTTGTAATAAACCCTTATATTCATTTAAACTGCTTGGACTTCTGATTTTCCTGTGCTTGACAGGGACATTATATAGTTGGTTTTCTGCTCCTTGATAAGAAAACCAAGTAAAAGATTGAATAGGGAGCAAATTGAGAGAAGTATCGGGTGTTAGAAAATGCATGTAGATTCCCATACTCCCTTTTGAGGTAAAATAGGAACAATGCATATTCTTTCATCTCACTTGTCTTGTAATGATGCTAGGAGCTGATAACTCTATATGATATATGTATGTATGATATATGTGCCACTGAAAAATGTAGTTTCAGCTGAAATGCTTAAAAAGATTATCTTTGTAGTTTAAAAGAATGTATATGGAAACATGTGCCTTAAATAAAAATCCCCTCTTTTCATCTGCACAAATTTGGGAGATGAGCTATTTGGTTTCCGGCTGAAAATGTTGATTTACTTCATTTCATTTCTTTCTAATTTTGAACTGTAGCCTCCTGGATCAGAAAACAAGCGAGTAGTCTCTGACATCAGAGTGAGCTCCTGTTACTCTTGCAACTCAGCTCTTTGGTTCTAGACTTACAAGACCATTTTCCTGCTTTTAGTGATTTATTTAGCAAATTTATACGCCATATTTTTCGGACTATAAGACACACCAGTGTATAAGACGCACCAAGATTTCAAAGAGGTAAGCAAGAAAAAAAAAGTTTTTGCCCTCCCCAGCCCACAGAACCACTCTGCAGGCCTCCCAAACCCTCTGCGTGCTCCATTTTTGCGAAAAACGGGCCCATTTTTCTGCACAAACGAGGCTGATTTTGCCCTCCCCAGCCCACAGGAGCATTCTGCAGGCCTCCCAAAACCTCTACACACCCTGTTTTTGCAAAAACGGGACGCACGGGGCGGGGCTTCAGGAGGCAAAAATGGCTGTATTCGATGTATAAAACGCACCAACATTTCCACCCTCTTTTGTGGGTGGGGGGAAGTGCGTTTTATACTCGAAAAGTATGGTAGCTGCCCATCTCAGCATCACAGGCCCTTGTTATAACAAACTGAATTGTAGCATCACAAGTCAGACAGGTTAAATTCCTGTTTGTAGAACTTAAATATATTATTCAAGATTTGCATGTCATGTACAATTGTAGCTCAAGTCTATTTACATATAGGAGTTTTAAATTGTGTCGCTTGTTCATGTTAATGAGGAGCATTTGGAGTTTTTAGTTAAAAGATGTTTGTTGCTTATTAAGTAAGACACCACACTACATGTGGCTCACTCGCTGATTCAACATTGCCTAATTATCAGCTTCATGCTGTTGACAGCCCCTCACAAAAATATCTAATTTGCCTCCCTTGCTGAAAGAATTTTGCCCCCAAACCCAAGCAGAAACAACTATAGGGCCAAAGTGGAAATATAATGAACTTTTGCCTGAAGAAAAATGTATTTGCTATAATGTGAAAAGTTTACTGCCTTTCCTCAAGAATCACAACTGAAAAGGAGGAAGGAAGCAATCTTCTGGGTTTCCCCGGTTTCAGCAAAGGCCTGGTTCTCACCAAGAGCAGACAAAGTGGAGGATGGGAGAGTATTGATAGAGAATGATAAACTCTGTGACTCCTGGGTGATGGAGGGATTGTGGTGGCAGATAATGTTTCTATGGATCTCCAAAAAAAACGCAAAACAAAACCAGAAAAAAACAGTTTCCAGCAAAGAGAAAATAGAAGATTTCCCTGATAAAATTATGCCATCAAAACCCTTTTAAATGTCAGTTGCTGGGGAGAGTCTTTGTTTTTACATCTTGCTCATGGAGTTTAAAGGATTTGATTGGCCACTGCGAGATAGTGATATTGGGCCAGATTGACCTTTATTGTGACCTTGCCTGACTAGGGAGCAGCGAGAGAGAGACAGAGACATGGGAACAGCCTACGTATGGGATAATGTCCTCCAAACTAAGAAAGGACACAAGTGCTGTTCAAGGATTCTCTATATGCAACTGGGCAATGTTTCCTTGGCCTGTGCTTTGGAAAGCAAAGCTGTGGGTATAAACACAACGTGAGAGAAACAATATTGGTAGGAATCCACCAACTAAGTGATTCAGATACTAGATCCAAATTCTATCATCTCTACAGTTAAAAGGAGTAAGTGATAAGTTAAAAAAAAGTGATTTTATTATGATGTTATTACTATATTCATTTATTTGATTTTTAATTAGTTTTATTGTTTTTAAATGTGTTTTTTATATTCTGCAAGCCGCTTTGAGTCACCATGGGCAAATAGGCGGCAATATAAATTTAATAATAAAAATAATAGTAAACAAAGCAAAATCTTTTCTGTTTAAATACCAGGAAACCCACTGCTTGTAAGCCAGCTGCAAAGCAAACATAAAAGGACTCCCCATATCCTCTTAGCTTATCATCCATTAAGCCTATTATATTTTTAGTCCATTTTTCAAATTAAGTATTAATCTTTCTGTACTTCCCTATCTGCCCTCCAGACAATGCTTATTTTTCCTAGCTTTGAGATAAGGGAGGATGTAGTCTTAAGTATCTGTACAATTTTCATACAGATGATGCATTTTTTCAATAAGGAAGTGCCTTCAAGTCTGTTATTATGAACTGTGGCTGTTCTCTAAGTACTTTTTCTAGAGCTTTTTCCACTCAGTCTTTTTTCCTCTGCTTTGTCATTTCCCCAGAAGGTTACCTGAGAGGGGAGTGAGCTACATGGTAACAAGGTCTCCCTAAGGCAATGCAAAGCTCTACTTCATACATACCGTTCCCAGTATAATTTCTCTATAGTTTATGAGCACACTGCTGAAATTACTATCCATTCCTTTGTACCTTTGCACACTTATATCTGTATACAACTTATATACAGATAGAACGTAGTTTTGCAAGAAGTCTACACAAAGGTGATTTAATGTAAACAAAGATTGTTTCAGAACAGTTTTATGTTGTTTGTTTTATTTTATTATTATGGAGACTACTGTATTAGCAGGTAGAAACTTTCAAAGGACAAATATATTGAGAAGGAAGGAAAAAAGTCACAGAAGGTCTGTCCTTGCAGAGAGCAGTTGTTTCCCCCTTGTTGTTTGTGGTTCATCTTCTCTTTCCTGTTCAGCACAGTGTCTTGTCCCTTATTGTATTTATTTATTTATTTATGTATTGGTTCAATTTATATGCCGCCCGTCTCCAGAGACTTAGGGCAGCTTACAAGGTGTTAAGCAATAGCCTTCAAACTTTTGTATATACCTGCTTAGTAGGGCTTTCAGCCCCCCCAAGCAGAGTTCTTTTTTATACAAAGTCAGCTTATTGCCCCCACAATCCGGGTCCTCATTTTACCTACCTCGAAAGGATGGAAGGCTGAGTCAACCTTGAGCCTGGTGAGATTTGAACTTGCAGTAATTGCAGGCATCTGGTGCTACTTAACAGCACTTTAGTCTGCTGCGCCACCAAGGCTCCTTCCCTGGAGATTCAGGGAAAGGGTTTGTCTGAGCGCAATGATGCACAATATTTTAGTGCCTCTTCTGATTGTCATTCTTGTTCAATGAACTCACTCCATTGTTGATTCTCTTTTTTACTTCTTCTCAATGTTCCCTTTACAGTCACCTTCTTTGATTTACAGTAATAAGAAATACTCATCTCATTATAAAACTTTTGAAAGACCAATTTCAAATGCTTATAGCGGAACAAACAGCAACTAATCTACAATTTGCAAAACATAATACATTTTGCAATGCTAACAAACCGGGCAGGTGGTTGGCTTATACATTGAGGAAACAGCAGAGTTCTCGAGTTATTGATAGAATCAAGTATGGAAGGAAGGAAGTTTTTCAACAAAGTCTAATTAAAGAAGCCTTTTTGGATTATTATACAAAATTATATGCCAAAGATGATATACAGAATGAACTTATAGATAAATATCTAGAAGAAGGGAGAGTTACGAAAATTTCTAGGGAGCAAAAGGAGAGAATGAATCAGCTAATAACAGTCGAGGAGATTATTATTGCAATTGAACAACTGAAAACAGCTAAAGCTCCAGGGATGGATGGTTTAACAGCGGTGTACTACAAAACCTTACAAGCAGAAATGATTGAATACCTTAAAGATCTATTTTGTAGCATACAAAAAGGGGGTACAATACCCCTTTCATGGAAAGCAGCCTTTGTTTCATTGATACCAAAAGAGGAAACAGGTTCTACAAAACCGGAAAATTTTAGACCAATATCTCTCCTGAACACGGATTATAAAATTTTTGCAAAAGTATTAGCCAACAGATTAATGCCAGTTATGCAAGAGGTGCATGATCAAGCAGGATTTATAGAAGGCAGATATATGAAGGATAATGTGAGGCAAATTATAGACTTATTGGAACATCTTGAGAAGAGTAAACAGTTCCCTGCAGTGCTGGTGTTTTTGGATGTGGAGAAGGCCTTTGATTGAGTTAATTGGAACTTTCTATTAAAGACTTTAACAAAGATGGGCTTTGGGGAACAGTTTGTCCAAGCGGTTACAGCAATTTACCAAGATCAAACAGCACAGATTATCATTAATGGAAGTTTAACTATAAACTTTAGTATAGAAAAAGGAACAAGACAAGGTTGTCCACTATCCCCACTGTTGTTTATTTTAACTTTAGAAGTCTTGTTGAACAAAATACGGGATTCGAGTACTTTGAATGGAATAGTTATAAGGCAAGAGGATTATAGAACAAGGGCATTTGCAGATGATCTGGTTGTTACCCTAACACGGCCTATGGAATCAATAATTCAGATGAAAGATATTATAGAAGAATATGGCATGGTATCAGGATTTAGACTGAATCAAAAAAACCCCAAGATGATAGTAAAAAACGTGTCAGAAGCGCAAAAGATGGAACTTGAAAGGAAGGCAGGCTTTGAAATAGTAGCAAAGGTGAAATATCTAGGAGTTCAAGTTGCAGCTTCAAATACAAAACTTTTCCAAAATAACTACGAGGTGTTGTGGAAAAAGGTACAAAGAGACACGGACACTTGGAAAAAACTGCAACTATCTTTACTTGGAAGAATAGCAGCAGTTAAGATGAATGTTCTACCTAGATTCCTATTTTTGTTTCAAATGATTCCAGTGCTTAAAAATGATAAATATCTGACTGAATGGCAAAAAGGAGTGAATAAGTTTGTTTGGAATGAGAAAAAACCAAGAGTTAAACTGAAAATTATGCAAGATGTTCGTGAAAGGGGTGGCCTTAAACTTCCAAACCTACGATTGTACTATGAAGCAGCAGCGTTGACGCAAGCGATTGGTTTGGAATGACAAAGACTGGAATAACGAATATGGAAGGCCATGACTTGGAATATGGCTGGCATGCATATTTATTTTATGAAAATAAAGTTGATAAAGTATTTAAGAGCCATATACTCAGAAACTCTTTGATGAGAGTATGGAAGAAGCACCAGCTTAAATTGGATTACAAAATACCGTTGTGGTTGGATCTTGGTCATATTACACGGAATATAAATATAAAGTCACTCGGGGGGATTTTATACAAAGAGGTACTTTTTAATGATGGGGTAAATTACAATTAAAGTCATTAAATACACCGTTGGAAGAAGGGATTACCTTAACTTGGTTACAGTATAATCAACTTCAATTGAGATGGAGGGAAGGCCAAAAAACTGGTTTAATGTTGCATGAAGAGGACTTGGTAAGACAGATAAAAGATAAAGGCCAAATGCATATTAAGAGGGCATATAATGTTTTGCTAGAAAGAAATTCTGAAAATGAATTGGTTAAAGATTGCATGATAAAGTGGGCACAAAATTTTGCAGAACCAGTTACGATGGAAACATGGGAAAAATATGGGTCCAGAATGTTAAATTTACACAGTCACAGAACCTGAGGGAAAATTTTTATAAAATGTTTTATAGGTGGCATCTAGATCCCAAGAAATTATCGTGCATGTATCCTAACGTTCAGGCAAAATGTTGGAGATGTGATTGTTTAGATGCTACATACTATCATATATGGTGGACCTGCAAGAAAGTGAAGGCTTTTTGGATTAAAATATGGTGGGTTATGCAAAATGTTTTGAAGAAAAAACTGCAATTTTCTCCTCAATTGTTTTTACTGGGTATAGTTAAGGATTTTTCACTGACTGAAACAAAAATGATATTATATATGGTCACAGCAGCTAGATTATTGATTGGCCAATATTGGAAAAAAGATTTTATACCTACTATAGAAGAATGGACTTTGAAGGTGGCCGGCTTTGCAGAAATGGCAAAGATATCAGCATATTTAAAAGACCGGACTCAAGAAACTTATATGTGGGAATGGAAGAAATGGATAGGTTATGTGCAGAACAAATATCAAACAAGGAAGTATCAGATAGCTTTCAGTTGAATGTTATGCAGAGTTATAGTGTAGATAGGGGTTAGAGCTGTAGAACAAATATTAAACAAATATTAAACAAGGATGTATCAGATAGCTTTTAGCTGAATGTTAGGTAGAATATATACTACATAGTGTAGACAGGGGGTAGAGTTATATGAGGATATTGTATGATATGGTATGATTTGGATTTCACTTTGGGAAGTCATGGGGGGAGGGGAGGGTTGGAGGGGCGAAGGGGGGGGGAAGTGGGGAGGAAAACTTGTGTTTGTAAAACTTTTTCAATAAAAAAAAAAAAAGAAATACTTATCTTTTCTTATAAGTATGGCCAATCAGTGCCGTGAATCCTCATGACTATTTTCTTCAAATGTCAATTAAAGTTTGTACTTTTAACAAATACACAGGGATATGATACTAATTTGTTCACAAGAGGTTCTAAGAGTACGTGTAAATTAAGAATAAGACATTCCATGAAATACAGTATATGTACAGACGATGCTGTGCTAAATATTTTTTTTCATTTTTCCTTAAAAGATGTCTGCTGACCTTTTTCCATTTGCGCCCACCATTTTCCCCAAAACTCTAACTCTAGAATGTGCTATTTTTATTTTATATTCTGCTTTATATTATTTTTATAAGCAACTCAAGGCAGGAAAGAATACATTTATTGTGATTTTTCTTTTAAAAATCCTTCATTAAGGAATCTAATGTGTTGAAATTTGCCTCCATTAGTAATAATGCGTTTTGTTGATAATTCTTCAAATCTTTCTCTAACCTCTGCTGTTCAAATTTTACTACCCTCTGGCAAAATTGTCATTCTATTCTCTTCCACAAGTTGAGTTTTTATTTTTGCCATTCAAGTTTCTTTTGCAATCTTTCAGCAGACTGGTTCCCACCAGCAGCCCGTCCCATTTTTTGCTTTCTTGACTTTCCAATAGTTGTAACTCTGCTTGGCCATCACTATCAATTTAAATAGCCTGTAAGCAACTGCGTTCTCTTCGCTGATGATGTAAAACTATTCAACACCACCACCAATGCTGCTACCCTACAAAGAGACCTTGACTATATGTCAGAAACAATTGGCAACTCCAAATTATCAACCAACAAATGCTCAGTCTTACACATTGGCAAAAAAAAAATCAGAACATCAAAAACAAGCTGGGAGGATACAACCTCTTAGACGATCCTCATTTTGTCAAGGACCTTGGAGTACTCATCTCAAATGATCTATCATAAGTGCCAGAGCTCACTGCAACAACATTGGCAAAAAGGCATTAAGAGTTCTTAACCTAACCTTACGAAGCTTCTTCTCCAGTAATATTGTACTGCAAACTAGGGCATACAAAACCTTTGCTAGACCAATTCTTGAATACAGCTCATCTGCCTGGAACCCGCATTGTATATCGGACATTAATACAATTGTCCAAAGATATTTCACGAGAAGAGTACTCCATTCCTCTGCTCATAACAGAATACCTTATTATACCTAAAACCAGACTTGAAATTTTGGGATTAGACAATTTAGAACTACGCCACCTTTGGTCTGACCTAAGCGTAGTACACAAAACAGGTACAAAGCACCGGTTTGGGCGAACCGGTAGTAAAAATAAAACCAGTTTGTCTGAACTGGTATTTTCAATGATCAGCTGTGCTGTGCGATTTATATTAGCTAGAAAGCAGGAAATCCTGCTTTCCAGTGAATCTAAATCACGCAGCACAGCTGTTTCCCCCTCTCGCTGTTCCACTTACCTTCAAAAGGCTTTTTCCACATGAAGCACGCGTTTGATGTGCAGTGCACATGCAAGCGCAATGTGTGTTTGGTATGCACTGCACATGCGCATGCACAGTGTGCATTTGGAGCGCACTGTGCATGCGCACATGCAGCATGCATTTCGCACACACTGTGCATGCACATGCGCAGTGGGCATTTAGCACGCAGTGTGCATGTACATGCGCAGCGGGCATTTGGCATGTACTGCATATGTGCACATGCAGCATGCGTTTGGTGTGCACCGCACATGCATGGGCAGTGAACTGGTGGCAACCCATGGAGGATTTCACCACTGCAAAATTACCTGCTACAACATCCTACCTGTCAATGACTATTCAGCTTCAACCGCAATAATACACAAGCACAAAATAGATACAAACTTAAGGTAAACCGCTCCAAACTCGATTGCAGAAAATACAACCTAAACAACAGAGTGGTTAATGCCTGGAATGCACTACCAGACTCTGTGGTTACTTCCCCAAACCCCATAACTTTAACTTAGACTGTCTACTGTTGACCTCACCCCATTCCTAAGAGGTCTGTAAGGAGCGTGCATTAGTGCACCAACGTGCCTACCGTCCCTGTCCTTCTGTCCCCACTTATTTGTATCCTTATCCTGTATTCATAATCATATTTATACTTATATGTGTTATATGTGTTTGATAAATAAATAAATAAATAATATATATAAACACAGGAGAGTTTTTGAATGAACTCCCCCCCTCTCCAAGAATTTGGCTCCTAATCATACTTCTTTTAAGCATTCTGGCAGTCAACTAGAATTCCAGTGCCAGTCAAATAACTCATTTTCTTCTTTTCTTTTCTTTTCTTTTCTTTTCTTTTCTTTTCTTTTCTTTTCTTTTCTTTTCTTTTCTTTTCTTTTCTTCATTATGGGCAGCTATAATGGAAGAGCCAACTGTAAGTGTTTGAAATACTAGCTGTTGGCTTTCAAAAGAAGCAAAATACCTGAGACTCTAAAAAATAAAAATGAAAGGTTTGAACGTTTTTTGGCTTAATCATGCTATCTTTGCCTGGTTTAAAACTTGTGCTTTATTAAAACAATCTTCCGAAAGTAAAATCTATGTATTTAGAGGAAAAAATGTGTCCCAATTCTTTTCTTTTCTTTTATTCTAGTTATGACTGCAGATAAAAACTTTTCCACCAAGAGGAATGTTCCAAATGTATTATTCTCCAACTATAGTTTTATATCAACAATTCCACATCAGTGGTCATTTTGATTGCCTAGGTAGATCAAGCCTTTTTCTTACAAAGTTTCCTTCAGGTGGACTCCTGTTGACTTAGTGGTCATGACTGATATGCTTAGAGTTTGCCATCCTGGATGCCAAGTCTAGTCTGAATGTCTGATTGACTGTGTGACAAATCATAATAATTATAACAACAAAAACAACAACAGTAGGGAAGAAACAGAAAAGAGTAGTAGAGGCATCTATTAAATATCCCTGAGAAAGTTGTTCAGGTCAACTTTTTCCAATAAATAAAAATACATTTTCAAACATACCTTCCTTTAAAGGTTCATAGCCTAATTTGGGAGAAAGAAAAAAACATTGTCATATACCATTGCTACAATAAAGTAATTGATCACACCGAGTATCAAAACTGCTCGTTCTAACACACTCTCTTAGAAGAATTTCTTATATATGTGGGAGTCACAAGGGCAACTAGGAGATGGGCAAATAATGACAGGCATGATGGCCTCTTTACACAAATGGTACAATGTAATGTTGTCATTAATCATTATGTAACTCTCATTTGTCTGATGAAATCATTCTTATAATCATTTGGAGATCATTGTGGCTTGTTACAGAGACACCTACTTACTGTATATTTCAGTGTATAAGGCGCACTCCCCCCCAAAAAAGTGGGTAAAAATGTCTGTGCATCTTATACAGCAAATGTTGCCGAAGCTCCACCTACCTGCTGGCCCCCACCCACCAGCCTCTGCCTCTCAGCAATATACCTCCTTGCAGCAAACAGCTTGGTCAGCTTTCGCACAGCCTGATTTAGCACAAGCAGCTGATTGGTGGTTGGATTGGCCTCCCAGAATACTGCCTATCAGCTGTTTCAGGCTGCAGGGATCGTCACTGCCATTGCTGCCCATTGCTGCTGCTGCCTATCGCCACCTCCACGGGCTCCATTTTCAGCCTCTGCACATCCTGTTTTTGGCCCATTCCAGGCGGCGGGATAGGCGATGGTGGCAGGAATCCCCACTGCTTGGCCCAGGCCAAAAACAGGATACACGGAGGCCGAAAATGGAGCACATGGAGGCGGCAAAAGGCAGCAGCAGAGATGGGCGGCGATGGCAGCAATGGGCTGTGGCGATCCCCATAGCCTGGAACAGCTGATAGGTGGTATTCCGGGAGGCCAATCCAACCGCCAATCAGCTGCTTGTGCTAAATCAGGTTGTGCTGAAGTTGACCAGGCTGTGTGCTGTTTGCTGCAAGGAGGTAAATTGCTGGGAGGCAGAGGCAGGATATTTCCCTTGTTTTCCTCCTCAAAAGCTAGGTGCATCTTGTACTTCAGAGCATCTTATAGTCCGAAAAATACGGTATATGCATTATCGTTACAGTAAGGTTCATATTAGACAATAAAAATACAAGTGAAAAAGTTTATCATGATCAGAATTTCCCAGGTGATTTTTCTTTTTTCTCTATCGGTCTTCTCCTGCCAGAATGTGACCCTAATCAGTCCACAATTCATGTGGCAAGATAAAGAAATAGGGAACAGGAATTAATTGGGGGAATGAGATTTTCTACTAGACACATCTGGCAGAAGACTTAAGCAAAGTATATGTCATGAATAATTTTGGCCAGTTTATAAAGTACAAATTATTTAGAGGTGATAAAGAGCTAACTAAGCCTCCAATAATTTCAGGGTGAAGAGCATCAGGTTATGAAAGATGATCGATTTTGTACTTGTGGCCATTTTTCTTCTTCTCTAAATACTGCATTGTCTAAACAGCTATAAGCATGTACAAACATGGTAATGTCTTTTCCAGCTAGAGTTTTATTAAAAAGCATAAGATTTTGTGAGATACAGTTCACTTCATTGGATGCAGCTCATGAAAACTTCTACAAGTTTTATTTTAATAATAAAAGTCGTTAATTGGAAAATGTACTATCAAATTTCTGGGCCTTTTTTGCCAGCATAGGCCAAGATGCCTTTTCTTCTACAATGACTAGAAATATTTCATAATCATTCTAAAATTCAAGTTATTAATTCTACCTTACAGGATACAAAGTAGGTGTAGGAATTAAATAGCTAATCCAGCTGGTTTTCATCCCTTATTCCAAATCTGATAATATACACAGAACCTGATATTCTTGAAAATACCCTACAGAATAACCAGCATGCTAATTACACTAGTTTGGGCTTGGCAGATACTTTGAAAATCATATTAAGGAATGTGTTGGCAGTGTTCCAATGGAGATCTCAGTTCCTCCTCTTGTAAACAAGTGGGCCAAAGAAATAACCAGCAATTAAATGCAGGAAGCAGCAATAGTTGTATTGCAGTAGCTGCTAAGAGATACTCAGCTGAACTGAAATTTAACATACTTAGAGAGTTTCTGCACTGTGATTATTTCCACTCCCAATTCTTTAAAAGCAGTCTGAGACTGACTTGCATTCATCTTTATTTTTGTCAATCTCAGGATGCTGAGAACACAGAGAGAACATGTTACCAAATCTCCCTTCAGATACCAATAGAAAAGTGTAAATATATTATTTAAATTGTCCTTCCTTGAACTATTATAATAAGAACTTTCCCCATCCAACACAAAAGAGAACTAAAATAGTGGCTAGCACTCTCTAGCAGCGTTGTTGGTATCTATTATGCTGCTTCATTCTTTAGAGTTCCTCTGAAAACCAAGGACCCATTGAGATCCATGAACATAAAGTCCTCATAGATGTGATCTGATCCTAGGTCACTATTGCTCTCTCATTCCAAGTAGTGACTAAATTGTCATCTAACTGTATACCCGAGCCTTAGGAACAACTCCATGGTCCCTTTGAAACCCACTAAGGTCTATCAAGCACCTGTGTTAGCCTGGTTAAATAGCCCAACTTTTTAAACAAGGTGCTAATGCTTATTATCTTATGATTGTCATGGTGACCATCTAATCCTGAAACACATATAAATCTACATCTAAGGATAGCAGATTGAAGCCCTCTTGGGCCATAAACCTGCAGAACTCCTTTGCCAAGCCAATCATAGACTCAAGTTGTATCAGCAAGGAAGTTGGTACACAAACAACAATCTTTTTAATCCCTACAGCTCAACTTTTGAAACAATGCTGGATTTCTCTCAGCTCAGTTTTATGCTCTCCTACATGAGAAAGGCCAGCAAATTAAATCGCTTCCAGGAACAGGACACCCTACAACAATATCAAGATATAGTAAAGTAAACTGTGACATAGAAGCAAATTACAATCTAAACTACAGTGGATAGGGAAGTAGATTATGTTTATCAGGTTTGCCCACCGTTTTATTGCTGATGTACCCTATATTTTATAGCAGAAAATCTACACGATGTGGCATAATAGGCTATCAATGTTGCCAATTCTGTCAATTCAAATAAGAGTACAACAAAGCTCTCATAATTTTTTCAATCATCCCTATGCCCCCCAAATAATTACATTCCTTATAAAGGCCGTAGTACACAGGTGTCAAACTCGCGGCGTCACATTGCTGTCATTTGACGTATCACAATCTTTTTCCCCCCTTGTGGAGCTGGGGTGGGCATGGCCTACGTGTGATGCATCCAGTCCACAGGCTGCCAGTTTGACACCTTTGCCGTAGCATAACATCTGAAAGAACGTTAAACTGAGCTAAGAGGAAGCTTTGCAACGTTTAGGCAAGTCAGTGGTACAGAGAAGACCCAACGGCCCACCAGATATTGCTGAAGTATATCTCCCAGCTTCCTTCTTTTATTTATTATTTATTAATTAAATTTATATGTCATCCATTTCACTATCAAGTGACTGTGTCATTGCTGACTATGTTGACAGAGGATGCTAGAAGTTGTAATCAAGCAGTAGGTGATGTTTATGCTCATTAGCCAAAGTGTTATGCCACTGATCTTGTTGCTTGGGAATGTTTGATCTTATAATAACTGAATGGCTAACAGAAAAAGCATGATGAAAGCATGGAAGCAAGCAGTAGTCATGCCCGTTCTTCCTGACATATAGTACTACAATAATATTTTAAAAAGATAAGGTGAGGTCTGAAGATGATGACGTATCTTTGAAGAATTTGACACAATCAATTATGGTTCAGTTAATAAGCAGCCAACTGATTAGGATGCCAGGCTAATTCTGACTGTCTTAATTTGGACCATTCATGCAGAAAAGAGAGACTAACTAGAGATGTGTGACCAATTCCAAGATTTTGTTCAATTTGAAAATCAGCCAGAAGAGGTTTCACAATTATAAATAGTCAAAGGAAAGAAGATGCTTCACTAATCATCTCATCAGGACAAAACTTGGAGTGGAAGAGTCATGCAAATGCAGCTAAACTGCTCAGCCCATTTTGCAGTTGATGTGTTCAGGTCCATTGGCATCTCTTTAACTGCATGTCTAGAAAGGCTAGGGCCAAGTCTTTCAAGTTAAAAAGTGTTTGTTTAGCAAAAGCACTGTGAAATGCCCAAAGCTGAGACATGGACCTGTTAGATATGGCTGAGTTGATCAACAGTGTACTTCAGGATAGGGACAAAAGGTTCTCTTCTCACTCAACATTCTGAATATACACATGTGCACGCACTTACATATATACTGTGTTCAGCGTTAAGACTGCTTATTTTTTCAAACTTTCCTATAAGGTTAGAAGTTTCATATAGCCATAAGATTTGCTTCAGTTTAGTTTGGCCAATTAGATCTAACCTCCAAAATTGGGGATGACCACTGGATGACAGCAAAGAGATACACAAAGTGGAATTCCTTGGTACTCTCCAGTGGTTGTCCACATTTTTTGCATCTCAGCTCTTAGAGCCTTCAGTTCATAAGATATGTCAACCAGACATTGTGAATTAGTTAATTCACTTAATTAAAATCATTCATTATCACAATACATGAACTCCACCTATATGGGACTTGTGATCCTTCAGATATTGTTGAACAATAAGCTCCCAAAGCATCAGCTAATGTGGCCAATTATCAAGGTGTTAGAAGTTGCAATTTATCAATATCCCTGTGGGTGGATTATTAAAGAAATTTGAAAGGCAAAATGTGATTCCAAGAATACATAGGCATACATGTAGCACCTTTCAGAAACTCCTAATCAAGCACAGCTTTTCCTGAGATCATCCAGCACTATTTCATCCTAGTAAAGTAGTATGACTAACTTGTGTCCTATAGGTCCATGTACATTGCTCCTGAAACACATTAGTCCAGACACTCCCTCTCTCTCCCCACTCCCTCTCTTTCTCTGTCCCCACTCTCTCCCTCTCCCCCCAATAAGAATATAGATAGTCCTTGACTTAAGATCACAATTGAGCAAAAAAATTGTTGTTAAGTGAGACATTCGTTAAGTGAGTTTTGCCCCATTTTATGACTTTTTTTCCACAGTTGTAAAGTGAATCACTGTAGTTGTTAAGTTAGTAACATGGTTGTTAAGTGAATCTGGCTTCCCCATTGATTTTGCTTGCCAGAAGGTCACAAAAGATAATCATATGACCCCAGGGCACAGCAACAGTTATAAATATGAACCAGTTACCAAGCATCTGCATTTTTATCACGTGGCCAGGGGGATGTTGCAAAGGACATAACTCTGAAAAATGGTCCTAAGTCACTTTTTTTCAGTTGTGTTGTAACTTCGAACGGTCACTAAATGAACTGTTGTAAGTTGAAGACTAACTGTATAGATGAACCCAGTGGGCTATGTCTCTTCTGTACAGAAGGAAGTCTTGCAGTGTGGCATCCACATAACTAAGAGTAAACTCAGCAGTAGTTATTGTCCAACAGACCATTTCTATGCAGAAGCTGAAAACCCCTTTGTCACTAGCTGAAGTTCTCAACAGCTGCAGAGGAGCTTGCTGTTCTCAGATAGCACACCTTCAAATTGAAACTTGTTTTTAAATTGCGGGGAATTTCAAATGCAAGTCACAATATGATGTGCGGATCTGGTTTTTTCCCCCATTACGTGGGGGGGAAGTGGAAATGATACAAAACCCACCGGACTTTTTAGGTTTAGCTAAAGTCAGCCTAATAAAATCATTTATGGATGATGGACTTCGGTATTTCATTTTGTAAAAAGAACACAATTTAGGGTGGGGGGGAAATCAAATTAAACAATATTCCAAAATTGGAACTTGAAAAACTTGCCACTAACACAACAGTACTCTGGAAAAAAGGATAATATAGTGTTGTAATAGATTATATTAATATAATTATATATATTATATATATTATATATATTATATATATTATATATATTATATATAATATATGTAATATCCTTACCCATTAGGATTTCCTTTCAAGGGGATTCCCATTGGTGTCTTGTGTAATGTGAGAATATGTAATGATTTCACTGAAAGCCTCATGCAAACATGGTGAATAATTTCCCGCTTTTATTAATAGCAAAATCAATGCTCAATTATGAAGAAATGACTAATATGTAGTGCTCAACATTATAACTCAAGAGTTACCAATCCATATTATAAATTATACAAGTTTGGGAAAAGCATGTGAACTCTGATAGAATGACCTATTCAGCCCAATGCTTGGGAAGGAAGCAGGAAGCCATTTGCGTATTTGAACATTATTAATCTGCATTTCCTTTTGATATCTAAGGGTGATTCATGTCCAATCCTCCCCTCAGCTGAGACCTGCTTTGTGTCTGTATAACAATACCACTTTTTCTCCCTGAAGACTGGATAGAATGAGGCTACACTTTACTGAATGGAAGATTCTTATGAATCAAGAGGAAATAAAAGTCATTCTGAGTCACTTATCTGGAAATACAGCCTTCTCATATCTACTGACAAGGTGATGTCAAAGAAACCATTATATGGGTTCGTTTACACGTACCCCTCATTGTGATTTCATGCCTTGCTAACTGTTGTATGAACATGTCATCAAGCTGCAATAACTGTCTTCCTGATTATGTAAAGATCTAGAAATTTCTAGAAACATTGTGCCACCGTAAATTTGAATGGTTGCTGGATGAATGTTCATTTAGTGAGACCATCTATAATAATTTATAAATTACCAAGTGATTGACACTTAGGCTGTTTATGTCTTTGCATTTAGCTATATTTTTTGGTTTGTGGAAGTCCTATCCTGCCTTATCCAAACATAATCATTTCAATAATGTAAATACAAGGAAGGCAATCCTTTCCTTAAACACAAAGTATCAGGTTTCATGCTAAATTTCAACCAACCAAAGACCCAAATAGCCCATTCTACAGCACCTCCAATGATCTGGTCCCAGCAGCTAAAAACCAACTTCAAAATTAGTTAATGGTCTCAATGTCAATGTTATTGGTTTCAAACCCTTGCTTTCCCTAATATATGAGATAAAAATAGTTACAACCTCTTTGCCTCATGAAGATATATCGTAAGTGCTTTCGGGCAACAATATTGGTTTTGTAAGTGAAATTTTATCTCCTATGATAACCCAAAGCAAATTCCACTTCATGAAACATAGTAGTGTTCCATGTTTGTCATCTTCCATTTCCTCTCATTAGTGGTTCTTTGTGAGTGCTATTCAAACATCCTTTGCCAAAGGCAAGAATCATATTTTACCTTAATTGCAGCTTTAAACTTCTAAAATGGACAAGGAGCTAAACCTGCGTTTTTACTTCCAAGTCACAATAAATTATGTTCTTATTGGCCAACAATGGAGTAGGCGCAACTACAATTTCCCCATATCTTATGAATCAGGATGTCATCTTCAATGAGTTATAATGCTCTAATCACTTTTATTCCTGTTCAGGGAAGGAAGGCATTTCTTTATGTATATAAATATTTCCTTTTCAGTAAATATTAAAACACTTATAAATGAGGGAGGGCCAGGGGTGAAATTCAGCAGGTTCTGAGAGTTATGGAGAACTGGTAGCAGAAATTTGGAGTAGTTCGGAGAACTGGCAAATACCACCTCTGGATGGCCCCAGAGTGGGGTGAGAATGGAGATTTTGCAATATCCTTCCCCCAGGAGTGGGGAGGGAATGGGGATTTTGCAATATCCTTCCCCCAGGAGTGGGGAGGGAATGGGGATTTTGCAATATCCTTCCCCTGGAGTGGGGTGAAAATGGAGATTTTGCAATATCCTTCCCCCAGGAGTGGGGTGGGTGGAGATTTTGCAGTATCAAAGTGCTGCCTCACCCACCAAGCCACACTACGCCCAACAAGCCATGCCCACAGAACCAATAGTAAAAAAAATTAAATTTCACCACTGAGGAGGGCTAAATATGCAACCGTGAATACCATCTTAAAATCCTTAGGATCAGACAATCACTCATGCCCTAGTTACCTCTCGGCTTAACTTCTGTAGCATGTTCTACTTTGGGCTGCCCTTGAGTTGGAGAGAATGTCGTGCTTAATAAATAGGAGTTTTTTCATTAAAGACTTTGTTTGAAATTCAATTTATTTGAGACGACCTCGGAACTTGACACCTACAAGTTCAACTGCTCCAGAATGTAGTGGCACAAGCAGTGATGGGCATGCCTCAGTATGCAAATATAATACCTCTGCTTCATGAGCTGCACTGGTTGCCAGTCTTAAATTTTGTGAATTTGGAATAATAACTTTTAATTTTAATTTTTTGTTTCAGCCCTTCTGCTTGAAGATGGCAAACACCGAAATAAAAGTCAGCTACATTCTTTGGTTAGCTGAACTCAAAATGCACAATAACAATAAGAAGAACATTGACTTCCCATTAATAAGAAGGGAACTGTCTACAGAAATTTAATTAACAACCGGATGAAAAAAATCAAGAAAAATGATCCAGTTCAAGATAAGCCTGAATCTGGGAGACATTGAGCAAGGAAAGAGTCTGATGCTGAAATTGAGAGGACATGTGAACACAGTCCCCCAAAATCAGTGCCCTGTGTGCATATAAAACCAGTGTACATAAATTAGCAAGAAAATTCCATAAACATACTTACTGTACAAGGTTACAACTTTTTAAAGGCGACAAGCAGTACCGTATTTTCCGGCATATAAGACGACTGGGCGTATAAGACGACCCTCCTCAGAGCCATTTAAGGCTCGTCAGAGCCTTTCGGGCTGGTCTGCCTGGTTACAGGAGAATGAGACCCGGCGTATAAGACAACCTCCGACTTTTGAGAAGATTTTTGTGTGTTAGAAAGTAGTCTTATACGCAGGAAAATACAGTAAATTATCATGCAAGGCAATGCAGTTGACTTTTTTCCCCAAAATTTTCCAATATTCTTCAAAAAAAAAAAATTAAAATAGTGTCATAAGCACTTTCATAGAAACAATCAGTGGTGGGATTCAACAAGTTTGCACTACTTAGAACAGGCCTGATGACCAGGCCAGAATGAGGAGCCACTGAATGGATGAAACTGGGATTACCTCAAGTGCCCCATACAGTGGGTCCCCATGAGGAGACCATAAGACATCAGTCTCTGGTGAGTTTAAGAGCTCTAGTAACCAAAAGATCGCCATCTTTGCTCAAGCCATGGTTCAGCATCTTCAAAAGGACACTGGGTGCACATGCATCCTTTTTTAATCACTTCTGGAAATTGCTTGTTAATGGCTTTTTTTTTTTTTTTTGGAGATTAAGAACTTTCAGAATAGCAAGTTTCATTACATAGGGTGAGATTCCTTCAATTTTTGGTGAAAGAAGTTTTATGCAAATTTAAATTCTTATAAAATTCTTATTTTCGAATAAACAGCAAAATTAGAACATGATTAAAACATTGATTTGGAAAAGTTATAAAGAGATTAAGAGACAGATGGATTTGAAATAAAAATTTGAAATTAATTACCAGTTTAATGAAAATGAGTTGGGTTGTTTAAAATTCTATAAAAATACAAAAATTTGAAATTAAGTGTAAGAAACCTTCCCAGAAGAAAATAATTAGAAAAAAACAGAAGATGGGATTTTGAAGGTTGGACACTTGACAATACCAGAGAGATTAGAATTACAGGAGAAGAGACTCACTAACACAGGCTGGAACAAAATACAGAATTCAATGATATTTAGGAACAATGCACTCAGAAGTTATTTTTAAGATTGTCTGATAGCATAAAAATGGATTTAAAAGAGATGATAGAAAAGGACAAACTGAGACTGAGGTTGATTCAAATGTGGCTTTAAATTTGACGAGTTATCAGCATGATATGAAAAAAGATGTTACACTGGATTTATAAATGAAATTGGTTGATATTTACCTTTCAGCCTTCAAAGACCAACATTAATTTGTCTAACGAGCACCTTGTTAGATTAACTCTAGCAATAGTGGAATCAAGGTTTAATAAAGGTGAAGTGCAAAAAATGTGAGGAAAATCCAAGCTGGAGTAGGAGGGAGAATAAATTCAAAAGCAACTTAGTGAGGATTCAGCATGTGTGCTGAATATAAAATGCTACTTCAAATTATGGAGAATGAGAACATGGCTGCCTGACTAGAAACCTGAATATAAAATGCTACTTCAAATTATAGAGAATGAGAACATGGCTGCCTGACTAGAAACCTAAAAAGGTCTGCTGTCTATTTAACACTATGTTGCAAGACCCCAATTTTTCAATATTCAGACTTTTCTTGTTACTTGTTATGTTGAATATTTTCAGAGGACTGTGCTGATAACCCTAGGCATGGCCTTTCCAGAAGAATCCACTGTATATTCAGAAGTAGCCTACATTTGAAGATTAAATAAATGGGCTGTTTCCTAGAGACCCCTTTACAAGCTTTTTCAAGAGCAGTGCAGCTGGTTGTAAAGCAGCCAAGCCACTTTTTCCTGTGGTCAAGCTTTTCTTAAAAAAGAAACCATTTTGCCCTGAGCCATTTGCTGGCATTTTCTAATTACTTACCCTTTAGCAGAAGTATCTGTCCTACAGGTTTAGAAAAGAAAAGAAAATGGCTAAGAAACAACACTGAGTGATTTTGGTTTAAATAGCTGTACAAAAGGCTTTATTATGCAGGTTTCAAATTGCCTGATGAAACAATATAGCTTAGAAGCTCTCATAAACTTACCACCAGCAGGTTAAGCAGTTCCGAAAAAAATGAAGAGAATCATGGAATGTTAAAGTTGAAGACATCTGTGGGGTAACATCCAGAAATACAAAAGTTTATGAATTATGCTAGTTTAAATCAAGACTTGGGGCATTGCTCTGTTTACTGTGATTTACTGTGATTTAATCCTATAGGGGCCAGCCAAAGTCAAAAGAAAAATGTAGATACTAGATTATTGGCATAGCAAAGCCATTTGAATATTGGCTTGTCATTTTCATATCATAACCTTGCCTTTGACAAATGAAATTCACATTTAGAAGAACAAATAACAATGTTGAAAAGCAAGAGGGTGGGGAGAAATAACAAAGTTTACTTATCTATTCTGTCTATTTTATCTGTCTGTCTATCACATTCATATGATTGCCCATTTCATAAAAAGTGATTCTTTTTATGTGTACAGTGTACAATAATAAAAACAACAAATATATAAAATAATTATTATAAAATATACAAAAATCATTATTAAAAATTAAAATACTACTTAAAATTTACAATATACAAACTGCAAGGCATGAAGACAGTGAATATTTGTGACCTTTTTGCTGGTTTCTGCCCAAAAAATAGCAAAAAATGCCATGAGGAAGCTGGACTTGCTTAACAACCACAAGATTCGCTTAATAATTCTGGTGACTTGATTTACAACCGCTGCAATAATGGTTATAAAATCAGGTCTGATCATGTGGTGACTTGATCTATGACTGCAATGACTTACGCCAGAAGTTCTGGTCCCAAATGTGGTTGTAAGTTGAGGACAACTTGTTAGACAGAAAGGGAGGAATTATTCATTTTGAGATTCTCCACTTTTGAAGGAGATCCTCTAAAATTGGCAGTGTTTCCCTTTACCAATGTTCTTACTGTAGTCCTACAGACAAATGATTTTGTTAGCTTTTTCCTATTTTCTTTCTTTCTTTCTTTCTTTCTTTCTTTCTTTCTTTCTTTCTTTCTTTCTTTCTTTCTTTTTTTTTTTGTGGTATGAAAATAAGTGGAAGCATCTGTGAAAAAGTAAAATAGTTAGAAATGAAATATAATGTCATCTGGACCTCCTGCAACCAATTTCTCATAAATTGGTTTATGAGATACTTTAAAAACTTGACTGATTAAAAAAAAATTCATTAGTTTTCCAATGACAAGGGATATGGCAACTTTATCCTAGTAGAGGAATTCTACAGTGTTATGTTGCTGTTATTTAGAGACGCTAGAAGAGGAAAATGGTCTTTGCTTTGTATTCCTGTCAAATCACATAATCTGAATGCAAATATGCTAGCACTGTAGGACACTGCACTAAAACCTCTTCAGAAAATTAGGGGCATATCTGATTCTGGTCTTCAGCTTGTCCATGTGCTCTTGTAAGATATTGTAGGAGGTTAGCATGCACCCCTTTCCTAGGAGAATGAAATATTTTGGGAAATATTAAAAAGGCAGAATATTATGTTTCCCTGTATGAGAAATGGAGAAGCATGTTTTTAAAGACAAAGCAGCTCCCACCTTCCTGCCCCCACCCTTTTGTTAATGGGCCAGAGGCAGAAACTCAATCGTTGTCAATGGACCTCATCTGCAAGACAATGGGACCCATCTAGGATGAAACTCACCACATTTTTTTAAAAAAATATTTTTTTAATTAATTATGGCACCTGGGAAGATTACATCAGCCAGCAAGGCTTGCTAAGACCCCCACCCCCTGGAAGTCTGACAACCAATCAGGATACCCTTTCTGGGCCCTGGAAGTTCAAAGCCAGAGAGAGTATAAAACCCGAAAACTCGCTGTATCTGCCCTTTTCTGTTCAGGAACTCAAGCCGTGTGATCCTGTCCACCATTAAACCATCTTTCCAAGCAGTCTCCATGTTTCCAGTGTCTTTTCCCCCACTTGGAGCAGAACCCAGAAGGATGTTTCTTCCTACAATATCACTGCAGAATGAAGCACTGCTGCAGAAATAAAAAACACAGAAATGATAAAAATATTTTTCCCTACATTAGAACTATCAGAAAATGCCAAGAGCAAATTAGGAACCTTTCTATTGCATCTAAGATTTAAAATATCTAATCTCAATCCTGCCACAGAGTATTTCTATGAACTAAATAACCAGTTTCTACAAACACTGTTAAAAAACCACTATGATCATGTCTCAGACGCAAGAAACACTCTTGTTTGCATGGGGAGAGCTCTGTCTCAATAACATAAAGAACCTTTGGAAAATAAACAGGGTCAAGCTACTTGCTTCAGGGTGCACTGTGAGAAAGAGCACATAGTGTGCTCTTAGTGGTGGTCCAGTGGTGGAATTCAATTTTTTTTACTACTGGTTCTGTGGGCGTGGCTTGGTGGGCATGGCAGGGGAAGGATACTGCAAAATCTCCATTCCCTCCCCACTCCAAGGGATGGATCCTGCAAAATCCCCATTCCCTCCCTACTCTGGGGCCAGCCAGAGGTGGTATTTCCTGGTTTTCAACCTTAATATTCTTAATCAGACAAACACCTATGTTAGAAACACCGATATCTCTATTGATTTCAGATTGCTGGTGAACCTGATGAAGTTGCTGCTACTCCTTGAAAACACCCTGTTGCTCTGAAAATCAGATGTAATCTGATAATGCATTGTTGCAAGACGACAAATACTCTAGGTGTTTGGCAATCCCTGGTCATTCTTCTCCCCGCCCTCCCCCTCTCCCCCCCGCACTTCTGCATTAAGAAGACAGTGTTTGCTTGTGCATCTCTGGTCCTTTGCACTGTGACTACAAATACTTGCTCTTGTCTTGCCCTTGTCCCTTGGACTGTAGATAGATTGAAAAGCATGCCAGTGGGAGTCATGTGCTAATAGTTTTGGCTCCTGTTTTTCTCAGCCAAGTCAAAAGGCTATATTGTGTTCCAATAACATTGCATTAATGATTCAGGAGTAGCATTGGGTGACTAATTTTTTCTAAGTTTGCTTAAATATATTGAAGTTTTCCTTTATAATTCTATCAAGAGTTTTTTGATACATATGATATATAATATATTCCCTGCTATTTAGCAATTCATTGAGCTGAAGAGACAAATAGATTACTGAGTGGATAAATGGAGAAAATTCCTTACTTTCAAAATTTTGTCCTCAGGATCTGTGCCCAAGGGGACATAGTCCCTACAATAAGGCTACTGATGTAAATACATACAAATATACCATTCAAAGACTTGCAGAATATTTTTTCCCAAGCAGTGTGGGCCTAGTTTTGCTCTATGGCTGAATGCAAATGATAGTCAGTGTGGCCTTAACCACAGAACATGGGTTATGTTATCTAATCTTGCTCAATCTGTCCTATGGTTAGATTGCCATTGGCCCTGCTGACCTTTCAGAAGGCTCTGAAGACATGGCTTTGCCAGCGTGCCTGGAGATCCAGTGGAGGTATGAAGCATGTGATTTGGTTATACTGTTAGTAATGCATGGGTTCTACTCTGCTGTGGATTATATTTTATGGTTTTAATTGCTTTAAGATGTCTTTTTATTCTAGAAGTTTATTTGTAATTGTTTACTGCTTTCTGTTATTTAATTGAATGAGTCACCCAGAATCATGTGTGTGAGATGGGTAGCTACCAGAGGTGGGTTTCAGCAGATTCTGACCAGTTCTGGAGAACCGGTAGCGGAAATTTTGAGTAGTTTGGAGAACCGGTAGTAAAAGTTCTGACTGACCCCGCCCTCATCTATTCGCTGCCTCCCAAATCCCAGCTGAAAGGGAGGAAATGGGGATTTTGCAGTATCCTTCCCCCGGATTGGGAAGGGAATGGAGATTTTACAGTATCTTTCCCCTGCCACGCCCACCAAGCCTTGCCCACCATGCCATGCCACACCTACCAAGCCACACCCACAGAACTGATAGTAAAAAAATTTGAAACTTACCACTGGTGGCTACCAACTGAACAAACAAACAAACTAGGTATCCTCCAGAGAAGTTGAGAATATACCTCTCAAATTTTTAACCAGCATGATAACAGGCATTTGTGGGACATGTACTCTCTCCACATCTAGTCTGAGGGAATCATCTCAGGGGTGAAATCCAGCAGGTCAGAACCGGTTCTGGAGAATTAGTGGAAATTTTGAGTAGTTTGGAGAACCGGCAAATACCACTTCTGGCTGGCCCCAGGAGTGGGGAGGGAATGGGAATTTTGCAGTATCCTTCCCCTGGAGTGGGGTGGAAATGGAGATTTTGCAATATCCTTCCCCTGGAGTGAGCTGGGAATGGAGATTTTGCAGTATCCTTCCCCTGCCATGCCCACCAAGCCACGCCCACAGAACCAGTAATAAAAAATTTCGGATTTCACCACTGAATCATCTCCTTTGCTTCTCTTTATATTTCTGCCTTTATTCTTATCTACATGTCTATTCTGATAACTGTATATTCATTCCTCTTCTTCATCATCTCTTTTTAAAGAATATAAATCATGCTTTTATACCTGTGGAAAAAAGTAGCCAGGAGTGGGGCGGTTACAGATTTGAAAGTCTGATTTATCAGCAAATTAGATTTACCAAGGTTTTACCAGCTTCTTCGTTCCACCCACATCCCATCACATTACAACAGCATATTTCCATCTCCTCCACGATCACTTAGAAGTTTCCTGATATTATTGGTTTTCTTTTCTATTGCACAATTCAGTGAATGGATGCTTTTGTACACTCATATAGCTTCTGAAACACAAGGTAGGTACATTTCCGGAATAAAACTCTGAATGCAGAATATGTTATAAGTACAGAGAGAAACTATTTCAAATGGAGGAGCTACAACAAGTTTGGATTTATTTAAGACAGAGGTTTGGGAACGATGGCCCTTTTATCACCTGTGGGCTTCAACTCATGCTGGCTTCGACCCATTCTGACTCAAGAATTCTGGGAGTTGAAGTCATAAAGGGGTCATAGTTCCCCACCCCACTCCTGATTTAAGATTGACAATTTGGTATGCATTTTAAAGCAATTTTGTCTGGTTTCTTAATGATACGAATTATAAATTGATATACAGATGTCCTTAAAAATAATCACATGCAGTTTAACTCAAGAATGTACCAAATACACCATCAATGGGCATCAGGAGTTAATTCCTAATAAGTAATTTTGTCCAATTCCTATCAGAAAAGAAATGATAGATTTAAAAAGTATTTCAGGGGCTGAAATAACCAGTGTTAATTATCCAGCAGCAAAATATAGATATGAATGTACAGGTGACAAAAAACCTCCTGTAACTTCTGCATCCTCAAGCATCCTTCTCTCTGCAAATGAAGTGCTAGGATGTCTCCTATATTTTAATTCTTAAAATGTTAATCAAGGTCATTTGAAAACATTTCAGAATCAAGATGCATTGATTCCGGTCATATTTTGCTTCTGAATGATCCCAAGACTTCTTGGGAATCAAGATGAGAAGCAACTAAACAGTAACACTTAGCTTTGAAGTATTTTGCCTGAAAAATGGAAGAAGAAAGGACAATTTTTTTGCAATTGCAAAGAGGGGAGGAACAAATAGTAAGAGGGAGGATTAAAAACAGTTGAGGGTAAATCTAATAAAGAAAGGACGTGGTAGATACAACAAAAGAGGAGGACAAAAAGAAGAGACCACCATGTTGACACCTCTAAAAAAAGAGTTTTTACAGTACTTCCATTTTATTTAGAACAGATATTGCTTTGTGTTTGGGTGCATATGTGCATGAACAAGTGTATTTTTTAAGTTTCTCTGATAACAGATGGAAGTGAGATTTTGAATTATTATGGAGAGACAGGAAGGCATTAGTTGAGCCTTAAGATTCATAGACTGGTATCAAGGTCCAAATAGGATACTCCATATCCATGCAAGTACAGAGCCAATCCACCCTTTCCAACACTTTCACACTTTGTGGGAATAATTCCACAAAGTTTTCTTATCATGGAGAGAAACCATGCAGAGACAAAATGCTGCTGTCATCAGCACAGGAAACTCATGACCACTACTGCCTATTCCTGCAACGCTAAATCTGGGTTGTCTGAATGGGATGCCACACAGCCCTGCCTCAGAGCAAGCATGGCTGCAGTTGGATAAGATCATTCATTAGTCTGAACCTTGAGCAGATGGCCAAGGGGATTTCCCATTATCTTCAGCAGCTGATTATATCTGCCTACTTCCTGTTCAACTTTCCATATTGATGGGACTTTTGGGCCCACTTCAGTCATGGCAATTATAAATCATGCATTTTCAGGTTCTAGTAGGAATGGAAAATGCCACAATGATGATCTTCTTCTTCCTCATCTTCCTCCACCTCTATCTCTTCCTCCTCTTCTTCTTCTTCTCCTTCTCCTTCTTTTCCTTCTCCTTTATTATTTTCTAATATAGCCTTCCCAACCTGCCATTCAAATGGATTGAATATAACTCCCAGTTGCTATCATTATGGCTATGCTGCCTGGAATTATACAAAATATAAACGAAGATACTAGGAAGACATTGGGTTGGGAAAGACTTTCACCGAAGTCTTTTCTCTCCTCCACATTTGCAATAAGAAAAGGCACAGAAGAATTTTGTTATGACCGGGTGTTTAATCAGGCCAAAGGGAGATTAGCATATTATATGAATGTTCTAATCAATCATCTTTTGGGAGCTAAACAAACCTTATGTAGTCAACTTAGCTGGAGTTATAGTAAGCCCTCCAATCAAACATGTTTATATGAATAGGTAAGATAAGTTGATTGGAAAATTGTCCTTCTCTTACTGTTGCTGAATCACAGTTCTAGAACAACCCTCAAGAAATGGGATTTTTCTAAGAACACTCTTTTCTAGGAACACTTAGTTTCTCTGGAGTGTACACAGTCCTAATATACCCACTCAACTTTCAGACAATGGAAGAGGAATAGATAATATACCTCTTGCATTTCTAGTAGCAAAAGCTCTTGTTTGGTCACTATGGATTTTTCCTTTTCTTTTTGTTGGCTTTAGTTAAAAATTATAAATGCCCTCCATCCAACTTCCTTTGCCACTACAGTTGAAAATGGCTGTTCTCCAAAGTACTAGATTGTTTTTGATCATGTGCTACTAGTGTAAAGAACTGAGTCAATAACCTGGGAGACAAAGACATGGCTATTGAAGATGGAGTTTATTCAGTAGCTATATGATATTGACAGACACAGGAGCAGGGGTGAAATGCTCCCGGTTCGGACCGGATCGCCCGATCCAGTAGCGATGGAGGTGGGTAATTCGGAGAATTGGTAGCAAAAATCCCCGCCCCCCCCCCCATGCCCAGCTGAGCTGCACAATTTTCAGAGGCTTTTTTTTTTACTTTTAAAAGCATTTTTTCTACAACCTCTTCGGCTGAAAAAATGCTTTTAAAAGTAAAAAAAAAGCCTCTGATGATTGCATGGCTCAGCTGGAATCGTCAAAGGCTTTTAAAAGCATTTTTAACGATCCAAGCTCAATTGCCTGATCAGCAGAGCAATTTAAAAGAGAAAAAGCCTCTGCCGATCAGGCAACTCAGCTGGGATCCTCAGAGCCTTTTGAAAACATTTTTTTACAACCTCTTCACCGAAAAAATGGTTTTAAAAGTAAAAAAAAAAAAATGGCCATGCCCACTCAGTCACATTACCACCACCACCAAGACACACCCACAGAACTGGTAGTAACAAATTTTAGATTTCACCACTGCACAGGAGATAGAATAAGTGGCAGAAGGTCAAAAAAAATTAAGTGGAATTCATATTAACTCTGTGGGACACCTACTTTCAATGGGAAGAAACATGCAACTTTTATATTCTTAAACTGTGTAACTCTGTATGAGTTACAGAACAGGGATAGGCTAAATCCATCAATTAATTCACACACCACCACTCCTAAATAAAAGGCAATTGTTTTCAGAGGGTCATTCCACTTGTCCATAATGAGTTCTCAAACAATGCATGACTGTTTTAACCTACCTTTGAAATTGCACACTAGCTCTCATGACTAGAAGAGGCTTGTTACCACACAATCATCCTCCATGTGGGACTATCATTGAGAACAATGTTGTGGGAATGGCAATGTGTTTCTCTAAATCTATTTCTTTAGTGATTTATATATGGAGAACCTGTGGAAGTCCAGCTATGTTGAACTACAGTTTCCAGCAGTGGAGCCAGCACAGTCAATGATGACCGTGCTAGGAATTTTAATATAAAGTAGTTAGCTTTATACCTGTTCTAAGAGGAGGGCAGCTGGACCAAAACTAGTATTATTTCACCTTTGACTAGTGATAACTTATTTCAAATGATTTTAAAAGCTTTCCTATCAAATCAAAATAATCATATAAGGCAAAGGTGCCCTGAAAAAATAATCTGTGTTTGCTTTTCAGGTTCTTGTTCATAGTTGAAAGCTATTTTGAGATAATTAATGAATATGAAAAAGGTTATTCAGAAGCAGAATGAAGAAATAATCCAGATTCCAAATCTTTTAAGTGCCTTCTTTCTTAATATTGCTCATGCAGGGTTTATGAAATCATTAAAAAATTTCAGGTACTTCTTGAATTGCTTTTGTGGTGTTTGGATAATTTTCAAAATAGCTCATTTTCATTTCATTATGAAAGAAGAGATATTGTCTGAAGATGAATCTTAATTTTTGATAATATATAAAAATGTTTTTTTAAAAAAACAAATTTCTACTCCTTACATCTTGGAATATGTATGCAGTTATGCAGAAACTGTGTATGAAAGGGACATATGAAAGACTACATTATGAATACCACAATTTTTTTCATACTACCAGGAAGTTTTAAAGCATGACCTTTGATCATGCTGACAAATGCATGGAAGGAATGGGAATAACCCTGACTCAGTATGACACCATCTATAATAATTTCCAAAGAAGCAACTTCGAATGCAAGGCAGCAAGGACTTATATCTCCTGATTTGAGTTTCCTTCTTTCAAACTTTGATGGCTAAAGTTCATTCAGAACTATAAAAAGGCAATACAGGGTAAACGTATCCCTTTCACAGATTATGGTTTTGGATTAAGCATTCATTTGAAAAACCGTACTAGCTAGAAATTCTGATTATATATTTTATAAAAGCAATGACACTGTGTAGTGAAAGAAACCAAGAGGTTAACTTTAATAAGATCTAAACTCTCCATCTGTTCATCCGATATAGGGAAGGATCCATTATTGAAGTGAAAGGGAAATTCTATAGCATTCTTAAGTATGCTCAACTTTCTTAAATTGAGTATATACCGTAAGTTGTAAGAAAGTTAAACATATTGAGCAAAATGTGTGGCATAAAAGGTAAACTAGTGAAATTGGTTATTAGTACTAACTGCAAGTGGCATATTGATAACATGGGGTGACTCAAGGCAGTATTAATTTGCTGCATGTCTGCAGGAGCAATTATTCAACATAAGTGCCTACCATTTTTTCTCTATTCAGAAAACTAGAGTAATTAACCCACTGAAACTTCAGACATGACCAAGTGTCATATATACATGGTGTACAAGCATGGTCTCTTCTTGTGCTTTAGAATGAAGTTGACAAAAGTCCCAGGAAAATTTCTAAGATTTCATCACCAGACTGATTGATAATATGCCATCAACTGGGTGCAGTCTCTCAGTGATCATATAGATCAGGGGTGTCACACTTGCGGCCCGCGGGCCAGATGCGTCACACGCTGGCCATGCCTGGCTTAGCAAAGAGGAAAAAGTTGTGATACGTCATGTGTTGACGCTGTAATGAAACGAGTTTGACATCCCTGATGTAGACAGACCTTCAGGATGATCTGTCCCTACCAAACCCTTCAGGTCTCCTAACAGCGCACCCATTATTGCTGTAATCAAGTCCATCTACCTTGTTGCTGGTCATCCTCTTTTCTCCCTTTCTTTCCACCTTTCCCGGCATTCTGGATTTCTCAAGGAAACTAGATCTTTGCATAACGTATCCAAATGTGATAATGTGAGCTTGATCATTTGTGCTTTGAGTAAGAACTAAATTGATTTGTTATATGATCCATTTATTTGTTTTATCAGCTATATGGTAATCTCAAGAGTCTTTTTCAACACCAGAATTCAGAAGCATCAATAGTTTTTCTGACTTGCTTTTTCAAAATTTATCTTTCATTTCCTTAGAGTCACAGGAAAAAAAATTCCCTGCATGATTCTGATTTTTGTAGGGATTTCTCTATCTTTTTCAAAGCCTTTAATGCTAAACTACTAAATTCCAATCTGTGGTGTAATTCTTGACTGCTAGTTCCTTTACTATTAATAGTTGATCTTAAAAGGCAGAAGCTATCCACCTCTTCATTAGTTTCACCTTTGACATTAGTTTGGTCCTTTATATTTCATTGAAGTCCAATTTTCCCCCCACTGGATCTCTTGATTCTCAGTGCTAGAGAATCTTGCAAATCATTTGCATTTTCAGTTATCACGATTGGATGTAAGTATCATAGTCAACTTGGTTGCTTAGCCTAAAGAGCTACATGAGTATTATTATTATATTTACACACTATATTCAGCCAGCTTGTGTTTTGTCGTTCACTATGACCGGCATAATGTGCAAACATTTTTATTTATACAGTATTAGAGAACTTGATCAGGTCATGTGCAAATCAGGGAGCAATAGATTCAGCTGTGCAGATTTAGCCCTGAGGATGTATACCCTGGTTTTAGAAGAGGTTAAATATGTTTCTGCAGTTTAAGTTAGTGTGATTGTTGTACTTTTTCCTAAAAATGACCCAGCCACTACAATGTACTCTTTTCATTATGTCTCAACGGAACTACTGTTGGGTTGCCTTTGAAAAGTTGTCAGAAATTTTAGTTGGATCAGAATGCTCCAGGCAGGGAACCTACTTTTTGATGTTACCTAGGCTGGTAATGAAAATCTGCAAGAAAAACAAGATCTGAGTACAACCAGAATCCAACAATTCATCTCTTCGGATGATATATTTCACACTATTGCAACATGTATTCTTGTTAATACAGCTGTACAGGTAAGTCTGTAGAGATTCTCAGTCATCCGGGTCATGGTTGTCCCAAAGGTGCTTTTTCAGGAGGCAACTGGACTTTCTTGTTCTTTCTTTGAAGACGTTTTGGTTCTCAATCCAAGAAGCTTCTTCAGCTCTGACAGGATAGTGGGGAATGGAAAGATTTATATTCCTTGCAGGCAGCTGGTAATCTGCATCCTTTCAGAGAGTCACTGAAGCACTTATCTGTGTCCTCAATTTGCCTCCTGAAAAAGCACCTTTGGGCTACTCTAGATGGCAACATGAAATTTGAACATGATCAAATCAAATTCTTCTATGGGTGAATCAGCAGAATATTGCCGGTGAACAATTATTTTTTAAATCTAGCCTGTTCCTTAAATTATTAATTTTCCATCAATCTGATCTGTTCCATGACACGAAGAATCATTCAGAAGGTACAATGGGAGTGGGGTTCCTCTTAGTTATAGTGACTATGTGAACTAGTAAACATTCCCTCCCATTTCCATCCTCTGGGGCTCTTAAGAAAACTGCCCATTGACTACCAAGGCCATCAGAAAATCTGGAATGCCATTCATTGAAAATTGGATTCATTGTATGGTCAGAGCAGAGGTTCTGATCTGACCATATTATTGCAGATGTTACTCAGTTGTCTCTGACGGTCGCGGCAATATTAAATAAACTCAGAAAAAGTGAGCAGAAAGCACTCATTCTCTGATGATATCTTATATCATCAAGAAACATTGACTTAAAAAGCTATGTATATAAATCAATACATGAAGTATCAACTATTCCAAAAGTATTCTTCATCCATCGAACTTAAACATCTCCACCAATTGTACTAAAGCCTAAGCATGTTTCTTATAAAGGAATAATAATTTAAAACATTATTAGAAAGATACTCAGAATTCTTAACACAACATGGGGTAAGAGCAAGTAATAATTTGTATTATTTGAAATAATAATACAAATAATTTTTCATTATTTGAAAAATATTTTCAAAGGAACTCTGAGTGGTCTCAATATATATTTAAGCTGCCCAAGTTTTGCTAGGAAGTGAAATGACTGTATACAGGAAATCTTTGACATGAGTTTAACTGAGCCTAGAATTATAGCCCTACGCCATGGTGCTTTTAAGTGGGTAACGTAACCACATTGTATCTTTTTGTGATCATTGTGACCTCTTTTTCACCAATGACATTTTTTGCTGAAAATCGGAAGTAAATGCCAGAAATTGACCAAAGGCACTGAAAATTGTGGTCATGTGACCACAGGACACTGCAAACAGCCATAAATGCAAGCCAAGTGCCCAAAACATGATCATGTACTGAGTACAACTGTCATAAATTCAAAAATGTGTCATAAGCAGCTCTGAGGAGGTTAGTTGAATGGTTGCTAAGTATCGAGTCATTAAGTGAGGGCTACAGTTTATGTTTGACTTAAACTGTAATGAAGCCTGCCCATCATGGTTGTTAAGTCGTGAGAATTGTGAAGCACATAACTCAACCTGATTTTACCCTTTTTTGTGGTGGTCATTAAAGTGACCCCGTTGTTCACTATGGGCTGCTTTTGCCGAAAACTGGAAATGCTCGTTTTCCACAAAAATGTTGTAAAATAGTCATGTGACTGCGAATTGCTGTAAATGTAGGCCGGTTGCTGAATACCAACATCATGTAACCCGGGTGGGTGGCTGCCATTTGAACTGGGTAGTAAGTAGGCTTGGGGGAGTCTGTCATAACTTTGGTCACTCATAAGTCAAGAACTACCTGTATTCATAGTGACAGGTCCCTCCTTCAATCTCTACGTGGAATTTAATTGACTCCTTTCTATATTATTATTATTAAGATTTATATGTCACCCTTCTCCTGTAGGACTCAGGACGGCTCACACAGTAAGAAACTACAACAATAAAATACTAAAAACCAATCCAAATTTAAATTCCCCAAAGTTAAAAGCCTCATAGTCGGTTAAAGAATTTGCTGAAAAAGCCATGTCTTCAGGCCAGCATGGAAAGTGCGGAGATTGGGAGCCGTCTGGAGCTTGGTGGGTAACCCATTCCAGAGGGTCGGTATGGCCACAGAGAATGCCCTCATCCTGGGGATCGCCGGCCGACATTGTCTGGCCGACGGCACCTGGAGGAGGGCAGCTCCATGGGAACACACTGGGCGGTGGAAGGCCGGTAAGAGGTGGTCCTGCAAGTAACTCGGGCCCATGCCATTAAGGGCTTTATAGGTAAGTACCAGCACCTTAAAGTGGATCTGGAAGGCCACCGGCAGCCAGTGCAGCTTGCGCAGGAGAGGTGTTGCACGGGAGTAACAAGAAGCTCCTGTAACAACCCATGTAGCTGCATTCTGGACCAGCTGGAGCCTCCGGGTGCACCCCAAGGGCAGCCCCAGATAGAGGGTGTTGCAGTAATCCAACCAAGAGATGATGAGAGCTTGAATGACTGTGTGGAGGGCATCCCTGTCTAGGAAAGGCCGCAACTGGTACACTAGGCAAACCTGTGCAAAAGCCCCCCTTGTCACGGCCGTTAGATGATCCACCAAGGACAGCCATGAATCAAGGAGGACGCCAAGATTGAGAGCCCTTGCAAAGGGAATAAGCAACTCCCCTCCCATCATAAGTGACGGGGTAACTAGATCAGGAGATGCCGGGATCCACAGTCACTCGGTCTTGGAGGGGTTGAGTCTGAGCCTGTTTCTACTCATCCAGACCCGTACCACCTCCAGGCACTTAGACATCATGGAAAGGGCATCCCTGGGTTGATCTGGGGTGGAGATGTACAATTGGGTATCATCAGCATACTGATGATACTTCACCCCGAAACTACAAATGATCTCACCCAGCAGCTTCATGTAGATGTTAAAGAGCAGGGGGGAGAGAACCGACCCCGTGGTACTCCACAGGTGTGGGGTCTCGGAGAGGATCTCTGACCCCCCCACCCAAACAAACTGCGTACGGCCCAAGAGATGAGAGGAGAACCACGGTAAAACAGTGCCCTACACTCCCAACCCCCAGAGCCGTCTCAGTAGGATACCATGGTCGATAGTATCAAAAGCCGCTGAGAGGTCAAGTAGCACCGGAATGGAGGAACAACCCCCATCCCGGGCCTGCCAGAGATCATTCATCAGGGCGACCAATGCCGTTTCTGTGCTGTGGCCGCGCCTGAAACCTGATTAGTATGGGACTAGGTAATCAGTTTCCTCCAGGAATTGTGGAAGTTGGTAGGCCACCACAGCCTCAACAACTTTCACTACAAAACGAAGTTTGGAGACGGGACGAAAATTGTTTAAGGAGGCCAGATCCAGCGTTGGCTTCTTGAGGAGGGGACGCACCACCGCCTCCTTAAGTACGGCGGGGAAGACCCCATCCTCAAAGAAGTGTTAGTAATCGCCTGGATCCAGTCTTCAGTCCCCTCTCTGGTTGCCACAACAAGCCAGGAGAGACATGAGTCCAACAGACATGTGGAGGCTCCCAATCTACCCACAATCGTGTCCACTTCATCTATGGAAACAGGGTCAAACTCAACCCAGATGTCACCTTCAAAACTTGCTTCCATTTCTTCGTTGGATTCTGCCCAGTCAGAGTCTAACCCTGTCCGGATCTGAGCAACTTTGTCTTGCAGAAATTGTATAAAATCCTCAGCATTGCCTTGTAAAGGGTCCTCCCTTGCTCCCTGATTGAGAAGAGAGCGGGTCACTCGAAACAAGGCTGCTGAGCAATTTTCTGCAGACGCAATGAGAGCAGCGAAATAATCCCGTTTTGCCGCTTCCATCACAAGGTAAGACCTAATATGGGTTCTTAGCTGTATTCGATCCAACGGCCCTCTAGGCGTCACTTCCAATGCTTCATCTCCCGTAGCTCCATGGAAAACCAAGGAGCAAGCTGGGATCCTGGTCGGCGGAGAGGCTGCAAAGGGGCGATTCAATCCAGTGACCGAGTAGCATCTCGTTCCCAGGCATCCACCAAGGCCTCTGGCGAATCGCAGGAAAGGTCAGTGGGAAATGTCCCAAGCTCCGTCAGGAACCTGTCAGGGTCCATCAGGTGCCTGGGGCGGAACCAACGAATTGGTTCCACCTCCCAGTGGCGTGGCTTGGCAGATGGAAAGTCTAGCTTGAGGGTCGGTCCATGACAGGAGTTGAGTAGAAAATTCACCCCTACCCTGAGCATTTATCCAGATAAAAATCAGGTCAAGTGTGTGTCCACCACTGTGACTTGGGCCCTGTACAACTTGAGTCAGGTCCATGGCCGTCATGGAGGCCATGAACTCCCAAACCAACTCCGATATCTCACTGGCCGACTGGAGATTAAAATCTCCCACAATCATCAAGTTGGGGAGCTCAACCGTCAGTTCGGCTATGTCTTCGAGCAGTGTGGGCAGGACTGAAGACACGCAGCTGGGAGACAAGTATGTAACAACAGAGCCGACTGCACTCCAGGGTCCCATTTCAGCAGAAGTGATTCACACCCGCCTATCTGAGGGACAGTGACCTCCCTAGGTCTAAGACCTTCCCTAATAACAACCGCCTGTGGAGTTGTGGCTGGTGTAGAACACGGAAACCTGGTGGACATAAATCAGAGAAAGGAACCCCTCCCTCCAGACCCAACCAGGTCTCCATAATATTTATTTATTTATTATTTATTTATTATTTAAATTTTTATACCGCCCTTCTCCCAAGGGACTCAGAGTGGTGCACAGCCATAGTAAAACAACATATATCACAGGCCAGTAAAACAATATATATAGAGGCCAGGTCCGCACCCCCGTCTATCAGGTGTTGCACGCGGGGAGCCTTATTGACAATGGATCTGGCATTAACATACACCAGCCGGAGTCCCGGGTTCCACACTTCTAACCCCCCAGGGACACAAGCAGAACCATGAGGGCCGGAATGCTGAACCCGCTGCAAGCAGCGGGGGCGCGTCCCTCTGATGTCCTTCTGCCCTCTGTTCACTCCACTAGTATATCTCCCAACCTCCATGGTGATAGGACGACCCTCACCCTCACGTGCCCCTTCCGCCCCCCCCCTCCCCATCAATGCTGTCAGACAGGCTAACTCCCTGATCTGAAGGGACCCCCCCCAGATCCACCCAGAAAACACCACCCCCGAACCCCTTAAAAATTTCACTAAAAACTTCCCCAAAAAACCCCTCAACCTTCTCTTCGTGACATGCCACCTCTTGGCATTCCAAAACCTGTCATCAAGGTAGGCCCTCAATAGAGTGGGGGCCAAGCCTGTGAGAGGGGGAAATCTCGCAATGCAAAAAGTTCAGCCGCCGAATACATCCAATAAACAAAGATGGAGATAATATCTGGGTAGGTCCGACAACCTAATCTGAAAAGTCCTGTAGCAGAAGAGTAGAACTCAGTATAGGTAAGACTGGGTTCCACTGCCCTCTCATGGCAGTGGGAGGAGTCCTGTGCCATTTCAGCACACTTGGAGGGTAAATATCCAAGCCATCCTCTCACGGTGGCTGGCTCAGATGGACATGGCAAAAAAAGATTTGATGGTCTGTGTCCTCCAGTGATGAAGTGTTAATAAAAGCCAGCTCCCTCAGCTCCCACGTAATAACTGCCCAGTCACCATCTGTCAAAAGAGGCTCAGCTGGAGATAGAGCCAATCTATCTCTATAGGGAGAGGGGTGGTGCTAGGGGTGGTATTCACTTATGATCGCTACCGGTTTGCAAATGTGAGCGCACATTCGCTCGCTTATGCCACCTCCACGTATGCGCAGAGGGTAAAAAACAGGGTGCGATGATGGGTGAGCAGAGGCTCCTGCATCCGCCACTACTGATTTACCCAAACCGGATAGAACACCAATGGGCGGCATGGTGCAGAACAGTTAAGACACTGGGCTTGTCATTTGGAAAGCTGGCAGCCTGGGTTTGAGACCCAAGCACCAAAGGGGTGAGTTCCAGCCCTTGCCTCAGCTCCTGCCAATCTAGCAATTCGAAAGCATGCCTATGTGAATGGGTAGATATCACTTTGGCAGGAAGTAACAGTGTTTGTGACATCATGCTAGCCACATGAGTGAGCCACATGTTTTCAGACAGCACTGCTTCAATAGTCTTGAAATGGAGATGAAAAGCGCCCCATAGCCTGCAATGCAGTAAAATCTGCAGGGATTCTTTTCTTTTTAAAAACCTTCTATAAGGAAATAGTATACAAAAATGAATTGAGTTTCATCAGCTGCTTGATTTCATTTGAAGTGAATTTTTTTTTAGCAAAAGAACCATTTCACCAGAGACAGGTGATTTTTCATTTTTTTAATAAATATACATCTCACAAGTAAGAAAACTATTCACAAAATTTACAAAGTATACAGTACATGATACACATATTACAAAGTAGAGGGCTGGCAATAGACAGCCTGTACGTCAGGAGTGTCAAACTGGATTTCTTTGAGGGCCAGATCAGCATTGCAGTTCTCCTCTGCGGGTTGCCCGGTGGGAGGGGGTAGACAGGATTGACACCTGCAGCACTTTACCGGCCAAAACAGGGTGCGTTTTGGCCTGTAAACTGTTGCAGGAGGCCGTCCAGAGCCAAAAACGGGCTGCACATGGTCCCCTTGCATCTCATTTTGGCTGTCAGAGACACTGTGGGCTGGCCCCGCAGGGCAGATTTAAGCACTCTGCCAGATTTAAGCACCCCAGCTTGTGGCCTTTGAGTTTGACACCTCTATTGAACATCATTCCTATCCTTCTAGTAAATGGTCAACCAATCAGTCTTAGAATTGCCAAAATTCTTCTTCTATGTGTAACAAAGAGTTCCTACTCTCAGTCCTTGGAACAGGTTATCAGTCAAGCAGAAACATATGGAATGTCTTCCAAAAAGTCACAAGAGATGATGGATCTAGCCAGTCCTGTTGTAGAGTGTACAGTGAACACACAGGTACTCTGTAGTTCTCAATTGTTCTTCTGAGACCATGTTGATATCTACTACACCATGTCACACATGGATATCTGAACTCAACCACTTTAGGCATCTTGCTGTTTTCACAATGTTGATTTTCATGGGGTGACTGCCATAGTTCTGGAACTGTTCACACGGTTGTAGTTGCAATCTTTCAACAATTCTCCTCCTCTAACAAGACACATGCCGTCCGCCAATAATGCAGTCGTCATAGAGAAGCTAGACAAAGGAAATTTAAAAAAAATTAGTTTATGGATTCCCTTAAAGAGGGGTCTAGTAATTTCTAGTGCATGTTTCTTCTGCAATGCACCATTAACTTTCACTGAATGCACACATGAAAGTTAGCATCACATTTTGCATCAATGTGATTTTCTAAAATCTAAGGGTAACAATGATTAAGAAGCTCTGCTCTCAGCTTTTGGAGTCCTCAATTTACAATAGTAATTGAGCCTGGAACAGTTGTTAAGTTGTGTTGCTCATGAAGCCACTAATCATGTGTCTGCACCTGATTTTATTTGCAGCAGTTGTTAAACAAACCCATTGTCTTTCCTGGCCTTAAATTCAGACAGGTTGCTGACTGCCCAAAATGTGATCATAGATCCTCTGTGTGTTTGTGTGCGTGCATGCATCATAATCCAGATCACTAGCTATGCAGTATAATGTCCAAAGTATTTTTGGCAACATTTTATTTATGTGCATTTAAAAAAGCAATTTAGTATAGCAATTTCCTTGATGCAAGTACACTGAATCAGAAAATTTTCTACATCTTTCTGTATCCAAAAGTTTACTTTACAGGTGATTGTAAATAAATTAAATTATAAGTAGATTTTAAGTAAATTGATTTAAGGAACCAGAGGCAATTATAATCTATTAATGGACAATGCATTTTCATACTTCTTGCTTCAGAAAAATATGTGAAAATTACTGGGGAATTCTAGCTGTACAGAAATAACAACAACTTACTTCATCTTCCGTATATTCCAATTCTGATTCACAGCTTTCTTCATCTTCACTTTCTGGTAGCATCTGCAAATCCAGTGTGGTAAATTGTCTCAACTGTTCCTGTATGAAGGAGTTATTTCTTCCCCATGTGAGTTGGTATGGAGAATAGCCCTGGTAGGTTACTTTGTTCACATCTGCTCCATGCTTCAACAAAAGGGAGACCAGTCCTTCGTTCTGCAAATCTACAGCCAAATGCAAGGTGGTTCTACCATTGCAGGGCTCCTGTTTAGTGAAAAACAAAAGGGAACATTTGGTTAGCAATGGAAAAGGCATCATAATTGCTTTCAAAATAATGAGATGGTTTGCTTATTTTCCCCAGACGGAAACCTACCTGGGCATTGACATCTGCTCCCAAGGATAGAAGACGTTCTACAATGGCCAGGTATCCTTCAGTAGAAGCCAGGTGGAGACACGTGTGACCTGTTAAATAAGCACAGGTGAGAGAAAAACATTATTTCCTGTGATAAGGAATTGCTCCAAGGTATTGGCTGTAATTTTGAAAATCATACATATAAACTATTCATTATTTAGCACAGGTTGTTTAAATGAAGTAGTTTGATATGTTGGGCTTAATTATCAATAATTCTTTGAATACTATTATTCCCAAAAAGAAAACTTCATTTGTGCATCTAATGCTTTACATAAATCTGTCCCAAAGGGGAATTCTCAGAATTTTCAACTAGCAGACTGTGATCTCAACAATCTGAAGGGAACTCATTTTGGGGAATGCCACTGTACAGAGGCAAGGGAAACTATGCATTTCTTACTTTACAAATACTTGTCACAACAACTTTCAAAGAGAATGCAAGCCAATACTGCAAATCAAAAGGCAACAGTATGATGCCAAGGTCAGCAATGCCGTAGTGAGCATCCGATCCAGCCAATGTTTGCACTTACCGTTGTAGTTTGCTGCCTGTAGGAGAGAATGGAGCTGGGGCTTCTGGCAATACTGTATAAGAACATTAACTCCTCGGAGGGACCCTTTTTTACACGCAATGTGCAGCGGTGTGTTTCCTCGGAAATCTCTGATTTCTGCATCACAGCCTGCTTTCAGAAGAGACTCGGCAATTTCAGGCTGATCTGTGATTGCCGCCAAATGAAGTGGAGTCTACAAAGGATAAGCGACAAAGTAAGGCAAGCTGCTAGAAAAACAACACAATCTCTTTGCTATGCATATTGCCATACAATCTTTCATTTATTTGTTAGTGAATCTGTCTCTCTATATACACACACATGTTCAGGATCAGCAGTTTTCAACGTCTTTTAATAAAACTGCAACTTTATTTTAGTCATTAGATTGACAGACTGCCTTTTCTCCAGGAAGTGAAGGCAGCATGCTGTTGCACTTTTTGTCAGAAAATTTTGTTAAATAGGTTAAGTTGGGAAACAACAGTGATTGGCTAAAGTCTTCCAGTGAGCTTGCATGGGTGAGAAAAGGAACCTAAAATATTTCTCAATGCTTTTTTTGTCATGGAATTTTCCAGTATCTTGAGAATTGGCTGGGATCACTCAACATGCGAAGCCACATCAGTTGTATGAACCCCACTGGTGACCTACTTCCTTACTTTTGAAAGCCTATCTTTCCAAATGTTTGTGAAAATATGACCCTAGTGTGCAAGCAAAGGCTCAGGCCAATAACCATTTTTGCCACCAACCATGGAAAGCCACATCAAAGTCAGGCTAGTGAAATCCAAGGATCCTTAAATATTCTTAACATAAATTATTGTTGGCAATGGGCAAACAAGTTTAAGAAAAAAATATTATTATATTAAAAATATTTATATTGTACTGTGATTTTCTCTTACTGTATCCTTTCTTTCATCTATTGTTTTAAAAGTTTATTTGAAACTGTCCCCATGTTGCCTATAGCACCATGTCTGACCCTTTGCAGGTCAAGCGAAAATGAAAATGCAACAAAAAAGGTACCTGGTTGAGATTGTTCTGGAAATTCAAGAAAGCCACATCCCGTCCTGCTTGGTGAATGATTTCCAAACTTAAGGATTTTTCTTCATGAATAATAGCCAGATGGAGAAATCTGCAATAGGAAAAACAATGGGGAAAACCCAATGATGAGCCAAAAAAAAATTCCAGGATAAATTCGTTCTCTTCATCACGTGGGCAACGGGCCTGGCTGGAGTCATAGGGGAAAGAAGGCGATTTCGAAAACCTGGGGTTTTCAGGGCCGCGCATTGCTGCAGCCTGGTATTTTCCGTGGAGAAGCTGAATGTTCCGGGCAAGGCGCCAGGGACTTTCCAGCGCGCTTCACCAGCACCCCGCCCGGCGCCTTGTGAAGGCTCCTCCCTCTCACCGCTAGTACACCAAGTTCTACAACCTGGCCACCGGCCAAGTACAAGCAAGCGATGTGGGAGGGGAAAACCCAGGTTTGCAAAAAAACCCGGGACTTTTTTTTTTAGGTAATAAAAAAAAAAAAAAGAGGGGGCATCAAAGGAATCATTCTTCCCAACACCCCTCCGCTTCCTTCGTTTCCAGGGATCAATGCGGAAATTCCAACTCCTTTTTCTCAATCCGGATGCAATGGGAGGAAACCCAAAAGGTGATTCAGACTTAACACGGCTCGGATGGCAATTTAGGTTTGAATTTTTTTTCCCAATTAAAGGCGCCGGCGATCAAATACTCGGATGCCTGTCTTCCGAAACCAACCAGCCGTAATTTTGAACCGAACAATGACACCAACATCCGTTTCTTACTACGGTGTAGTCATATTCTCAAAGGATCCAAGCACTTAAGGCCATTTCACATGTATGATTGTCCCTCTGCTGCCCATGGTTTACAAATCTCACTCAATCCCCTTGCCCAGCCTTTCCTTGATACCTCCCCCCCCCGCTCTATTTATAAAATGGACTTAGAATTCTGAAGTGGGGGCTGCGGCGGCGAGGAAGATCCAAGAAATACCGAAAGGCAACGTGGAACGACTTTAACTTGCGGCAGAATCTCGTTCACGGCCACTCAAAAGTACATCTTTACTCCGCTTTCCACTTCGCTTTCTCCCCTCCCCCCCTGCCCCCCCAGGTTTAGGTTTGCGAACGTCAAGTGTGACATCCAAGGAATGCACTTTTTGCAGTATGCGCGGAATCCCAACAACGTGAACCGAGAGAAGAGGGCTCTCGCTTTCCACCTACCCCACCCCCCGGCCTTTGCAACCCGCATCCCAAGACTTACGTGTCTCCATCTTCAGTCACTTGCTGCTTCCAAGCCTGGGCTAAATTATCCTGGTCGGCTTCCACAGGCTGGATTCGAATATCTTCCAATTCCCGGACAAGATTTTCGTACTCGTCGTCTTTCATGGAGCCTAAACCGCTGTCGTGTCTGTCGTCCTGGATCAGGCTGAGCTGCCTGTCCTTCTTCAACACTTCCCGGGGGTGCACGTCCATCGTAAAATCCATTGGGTAATCCAAAGTACTGGGACTCAGCATGACTTTGGCCGAGTGCGCGCAATAACGCTTTAAGTCCGACGCTCGCACTCAGCGCTTCAACTACTTGCAAACTTCTCTCCGGAGATTCTGGCGGGCGGTGGCAGCGCTCGCCTATAGAGCTTCGGCAAAGGGGATTTTTTCTGCGGGGCGGAGCCTGGGCGGCTGGGAATTTCCCAGCCAAGTGGAAGGCGAGGCTTGAAACTAGTCTGGTCCTGCTTGAAAAGGCTGCTGTGGCGGAGCAAAGGGTGTCCTGGCTGAGGAATTCCCTCCCTCAGTCGTTCTCTGGAATTTTTTTTCCTTTTTTTCTACAGAAGGGAAAGTTCTGTTGACTGTACAATTCGACCTGATTAAGGATTAAGGCTCCTCGGTGCCTTTGCGATTCTGGCTTTTCCTCTGTGCGATCCCTTGCGGATTTGCACGGATTGAGGTGAGGGTAAGCCAAAGCTTGCAATTCCTCAAAACGCCCCTTTTTGGGAATCCCCTCATTTGGTTGTAATTTCTTTTCGGGTTGGAAAAGATGCTGGGTCTGTCTCGCAGGGCGGAGAGTGGGGAAATTCCTTTTGCATTGCAAAGCCCTTCTTGAAGGGGAATCTTAAGCTGTAAATTTGGGGCAGCACCTCAACTTTTCCTTGGTAACGGAAATCACTGTTCTCTTTCACGACCCCAATTTTTGCTCACGTTTGAAAGTTGCCCGATTTTCGCGGCTTCCTTCGTCTTTTAACAGCAGCTGCAAGGCAGGCAGAAATGCATTTAGTGGAGGGCTAATTTCCTGCAATTGTTTCCAGAACTCGCCCAAACTTCGTATTATTTTGCCCTATAAAATGCAACAAGAAGAACTTGGATTGTGTTTTTTTGGGGGGGGGGGGACCAGAAACCATGGGTGTGAAAAATAATTGACATTCATTTGGGAACGCAAAGCATCCTTCTTAACTACACCCCCACCCTAAAAGGTTAGAAGTGCATTTGGAGGGAGGCTGGGTCAGTCAGGTACTGACTTGCCTTTTGAGAGTTTAGCACTGTGAAATGCCCAGTTTCAATGTAATTACTGGGTGATTTTTTAAAAGAGAGCCCCCTTCTTTTTCTGCCTGAATGAAGACAGCTGGTCTCAATTTAAAACGTCTGCAGTGCCACCTAGTGGAGTTGACTAAAACAGTGGTTCTCAAGCTTAAAATGTGTGGAGTTCAAAGCCCAGGGAAAGCCCCCAAAGCCTTTTGTTCCTAAGTCCTTTCCAACTTGTTTACTAGCAGTTGCTAAAGGAGGCATCAGAATTTTCTTCTGTGTTAGGAAGAAATGTGTGTGCGTGTGAGTCTTCTGCTTTCCTCTTGGGTTCCACCTACTAGATGCGTGCTTGTGTGCACAAAAAGGAACAAGCCAGGCTGCACAAGCTGTGCCCTGGGTCAAAGGAGGTAACTGGTCTTAAAATGAAGCAATCAGCAGTGTTCCAGCCCCTGCCCGCAGGGATTCAGGGAATTTTTTTTGGGAAGGGAATGTTTTTCTCACAACCCTTTCTTTACATAATTTCTTTCCAATGTTCTGTGGGATTGGGAAGAATAAAAACAAAACAAAACAACTTCAGTACAGAACTTTTCAACACGCTCTAGATCAGGGGTGTCAAACTCGATTTCATTGAGGACTGCATCAGGGTTGTGTTTGACCTCGGGGGGGGGGGCATGGCCAGGGTGGGTGTGGCCAGCTCAATTTCACTCGTGTCAGCACCTGTGGTGGCCCGAGCACTCTGTCACAGAAAATCGGCTCCTCAAGCTCTGTTTTCAGCTGCAATGGGCCTCCTGCAACCCTCTGCCAGTGAAACTGGAGCTCGGGAGGGCTGTGTACGGCACCGTGGGCCAGTCCTTCACTGTTTCCAGGGCGGCCCCGCGGGGCCAGATCTAAGCACCCCGTGGGCCCTCGGGCCTTGAATTTGACACCCCTTCTCTAGATCAAAAAGGAGGAGCCTGGATAAGAATATTTCTCTTCTTTCCCTGCTTTTTATACACGCTCCAGTTGTTAAGGTGAAAGCTTTGCATACCTTCTTCAATGAGCCCGGCAGAAATATTGTCCAAATCACCTGTGCAGTCCTCAGAGTTCCATAAAAGTGGGAATTGTGCACTTATTAAAAAGGCTCATGTCAAAAAGCAATGGGCAAGTCGGGTTTGCTGAAAATCCCCTCCACAGCTCTTCCCATTGTAAGAACTTTCTCTTGCGGTCAGCTGGCATTTTAGCTGTTTAAGATAAGAAATAAGCCACTCGTTTTCTCTTATGGAGAAAGGGGCTGTGGTGGGCGCAGTGGTTAGAATGTAGTATTGCAGGCTAACTCTATGCCCACTGCCAGGAGTTTAATTCTGACCAGGTCAATGTTGACTCAGCCTTCCAAGGTCAGTAAAATAAGGAGCCAAGTGGTTAGGGGCAATATGCTGACTGTAAACTGCTTAGAGAGGACTGTAAAGCACTATATAAGTCTCAAAATGCTGTTGCTGTGCAGCTGTGCAACTAATTGACTGTTCCCAATTGAGCTACTGTCAGGGTTCCAAGTAACACCCCTAACAAAAGAAGACTTCAAGGCTTGAGGTTCCTCAAAGTTCCATTTTATTAGAGATGTAATATTGGCACATCTGGGAAAACCCGAATCTGAAAATTCCAGGTTTTCCTCACCCAAAGGAAAGTTCAAGTCCCTGCCCAGCACCGACATGTCCATCACATGGTCCAATCAAAACACCATCCCAACTGGAGATGCCTCCCAGTTTCAGCCATCCAGCTGCAGGACAAGATGTTCTTGATTCTGAGAAAGGAATGTTGTTATGACTATGTATCACCCAAGCTCCATACAATCCCCTCTCCCAATTTACCACGGTAATAAATGTGGCAGGCCTGAAGGCCCAATGCAAAAGATGGTTTCCCGGCTTGACAGCTACACTGTCAGGTAAACATTTTAACCTGTGGTTTAATCTTTGCTAGAGGCTTCTTTTATTGTGTTCTTTATTTGATAGGTAATGTACCCCTGAATAACTTCCCAGCCTTAAAGGAAACCAAGAATTTTGGCTGGAAATAAAGCAGAAAGAATGCTGTTGAGAGGTAAAATGTCATGCTTGATGAGACTTAACCAGGGGTGGGTTCTAAATTTTTTTACTACCGGTTCGGTGGGCATGGCTTATTTTGTGGCTGTGGCTTGATGGTCATGTGACAATTCTTTAGGATTTAGCAGAGGTACTGGTTTACCAGGCTTTTAACTGCTTGCAGAGCTGTACCGGTCTACCCATTTGTTTTTGGAGGCACCAGTCTACTCATTTGTTTTTGGAGGCACCAGTCCACCCATTTGTTTTTGGAGGCACTGGTCTACCACCCCACTGCCTTTTAACACTGATCAGCTGTAGGGCGGCCCTTTGAAGGCCCTCGGCAAGAATTTAAACAGTTTTTTCCTTCTAGCCGATCAGCTGGGACTCAGGAGGCAACGAATAGATTGGGGGCGGGGCCAAATAAAAGGTAAGAATAACGTGGGGGGTGGGGCGGGGGGTGGGGGCGGGAGGGCCCAGCTCCCGAACAAAGAGAACCGGTTCGGTGACATTATATAGTCACCGCTACTGGCTCGGCCGAACTGGGCCGAACCGGGAGGAACCCACCACTGGACTTAACATGTTTGATATGTGAGAGCTGTGCCTGTAAATATAAAAATCTGGGCTATATTATTCACAAATATGAAGATAGGGGCTTTATATAACTTGTGTGTTGTTGATTAACACTAAATGTAATAATTTTGAAAGGCAAATAATTACTGTGATACATATTTTCCAGCCTGTATTTTCATTCTGCACATTTAAAAATGGAAGATCAAAAGGGAGGAAATGGAACTCTAAAACTGTCTTCTTCAGTTTGAAGTCAACTCTTAGTGGCCTCATGGACATGTTTTGCTGATAATGTTATTTGATTTGCTCCTTCTCTTCCTTAAACTGCCCCTCAAATGAACATGATTTTTCACTAGAAAGGAGTCCTATTGACCAATGGTAAGATGGGGAAAGTGTTCTTCAGATTCACTGGATTTGCACAGTCCAGCATGTTCATGATGACCTGGAGTCTTGAACTCTTTTAGAAAGGTTGAGTGGCGATAAGGAAACTTTAAGAGTATGGATGATTTTCTTGAAAGATCTAGTGAGGTGAGCAAGATGGAAGCTGGGGTTCTCTGTAACATAAGTCTGCCACCTGCAGGCTAGATCCAAAATCCTGCATTGCCAGGCAGGGTTTGTGCACCTGGTTTTGGAAGTTAATGTTAATGTTAGTTTGGCAGAGGTGTTTTGGCTCCATATCTGAAAGAGACAGTGATGCTCCCCCATCCTGAAGAAATCATCCTTTGATTTGACTATTCAAAAATTTCTCACGGTCTCTAATCTTTCCTTTCTTGAAAAACTAGATGGAGGTCAGCTACAGATGATCCTAGAGGAAATGGATTATCTACAACAGTTTTTTTCAAACTTGGCAACTTTAAAACGTGGGCTTAAATTCCCAGAATTTCTCACCCATCTGGGAATTCTGGAAATTGAAATTCACTTGTCTTAAAGTTACTATGTTAGAGAAACACTGATCCAGAAAAAGAGTTTTCGAACTAATTAGTAAAAACAAAATGATAATAATAAATTACAAATTCCTGGAAGTCCTGATCAAGAGGCAAAACTCTAGAGATTAAAATTTGGTTGGGTTCAAGTGTTCTTTTCTTTTCTTTTCTTTTCTTTTCTTTTCTTTTCTTTTCTTTTCTTTTCTTTTTTTTGCTCTTAGTCTCTCACACAACTCCTTCAGGTTCTCATGGGTCTTTGGGCTCTGTAGAATACAGTTTGATCAGCAGTTCCAATAAGTTCTGCCATCTATACAGCATTTATTTAAATGCCTGCCGATTTTGTATCAACCAACTTCCCTTTCCATTCCCAAATGCCTTTCTCTCCAAGGTTCTAGATAAGAGGCACTCTTCCTCCCATACTCTTCAGTACTCTCTTTCTCCTGTCCACAGTCTAGTCTTATTTCAATCCATTTTTTCTCTGCTAAGAGTGGTCTCTCTCATATGACCTCAGCATAATTTGTACAACAGTAATGTTAATAATCTCCCTTCTCTTCTCTATCTGCAAATAGGAGTGTAACTTGGCAAAAATATTGTATTGATGCTTTATTTGTGTGGAAAGGCATGTGTAGGTTTTAAAAGGGCTATTGCATTTGGGCTGCAAAAATTATTTTGATCACTACATGGCAGTGTAGATTTTGAGTGTTTCTTTATTTCTTTATTTCTTGCTGCCATGTAGTGAATGCTCAGATTTTTGCAACACAGAAACTGTAGTCTTAATCTTATAAAGCCAATAAAGAAATGGAAAAATAAAATAAATAGTAAATAAAAGATATTTCATATCTAATAAAATATAAAATATATTGCTCTATTTTAAATCAGAATGTGGTTTGTTTTCTTATACAAACATTATGCTTTTTAACCAGTAGTGGGTTTCAACCGGTGTTACCACTGGTTCTCTTTGCGCACATGCTTTGCGTGCGATCGCCACACGAGTGCTCACTTGGCTCGCACACGCGCCAAACTTGCACTCTGCGCAAACGCATTAGGTTCTGCCCAGCTGAGGTACGGCAATCCACTCAGCTGTGCCTATCAGCTGGGCTAAAAAACGAGAAATAAAGATAGGAATAATGCAGGGGCGAGCGGGAGGGCCCAGCTCCCAGTCAAAGAGAACTGGTTCGGTGATGTCACATCATCACCACTACCGGCTCGTCTGAACTGGGCCAAACCGGGAGCAACCCACCACTGTTTTTAACCCTTGATTGATTGCTTAGTCATTGTGCTAAGCCAGCCATTTGTAGCTTCAGTAATATACTAGTAATTTATCATGTTAATTTTTTTGCAGGTATTTACAATCTAGGGTGGTGCAGCCACTGGACTTTCCATTCTCATTTAACCACAGGTACATTTAATGACAACAAGGGTTTCACTTTGAACATTCTTAATTTAAAGTAGAAATTAGGATTTGAGCTTGAGGCCATAGCTTCAGAACAACAACAAAAATCAAATAAACTGCTATATCTGCCCCTAAAAAAAAATCCCCTCAGCTTTTAATACCGTCGATCCAGAGAAAGCCTATCTCTGTATTGACTCAGACTACCTAATTGCAGCTGAAAGAGAATTTAAAAGCAGTCTGGATCCTGGAACACCGAAAAGAGGCTGCATGGGAAGATGAAATGTTCTCGTGCCACTTCTATGAACAAAAGAATTAGAGGGCAAATTTCTTGATTTTCCACTCTTCACAGAAGGAGCTACCCAAGAGTGATAAAAGCTTCCTTCTAATTTACCTCAGCTGTTCCTGCCGGAGATTCACCTAATTGTCCCTATGGAGGTCTGTTAACTCTGTCCTTCCCTTTAATCTTCAGGGCTGAGCAGGTCATGAAAGACAGGAAAAGGAAGGTGCAGCTTTACCAGCCTTTTTCATGTCTCATAATATATTATGGGGTGGCAGAGGGCAAAACAATGCAGATACAGACAGACAGACATAGAGTAGCCCAATCTTTCCAGGTTCATTGGACTCTTTAACTTCCACAGTTATAGACCGACAGACAGACAGACATAGAGTAGCCCAATCTTTGGACTCTTAACTTCCACTACTGCCCTAGCTAACATCCCATAGGATAATGGATAATGATGGAACCTAGGGATGATGAAGGACACCATGTTGGGGAATCTTGGTGCAATCATTTAAAATTTCATCTCATAAAGCAAGGGTATCCAACTGGTGGCCTGCAGTCTGGATGCGTCATGGCCGGACCACGCCCACCCCCGCTCCGTAAAGGGGAAAAAGTCACAAAATGTCACATGCGACGCCGCGAGTTTGGCACCCATGTCATAATGAAAGTCCCGTTTATGACATGGGTCATAAAGAATGACCCATGTCATAAAATATTTTCAGCAATTTGCATTTTAAAGTCACCATAGGTAGACTTCCATTAACAACTGTCCTGTTTAGTGATTGTTCAAATTTACAACAGTGCTGAAAAAGTACCTTTACGACCCACAAGGTCACTGTGATCATTGATGGAAATCCAGGTGCTTTGTGGTGTGAATTTATGATTGCTGCAGTATCCAAAGTAATGTGATCACCGCTTGCATGCTTCACAGTAGAAAAGCTGGAAATCTCAATGGAGAAGCTGATAGTGAAACCGCAAGTTACTGTCACACAATACACCCCAACTTAACAACTGTGTTGCTTAGTGATGGAATTGCCAATCCCAGTTGTGACTGTTAAGCGAAGGCTACCTATAATCAATGGGAATTCTTTCAATTCTTTTTTCAAGCATACAGGTAGTCCTTGATTTACAACAGCTTATTTAGTGACCATTCAAAATTACAATGGCACTGAAAAAAGCGACCATTTTTAACATTTATAATCTTTGCAGCATCCCTATGATTATGTGGTCAAAATTCAGATGCTCGGCAACTGGTTCATATTATGACCATTGCTGTGTCCCAGAGTCACTTGATCATTTTTTGCGACCTTCTGATTTGCAAAGTCAGTGGGGAAGCCAGATTCACTTAACAACCAGGTTACTAATTTATCAACTGCAGTGATTCACTTAACAACTGAGACAAGAAAGGTTGTAAAATGGGGCAAAACTCACTTAACAGAAATTTTGGACTCAATTGTGGTCATAAGTCAAGGACTGCCTGTATTTCTTGCTAGATGTATTCTACTCATAGAGAAGAAACAGGAGGACACATACAGAAGCCCATCCAAGAAAGAAAGAGAATTAACCCAAATATTTGAAGTATTGAGGTAAGACTGACTTCCATCTTGATTTTTTAACACTTCTCCCCTATCTTCCTGTATATTTCCCAGAAAAAGAATTCAAAATGCATTCAGATTGTATATTTGTGTCAGGGGTCACAGCCCCTGCGCCATGGCCCACTACCAGGACGTGGCCTGTTTGGAATTGGGCCATGCAGGTGGCAGGCAAGTGTACATGTGCGTGCAAAGCTGTTGTGCAAATGGTGGCCTTTTTCCTCTCACACGTGCTTCCCTCATGCGAGCAGTGGCTGTTTCCCCTCGGGCCTGAAGCTACCCTTGTGCAAATGGCGGCTGTCTTGTGCTCGTGCCCGAGGCTCCTTTCACATGAGCAGCAGCTGATTGCTCTTTCAAGTGTAAATGGAGCTGCACACGCCTGCATGCACCTGCTTCCCACTCGCAAGGAACTATTACCACCCCCCCCCCCGATGCCAGGCCACCAAGCCAGAAAGGTTGGGGACCACTGACCTAACACCCTATTTACCATACATCTAGAGTACCTTCTACACAGGCCTGCCTCTAAAAACAATTCAGAAGTTATAGCTGTCAAAATTTGGTATGTTGGCAAGAGAAAACAACTACCAGTATTATAAAGTAACAGTTTGTCTCTGGTCATTAATTCCTTTACTGATAACTTATAGCAACAGTACTTAGACTTATATTCAGCTTCACAGCCCACTCTCAGTAGTTTACAGAGTCAGCATATTGCCCCCAACATTTTGAGTCCCCATTTTGCTCAGAAAGATGGAAGGTTGAGTCAGCCTCGAGCCCCGTCAAATTGAACTCCAAGCTGTGGGTGGAGTTAGCCTGCAGTACTGCATTCTAACTATTGCATCACCAGGTTATGGTCTTATTCAGAGAATCACACGGAGCTATACAGCTGTACATGACTTAGCTTCACAGTACTTTAAGGAGAGTCTACTTCATGGGGTTAGGCCCAGCCAATATGCAGGCAGGGAGCTTAATTACTAATCAAGGCAACATGGACTGGAGGGCAGTTATTTTCTGTAATGTCTTTTCTCCTATGGGATCCCAGCTCAGAAGTGCACCAAACATTCTTCTGATTGGTGTTTCACAACGCAGATAAGGCAGTTTTATTACACTGCATGTTTAGGAATAGATTTCTGATCTTTCATATTTAGTAACTGCAACCGTGTTTTTTATTTATTATACGTAAGATAATACTTCCATTCTGCACCATCCAGTCAGAGCTGAAGAAGCTTCTTGGATGAGAAGCGAAATGTCTTCAAAGAAAAACAAAGTCCAGTTGCCTCTTGAAAAAGCACTTTTGGGTTACTGTTCTGACCTAGGCTTCCCAAGAGCATGATGCAGACTCCTTGTCCCGACAAAAACCCCATTTTATTAAGTTACTGTGAATTCTTCTCATTCACATCCAGCGAAGTCTTTCAAGGGAGAATTTACGGTCACAGACCTTATCTGGCTTGGAGAGCTGTCAGGCTGATAACTTCAAAACTTAGCAAGGTGTCTCGGAGAGTCATGAACCAATTAAGTGAATTAAAAATGCTCACATTTTTCCGCACTTATTGCATCTGCGGATTCGCTCCCAGCTGCCTTATTCAGAGTGACTCGCTCCCTCCTTAATGTAGGGAGTGGAGGAGCCCTTGCAGGGTAGAGCTGAGGAGTTTGTGCAGTTTCTGTTGGATAAAGTCTCTCAGATTCGGATGGAACTGGACTCTGATTGGGCAATTCTGACCAAGATGACGGGCAGGTCTTAGTCCCATTGTGTGGGGTGAGTTTGAGCCTGTGACTCCTGAGGAAGTAGACAAGGCTGTAGGAGCGATGAGTTCCTCCACTTGTTTGTTGGACCCGTGTCCCTCCTGGCTGGTTTTGGCCAGCAGGGAGGTGACACAAGGCTGGCTCCAAGCTTTAGTTAACGCATCCTTGAGGGAAGGGGCCTTCCTGCAACCATTAAAGGAGGTGGTTGTAAGGCCTCTCCTCAAGAGGCCTTCCCTGGACTCAGCAGAATTAAAGAACTTTTGTCCAGTTTCCAACTTACCCTTTGTGGAAAAGATTGTAGAGAAAGTGGTGACACTTCACCTCCTGCGGTCATTGGAGGAAACGGATTATCTAGACTCTTTTCAGTCTGGCTTCAGGCCTGGCTACAGCACGGAAACTACTTTGGTCACGCAGATGGATGATCTCTGGCGAGCCCGAGATGGGGGTCATTCCCCATCCTGGTGCTACTTGACCTCTCAGTGGCTTTTGATACCATTGACCATGGTATCCTTCTGGGACAACTAAGGGAGCTAGGAGTGGGGGGCGCCGTGTTACAGTGGTTCTCCTATCTCTCCGACCGATCACAGTCAGTGTTGGTAGGAGAAGAGATATCGACCCCTAGGCCCCTTGTTTGTGGGGTGCCTTAGGGCTCGGTCCTCTCTCCCCTCCTATTTATCGGAGATCATCCGATGATACGGGGTGAGGTATCAGCGATATGCTGATGATACCCAGCTGTATATCTCTACCCCACGTCAATTCAGTGATGCAGTGGATGTGATGGGCCGGTGCCTGGAGGCTGTGAGGGTCTGGATGGGAGTCAACAGGCTCAGACTTAACCCAGACAAGACTGTGTGGCTGGTGGTATTGCCTCCTAAAGACCATGCTGACTGTCCATCCTTGGTTCTGGGGGAGGAGAAATTGTCTCCCTCAGAATGGGTTCGCAATTTGGGTGTCCTCCTAGATTCACAGTTAAGATTAGAGCAACATATGACAGCTGTGGCTAGAGGGACCTTTACACAGGTTTACCTGGTGCACCAATTGTGACCCTTCTTGGATCGGGAGGCTCTCCTCATGGTTACTCATGCCCTTGTCACCTCACGGTTAGTTTATTTCAACACGCTCTACATGGGGCTACCCTTGAAAAGTGTTTAGAGACAACAGTTGGTTCAGAACGCAGCCGCATGAGCTTCGTGGGTGCACCTAGGTACACCCACATTGCACTAATTCTCTGTGAGCTGCACTGGCTTCCTATTGGTCTCTGGTCACAATTCAAGGTGTTGGTTATTACCTTTAAAGCCCTACATGGGTCAGGGCCAGGGTATCTTCAAGACTGCCTTCTACCGCATAACTCCCAACGACTGGTAAGATCCCACAGAGTTGGTCTCCTCTGGGTCCCGTCAGCTAAACAATGCCAGCTGGCGGGCCTGCGGGGGAGGGCCTTCTCTGTGGCTGCTCCAGCTCTCTGGAACCAGTTACCTCCTGAGGTCCGGACCATCCCCACTCTATTGGCCTTCCAAAAAGCAGTGAAGAGTTGGCTTGTCTGGCAGGCCTGGGGACATTGATCTCGCTCTTGTGATCCGGTGAGATCTGGCCATGAATGGTGTGAATGAGTTTTAATGTTTTTAATGTTTTTAATTCTTAAATGTTTTTTATAATGATTTTGAATGCATTGTGAGCCACCCTGAGTCTTCGGAGAGGGGCGGCATACAAATTGAATTAATAAATCAATGAATTAATAAATAAATTGTCTCCTGCAAACTTCCCTCCACTTTCGCTCCTTTTATTCCCTCTGGGAGAGGTCATTCATCGTCCACCTGTGGCATTACTCCCAAGTCGACCCTTGTTCTTTTATCTGTTCCCTTCATCTGGCAACTCTGTCCATGCGTGCACTGGAAACAGACTCCAGCTGTTTGTCTGCCTCACTGATGTCTGACTCCGAAGGCAGCTGATAACTGGCATATGGCCCTGGCCCCCTCTCTGCCTCCAATGCAGAGCCCTCATCAGAGCCTTCCTCAGACCCCAGGACTGGCCCATGTTCCTCCCCAACCTCCCACTCTCCTAATTTGCTGCCACGTCTGCTGGTGGATCATAACAGTTACATAAGATTATTGTGATACTGTGTATGCCATTTTGACTTTTTGCTTTAATGTTACTGCCAAAGTAACTTCAGCCAGGTGCTAAATAAGTATATTTTAATAAAATGAAATAAAAATATGTTCATTAGAACCTTTTCATAAAAACATCCATTTATGCTGTAATTCAAAGTGCTATGTTGGAGTCCTTTAGGTCTCTCACTCTTTAGTAAATAAAAGTTTGAAGTTCTCACCGTCAGTCATCCATTATTTTTTTACTTTTTTTATAAACACTTTATTAAACATTTATTACATTAAAAACATAAAAACTTATTTCACTTAGCAACAGCTAATTGTGGTGTTTTTCTTGTGACAATAATTCGTGCATTATTTACAAAAATTAAATTATGCGTATTTACATTCTTATTTTATCTATTACTTGTACTTAATAACTAACTGTCTTCAATCTATCTCTGTTCTATCCAGTTATACCACTGTTCCCATACATTGTAAAATATCGATGTCTCTTTATCTTTTAAACTCAGTGTTAATTTGTCCATTTCTGCGCAATTCATGACCTTTTGTATGACCAGTTTCTCTGCGGGTGTACATGACTGTTTCCAACATTGAGCATAGGCAATCCTGGCATCGGTTAATATGTGTAGTAGTCACATATTTTTTTTTGAAGTTCCCCAATAGGAAGAGTTCCAATTCTAAGTCTAATTGTTCATTAGTAATTTCCTGTGGCCAGTCTTTAATTTTTAGCTAATATTTTCAAGCCTCAGAGCAGGACCACCACATATGGTAGTATGTTCCCTCTTTCTTTTTACATTTCCAACATATGGGGCTCATTTTAGGGTACATTTTTGCTAATCTCGAAGGGGGTAAGTGCCACCTGTAGAACATTTTATATGCGTGTTCTTTATATGCTGCTGATTTTGTTAGTTTATGGTTTCTGTTCCATATGTTCTCCCAATCTGATAGTTTTTTGTTGTGTCCAATATTTTGACCCCATGCAATCATGCATCCTTTCACTACTTCTTCCTCCTTCTTTTTTTACTTTTAAATCATGCTCCTAAATTCACTTTATGGAATACTGTACATAATGATTTTGTAGGAAACAAAAAAATGTGGAGATTTGCCAGTGCTTGGTATTTTGGTTTAGAATGCATGCAATCAATTTTTTTTTAAAAAAATTGGTGGGATTCCAAAATTAAATACTAGTCTCCAGCCAACCACCATCTTGTAACATGCCAAGGGCATCAAAAGATGTTTTCATAAAATGAAAACCACATTTAGGAGCACCGATCAAGATCTTATCAGGTCAAGAGAAATTTTGAACCACTGATTTCCCAAACTTACATTATTATGTTTCTTTCAAGGTTCTGGCCATGAATCCTTTCTATGGTGCGAGCAAAGCCAATTATATCTAAAGCTGGCAGGATCAGAGTGATATGGCTAGCAAGTAATTCTTCTCGCATTCTGCAAATTACTCCCTCAGATAGGAACTGACAAGGGCTATCATTAGACAACTGCCCTCATTCAAATTTTCATTAAATGTTTTACATTGCTACTTACACATTATTAGCAGTGTGCATAGTAATTAAACCATCATAAACATTGTAATTATTTGCATACAAAACCAGCGTCTCACCTTGGAATAAGTATTGGCTACTTAATAATGTAAAAGGAAACATCATAGAATTGGAAGGGGTCACTTACGCTGCTGAGTCCCATCCCCTGCCCGGTGAAAGATTTCAGATCAAAGCATCTCAATCATACAACTGTCTAGGCTCTATGTCAGTGATGGCGAACCTTTTAGGAACTGAGTGCCCAAACTGCGACCCAAAACCCTCTTACTTATCACAAAGTGCCAACGTGGCAATTTGACCTGAATAATGAGGTTTTGTAAGGAATTTCAATCACTTTCACAACTTCTCCCTGGTGGCACCGTATTTCTTTAACAGCACAACTCTGGAATGATGGTAGTGTAGTGCAGTAGCCTCTGGAGGGCCATCATATCCTTATTCCTTCCTTCCTCCCTCCCTCCCTCCCTCCCTCCTCTGATTTCACCTTCCTTCCTTTAATCCTGTATATTATGGTTCGTTATTGTTAGTATTTATTAAAGAATGCTGTGTAGCTTTGAAGCTGTATATATACACACACCCACACACACCCACACATACCCCTCAGGAGTGGGTTCTACTTATCTTTACTACTGGTTCGCGTTGCGCCTCCATCTGCATGTGCAGATCACCTATGATGATATCCAGGTCAGTGGGCGGAGCCTCCTGCTGGTTTTACTACCGGTTCTTGCGAACTGGTCTGAACCGGGGCCAACCCACCACTGATACACCTCTCTATTTTTATCCCACTTTTCTTGGGTCCTTGGGAAAGGAATGGCATTTTTTCCCCATCCCTGTCTTTAACAATCAGGACTTTGCACCAGTGCAAGATTTAAGCACACATTTTGCTGAGTGTGTCTCCTCCCCCCACCCAGGAAAAAAAAACAGGATTCAGAAACGTGAAACAGAAAACCCAGGAGAGTCCCCTCTGGACTTGGGGGAGCGGAGCGAGCGAGAGAGAGAGGGTCAGAGGGCTACCAGTCTAAGAACTTGGTGCAGTCTGGAGCTGCTGCTTTGTTTTATGCCTGTTGCGTCCAACTAAGGCCCTTCGTTTCCCCACAGAAAATGCTCTGAAGTGGATGGGGAGGCAAAGAGCAGGTCAATAACATGAAGGGGGTTCTCTATCTGCTCCTTCTCACAGCCTTTTAGCTACTATTGCCCCACCTTGCTTCCCCCACCCCTTAAAATGAGGCTAGGGAAGAAAGCTGGGAGGAGGAAAATCTAAGGGGGAGGGAAGAAGAGACTCAGGCAGATCCATCTCTGCAGAGCCTCCCACCCAGATTTCAACTGACTTCCTCTCCGATCCTCTGATGAACAGACCCACCCCCCTTTTTTGACTGGACCTCCGGGCCTTTATTTTCCCTATTTATCGGGGGAAATTTGATTTTTATTGGGTCTTCCCCCCACCCCATGCCAAAAGGAAAACCAGCTGAGTTTCTCCTCCTAGAAGCCCCTCTACCCTTCCCCCTGTGCCATTCCACTCCCCCCCACTCAATCCCCCTTCGGGACAGAGGACTGTTCTCTGGAAATGCTTGTCGGGGCAACGTTGGAGAGCACCTTCTGACTCTCCGGTACTCAGCCCACAACTCTCCATACTCCTCCAGGCCCAGCTTGCTGAGGAGGGGGAGGAGCAGCCTTGACGCTTCTGCTGCTCCCCCCCCCCACGGCCCCAGCCATCACTAGCTGGCTTCCTCAAAGGCGCGGTGCGTTTCAAAGGTGGCAGCTCGCACCTGGAGGTGCCAAACAGTTTCTCACTGCGAGAGCTGGGCCAGACCTCTCCACCATCTGGCTTGCCAATGGGGGCACTCCTACCAGGCCAGACCCCCACTGCTGGGCTTTTGTGCTCAGCATTCGGCTAGGGGAGGGGAGAGCTTCCCCACATGGCCCCCTTCTTTCTCTGGGCCTTGTCAACAAGGAAGGAGGAAGACCAGGCTTGGGGGATGCTCCCCCCTGCAAGATCCACTCCCACTGTTCTCTTCCAGCCCTCTTTGCTGGCGACAACAGTGATGAAGATGGAATGCTGTTGCTGCACAAAAGCAAATGCAGGGGCGCTTTGCTCCCGCACTAAGGCTCTGCCCATCACCACCGCCATAACAGACACATCTGGCACGCATGCCATAAGTTCGTCATCACAGCTCTACATTAACCTATGTAATTAATTGATTCTATTGGGAAACTGCTCTTACTCCAATATCAAAGTTTTTCTGATATATAATATCTCATTGTTACTGCTGTAACATAGGTGGTATTCAGCAGGTTCCGACCATTTCTGGAGAACCAGTAGCGGAAATTTTGAGTAGTACGGAAAACCGGTAAATGCCACCTCTGACTGGCCCCGCCTCTATCTATTCTCTACCTCTGAGTCCCAGCTGATCAGGAGGAAATGGGGATTTTGCAGTATCCTTCCCATGGAGTGGGGTGGGAATGGAGATTTTACAGTATCGTTCCCTTGCCATGCCCACCAAGCCACGCCCACAGAACCAGTAGTAAAAAAAATTGAATCCCACCACTGTGTTGTATCTAATGATTTTCCACATTTTTTCAGCCCAGATCTAGTTGCTCTGTTTAGTTTAGCTCCATATTCTGTATCCTGTGCTCTAGAATAAGAAAAAAGTCGTATTCCTCTTCTGTGTGATATTCTTTCATGTTTTGAAGGGTGCTATCTCTCTGCTGCTTTTGTCAAAATTAAATATGTGGCGCTGCTTCAATCTTCCTAAGGCTCAGTCACTATAGTCACTATGATGATCTTCACTGACTTCTTTTTCAACCTGTTCCAGTTTTACTGATTTTTTCTTAATGCATGCTGTCCAGAATTAGATGTAGCATTCAACATGAAGTCTAGTCAAAGCAGATATTCATTTTTCATCCATTCATTTATTCAATCCATCAGTCATAAATATTCATATGTTGCTTCAGTCATTTTTACTCGAAGTGGCTTTCTGTGAACTGAAACTTCTGGTGATACAGCTTAATATTTGCATTTGGTCTTCTTTGCTACTACTGACCCATATTCAGTTTGCAATTAACCATAATTGCATTGCAAAAGCATTCTGAAATACTGTTATCAAACTAGGTATTCTCTATTCTATGCTTGTGCATTTGATTTTTCTCCTAAGTGCACTCTTCTCTGTTCAATTTTGTTCTATTACTTTTAGTCCATTCCCAAGATATTTTTGAATGTCATTTTAAGGATATTAAGTATCCCACCCAATTTTCTATGATCTACAGATCTGATAAAAATCCCTTCTTCATCTCAATAATTAATGAACATTTTGAAGGGCACAAAACCGAGGAGAACTAATCCTGTGACAACCAATTTGATATCTCTGTCCATTTTGAAAGAGAATCACTAATAAACACTTCTTGAGTATGATTTTTGAGGCAGCTTTATATCTATTTTATTTGTCATACTGTCCAGCCTACTAAACTGTTTTGCTGATCTCCATTGCTATTAAATTATTTAATGCAAAATGTGGTGCCCAACTATTATATGGGCCTCAACATGGACCTGACTACAGTCCACAGCCTGTGGAAAAGTACCATCTGATGTTTGGAGATCTTTATTTATGACACCCATATGTGCACCAGGGGTGGGTTCTACTTACCTTTACTACCTGCGCATGCAGAAGCGTCCTGATGATGGCGGGGTCAGTGGGTGGACCCTCCCACCAGTTTTACTATCGGTTCTATAGAACCGGTCCAAATCGGGGTAACCCACCACTGATGTGCATCCAATAAAGTATGCAATTGAAGGCTGGACTCCCTAGGATGGAGGTCAGGTTCTTGCAATCAATTTTATTTACTTGGCTAAATCTATAATTAGAAGTCTATAATTAGCTGTAAAGATAATGATAGATAATCTATAATTATACATGATCAGTTTGGAATATACTCCATAGATAGTGAAGCCTCAAAAATGCTTTGAAGGTGATGAAAGTGATACTGAGAGTAATAATAATATAGAACAGTGTTTTCAAACTTTGTATGCTGGCTTTGTATGAAATCCACACATCTTAAAGATGCCAAGTCTGAAAAACACAGAAATGGGGCAATTTAGAGTCTAAAATCTAAAGACCAGTTCTAATAGTCACTGACTTACCCTTTGCATTAGAAATATTTTATGGGTCATAATTAATTTGCAGGCTTCTGAGTTGCTTACCTGTTAAATAGACAACATTTATATGGGGAAAAAAACCAGTGACAAATGTTATTGTTGTAATTCCCTTATAACACAGCAGATGTCACTAATACATATGCTCATCCTGGAACATCACTGGATTTAGCAATATCTCTTTCCGTTGAAATAGGTTTATTTTTCAGGTGTCTCCATGTCACAAGTAATTTTCCCTGTGATCAAAATCTTTTTTTCCCCAAAAAATTAAAAATAAGATAAAATAAATGTAAGCTGCTTTCCACAATCTAATTGTGACCCAGTCGAATTCTGTTACCTAATCAAATGAAACTACATGTTATTCGCTAGATTGCAATTAGCATTCACCAACAAATTTAATTGTGGAGATTTATCCCCACACTTGGATAATGGGAAAGCATTTAGATAATTACAAGTGTCTAGTGCCCTTCCACTGCTAATTGCTTTTACTGAATGATTCATTTCAAGGACTGCAAGTGAAAGTTTTATTAAGGATGTGATGGTCTTGTGGTGAACACTTGAAAGATGTGCATTTATTTCCTAGCCTCTCTAATGCTTATCTTATCTCAGAGTCTTTTGCATACAGAGCCTCTCCTTACAAATACATACTTGACATCCAGAATAGGTGCCATATGCATTCCATGAGATCCATCTTATCTACTGAGTTTTCCCCCATTGCTGAGTTAGTACCATCTTCCCAACCTTTCGTTGGCAGAAAATTAAAACTACCATAAAATCATTTTCACTCATTGGCAGTCCCTGTCCTGCCTCTCCTGTGTCTGTCTTGAGTCCTTGCCAAGTGTTGTTATTGTAATTATTTATGTAAATCAACAGTCTTCCTGTTTTGCTGCCCTCTTCCTCCATCAGGTTGCCAGCCTGCAAGACAAATAATTCACCAATGTGGTTATTGCAGCGGGAAAGGATGGACTCCTGAGAGTAGTGTTTTTCAAAGTTGGCAAGTTTTAAGATGTGTGGAAAAGAGATGTTTGAGAAGAGCTGCTGGAGCAACCGGAAGATATAAAATCAGAAATGAGACCATAGGAGAAAGAATTGGCATAGGACCAGTCCTAAGCTACACACAATAACAGTAAATAAAATGGTTTGCTCACCTGAAGAGGCTGTCTTGGGATTCCATACCATACAAGGCACATACAAAAAGAGGAGAAGATCATAGTACATGAGACAGATTCAGAATAAGATGGAGAGACAACATCAAAGACACACTACAGCAACATCAATTAACAATGGTTGAGGCCATCAGAAGAGCAAGGACCAGAACTTTGTATCTCCCTCCACACCCAAAGTGAAAGAAGAAGAAGAAGAAGAAGAAGAAGAAGAAAATTTCAACTCCTAGAATTCTGCAGACCATCTTGTCTTTGAAGATGCCAGCCACAGTTCTGGTGAAACATCAGGGAAACTGTTGTCTAGAGATCATGGTCACTAAACTTTGAAGCCCACACTATCTAATCCGTAGAATTCTTTACCCCACATGAAGTTAGAGTGACAGCTTGTTATTGTACTATTGATGACTTTATCAAGGTGTAGGTCCTCCTCATGTTAATGGTTAATTGGGACTGGAATTTCTGTCATCAAGCAATGTGATTGCTAACACTATATAAGATAGATTCAGGATTCAGAAGGATCTCAACAGACTTGAGCATTGTGCCCTATTCAACAAGATGCAGTTCAGTGGTGAGAAAAGTAAGGTCCTGCACTTAGACAGGGAAAAAAAGAGACACACAGGTAGGCAATACCTGACTCAATAACAGTGCCTGTGAAAGGGATCTTGGCATCTTGGTGGACCACCACTTAAATATGGGTCAGCAGTGAGCTGCAGCTGCCAAAAAAAGCCAATGCAGTTCTAGGTGGCATCAATACAAGGATAGTATCAAGATCATGGGAAGTGATAGTACTGCTCTATACTGAGCTAGTGAGCCCACATTTCAGTTCTGATGACCATGATACAAAAAAGATGCTGAGTCCCTAGAAAGAGTGCCGAAAAGAGCAACAAAGATGATAGGGGGTCTGGAGGCTAAATTGTAGGATGCATGGCTATGAGAACTAGGCATGTTAGGCTAATGGAAAGAATGCTTAGAGGTGACATGATAGCAGTCTTCCAATATTTGAAAGGCTGTCATAGGAAAGAGGGTATCAATTTGTCCTCCAGAGCAGCTTAGAACAGGACAAGAAGTAATGTTGGAAGCTCGTCAGAGGAGAAATCCAATACGGAAATAAGGAAGAATTTCCTGACAGTGAGATGGTGCTCCACTGCTAGAGGTTTTTAAGAAAAGATTGGACAATTGTTCGTTCGGGATGGTATGAGGATTCCTGTCTTGGACATGGGGTTGGATTAGAACAGAGTTCCCCAATCTTTTTTGGCTTTGCGGATGGCGGGGGGCAGGAGAGGGGATAGTTCTGAGTGTGTGGCAGGCAAGCGTGCACGCAGCTCAATTTGTGTGGGTGGTGGACATGTACATTTGCCATTTGTGCAAATGGAGCATGTGTTCCCATTGCTCACGCGAGTGGGGATGTGTGCATGCATGACCAGCCCACCACTTCTGCAGCCCAGTTCCAAAAGGCTCAAGCCTGGTAGTGGGGTGCAGGTCAGGGGTTGGGGGGACCCCTGGACTAGAAGACCTCCAAGGTCGGTCCCTGCTCTATGATTCTACTATTCTAATTTGGGCAGCTATGTAAGAGAGAACAGGGAGAGCCCAATCAGACCATCTCAATAAAAGTAATCTTTAGTCTTCTGTGGAGTTTATTTTAAAATAGGGCTGACACATAGTATGCCAAACTAAAAACAAATCATGCAATGGCTTTAATATAGAACGTGAAAAAGAAAAATAGTTTGGGGATATTTTATTGTAATCTCTATGTCCAGAAGCGGCGAGCCTTCAAAAAGCAGAAGACTGATGCAGACTGATCAGTGTCAGAAGCAAGAACATAGCTTTCACAGGGTGTAGTCTGCTCCAGCAATGTGCTTCTGATGTGCTTGTGATTGACTGGGACAAGCTTTGCAGACAGAATGTCCTATTTTTCAATAGTTGTGCCCTTCATTAATTTCCCTAATTATCTTTTCCCGTGCAAATTGCTCTCTCAGTATTATATGGCAAAAGCTTCAGTTAATGTATTCTGTATTTTATGAAATATTTCCTTTTGTTTTTCTGTGTCATCTGCTAATTAGTTTTCTTGCTATTGTAGTGGAGTGTGTATTCTTGTATGCATGCGGGCCTATGTGCTACACTCTAAGATATTATCTAGCCTTCTTTTTTTGAAGCTGAAAAGCTCTTAAAAAAACCTCCCTAAGGTGCTACTTTGACAAAAGCAATGTGTACAACTGTTAAGATCAACGGAAACATCCTTATATTGTGTGAAATCATGCTTCTGTTTTTCCATCCTCATCTAGAGATGGCAGGGGTTAAACCAGAAATTTTCTAAATACAGGACAAACACTTGGCATTTGACTAACAGTCTTTTGACTTTCAACCAGAAATATAGGAGACCCCATCAGGAACTCCTGTCTCTGTGCCTCCACTCCCCTTACATCTCTTAATAGGAGGGGGTCTTTGGTAGGTATTCAGATTGAACAGGAAGAATCTATGTAGAATAGACCGTCTCAGTGCTGATATTCAGCCAGTTCTATCCGATTTGGGCAAATCGGTAGCGGCGGCTGCGGGAGGCTCGGCCCACCCGCCCAGATATCATCACATCCCATTTTTGATGCTCTGCGCATGCGCAGAGGTGTTATGTGTGAGTGAAGCATGCGTGCATGCGCACTCACATTTGCGAACTAGTAGCGAAGGTAAGTCAATATCACCCCGGACAGTCTCATTCATATATTATCCAGGCCTGGAGGTACCAGGCTGGAAGTATGTGAGTTCTAGTTCTGCCATAAGTGTGAACCCAGCTTGGTGACCTTAGAAAGTCAGGCACTTTCAGTCCCAGGAAGGAGGCAACTAACTGCAAACCATTTTAGAAACTGTAAAAGTCTCTTGTTTCTCAGCAACACCCATTCTTTCATCCAGACCAAACAACAAGCACTAAAATACAATTTCAGATCTGGTAAACTTGGTCCTCTTCTTTTCTTCACACCTTGTAACACTTTATATTTAACTCATGGGTTTTTTTGCCTTGCCACATACATTTAGATACATCTTTTTTTGCCATTGTTTAAATAGCAAATTCATTGTCAAAATAGGTATTGTCTGAAATAAAAACATTATTGTTGGCAGAATACTCATTTTTATCACAGAAGTTCTCCTCAACAATGAGAATAAGAATTTTAATTTCTAAATTATAAATTTAAATAAATACATTTCTAATTATTTTGAAATAACATACAATTCATATTTGTCACAGTAGTACTCAAATGTTTATATATTTTTTCTCAATTATAAATCCAATTTTGTCCATCAATCTTCTTATTTCATAGTTTTTGGTTTTGGTTTTCTGATTATTAATTTTGAAACCTGCTAATATGTCGACGTAATTTAATATGCCGATTTAATTTTTGCATTAATGTTTCTACTCCCTCCAATGGATTTTCTAAAATTAACACCAAGTTACCTACAAATGACCTTAATTTATACGTTTCTTTTTTTAATTCTAAACCCCTATAATTTTCTGATCTTGTCCTATATCTCTATTCAATACTTCAAGAATAGTTGAGGCAATGGGCATTCTTGTGTAGTCCCTTTTTAATCCAAGAAGATTTTGTTAGTTCTTTCCATTAACAATTTGTGTTTTCTGAGAGTTATAAATAGACCTTTACTCATTTAATAAAATCAGGGGCGGATTTCAAAACCCCTTGCTACCGGCTCGCTTGTGGGCGGTCACGCGCTCACACACTCACACACAATGCTTCTATGCATGCCTAGATGGATAGGCGGAGCCTCCCGCTGCAGCCGCTACCAGTTTGCCTGATCTGGGGCAAACCGGTAGCAACTCACCACTGAATAAAATGATCTCCAAGGTTCATATGTTCCAGAATTCTAACAACAACAACAAAAATAATCTAATTTAAATGGTCAAAGGGCAATCTGTGACTCTAGTTTCTCTATCCCCATTCCTGCTTTGGACTCCAATTTCTCTTATCAGACCATTGTCTAGGTCAGGCTGTCATGTTGTCATCACGTGACGTATCATGACTTTTCCCCCCTTCGCTAAACAAGGGGTGGGCGTGGCCAGTGTGTGACGCATCTGGCCCACGGGCCGCAAGTTTGACACTTCTGGCCTAGGTGATGTTTCTTCCTCCTATCATTGAAAGTTATTCTCATGCCCATTGCAATCTTTTTCTTCCTGCCTTTCTCCTTTCCTGTTAATTTTTTCTATTCCTTTCTCACCTGACCACAGCTACTCAGCAAATACTACTCTCTAGCAATCAACCAGATTTTAGAAAGCAGCACCTGTAGGTTCACTTATCAATGGGGATAGCATCAGCTGCTGCCAAGGCCCCAACTTTTCACTTGCCAAACTTTCCAGGTTGATGCAGGAACTTCTGCCACCTCCTCTGATGAGGCAGTCCCTGCAGGAGTTGCCTGCCTTCTTACTATCCATACAGACTTCACAGGAGTGTTGGGTTTTTTTTTAAAAAAAAGTCTTTATTAAATATTTATAATAAAATTAACACACAAAATAATGGTTGAAAAGCAATATAGGAAACAAAACATAAAAACACCTAAACACAGGACTAAACCAAATAACAAACAGGACTAACCGAGTGTTAAACTCACTCTCCAATTTATATTAAGTGTTGGGTTTTTGTTCTATACAGCACTGTGTTTTGCATAGTCATTATTATATGAGGATATCTTTTGGTGTTTTCCAGCAATTAGACTTCTGATCAGTAACTGAGTCAGCTTCTGGGCAATTTTAGTTCAAAGGTGCAAATGTGTGATTCTCATCTTAAGCACACTTACTTGGAAATCTGCTTTGCTGAAATCATGGAGACTTATTTCCAAGCAAAGAGTGGAAGGAGGGGATGGATAGGGGAAATTAAGTAGTGAAATCATGTGGCACTAGGCTATGATGTCACCAGCTCTATCTTCCTGCTGTTGCTGCACAATATATGCTCTTCAGAAGAATGAATTCCTCTTAACCTCTGCCATTCATCATAGAGAACACTTTCTATTCTTGGAAGCCTTAGGAGCATGCATGACATTAATATAATCAGTAAAAAGGCATCTCAGTTAGCTCTGAATCTTTAACTTGCTGCTTATCTTTGGCTTCATTTACTACTATTTCCTTTCCATAAAATCATTTCCATGCTAGCCTAGTTCATAGGACTTTCCCAAACCTGGTGTCCATAGAATGAAAAGACTGCAAATCTCAGGCTTTCTAGTGAGTAAGACATGTTGGGAAAGTAAATTCACATGCTTTCCTTTTGATATAATGTTGCACTTCAGAGATGGCGGAACCAATATTCATTTAGCTAAGGTGCAGAGTGTTACAGATGCCAAAGAATATGTCTAAGAGGTTCTTAAACTGCCTCACTGGAGCAGCAATTTTTTTAAAGTCTTGACTTTCTTCTTGAATTTAGGTTAGAATGTAAAATAGACATACGCTTTATCTAGGCATTTTGCCTGACAGAATAAACTAATTTTAAACTGTGATTTTATCTGTTCTGCTGGGGGTTTTTTTTTATGGCTCCAAGAACTTTTACCAAGTTAAACTATAAGTTGCAGAAGAGTTTTATACCAAAGAAAGACATACACATTTCCCAGAAAGTTGGATTGTAGGCAGGTGTGAAATCCAGCAGATTCTGACAGGTTCTGGAGAACTGGTGGTGGAAATTTTGAGTAGTTCGGAGAACCGGCAAATGCCACCTCTGGCTGGCCCCAGAGTGGGGTGGGAATGGAGATTTTGCACTATCCTTCCCCTGGAGTGGGGTGGGAATGGAGATTTTGCAGTATCCTTCCCCTGGAATTGAGAGAGAATGGGGATTTTGCAGTATCCTTCCCCTGGAGTGGGGTGGGAATGGAGATTTTGCACTATCCTTCCCCTGGAGTGGGGTGGGAATGGAGATTTTGCAGTATCCTTCCCCTGGAATTGAGAGAGAATGGGGATTTTGCAGTATCCTTCCCCTGCCATGCCCACCAAGCCATGCCCACCAAGCCACACCCACCAACCACACCAAGCTCACCAAGCCACGCCTACAGTGGTAAAAAAATTTGGATTTCACCACTGATTGTAGGTTTTATTTTATTGATTTGATCTGTGAGGCTGTGAGGTTGTGGGGCTGTGAGGTGTTTTGAGGCAAAAAAAAAAAAGTTAAAAGCACAATATAATAGTAAAAGAAGAACTGGGATAACATACAACTACCCGGAGAATATAATTTTTTTTAAGAAAAAACCCCACCCAGCTGTTCTAGTGAGTTCACAAATCTCTCAGGCCATGACATACTGGAAGAGCAAGATCTTTTTGGCTTTCCTGAAGGACAGCAAGAGCTATGAGAATTTGAGGGGATATACTGTTGCAGAGGGCAGAGATGGTAGGAAGGGCTTTATAGAAGACCAGTTGTATAAGTAAGCCAACTGGCAACCAATGCAGTTCATTAAATATAAGGATTGCATAGGCATACTGATGAGTGCATACGTTTTGAACCAGCTGTAGACTTTTCAGTGGTATTCAAGCATAGCCCTATTATAATATTATACAATACAGAAATCTAAACAAGAGGTGGCCAAGACATGGATATCTATGAGAAGGGCCTATTGTTCTGAGAAAGGGCACAATTGGCCCACAAGATGGATCTATTTGCAAACTAATCAATGGGAAATTTGGGGTAGTTAGCCAAAGTACCAGCAATTCTGGAACATCAACCAAGGCTCAACAATGACTGAACCAATAGTGAACAAGAACAGGCCTCAATGATTCATCTTCTGGTTTATGACAACCCACCTTCCTGGGTTCAGTTCCTCTAATCTGGTGCCCAACAGATATTCAATTCTCATAATTCTGAACCCTCATAGCCAAAGACTGCATTGGCCCAGCATTATTGGAATAAAAATCCAGGACATCTGGAGAGCATTGGGCTAAGAATAGCTATTTTCTCAATTTTACTAAGCCTACTATCTTCCATGTGTGCTAGATTGTATGGGCTAGAGATGATTGAAGTACTAATTGCAACAATCCGAAGGTGTGATATTAGGGGGTTGGTAACACTGGCAAAAATAGAAGGACCCATAATATTTCTTGGTGAAACAAAATGCAGTGCACTCCTCAGCAATTCTCCTCAGTAGAATTGATTCTTCAACAACAAAGAACTCATTGCATATTAGTTTACTTTAGTTTAGTTGTTTAGTTTAGTTTAGTTTAGTTTAGTTTAGTTTAGTTTAGTTTAGTTTAGTTTAGTTTAGTTTAGTTTAGTTTAGTTTATTAAATTTTTATACCGCCCTTCTCCCGAGGGACTCAGGGCAATGTAGAGCCATAATAAAACAACATATACAATAAAACTTTAAAAACAATTTAAAATGTATTACATAATTTGGCCCTGTTTTATTTTTTTAAAAAACCCAAAACTAAAATACCCAATTTAAAATCATATGTTCATTAGCCCAGCCTGCTGGAATAATAGGGTCTTGAGGGAACGGCGAAAGGTCCGTAGGTCGGGGATCCTATGTATCTCCAGGGGCAATTCATTCCATAGGGCAGGAGCCCCCACAGAGAAGGCTCTTCCCCTGGGGGTTGCCATTCGACATAATTTGATTGACGGCACCCTGAGGAGTCCCTCTCTGTGAAAGAGTGTATTTGCCCTGTAAGATTTTTTTTTTTTGAAAAATGTTTCAATATGCAATGATGTTTTTCCTGTTGTACAGGAAAGGATTTCAGTTGCATTCTTCAGTCTAAATATAAAATCATAGCCCTAGCATTTGACATATTTTCTTGCAATACAGTACTTCAATCAAATACTTTTATGTCTTTGATTTAAATAATTAAGTACATTAAATTCAATACATTGAATGAAATTACAGTATTGGTGAAGTGTTGGCATAGATTCAAACTTAAGGAAAACAAATGAGGCCAGGATTCAGTTTCCACATATTTGTTTAAAATTTCTCCATATTCTGAATTATACCTCCCAAAAGAACAAAAACCAAAAACCCATCCCAAACAACCCTACTAGCCCATCTGCTCTGGGGAGACTGAATTTATCCGATAGCCAGCTGGTTTTCTTTGCATAATCAAGCTACAAAATTGTAACCCTACCATCTTCCTTTGTACCTTGAGATTTCTTAGTAATTGCTCAACAGGAAGAACATCACTACATATGTTTACAGAACATTTTTCTAAAGAAAAATCTTACAGGGCAAATATGCAACGAGACCTTTGTTTTTGAAGAATGAATTGCCTCTGTTGTTACAAAAGTGAACTTCCTTTCTTGCTGTGGCACAATTCTTTTTTTTTAATTAGGCATTATGATAAGAACATTATATTAGTAGTTTGTTACTAGTCATGTCATGTTCTCTTGAGGGGAATCAATTATTTTTCAGAGTTTTCTGTCAATAAGCTTAGTGTTTTAAAGGTATGATAAAAGGATCAAGGATAAAAGGAACAAAACCCATATCTATTGATTAAAAAGATAACTAAATTTGGATTTTTTTGCTTGTAATTAGCTGAATTATTTGCTTGATAATTTATTACTCATTAAAAGCCTGTTTTGATGCTACCAACTGAAAGAAGATTTTCTGGAGAGCAGTATTTACAGGAGAAATGGGCAAAAAAAAATCAGGATGGCAGCCGCAACCACTTTTTATGTCTGTTTTGTTAGCAGTAAATTTCTTCAGGTAGGACCTCCTCTCGGGCTTCAAATCTACAAGACACAACAACAATCTAACAAACTCAGGCCTAATGCAAACCTGTGGAAGAAGCAAACCAGAAGTTTCTCAGCAGACCAATGGAATTGCGCTGCTGCTAGGACTAGGTTCAGAATAGGCTTGGCTGAAAAGATTTATGTTTGTGGAGTTTTATGTCTGGTCCACTTGGTGAACAATAATGTGCAAATCCAGACCACAAATAAGATTGTGGTTAGTGAGGACTGCCTTAACTGCCATTTGATATCATGGATTACTGTAGATAAATTTTATTTTATTCACAGCCCAGGGTTTGAAAGGAATTTAATGCCAATTTATAATTAGGCAAGCATTAGTCCACTTGGAAAACCGCATAATCACAAGGTTCAAGAGTTTCTATAAAGGAGAATTACTTCTGCCGCTCCTTTTTTATCCTTCACTCCCAAATATTTGTATGGGGCCGAATAACTGCACCATTTTTCAAACATTTCTGGAGCTTTAGGCTTGCAGGTTCTTCAGGCATGCATTTCAATTAAAATCACTTGAAGTTTCCTGCAAATATAATCCATAGATCCACTCACTTTTGAAATGTAGCCCTTGACATAGAGACAAAAGGTTCTGTCCCACAAATTGTTGAAAGTTATGCAGTCTTAGTTTAGTGTGCTGTGTCAATTTGCAATTTTAGCTTATGGCTAATCATAAATGAACCAGCTGTGTGCATCTTTTTCAATTGTTGAAGACATCACTTTCTGATAGTTCTTGTTCTAGGGTTCAGTTGTATAACTTCCAAAGAGCTATTGGCAACTAGCTTCAACTAGAACAGAAAGGTTCCAATTTATTTACTCAGCGTCTCCAACAAAAACTCTATTAGCAAGCAGTCAGCTTTTTCTAATTTTGACAAACAGATTGGAACTGGAGTTAAGCAATTTTGCCTTGGATGGACAAATAATATGACCTCCCTCCTTTATTTTTATTGTCTGAAAATATATGAAACAAATAAATAATAAAGATAATTTATTAAAGTTGTATGTCACCCAACTCCCAACCATCAAAATGGTTCACAACCTTCAAAATAAAGAAGTTACAGTAAAACAAATAAAAGGATAAAAGACACGAACAACAGACCAAGTGGAATGAAGTGAAGAGTCTCACTCTCTTGCATCATCATAGCTCTTGTAAACAACAGAAGAGTGGAGTCCACCCAGATCTTCCCATTCAACTTTTCCACTTCAAATCCCAATGTAAATTTTTTTAAATGATACATATCGCACATTTTGACATTAATTGCAGTTAAAATATGGTGGAAGGCCATTTGAAAAAGACATTGTATGCACTGTTTTTATTGTCAAGTTTTATCCTCAAAACTGATGTGTGAAAAATATCTTGCTTCCTTTTTCCAAAATTAGATGAAACAGTTGCTGACACATGTTACCATCAAATTTAAAAGGTTAGTGAAGGGGGAAAATGTTACAGTTAACAGGTGTGAATTAACATACATTGATCTCACTTGAAGTTGGGGAAGGTGATAAAAGTAAGACATGTTGGAAATACATGTCAAAAGAATTGCATGATGGTCATAAGGGATGGCTGGTGGATAATCACTATTGATTCCAGCCATTTAATTTGATTTGGTAGATTTTACTGTAATTAACTCGGAGATTTGTAACCGTGTGGCGTTTAACATTAATTTGACATTTCAAATTTAATTTAAAAGTTGTAAATGTTTTCAATTGTTAAACAGATTTTGTTAATATTCTCAATGCTGAGGGTACCTGCTTTCTACCTCCTCTTGCTTCTACTCAAGTGGATTTTTTCTTTCTGCACCAAGATGGAGACATTTGGATAGATATTGTTTTATGTTCTATCTGTGAAAAGATGGAAAAAATAAATGAAAAAAAAATACTGTGAAATTAATGTTAATGTAATGAATGTTATAATCTGTCAGGCAGCCAGACCACAAATTTTATCAGGAAAAAAAAGGTGTGATATCTAATCATTGCATTGAAAATTTGGCCATTTTTTACTTTCACCTGGTATACAGTTTTGTTTGTTCTTAATATAAATCCCTGCCTAATCCCTCTCTAGTGCTATTTTTATGACACACACATTTTAAACTAACTACATTTTAGCCTAGCCTCTTCTGCAAATCAACTCACCTTGCAATTTATGGTTAAGCATATTGCACACACCAAGAAACTGCGTTAACCTGGGGAATTACATTTTGTGAAACCAGACTGAATATGTTGTTTTAAAGGGCTGTTTTTGTTCACACGTGATCCTCTATAGAAACAAAGCAAAGTCGTATAGAGAAACTATCGTCAAATAATAAATAGGTCTGGGAATCATATGCACGTTTTGTCTGAGCAAGGAGAGGTTGGACAAACGGATAAGAATGATAAAAGAAATGGGACTATATATGGAAAACATTTGTCTTAGCGTGCTGAGTGGCCAGTCTCTGTGTACATGTATGCATCTGTGTAAACATGTACCCAATTCATTTCTCCATCCTCAAGTGAAATGTAAAAGGGGATGGGGGATATGAGATACTGCATGTGAAGTGCGTATGCCTGTTGCCAGGCATTCGTCAGGTTCTGGTGGTTTTGCTGAAAAGATCGCCAGAAATAATGGCTAGAGGTCTGTGGCATCAAGCATTGCTGCTCCAAATAAACAGTAGGAGCGAATAAACAGTGTGTGGGAGACAGCTGGATCCCTTTGTGCAACGCTTCTTTTCTGTAGCTTATGAAGTATCTATAGCTCATTAGTACAGTGCATGCTTTGCATAATGCCCAAAGCTCTACTTTTAGATACTTCTCAGCCAAAAGCCATTGTCCTATATGTGGTTATGGGATCCCTTGGGTGGCTGAGTATAATTAACCTCTAATTTAGTGATATATGTACTGGAGCTGTTCAATTCATTTGGCTATGATTCCTGAAATATCCCAAAGCCTGACCTCCCTCTTGTGAATCTCTCATTGAGAAACTAATTAACGGAATCTTTAAAAAAAAAGAAAAAAGACAGGAACCACTCTTGCTTTTCTCCATTAGGATGTTAAAAAAGCAGAGCACTTCTAATTAGCAATAATTAAAAATTAATTAAGAAGCTTTTTGCAATCTCTTTTCCCCATCCTCTCTTGGCTGCGCTGGATTGCGGGAGCTGTTCTGATCCATGTGGTGCTGAATCGTGGCTTAATCACAAATTTAGATCACGGCTAATCTTGGAAGCTAGCTTTATGCACACTAATCACAATAGCTCTCCAACAGTGACAAACATCTATTCTGGCCATTAGGAAGTCAGGCCAATTTAAAGCACATAAAACGTATAGATAGATGTTGGCTGACTACAGCGGTAATTGCTTTATTGTTTATTCTAACAAGAGAGCATTAGGAGATCCTCCCACCCTCCAAAAAAACCTTAATTACTTCAATTCAAAATTTTAATTTCAGGTACTAAAGGCAAAGAGGTGATTTAGGGTCACTTTGTATATTCCTTTTTCATTTCCTCTCCAGCCCCATTGCTAGGAAAATGTGTATTTTTGTTCCGAATGCAATTTTTTAAAAAGGGGGAGTGAAATAAGATCTGAGCTATGCAATAATAATATTTAAAATGAGTATATGTAGAAAGAAATAATTTCATTGGTAATGCTATAACTGGTATTATTAATAAATGTTTTATAACCAATGACAGGTGAATAGTAGAAATGTAATCACTAATAGACAAATATTATTTCTTAGAATAACTATATTGTATGCATCAGATATAAAAAAAAATATTCCATAGTACATAGCAAAATCCTCAAGTTCCATGGATATGGAAAATATTCTCTTTTTTTGATTAAGGCTTACAATTCATCGTAATTTTATGAATCTGAATCAAAACTTCTGAAACGTGCTGTTCATTCTTACATCAATATCTCCAAGTTGCAGTAATACTGACCCTTCTTTATAATAAGGATAATTGTCACATTTTGTGGTCTTTTTTTCCTGCACAAAATAATAACTGCAATTCTCATATTAAATTCACTAATAATTAATTATGGAAAAACTTAACTGTCCAAGAAATATTAATTTCCCTGAAGAGAGATTATTGTTAAAGGGAGGTTCCCATTATCTTAATTATGTTTCTGGAGCAAACATTATTCCAGGATGATAAAAGATGACATGACATTAAAGGTAAAGCTAGAGCAGATGTTACATGAGTATATGCCCACACTCTGGTAATTTTTCCCCTAGTAGACATGTTCTCATTAATCTCTGATTAATAGAATTTGAGTATAGTAAATGATGATCATCTATTGTCTGTCTTTGTGTAACGCCATGGAGAGAGCAATTTGTCAGCTCGGCTTTTGTGTGACTATTTAATGGAAAAGGCGGCGGGGGGAGGAAAAAGACGTTAATCTTCTAATTGGCATCTATAGAGAAAGGTCCAAGAACATTTTCTGCCTGGAAATAGCTTATGTGTAATTCCTATGCCTCTGTGACTGGGCAGACATACAATACACAAAACTCAGTGCATTTTTTTCATAATCATTATTTAAGGAAAAGGCATCAGAACAGAAATGAAAGAAAATAAGTTCCCGAACAAAGCATGGCTTCTCACACATAAATGAACAAAAATGTAGAACAGAGTCTCTCACAGAGCAAGGAGAAGGAAAAAGGGGCAACTCTTATGAATATGTCTATATACAGCCTCTACACTGGAAAAAAGAACTTAAGATGATGACTTTTGCTTCACTTCTCACGTAACCACAATTATTCAGACATGAAGTGCAGAAACAAGCCAAAACAGGAATTTTAAATCCCATTGACTTCACTGACTCTGTGCAGTGCATATATACTTAGAGGTTTGCTTAATTATATTTGATTAAGACTTGCTTCCAGATATGTGCATATAAAACAGCATGTAAAATGCTTAAGCATTTACATAGTACTTTCAGTGAAACTAGTGGGACTTAAAGGGGATTAATGTTCGGTCATGGTCTAAAGACAGCATTTCTAATTCTAAGGTAATGTATTGTCCACAATGAACATTATTTTGGTATGTTTTGCTACTGTGAAGCCCGCTCTAAAGAGCACTCAACATTTCTCCACCGTGGGGGCTGTCTAGAAATAGACCTCTCATATAATCAAGCAATTTGCAGCTGAGGTGGGGTGTGTTTGTGTGCGGGGAAGATTCTTGGGGTTTTTTTTTTCTCCCTTAAAAAGGCTCCGTAAGAAAAATGTCTCACATCATGACTTAAAAAGCTGGATGGTTTTGTGCTGCTTGGAGAGGATCTGGTGAATACTCCATATTAGATTTGCTATATTGATTTGAGAAAAGCAATACTATGGACAAACAGATTAAACACATGGTGGAGTCTAGTGTAAAACTAGACTAGAAAAAGGGTGAACGATCGAATATGCAGTAAATCCAAATGTGTGGCAAATCAACAGTGTGAAGCTACAATTTAATCCTCTCAGTTGATGTGCTGTTTGAAATACACTTGACCAAAGTAAACATGCATTTCCAGAAAAAAAAAGTAACAGTTATATAGTACTAAAGTTATAAAAATTGATCTTTTTTAAAAAAAATATTTTTCATTAATGTGGGAATGTTTTAAATGAATAACTTTATGCTTATTAATGCTGTATAGCTGTATAAATCCATGCACTAATGCTAGAAACTATATTTCAGTTTTCTCATGAGTACAGGAGACTTGGATGGAGCTCTAATAAAACCTGGCAGGTGGAAAATTTTCTGTGTTAAAAACAAAGCAACATTCAATTGTACAAAATAATAAACACATAGAGGAGGGCTGTCCTTAACTTGATCCATCTTTCTAATTTAGCATTAGATATTTATAAGAACTTTATTTTGTGCAGCCCTCCAATAATAAAACAAATAAACCCTTTTATAGGTATTGCACAATGAAAAAAGCAATGTGAGAAAAATTGTCTAATATGATTAATTTGATAGGTGGTTGTAAGAAAATTCTTGACTTTAGAAATCTGAGTTCAAATTTCTACTCCTCAGTAAACTTAAGTAGTTATTATGAGTCAATCATTCTTGTAGATGCAGCATTTTTAGATACAGCTGAAACAGTAATGATCTGCTTTTCAGAGTGGTTTTTTTTACTGATAGATAGAGTTATACGTGGCTTCAACAGTCATTATTATATTCTCCCCAGAAGTAATTTTGAAACTATATTTATGGTATTTTATAGAGTAAATTCTGTTTGTGGAATGCAAAATTATTATAGAGAAAGTGTAACAGTCATGTAGATGAAAAATAATACCTTGCATAGGAGAGAATTGTCACCGAGGGCAGCCAACGCTGGGTTTTTTCCCACTGGACATCCTGTTTGGTGAGTTCTGGTCATTTGGTTTGTGAGAAGAGGCAAAGACAATTTGGGTAAGGTAGTCTCTTTGAGACCCAGGACCAAGCCATGCCCAACTTGGAAGAAAGCATAAGCAGTTTGAATTGCATTTGGAAATTGATTGATTGATTGATTGCCAGATTTGTATGCACCCTTCTCCCGTAGGACTCGGGGTGGCTCACAACAATAAAAACAACCTGACAATGGATATTAAATAACTAAAATTAAAACCAAATAAAAATCCCCATAATCCCCAAAATTAAAATCCGTAACTGATCAGGGAAGCTGCTGAAAGAGCCATGTCTTCAGGTCAGCGCGGAAGGTGCAGAGGTCGGGAGCTGTCCAGAGCTCGATGGACAACCCATTCCAGAGGGTCGGTGCGACCACAGAGAATGCCCTCATCCTGGGGACCGCCAGCCAATAGTGGTGAGGGGACCTGGAGGAGAGCCGCCCTATGTGAGCACATTGGGCAGTGGGAAGCCAGTAGGAGGTGTTCCTGCAAATACCCCGTGCCCATGTCATGGAGGGCTTTATAGGTGAGTACCAGCACCTTGAAGCGGATCCGGAGGACCACTGGCAACCAGTGCAGCTCGCGCAAAAGTGGTGTCACATGGGAATAGCTGGATGCACCCGTAACTACTCATGCGACCGCATTCTGGACCAGTTGGAGCCTCCGGGTGCACTCCAAGGGCAGCCCCATATAGAGGGCATTGCAGTAATCCAGCCGAAAGATGATGAGAGCGTGAGTGACCATACAGAGGGAAATACAATGGAAATCACCAGAAGACCTGAAAAAGTGTTGTAATGTATCAGTATCAAGACAGGCCAGTGAGCACATAGGCCATATTGCGTTCTAGACCAGTTGAGTTTTCAGGTGGTTTTCTCGGGCTCCCTGTTTTAGGGTACACTCAGATCATAACTAAAAACTTTTAAGTTCTATTAACATTCTTAACTTTGGTTTACCTCTGTAAAGAATTTGTAAACAACAAGATATACATGTTTCAGTGACATCAGAAACATATTAACTGCACAGCCCTTTTTATTGCTGCTGTTTTGATTCTCCGATAGTTAAGATGTAATTAAAAACAGTATTATTATTCAGCTTTAGCAGAACATTTAAATGAAATGTAAGCCGTATGATTGTAAATGGATTAAGACAAAATTCATCCACAGAATAATACATGGCATTCCCACAGGCTAGGATGGGAATTGGCAGATGGTGTCCATGATGGGAATCTGCTTCTAAAGCTTCCTTTTGTGGCCTGGAATTCACTGAGCGGCTCTCCTGGGCCTCCACACATGAATGCACTGCATCTGGCCCTCACTGATGTTAAGTTATCACATCTTTTCCAGTTGAGTACTTTTCATTGAGAACATATCTGGTGCTGCCTGTTGCTTTGCTCCTGTTCTCACAATATTTTAAAAGCAATCCATTCTTGTGTGATTTCCCCCCTCCCCTTGATATCTGTCAGGAATCAAATAGTTCAAACTGACCTATCCTGATACCAAGTCAATAAGCATTTTTGTTTATTTTGATCAGCGTTTTAGTTTAGTTTGTTCAGAGTTCTTGTCATTATTTTTGCAAAATCTTTTTCCGTTTGGAACTGGAGATGAACAGTTTTTGGTATTCTAGATTTATTTAGATGTGCTAAAAATGTTCACTCAAAATGCAACTATCGATAGTTTCAGGGTCAAAAATGAAAATTTAGAATGGCAGCTTATTTTCTCTTTTAAATAACTTGATCTACCTTCATTAACAGATTCTATCTAAAGCCGTTACTTACAAAGCTAGGCAATATCATTCTATTGTTATAAATGCCATCAGATTAAATCAAATGGAACATCATAGGTCATAACTAAAATAAAAATCAATGCTATACCAGAGTTAAATATAACCTTTAGCTCTAAATCTAAAGAGCTATTTTTTTAAAAAAGCATTGTTTTACTCTGCTTTATTTTAGTTGTGAGTGGATATTATACACTACATCTCTAAATAACTCCCAGTACAAAAATTAGGGCAAAAAGAAAATTCATACTGAAACCTGGAAGAAACTAAACTTCAAAACCTTTCATGATATTCCTTTGAAATTAGAGCACAACATTCTGGTAGTTCTATCAAAGGTAAATGCAGAAGCAATTGTTAAGTGTTGATAAGCAGCAGTTAAGAGAGGTAATCTACTGGGAGGGTTTTTGATCCAAAATGGAACAGCTTTCTATCCCTGCTAGTCAGGCAGAAATATAATTACCGTCTTCTGATCTACCCAGGAGAGTTAAACCAAAGAGATGAGGATACCGGCAGTTTCATTGATTTTTATGTCACAAATCAACAAGTGCAGGATTTACACTTTGCACATACAGTTCTTGTTTAACTGCTGTCAGGAATCAAATAGTTCGAATTGACCTATCCTGCTACCAAGTCAATAAGCATTTTTGTTTATTTTGTTCAGAGTTGTAGTTTATTTTGTTCAGAGTTGTAGTTTATTTTGTTCAGAGTTGTAGTTATTCTTGCAAAATCTTGTTTGGTTTGGATCTGGAGATGAGCAGTTTCTGGTATTCTAGATTTATTCAGATGTGCTCACTCAAAATTCGATGCCTACTTTGAGTAGTCATACTTAGGGAATTCTTACTTATTGGCAGTAACAATTTCCCATTTAAATCAAACATAGCATCTGTTTTCTTCCGGCTCCTCTTAATGCTGTTTTTTGAGTGGGACAGCCTTAGGTTAACATTACTTAAAGCTGATGTTAGTGTTCCCCCACCCCAATAAGCCCACAACAGTGTGTGAAAGATAAGTAAAACCTGTTAAGTTTTGCCACCTGTTATGTTAGAGGTGAAGTCAGTTATCCAAAAGAAAGTGGAATCAGAGTGGCACTTATGGACCATTTCAGGTATTCTTTTCCCCTCCAGTCCCCAGCCAGTCATGTCTGCTCTGTTCTCCTGCTGTGTCTACAAAACACAATCAGACAATCATGCTGTGCCGGTGGTCTATCAGAACTGTTGTTAGAGTTCGACTTCTCTGCTGGGAGTACTGTAGATGCTTTAATTCTGTGCTCCTTCTGATATCAAGAACCACTGAGGTGATGGACCATTTCCTCCTCAAAAGAGCACAAAGGAATTTGGAAGTGAGCGTTTGTTTCCTGTATGAAGAAAAGGGAGGAGGGAGCAAGAAATTCTCAGTAGATTCCCTTGTAACTCGGCTGTCTTTGTGATTCCAATCTAGTTTAAAAAAAAAAAACCTTTATTCAGTTTATAACAGAATGGAAAATAGGCAAAGGCCCACAGGGAAGAGCCCATGTGCCACTGGTGATATACAGAAAAGGGATGAGAGTAATGCAGCAAATGACTGAAAAAGTCAACCAGTCATATAGCTTAGCACATGCACCTTAGACAGCACCTTTCAGTGGTGAATCAGAACAAACAATAGAATTAGCAATGGGATAGGAAAAGTCATGCTGGCACTTTTATTATTGCTGACACAAGGGTAGACAAAGCGCATATAACCTGCAGTGGGGAAAGACCCTATGAAGAGTCAAGATTCAATTGTATAATCTGGTTAGTTAATGAACCACACATGCACACTACATATCTTGAAAAAGCTTTCTGAATGCTTCATCCTTCCTGTATTCAACAATACTATATAGAGGATGTCATTTTACTATCTCATCTATTGTTTGTGTGAATTAAAATCTATGGGCAGCAAATCTTTACTGCAACAAAGACTTTGCCCTGAGAAACAGCGTATTACCATAGTCACATGTTGGTTTAGGGCAGCAGTGAATAACTCTTTTTCTGCCAAAGAAGATAGTTATCTGTTTCAGGCTACAGGGCAGGCAGGGCTAAAGCAAACAGACCCTTTCTTCCATTGATATTCTTCCTTTTTGATATTGGGTGATCTCATGCCAAGGCCCAGACACTCTCCCAGATGCTAATTCTCATGTGAGATTATTAAAGGATTGCATTATCTCACACAGGACTACCCCAAACACTCCAGATGGCATTGATCTTGCAAGATGTTGAAGATATTTCACAAACCCAAATCCATTGATAAACCTTTAGAAATAAGTATTATGTAAACCAAGATAACAATATTTCTCATCACAGTACGGATATAATTTGAATGTAATTTAAAAAGCAGCTTTGCAGTTCCTGAACCATCTTGGTAGTTTTTTAAAAATATATATCTTTAAACAAGATTTGTCTGTATAGGCCTTCAAACAGAAGACCTAGAGTCACTGATGTGGAAAGAAGAACTAAAACAAATCATTGCATTTTTTCCTTTAGCATATATATAAGCTATATTTGCAGATTTGCCCTCATTGGACTGAAATGTCAAGCTATTATTGGAAGTTTTATTTCCTTATAGCTGTTGTTTAAATTAAATTCCTATTTGCCAATGATGAATAATGCATAGGACACAAAAATATACCAAGCCCTGCAGTTGTTTGTTTATGATTCCCACGCAATGAAAAGCCCGGTGTGTCATATCTCTTGCTCTGATGCCAGGCCTGCAGACGGAGACATGGGAGCTAAAACAAGTGCACCCTGGAGATTATCTTCTTTCTTGCGTCCGAGGAGATAAGGCTGTTTGTTCCACACTACAGATTTTCCCCCCTGTGTGACTGACAGCCTCTTCAGAACAGATCAGTCCCTTTTTGTGCCCTTTCAGTCACTTGCAGGTTATCAACTAAAACTGTGCTCAGCATTCAGACACAGCTTCCCCTGTGGCAGTAACTCCTGTTAACACAATTAACCTTCTGATGGGATTGGGAACATAAAATGAATCTGGGCAGGTGGGGAGTGAAGAGGAAGCAGCAAGAAGCTGAACTACATTCCCGCGTTATGGATCAAAAGGACCATTTCCAGTGTTTGTGGCTTTTATTTCACAGTCTTTCTATCTTGGGTTGCCAAGAGACACATTTAGCAGGATGCTGGTGACTCACTGTGTTCTTAAAATAATAGAAATGCCCTGAGCCTTCATTACTACGGCATTTATTCCCCAAACAATAGGATTTGACTATGGCTTAGAATTATGTTGATTTGCAGAATATTTTCCAAAGCCACCATTGAGCAGCAAGATCCCAAATGTGTCTATTCAGAACTGACCCCGTGAGATGTTTGAAGGGTGAAAATAAGTCTTGCACTTTGCTTAGATATAAATGCATACAAAATATAAAATCCTCATGGCATTCAACTGGATTCTCAAATTAATGGCCATTAGACCAAAGCTATGCAGATAAATCTTTTGTGATTTCAACTGTTCATAAGAGTGAGCTGTTAATGGGATATTAAGAAAAATGCTTAACCAGTACCAATTATATAACCATTTCAAACTATGAATAGGAATGAGTGACTACTGTTATATGGATATTTGGATATAAAAGCTACATTAATTGAAAATAATGCATAGCTTATAGCTGCTAGACCAGATCTTAGTCTTGTGGAGACCCAGACAACTAATAGCATTTAGCGATAGTATTTAGGCTTATATACCACCACGTAGTGCTTTACAGCACTCTCTGACAATTTACACTGTAAGCATCATTTGCATATTGCCCCCGATAATCTGGCTCCTCATTTTACCAACCTCAGAAGGATGGAAGGCTGAGTCAACCTTGACCTCCATCAGGATTGAACTCCAGGCTGTGGACAGAATTAGCCTGCAATACTGCATTTTAACCACTATTCCACCACAGCTCATTGGGCAGCAAAGCATTAGCATGTTCTGCATCACTCTGTTACCATCTAGGGGACCTCCTGAGTTTAGCAACCCAGATTTGTTGATAACCATAACTATTGAAGATGTATGGAACGTCCCAGTTTGAGAATCTTTCCTGATTGCCTATAAGAACTTCTGATGGTCATGGGCAATTCTCTTTTTAAACTCAATTCCTGTGTCTCATTTCTGTACAGCTCTAATGCACAGGTATAAGTTGTTAAACTAAGACTCCTTTGAAAATTGCTTGCAAGCAGTAAATGATCCAACTTTCAGAGGCATCCTTGTTTTATTTTTATTCTTAATGATGAACTTATGTGGACTTTAATGAATAATTTGAATAGCTGAAGATACAATTCTATATTAAGTGGAAAGACCATCGTTTGTACATTGAGTGGGGTTAACAGGAATGCTGGGTCTTCTATGAGTAACCTTCTACAGCTTTCTGGCTTTCTGTTGCATGTTTGGCTCCTGGAAACTGTGAGCTGCAAGGAGCCAAAAGTCTGTAGGGGCTCACCTTTACAATTTTTCAAATTGTACAGCTGTTCATTACTTCCAGTGGAATAATACCATGATGACCACATTATGTAAAATGTTAACTTTGAAAACTGCTGCTTTAGAGCAGCTGCAGGAGCACTAGCCAATCTTGGCTGATTTTGGAGAATCTCAGTTGCACAGAATCTGGTTATTACTTAGATAGGAAACCAGCCAGAAGTGACAGGCTGGATGTTAGACTAAGAAATAAACAACAAACAAACAAACAAACAAATCCTAAAAGAATGCAGTGTAGTGATTTCCTACTTCTGACAAGTAAACTAAAAGTCAACTTAATTCAAGGGAGTATTTTCTTTTACTCTTTCTTCCCTACATTGGGTTGGCCAAGAATACATTCTGAAAAACCATTGTTTAGTTCCTAATCTTCTCTTTTTGGGGAAGGTTATAGAGAAGGTGCAAGGCGATCAAACCAGCCAGTCCTAGAGGAGATCAACCCTGACTGCTCTTTAGAAGGTCAGATCCTGAAGATGAAACTCAAATACTTTGGCCACCTAATGAGAAGGAAGGACTCACTGGAGAAGAGCATAATGCTGGGAAAGCCCTTCTTTTGCCCTTCTTTTGAGAGCAAAAGAAGAAGGGGACGACGGAGAATGAGGTGGCTGGATGGAGTCACTGAAGCAGTAGGCATGAGCTTAAATGGGCTCCAGAGGATGGTAGAGGACAGGAAGACCTGGAGGAACATTGTCCATGGGGTTGCAATAAATCAGAAACAACTTCACAACTAACAACAACAACAATAGAGAAGAAACTGGAAGTGTTGCAGCGACACTGGCTGGGAAATAGCGAAGCTTCGTTGAGCTTCGTGAAAACCCAGGCAGACAAACCACTGTTGGGAGGTCTTCAGACCAGAACTGTCTTGTAGGGATGCGGGAAAGAGAAATGCGCCTCGGAAGACCGAAGAGGAACAGGCAAGTTCCTCGAACGGTCGGAGGCAGCTCTTTGACCCAGCAGTGAGGGAGGTGGCCATTACGTCCACTACAAGCTGGGGCAACCAGACTAAGAGATGTGGAGGAGTGGAGTTCTGAACAGAGTATTGTTACCGGGTGAGTAATTGGCCAACTCACGGGTAAAAAGGAAAAAAAACTTTTAATAGCTTAAAGAAATCCCAGCAATAAATTGGCAGCTAATTGGCATGGAGGAATTTAAGCAGAGGGGGGAAAAAAGAGAAACTTCAAAATCAAACCTAAAGCCCTAAAAGGAATCTTCCACCTGGAGTTAAAATTGGATTTCGAAAGAAAAAAAACTATAAGACAAGGAAAAAGGAGGCAGGAAAGCATTTTTTAAATAACAAAAGGATTTAATTTGGAAAAGAGAAAGTAAGCGTTTTTGTGGATTACGTTGTTACTAGAAGATTTGTGAATCGGAGAAAGACATCTGCTGGCAGAAAGAGTGTGAGAAAGAGATGTGGGAGTACATATTCATGCAGCTGAAGCAAGATTAAACAGGAGTGAAGGATAAAGATTGAAATTGTGTTGGCTCAAGTGAATATTTGAATTGGACGTAAAAAAAAAGACATTATATGGACTTTGAAACCTGAAGTATATGTAAATGAAAAGAACAAATTTAAAAATCCTAGCCTTTTAAATTGAAAATATGGAGAATTGGGAGGATGAATATGAGATACTGAGGGAAATGTTTCAAAAAATAAGAGAAGCATTTAAATAAGGAAGCAGAAGATTGGTTAGAATGCAAAAAAGAAAGAAAGAGAAAAGATGAATGAGAAGCAAAAGAAACAAGGAGATAATATTGAAAAGAAAACAATTGAAAATAAAGATAAAGATGATTACACTGAGTTTAACAGTGACAGAATAAAAATAGATAAGGGAAACTACATCTCAAATATGAAAAGAAGAGAAATAAATGGGGAAAGATTGGGAAGGAAAATTAATAGAGTTAAAATTAAAGAAAAGAGGCTGAAGGGGAGAAATAAGAAAAGGAAAAAGAAGAAGGTAAGGGAATGGGAGAAAGGGAGGAAAGCATCAAGAAATGGAACTGTGGAGAGTCTAAGAGAAAATGGTTAAGAGTTAGTGAAAATGTTACATTGTTAATAAAGAGAAGGATGTTACTTGTAGAAATTATATGTGAAAATGCTGTTAAATGGAAAATATACCAGTAGATGCAAAGTGAAAGAAAGAATGATACTGGAAGAAGCACTAAACGGAGAGAAACAAATAGTAACATAAGAATTAATTGAAACTAAAATGGAAAATTGAAATTGAATGTAAAATTGAATGAAATTGAAATGTTAAAAAATGATTTAAATGTCATACTTGTAAGGGAATGGGAGAAAGGAAGAAAAGCATCAAGAAATGGGATTGTGGAGAGTTTAAAAGAAAATGGTTAAGAGTTAGTGAAAATATTAATATGTTAATGTTAGTTGTAGAAACTATATGTGAAAATACTGTTTAATGTAAAATAGATCAGTAGATGAAATGTGAAAAAAATGAACTATGTTTTTGATGTTGGAGGAAGCACTAAGTGGAGAGAAATAAAAGCAACAAAAGAATTAATTGAAATTAAGATGGGAATTGAAATTGAAATGTAAAATTGAATGAAAATGAAATGTTAGTAAATGATGTAAAAGACAAACTTGTAAGAAGTAAAACGGAAGAAATACATTGTTAAAGGGAAAAAAGCAAGGGTTGGAAGATTATTTTAACGAAGGTTTCAAGGAAAAAATGCACTAAGTTGAAATATCTGTTAATAATTAAAAAGGAGGGGAATTTTGAATAATATTTTTAATAAATGAGAAAGATCGGGGTTGCCTGGACCCCATAGTGGAAAATATTAAACTGAAAATGAATACAGCAATAGAGAGAGATGAAAGAGGAGTAGAGAGTAGAGAGATGGAAGAGAAGGGGAGAAGAGAGAGGGATGGAAGAGAGGGGAGGAAGGAAGAGTGGAGAAATCAGAGTAGGAGAGAGGGCTAGACAGGGAAGAAGAAAGGACGAGAAGGAGAAAGGAAGGGGAAATAGAGAGGAGCAAGAGAGGAGAGAAAAATAAAGTAAGAAGGAAAGAAGAGAGGGAGATGGCAGGATTGAGAAGAAAGATTGCTGTACAACAAAAAAGATGAAATGGAAGAAAGGCAACCCCGAACATATATAAATATACTAAGATAAAGAATGAATGGTTAAAAAAATAAAAGAGAATACATATGAATAAGCAGGAAAATTAGAATTTGAAGGTGAATGAAGATTCTGTTTATATAAGTAAGCAAAGAAATATTGAGATATGATTAAAAAAAGGAAAACAAGAAAATGTGGCAAAATTGTAATTGAGTAAAATGTATTTGAATTTGATAAATCATATAAGATAAAATATGCCCAATACTCTGTTCAAAAAAGATGTGAGTGAATGTGGGGCGGGGGGGGGGGGAACCAATAAAACTTAAAAACAACAACAACAATAGAGAAGATGGTTGGACACCCATTGCAGACAATCTTGGAGGAAATGGATTTATTTCCGTTGGGTTTCAGATCAGGGTATAGTATGGAGACAGTGCTAGTTGTGCTTAGCAGTGATCTCTGGTGGAGCAAGGATGGGGATGGTGCATCCATCCTTGTGCTGCTTGATTTCTCAGTGGTTTTCAACAGTATCTTGGATTGACTCTGGGGCTTCAGAGTCTGATAATGATAATGGCTCACTTCTTTTCTCAATCATTGGTCTCAGTAGTATTGATGGAAGAGGAAAGATTACAGCACCCCTCATTTGTGGAGTATCTCAGGATTTGATGTTTCCCCCCTTCTGTTTAATATCTCCATGAAACTGCCGAGTCAAATAATTGATCTTTAGGATTTCAGTATCATCAGTACACTAATAATACTGAGCTTTACCGATATTTTTCCCATTGTTATTAGCATTCACTGATGGCCTGTAATCTCAGTCAAAATATAATCTTAGTAAATCAGCATGATGGCGATATTGTAGTGATGTGCTGTACTACGACTGTGCAGACAACAGGCGTGTCTGCAAAATATGATAAAGAAGTTAAGATGACAGCCACATTGGTGCAATTGAAACTACAGCCATTTTTTAATGTGCATCACACGCATGACCCTGGAATGTTTATATTGACCGTTCAATGATTTTTAATGGTGAACTTCCTATAATATAAGAAATAATGAATCTGCAAATCTCGGAAACTTCTATATAGATTAGGGGTGTCAAACTTGATTTCATTGAGGGATGCAGCAGGTTATGTTTGACCTTGGGGGGGCTGGCAGAGCATGACTATGGTGGGTGTGGCCAGCTTGACATCACTCATCAGGGCTCTGTGATGGCCTCCAGCCCTCTGCCAGCAAAAATGGAACTTGAGGAGGCTTCAGGCGGCCCGCCCAGGCTCCATTTTTGTTGGCAGAGAGCTGCAGGAGGCTGTTGTGATTGAAAACAGAGCCCGGCTGGGCCACGCATGCCCCTCCCAAGCTCCATTTTCACTGGTAGAGGCTCCCACAGGCCAGATCTAAGCACCCCGCTGGCCAGATCTGGCCCCCAGGCCTTGAGTTTGACATCCCTGATATAGATCATGTAGAAAAAAATGATTTTGCACATTTCTATATTTGCTGGCATCAAGAACAAAAACTCCAGAAACGATGCCTGCCTTGGTTGGTGACAAGGTAAGAAAAAAATGCATCTGCTGAAAATCAGTATATATTTCTCAGATCTAGTCCTAATGGTTCAGATGGTTCAGAAATCTGATAACATGAGATAATGCATTGAATGTAGAGATGATTCTGAATATACATTTCTCCATCTTGGAAGCTGATAGTCCCCTGCTCACCATGGCTGGAAATCCAGGACTTGTATTACCAAGATATTAGCCAGATTTGGTTGGGGAAAGCTACTCTAAACAGGACAATTGCATCATAAATCACACAGAATCCTTCAAAATTGCAATATCTAATAGATACTGTTAAACATCCTTATCAGGGGTAAAAAATCAAGACAGACTATTTTTTAATACATTTTCCAAGTAGCTCTAATGTTATTCCTAGTTTTTAAAAAAAACCATACAAAATATTTCACAGATTATATGGCAAGTACAAATTATAGGGGTTGAAACATTGTTTCAATATCATAATAAACATGATCCCTCTATTGCTCAGTAGAATCCTTGGTGCTCTCTGAGCTTGATTGTTTGCTTGCAGGTGTTTTGTTACCCAACTAGTTAACATCATCAGTGTTTGTTGCTCACTGCCCAGCCATCATAATCTACATGCCATTCTTTAGCTGGAAACCTACAATATTTTAGATTCTTAGGCCAATGAGTAGAACAATTGGTTTAATACTCTTGGGCCTTGCCATGAGGTCTCAGGTCAGTTGAGAATTTTATAGTCTGGTTGCTGAACCATGCTGGCACAACAATAAGACATGATGTTAGGACATGATTTACCAAATAGCCATTCTTTGAAATATTTCCAGTTGAAGTTCTCTAAAACCTCTTTTCTCAAAAAGGATTTCTTTTCTGGAAGCTGATTAATGACATGGAGAAGAGTGAAGATGCTCATTTTATATTTCCGAAAACATTTGTAATAATGGATAGAATGTATGTTTTAAAAGAAAAAACTGTTTTCTTCGATGCAAAATTGAAATTTAAGAATCCTTGCAAATTACGAACTGGATGCAAGAGTGTCTTGCTGTGCCTAAAACCACTCACATCAAATTTTGACATAAATCCTTGGAGAACAAAATTCTCAGCTCATCCCATTGTTGAAAGATTACCTTCTGAAAGCTCTGGGCATAATCTTGAGGGATTATGGATCAGCAACCAGAAGGACAGGCACCCTGATGTGATTTATGGTGTTTAAGGTCTTTATGCCAGATAATAGTGCAATTCATACAGCACTTAGAGCTAGTAAGACTTCCTATACATTGGCTTGGGCGATCATAGATAATGTATGAGTCTTTAACTCTTCAGTTTAACTCTTCAAAGGTGGAAGTACATTTTTGCTATCCTTCTGGAGGGGAGATATTTGAAGAAATATAAGAGCTCCATGTAGGTCACTAAGGATGCCAAAATTTAAAGGGCACCAGCCTTTGTGGGCTGCAAAACTGAGAAGGCCTAGAACCCGTCTGGGAAAGAGTTTGGGGAATTGTATGGGATAAAGTGGGTGCTTTGAACATTGAAAGGTTTAAGGCATCAATTTTGCCTGATAAATCCACCAAAAGCTAAAATTAAGAAAGCAAACTTTTGTGTGTGGCTCACAATAAACATTGGAGATCTTGATACATTCTTTTTGCCCCATAGATGTATACAGTTAGAGTAGTTAATTTGATATTCATTTGTGAAAGTGTGTAGATCTAGGTACAAACAGCATGTAAACCATAGACAGTGACTGATCTGGGGCAAGTTACTATATCCTCCCTTAGGTTTTCACTCGTATCATTTGAATAACAATAATGTTGGTGGTGATGATGATAATGACAGTATTACTTGAATATATTAGGGGTGAAGAAGTAAAAGGTTTAATATTTTGTATGGATAGGAGCAATTAGCAGGTATAGGTTGAGTTCACACATCATACTGTACTAAGGGCAGACCTGCACTTTCTATTTGGCTCATCACCAGTAGAGGCTATTCAACACTTTCTGGGTATGAGTACAGATGATGTAATCTTCCTCTTACTCCTAGACCATTGCAAATGCACCCTGGCCTGCATTTTCCAGCTTCAATTTAAAATGGCTACTTTCCAGCTTAAGTTGCCCTTTCCAGTAGCAGCTCCAGCTTCTATTGGTTGCAGTGTAAGGCATTCGTGATATTTTCCTGTACAACTATTTTGTCCTGGGGTGCCAAACTGTTATAGTCTCTGTAAGTCAGAGAGGTTGTTTTTTAACAGGATCTTGCAATTAATCTAATGATGATCCATTAAGTCAATGAACTACCCTCAACCCTAGAAGCTCTTGGGCCTTTCAATCCCTTATATTTTCCATTTCTGCCCAGGCTTTCTCTTGCTTTCTCATACCTTGCCCTCAGTAGTGGAAAGTTTTCCTTACCTTTCCTTTTGTTTATAAGCATCTTGAACCTGCAATTTAAGAATGTTGCTACAACCTTGAGCTATCGGTTATTTCCTTATGCTGCAATGTGTCTATATAGACATATAGAATAGTAGAAACAATAGTAGGTTCTTGATGATTATAGCATCAGAGCACTGCTATTACCATAAGAGAGAAAAAAAAGACTGCATTAGTGGCTGAGAAGCTTATTTATTTATTTGTTAAATTTATTTGGTGCCTATCTCGCTATGAGACTGCTCTAGAAGTCTCATAGTAATAATAATATAATAATATGTGTAACAAACCAATAATAGCATAGCATAGCGTGGCATAGTATAGTACAGTACAGTACAGTACAGTGCAGTACAGGAATGCAATACAGTACAACACATCCATTAATGCAAATATCTGGAAAACCAAAGAAAAATCACATGGGAATAATTGAGTGGGGAGGGAACTATCCCTAAAATGGAAAGACAGGCATTGGTGGACTGATCTATACAGGAGCCAATCAGCAAGTTTGCTTCTCCTGCATGGAATGACATGTCCTGTCTTGTGGTCACCACAAGCTGGACTGAGCACTAGCCCATCCCTGCTGTCCACTGACTGAAGTCCGGATGGAATTTCTGAAGTCTGCTTAGGGAACAGCTGTGAGCAGCATGGGAGACAAAGCCATATTCCTGTTAATTTATGGGAATAGCATATTATGAGAATCAAATCATAGTTTGTTTGCCTATTTATAATATTTACTGTATATTCCCGCCTTTACTTAGCTTGTATTGGAAACATTTTCTCCTCACCTTAACAATCCTGGACTGAGAGAGAGTGACTGGCTCAAAAATAGCCAGTGACTTCAATGGCTAGTCTTACTTTCTGTGACACCACACATCCTTGGTATATAGCCTGGGATGATGTGTGAATTTACTCAGTTATGGGCTATCCAGCAAACTATGACTTATAAGAAGAGAATAGTTGTAGCACAGGGTTGAACTATGGGTTCTTTGGAGCTCTCTGAGCTTATTTTTTTCCTTGCAAACATTTCATTACCAAACTGGGTAACATCATCAGTGCTCAGAAAGCAGCAAGGAACCCACAAACCATGACTTAATGTGAAATGTGAACAAAGCATCTCACTACTAAAGCAGCTACCAGGGCCCTCTTTAAAACAAATGATATCACTTTGTTATTTCAGGGTTCGCTGGAATTACTTGTTAAAATGAATATTTGCCAGTGGCAGATTGTCTCACAGACTCACAGACCTATCCCTGTCATCACAGGGATAAGGGAGGCAGCAGGCCCACTGCAAATGACATAGATAGTTTAAATGAAATCTGAATATATACACTGTACAAAGCCATGATTTGTTTAATCAGAGAATAATTAATAAACCAAAATTTGATGGATTTATATAGTATATTAAATCAAATCCTCCAAACCCCAGTTTGTATAAGCCAAGCTATACACATATTTTAAAAAGCTACTAATTTACAATAACGTTAACCAGTCTTTTTGAATGAACGTTTGGAATCTCAAATTACCTCTTGACCGGTATATCTCTAATACTTGAATATGCAACCTCAGAGTTTATTTCCAGAATAAAAATTGTTAAAAAGATCACTCTGCCTATTATAGATTTCATATTCCCTGGGATCAGCATAATGAAAAATGTATGATAAACACCATAGTGTTTGAGTCAGAATCTTCCCATTGCTGTCAATGCAATATATGTTATTATCTGAGCCATATAATCAAATATATTGAGGCTAAAGATTCCAGTTCAAAAGTTTTCCTATAGTGGAGATGGGATTGAAGTTATGGCTCAAAAAACAAACACACACGCACACACCAACCCCCCCTTCCTCCAACACTAATATGAACTCCACATAAAATGGCAATCAATAGGTTTGTAGCTAAGAGAAATTGACATAATTGCCTTGGAATTGCTACGTAAGAAGACATTTGAGGCCCAGAACAGCTCATATCTTGCTTCCTGCCTAGTTCTTTGAGAAACAGTGGAAAGGGATAATGGACCACATTTTCAAAAGTCATATTTCAGTGCTTACAGGACAATGTGCTTTTAATCATGTTATTTGACTAAATAAAATATATCACACTAGCGAAGCACATTTAGAAACCTCCCAATAGTTAGGATGTCAATTAAGAGTATTTTACTAAAATGTTTGCTCCAGATTTTTTTAAAAAAAACAATTGTTATTATTATAATCTTTAGCTTTTCTATTTGCTTTACTGTCACCATTCATTTCAATTTGCTATAGTAAAATCTTTTTTCCTTCTAACAATGGTAAAAAGCATTCATGTTTCTCCTTCCTTAAGTGTTTCACTATCTTTGAATCATTAATTATAGCTGTCTTTTAACCTGTTTTTAGAAAACTGCCATCTCCTGATTGAAAAGCCCTTTCCATTTTGCTATCGTACCCTGAAAGATTCGGTACTCCACAAATGTCTATGGAGATTCTCAGTCATTCAGGTCATGGTTGTCCCAAAAGTGCTTTTTCAAGAGGCAACTGGACTTTCTGTTTTTTCTTTTTTCTTTTCCTTGAAGATGTTTTGCTTCTCATCCAAGAAGCTTCTTCAAATCTGGTTGGCTGGTGAGGAATAAATAAATAAATATATATATATATATATGTCTTTGGTTATTCGGGTCTTCTCCCATGTAAAACTGGAAGTGTCTTGGTGACATTTCGACGAAGTCTCATTCATCATCTTCAGGCTGGTGTTCTCGGCTTCGTGCTTCTAGGAGCAATGTGAGATCGCAGCTGTCTCTTCCTTTTAACTGCTAGTGCGGGGGGTGAGCTGATTGGATGGGAGCTTGGCTGTGTTCTGATTGGGTGGAGATGTGTTCTGATTGATTAGGGGCTTGGCTGTGTTCTGATTGGATGGGGGGTTGGTTGTGCTCTGATTGGCTGGGGGTGTGTTCTGTTTGGGTGGGGGCTTGGCTGTGCTCGGCTTAGTCTGAGTTGCAGGGAGATTTGAGCTGGTGAGCTGCGTTGTTGTTGTTTGGCTTCGTGTTTGTGGCCGTGAGAACTCCTCATGGTGGGTGTCAGTCTGCTTCATGTATGGATTGGAGGGATTTAAAGTGGCTAATGATGCAGCTGTGGTCCCACCCAATCAGCTTACTCCCCCACTAGCAGTTAAAAGGAAGAGACAGCTGCGATCTCACATTGCTCCTGGAAGCACGAAGCCGAGAACACCAGCCTGAAGATGATAAATGAGACTTCATTGAAACGTCACCAAGACACTTCCAATTTTACGCGGGAGAAGACCCAAATAACCAAAGATCTACATATGTGTGTGTGTGTGTGTGTGTATGTTTCCTTTAAGCCAGGTTTTTCCTACGTAGCCAAGATTTTTCTGGAACTATATATATATATATATGTATGTATGTATGTATGTATGTATGTATGTATGTATGTATATGTATATATATATATATATATATATATATATATATATATATATGTATGTATATATATATATATATATATATATATATATATATATATATGTATATATATGTATATATATATATATATATATATATATATATATATATATATATATATATATATATACATATATATAGCCATAGCTCAGTGAAATCACATCCACTATCCTAGGCTTCCTCAGACAGCAAGCCAGCATTTTGCTGCCTATTGGGAGACTAATATAGATTTATTTCGGACAGATTGGTCCTCATCAGTTAGCCACACCCTTACCATATGTTCCCTCCCCATAGAGGCTAAGTATTTGCTTTCTTCTCTTATCCTAGGTTTAAAAAGTATGTATTTTTCTTCAGCTGGGTATATTCCTACATAAACCAAGTTTTTTGCCGTAGCTCAGTGAAATCACATCCACTATCCTAGGCTTCCTCAGACAGCAAGCCAGCATTTTGCTGCCTATTGGGAGACTAATATGCTGCCTATTAGGAAACTAATATAGATGATGATTGATGATAACTGATGAGGACCAATCAGCCCAAAATAGATCTGTATTAGTAGAGTAGTGTTTTTCAAACTTGGCAATTGTAAGATGCATTGACTTCAACTTCCAAAATTCCCCAGCTAGCATGCTGCTTTAGAAGAAGTAGACTTACAATTTAATAAGCTCTCATCTTTCTGAAGAAACAAATTTAATTGAAATGATGATTTTTGAAGTAAGGTTATTTTTTTCCTAGTTAAGAAATAATTTTATGATAACCCTAATGTTTTTGGTGGGATGGCTGATTGCACTTACCATATTTTTCAGAGCATAAGACACTCCAGAGTATAAGATGCACCTTATTTGGGGGGAGGAAAATAAGAAAAAAAAATCTGCTTCTGCCTACCAGCATCCATCGGTATTCATCTAGCTAGCCTCCTTAGCAAACAGCCTGGTCAGCTTCAGCACATTAGCCTGATTCAGCATGAGCAGCTGATTGATGGGTGGATTGCCTCCTGGAATACCCCCAATTAGCTGTTCCCAGAGGTGAACTTTAGCAACAGGTTCGCTGGTTGTGAGCGTGCACGTGCCTTTGCAAAGAGAAGCTTCTCTGCAAAGGGAGCTTTTGGAGCTTTTGGAGGCTGCAAATGTAGCCGTTTGCAAAGGAGCTTCTCTTTGCTCCCTCTCAAGTGGAGAACCTCTCAAGCAGCCTCCAAAAGCTCCATTTGAGAGGACCAAAGGGTGGGGGCCGGCGGGTGGGAGAGGCTACATTCGGTGATAAGACCCATCCAAATTTTCACCCTTTTTTAGGGGTAAAAAGTGTGTCTAATACTCTGAAAAATATGGTATATTTTTGGATCAATTCAATAATTATGTATTCACTGGCTTATTAACTCCTCTCCGACATTAGTACTTTGCAGTTGAAAAAAGGCCCGTATTTAGCTGAAGTTGATATGCTATCTAAGATGAAATACAAGGTTGTGGCCCTTCCATTATATGCACATAAATTAAGCAAGCAACCAGCTGAATTTTCATTTATATTGAAATCTTTCAGTTCATTTGGGGAATTATACCTAGCCTACAACACCTGCAGCTTTATCGATATTTCCATTGTCCCCCATGAGTGTTGGATTAGTAAGGGATCTACTGTTCCTAACCCTAGCTGAATTACAAGGCTACCTGAAATGTATGAATATAATCAACTTCATTTAAGGTAGTCTGGGATTGTGAAGCAAGTATAAATTCCAGTAGCTTGTCAGAAATTAATGCACAGATTAATTCAACATTCCCTACATCATTCAACCTAGTTTTCCCTCCCCCACAGCAGATGGCATAAGTTTTTGGATAAATGCAAAGGCACAGAAATCTGCAAGATTCAGTTAAACTGACGTCATTGCTATCCTTTTTACACTGTGTGGGGCTCTTGGGAAAATTGTAACATCCCAGTAGGTAGTTTTAAAAAGTTTCCTGTATGACTTTTTTGAGCTGTCTAGAATAAAATATGCAAATCTTTTTCAGTTACAGTTCAGTCCTAGGTGTAAAATGCAAATAGCATTTGTCACTCTGGTCAAATATTCTGTGTCAGAACCAAGGATGATGCATTTTTCCTGATCCTAGTAGATTTTTTGGTGTATTTAGTATCATGATGCTCTTATGAACTACTCATGGAGATTGAGGATTGGAAGCACTATTTTGCAATGGTTCTGAACCTTTCTGAGGAAATGGTTGCAGATGGTGGTGTGGCAGATGAGTGGTCAACCTGAAGACAATTACCGCATGTGAGATTTCAGGGTTTTGTCCTTTCCATACTTCTCTTTAATGTTCTTATGAAGTACCTGCGAGAAGTAATTCAGGTAAGGTATCACCAGTATGCTGATTGTACTCAACTATGCCTCTCTGATTGATCCCAGGCTGATCTAATGTTGTTGTTAATGTTTCTGCCCAATTTGGGGTGGCTGTTGAAGTCTGGACAGATGAAACAGGCTGAAGTAATTCTGTTGGTGAGACTGCTTCTACATAGAAGTTTTTTTTCCCAGCCCCAGCATTGACTTTGGACTAAAGTGCAAGGAACAGAGGGCTGTTCTGGGCTCATGGTTACTGCTCAGTGGGCAAGTATAAACTATGCTCAGAGGTCATTTGCCTTATTTTGATGGATGTCACTGTTGTAGCCCTAATTGGAAATAGACTGGTCTTACAGTGATAATCAATGCCTTATCACAATATGTATTACTTTACTTTACATGGACCATTTGGAAACAGTAGTTGGTGCAGAACATGTAGGTTCATTTGTGGGCAGGTATGAGCCACAATGACAAATCACTATTACAGGTCCTTCATTGACCATCAAAAGTTTTGTGGTTGCAATTCAAAATGTTATAACCTATAATGTCATAACTTAATTAGGATTGTTACTTAGTGTCTTCAAGGACCATCTTTTCCTATTGAAATCAGCGTACCAATAGATGATTTCTGGAAGAATTCGTATGGTTTCCTGCTTTTGAGGAAGTGGTTTGAAGTCTGGGAACATTTTGTTGTTGTAGATGATGAAGGATCCAGTTTTGTGCAGCAATTTTCTTCCAGAAGTGAGATTAGTCTTTTCTATTTAGCTTTCTAGAAATCATCAAAACAACTGTTTTGAAGAGTGTTGGGGGAATAATTTAGGATATACTGAGTTTTGCTCCTGCATTTATTGCTATGCTTAAAATATGATTTAAATGTGGATGCTTCAATTATTGTTTTAATTTATTTGAATAGCTTAATTTTTTTTGTTTACTACTAGGAGCCCTGCTGAGTTAAGATGGGTCTACAAAAATTAATAAATAATAAGTAAACAAGGTCCTTGCCCAAGCTTTCCACGTATTGCCCAGGATGTGAAGAAAAGAAATATGTTCACTTAACTCAGAACTCCTGGGATAGCTCATATGGTATGAGCAGGAAAAAGGAATTAGTACAACAAGAGAATGGGCTTCTTTACAATCTGTGTAAAGAATCTGTGGATCGGTGAAGGAATCTTTCCTTTCTGTCAGACTTCTAAACAACAGAGGTAAGAAGGCTGAAGTTGCTTGAAATCTAAAGAAATCATGACATAGCCCTTGCTGGAATTAATTTACACACTTTGTGACCCCTCCACATTACTATTCTGCATGAAAAAGGATCACTGCTGAGGCTTACAAAATGTGAGATGGGACCTAAAATCAGCATCTAGAAAAGGTTGTTTAGAGGACAAATAGTGACCAATATAATAATGAAAGAAAGTGTTGGATATGAATCTGTTAAAGGAATTAATAGCTCAAATGATTCATCACACAATTCTTTTTATTTCTCAGGGACATATGAAAGGCAGGGATTTCAAAACATTTGTGCTAGAAAAAACATCAATAACAAGGCCTGCTGATTTAATTTTTCAGTACCTCAGGCTTCAAAAGAAGTTGTGATTTATGTACCTTTGCTTTCAGTGAAACAGAAAACTGTTATAAATTACAAATTACCAGTAGCTTACCTTGCCTGGTTTGACTTATTTTAAAAATTCATTGTGGGCATTTTTATGTTAAAAAACAAAACAAAGAATTCTAAAAAAATACTTTTCATTTAAGTGAATACAATGGCTCATGATAGTTTGATACAATATACAATACTATATTATATATTTTTGATTTACTGTTTTCTTTTCATATAGAAATACATTTTCAGTACCAACATCTGTGTTTCAAAACATACTACAAAAGCTTACTATTTTAAAAGCTGAATATAGTCACTAAAATACATAATCTCAAATGGAATGATATTTTAGGAGAAGCGTGTCATTTCTTTTTTCAATTAATATTTGCTTCTTTGTTCATAGTCCCCCCTCCAATTTTTAAAGAAAGATTTTATAGTTCAATAGACATAACATTGAACTTTGCTAATCAGCATGTCTCATAGTATCAGAATATGATGATAATGACCAGTGTGAACAGAACAAGAATATGAAGCAAAAAAGCAAACAGAAGAAAGCAAAGAGAACACAACATATTCAACAAGGTAAGAGAAAAATTAAGGAGGTTCCCATAGATGGAAATTGTGATGGGAAAAAAAGTTCAGGAAACTTAGCAAATTCTGAAAAATGAGATAATTAAGGTCTAAACACAATCAATACTGAAGAAAGGGACATGCCTGGTTTGGTTGCATAAACCAGCTGTGAAATGTAAATTTTGTTACTATCGGTTTTGTGGGTGTGGCTTGGTGGCGGTGGTGGTAATATGACTGAGTGGGCGTGGCCAACTTTTTTTTTTTTTACTTTTAAAACCATTTTTCTACAACCTCTGAAAAAGCTGAAGAGGCTTTTTCTTTTTTTTTTTTAAGCCTCTGATGATTGCAGCTGGCTTGCCTGATCAGCAGAGGCTTTTTCTTTTTTTTAAGCTTCTGACAATCCTAGCTGACTTGCCTGATCGGCAGAGGTTTTGTTTTTACTTTTAAATTTTTTTTTCTATAACCTCTTCAGCCAAAGAGGTTGTAGAAAAAATGCTTTTAAAAATAATAATAAAAGAGCCTCTGATGATTGTGCAGCTCAGCTGGGCAATGGGGGGGGGGGCAGGGATTTTTGCTACTGGTTCTCTGAACCACTCGCCTCCATCGCTACCGGATTGGGCGATCCAGTCCGAACTGGGAGCATTTCACCCCGGCATAAGCCTTCTTTGATAAACTAAGAAACAAAAAGGACAAGTTTAACAAAAGAAAAGAGGGCCACAAAACAAAAGCAGAATATCAGGGAATAGCCTCAATCTGAAAAGAAGGGTTTGAAAAGGCTAAATTTCAGCATGAGATAAACTTGCTATATTTGCCAAAAATAACCAAAAGCATTCTTTGAATAGTCCAGAAGAAGAGGTAAGTCAAGGAAATAGTCAATCCGTTACTTGGAGAGGATAACAAGATGGTGACAGGCAACAATGACAAGGCTGTATTACTTAATTCCTATATTATACGGCTGCCATTTCAGAAAAGGAGTAGCAGTCTGCCTTGTCAGAAACAGCATTTGGAGGAGCAGAAGTGAAATATAGATCAAAATAGATAAAGAATTGGTGAGGGGAAACCTATTTGCTCTTAATGAATTCAAATGTACTGGACCAGATGGATATCATTCCAGGAACTGGTGGATGCCATTTCAAAGCCACAGACTGAAATTTTAGAGAAATCATGAAGTCCAGGAGAAGTGCCCAGAAGACTGCAGAAAAACCATGATTGATCCAATATTTGAAAGTGGGGGGAGGGGAGGGGCAAGGGAGATCCGGGAAAGAATCAACGTGACATCAAAACTTCAAAAAGTCCTAGAAAAGGGAATTAAGCAGTGGGCTTTCAAACACTTAGAAATGAACAGGGTGAACAACAAAAGCCAACATGGATTTCTTAAAAAGGGGTCACTCTAGACAAGTCCTATTGCTTTCTGTAACAATATGACTAAATTGGTGGACCAAAAGAATGCTATAAAGGTACTGAATTTAGACGTCAGCAAAGCATTTGATAAAGCAGACCATAACCTTCTTCTTGGAAGGTTTTTGAACAATGTAGGATGGATGATTCTGCTATCAGATGAATTCATATTTGGCAAACAATTGTAGCAGAAGTATGGTCCTTAATTGATCTATCTCCACATGGAAGGAAGTATGCAGTGGGATATTTCAGTGTTTTAATAGAAGAGAATATGATTTTATGATATCTAGGGAAAATTTAACTATTTTGACTACTCCTACGTTTGCACTGTCTTGCCATGTTTATAGATAATGCTAAATTGGAACTTGTTTTGCCTGATTGTAATTCAGTTTAATGTTTGGCTATATCTCAGGAAGCAAATTGTGATTTTATGTTGTTGTTAAAACTATGTTGTGAAACCACAGCTCAGAACTGATTTTAAAATTCTGCTTGGTTTAAACAACGTATTATCTTTATTGGCTGGCATATTGGCTGCTTCCTAATGTCATCCCAAACTTCTTGCCAGCCCACAGAAGAAGGCGAGGGCTCCTGAAAAAGGCTCCTTCTTCAGGCTCTCCTCATTCTTTAATCACCATGGCAACGCTCTTCTGTTCACATCTAAACCCTCCCTGGACATAAGAAACGATAGGGATCTGACCTCTAAATGCCAAATCACAGGTTTGTTTCCAGAAAAACACAACCAATTTCCCATTTCACAAAAGGCAAAATAGTTTAGCTCAGGAAAGGCTTGCATTCCCTTCAGAAAGCCCATTGAACTCCCCAAACAAATCCTCCCATAAACCCAGAGGGGAAATGAACCTTCCTCCCACAGGGGAAATGCCCTATAACTGTCTCCCACAAAAAGAGGCAAAATACAGACTTCTAAAGCCATTAAAAAGGATTACACAAGCATAGTCGCAAATGTCCACAGTCAACCAAACCAAACCAAACCAAACCAAACCAAACCAAACCAAACCAAACCAAACCATACCAAACCAAACCAAACCAAACCAAACCAAACCAAACCAAACCAAACCAAACCAAACCGATTCACTCCACAAAGTCTCTATCTCTCACCTACACAGAGAACACCCACATTATACTATAAACTCCTAGAAATACAGTACATAAGCAGACATGTCCTATCAGGTATTATAATTCCCATTCTATTTATCTTATTTGTTTATTTGTACCCCACCTTTATTATTTTTACAAATAATTCAAGGCAGTGAACATATCCATCTACCTCCCTCCCCTTATTTTCCACACCACAACTACCCTGAAAGGTGGGTTGAGCTGAGAGAGAATGACTGGCCCAAGGTCACCCAGATGGCTTTTTATAGCTAAGGTGGGACTTTATTTCATCTGATATTGGGGGAAATTAGCCATCAATTGGTCAAACAAACCGTGTTTACTTTGCTTGTTTGTAAACACATTGATATGGATTCTGGTTTACTATTATCTTTAAAGTTATCCATTCTGAGCTACAGATATTGTATAAAAAGCTTTCTGTTACTCTCTGCTGACACCTGCTGGTCATCTAGAGTTTTGCAGCCAGATATGGCTACCCTAGACATCGACTTTAGCTTACTAAAAAGCAGAGACATTATCTGGCAACAAAAGTACGTATAGTCAAGGCTATGGTTTTCCCAGTTGCAATGTATGGCTGTGAAAGTTGGACCATAATAAAGGCTGAGCACCAAAGAATTGAGGCCTTTGAATTATGGTGCTGGAGAAGACTCCTGTGAGTCCCTTGGACTGCAGGGCGATCAAACTGGTCATTCCTGGAGTAGATCAATCCTGACTGCTCTTTAGAAGGCCAGATCCTGAAGATGAAACTCAGATACTTTGGCCACATAATGAGAAGGAAGGACTCTTGGAGAAGAGTCTAATGCTGGGAAGATTGAGGGCAAAAGAAGAAGGGGAGGTGGCTGGATGGAGTCACTGAAGTAGTAGGAGTGAGCTTAAATGGACTCCAGAAGATGGTAGAGGACAGGAAGGCCTGGAGAAACATTGTCCATGGAGTCACAAGGTGTCAGACATGACTTTGCAACTAACAACAACAAGACATCGATTTACAGATTACCTGGAAGACTGATTTGTTACATCTGACTTTTCTTATCTTGTCACTTGATGCTTTTTGATTCCTAATTATACTGGCTTCCTTCCCCCTCACACACATACACACATACCCCGATTTTTCCATGTGTTCTTACTTGGCTCAGTTCGCCTTGTCCAAAGACTTAGGGTTTCAAGGCTCACTGCTGTCAGTATCTGGAAAAATATATCATAATATCCATTTTAGTTAAGCCTTGAATATAAATCTTGAACAAAAACAACATGCAGTTATCTCCATGTGATATGTTCTTAATGGGAACTGACAAAAATATTTTTAAACGTTTTGCACAATATTATGCTAGGTCATATGGTGAATTGGAGATAGCGGCTTAACCAATAAATATTGATTAATCATAGGAATCAATAGGGATTTTCAGAAGTATTAGTACATTAAAGCAGTTCAGCATTAAGTAGGGTAATTTTTCTCTCACGTGGAGTAATTTGTATCTTTACTGGCACTTGGGGACAATTTTTTGAACATCAGGAGATTCAAAAGATATATTAATGGTTGCCTCTCAATACTAAAATATCCATTTAGGATATTGTCAATGAGACCACATTTAGCAAAACCTTAAACTACAGGTCAAGAGCATAAATGGTTTGGCATCTGTGGTTTAAAAAAATGGCATGTCAGATGTTTTCAGCTTATCCCTAATGTAGTTGTCTAGCAAAACTCTGTCTCAGCAGAAGGTATTTTTCTAGAGCAGTGTTTCTTCAATTTTTTCTCTCCCAACACCTCTTCCCACTTTTTAAAAACCATGGAGGATCCCAAACAAGCTCATGTTTGGTTGAGTAATATTTATCATTGTTTACTGGATTAAAACATAAAATTGATGCGTTTGCTGCTGCTACAATTTCTCAAATTGTTTGATGGGATTTAAATGTTGCATTGTTTGTCAACATAGGGTGACAAATAATTTTGATTTTGCAGACTTCTGAGAGAATGTCGTGGGGGTGGGTGGGTGTCTGTTTGCAGGTCTACATTTTAAGAAACCGTTCTAGAGCATGATCTGCCTCAACAGGTTGCTTTGTTAGTATACAGGTCAGGGTACGAGGCACTTGGCCGAATGGTAAAATTGTAACATTTAAAACGTTATCACAACTGGCCCAGGAGAAATTCACACTCATAAGTTCTCAAGAGGAAGGAATCTCTTTTTCCCTTCTTGTTTCAACAGTGCCATGTTACTGTTTGATCTTCCAGAATAAAGTTATATTTATTTGTGTATCTATTTATTAATCACATTTATATGGCATATATATATATATATATTTATAGCAACAACATATATAAGAATAGGGTCTATTGTGTCTTCAGCACAAATAAAGACACAAGAATATATCAGAGCAAAGGCATGTTCTTTGTTCCTGTGACGAAACCCTTAACTGATCCAAAAATGATGCTTTCTTATGGGGATTTAAGAACATAACAATAGTTCTGTTGGAACAGGCCCAAGGCCCATCTAATCTAGCTTCCTGTTTCATGCAACAGCCCTCAAGATGCTTTTGTGAGAAGCCCACAAATGAAGAAGATGGCCTTTCTTGCATATCCAGACTCAGACTCCCATTTCATAATGCCATCCAGACTCAGAGCCATGATTGACCGTGAATCCAAAGCTGATGACCACATCCAACAGAGAGGCAATTTAAGGGGCTATTGTAGGTCTGAGGTCTGTTCTTGTGTCCTTCCTAAGAACCTTGGTAATAATTCAGAGCTGTTTATTATTCTTCAACTCTTTTAATCACAAAATCTCACTGGCCCTACATTTCTTAAAGCTTTCGTGGCGTAGTAGTTAGAGTCGATGAGTTGCCCCCGGTTTGCACCAGTTCTATAGAACTGGTAGTAAAACCGGTCGGAGGCTCTGCCCACTGACCCTGATGTCATAAAAATGCTTCTGTGCATGCGTGTGGCCCCACTGCAAACCAATAATAAAGTTAAATAGAACCCACCCCTGGTTAGAGTGCAGTAACTGCAGGCTACTTCTGCTGACTGCTAGCTGCAGTTCGGCCGTTCAAATCTCACCAGCTCCTGGTTGACTCAGCCTTCCATCCTTCTGAGGTGGGTAAAATGAGGACCCAGATTGTTGGAGGCAATATGCTTACTCTGTAAACTGCTTAGAGAGGGCTATAAAAAGTGCTATCTAAGTGTTTGCAAGTTAGAAAGTCTATTTGCAGCATCAGCAGTGGTTCCTACTCTGATCCGTTTATTTTCTTACCCGAATTTGTTCCTTTCCTGCAACCAGACAGCTATCTTGTTGACTTCTTCAAAGAATTGAAATTATTAACTAAGAGATTCTGGGCCTTGAAGTTCTCAAGTCAATAGACCTAGGAAGATGCACTACTCTTTGACTTTCACATCTAAAGTGCAACAGTCAAGAAAAATTATGGGAAATCAGACTAAAACCTGCAGTTCTATCCTTCCTGAAGCTTCTCTTTCCTGCTATTTTTTGCAAATAAATAATTGCAGAACTGCTACATGGCCAAAATACTAGGAAACAATTGAAGTGGTAAAATCTGTCTTCTTTAATTCTAGAATGGCTGTGTAGGCTTTAATGAATTTTACTTCTTTTCTAAAAAGTTAAAATTACAGAATGGAATTACCTAATGGTAAACGTTGACAAAAACATCTGATAAGTAATTAGTTAAACACCGTGTCTTTCTGATAACTCATGTAGCTATGGGAACATGATTCCTCTTGATATCTACAAGAGAAAAAACACTTCTGTGGTGTTTCAATTTAACTATACTGAGGCACTTTCTTGTTTTAGAAGGAAAAAAAAAAGACTCCATTTAAGAGCACACAACCAATGGTGAGAAATAAGGCCTAAATGTTTTATGTTAGGGATAATTGAAACCAATATTATTGTTAAATGTTGGGGCTCATTAAAGTATGAAGTCTATACAATTATGTACACACACACACACACACACACAGCATAAAACCTGCATACTGGTTGCACACATATCGTATAACATATTAATTAATCCTCTTGCAATCTTGCTGTTTATTCATGTTAATTATTTAATTGTTTGAACTAGTTTTTATATCCTATTTTAGTAGTTGGTTTTATTGTACACCTCCCAGAGTCGATCTTATGTGAGACGGGAAGTCATATAAATTTGGTAAATAAGTGTGTTTGTGTATGTGTATGAAAAGTCCAATATAATTATATGAAAGGACATTTTCTAAGAGTGCCATTGCAACCTCTCTAGTTCTTGTTGATGGATGGAAAGGCTGAGAATGGCCTACTTAAAGTTCAAATAGAAAGATGGGTGATGGATGCCTAAGCAATAGGAGAAGCAGATATAAGCCATATTAGCCTTGTGCAAATATTTTTTCCTGATAGTATTCTTATGGACAAACATATCTATTTACCCTGGTTTTATTTTAAATGCTTTTTGGTCGGTGTGCTATGTTGTAGAGCTACTGGGTTCCTGTTTAACAAATCATTTATGTTCATCATAAGAAACATACACATAAAATAAATGAATCTTGATGCATAACTGTGCAGGAGTACAGATGTTTTATTAATGAAAATGAATCCAGCTTTTTGTAAGTCATGGCAGTAATATAAACTATGATTGTTTAGTTCTTTGCGAGACAGTCCCCGCTGTTTTCACATAGAAATTCCTGTAATACTTAATGGACATCTGGAAGAATTCAGCCAATTAATCGAATTCACACAGGAGCTAAGCTAATGGCTGGCTGAAAGGCAGTTTACATTAAATCAAACTTGCAATATGAATGAAAGTACTTAATCATACATGCAACATTCATTAGATGCAGCACAGCAAGTGTTTTGATTACTTTAATGAAAGATCAGGTAAAGTGCATCAACTGAACAGATTGAAGAGACAGTCTGCTTACAAATGTTTGATTATGAAGACTATCAACAGAAACAGTGCCAGTAATTTACAGCAAAATATAATTTGCCAGGCCAGAAAAGTTTGCTGCAACAAGTGAAAATTGGGGCTTGTTTCCAAACACATTAATAGACAGACATAATATAAAATGCCTTCAATAAAGGCGCACACCAGCTTAAAGGTATTTGTGCAGGAGTTCTAATAATGTCTTATAAATCATAGAATTGATTGGTTAGTATGTTGTTAAGGTATTAATGTCTAAAATTCAATTCATACAGTATGTTATATGGCTTTATAACTCTTTAACTCTTTATACCATTGGTTCCCAAACTTTTTCAGCCCACCGCCCCCTTAGTGCTACAAACTCATCCTCAGTGCCCCCCACCCTCACCCCTATAAATAGCATTGTTCGGAATAGCAGTTTACATGACCCACTAAGGAAGATAGTAACAGTAAAATTCAAAACTGTAACAATTAATTGCACATTTATTCAAAATCCAATTTAAAAATCTTTTGTTAATTCAACAAAATTGTTGAACACGATCCAGTGATACCAGGTTTTCAAAGTCTGATAGTCATTTATCAAGAACCTTAGTAACTACTAAGTTAGTAAACTCAGTAAAATTTAGTAACTACTTCACTGTTCAGTAAATTCTTAATGTGATGGATGGGCTTGATGAAATGATACCAGTTTCCAAATGTCTGGTTTTAAATCACTTAGCAGGAGTCTTAAATCACCACATTCAGTAATCTGGAGTCAATTTCTTTGCTTGGAGAGAAATTGGGTGACCACACTGAAACCATATTCCACCAAATATGATGTTGCAAATGCAAAAAGGAGCATCCATAATGCAGGATAGCAATCAGAAATTTCCTTGGTACGATTTCTTAGACTTTGGCTTCAGCTCAATGTCATTTTGCAGCTCTATTAGTTATTCCTCCACTGCCCCATCTTCCTCAGTATCTGAAAATGGATTTATCACCCAATCTGGAATTTCCATCAAAAGAAGACCCTGATATCACTCAGACATATCTTTATGCAGCATGTCCAAATGGTCACAAAAACCTTGCAGATCATCATCTTATATCCTACCTTTCTCTTCTAGCTCGGACAAGTTTGGAAATTGGTATAGCTTGCGACGGCCTATATTGCGCTTGAATAGAGTTAACTTTGAAATAAATATAAAGATGACAAATTTGGCCTTAATAAGATTGACCTCATTTCCTTGAAACTGCAAATTCACTTCATTGAACTTTGCAAACAGTTCTGATAAATAAGTAATGTCATGCCTGATCTCGTTGAGTTCATCACTAAGGTAATGACAGCCACCTAATGTCTTCACCTCTGCAGGTTCTCAAAGATTTCTGAGACCAGTGTTGAATACTTAAATTTCAGTAGTCATCAATCCCAGTCTTAAAATGAGTTTAGAAACAGTGGAAGTCACTGATAACAATGAACTACTAGTTACTGATAATGAGTCCAGTCCTGACTTTCTGTTCCTTCTGTCCAAGTTTTGCAAGTACCTTTTGCAAGCATATGTTTTATTCCACAGTATACAAGCCATTATTGTTAGGGAAAAAATTGCTCTTGCAAGCAATTTTAAAAGACACTGTCAGAAGACTCTGCTCTCAGCCCCCTTTGTGACTCCTTGAAAAGCACACGCTCCAACACCTGAGGAGGCAGGAACTTTTATACTTTTCCTTCAGATGACGGTCCTCATGGTAAGCTTGTGATTAGTAGCTGATTTCTAGTTTGAAGATGCTGAATCATCAGCAAGTAACTGTTTTAGGGGTAAGTAGTCACAAAATAGTCATCCCAGCTACTTAACTGTTCTCAAAGTATTTTTGGAGCCAATTATATTGCATCACACAGCTAAAATTTTCTATGAAGAAAACCCGCGTTATCAAAGATACATGATAATTATTTGGTGTTGTTTGGTACATGGTAATAATGGCATGCCATTAGGAGTGCCAGAGTAAGATAGCCTTCTTCCATTAGCCATGTAACTTCTCCAATCTTATGGACATAGAGAATTTATGTCAGACAATGGCTAATTACATATTCAAAACTTTAGTTAGGCAACCCTCTTACCAATTCTGGAGGACATGAATATATAACATCATGCTCAATCTGTCCTTAGCCAATTGTAAAGGCAACCTTTCCCTGCTTCACAACAACAGTTCGATTATCCAACCTCTAATGGCACAAATAACCTTGGAAGGTCTGTCTCGTTCAATTCATTGTAGGTGGTATCTCTGTTGTGTTGCTCGTTTGTGTTGCAATTCCATGTTTAAATCCTCCACAATCATTTTATCCTAGGTTAATGGAATTAGTAAAACAGTGAAGCTTTTCCTTGTGTAGCTAAAAGGTTAATTTTTTGTTTTCTTAAATCAGTGCTATAGAAATTGCTTAAAAGCAGCAAAATGGTGGATGGACAGAAGATCGCAGAGTGACTATTTGGGGGTACTGGTGAAAAGACTGCAAGAAAGAGAAAGAGTGGAGGAGAATCCTGTATTTGGATGTACCTGTGTATATCAGCACAACAAGGAAGTGTGCAAACCCCAAACCACTTTCTGGCACTCTTAACGGAAAAGTGACAACAACAACAACAAAGATAACAACAACAACAACAATGATTCTCCCTTCTCCTGGTGCAGATGAATCTCCCAGTTCTCTTGGACTAAAATCTAATAAAGTTTTTTATAATGTTTGAATTCTTCTAATGGGTCCCATAAAGCCACAACCTGGCACAAGATACTCTTCAGACTGGACACAAGAACTGCTATGAAACTGACATGAATTAGTTTCCCTCCTAGCTCAAATGAATAGTGAAATCGTAAAACAATGAATTGCACTGCCTTCATTCAGAAGTGGACTGATGATGTGTTTGCCATAAGCAAGCAAGTTCTGCACCGAGCATTGGACTGTATGACTTCTAAATTCCCAACAGTACAATTTTATGATGGCTAGATATTGTTTGCTCCTGCAAAGAGGAACTACATATCTTCAAAGATAAACCCAGATAAGAAAAGTGATTGATGCTTTTTTCTCTGGCACAAGAGGGGGAACCAAGCTTTGGTAACAATGCTGGCTATGTGTTCTTCCTGATATGGGCTAATGTAACAGAACAACAGAGTTGGAAGGGACCTGCAGGCAGATCAGGCAGGAAACCCGATATCATTTCAGACAAATAGTTGTCCAATCTCTTCTTAAAAATTTATAGTGTTGGAACATTCACAACTTCTGGAGGCAGTTCCACTGATTTTTGTTCTAGCCGTCAGGAAATTTCTCCTTAGTTCTAGGTTGCTTCTGTCCTTGATCAGTTTCCACCCATTGCTTCTTTCCTGCCCTCAGGTGCTTTGGAGAATAGCTTGACTCCCTCTTCTTTGTGGCAGCCCCTTAGATATTGGAACACTGCTATCATGTCACCCCTAGTCCTTTTCATCGAACTAGACATACTCAGTTCCAGCAACTGTTCTTTATATATTTTAGGCTCCAGTCCCCTAGTCATCTTTGTTGCTCTTCTCTGCACTCTTTCTAGAGTATCAGCATCTTTTTTTACATGACATACCAAATTAATGGATTCCTCAACCTTTACGGCCAGCATTGTTACCAAAGCTTGAAATCTGGACAGTGATTTCTTAACCCAGTTTCACTTCTAGGTGGGATTAACACAGGAGACAAGCAGTTTAAAGCTATTTTGTAAAACTATCAGTATCCTTTTTTCTCAACCAGCAAGAATGGAGACAACAATACTGATGTTTCTGGCAAAGTTGTTGCACTCTTGAAAGCATTATGCAAATACAATTAATTATTACCCTTATTGAAAAATAGCGTAGCTACGAAGGCAGTTCTCCCAGTTCTGGATTATTAGAACGAATGAGCACCACAGTCTGCTGCAGTCCAGTGGTGAGATGGCCATTAATCTTCAGCTTTCTATGTTGTGTGTCTGGTTGATAATGGGAAGAGGTTAAACTCTTGGATTATGGTCATGGATGAGCTCCATTACCTTTTTTGGGGGGTGGGGGTTTATTGAAATAGGAAAATAGACCAGGTACTTTCAGGAGCTTAGTTTGCTTCGGATTGTTTGCATTTTAGCAGAGGATAGAGACATCTGCGTTCCTTTGGTGATCATTTCAGCACCCAGCAGAATTTATTTATCGAATGGGCCAAACTTTATCTCACACCCCATCCACTGCAGGTAAAGTGCCGTCGCCTTATTGAATTCTCTGCCCAAAGCATCTCCCCTTGCTGGCCGCGAGGCTCCCTCAACTTCGCCTTGGCTTTTGAAGAAGGAAACGGCGGGCGAGCCGAAGAGAATTATTCCAAGGATGCTTGGAAAGAAAGAGGAGCGTGACTGGGAAGATCGGGGCAGAAGAAGGGAAGGTGCAACGTGTTAGCACAAGCGCGCAGGTAAGGGACGGCTGGGCGGTGAGACAGTTGCTTGTCCCGGAGGTAAGCAGTTCGCCTTGCCCAGCCCCGCCCCTCGCCAGCGCCGATTGGGAAAGTGCCCAGGCGCTCTCCCAAGCTCAGATTCTCCCGCCTTTTCCAACTCGCGTCTCCCCTCCCTCCACATTTGTCCTCTCACCTTCCTCATTGGCAGCCTTGGGCCGAGGGAACGATGACGCACTCGCTCCCCGAGGGACGTGGGGTATAAACGCCCGACGGGCACGCAGCGCCGGTGCAAGTGGAGCGCTGCCATCCGGTGTACCCGGAAGATGCCGCGGGGGTTCCTGGTGAAACGGAGCAGGAGGCCGGGGGGCTCCTATAGGATGCGCCCCGCAGGCGGACTCTCGGCGCTCCGCCTGGAGGAAGCGCCCCGCCTCGCAACGTCTTTGCCAGAGGCGCCGCAACAGCCCCAGCAGCTGCCTCAGCCCAACTCCCCGGTGATGGCGATCTGGGACGCGGAAGGCTCGGAACACGTAGCCCCCGCCGCGGAGGAGCCCAGGCGCTGCTTTCCTTCTTCCGTATCTGCCGAATCCTCTCCTCTGAGCCCCGCCTTGGCCCTGGCAGAAAAGCTGCCCCTGATTCCGCGCACGCCGGTGCCTTTGCCGGTGCCGCTCCCCTTGCCTGCTGCCCCGCTTTCCCCGGCTATCCCGCTCAAGCGCCCCTCCCGAGCGAAGGCGCCGCCCGCCAAGAAGCCCAAGGCCGTGCGCAAGCTGAGCTTTGCCGACGAGGTGACCACATCGCCCGTGTTGGGGTTGCGGATCAAAGCTGCTTCCGAGGCGGGCAGCGAAGGGATCCGCGTGGCTCGTCCGACGCTGCTCGGTGAATTTGTCTGCCAGCTGTGCAAGGAACCCTACGCCGATCCCTTGGCTCTGGCTCAACACCGCTGCTCCCGAATCGTGCGCGTCGAATACCGCTGCCCGGAGTGTCACAAAATCTTCAGCTGCCCGGCCAACCTGGCTTCTCACCGCCGGTGGCACAAGCCGCGCCCGACCACCTCTGCCGGTCCCACCCAGGACAAAGAAAACAGCCGCGGGGAGCCTGGCCGAGATCAGCACCACGGCGCTGCGGACAGCTCCTGCTGCCGGGACCAGCCGGCTCCTCGAGCCGCGCAGCTCGGTCCAGCCAGCGAAGCTGCTGTTGCCGCCGCCGCCGCCGCCGCCTCCGTCGCCACTCCTGGCTCCGGTTTGGTAGCTCCTCCTGGCGAGCTCTACTTTTGCCCTTATTGCCACAAGTCTTTCCGGCGCCAGGCGTACCTGCGCAAACACCTGGGCACTCATCAGGCTGGCATCGCCAGCTTCACCAGCAACTCACCATCTCACCAACCCCCCCAACAGATCGCCTTTTCCTGTCATTTGTGCGGCGCGCATTTCCCGTCGGCGGACATCCGAGACAAGCACCGGGTATGGCACACGGTACGTGAGGAATTGCTTCTGCCGCTGGGGCAGCCCGAGGGCAGCCTTAACCACGGTGAGCAGCAGATCTTTTCCTGCAAACACTGTCCCTCGACTTTCTTCAGCTCGCCCGGCCTTACCCGACACATTAACAAGTGCCACCCTTCGGAGAACAGGCAGGTTCTTCTATTGCAGATGTCCGTTAGGCCGGGTTGCTAGACTCCTTCGGCAACCAGTTGATTCTTCTCTCCAGACAGAACTGTGAAATTGCACACGTTAAGGCTGAACATTTGCCTGCCTGTACAGAGCAGGTGCTCCGACTATTTCCCCATTATCTGAAACTGCATTACATGATATTTCCTTTGTCCTTTTTTCTTTGGTGATCCAAAAAATCCTCTCCAAAGTATAATTCCAATGGAAAATCATAACCAAAAGGTATCACCATATTTTGTGTTAAATATTTTTAGTCCAGTAAAACCAGTTATTCTTGACAATTTTTCCTTGCTGCCTTATAGTGGGATGAGAGGGCACTGTACATTCTGTGAAATATTGAACTCTTAACTGTTTTCATACTGAACTCTTTACCATTTAGAAGCCCACCTTCTGCTTTAGGACTAAAACCATGGCATTACATTGAGAGAGGAAACATACCTTTCTGCCTGTGCTTAATACTGTAGCTAAACCTAGAACCAACTGTGTGCCTACCTGTGAGTAAGTCATCTGGGGAAAGTGGGACTGTGAATATTTAATTCTGGTTACTCTTGACCCTAGTACATTCCAACACTGTTTAATTAAAACTTAATTGGAAAGGAGTAGTAGTCAGATTTATATATTCAATTAGGGAAAGTTGTCTCCCCAGTTTTCAAGCTTAAAAAAAGTAGTTTTTGTAACTGTTTTGTTCATTGTTTTCTGTAATATAACAATATATAGTCATTCATAGCAGGTCAATGTCTTGTTACAAAATGCTTCTTCTGTCTGCTGTTGCTCATTACTGGTTATTAAAATCAGCATTAATTTTTGTTTGTTTCCTGAGTATATTGTGCAAGTTTTGAAGCTCACTAAAATAGATGATAAAAGGAAATACACACACACACACACGGACGGGATGGTTGCTTTAAGATTTTGACTGATGGGTAGAGATTCTTGGGCAATAACTATAAGCACAAGAGGTTATTAGCTTTTTAAAATTCAGGGCTCTCCATCGTTGCAAAATTATAACCTCTAGCTCTTTCTCCCGGGCTCTTAATTAGAAACTAAATCACAGGAAAATTGGATGTAAAGAATAATAAGATGAAAGAAAACTATTTAAAATATCATTTAGGGGGTCAGCCTTTCCAAATCAAAAGCAACTTTGAACTGGACCTTTAGCTAAAACTCCTTTGCTTCCAGGTTTCAGTTTATTTGACAAAATATTTGGAAACTAAGCTAGCAGGATGTTGTCCAACTTCAATATAGTTTTCTAAAGATCTATTTTTTTTCTAATTTGGGCTTTAGTTTTTGTACAATAATTTATTAATATTTTAGCTATACTAGTCAATAAGTATCGTTCAGTGAAGCATTACATCTGGCAAAATACATCTTTTTCACTCAACTCAATTATTGAGATTTCTCAAATGCTATGAATACTTTAAAAATGGAACATACTTCATACATAATAATTTCAATATATAATTTGCTTAAAACAGTAGACAATGATAAGATAAATGATTTTAGCTTAAAATACTAAAAACCTCTTTCTAAGCAGGGGAAAATGTGGAAGCATTATTAGTTGCTTCCAGCATTATATGTTGACTTTATGAATACTGTTTTAAGCAGAATATGTGTTACGTGACGCAAAATCATTCGAAAATTACGTTTGGAACAAGAGAGTGGAATAAAAAACTGATCAAAAAGATTTTGCACTTGAACAACTAAATCATCATTCCATGCCATTCTTTTCATGATATTTGTGCACCAAAAAGGTTTCCATAAACCAGTTTTTGTAATGAAATACAAAACACTCAAAATGGTAAGAATAATTTTATTGTATTATTAAATAGCATGTCTTTTCTTCAACCATTACAAATTTGTATATACTACATGGCGAACAAATACATCAATATATATTTCTATAGTTGCCCAGGTGAGGAACATATATTTACACATGCAGTTAGTACCAGTGGCATGCTACATTTTGTTAAAGCAGAATATGGCAAACAACACAGTTGAATTTCTTCATTATGAAAATATTTCTGAGTAGTAGTGACAAACTGGAGTGGAATGTATTTGTGTATATATTTGCTATTATGAGGGCATAGCCTCCCCACCCCCCACCCCCCACCATTACTTGATTGAAAGCAAATGACTGAAGTGGCAAAGTGCTTGAAAATAGGTGATTGTACATATGTATACTTATACAAGTATACCAAGGGACGATCTTAACTTTTGGAAGAGAAAGATTGTGCCAACAGGGCCAAGAGAAAAGCAAATGTTTAGCAAGGGAGTTGGAAGCTGTTGGTACTTAACAGTAAATGCTTGCTATTAAGTCTGTCCAACAGTGAATGAGAATAATGGAGCTGAAGAAGAGTCTCTGTTAACTTAGTTTATTCTTATAATATAATAACTGTACATAATTCTGTGAATTCTAGTGATATTTGCAGAGAACTCTTAGTTTGAAAAGTATACATGCATCCCTTTGAAGATGACATCTTTATTATTTTGACAGGGTTATACAATAAATAAGAGTGGAACATGCCTGCAGTTTCCAGCTTCAGGGGTGGCTTCAGGGGTAGTAATTAATCACAGATGTTAAAAGAGTCTTAGTTTCCTCTCACAAGGAAAAGTATATATAAAAAAACAGTGAAACAGGAAATACTCTGCATTGATAAACTATGATTAGCGGGAAGCTGAATATTCTAACACAAAAGCTAAAATATTTTCATTTTGAAATAAAATTCCATGTTTCTTTAAAATAAAGTAAGAGCAGAGGAATGAAGGAACAAAATTCAGCATAGAGGAGAGATTTATGTCTTGATAAAAGAGGCTGGAGGCTTTACCCCTCGCTAAGTCTTGTAGGCTGAGCCAGAGGATCGTCGCATTTTCATGGACATACGGCTCTTGCTAGTCCGTGGAGAAATGGGGAAAGCTAGATCGGACCTGTCCATCTGCGCTGCTGCTGGAACTTCGGACGCCTGAGTCTCTGGGTAGGGCCCTATAGAAAACAGAAGAACCTCACATATTAAAACAATCTGATTACAGAAGAAGATTTGCAGAGTGCAAGCCCTAAAACAGTCTCCTCTCTTTTGGTCTGTCCCATCAACAGCAACTCATCTGCCCGAATCAATAACAAACCCATCTATTTTGGATTACGAGTGGCTGGTGGACAGCTTCAAACAAACCAACTAATAAGAAAAGACTGGGAAGTTATTAAAAAGAAGCTAAGGTGGCATCTAATTGGTGTTATACATAGAGTATATATTCTTAAAGGATTCAATGGGAAAGAAGTATGAATAAATCATGCTAGCCGAATATACTACGTGGCTCATTATCTTTGTAAAAGGAACAAGATAATTTTGACAGGACTTGGAAGTATAGTTGACCCAAAGCAGAGTAATTTTCCTTGGATTGGCTCCAAGACAAACAGCAGAAGCAATAGGTTAGGTTAATACGGTTATTGCAAAAGCCAAAATTCGGAGGCATGCAGAACAGGCCAGATTGTATATATAGTATATAATAATTCCTACAAGTTTCAGGTAAAATTCCGTTGACCAAAAAAGAAAGATATTTATTTCTTTATTCTGCCTTTTAAAATAAACTGTAGATCAAAACAGATCATGTCTGCATTCACCTGCAAAGATATTTATTTTTAAGGAATGAAATGACGTAACTGATATTAGCAGAGATCAATGCTCGAAGTATCAGTTGGCTACTACATGCACACTGCCCTATATTCGGATCCTGCTATTTATAATTTAATTCTGTAATTATAATTCTGTAATAATTCTACATTTTCCCACTGCAAATGTGAAAAACCTTGTTTTTGAAAGATGATAAAATATGGCTTTCTTCAACTAATCCAAATTATTTGTAATATTTTTCTGATTACCTGTTAATTAATAGAATACTAGGTTATGTTGCATTTACCGTAAATAAATGCTCAGAAACAAAATTCTTATTACAAAACAGAACAGTGGCCATGAAGCCAGTTCATCATCTACCTTACACATGTGCATTTACACATAAAATGTAGTCAAAGATAGAACCAAAATCCTAGTTATTTTAATGGTCCTTCATCATAAACTGTTCAGATTTATGTTTGTACATTTATATTCTATTCATCTTAAAAGAAAAGTATTTTTCTCCAAGAATTAAAATAACATGGCAAAATAATTCCAGAACTGTTTGAACCAAATTATAAATAACACAAAATAAAAGGAATCCATTTGCAAGTGGAAAAAAACTTTAATATGAAAGTTTCATATTAGAATTGAGGGAGTGGTGCTGCATTACACTGCAAAGAGTTTTCTAATATTTAGGCATTATACTTTCAGAGGATGAGTGGATGCCATGACAAGATCACACTGTAAATACACCCTGGTGTATTTCTATGGATGGCATTGAACAATTATATTAAATCTCAAAGTTACATTATAATTTAATGAAACACAAACACCCTTAAAACGATGTATTTAGTGTTTCCAGTTTACAAAATACATGTTTATGAAACCACTTTAATAAAATATTTTTGAGAATCTCAAGAGTATTTCTTTCCTTCCTTGCTTTTTTCCTTGCTTCCTTTTAAATCTGAAGGCAAGTTTTTTGCTTTCATTTTGAAACATGCTGCAAGATGATCACTGCAAGTCATGTTGACTAAGTCACGAAAGTAACTGCTTTTAAAACCAGAATGTCATGAATCTAACCTAATAATTCATATGCTATACAGGTAGTCCAGACTTACATTTGTTTTGCCCCATTTTACGACATTTCTTGTCACAGATGTTAAGTGATTCACTGCAGTTGCTAAGTTAGTAACCTGGTTGTTAAGTGAATCTGGCTTCCCCCATTGACTTTGTCAGAAGGTCACATGACCTTGGAACACAGTAACCGTCGTAAATATGAACTAGTTGCCAATATCTGAATTTTGATCACATGATTGTGAGGATGCTGCAAAGGTTGTAACTGTGAAAAATGGTCATAAGTCACTTTTTTCAGTGCCGTTGTAACTGAGCAGTCACTAAATGAATTGTTGTAAATCAAGGACTACCTGTAGTTTGTGTAGTACTTTGGCCAAGTGCTTTCTGAAATAGCTTTTCTCTTTTTTTCTATATACATCGATTGATCAATCGATCAATCTATCAATCAATTGACAGGTAGATAGATATAAGTTACCTTTTGGACTAGAAATGATCCCACATGTAACTTAACTTTTATATTCTCTTGTGTTCCTACCAATATTGCTCAGTTTGATGGTTGGAAGGCTAGCTCCTAAGCCATTTGATATGGGGCATTTATAATGGGAGGATTGCTCTTGCAAATATTTCAGTCTCTCAACCTCCTCTCCTTAGGAAAAAGACTAGTATTTTTACATATAAAGATCGCGATTTTGAACTGTGTTTGGAAACAAGCTGGTAGCCAATAAATCTAGGAAACTGATAACATCATAAACAAGGGATGTGTCAAAAAGCAAGTTAATTGCTGCAGTTGCCTTTCAAGGGCCTCCATAAGAAATGCAGTTTGTGATTTTCAACCGAGTTGGCATGGAGTATATAAAGCCGCAGTAAAATAAAATGTATTATGCCTTAAAAAGCCTCCTCCACATTGGAGAATAGGTTTTTTTGATTGTTTATTTAAATTAATCCCCATCTGCCCAGCACACATCAATATTCAGACATTCTATCTTGTTCACGTTTTACAAGGAATCATAGCACTCCAAATGGTAGGGTAGTGCATAAAAAGTCACGGCTGGTGCCCTGCACAGCCTACCATTCACAGCTAGTGTGAAAGACCTTCCAATTCAAGCCTTTGTGCCCTTTACCTTGAAGTGCCCAATTCTTTCTAGAGGTGGCTTGGGAAGGAGAAGAAATATCACACCATTTCTTTCTTTGTTGAGAATGAAGAAGTGATGGAGAGGTGGACAGAAGTAAGGAAACAGGAAGAAAGATAAAAAAGATAACAGGTGTGAGACATGAGACATGAACAGTAGATGTTGGAGGGCATTTACAGATGAGTACAGAAAGGAGAAAGTTAGAATCTGTTATGTTGCTAACATGCAAGCTAAGGTTAAAGAGGGATGCATTAATGTGTAAAAATGGATCAACAGCTTAACAATCAGGAAGAATACTCACCAACTACAGGTTACAGAAAAAAAAAGAACAGAAAAAAGAAAAAGAATTCTATAAAAATAATTCTGATCCAACAGCCTCATTGATACAACCTTATGACACAAATATATGATAGTGTTTTAGAAACTGCTTATAAATAAAAAAACACCCTGCAATCGATAAAACAAAATGTTAACACCCCTCCCTAAAAGCAATTTTTTCAGCTCACATGAAAAATAAAATTCTTTCTAAAATTCTGCTAAGTGTCGATTTAATACATATTTACTGAAAAACATTTGATATTAAAAATCACCAACTTGCAAAAGGAAGTATATATGGTTAGGATACATTTTACATGACTAAAGAATTCAAAACTGGTAATACTTTTTATGTTTTATAAAAATAGAAGCCAGGTAAACTTATAGTATACATGAGGTAAAATCCATTATTTTCTATAAGACTTCCGCTTTTTATTATTCTTCACATTTATTTAACTTAAAGGTATTTGAAAAAGAAATAGAAATGCAGCGATTTATGTTGTTCCAACAGTTCGAATAAATATTTCCTATATCATAAAATGTTTTCATTATGTACTTTGAGGTGGCTACAAGCTAAAATCTGAAATGATGTAGAGAATTCAAACATGGTAACATACAGCAAATTAATGAGGAGCTTTGGTCCCAGATTCCATCTGTTGTATTTTACCCAATATTGTCAATTCAGAAAAAAATTTAGACTCATGGAAGACTAATTTCGTATATGGTAACAGCAGCAAGATTATTGTATACATAAAGATGGAAGAATACTGAACTTCCCACAATGGAGGGTCAGAATTAGGAGAAACTGACCTGTTTTGTCAGAGGAAAAAACGAAGTAATTTTTTAAATTAAAATACTGGAAAGCTTTTATGGACTTTTTTGCTAATAGAAAAGTGAAATGAAGATTTACAGATTTAAAGACAGAAAAAGGTGAGAATTTAATATAGGGTTGAAGGGATTTCTGGAACAGATGAGGAGATATGATAGGGTTGTTAATATCTGTTGAAGAGAAAGTTGGAAATCATTAGTTTTCTTTTTTATAAAAAGTATTTTTATTGAAAGTTTAAAATATAGCAATGAAAGATAATACAAACTAAAAATAAAAATAAAAGTGCAAGTAAGCAAAAAGAAGAAAAACAGAAAAAAATCTCCTACTGAGAAAGCAACCTCCTGTCCTCTTCACTTCCTCTTAATTAACAAATATAAAACTCTTCATCTAATAACTCAACTCTTATTTGTAGGCAACTCCAACAAACATCTTTTCCAGTCCAGGTATAGGCAAAACATCCAAATAGAGCTCTAAAATAATCACATTTATTAACAAATATAAAACTCATCATTTCACATCTCAACTCTTAACTATAAGGAAATCCAATATATGTCTTTTCCAGTCCAGGTGTCAATAAGTTCAAAAAGAACTCCCTCCCCCTCAATAACATATCCAATTTTAACAATGCTCAAATAAGCCAACTTTATGTTCTTTCTTTTTACATAAAACAATCTTGCTCTTTAATCCATTCAAATGATCATTATCTCTTGTCTTGAATTTCTTCAAAACAAGCGACTTTTTAAAGTTGGAAGTCATAATTTTTAATAACTTTAGTTTTCTTTCTTTTTTCTTTTTTTGCATTCTTTTCTTTCTTCTTCCTTTCCTATCTTTTTCTTTGGATTTTTCTGTTTTATGTAAAATTCTCAGTAAGTATAAATAAAAAAAAACTCAGAAATAAATTTCACTAGATTGAGACATAAGCTTAGCTCAATTCCACTGCCAAAGGAGGGAAAGGAGCAAGACCTGTTTCTTCATTTGGATCTTCTGTCCAAAGCATCATCTGTCACCTAGTTCTGAAGAGTGAGATATTGTCTAGAACAGCAAGAAAAGTGATGCTAGGAACTGGAGAAGGGGTAATGAAATATTTTGTCCTTCTTTCTCCAGAACCAGTGAATTCCATCTGATCCTAGCTCACTTCCAAAATAAATAAATAATAATTAAAAAACCCTTCAGGTCAATGATCAGCAAAGCTAGATGTAAACCATTTACTGTAAGAATATATTGGAACTCAATGTAGAAGTCACTTTGGGAACAAAGAGGATAGTCTTTTTTTAAAAAAATCATTTGGTTTAAGCATGCTTCCCCTCCCTTTTTGCACACTATCTTTTCTGTATCACATTTAACAGCTAGGATAGATTGTTCTTGACAAGAGTTACTGTAATTAGTCAGAATTAATTGAGTGGAAAGGACTTCTGAAAAACTAAACATTATATATAGTCCAAGGCCTGCTTTAAGCCAGCAATATTCTGTTTCTACCAATATACAAACTGGATATTATTTTGGCTGGGTAACATCTTTGAAAATTAATTGGTAAATACCAACTTGTAAAATACTAGTACTTTAAAAAAAGTCATTCTATTTCCTCTAATAAACTTTTTGTGGTGAGCACCACAGACTTGGAATACTGCATTTTGGAGACTCATTTTAAGTTACATTGAAGAAGTGCTTCAATTATGCATTGTACAATAATACATTGTAGCAGCTCAGCAGCTTGCTGTTTTCCATTTAAAAAGGGTATGCGTGTTTTAAGGAATTCACTCATTAAAGTTCATATTTCTTAAAGAACTCTGACTTTTTTTCCAGGGTCATGTAAAAGTGTGACACAAGTCAGACTGCTTTAATGACTAGCAGAAGGGGCTTGAAGCACCTTTTCTAGATCGCTTTTACTGTATGCAGACCTTTAAATTTAAATACTGACAGTTCTGTTTCTTAATTAATGGTAATAAGAGGCTTCATTGACAAATTATACAACTGCCTTGAAATATGGAATCTTGCGGATAGATGAACTATCTAATTTTTTAGACCTAAATTAGATATTTAGAAAAATGCCTAACATATCTACAATTAACATAAAAGTGAATATCCCTGTCTTACTGCAGTAACCCTTCATAAATGAATCAGCCTTCACAATCTCGCAAAAAACAAAACCCAGAATTTTCAGTCAACAAATCTTAGGGCCATCATATCTTGTGGGACTTGCTTGGGGAAGGCTGGTATAAATTTTACAAAACCTTTTGGATTGCCTATGTTAGCATTGCATTTTATTTTGGGAGGTTTGTGGGGGACTTTGCAGACATAAAAATAAAGCTTTGCTAAACGGCTCTCTTCCTCTAATCAAATTATTTTTGGCTTGGTAGTTTAATTTATTCAACAGGTAACTGGCAAATGATATAGAAGATATATCTAAACATATTATGGGCTGAAAAGACCCAAGGCTGTTTTTGTGTTTCTTTCTAAATATACAATTAGAATCGTTTCAAATTTCTCTGGGGACTCTTACTAACATTATTTATACATGCAAACAATTTCATCAGAATGGAAAGTTAGCACTGGTAGTAGCAATGTAGAAATAATTCAGGAGGCACTATGCTTTATCTGGAAGTTTCATTACAAGAGATAGATTTATTATAAGAGATTGATAAGCTGCCAACCTCTGCACACTGGCCTAATAATAAGTTGTATTAAATACAGAAATTAGTTCTAGTAGATGTGCTAAGGGGGACATTGTTTATTTTAATTTTTGAGGTAGATACTATAAACCACTAACCTCTCTTCTGTAATATGGGGAATGTATATGATAAACAACTAGTTGATTAAACCTGCTACAAATGGTCAAAAATCTGGTATTACTTGAATTTCTGAATCAATTTTAAATCAGTTTAATATTTGAGTTACAAAGAATTCTGTTGCGACTGAATATTCAATCAAGAAAGAGGTAAAAGATCTCCTTCAATTCCTGGTGGGCTACATGGATAGGTACATGTAATATCCTTGGCAAACAAGATTGGTTTATCATTGCTGTCTTGCACCCCCTCCAAAATGTTTCCTCACATTTTTTAGGGTTTATTTTCATAGTTTCATCTTTAGAAAGCCAAGTAGAAGGTCAGTCACCCAACAATCTTTCTTTACCTGTAACTTTCATTCCCATCCCACAAGGAGCCTTTCTAGAGAGGACGAGAAAGAATTTTAAAAATACCATCTTTATGGAGAATCTCCTGAAATTAAGCAAACGAACCTTTTAGTGACACTGCAAGACTCTCAGTTATGTTAACTTCTCCTTTTCAATACAGATGCCCAAGGCACCTTTTATACTGTTTAGGTATGTCTTACCATTCTCTAAAGAAGATTTTCAAGGAATAAATAGGAATGCAAGGATTAGAGGAAGAGAACAGAAAATTTTTGGAACGTATTTCCACCAGTTTATGGCCAGAGATCCTGTAAATTATAGCCCAAAGCATCCTTGAGATTTATGTGCTCATCTTAGAACGTAACACAGTTTGGTGTTTCCTTTATTCCTTTCTTCATTATTAATGAACAAACACAGCATCTACCTGGAGAAGATACTTGAGCAGAAATCCTCCATGAATTAGTCCTTTTTTCAGTCTACTACAAGGTCTCAGATATGGCTGAGAGTCTGACCTGATACTCTGAGGCGGAAAAGTTTATCCATCATTATAGTCACAAAATGCACACATTATTAATTTAATGAGGAATTGTTCCTGGCCTCACTGAGATTAGTGTTCATGTGCAGTTGGTTGGCTACTGTGAAAAGAGATTTCTGGACTAGAAGATGGGCTTGGATCTGATCCAGCATGGTATAGTTTATATTCTGGCTTTCAGCATGTTTTTCATTCCAATTTAGACTGTTAGTGTTAACTTACAAAATCTTTCACAATATCTGAAAGAATGCTTTTTCCCATGCATGGCTCTGACATAATCAAAGGATCTGAACAAAATTCTTTCAGATGATAAGGTAACTAAGTACTCAAGAATAGGTCTTTTTAATGAAGACTGTCTAGCTCTGGAATTCTCTGGGAAACAGCTTTTTCTAAAATGTCTGCTTGGAATCTGCTCCACTGCTTTTTCTGCCTGGCAATACTTGTGTGTTTTGTCAGGGCATTTATTCATTCATTATGCCTGTATATGATATGTTAATGAACGTTATCTTTTAGAAACCTTTCTGATTCATTTTAAATTGCTGCTTTAATTAATTGTGTTTTACCGTTACTATTTTTCCCAGAATTCTGATGTTTTTAGAACACATCACTCTTTCAGCATCATGGGAATTAATTCTTCAAAGAAATAAATTAAGTCATGAATTTACTCTACCAGATATGGATTTACACATGCTTAAAGTGCTTCCACCAAAATCAATGAGGCTTACATTAGTCATTCCAAACATTTACTTGTTGTTCTTTAACATATATTTTATTGAATGGTAGGGAAACCTTCAGTAAGAATATTTCACATTCAATATAAATAACTGAGCCCTTGCAAAACATAATCGTCATGGGATCAGGTACCAAAATAATTTTAAAATTTATTTATGGCTGACTGTTGAGCTTTAGAACTACATATTGGAGGTGGAGTTCCATGCTAGATTCTGAATTGGGGATGGGGCAAAATTAGAACTGCATGTCCATTTTGTTTGAATTAATCAGAACCCTGATCTTCTGTGGGTTCAGACTGGGTTGGAGGATCACATATATTTTATTTGTATATCAAATGTTTTATTGCCAGAAGAATGTTTGCTTTAGGCATATTAGGACAGAAAAATAAATCTAGGTCCACAAACTCTTTCCTTGCAAAATGTACAGTATTCAATGCCTGCAATCATTATTCTTGGATAGTGAGACATTTTATATGATATAAGTTTAACATTAAGTATCATAATTACTGACCAGACCATAAGCAAAGTGTTCATTTTAAGAAGTTATTTCCCAACGTTAAAAAAATTCTTTCTTTACCTTTCTTTGACATATTTATTTACAAAACTATTCTTATTTTTCGTTTAGATGTTTATTATGCTCAAACATTTGCATTTATTGTTCAGTTTTCACTTTATTGTTCACTATTCATTTAAACCCGTCAGTACCAGAATAAATGGAGTATTGCTTTGAGTGATGATACTCATATTCCATATATTTTGCGTTATTGTTAAATTTTATATAAAAATCCAAATATGGTTTCAAAGCTTCTGTTTCACTGATGACCAAATTTCCATCTATCGTATTCAGGAAAAAAAAAACCTGCTGAGATTTTTCTCTATTGCAAGTAGGTGATGATAATAACACTGGTAATGTTTTCAATTTCTTTCACGTCATTACAGTATAAAATTTTATCACCAAAAACAAATGACTTTTCTCTTATCATTGCTTGTTACACTGAATTCATAATCTATCTGCTGACATCGAAGAAAGACAGGACAGGGGACAGATCACACACCACTGCCATCCAGTACTATTTGCTCATGCTGAGAAACAAAAGGTCAGACACAATCAAGAATGACTTGCTCAACAGATGTCTCTCCATTAGTTACCTTAATCCCAGAACCACAGTGTTAGTGTTTCATGCAGACCTGGAGTTAGTAAAATACTAAACTTGAATAAAATGTAGTGGTAATTTGTCAGTGTGAATTTCTCTCTCGTTTAATAGTAAAAATAAGGGCAGTCAGGAAAGTTTGCATACAACAAGGTTACAAGCTTAGTGCTTTAGTAACAGATTAATAAAACAGAGGGGTTTTTTTTAGACACTTTGTCTTACCTTCTGATAAACAGAACTGATATTTAATGATCTAAAGAGGGGAAATAAATGAAATAATCATCAGGAATTCAAATTATTTGTACAGATAGGCCTTGAGAGCCAGTCATATTCTTAAGTGATTATTGTTTTATTAGTAACTGAAAATGCAGTATCTTTATCGAAGATTTCAAAAATGTAATTTATTGGTGAAAATGACAATGTAGCAACATATTTTAACAGGATAACGGTGGTGATATTCTTTCTGGTTTACCGACCAAGACTAGAAATGGTTTTTCTTTAAAAACAATGTAGATCAAGTAGGCTTATGGATCAGTATCTATATTTAGGAATCTTAAGTATTCAGAAACATTCACAAATAATATAAATATGAAAGTTCTATTAGAGTATAAAGTGAAAAGTTTTAAATGGCTTTGATTTTTAGAGAAAGAATAAAATTTTATTGTTTGAGATGCTATACATACACACAACATGCACACACGCATACACACATATACATACATGGTTACCTGTAAATACTGCATTTTAGGTATCATTTAACAAAAAAACCTTTATTTTTATTATATTCTTACCAGTTTCAGGGGGCAAATGGTGGCAGGATGCTGGGCAAAAGACCTGAGATGCATAATCCTCAAATGTTGAAGGATCTAGGTGATGTTGAATAATTGTTTGGAGATACCGAGCTCTTTCCTCATAGCTTGTTGAATTCAAATGTTAAGGAGAATTTACATTTTAAAGCAAAGAAAATACAGCCTTAATCAGTGATGTTGTGTTTTCTTTTAATGGATTTATGTACAAAGTATTTTACAATTGAACTGTAAATGCTTATTTCTCAATCTCCAGAAGCTAAAGGCTCAAATAAAAGAAACATTATAGTTTAAGATTTCTGACACACTATGCTTATAATTTATGGCTTTCCAACTAAAATTGACAGTGTCTCGCAATATCTACTGATCATTCCATTCACTTAAATCCTGAATGTGTTAGTTCAAGCTTTATTTTTGAATAAGCATTTTATTTTCAAATTAGGTCTGAGTTTCTCATGACTTCTTTCCAAATGATCACACAGTTTTATAACCACTCTTATTTCAAAGCTTTTGGAAGAGCAAAGCCATATCTTTTGAGTAAGTGTGATCACAGTCATAGAATGTGATAATAAAAGTGATAACAACAAACGTCCTATGGCTTTGGTAGGATGTGGGGTTTATTTATTAGATTTCTAATCCCAGCTTTATTACTTTGTAAGTAACTCAAGATACTGAACAGACACTTCTTCCTCCAATTTTCCCCACAACAACCCTGTGAGATGGGTTGGGCTGGGAGAGAGTGATTGTCCCAAAATTATCCAGCTGGCTTTCATGCCTAAGGGAGAACTAGAACTCACAAGTCTCCTAGTTTCTATGGCTTGTAATTTCTTTCGTCTACATAAAACAAATGGTTCAGAAATCTGGGTTATATTTCACGTTCAGTTGAGATGACCAAATCCAATCTGTCCAAATTCTGACAAGCTATATATGTATTTCTGCATTACACACCCATTTTCAGATAAAATACAGCATATAAAAGGATAACCAAACCTCTTTCAAACTACCTTGAGCGCCTGCATCTTAGCTTATAAAAAAGTTTTATTTTAAAGTTACCATACTCTCAAAATAGGATTTGACATTTAAACTCTGTACATATTTACTCATACGTTAGTAGCAGATGAGTACAGGACTTCAGTTTAAATATAAATAACTAAACAACAAACTTTCAAAACCCTAATCCAGAATGAAAGCAAAGTAATTCAAAGAATTTCATTTGTAAATGCAAATTAAAATATTTTGCATAAGGAAAACAAATGAGACAAGGAGAAAAAAAACATCCAATAGCATCCCTGAGCACTGATTAAGAAAGTAAACATCCCAAGGATGTCAAAAGAAAAGCACCCTCATTCTTTTCCTTTGTCCTACAGCTTCCTCTTTCTGATGTTATTGACAAGAGGCTGGTACCTTGAAGCGCTGCTTTTGAAGAACCCTCTCCGGGCTGCTTGTTCCAGAGGCCCTGACTTTATTGTTAGCAGAGAGAAAGCAAGAAAAAGAGAGAATATTTCTAGTGTTCATGAAAGCAGCTATGGAAATGGCTGTCAAAATGTAAAACAGCAGGCAGCAACATACAATTATCAAGAAAAAAAATATCATGCTGCTTTGGTGTTATAGGCTGCTTTATTGAGCTTAGAATCAGTTCTCATGCAACTTGCAAAAGTTGTCTTGCTATATTCATTGGATCAGGAAATCTTTGCCAGTCTGTATTTTATTTTTTATGCAAAGATATGCTTAACATCACTCAAACTTATTCTTCCAATAGAACAAAATTATTTGCAGCCTTGTTTTAAAATGTGCAAGTGAAACAAATGAAAAGTCAACTTAGTGGAATTTTCATTGGAAAATAAGTTCTACTTGCCGTAAATAATTGGATGTTAATATATGTCACTGAAGGATATTAGAATCCTATTCCTGTTGATTTTGAGATAGAACACAGAACCACTTTTCTTAAATCTACTTAAGTCAAGAAAAGAAACTGTGTTGCCAAGACTCACACCAGTGGTGGGTTGCCCCCAGTTCGCACTGGTTCTATAGAACCGGTAGTAAAACCGGCAGGAGGCTCCATCCACCGACCCCAACGTCATCAATATGCTTCTGCGCTTGTGCAGAAGAGCCCGCGCGCGGCCCCATTGCAAACTGGTAGTAAAGTAGAACCCACCTCTGACTCACACATTATATTCAAAGTACTGTCTACAATCAAACTTCAATAGGCCCATCCATCCCTCCATCCATCCGTCTGTTTCTCTCTTTTCCTGGTGACATAAAGTAAATATGCACGAGCAATTGTGTCTGGAATATCACACAGAAGTATTTTAATTGCTTATTCTTTTGCAAACGAAAGGATGTCTGATACGGATAGTCATTTCATTTTTCCTTGCTTTTTCTTAAAATTTTCATGTCAAAATACAAAACTTATTCCTTCTCTTTTGGACCTTCAAAAACTAAATGTACACATTCCTAAACCACAACATCAGGGCTGCATTCATTTTACAGTTACAGTCAACCAACTTGATGTTTATCAATGTATCTTCAATCCTGTAGGGTACTTGTTTTTATATCCTGATATCATCCACCACAGAAAAACAGCCGAATATCTCTTCACAACCCTCTTTCCTGCATCAAATGAATAATTCCTTGTCTCTTACCTGTAAAATAGTCTTCATTTATTCATCTATTTCCTTTTTATTTTTGCTTTTATTACCTCAATTGCAAAGAGTTATTCCTTCAAATAATTTATTAGAAATGGGGAAATAACAATTTACTTTACTTTTCCTTTTGAGGTATTACGGTTTTATCCATCACTAATATTCAGACTAGCAAAGATTTTTCTCATGATTGCAAGTGGAAATTTAAAGAACAATAAACACTGAACCCTCCACCTTAACCTTTATATTTAAATAATTAACTGGATTCTGCAGTGATCATTACTTTAATTATATATAGAAAACATGCATAGAGAAAAGTGCTTTGAATCAGAAAAGGCAATAATAAACCTGATTACTATATTTATACGTTGCTTTGGCTCAACTGTCTCCATAAAATTACACTGCAAATCATTTTTTTTCCCTTGAAATAATCACAACTAATAGCATAAGTAATAGAACAAGGAGAAATAGAACACCTCCTTGTTGTGGAGCTTCTTAGGTTGTGGGACATACACAAGATTAAGCCTTAACACAGAAGAGTAATATAGTACTGTTTTTAAGAGGCTGTATATAAGTGGCAGAGGATGAAACTGATGGTTGAAGTCTAAATAATACTACATATCTCACAACTTGTTGAAAAGCACTTTTTCCATTGGGGGAGATTCACAGCTGCTGAATTTTCTGCAGTTAATAGAGTCCTTTGATTCACAGCAGTGCCCCTTGCACAAAAAATACTGGCCTTTGTGTATTACCAGAAACTAATTTTCTATTTGGCTGAAAAGGGAAAAATTGGGTTATTGCTTCTCCCTCCTACGGAGCTTTTCATTATGCCTGATGCACTCAACTTCTAAGCTCTTCTGAGAAAAAAAATAACTGAAGAGGCAAGAGGTAGAAAAATGAGCTTGTTAGCACATTAGAAGTGAAGTATCTTGGTGGGCCCCAGAAATTCCCAGTGGTGTGTTAACTTATCACTCTATGCATGCTGGCACTGATAGTCTCCCAATTGAGCACTCTCTTTTCGCACCAAAGGTGCTGCCAGGAAGCAAAGGCTGAAGGCCCACAGGAGAACAGCCTGCTATCAAAATAAGCTGTTTTTAAAAGTCTGTTTGAATGGGTACAATGCTTTATGAAAAGCAGGGTGGAGACACCTACCTGCTTTCAAAATGTTCCTGTTCCAGAGGTCTCTAAATGAAACCTTTTTAAGGTTTATTTTATTATATATAGTGTGCATAGATCCAGAGAGGACAAAAGTGAAGCAAAGTTTGTTTTCAATGCTTGCAGTTTGAGTAAAGAGGTTACCAAGATAGATCATCATCAGAACTGCTACTATTGAAGGATAGCATTATCTTTTCTTACAAAGACGAAGGCACAGAAGGTAACAAAATACAAATTGTCCTTCCAATTCCGGAAGAAATGGGGGAAAAATCTGAGTCCTGATCATCCTGTATGGCTTGTTTTAAATCATTTGAGAAAAGCTCAGCTGACAGACCATATAGCACTTTCTTTAAACCATATGGTAGCCAAAGTCGATGTAACTGTATTCCATACTCTTCTGATTTTGTACTATTATTAGAATATATATATGTTAAATACAAAAACAATCTGTTATGAAGTCTTTTTGATTAAAGACATGCTTTTGGGAATGTACTCGCAGGCTATATCTACTATACAAAAGCCTCTTTATATACTGATATAGGTGGGATATAACAGACCAACTCTTAACAGATGATAAATCCTGTTAAGAGTTGGTCTGACTCTGACTTTGTTAATAAGGGATTGTTAATAGTAGTTGCAGTCATAGTCATAGTCAGTGATTCAAGGAGGATCAAATAAGCATGAAAGCTCTCAGGAAGAGACAAGCTAAACAACTTCTAAATGCTGCCTATATAGTACTCGGCCTTTCCTGAAATTCTGGCAACAGAACTGGAGGCAATCTATGTTTTCATTAGCAAGGAAAACCTTCTTTTGCTTCTTCACCTTGGCTCAACCAAGCCCCATTAAAGCCCATGAGCAATTTAATTCCTTTCTACTCTCTGTTCTTGGCCTAGAGACAGAGAAGACATCATCATCTATAATAGATAGAACATACAACATAAAAGGAAAAAAATCTTGGTGTGTTAACAAGTTTTAGAAATAAAATCTGAAATCAGGAAAACAAAATATATGAGGAACAGTTAAGGGAACTAAGTATGTCTACTCTAATCAAGAGAAGAATTAGGGGTGACATAATTGCTGTCTTCCAGTACATAAGGCATTGCCACAGAGGTGTGGGGTTGATTTAGTCTCCAAAGCTCCTGTGGGCAGGACAAGAAGTAATGGGTGGAACTTGATTAAAGAGAGATCTAATCTGGAACAAAGGTGAAACTTCCTGACAGTGAGAACAATTAACTAATGGAATAGCTTGTCTCATGGAGTAGTCAGTGTACCATCGCTGGAAGTTTTCAAGTAAAAGTTGGACAACCATTTGTCCAGTTTGATATAAAGTCTCCTGCCATAGGCAGGGAGTTGGATTAGAAGATGGAAGATCTCCAAGATGCCTTCCAGCCCTGTGATTCTATGATTCTAGGAGTTTTTACTCCAGCTAAATAAAGCCAAGTATCCTATTTACTGAACATGCACACTGACAGACTTCATGAAGAAAAATAAATATAGAAATTTTACAGTGCACAATTACTTAAGGGCTATCTGTATCTAAATGTGCAGTAATTTGATTACATTTCTATTTAATATTGCAATGATCAAGAATACAAAATAGTGATTTTATTATCAGAGAAAGCAGTAATTTTGCACAGTAAACCATCATTTAAGACTGTGTCACAGTATCTTTGATAAGCTGCATATTGGTTTAAGCTAATGCATTATATGCCTCTAGGGAATGGCAGGTCAAGAGACTGGATTTTAACATCAAAATCTATCCATTAATCTTGACTTAAATATAATCTACCCCTGTGGTAAGCGGAAGAATGGGTATCCAATGAATTACTATTATGAAATATAGCAGTAATATATTTTCTCAATAATATAAGCATAAATTCTAGTTTGATCTCTTATACATTCTAATCAATCAAGTGCATGACTGGCTTGGTTTTACTTTGTTTTTATGTTAACTGAAAAAACTGAAGAGAATCACAGAACTGTGCCCATACAACTCTATCCCATCAATTTCAACTTACTTTTTAAAGTATTATTATGCCATCCTATACTTATCTACTTTAATGTGAATGTTAGAGAAGTGAGAAACTCTTTGGAATACTATATTTAAGATCAACTTGTCATAATGTTACCTAAATTATGGTAAATCAAAAGAAAATGCATGGGCACAAATTGACAAATGTTTTGTACTAGTTTTATTTTAAAACAAGCACAATATTTTGGCTAGTGGGCTTGGAATTTGTTAAGGGTCTCCTTACGTGGCTTTACTATTAGTTGATTAATCATCATGGCTACTACTTATTCTTATTTATTTTGCGGATCTTTTTATTATTTTAATGGTTTAAAAACTGTTTTGTTTTATACTGTTAGAATGGTTAACTGTCCAGAAACACTTGGTTCGGCTGGGTGATTATAGAAATTAATTAATTAATGAAATATTTTAAATCACACTATCAATACAAATTTAAAATAAACAACTAATAGAGTAAATTATTAAGGAAGTCATATGATTACCAAAAGACCCTTGAATTATTATCTAAATATCCATGTACATGAATATATATCAATTATATTGTTTTCCTTCATATGCTGTTTTTTAAACTCACATCTCTCTGAGGATTTCACCAACTCCATTCAAATACCACTTTCTTGGTCTTACAAATCCTTTTGATTCATTCACCCTTGCTTCATGCAGCTGCTTTGCAATTCAATACTCATTCATTATCTCTATATGACCAAATCATCCATGTCAATGTACTAGTCACAACATCCTTTCATTCTTGACTCAATCTCTTTCTCCACTTATTCCCGTCCCTGCGTTTACCCACCTTCTTAAACAACCAATTTCCATTATATATACTGTAGTTTCCCCCGGCACACACAACTCTCAAATGAGGGCAGAAGCATGATTTTTAAACAAACATTCACTTGTTGCAACTGACCATATATTAACCACAAAATTAACTATTGGCTCTTTTTTTTTTTGTCATTTTGAAGTAGATGCTTTATTTTCCTTGTCAAATAACTATCTTTCTCTTAAATCTATTAACATTAAATTCATACTCCTCACTGCACTGGACAATCTGTCTAACATTTGCTGTAAACCACTCAGATTGTCAGCTAACAAGATGATACTGGCTGCACTCACATCTATGGTATTCTCAAACAATGCACCTCTAATATCATTACAAGCATTTCTTATATATTAATTGAAAAATGCATTAAACAAATAGACTTTGCATCTCCTTCTCTTACTTCTTACTCAATGTTAAATTAATTGCTCAGCATCTCATTTATTCACTGCATGCTTTATTTCCATCATACATTACTGTACTCTTATTGCTCCATGACTTATGCAAAACACTCCCTTATTCACTTGCTCTAATTCTACAATTATACTATTTCTATAACACGTTTATGTATGTGTAGATGGCATAACTGCTCAGGAACTGAAGTCTGATTTACATACCCTGGGTCAAGCATAAAGCTGTCTTGCATGTCCCAAATTTTGCTCATTATCAGCTCTTGAACCACTTCAATAAGAGTTCTGCCAAACATCTTCTCAGGCAGATTTAACAAACTAATCCCCCTGCAATTTCTTCATTCACTTTTGTCACAGTTCTCTTTGGGTAAGATAACAATTATTTTAATTGTCAAGCTCAGAAATAGTCTTTGCCCACATTGAACAAGAACTCTGTAAGCAGTTCAGATTCATACTCTACCATTTCACCAGTCATAAGCAATCTTACTATTTTTTTTTACATTCTCATAATATTTATAACTTCTTATTTTACAGCACTCTCTTATTACATTCACTGGAGCATAATATGTGACAACTATGAGCTTTGATGTTCCCACTTGATGAAACCTGCAACAATACATACTTTCTGGCATAAATTTTAGCTCTTCCATTCATAATGAAATATTTACTCTTATTCCATGTATGCATTCATCAATTCCATTCCATAAGACCAGAGACCTTCTGATTTCATAAGCAATATTGTTTTCATTCAATTTATTTATCATGTTCCTTTACTATTCTGTTATCTTCCATATGCTATGATTGGCAACAGATGGGCCCATGAATATTGATCTCCACTTCCTACCTTCAATCAACCTAAGTTTTTATACGGTGTTTCCAATTTATTTTCCTTCATTACTTAAAACCACTTGTCAGAAAGTCACTTTACTCAATGTAGGTAAAACACTTTAAGACAATCCATATGTTCCTATTGTGACTAGGTAATGGTTTTGTGTATCATCATCCAAAGAAAGAACACCTTTATTCAATTTTGAATAATTTATCCAGGTTTGAAAAGCACTGCTTTTTATAATGATTTTTAGTAAGATAGAGACAAGATCATCCAACATAGTAATATGCTGCTTTAATAGAGAAAGTTAAAATGTTAAATGTTAAAAATACAATACTTGTTAATACTGTCACATTTTACAACTGCAGCCTTACTTTACTCTAAGCATGCTCCAAGTAATATCCTTAGTCTAACTAAAGACCACCTGGCAATTCAGCATACAGTTACCTGTATGGCACAAACTATGAAATATATGCAGCACACTGATTGGATATTGTTTAAAAACAAACTAAATCCATGAAATTCCAAGAAGCTCTTTATATTTGTTTCCCGCATACTGTTTTTCTCTGAAAAAAGATTCTCTGAAATTGTTTTATAATTTGCCAGGCAGCTACAATCTGACTCATGTATATCAACAGCAAACTGGACTTTCCTATACATTGTAAATTATATTGATCAACCCAAAAAGGCTGCACTGGATGTAGAATACATTGTGCGGACTGTTTTCAGTGCTGACTGCCTAAACTAATTATTTGAGTAAATATGATGCATGAATTGGTGAATAATGTAGTTCTGGTAAAAAATGAAGCTGATCCTACAACCTTGAGTCAGCAGACTTCTAGAAAAATCTCCTGCTTTTCATGATCTATTACACTCCCTTATTCATAATCAAATACATTCCCTTAAAAAAAACCAAAAATTAAATACACCCCCTTAAAAAAATCTTGCCTTGATGCAGCAGGTCCTCTGAAGATCAGAAGTCAACAGATTTTATTTGGGCAGCAATAGTGATGCATCTTTGGATAAAGAAATTGACTCCAGGACCAGAAAGGTCATACAGGCTCTAGAGTAAAATATGTACCAGTATGCTCAATCCACAAAACGTCTATATCTACATGGTGAGCAGATATAATCAGGGAGAGGTGGGCCCTCAGATAACCCAACCCCATGCCATTAAATGTTTTAAAGGGCAAAATAGCTCCTTGAATTGGACCTGGAAGCCAACTGATAACCAGTGGAGCCCTTGGAGCACAGATGAAACAAGTACTGTTCCAGAGGCACACAATTGTCTATGTTGCTGCATTTTGCACCAGCTGAAGCTTCCAGATAGTCTTTAAGGGCAGCCCCGTATATAGCGTGTTGCAGAAATCCAAATTGGAGGTGATTAGGATATGAGTGACAGTGAGCTGATCTCCCCAACCAGGAATAGGTGCAATTGTGCACTACATGAAGCTGTGGAAAGGTCCTGCTAGACATGATAGCCAATTGCTCTTCAAAGCAGGAGCTGTGAGTCCAGGAGGATCCCCAGTTTGAACATCGGATCTGTCTGAGGCAGTGCCACTCCATTCAGCACCAAAAATGGCATAACCCGAGAATTGGAAAGCCCCAAAACTCAAAGCCACCCAGTCTTGCCTGGATTTAGCTGAAGCCTGTTGTTCTCCATCCAGACCTTACCCAGGTACTGGGATAAGACATTTTCAAAATGTTATGGTTCTCAAGTTCAAAGACTGCTTACCAGCCATAACAATCTACTATTAAAAGCTCTGTCTGTTGGGGTTATAAGCTTAGGAGGCAATCCTGATCACTGGATATCTGGCTTAGAGGGAATGGACAATAAAGAAGGCTAAGGAAAAAAACATAAAATTAAGACCTGGCCAGGATATTAATATTTTTATCTGAAGAGGCAGAGTCAAACTTGCACGTATATCATGGGTGTCAAACTTGCATCACGTTGCTGTCACTTGACATATTGTGATGTTTTTTCCCTTGGCAGAACTGGAAAGGGTGTGGGCCACCAGGTTGACACCACTGGTGTATATAAATAGAAAAGAGTAACAGGAAGTGAATGATTATTGAAATGATCATTTATGCATGGTATCATAAAGGAACATCTGATGAGCCTATTGGGCACTGGGTTGTACTAAAAGTATCAATAATATTCAAGCAGCCATGTTGCAGAATTCTGGTAGACAAGTTAACCAAGCAGGTGTGGATACTTTTCATCAGAATGCTATAACATTGGTAAATATCAGATATCAGTAACTAGCCATCACCTATACAAGGCTCTGGAATTGGACATATTTCTGTCAGTAGACAATATTTATTTTTTATTATTTATTTATTTATTTATTTATTTATTTATTTATTTATTTATTTATTTATTTTAATTTGATTTGATTTATATGCTGTCCTTCTCTGGAGACTCAGGACGGCTTACAATGCGCTAAGCAATAGCCTTCATACCTTTGTATATTTATACAAAGTCAGCTTATTGTCCCCACAAACTGGGTCCTCAATTTACCTACCTTAGAAAGGATGGAAGGCTGAGTCAACCTTGAGCCTGTTGAGATTCAAACTTAAAGTAATTGCAGAGAGCTGGTGTTAATCACAACGTTTTTAGTCTGCTGAGCTATCCAGGCTCCTATTTTGAAGATGAATGTTGCTAAAGGCAGACAACGGAATGAATCTGAATGGCAGGGAGCCATTCCGACAATCATCCAACTCTTCGCTACCTTAAAAAGTAATAAAATATTCTAAATCATCGAAGAAAAGAACATTATTTATCATTCATTCATATTCAAGGAAGTCACTGTAAATAGGACTTCGGGGATTTTGCTGCCAAAATATCTACTTTTAAAAGTCCAACTCTCATTTTTATGTATTTTATCAATCTGGACTTCTCTTGTTTCATTGAAGGCAGTATAGATACTGAAGGCTAAAACATTAAGAACTTATCTTCTTTGCCTTTCCTCTTCCAGTACATTGAAATGCCTTCCTATATATTTCTTTGAAGACTAATGGAATTTCTTTTCTGAAGTCTGAAGAATAGGAATAGGAGTAAAATAAATGTTTTTAGTTACTTAGGTCAGCCTCCCCCAAGCTGTAGAAGACTACAATTATCACCAAGGAAACTAAAGTGAAGAACAGGATGGGGAAGACTGATTTACTGATATCCAAGTGTTCTAAATTATATTTTTGGTCATGGATCTGTATAGACTATAGCAGATTGTATATCTTCATTGATTTAATTAGAAATTCTTACACTAAAATTTGTTCCACTCAGACTTGATAACTCCTGATCTTTTATATTGCCATTCCTATATATGATGATTACTATAGTTTTTTTAAAAAAATAGGCAACTGTTTATTATTATAAACTGATAACATTATAGAGAAAGAATCTTAATAAATCAGCACTGTGTTTTTCCCATCACTCTTTTGAGCATCAATTTGAAAGGCAACACTTCTCTCCCCCTCCTTTAAAAGCTGTCAAGCTGTTCAGAGTAGTTTGCAACATGACAATAGTACTATTGTGAACTGTGCCTGGGTTTCCTTCCCACCGCGAGTTAAAATGGGCAGTTCCTGTTGTCTATGATTGGTGTCCAGTGAAACAATACAGAGCCAGTTTTTTATCAGCTCCACACCACAAAAGTAAAGCGAAGGAACCCAAGCCTCCATATCATGCAGAACCATATGCCAATCCTGCTGGTTTATCACTAAGAATCAAGATCCATCATGTCTTCTGTGAAATTTCACCTCACATACCTTCTGTGAAATGCATGGTTTTCCTGAAAATTGAACCTTTTCACAACAGCAAGAACAGATGGATAGAAACCGTGGCTTGGCAACAGGGTTTTTTTTAAAAAAAATCCATACTCGCAATAAGTAGAAGCACTCTAAATGAAATGGATAATGTATGACCTTTATCCTATTTTTTTAAAAAAATGAACACGTTCACATTGTCATAATGTCAGCTTTTTTTTTCCAAAACTTTTAAAGATTTCATTCTACTAGAGATAGTATTAAGAGAAGATTCAGTATAAATTCTTCTTTACTTCGCTTATGTTTTAACTAAACATAAAATATATATATTCTGGATTATTAAAATTATACCAAAGAATTTTGCAGTTATTTTATATAGAATATACTTAAACATTTTTTTGATGAAGTAGCACAATAGTACAGTGATTTTAGGAATTCTTCATACAATCGGTGCATTTTCTCCAAAGTAAAAACAAAATTGATCTCACAAAAGTCACATCTTGTATATTTAAATCATTAAAATTTTAAAATAAAAGAATTAATGGAAAATATAGATAAGTATACCCCATCATATTAATTTCATTTATGTTTTGTCCCTTCACAAATTTGTCAGCCTTTTTCAGACAGAAAGAGCAGAATTTTGTTTGTTTAGTGGGATTCATTGTTACTTGTTAAATTACCCCTAACTAGATCTCTATGTTAAGTACCAACCATCACAGATTAGAAGAGTTAGCAGAAAAGGTGATATGACATATTTTCAGTATGATCCATAGGTAAGCCCACGCATACAGATGCACAATGTAAAAACAACAACCATCTTTGCATCTCTGAAATGAAGATGTGTGAACAACCTATATTGCAAATGTTAAGAGAAAAGTTTAAAATTAATCAGTTTTCTATTGAATCTACAACGTCTAAAATCAAAGGTATTTAAAGTGATGTTTTGGAATTAATCATTACTTCCCTCACCATAAAAATACAACCAAACCATACTCTCTCAACATCTAATTAATAAATGACTGATAACAAGCCTAAGCTGCATTCACAACCCAATTGTTAGGCAAAATATTGCCCACCCATGCTCCCTGGTGCTGTATTTTATCTCTAATTTCATGATCAAGCCCATAAATTGGTTTCAAGGGACAAAAAAGGACCATCAAGTATCTACCATGACAATACAAGAATGCTTACAAGAAAATGCACTTCAGAAACAAGTAAAAAAAGAAGACAAATGAAGAAAAGGTACCAAAGTCTGAAAGACAGTCATCAATACTGACAGATTACTGTAATTTTGGCTGTCAGAACAATTGATTTAGGCAGCATATGCCAATCAATACACTTGCAATTTACTGAACAACATTTGATATACAGTTAACCAAGACACGTTGCAGTCTCAGACTATTTTTAATGGACACAAATTTCACAATATGTGCTTTGGAATCTCAGCACTATTTAGTGAGTGGAATTTAGCTGACAATGCTATATAATTATTATCATATAATGAAGTAAAATTGTTAGAATTTTGATATTCAAAGACTCATTGTTGTCACCTATATAATATGTATTACAAATGATCTTCCAGATACTTGCTAAAAATATCTTTTAGATAAATGTTAATTTAAAATGCATATTTTTGACTTCTTATACAACCTTAAAATTCAAATTGTATTTAATTACCATAATCAGGTATAGATTTTAAACTAGTTACATATAATTAAATCTAACTTTATCAAATCAAATACTGGTTTCAACTGCATGGGAAATGTCCAAAAGAGGCCTGACTTACCTTAACACATTACACTATTAAGCATAAACATAATAATTAAAATAATATCCACTACTAACCAAACAATAAAATAGCACGCACCTGTTCACTATAAATAATTATGTCTAATAAAGAAATGAATATCATTGACAAGAGATGCAAAGACTAACTCAAAAGTAGCAGCTCACTATTACAATTAATGAAATTTAACAGAAATATAAGACAGCAGCATTTATATAACGTATGTGAAATGAGTGTACTTTGCTACTGATTTTGAAAATTATTTATGGATTGGTTTGTAGTCAAAAATGTTTCTTCAGGTAATTTAAAGATGAATAAGTTTAGAACAATAATTTTAATTATTCAGAAGTCATTCAAAATAAAGTATTTTAAATCAAGTTAACTTTGTTTTCACTTAGAAACCGTTTCTGGCCTTTGTGCTTAAGGTTGAAAAAAAAAATGAAACTCTGAGTTTGGATTTTGCTGATTAGATGGGTTTTGTTGTTATAGAAATGGCTACTATATATTTAAAAGCTGAGACTGTATTTATTATTTTGTTCTATTGTTCTATAATAAGTCAATGCTTTTCTTTCTTTTTCGCCTTTTCCTTACACCTTTTCTTCTTCCCTTTTTCATCCCCTACTTTCCCACTATTTTCATTTTTTCTTTGTATTTTACATTTTGAAAAACTAATAAAAATTTGGATGAAAAAATAAAATAATCAAGTTGGAGCCAAGCTTTTCTATTACTCATTTTATTCTTGCAATTTATTTAATCAATATTATCTTAAGGTTTTCAAAACTGAATTTATGGAAACTCCGGATATAAATCAAACATATTATACAGTCCTAGGTATGATTATTTGAAAGCAAATTAGCTTATACTCAGCTGAACTTGCTTCCGAGTGTTTTCTTTTTGTTAAAGGATACAAATTTTGGTATAATGGAATGAGCGATTTCAGAGCTCTGCTTGCATTTATAGCTGTTGCTCGAACCATAATAGGAAGAATTTTTCCATTCACAATAGCACCATCAAACAATGGACCAAAGAATGGGACCTGAATTCAAAAAGTTGAGAAATTCAACCATTAAATCAGTAGTTTCTACAACAATTAGCAATCAGCTTTAACAAATGTTTTCACCTCTCATTAATCATAAATTATTTAAAATACTGCTTGATGCCAATATGATCATCTGACATTTTCAAAAAGAGAGAATTCTTTTGTTATTAATACTTTCTTCAATTATATTATATATACTTCTATTCAAATTTATTTTAAGCTTAATCTGATATACCCAATAATATCATGAAAAATTTCTCTTAAAGGCTAAAATATAAGCAAGGCTGAACAGGTTGCAAATTTGCTGCAGAGTATGGTTGATTATGAAAAAATATAAAGAGTTTGTGGACACCTTAACATACAATTAATTTATAAATGCAATTAATATGAAAATATAAATATACATTTAAAAGAGGTAATGGTAATTTATGCATATATAAAAGGCCATCCAAACCTTACTATACAATATACAACTTACAATAATAAAAACAATTAAAACACAGAATCCAAAGGAAGCTCTGGAAAAAAACCCCCATGAAATAAAAAACGGAAACATCCCACAAGGGGTCTACAATTCATTCTCATTCAGATCTAGAAACAGACTCAAGTGTGGGGGAGGGGCTAAAACTCTCAAATGGGAAGGTGCTCAATGGCAGATACTACAACAGAGAAAGCTCATTAATGTATGCTCTGATCCAGGGTTATCTATAGGTATTGGCGAACTGCAGCTATTTAATTACAAAAACAATGCTAATGCTATTGTTCCATAGCCCAAACGTTCTGTTGAAATCTGTCCTGAAGATGAACTCTTCAAGATGTTCAACTCAGCAACCTGCACAGCACTTCATCCACTATTGATGGACATAGCATAAATCATTAGAAGATGCCTTATTTTTTCATACTCTGAATACTGAGCATATTAATTTTTCACTGAATATTTATCAATAAGCATATTTTCAAATTCTATAGAAATGATGTGTTCTTCTGAAATCCATAATATGCTTTGACTAGACAATGTGAACATCATTTTTCTAAATGTCTTAGCTCAATAGGAATAGTTGGAACATACCTCAGGTTTTTTCATAATCTGAATACTGAACATGTAATTTTTCATTGGATATATAATAATAAGTACATCTCCAAATTCTGTAGGAATGATTCCTCTTCTATAGTCTCGAGTATGTTCTGACCAGATAATGTGAACTTCATCATTTCCTAAATGTCTAAGCTGAAACAAAAGAAATAACATTCCCAAATGTCTATGGAGATTCTCAGTTGTGTAGGTCATGGTTGTCCCAAAGGTGCTTACTTTCAAAAGGCAACTGGACTTTTTTGTTTTGCTAGAAAACATTTTGCTTCTTATCCAAGAAGCTTCTTCTTTTTCATGACTGCAAGGCATATAAATCCTTCCATTCTCCACCATTCAGTGAGAACTGAAGAAGCTTCTTGGATGAGAAAGTGAAACATCTTCTAGCAAAACAAGAAAGACGAGTTGCCTTTTGAAAGAAAGCACCTTTGGGATAATAGTTCCTATATAACACATTAATTATATAGAAATTTCCAGAAATTAAAGAAACATTCAAGGTGACTACATTGCATATAATATCAAAATGCTTTCCCCAAGTCTTTTTACTTATAAATTTTAATATTTACTTTATGGTTTATTTTATTGTACACTGTCCAGAGTAACATGTGTGAGATGGGTGGCTATATAAACATGACGAATAAATAAATATAGGAAATGATCTTAGTAAACCACCACACTGTATCCCTAAAATATAATGATACTACTACAACAATTACTATTAACAATTATTTTTATTACTTTTCTTTTTATAGTTTATAATTCTGTTTAAATGAACAACTTTTTAACATAAGGTTTTTGTTTTGCAATTATTGTAGACAGAACTGTCATAAACCAATACGATCAGTTAAAAGTATTTCTATAGTTACAGCACCAGGTTACAATTTCTACTAAAGCACTGAAAAGAAATCAAGCACTGAAAAAGCAGAGATATCTGAAATTTCATTAAAAAAAATCGAAATAGTTGAAAACATTCTTCCTTTATAGCCTCATCATGTGTCAGCTTTCATAATAAGTTTACGTTAACTGAATACAAAAGAAATGTGAAATAAATATAACCAGAAGGGACGATCAAATTTAATTTTGATACATTAATGTCATATGCTGTATATGTTACAATACCAGCCAGAGTTAATACTAAGCTGCAGGCTACACTGAGATTTCCAAATGGCAGATCATTCTAAGTGATACCAAGTATAATTGAAGTAATAAACGATAGTAAAAGCAAAGAACACTGGCAGGAAGAATTCAAGTATTTACGTAAAAAAATTAAGTAAGTTAGTTTTGAAAAGAGAAGACAAGTGAAATAATGCAGGGCTCAATTTCCTTTTATTTATCTATTACATTAACCCTTGAACTCTTGCCAAAATTATCACTAATGTGTAGAACCCACTGATCTAAAGAAGAGATGAGAACATTACAATTTTTTGATGGCTAGTTGCTTTTGTTTAGGATTGATTTTGTTACCCACTTCACTTTTTACCATTCCTAGTTAAATTGTTAACCTTTTTTCTTTAAAAAAAGGGGAAGAGGAAAATGTACTCTCAAAATGGATGTATTCAAATGTATCCATAATGCAATTCGCTTTTAGCATAAATAACAATATGCAGAGCACAGGAGTAAAAACAGTGAGGGGAAAAAAACTAAAGGAAAAAGTAAAAACATCCCATATAGATTTTTTAAAACATATGTGGGCATATAAATATATTTCTCTTCATTCTAACAGTATACAAAGCCACTGAAAAAAATTATTTGTAATCATTGATTCAACAAAAGATTAGAAGATAGATTACGTATTTCCTTCTGTGCAAAAAGTAAATGCACCCTTGGTGCCTTCTTTGGTAGAAATAACCACAAGTGAGCGTTCCTTATAACCGTCTACCAGTCTCAGATATTGGCTGGGAAGAATTTTTTCCTACTCCTGCATCCAGGCTATTTTCAGCTGTGTGATGATTTAAGTGGTTTCAAATCACTTTACAGCCTCATGATGGGGTTTAGATCTGACCTGGCCACTCCCAAACCCTTAATTTCCTTTTAGCCATTTCTTGGTGGATTTACTGGAATGCTGAGGATCACTGCCATGTTGAAAGATTTTTAGTTAAACTTTGATCTTCTGATAGATGAGCTCACATTATCCTCAGGCACACTCTTATTCAATGAAGAATTCATAGTAGATTTTATGAAGGTGAACTGCCCAGGCCCTAATGCAGCAAAGCAAACCATAACATTTCTACTATTATGCTCTACAGTTGGTATCGGATTCTTCTGGTGACATACTGTCTTTTTGTTTTGTTTTGCCAGACGTTTTCTAGTACTACAACTAAATAACTCTGTATTTGCCTTTCTGTCCAGAGCACATGTTCCAGAAGTCCTGGTGTTTGCCTAGGTATTCATGAGCAAATTTTAGTCTTCCCCTGATGTTCCTTCAGGACAGTTAAGGTTTTCTTCTGGGATGTTTCCCATGCACAGTTTCTTTCTTTTGATAGCCTCATACAGCTTTAATATCAATAGTGGTGAGAACTCTCTGTAGGTCACTTGATGACATTAGGGGATTCTTTTCGCACTGTGTGTTCTGTTCTCTGACTGAACCTGCTGGGATGGCCATAGGTAAATTGGCGATTGTCTGAAATCTCCATTTGCAGATGATATTGTGGACAGTGGAATGATTGATGACCATCCAATTGCTTTGTTGTTGTTTTTTAAATCCCTTCCCATATTTATAGGAATTTATACTTTTTTTTCTGAAAGCTTCAGAGAATTCTTTTGACCTAAGCATGATGACACTACATACTTCAACAACAAAGAGCAAATGAAAAGTCTAAGGATTAAATAAGATTTCTCTAAAATGTTCTATTCATCTGTACCCGATTCTGATTTTAGGTATTTTAACATAGTGATAAATATAGGATGCATTTATTTTTTCTGCATGTAAAATTTGCATTTATTTTTATTTAAATTACACAATGGACTACAACATGTAAATGCTGCATGATATTTGGTAGAGATGCCCTCTGAAATCCACAAACTCCTCACCCATTTGACATTCTAGGAAACTTTGAAGTCCTGGATGTTTTCCAGGTCTTGAGGTGGGTGGAGCCCCCCGTTGGGGAAATCTTTTAGATTTTTGTTTTGGTCGGTTTATGTAACATCTTGTTTTGATTTGTTTTGGGCTTTTTTATACTGTATTGTGCCAGAGTTAATTGGAATTGGGTGGTGCCAAAACTGAATTAATTAATTAAATAAATAAATAACATGATTATGCAGTAGTAATCGTTCTCTGGGGATTTATCTGTGCCCTCCGGGTCACCTGAATCAGAGTGCAATTGGTCCATTTGCATTGGAAAGGCAAAGGCCACTTTTTTGAAGATAGCAAAGTTCACATTTTGGATAGGGAGGACCATTGGTTTGAAAGAAGGGAAAAAGAATCCATTTACTGTTTTTTTTTTAGTATAAGACTTTTTCAGGAGGACTTTTTTTCCTCCTGAAAATTTGGGTGCATCTTATATTCCGGATGTAACCCCATGCAGTGTCCAAAATGGCTACCCAGAACAGCTGCTGCCTTCTCTTACCCCTTCCGCGCTTTGCCTGCTTTAGTCACTGGAGCTCCCTCCGAGGATCAGCTGTGCTTTTGAAGCTGTTTTTCAGCCCCAACGCAAGCGAAGTGATCTTCCATGCTTTGCCCGCTTTTCTAATTGCTGCTGCCTCCGACAATCAGCTGTACTTTAGAAGCACAGCCCCAATCAGCCCCAACCTCAAAACCTGGTATGCAGAATTCCCCCCACCCCCACAATTCCCCTTCCCCAAAACTAAGATACGTCTTATACTCCGGTGCATCTTATACTCCGAAAAATACAGTATGTTAGAATGGAACACAGAGGGGGAGGAATAAGACACTACCTATCTCCAGTCTACATTGCAATCCTTGCAGCAATCCAAGAAAATTCCACAACCAATTGCACCCTGATTCAGGTGACCTTGAGGACATAGATAAACCCCCAAATGGTCTCAACAGCTCTTAGACAGTGCTAATGATTAGGTGACTGCAAAGAAATACAATCCTTCCATTCCCACTCACACCATCCTATTATTCCATCCCACCACCCATCATAACTGATGAAGCTTCTTGGATGTGAAGCGAAACATTTTCTTCTTCTTCCTCAAAGAAAAAAAACAGTCTAATTGCCTTTTGAAGAAAAAAGCACTTTTGAGATAGTCCAGCAAAGGAACCATTTTTTATTTAGAACTGAAATATATCCATTTGCATTGTTTAGGGACTTTCTGATTTCTTTTTCTCACTAACATATAGTGAATGATGGTAAGGAGACCAATCTTTTTTCTGATACTGGGACTCTATATTAGAGGCTTAGTTCAACAATACTCATTTGAATGTTTATCTATCCGGGAACCAATCCCTACACTTCCCCCCACTTTTTTTTTCCTAACAGGGCCTGAAGAAATAAATTTGAATTCCAATTGTGCAGAGTATCTTCCATGTCTTTTTGCAAATAAAGTTTGTTTAATTATCTTTACCATGCAGAGCTGCATTCTCTGTCAGGTCTTCTCCTAGTGCTTCCTTTGTTCAATCTGATAAAACACAATTACTTAAGAGCCACTACCCATTCGGTCTTCTGACTTGTCAATCACTGCTATAAGGTTACAAGGCTGTATTTGTTGCAAATATGTCACCAGCAGTGCATCCTAACCAGACTTCTGTCCTTTAACTTCTTTTTTCTCAGGCTCTTAGGTTAGCACACTCCTGACTTAACAGAAAAAATAGTTAAGGATATGCTCCTTAAATTCCTGGATCAAACTCCCATTGCATCTCCATGCATACTTGTCCAGTGAACTCTTCCTGGAGCATGGCTGCCTTATATTCCTCTTACACTCTCTGCTTCCTGAGCAAGAAGCAGTCACTCCATCAGCTATTTTCAGCAATCAGCAATCAAGATATACCCCTTGAAATCAGCAGCTATTCAAGAGATTAACTCAAGCTAAACTCAGAGTTCCTTAGAACAGTTTCTGTGACATTCTTTTTTTTCCTACTGAATTTGATGGCAAAATTCTCTTTGTTCGCTCAGTAAAATATGCAGATTTTATGATTTAACTTTTTAACTTTAAAAGTAATTAAATTCCCCCCCCCTTTTAAAAAAAAGTCAAATTGGAAGCAAAGATATTATTTTCTTTTTAAAAATATGCTGGACTAAAGAACATAATGTGGAATACAGAAAAACCAATGTTTCACTTAAATGCCATATAGGACAATCATACTCCTTTAGTTGATGTACTTCTATATCAAAGGCTCCAATATTTCTAAGATCTTGTTGAAAGAAATGAGACGAGCCCACATTTGAATCTTTCTTTTCCTCAGCTGGCTCAAAAATATGCTTCCTATTGGGGAAATACTTTAGACTAGCTCAAGGACAGATCAAGTTTTTCTGCCGAGTGGAGTTATGATTTGGAATCATTTCAATCCAATGCAGTACCATTTTTGCTCTGACTATACATAGTATTTTCTATATATATTAAATTAGTATTTCAACAACAGAAATGCTAACTCCTTAAAGGAAGAGGAATGTTTCTGTAACAGCTAGAGACAGATGGAGAATTGAGAGAAATCTGATCGAAATTCAAATGGAATGCACAAAGACTGAGGGATAGCAGTCTTCATTGTGTCAGGTAGCTGTTAATAATCTCTTAGCTTTTTGTTCTTTGTTCAGATTTGCCAACTATTAGCAGAAATTATCATGCACATAGAGGCCACTGTATATAAATTAGCTAAAGACATGAACAAAATAAACTATACTAATATATCTAATAGAGGAGACAATTTCACAATTCAAAACACACTGACAATGTCTTCTCGAATGGTGACAAAACATCTGCAACCAAATTGCCAAGCTCAGAGCTCAAACCAACAGCCTAACAATTTCACAAATCTAGAAAACAGATGCTGCTAGGATGTCCCCTTAACAAGATATTTGTAATCACCTGAGAAGTGGAACACACCCAGAGCTTTTCCAAGCGAGGACCCAATTGTTGGGGGCAATATACTGACTGCTTAGAGAGGGCTGTTAAGCACTGTGAAGCGGTATATAAGTCTAAGTGATATTGCTATAAGCAGTTCTCATGAGAATGAGTGATTGTGTGTTTCAATTCTGCATAATTTGATGATATTTCACTCCTACAACTATGAAAAACTCTGATGTATTTGCTTATTTTGTTTTAACTGCAGTTTGCTATGATGCCTGAATCTGGACATCTTAACTATAGGTACTGTAGATGAAAAATTCAGCCTGAGCTACATCAGAATCGCTGAGTTCATGTTATGAAATACTGCTTAGAGCCTCTGGGTTTATCAGTCTATATATCTAAATAAATAGGAACCTCGAATTGTAGGAGAAAAATGGCTGTTTGATGGGAGTTTTTAAGGTATCAGTGGAAATTTTTTGAGCACAAAGTCTGTTAAATAATAACACAGGAAATTATTAGAGACTGAACATAGAACAAATCTGAAAATTGCCAGAGGCATAGCTATTTCTCTATACTAACTGTTGGTGATATAATTCAGTTACAGGTATTAAACTCCATGCTGAGGTCAACCTGCCTCACTTCTTCCAATATTGCACTTCTACGAGTGCTCATTAATGTGTCTGCGGAATGGATTAGAACATCTGAAGATATATGTACAGAATAAAAGGTTTTAAGATCTAATGATAGCTTATTCATTATAATAAGACAAATATTCCCTGTCTCTCTCAATTTATGTCAGTAATGTGGAATTTATTGGATTTTAAATGAAAAAAGAAATACCAATAGTGCAAAACAATTTATTTTTGAGATTATAATAAAAGGTCTGGAGTTGTTGATTACATATGCTGGCTACAAATACATATAATTGTTAGTTACATGATAATGTATTTTAGATATGGTTGTTCATGGTAAGGTGTGCATTCTCTATCTATTTCTAAATGTCCAAGTTAGAAGTGGATCAGGGGAAAAAAATTTTTTTTAATTGGCTCAATACTTTTAGATATTGGAATTACATTATTCTGAAAGACTCCCCTATAGCTTACATGCATGTTAATGAATCTAACTCAAAATGAAACTCTTTTTATAACCCATTCCAGATCTGAAGAACTAGGCAGTTTACAATAAATGCAAGCAAAAAAAAAACAACAACACATATCACAATAATTACAGCCACCTACTGTCAGTCAACCGGGGCAAAAACGTTTGGAAAAGAGCTGCTTTAAACTGTTTTTCAACCATTAATACATTTGGGTTATTTCTTGGGTGAGGATATATCTAAAGCATAGACTATCACAGACATGTATCATTTTTCCCACAGCTCACTTTGAGACTACATGTATTGCTTATATACAAAAAATACAGAACAATTTTACAAGCTTATTCTTTAAGATTCTTCCCATTATTCATGTTGTCTTTTACTATTACAGACTATAGTAGCAAAGTATTGAGAAGATGCAAAACCTACTTCTTCAGGCCTCCCAAACTGAAACACTTCACATCTAGCAAGACAAAACAATGGCTTGGCCAACTCAACAGGATCTGCCTAGAAGAGTTCAACTCAATAGTGTAACCAAGCGACTTTATTTGTCAGATGCACAGAATATTTTTCATAATGCCCTATAGATACTGAGATTCACACTGAACCAGTCACTTTAAACAGGGTCACTATCTGGCCCAATCGTGACATGAGAAGAATGAAAAATACCTGAAAGGAAATAGCCTTTCATGCTTTCCTGCCAGTGTGACTCTTCCCAGGTAGTTGTGTATGCTGGAATGACAGAACTTTGAAATGGCCTCCAGTCATTTAATGAACCAGCCTTTATAGTTGTTAGATTTACTGAACATCCTGTTTTTCCTCTATTAGTTTTTCAAAAATAACTCAGTGAGGTGGATTTGATAGAGAGACAGTCAGTGGCCCAAGATTAATCAATGACATTTATGATTGAGAATCTTTCAGGTTTTAATACAGTAATTTAATCACCACACCACACTAATTAGAGTGTGAAAGGTTACTTTGGAATACCTACCTTTTTTGTTAGGGAGTCATCTGAATCAGAAGGCATTCTGGTTGATACATGAAACATTACTTCAACCATAGAGGTAGCAAAATATGGAGTGGTCAAACCAGTGCTTTTGTTTTTCTGAAGTCCTCCCATAAAACCACAATGATTTGTTAGGTTCACCTAAAATAAAAAGCCATTGTAACATAAAATGTCTGTATAATATAAAGTAGAGGTTTTTTTGGACTAGGTCTACAGGATACCAAATGAAGGGGGAGAAATATACATTTGTTCATTGCCATTAATATTTACTGATTCCTTTTGAAATCAAGACTATTGATCATTTGATAACAAATATTTTGGGTTCACAAAGCTAAGAACTGTTAGTCCAACCTAGTTAAATCTATATAAATAATTTCACTCTGCCACAGAATTATTCCTAGCACATGCTTTGAGTGGTAAAATGGCACACCTAGCACATGGACTCCCAAAAGTGAGCTGTTCTAATTAATCCCATCTACTGTTATTTCCAGTAGCAATTGGAATGGTCATTTTCAAGAATACTACAGGTAGTCCTCGACTTACAACAGTTCATTTACGGTCAGTTCAAAGTTATGTCACTGAAAAAAGTGACTTATGACTGTTTTTCACTGATGATTGTTGCGGTCTCCCCATGATCACATGATCAAAATTCAAAGCAACTGGCTCATATTTATGATGGTTGCATGTCCCAGGGTCATGTGAGCACCTTTTTACTTTCTGACAAGCAAAGTCAATGGGGAAGCCAGATTCACTTAACAACCATGTTACTAACTTAAAAACAGCAGTCATTCATTTATGGCAAGAAAGGTCATAAAATGGCGCAAAACTCACTTTATCAAGTGTTTCACTTAGCAACAGAAATTTCTGGCCGAATTGTGGTCTTAAGTTGAGGACTACCTGTACCACCTTCGTACTGGTGGTTTAACACTGATCTATACTATGACATTTCAGACAATTTTAATAGCCATCATTAGACTCAATGCAGTGGACACTGGAATTGCGAGTGGGAAAGATCTGTCTTTCAACAAGAACATTTCCTCTTAATAAATGGAGCTCTTCTAAAGAGCAATTTTAAACAAGTGCTAGCTAGGATCGATGTTGTTCCTACATGCAAAAGAAGCAGAGCTGGTCTTTCTATCACCAAACCTAGAACTTGCAATTTCACAAATATTGAAACATTTATGAAAATTTACAACATAATCTTCAGGTATTGTAAGAATAATTGTGAAACTAACATGTCCCTGTTCTTCCCACCATCCAAAGAGAACTTGGCTTTTAAGAAAATCACATGCATCACAAACTTCACTGATGTCTATTTTTTCTGCTGATAAAAAACTGTTGATATGACAAAAAAATCTGCTTCAGACAAATGATAGGAATGTTAGCCACCCTCTTATAAGTCCTATAAGCAGCTTGTGGAATAGAATGATAGTTATCAGACTGAAAGAATAACAGAATAACAGAGTTCGAAGGGACATTGGAGGTCTTGTAGTCCAACCCTCTGCCTAGGCAGGAAACCCTGCACCACTTCAGACAAATGGGTATCCAATATCTTCTTAAAAACTTTCAGTGTTGGAGCATTCACAACTTCTGGAGGCAAGTTGCTCCACTGATTAATTGTTCCAACTGTCAGGAAATTTCTCCTTAGTTCTAAGTTGCTTTTCTCCTTGATTAGTTTCCACCCATTGCTTCTTGTCCTGCCCTCAGGTGTTTTGGAAAATAGCTTGGCTCTTTCTTCTTTGTGGCAGCCTCTGAGATATTGGAACACTGCTATCATGTTACCCCTAGTCCTTCTTTTCATTAAACGAGACATTTAGCTCCCGCAACCATTCTTCGTATGTTTTAGCCTCCAGTCCCCTGATCATCTTTGTTTCTCTTCTCTGCACTCTTTCTAGAGTCTCCACACCTTTTTGCACTGTGGCGACCAAAACTGGATGCAGTATTCCAAGGACCCCCTCTCACAATTACTATTATTGAGCGAGGTACCACACATACTGTACCTCGCAAAGAAATCTCAAACTGTTTCTAATATGAATTCTTAAATAAATGCTGTTATTTAAAGCATCACAACATTTGAAAAAATAAATGAGTTGATTAGATTGGGATGAGATAGAAGTGTACCTCCCAACCAAGACCTGCTACAAAATCCTCATATGCTTGGCTTCCTCCAGTGTTAGTCAGGATGGAGTGTTTATCTTCTTGTCCCTCAGCAACATAAAATACTGCAATTTTGTGTGTCTCTCGGCTGTAAGACATATGATTGCAATTATGTAAGAATATCCTCTGACATCACTCATAGTGGATATATAGAAAGGCTAATATAATTTCCTTCATTCTGAAGGGGGTTGAAGGACATTTCAGCTTTTATTTATACATTTCTTTGCTTATTTATAGTCCTAAAGCAAGGATCATTGCCAAGGCATTTTTTTTTACATCTCTCTTCATAATATATAATCAAAATTATGTACTTTATCATACTATAGAAATACTACTTTTAATTATATAACATTTGTAACATTGCAAAAATAAGTTTCACAGTTTCTCAATTGGGGGGGGGGGATAATGTGAGAGGCCACATCTTTTAGCTTGGTTTCTAAAGACCGAGTGGCTGTGGCTGCCGGCGTCCCGATATAGCCAGCTGGTGCCATCGCTGACTATTGGGGGCGAGACATTGGCCCCCACAGAGAGGGCTCGCAACTTGGGCATCCTCCTGGACGCACGGCTGTCTTTAGAAGAGCACATGACGGCTGTGGCCAGGGGGGCTTTTTATCAGGTTCGCCTGATACGCTAGTTGCGTCCCTTTCTGGATGCCCTACGCACAGTCACTCACACTCTCGTGACTTCCCGCCTGGACTACTGCAATGCTCTCTACATGGGGCTCCCCTTGGGGTGCACCTGGAGGCTCCAACTGGTCCAGAATGCGGCCGCGCGGGGAATTATGGGAGCGACGTGGCGCTCCCATGTGACACCTCTCCTGCGCGAGCTGCACTGGCTCCCGGTGGTCTTCCGGGTGCGCTTCAAGGTGTTGGTGACCACCTTTAAAGCGCTCCATGGCTTAGGGCCTGGGTATTTGCGAGACCGCCTTCTGCCGTCAATAGCCTCCCACCGGCCAGTATGCTCGCACAGAGAGGGCCTCCTCTGGGTGCCGTCGGCCAGACAGTGTCGGCTAGCGACCCCCAGGGGGAGAGCCTTCTCTGTGGCGGCGCCCGCCCTCTGGAATGACCTACCTCCGGAGATACGCAGGATATCAGACCTCCGGACTTTTCGTCGGGCCCTTAAAACCCATTTATTCCATCTAGCTGGGCTGGCTTGATCCCATCCTCTGTTTTATATTGAAATTGATTTTAAATTGGACTGTTTTAATTGTCGGCCGAAAATATTTAATATTTTTAATTGGTTTTAATTTTTGTACATCATGTTTTATTCTGGCTGTTCACCGCCCTGAGTCCGCAAGGAGAAGGGCGGTTTATAAATTGAAACAAATAAAATAAATAAATAAATAAATAAATAAATAAATAAATAAATAAATGTTTCAAATCAGACATTTTTGCTACTATATCTTGAAACAGATCAATGTTAAAATTCATAGGCACAGAAGAATGTAATTCAGCAATTTGAACACATAATGCACTCATGCAAACAAGTTTTTTTCCCCAAACAGCAACATAATCTGGCACTCTCCAATATTTTCTCCTGAAATAGCTGAAAATAATCTTTAAATTTGCTTTAGTTGGAAGGTAAAGACACACGTATATTAGCAATATTTTCACAAGTTATGAAGTTACAAATTTCTTTCATTACGATTAGTCATAAGCTTAAAGACCCCATACAGTTCATAAAAACTGGCCTTGTGGCCAGTAAAGAAATACAGTTCTCAAGTTGAAATAAAGCTCTGAAATATGATCTTTTTTTAAAAAATGAATGATTTACATGTAGCCCTTGATTAATGCCTGTAATTGATTCTGACAATTAAGGTTGTAAGTCATGATGGTCTTAAAGCACTCATCATGTGACAGACCTGATTTTATTATCTCTTTATTCAGTGGTCGTTAAGCAAACCCACTATGGGCCAGTTTTTGCTGGCAACTGGAAGTGAAAGCTAGTTTCTGTCAAAAGTATTGTAAATTGCAATCATGTGACACACTGCAAATGGTTATAAATTAGGCCAGTTGCTGAGTGCCCAACATGCAGTTATACGATGGAGGGGTGGGGCGATGTTGAAATCAGATTGTAAGTAGCTTTAAGGGATCCATCTTAACTCTGAATGGCTACTAAATGACCGGTTATTAGTCAAGGACTACCTGTAAGCTGACAAAAATACTCTGTCCATACTTCATATCTAGTCACTTCCATTTTTATTAAAGCACTAAAGGCTTAAACAATGATTCAGTTCAAATGTTAAGAATTAATATTAGCTGTTTTATGTTTTTAGAACATAAGAGTTCTAATAAATTAAATAAGATTGTATTAACTCAAAACTACAGGCACTGGAAGATTAGTGCTAAAGACAATTACTAAAAGGCAAATCTTTTAGTACATTTTTAAAATAAAAATGTCTATTGTCACAGAAATAGGTAGAACTTATAACAACTTGAAATCTACACTATTTAAAAAATAATTACACTGAAGTGCAATTTAAAAAAGGAAATTATTACCACACTTAAAGATTGCTTATAGCAGATAACTTGCCATTGTCTTGAATCCAAATTTCGGAGTTCTCGAAGTAGTTTTTCATTTTTTTTCAGAAGATGAAAGCTTCTCCTACGTAAAGAAATTTAATAAAAATGTTTTCATTTTTATTATCTGTGCAGAATGACAGATATAGCAAACAATGACACCTTTTCATTTCTATTTATTATTATCTCCTACAGTTTTCTTGCCTTTTGAAAAACCTTTTCACATAAAAATGAAAAGATCTTTGTTTACAGATACACACACGTTAACCTGGTGGCCTGAACAACATTCCCCTTGGAGCACATAAAGCAATAAACCAAACTGGCTCTCAAATTAGGACTAGAGACTTGAGAACATTAGAAGGCATCTAGGAAGGCATTTGTGAGAAGTAGATTAATACATTATGGTATATATTTAGCTGTTCTTCTTCTGTAATGTGTCATAATGCAAACAAAACACCACCACTATCCTCCTATAGTTGTATAGTGATTTAAATTATATACACTCATGGCTAAGAAAATCTTAATACAGAAGTTAGAGGACATTTTTATTTAATTTCATTACAACCTTTTCTTGTTTAGCAACTGCAATTTGTTCCAGTGACTTCGTTGCTAAACAAAAAGGTTGCTAAGTGAATATGTGACAGAGAGAGGTGCTCTGAAGATCACTAGTTGCTGCTGTCTCATTCATATAATGTTCTCTTTACACAGCACCCAATGCCTGACAAGAGTTTTTCCTCTTTTTTTGCCTCCTCTCAGGGTGGAGAGATTGCTTAAACAAGCTCTCTCTTCCTGAGCTGCTTTTCTTGGTAGCATTGCACTTCCCTAAAAAGTGCTAGTGACAGGTTAAGAACTCTGTAACATTAATTAGTTCACTAGAAACTTTCTGTCCAGCTTGTCTGCTGCCTGAAATTGACCAAACCAAAAGTTTCACCTTGAAGATTTTTTTTAGACCCAAAAAATTTGGCTGTAAATTTACACATTGATTTTTATTACTGTTTATTACTATTGTATTTGCAAATGGTTGCTAACCGAGATAGTTGCTAACTGAAAAGTGGCTGTCCTGGAAGGAGAAGATATATTCTGCTATTGTTTTTCGTAGTAGCATGTATGTCACTTAAAATCTCTCTCTGTTCTGGAAAAGACCAAATTATGTCGATTTTAAGAGCAAGTAATATTATCATTTTACCTTTTATCCCAAGAATTCATTCCAAGAATACTAAGGAGTAACCTGCAATAGTAAAATGCCGAATAGGGCTTTTGTGGAATTGGTTCATCCTGCTCCATAGCCTTCATATTTAAGTCACTGAAGTGCTTTTCAATAAAATCTCTCTCTTCAGTGTCCTGTTTAAGGATTGCATTGATTACATCATTTTCCTGCTTCTCTGACACACAGATAGGTTGAAGAGCAGGTATATTGAGAGACACACCTGTCCTCTGTAAACACTCAGGACTAGTGATTCCCACATATTGCAAGAGCTCATCAAGGGCATCTTCTTCATCCTTTATTGTATCCCAGGTTGGCACAGTGTCTCTAAGTCTTCTTTTTAGTGGCAGAGTAATTCCATCCTTTACATACATTTCTTCTGTATATGCAGGAGGTTCTGAGGCATTTTCTGATTTCTCTTGATGGGGCAGTGAAAGCATAAACGTGGTTGGTTCACTTAAGCCACATAGAGGGGGAGGCCCATACATGATGGCAGAATCCCAAGAATATTTCCCAGACAGATCCCGCACTATAATTCGGACGTTTGAATTGGCTGAGACAAGTCCAGCAGATAAACCCCCTCCAGGCATGTTCTCTTCGGCTCTTATCTGTATACAGGAAACTAACGTGGTATTATTTAATACAAAGAACTGGAGATTGGGGTTCTCAAAAAGCTCAGGAGAAAGTTCAAGGTTCTCGCAGAAAGGATTGTCATTATTTTCACATACTTGACTTGTTAGCATAGCAGGCCCCCCACTCATTGGATAATGGCCTAAGTGGTTTACCAGATGAGCTATCACAGTACGAGCTGCCACAGAGATCAGTCCTTGTTGCATATGAGATTTTACTGAAAAACACACAAACAAAATTCAATACTTTAGGTTACACCCATAGCATTAAAAATGTAATTTCTATCTGTTTAAATGTTAAGGGACTCTGAAGAGATGCAGTATGACCTGCATGATACCATATTTATAATGTGCTGTAAGAAAAATACTGTTAACTACGGATAATATGCATTTCAATTAAAATAAAAGCAATTATTAAATGATAACATTAAAAAAGCAAATTTACAGAGAATACAGATTTAAAGATACAAATAACTGTAAAACTATTTTAACACTTCAATAGCATAGAGAAATGAAAAATATGAATAGAAGCTATTAGCTTTCCTTCTTGAAAAGGAGAAGGCCACTGTGGAGATTATGGCAAATACAGAATGAAGACAGAAGAATCAAACATTGTCAGCACGTTACGAAGGAAACTGATATTTCACAGCTGAAATGATACTGAGAGATATTTTCTCACAGACAACACTATTTTAGAAAAATTATGACTGTTAACAGTTCTAATAAATTAATTTTATTTTTATGTTATATATATATATATATATATATATATATGTTTAAAAATAATTAACAATGGAAATATTTACAAAGAAAAGTGCTTGTTTTCAAGAAAAGAAAACAGAAAAGAAATAATTACAATCCTGACGTTAGATTGAAATCTGAAATCCTGAATATATTTTGTTGGGAGTAATTTTTACTGAATTTACCAAAGACACTAAATAAATATATATAGATTTATACTATTATTCATTAGAAGACTTTACTATTTTTTCTACTGAAGCTAGTTAATTATAATGCTTTGAATTAATATTCAAAAAGTTGATTGGAATGATAGCCAGCTGTGAATTAACTGCAATATTATTAATATATTAAAAACAATAATTCTTCTAATCTTATTTTCTAATAAGCACAAATCTTTATGCTAAAGTAGGCTTGCATATTCCCGAAGCCTGAAGCTATAGAACAATCCAAATGGTGTCTTCATTTAGATTTGAAAACGAACAGGCAGATATTCAAAAACACGACTCTTTAATTTAATTTTATTACAGATTTTAGAAAAGCTGTTTTCAAGGCAGAAAACTAGCACCTGGCAACTATAGGCCTCAAGCCATTAAATAAATACAGATACACAGAGAGAAAGAGATATACAGATACCCTCAGGTTTAGATTTTATGTTTTTTTTCTTGACTATGAGATTCTTAGTGGGAAGAATGATTGACATCTGTGTGCAGAGTTATTGTAAAAGATGAGTCTAGTGCCATAATGTGTGTCCAAACTTGGTTCTTCCAATCCTCACAGAGCCTTTTTCTTTTAGTACAATTTATAGAGCATATTTTGTGTTGTAACTAATTCATTATCTGCTGACACTTAACGGCAGTTGCCTCATATTGGAACCAGCTCTTGACCTGTAGTTCCCTCTTTTTCATTAATATTAATTCTGAGAGCTTGACATATTTATGAAGCTATGGATCTCAACATTGTACTGAATGGTTTTATAGAGTTCTTAATATTTCCCTATAGAGCAGGGATGTCAAACTCATATCGTTACATTGGCATTATGTGATGTATCGGGACTTTTTTTCCTTTCGCTAAACCGAGTGTCGGCGTGGCCAGTGCGTGACGCATCCGGCCCGTGGGTCTGGAGTTTGACAGCCCTGTTATAGCATGTAAACATTCTGAAGCAACACAAGCTTCAAACAAAGCTTTATTTAATATACTTCCTAGTTTTTCTGGAAAAAAATAACTTAAATCTGAAAGTAATGTATCTTTTTTGGAGAATAATAATATTGTGTTCAAGATAACTTATTTTTGTAGGCCAATAATAGCAACATTTCTTTCTGACATAAACAAATTAGAATCATACCAAGTCTTAAAATAAAAGGGGAATCTTAGGAAGTAAGAAGAAAGACAATCAAAGAATTATGCTAACACTGTTGTGTCCAAAATATAATTTAGATCATGCTTTTTGATATGAACTCATTCTGATTTCATATCTTTTAGAATTGTAGGCTGCTGTGGAAAATGAAAAATACTGAAATTTTAATATTATTAGGAGTACCAAAGTTGACAAAATAGTTGCTACATATTCTGGTCAGGATTGCCAGGGATCTTTTTAAAATAGGTTATTAACTTAACTAAGACAATATAATGGAAGGAAAAAAAATCTCATTTAGCATTTTAAAAAATACCCAGGACTTACTCCTGTGTGGAAATGCACAAATAAAGGACAGCAATGCTGGTGTTTTCTCCAATAGATACTAATTTAAGAAGAGGCGGAGGGAACTATTCAAGGTTGTCTTTTCAAATAGGCAGATTAAACAAATCACAGAGTATTTGCTGTGAACCCATAATTACACATTATTACAGCATACAAAAGCAGTAAGGCACAAAAACCGGCTGCAATTCTTTACACTTGCAATGTAACATGTAGAGGAAATTAATCTTGGCAACTAGTTTAAATATTAGCTTTGCATAATATGTATAGGTGAAACTGTAATTAGGAGGGAATGAATCCTTCGGTGCTGCTTTCATTCTGACCCTGCAGATGATTACTCTTCACTAATAAGACCACAGCCATTTGACAAAAAGCCAACTACAGTAGCTTGCTTCACTGCTCAGTAAATTTAATAATTACCGTTCCTCCTGCCAATAGTTCTCAAATCAGATTTGTTCAATCCAATACTGAGCTTATTAGAGGACAGCTCTGTGTTCAGAATTCTTTGGCCAAAAAAGTACTTGAAAATGATGAAGCATGCCTTAGACAAGGGCACAATGATTAGCCATTTTCTCCACATAAAAAAAAACAGCACGGAGTCACTACAGACCACAAAATCACCTGCTGTTAGCACACAGCTGTTACAAAAAGGTTCTGTATTTATCTAGTCCTTAATACCTTTAAGGAAGCCTAAAGGGAACAGCTTAATATTGGAAGAGAATGATCCTACACAGAATATTTAGCCTCAGTATGAAAGCCCATGTCTCCCAAATTTCTTTTCACTAGTACCATTTGATATTTTATATAAGAAAAAAAAATCTAAATTAAAATTATCTGAACTATTAATTCAAGGTATTTAATTTTTAGAGAAAAAAAAAGTTTGAAAAAAGAAGTTCATAAGCATGAAGCAAATTTTAAGAAATACAAAATAGTGCATACTAAATTAAACATATTATACCTGATTGCTTGCTAAATAACATATGTAAATGTTTGCTATCAATAAAATTAAAAAAAATGTTTAACTTGTTTACTGGGGTAGAGAAAAATCTGTTATGAAGTTGATGCATGTTGTAAAGACATACTTATTGTACCAAAAGGAGTTGTAATTACTCAAACTTATATTAATATATTCAATGCTTATTGACGCTATCTATAATCTATAATTGAACTATTAGAATGTAATTTAAGAACTCATACTCGAGACTAATACTTCAATATTAGAAAATTTATGATACTTGATCAAAAAAGGAAGCTAATTAAAGCAAACAAACCTTCTGTGACTGGTTGGAGTTTGGAAGACCGTTCTGAATCAGGTGAATGGAGTGGTTCTGGTTCTTTTAAATTTTCCAAATGCATAAAAGGATCATAATCCAAAGATGCTAAATCAGACAGGCTCATTGGAAAATACTTCAGGTTACTAAAGCACTGAGATCCATAGACACACCCATGAAGAACCTTAAAAAAAAAAACCAAAATGTACTAAAATCTATGTATATAAGTATGAAAGACTAAAATGAAGCCAGATTGCTTCTCAGAAGGTTAACATAAAGTCCACCCAGGATACACAGGTTTCTTAAGTGTGTGATATAACTACATTTATACCAAAGAGTACATAATTTTATTTGTCAAAGTAAAAGATGATGAAAATCATTTCATATTATTCTGATCTGTAACTGTTCGCATGATATGTGATTATTATTTAATGTATCCATTATTGTATTCATATTCTGCTTTTCCTTTCATGCAGTACATGAGGGTCACTTCCCATTTTGTTCCTGTAATTGTAACTGCATGAGGTATATTGGTCTAAGAGAGAAAGAGAAAGATATTTTGAGTTAATCCACTGAAGTTAGTATGTCAGTGAGTGACTTCAACTGGATCTCTCTCCAATCCAAACTGACTGTCACACTCCTATCCAAGAGTAGCCTTCTAAAATGAACTGCTACTGAATGTGGCTGGGTACTGAAGAATCTTGTTACTGGTAATTTAGAGTACTGTTTTGATTTTTTAGGATTTTTCAGTTTGGAAAATCATTGCTGTTAAAAAAATAAACAAATCCCCAATGTTTTTATCTAGATTGAGATTTCATCTGAGACTGATATTTGAGTCTACCTCCCCACAGAGCTATCAGTGAAAACACCCCTTTAACTGTGGTACATTAGCCAGATGGGATGGGCATGTTCCTAATGCCTTCCCCTATTGTTATCTGATGAGAGCACACCTTTATTATTGCATCCTCTGCCATATGAAACACTCTATACACACATACAGCTGAAGTTCAGTAGGTCTATACCTTCTGAGCCTTCTATAAAGTACTGAAGTGCTTTTCCATGAAGCATTAGGATAAGATTAGATAACTGCAGATTAGAAGGCTGGCTTGGCACCAGGTTTTTGTTGTTTGTAATTTTTTACTGTGTTTAGTTTTATAGTTTTAATATGGCTTTATATGCTGTTTTAACTTTTGATTGGGAGCCACTCAGAGTTGGTTAGAAAATGGGCGGCTATATAAATGTTTTAAAATACATAAAAAGGTTTATAAATGGCCATATTCTGCTTGGGTCCATGCAAAGACCTTTCAGGTTTCCAAATTTTTTTCAATCTGTCCTAATATTTAATATTGTTTTATTCTGTTAGCATTAGTTCTTTATTTTTATTTAAAAAACTGTAAGGTTTCAAAATAATTTATTTTATAATTTATTTCTGTTTTCACTGTATTTTTGAACTTTTAATATATTATTTCTATTCCGAGAATAGTCCAAAGTACACTGTGATTAGAAATGTCCATCTATGCTCAGATTTTGTCTTGTCAGGGAATCGAGAAGGTTCTCCAATTATTTCTGCTGGTTTCTCTTCCCAACAGGCACAGCTGTTAAATCCTGATGGTTCTGTTCATATATGTTTTATATGAATCAGGTATTTTGCCTTTTTCCTTTCATAAGACAGATTCTTTGACTTATACAACCAGTAAACAAGCTTCAGACAAAACCATTTGGATCTGTTAGCTGTAACAGTGGAAGTGAATGAAACAGGGTGCAACATACTTCTCCTTCACTGAGAAGTATGTTACACTTCTCAAACTTGTTCAGGGTTCTTACAATTCTGAAAAAATACACATGAAAATAACTCTTCTATTTTTGTTCAGTTTTGCTTCTTCTCTTATTTGCAAAAAGAAAAAGTTAAAAAAAATTCAAAGACAAAATTTTCATAAGACCAAACTAAAAGTAAAAGGAGTAGGCAATACCTTATATATGTAATTAAGAACAGATTTTTCAGTTTTATCATTTTCAAATGCTGCAGGATGAATTGGCTGTAATAATGTCCGCAGTGGCAATGCCATGGTCCAGTCCAACAAACAAAGAAGTAGAGATACCACCAGCTGTAATAGAAATATTACTAAATTACAGAAAATCATGAAGGATAATTTATTTGCATTGCTTTTCCATGGTTCCTTTTTAACTGTAGCTTCAACAGGAATCCATATGAGAAGCACTTTGTAGTTCAATATGCATTATGCCAACAGTTTGTTAGCAGAAATACAGAAACAAATAAATAAATCTTGATCTTACTAAAAGAGAATGTCTTTTTAGTTTCAGTAGGAGAGTTAAACCCAACAGAACTTCAAAGAAACATAATTATAGATGGACTATATTTGTAACCAATGTATAGCAGAATGATTAAGCAAAATGTTCTTATAAAAAGATATAAAAAAGCAAAGTAGACATGTAATCATTTATGGTACACGTTCTCAGCAATTATTGAAATTCTAATTTTTAAAATTTTACTATTATGGATAAAAAACATTAAACAGCTTTAGCATTCTAAGAAAGCAAACACAGGAGAAACCCTAAAACTATGTGCCATTTCTGAACCATTTCACCATTTTTCCTGGTTTATTGAGGAAATTGTCTGATATGCTATTTTGTCCAATATGCTGCATTTGACTGAGCTGGATTCCTGGAGTCACATTCGAACATTAATAGCAGTGCCAATACACCACTTTTCTCTCTCACTGCCTTAAACTCCTCGAGATAAAATCTAACATAAATAAATAAATAAATAAATAAATAAATTTATAGAAGAAGATGTTCTGGCTATATAAGAATCTATAAGGGGAAAGATCACTTGCCAAAAAAGACTCTTTCTATGTTCTCACAAACTAGCAGATCACACCTATTCCATGGATAGAAACAGACTTTCTTTTGAAGACTGCAAGCTTTGGATCCAGATAACGGTGCTACTTTTGTATGAAACTAAAACATAAAAAGGACCTATATCACAAAAAAGAATTTGTTTCACATTAAAGACCCTTGCTGAATCAGTTACTGATCGACAATTGAACCTGCTGTAAAATAACTTTGTAGTTAGTGGAAGATAAACCTAGCAAGAAAAATAGAATAAAATAAAAGATTTCTCTTCTCTAGAATGTGTTGGACAGAAATTGGGAAGCACAATTTTGTACTTCTAGCTAGAAGAGAGAGTTTACAATTTCTTCCTGTCCTTTTGAGGAAACCCTTTCCATTCATCCACTTGTGCTGATTTCAGTTCAGTTGTTATATCTCTTCTCTTGCTGTGTGTGTTCAAAACAAACTTGTAATTGCTAAAATGCATAGAAATGGAAGAACAATATTTAATGGATAATGTAATGCAGTGATGTAACTTGCATCCTGAATCTTGGGTCACTTGGTTTCTTAGATATATTTTTCTCTTCTTTCCAAATAGGATGGGATTGCTGGGTCTATTTTATAGTGATCAGAAAGAGAAGCCCAACTACTGTGAGCTGAAAGGAAAGGGATAGATGATAGCAGTGTTCTCAGGGTGAACTGGTGTAACGATTTATAGCACTTTTTGTTACACAGCATGACCAAAGACTGTGTCTATGTTGCACATATCTATTTTATAATATTTCACAAAGGTCAATAACTCTGCAGCCTTATACACTTCTATTAACAGTATTCCAGTTAATAATGCTGTTATTCCAGTTAATAATGCTGTTATTCCAGTTAATAATGCTGTTGACATGGCCACCCCGAATTTACAGAATGTGTTCTGAAATCAGAAGAAGGCTTACTATATTCTGTAATAATTTGATGACTGCAGATGATGAATCTTGACTTTGATGATTTCTTGTTTAGTAAAAGATAAATAAATAATTGACCTTTTGCTCTTCTAATGTACATTTGAGTTTGGGTGACTTTGGGCCAGTCCTTGTCTTTTAGCCCAACCTACCTCACAAGGTTCTAATTTCAGGAAGAACAGCATGCGGGAGCATTATTGAGGTATAGTGCCTTGAGCTGACTGAATAAAAAAATAATAGGAGGATAAAAAACTGTAAATAAGTGAGTGAAATGGAATTAGTGGAGGTGAGAGCAGGAATGTGTCCATGAGGAAGCAACACAAAGGAGGAAGGGACCTAAGCTCCTTGTCCATCCAGGAACAATGGAGCCAAAGCCTACATATGTAATTTGCACATATACTTATGGTTTCATTTATAACCCAAACTATCTGTACTTCTTCAATTTTGCATTGTCATAAACATACATTGCAATAGAGTAACATAAAAAAAAATCTGCTTACCCTTTTATCTTGCTCATAAGAAGAAGCTTCTGTACTGGGCAAGAGATGAGTGATGGTAGCTATCAATATCTATGGATAATAAAACATATTTTTAAAAAGAAATTAGACTACCAATGACCTGTTGGGTTATCCTTTCAGAAATATTTCTTTAACTGATACCCCAATGCCTTCAACAATGACTAACCTCTAGTGTACTATCTTCAGTAGAACAGCTGGGATACATTTAGGGATGTTTGGAAAATAGCAGATGTTGAACTGTATAACACAAGGGTCTGCAACCTTAAACACTCCAAGAGCCATTTGGACCTGTTTTCCACAGAAAACACTGGGAGCCACAAAACCCTTCCTGTGCCTGACTATTTCTTGAGCTGCCACAAAACTAGCATATGTAGTTGAATTAAACCTTCTGTTTTCTTCTGAAGCTTTTCTTTTTTGGATTTATCCATAGTTGGCCTACCAAGGGTTGAAAACCTCAATAAATCATGTGCTGGTGGATGTTGCACATTGGTGGTTGTGACACATATTTTGAGTGACAGGGAGCCGCAGCAGAGGGGTGAAAGAGCCACATGCGGCTCCAGAGACACAGGTTGCTGACCCCTGGTATAGCACAGCACAAACACCAGCAGAGGAAATGTTTTATGATATTTTGTTTTAACTGTTTTATGATAATGTTTATGTCATGAAATGTTTTATAACATTTGCCAAATTTCCTTTCCACTGGAATCATGGGTACCAGATTTTGGACACATTCTGTAAGTTAGCCTGGTTGAGGTACAGATAAACCTTGACTTATGACCAAGACTGAATCCAAGATTTTTGTTGCTGAGAAATTGGTTAAGTGAGTTTTGCCCCATTTTACAATTTTTCTTGCCATATTTGTTAAATGAATCACTGTACTTGTTTAGTTACCAATATAGTTGTTGGTGAATCTGGCTTCCCCATTGATTTTGCTTATCAGAAGTTCACAAAAGGAGATCACATCACCCTAGGACACTGCAACCATCATAAATATGAGTCAGCTGTCAAACAGCTGCATTTTGAACATGGGCGCTGCAATGGTCATTAGTGTGAAAAATGGTCACAAGTCACTTTTTTTAGTGTAGTTGTAACTTCAAACAGTCACTAAATGAACTGTTATAAGTTGAAGATTATCTTGGTTCAAAAATTAATTGCCTATGATGCACCATTTTGCTTAAAGGAGAGTTTTAATAATACATACTGTAGGTCTATCTTTCTAAGCTTAATGTTTTTCTGAAGAAGAAAATTGATGCTGTTTTTATTTTTGCATATTGTATGTGCAACTGCCTGTCTGGTGAATAAAATTTGTGTTGTATGGAGATAGCTTATGTAGTGTTTAAGTCACATAGATACTTGTTTATAAATTAATTATTGTATATTTAATTTTTCTATGCAGTTTTAATTTAGCATTGTTAATACAAAACAGCTATTTCATTCTATATAATCACTGTGAGCTTACTTAGCAATTATTTAACATCTTCAAAGTCTTAGGTTATTGTTTGGAAGCTGCTTATGAAACTGAATAATGTCAAAATATCAGTATTCAAGAATTACTGTTATTAGTTCTGTAAAAATTGATATTAATTACATTTACCCAGAAGTCAGTCACCTTGATTCAGTGTGAGTCAGTGTAATGTATTTTAAAATATGTGCTTTGTACTGGTGTACCGTATTTTCCGGCATATAAGACGACTTTCTAACACACAAAAATCTTCTCAAAAGTTGGGGGTCGTCTTATACGCCGGGTGTTGGTCTCCTGTAACCAGGCAGAGCAGCCCGAAAGGCTTTGACGAGCCTTAAATGGCTCTAAGGAGCCAAGCTGAATTGCCGGCTGAGTTGCCGCTAATCAACTGAGTTACACGCAAGCCCCCTGTAAAAGGAAAAAACTTTCCTTTTACACAACGCTGGCCATCCCAGCTGAGATTAGCAGGCAACTCAGCTGGGATCACCAGAGCTTGGATGGCCAAGCGCTGTGTAAAAGGGAAAAACTTTTCTTTTACACAACGCTGGCCATCCCAGCTAATTTTTGCCTGCTAATTGCTCCGTAGCAAAAATCCCCCCCCCACCTCCAGCTTGCTTACCTTAGCTGCTAGCCGCAACGCTTGCCTTGCCTTGCCTGCAATCCATTGCATCAGCAAGCAACTAAATCTCCCTGCCTGCTTGATTGCAGGCAGGGAGATTTAGTTGCTTGCTGATGCAAGCAACTTGTGGACTTCAACTCCCAGAATTACTCAGCCAGCAAAGCAAAGCTGGCTGAGGAATTCTGGGAGTTGAAGTCTACAAGTCTTAAAGTTGCCAAGGTTGGAGACCCCTGTTCTATTGGGTAAGTTTTTTCCCCCCTTTGGGAGCTTTAAAAAAATAGTTAATGGGGGGTTTTTTAGTTGTTCTTTTTTAGACCTAGCCATTTAAAGGCTAGGTCTAAGTTTTAGGCTAGGAAGTTTTAAATTTAGCTTTCATATAAAAATAAAAATAAAAATAAAAAAAAATAAAAATAAATAAAATGTGTGCAACTTTCTGAGATTTAATGTGTTTCTGTAGTGTTTCACTCTAACTACACAAACACACAAAATCTCACAAAGCTGTATGTGGAATTTTGTGTGTGTAAACCCACAATGTAAAAGTTGTTTTTTTGGGCTTTTTGTGGCTGTGTGAGGTTCCTGCTTATTGCAGGGGCCATTTTGGGTCTAGCACAGCTGCTTTTACATTGTGGGTGAGCCAGTTGATGTTTTTTAATTTTTATTTGGTGTGCGTTGGAAGAGGGGTCGTCTTATACAGCAAGTATAGCCCAAACCCTATATTTTTACAGGAAAAGTTGGGGGTCGTCTTATACGCCCAGTCGTCTTATACGCCGGAAAATATGGTATATTAAAAGCTTTTACTGTTATGGGAAAATATTGAAATGACATTGAAAGATATTAAATATTCTTCATATACTTCATATTAAACATTAAAATGTTCTTCCTATTTTTTTTCATTACTTCCGATCAATTTTTTTTTTTTGTTTTATTTACAATTGTGACACTGCCTTTTGCTTCTCTTATGGAAGAGTTTGAACATCTCAGGTATCTTATTGTAAATGACCACAACTAATTGGTTAATTTTAAATGAATCTTAAACTTTTATCCATATATCTATTACTAACATACCATTCTTCCTCATAGTATCAATATTTTTAATGAGAAATATGCATTTTTACCGTTGTGAGCCTCCCTGAGTCCTTGGAGATAAGGCGGCATATAAATTGCATTATAAATAAAATAAATTTGAACTGGCATTCTTGACCAATATGTGTATTGGTAATGAACAATTCGAATGAAAACATACAATATTCCATAAACTGTGAATTTCAATATTACACTGTGAAATTTGCATGGCACATGTACCATTCGCCACTCTGAAAATATTTTACTAAATATTATTATATGAAAACCTATGTTGAAATATGTCTTTTGCTTTTACTTACTTGAATTATTTTTAATGGTGAATCAGACTGGTACAATTGTAGCCTGTGTACGTAATGAACCAGCATATTAAGCATATTGCAAGCCACATGTGCAACTGTTTTATTTGGAAACTATAAAAAAAAACATAAAAAGAACATTACTGAATGCATTATAGTAATGTAGCAGAGTAACATTTTTTTTTATTTTTACCCCACCTTCATTAGTTTTATAAATAATTCCAGGTAGTGAACATACCTAATACTAATCCTTCCTCCTTTCCCCACAATAATTCTGTGAGGTAAGTGGGAGGGGTTGACAGAGAATGACTGGCCTAAAATCAGCTAGCTTTCATGCTTAAGGCAGCTTTCATGGTCTTCTAATTTCTAGCCTAGTGCCTTAATCACTAGACAAAAATGGTTCATTTCATTACTATTTTATGTTTGAGAGGAAAAATATACATTCAGAGTAAAAAAAAAGTGCTCAGGTAAGAATCAAACTTATTCTCCAATTCTTGAATAGCTTTAAACCAGAAATTAATTGTCTATGAGTCTAAGATAGATGAACCCAAAGAATACAAATAATATAATGTAAGCAAACTCTAAAACACCTAAGATTTATGCAGATTGAGAAAAGATTTATTTATGTTAATAAGGATATGTTCTTAAAAGAAAAGTTCCATACCCCTGATATATAGAAGAAAAAAATTTAGCTAATGAAAACATTTAAATAGAACAGAACAGAACAGAACAGAACGAGCTGTGATGGCACAGTATTAGGATGCAGTATTGCATGCTAATTCTGACTGCTGGCAGTTAGTTTCTCACTGGCTCAAGGTTGACTTAGCTTTCCATCCTTCTGAGGTCAGTAAAATGAGGACCCAGATTGTTTGGGGTAATTTTCTGACTCTGTAAACCACATAGAGAGGGCTGTAATGCACTGTGAAGTGGTATGTAAGTCTAAGTGCTATTGAAAAAAGGATAGGATAGGATAGGATAGGATAGGATACAATAGGATAGGATATCAATTCTTTACTGGCCAAGTGTGATTGGATACACAAGGAATTTGTCTCTGGTGCATAAGTACTCAGTGCACATACAAATGTAAATAAATAATAAATGACAAAATATCTAAAATAAATGTTACTATAATGCACAATAACAAAAGTAAATATATATAAAAGATCACAGTGGTTTCTACAATGCAATAATTATAATGGGACGTACATGAATTTGGATTACTGTAATTCATTCTACTCATGGTTTTCCTTAAAGACTCTGTAAACTCCAACTGGAGCAAAATACAATAGTCCATTATGCTGTTGGCAGTGGTGGGATTCAATTTTTTAACAACCACTTCTGTGGGTGTGGCTTATTATGGTGGGCTTGGCTTGGAGGTCACATGACTGGGTGGGCATGGCTAGCTGGTCATGTGACCGGGTGGCCATGGCTATGTGTATAGGGACTACTCAGAGGGCTGAGAAAGTCATTTCTGACCAGTCCTTGCGCTTTTGACTGGTCCTCACACTTATGCCCCTCCTCACATTTATGCCTGTGCAGCATTCTTAACAGCCATGTCACTCATTTCACAACTGCTTCTCTTCACCATGGTGACAAGATAGGCAAAACCGTAAAATGTGAGGAGAGTCATAAGTGCGAGGACTGGTCAAAAGTGCGAGGACCAATCAAAAATAACTTTTTCAGTCCTCTGAGTAGTTCATATGCACAAAATAACTACCTAGAAGGCTGAAAAAAGTGATTTCTGACAGGTCCTCACACTTATGACTGGTCATCATTTATGCCCGTTGCAGCATTCTTAACAACCGTGTGGCTCATTTCACAGCTGCGGTGCTTTATGTGACTGGGTGGGTGTGGCCAGGTGGTCATGTGGCATCCCTTCTTTGCCCTAATGACAGTTTGCTGCAATGGTCATAAGTGTGAAAAATGGTCATAAGTCACTTTTTCCAGTGTCATTGTAACTGTTGTAAATCAAGGATTACCTGTACAAAAATACAAAAAGCTTCTTTGCTTGCAAAAAGGTGCCCTAAATACCAATCATTAGATTAGAAATACCTGCAAGCTGGAGTTACAAATCAGGGAGGGTGCCAGAGCACCTTGAGGAATTAAAATAGTTAAAATCCAGTGATAACTATCAGCAGCCAACTCTTGCTCATAAAGTGAAACCCTTTAGCAGAGAGGTCATTTAAGATCTCCAGAATGAAGCAAAGGAGCAAGCAGAATATCTGTGGCTTGTTAAACCAATTACCAGAACAAGAAGACACAGAACTAGTCAGATTTCCGAAGCTACTTTTTTTCAGGAACAGAGATTAACATTTTTCCTTCCAAACAAAGCTGAATAGGGAAAATTATCCCATCACTAAACACAGGATTAAACATCACCAAGCACAGAATTAAACTTCACCAAAAACCAGTTTTAGACCAAAAGTCAGAGAGGGTATGTAAACTCATGTTTGAATGTCAATCTTTCTAACTAGACAAGAAGCCTTGCTGAATGTCACTCATCTTGGTTCCTTGCCATTAAAAGCTTCTGCTTCGTTATTCAATTATTTCTTCAAAGTGCTGATCATTGCATCCTGTCTGGAAGAACTCCAATAGGGGAGTATTTCCTCCCAACAGCGGTGTAAAAGGCTTAAAACAACCCTTTCCCTTTAAGAAAGTCAAGCAAAAAATAGCCTTCGACAACCTCCGGAACCAGAAGTGACAGTAACTCTAGGCATACTGCCAGAGAGGCAGTTTCTGTAATAAAGATTAGGCTAGGAAACAACACCAAATGTTGTAATTAATCCTTACAGGATTAATCCTGTAAAGTGGGAAAAAAAACAAAAGAAATGTCTTTTAACAACCCGTTCTCCAAACTGCTTAACTACTTAACAACCGGTTCTACCAAACTGGTGCAAACCGGTAGAATCCCACCACTGCCTGTTGGTGACAGTTACTTCAGTAATTATAATACCAATGCTTTGATTTAAGAATTAGTTAAGAGGATATTGAAACTGATTAAAGAACAAGAAGTAAAAATTAAACATATATGAACAATTCTTATATTGGGGAGACATGCAAAATTGAGCCCTTCAGGGATTCATTTTGGAACCAGTGATTTGTACATAAATGACCCGATTGTTCATCAAACTGTTCAGGATAATAAAATCAATAAGGGATTTAAAAAACCCCACAAGGATCTCTGCAAATTAAGGGAATAAAAATAGGAAATGTATTTAAATGTCAACAAATGAAAAAGTATGAAATTTGACAAAACAAACAAGCAAAACCCTAAATTTTGCCTATACATTAATAAATCTGAGCTGGCAGTGATAGATCTGGAAAGGGATCTAGAAGTCATAATGGATATCTCAATGGAAATGTCAACTCATTTTGCAGCTGCTATTAAAAAGGTTAATTCAGTGCTTGGAATAATTTGAGATAGAATTATAAACATTATGAAAAAATAATATCCTTATACAAAATCCATGGTATGACATCACTGGGTATACTGTGTATCACTGAAGCCTAAGTAGGATTATACAGAGCTGGAAAGGGTAAAAAAGTTGCAAAAATATTAGGATGCTGGAGTCGTTTCTCCTATAAGGAAATACATACAGATGATCTCTGGAGGGCTCGGGACAGGGGTTCCTCCTCTGTCCTGGTCCTATTGGATCTCTCAGCGGCTTTTGATACCATCGACCATGGTATCTTGCTGCACCGGTTAGAAGGGTTGGGAGTGGGAGGCACCGTGCTGTGGTGGTTCTCCTTCCTCTCTGACCAGTCGCAGTTTGTGTTGATAGTGGGCCAGAGGTCGACCTCGAGGCGCCTCATGTATGGGGTGCCGCAAGGGTCGGTCCTCTAATCCCTGTTGTTCAACATTTATGTAAAGCCGCTGGGTGAGATCATCTGTGGTTTCAGGGTGCAGTTCCATCAGTATGCTGATGATACTCAGCTGTACATCTCCACCCCGGACCACTCCAATGATGCCCTTGCCGTGATATCCTGGTGTCTGGAGGCCATGCGGATCCGGATGGGGAGAAACAGGCTCAAACTCAACCCCTCCAAGACTAAGTGGCTGTGGCTTCCGGCGTCACGATATAGTCAGCTGGTGCCATCGCTGACTATTGGGGGCGAGTCATTGGCCCCCACAGAGAGGGCTCGCAACTTGGGTGTTCTCCTGGAAGCATGGCTGTCCTTAGAAGAATATATGACGGCCGTGGCCAGGGGGGCTTTTTATCAGGTTCGCCTGGTTCTCCAGTTGCGTCCCTTTCTGGATCAGAACTTCCTACGCACAGTCACTCATGCCCTCGTCACTTCCCGCCTGGACTACTGTAATGGTCTCTATATGGGGCTCCCCTAGAAGAGCATCCGGAGGCTCCAACTGGTCCAGAATGCGGCTGTGCGGGTGGTTATGGGAGCATCTTGGCGCTCCCATGTAACACCCCTCCTGCACGAGCTGCACTGGCTCCCGGTGGTCCTCCAGGTGCAGTTCAAGGTACTGGTTACCACCTTTAGAGCGCTCCATGGCTTAGGACCTGGATACTTACAAGATCGCCTGCTGCTACCAGTAGCCTCCCACCGACCAATTCGCTCCCACAGAGAGGGGCTCCTCTGGGTGCCATCAGCCAAGCAATGTCGGCTGGCCACCCCCAGGGGGAGACCCTTCTCTGTGAGGGCTCCTGCCCTCTGGAACAATCTGCCCCCTGAGATACGGAGGATTTCCGACTTACACACCTTCCGCTGTGCCCTCAAGACACTTTTATTTCATTGAGCCAGGCTAGCCTAATGTTTTATAAAAATGTTTTAATCCTATTTGTCTTGTTGAAATTTTAAATGTTTAATGGGGAATTTATTTTAAATTTATGTGGGCCAAAATATTTAATATCTTTTAAAATTGTTTTAAAGTTTATATTTCTGTGTTTTAAGTTGGCTGTACACCGCCCTAAGTCTCTCGGGAGAAGGGCGGCATATAAATTAAATAAATAAGTAAGTAAATAAGTAAATAAATAAGTAAATAAATACATACATACATACATACATACTATAGCAGCTAAGGTTATTTAGCTTGGAATAAAAGCAGGTGAAGGTCCAAAGCCATACAAAATCATGCCTAGTATAAATAAATAAATAAATTTTTCACCCATATTGCTAAAACCGGAGGTTATCCACTGAAATTAAACACAGGAAGATTTAGGGCCGATGGACAGAAATAATTTTTACAAGGCATATAGTTAAAGTGTGAAATTTAATTAAGGTAACAGCAATTAATTCATATTACTTAAAAGTGTGGCTATAATCTTCTGAATCACTGATAAGTATTGGTGACTGGGACGTGAAAAGGGCTACTCCCTCCAGTTCAGGCTGGAGCTTCTCAAATGCAACTAGTTCAATATTTTTCACATACAATATCTAAGGCTGGACTCAAGAAGGCTCAATCTGTGTTCTGAGAGTAATTCAGAGTTTAATTTTGGATGGAGTCAATTGTACATTTAAAAAAAAACTTTTTTTTTTTTGGTGGTTTGAGTCAGTTTTTGACTCCTGGCAATTGCCTAGAAAAGTCCCTGCAGTTTTCTTGGCAAAAGTTTTCAGAAGTGGTTTGTCACTGCCTCCTTCCTAGGACTGAGAGAGAATAACTGGTCCAAAGTCATCCAGATGGCTTTGTACCCAAGGTGGCATTAGAACTCAGTCACCTGGTTTCTAGCCCGATGCCTTAACCACTATTACAAACTGGCTCTCATATACTTTTCTATTACTATTTTCTATACAGTACCCCAAATTGCAGTTGTCTATAGAGATTCTCAATCATCCAGATCATGGTTGTCTCAAAGGTGCTTTTTTCAAATTGGTGAGGAATGGAAGGATTTATTTCAGGATTTATTTAAATCCTTCCATTCCCCATCAGAGCATCAGAACTGAAGAAACTTCATGGATGAAAAGCGAAACATTTTCAAATGAAAAAATAAGAAAGTCAATTTGACTTTTGAAAAAACACATTTGGGTTAAATTGTAGTCTGGAGTGATCATGTGGCCTGTATGTTTTTTCAAGTATCAAATTTCAGCACAGTTCACCTATTTTTTAAAAATTGTTTGAATGATACTTTTTGCAGCATATTAAGGCTTTCTATCCACTTAAAAGACATGTTATTTTGGAGCAGTGTGCAACACAGCTGCTAACTGCAGCAGTTGATAGGAGTGGCTAGGATCCTTTTGCCCAGGCTTTCAATACAGCTGAATCAGAAAAGTTGTGACTTCACGTTGTCTAGAAGAAATAAACGCTCCCTGTACTCCAACACAACAGCTTGGTTGGAGTTCAGCAAGTATTGTCCATATGTTATAAGCCTGCAATTTGCTTTTGTCAACTGCCATTTCATTCTAATAGTCTACATACTGTCTGTCAACAAAACTGACAAGCTATAAAGCATTTGCTATGCTTTATACTTATTCATATTTCATACTGGAAAATGAATCAATGTTCTTTTAATAATATATGTTCCAAATAAATGCCAAAGAATTGTTTATCACAACCTGTTTTTGAGCTTTACATTCAGTTTCCAAACTGTACAAAGAGCATGTATCTCAATTATTTTCTCTCACTGTATATAGTGTTTTAAAATTATTTTTAATTTAAAATTCAACTTTTTGAAACATATCAAAGCACAACAATTCATGCAAAGTTAAACATTATTTAGACTAAATCGGGGATTTCAAACTTAAATAAATATAGAGTCACATAAAACACACTGATCAATGGGCTGCATTGATCCATATGCAAAGATGCAAGTAACATTTATTAATTTTAATTAATAAAATAAATAAAATAATTAAATTCCCAAAGATGCTCTTTCAAAAGGCAATTGGTCTTTCTTTGTTTTTCCTTGAAGACGTTTTGCTTCTCATCCAAGAAACAGTTCTCAGGCTGGTTCTCTTCAGAAATGAAGAAGCTTCTTCGCAATTCTGTAGCAACTAGCACAGACAAATAACAATCCCACCAGCAATGTTCCCTCTATCTCCTTGCATAGCTGTCAGCTGTTGGTGCAGTGTCTATGAATGAGACAAAGTAGCAAGGCAGAATGGTAGTGGCAGAGAACAGGGTCTGCAGAGCCACTCCGGTAGGATTTGAGTTCTAGCATAACCTTAATTTTTTGAGCTGTTATGGGCACGCACTGCAGCATACCATCCATGCATAGGAAAAGGCAACAAAGTAGACAAGCCCTGGCAGCAAAGCATTAAGTTCGTGAGAAGTTGTAAACTGTATGAAAAAGCGTCAATAGGCTACAAATTTGAAATATATGCCTAAAATAGATTAAAAACTGCCCATACAAGAATAAAAATAGTAAAAACAATGTCACATCTTGGTTTAATTGTCATGTTCTAATGGTTATATACTTACTTTCAATGAAGCACAGATTACATTGAGAGCTTCCTTGATCTGAGGATGATGGGTTTCATGTACTAGTTCTTCACAGATCCAAATGCCAAGGCTACAAATAGCAACACATCTACAAAACAAGTTACAGACTTATATTAAACTAATTGTACTTGATAATATCAAGGAGCGAAAAACCGTAACATATTATGTTTTCTTAGACAGTTAGATCTTATGCCCTGGCATATCTTCTAATCTAAGTAAATATTTTTTTGATCAAGAAAAGTTTCTATCAACATATCGGGTCAAGGAAACTAATGTCACAAGTTCTCTCATTAACACTCCAGACTATCATTTGCTCTGTTCCTATGGTTACACAAATCCTTTAAAATTGGAGAGGAGAAACTAGTTGTTCTGATTATGGAAACCTTCAATGGATTGTGTTTACTATTTTTAAGATGCTAGTTTTGGCGATATTTTTTAAAAATTAAAACATTGTAGCGGAATATTTAGTGAAGCAAATGCCAACATTTATTCAGTGTATATTGATATTTTCTTCACTAAATATTCTGCTGCAACTTTTAAAACTATGTATTATTGCTACTAAAATGTTAAGAAATGTTAAAAAATATTTCATAATATATTATTTAAAAATTTAACAGTACCTGAATTAACCAATTTACAAAACGTTTTGGAACATTCCTTATTTATTCATACCTTGCAGGTCCCGATGGTTCCTCTTTTGCAGAGCTTAATATTGTTTTGATAACCAGTTCCTAAAGTAAGAAGTTCAAGAGAAGTTATCTCTAAACAGCTTAATGTAATATAAAAAAACCCAGTAATTTACAAATCTCGAAAATGGAAAATCCAGACAATTTGGGTCGTCCAGTCAGATATACCTACCTTCCATTCTGTATACCAAGGGTGCTTTTCAAAAGGCAACTAGCTTTTCTTAGTTTTTTTCCCTTGAAAATGTTTCGCTTCTCATCCAAGAAGCTTCTTCAGGTCTGACTGAATGGTGGAGAATGGAAGGATTTATATTTCTTGCAATCATCTGGTCATTAGCACTCTGAAAGTCATTAGCTCTCAGAGGATCATTAAGGCTACTTTGGGGGTTTATCTGTATCCTCAGGATCACCTGAATCAGAGTGCAAATGGGTGTGGGATCGTCTTGGGACTGCTGGAAGAACTGTGTTGTAGACAGAAGATATTGTATCTTCCCCCTCAGTTGAGATAGGGCTGTTCAATTTTAAAATAGTTGGCTTCTTTGACCCCTCTTTCAAATCAATGGTCCTCTCTGTCCAGAATGTGGACTTTGCTGCCTTCAAAAGAGTGACCTTTGTCTTCCAAATGCAGATGGACTGCTGAAGCTTGTCCTGATGGGTTTGTTCTCCTATGTTGTGCCATGTGTTTGTGAAGTGGTTGTTTTGTTTCTCCAAAATCCAGTTGTCTTTTCAAAAGCAGCTTTGGGACAACCATGACCTGGATGATTGGGAATCTCCATACACACTTTTACTGTCTACTTGTTTCTTCATATAATAAGCTCTCCCCCGCCCCCCAGCTAATAGCTTTCTTCTTTACAACTAATTTTAAAACAGTTTCTTTTAAAGTGTTCTGCAATGAGTTAAGCTTAATAATCTCTAGTAGTGAGAAAGAAGAGAGTAAAGGCTTCAAATTCCTGCTTGCATGGGAATAATTACCACAATAATTTTATTTTAATTTTTATTTAATTTTATCATAATAAGCTACTCTATATTGTCATGTAAATAATCTGAGATCAGAAATGCTAACATTTTTATGATTAATCTTAACTTTGGTTTACTGACAGCAGAAATGTGATCCATAAATATGATACATAGAACTGGTTTCTTTTAATAAACCATTGCTAACCACAGCTTAACATTCAGATGCATTTTTCACAACTTTACCAAACTAATAGAGGGAAGGGGGAGGGGAGACTGTGTACATGTATATTTTGGCAGCTAATAATTTCCATTATATTTCTTAGAACTTGTTCCTTGATGCCTGCCAGAGTCTAAGTTACCTGTCTTTTTTAAAAAAAGATATTTTAATTAAGAAAATGGAAAGCTGGTATTATGGAAAGAAAAAGTCATTATAATATCCAAAAATGCCTTTTGGTCATATAAAGTATACTATAATGGAAGTATACTCATTTATGTTTTAAAAAAAGTAAAAGACACATTAAAGTGGTGGAGAACAAGTTAAGAAACTAAAAATGATGAGAAACAATCTGAATAATGATACTTTCTGATATATAAATGTGTTATGACTGATCATGCTCCTCATGGCATTCCTTTTAAGAGTATCCACATCTACACAAATTCAAAATGTGCACATGGGCCAAAAAGTTTGGGAATCCCTGTCCTAGATCTTCCTTTTTTTCTGGAGACAGGTTTACACAGAATTAGGCTATCACAGTTACTAATGCTAATTCTTTGAATCAAAACAATGTGCTTTAAATACTGGTCACTGAGAAGTGACAATGGAAAGGGAATTCCCAATTCTGGTTTAAGAACTGGTACCATTTGTGTAACATAAAATGCTACACAAATAGTCTGTATCCCAGCAGCATTCTTCATATGCTGTTGTGTCATATTTAAGTAGCTACACAGCCACTGCAGAAGATATAAAAATAACACTGTCAACCTGAAGCCATTTTGGAGCATCTTCAGGGCTGCCACAGCAAGGCTGGTTGGAGCTCTGGGAATGGGAGGGGGAGTAGAGATAGCTGGGGACTTGTAGCCAAAATAAAATTCTGACTTCTGGGAACCAAGAACATTCTCACCAGATGCTGGGGAGGCATGGATTGAAACCAACTGGAGTTGGAACTGTGACCTGGTTGGACCATGTGATGGACATGTGGACTGGGGAAAAGAACTCTGATTTTAATTTGGACCTTCAGAGTCGGGTTTCCACCAGATGTCCAATATGACATTTAATAAATTTGGACTTTGAGGAACACCTTGGCCTTTGAATTTTGATTGCATTGGGTCTGTTACTTGGAACCCTGATAAACACACAGATTTCAAAACCTACCTTTACTTCTGTAAACTGAGATACAACAATATCTGGAGTATTTGGGTGCAAAGCTGGTAATTCACAATATAAATTGGGTAAACACACCAGAGAGCCTAAGAGAACTTGTGCTTCTAATCTTGGTGCCTGTGTAATAAATAACAATATGATATGTTAGTAACATTTGAGTTAGTATTTAATCCCAAACAAAATTGAATAAGAGCATTTACTATTTATATTAATTTCATTATATTTGCTCCTCTTCTGCTTTGTTGTTTAATATTCTTAACTCTCCATCTACCATCTCTCGCATTGGATACCTTATACCAAATGCTCCCTGCTATTATTTTAGCAAACATTGTTTTGTAAAAAAATTATTTGCCAGTTTAAATTAAAGGCAGACTAACTTGTAAAATAATTCAGCAACTTTATTGCGGAAGGCATAATCAGCTTTCCATATTGAATATTTGATATTATAATAAAAGGATTATGTAATTACTTTTTACATAATATACTAGGTTACTAATAGTGTTACAAGCTTCTTGCTCTGATGAATTTTAACTAATAAACTTTGCAACTTACCATAACTTTTATTGTTATAGAAAAATTAATATTAAACAGCAACACTTGAAAAAGAATAAACTTACATTGAGAAAAGATGATGCTGCTACTCTGCCAGCAGCTACAATGAAATCCATTATCAGCATAGTAGCACCAGGCAAACCAAGGGAAAAAAATTGTGGAGAACAGTGCTTTATGATTGTATTGACAATGTCCTTGGAGGAAAAGAAACACAAGATTCTGATTGTCTATCAAAGAAACTGTAGATAATGTGTTAAACATAAAATACAGGAGAGTATCAGAATGGAATGAACCTATTTTTTTAAAAAAAATGTTTCACATTAATCATACTTTAATATAAATAGTCTTCATTTAGTGACCACAATTGGACTGGTAACTTGGTTGTTAAGTATAGGCAGGGGTGGGTTCTAAATTTTTTTACTACCGGTTCTGTGGGCGTGGCTTATTTTGTGGGCATGGCTTGATGATCATGTGACAATTCTTTAGGACTTAGCAGAGGTACTGGTCTACCAGGCTTTTAACTGCTTGAAGAGCTGTACCGATCTACTCATTTGGTTTTTGGAGGTACTGGTCTATCCATTTATTTTTGCAGGCACTGGTCTCCCTATTTATTTTTGCAGACGTCATATCATCACCGCTACAGCAGGCACTGGTCTACCTATTTTTGAACCGGGCTGAACCGGGAGGAACCCACCACGGAGTATAGGACATCTTAAGTACACTCACAAATCCAAGTATTGCTGGTGTGACAACATAATGGTTATTCTAGGCTTGCAACCACAATTGGGACTGGATTTCTGGTTGTAAGTTATTATAGTCATAAGTAGAGATATTGTGGCCAGACCTGATTTTAAAACATTTTTTGTGGGGTTTGTTAAAAGAATCTACAGTCAACTTATGCTGCTGTAAATCATTAGGATACCAAAATCTTCAGCAAAGATTTAGCAAAAATGCTCTGCATTGATTTTAGTCACTAAGAATTTATTTACTTTTCCATCTCTTTAATAGATAAATTGCCAGTTAAAATTTGGAGAACCAGATCTGTGTTTGGTTCTCCAACAAGCATCAACATCTTATCCTAGATAGAATTATGGTGTCCCACAAAAATATTCTTTCAAAATATATAATTCACTAAATAAAAAAAATAGGAGGCTCAAATTGGAATTTAAAATTTTTGTTCATGAAATCATTTTAATGAAGCTGAATATATTTTAAGAATAAGGCAACATTTTTCCAACCATGTATAGCAAACGTAAATTTAGAACTTTACTTACAAATAATGTTTATTTAGTAATAGGGATGTAATGTTATGCTATATAAACTATATAAAAGCACACTTTATTTTCAAAATATAAAGTCTCTAATAACTCTCTAAAACAAGATGAAGTCTGAATTACAGGAATCAGTGTTTCATTTTTGCTAACGACCTTTAGATTTCTGGGAAGACATCTTATTCAGCAGTATGATAAATTCTGGCAATTATGCTGAAAATACTGCTTTACCAGAACTGTTATAAAATGGTAATTAGATTGTTTAGCAAGAAATAGAAAGAGTATGTAACGAGGTAAAAAACTTGTAACTAAATTATTTGTCAGTCAAATTCTGAGTAGGTTGCCTAGAACACTTGTACAACTATAAAGCAGTACTTTCAGACAAAAGCTGTTTATAACCTTACTGTTTTACATTGTAGATGCAACTCAAACAATTAAATATTATTTTGGATTTTAAAAAACTCTTTAATATAGACAATGAAATATCAATAAGAATATTTGTCTAGAATATTTCTCTCTGTCATTTACTTTAGTTCGTTTACACACACTTCTTATCAGAAACTTCTTTTTCTGATATAGAAATCACATACACAATTCAAAATAGCACACCTAAAATAACTTCAACTTTTTTGTCTGGTAACTGGATGGCATCCACCAGTATAATAGATTTCTCTTCTCATTTCCATTTCTCTGAAGAACTGGAGATCTTTTCAGAAAATTGGGAGAGCACTGTGGAGTAGATTTGGAGCATACAAACAAGTATATTGAACAGGAAGAACAAGGGAAAGCCCTGATATTCCAGTTTAAGTCTGTGTAATAGTGGGATATTCAAAGAAATGAGTGGTATAATGAAATTTGGAGTATGGCAACAAATGATAAATTAACAACAGAAATTAAATTTAAAAAAGGGATGATTAAAGTAAACAATTATAATGAAATATAGGGGGATTTTATAAAAATAGTGTTTGTGGAAGGCAAAGGGAATAAACCTGCTCAAGAATATATGTTGTTTTGGAGGGGATAAGGGAACAATTGGAATATATTGCAGATCTTTTAGTTGTTATAGAAGAAGAAATAAAAGGAAAAAAAAGATCTCCAGGGGAGGGGATGCACTGTAATATTTGTAACTTTTCCTCTTTTTTGTATTTAGATTTATATGTATCGTGTTTGTATTATTTGTATTCAAAATAAAAAAAATATTATTAAAAAAAGTGTGCAATAGTGGACAATGTCTTCAGCTTGTCCAGTGTCAAGAAAACTAATCCAAACTGTTTTTTTTCCCCAAAATGTTTTCTCAAACAAATCTACGATTTTTAAAAACTTTTTAGTGATTCCAAAATAATTTAGAAAATGACAAGGAAGTATCCTGAAAAAGATGTCCATTTTTTCCGAGCTTCCCCTGAAACATAAACCTGCAAAAATGAGTTGGAAGAGAAGTAGAATATATTTTCAGCAGCAGGAGCTGAGTAGCTCTAGAACATTATGTAACCAACAAAAAGACGTTTTATGGATGCCTTAATTACAGGGATAACGACTGCCCGTAAACTATGTAAAAAAAGAAATTAGATTTTTTGTTAGGAAGGTAAGGTGAGGTAGAAACCCTTACCTGATCAACGTGAAGCAGTCCACAATGCATTATATTGTAAAAATGAGTTAAAAAGTCCCTGTTTGGAGAAACATCTTGTCTTCGCTTCATTGTATTACAAATGAGCTTATAAGCATGCAATTTGCCTTGTTTGTACTTGTCACTCAACATGGTTGCCTAATATGAAAAAGGAAAGTTAAAATATTAACAAAGTTCTATCACATCATTTTTTTAAATAATCAAATGATAATTAAAATTACCTTAAAAAGCCATGGAGTAAGAATTCTCAATGGAGGAATTAAGACTGGTGGAGATGGTGATATCACATTATCAATTGAAATTCCAAGATTATCTCTAATCTGAAAATATTACAAAGTGTAACAAACATTTATATAAGATATTGTTAAAATAATTCTTCTAAAGAATTATTCTTCAAGTTGAGAGTCTCTCCGTACCTTAGCAAGATTTTGCCAGAGTTCACAAAGGTAATCAAAAACCTGAGCATGTATTTCAGGGTCCATAATGCAATTGACATCTCCTAAAATTCCTAGCATCCGTCTCCACATTACAGTTGCTACATCTGCATGCCAGCCAGTCAGGGTTCCTCCTGCCATCACACTGCAACATTCAGATGGAAAATCACTGGTTTCTATAGGAAGAGAAAAACACATATTATCAGGCAGCTGCTCTTTTTTGTGAAGAGATTCAAAGCAAAGAAATACAATATGAAACTTAATTTGTACAAGTATTTGTTAGATTAGACAGAAGCAATGCTTAACCTAATACAAAAAGACAAAGGAGCACTAATTTTTTTCTTTGCATTCTGTTCCCAAATATTTTCCCAGTGTAACCTCTCTTACCTGCCTAAAGTGTTTTGAAGTAAAGGGAGTTTAAAAAGCAAATTGAGAATTCAATGAAACACTACCCTTAGAACAAATTCAGAAAAATGAAGGCACTGTATTTATGTGCACACCTGAAATGTAGTCCATCTTTTTACAATAAATGTGTTGCATTTATCTAGATAATAAGCTTGAAGCCAAAGTGTATGCATTGGATCATGCTTCCTCCTTAACAGTTTCATTCTCATCGGTCATAAACCTGTTTTGTGTATTATGGCATGCATCTGGTACAAAAATCATATTGTATGCATTACATCCTGTTACATTAATGCCCACTGCAACTACTGCCTTCTACATTTTGTAGTAGCATAGCTGAGAAATATCCAAATCTAAAGTTATAGGTTATATCCACTAAGAACTACCTAGAAATCATAGTAACTTCTTATTTTAGGCTTCCTTAGGTCCACATACTGTTTATTCTAGCTAAACTTAGCATACATAGGATAGGCAATTTATTAGCCCCATTAATCTGGAGAAAGCTGGAGAAGTGGGACAGTCAATGTATGCAAAGTACATTTTCACATGGCAGTTAGCTCATGATAGGAAAGATAATTCTACTGTTGTAAACTACATTGAGTTTACACACTTAAGATATATGAACGGGCTATGTAGCTTCAGTCAATCACTAACTTAAAAATAAAAATCTGCTTTATTTAAGAGAATGAAGGCCTCTTTATTATTGATACTTCAAAAAATGGCCCCAAATACAAGCTTTTTGAAAATAATCTGTACTAAATAAGAAATGAAAGAAAAGGTAGTCTTTAAGTTTGCTATCCAAAGCATTGCCTAGATCATCCGGTGTCTGTAAAACAGAGTGGTGGAGCTTCTCATCCAATTGCAGGTCCTTTTGTTCATTGTGATCTGCACTCAAAGTAGCAGGTGATGGAGTCTGGGACCGTGATCCAAGAGCAGACTGAACTGGTGAAGCACTTTCAGAACCTGTAAAAGAATTTTAACTATCAGAATAAAATGAATAGTTATATAGTATTTATTCTGATTTGTAAACAATCAACATGCTTTTTAACACTGATTTAGGATAAAAGTACTTAGTAATGATAATAGGTAAATATTTATCAAAATACTGTATCTTAAGATGGTATTCATTATATTGAATTAACAAATTTTAATTAAGCTACTTTAAAAGTTATAAGTATTTTACTTTTCACTGATAATTTTCTATACTTCTGTACATTTAAGGTTCTTAAAATTAATAGAAACAAAACAAAAGAAATATAGAGAAAAAGAAATCAAACAATGGTAATGTTCAGGTAAGATCACGGGTGATAGTGATGTGTTGAGGGAGGAGTTCCCCTCTTGAATTTGTGCTCATCTGGGATTTTCAGACCTGATCCAAATAACTGATGGCCTGACATACAGGATTGGTCATACTTTGGATCTGGTCTTCCTATTGTAGCAGTAGCAATGGGATCTGAAGTTGGGAGAAGATCTCTATTATTCCCCTATCATGGACAGATTATTTTTTTTACCTTTTTAAAAAATCTTTTTTTACCTAGGGCTGTTCCCTGCTTTAAGTGGGAATGGGATGGGGAATTGCATCAATTCTTGTTCTGTTTTATCTTGTCAGAAGCCTTCTGTATTCTTCTGTACTGTCTCTAAAAGTTAGATGCTGGAATATAGTATTATGTGAATTCTCCTCCTTCCACTGAGATCAGTTCCAGTTATTGTTGATGGGGGATAGGGAAAGGGAAGGGTTCTGCCTTAGAGATTCTTTTGACTGGAGTGCCTCAGAGCTCAATACTCTTGCTATGTCCATTTAATATCTATATGAAGCCTTTGAATGAGGTCAAATAAGCTGACAATACTCAGCTGTATATCTCTGCCCCAGGCCAACCAACTGATGCTTCTATCAGTGCCTGGAGGTTATGGAATGGAAAGGGGGCATTCTGGATGGGGAAAACAGATTTCAACTCAAGCCTAGCAGTATGGAGTGGCTTTGGATTTTTAGGAATCCTCAGTCCTTAGTTCTAGATGGGGTTATACTACCACAGGTAGAATGGCTGTGCAATTTAGGGGTCCTTCTGCACTTGCGGCCAGAGGATGCTTTGCTTTATGCTATTCCTTAATTGTATCCTTTCCTGGATCAGGAGGTGCTATATATGATCATTCATGCTTTGGCTACCTCCCAATAGATTATTGCACTCTATATTGATCTTCCCTTGAAAAATATCTGGATGCTTCAGTTAATTCAGAATGCAGCAAAAGGGCAAATATAGATATGCCTCATTATCTCCATATTGCACCTGTGTTTTAAGCGCTACGCTATATCCTAATTTGCTTCTGGGTGCAACTGAAAGTGCTTATTACTACCTATGAAGCCCCACATAGCGTGAGGTCAGGGTATTTGAGGGACTGCCTTAGTCCCATAGAATTCTACTTATCCCATGATGTTAGGTAGGCGGGAAATATTGTTGGTCACACCAATTAGGGATTGTCATCTAGCAGGACACAGGAGTGCCTTTTCCATATTGATGCCTGCACATATGCTGCCTGAGATGAACATGCCCCCAGCTCTGTTCACTTTTCAGAAAGCCTTTATGATCTGGCTATTTTTCTAGGCATGGGAGCTGTGAATGTAATTTTTTTTTTCAAAAAAAATGTGAGCCAAAATACACCTACCAAATGAGTAGGTGGCTAGAGGAAAACTGAACTATAGCTTTTCAGGATGCTGAAAAGCTTGTTTCATTTGGAATGGTATCCTCCATGTCCAAACAATTCTTAATCAAATTAATAATATGCAAGATAAGAAACCTGTTATCGTTCTGCTTAGGCACTCTTAATTTGCCACGGAGTAGAATTAAACATATGGTAAGTGGATTTCAATCCACAAAAGCACATACAGTAATATATATGCTACCTTTAAGGGTTTTTGAATTTGTTTTGATTTTGCTGTAATAAAATGACTATTTAGAAAACAAAATATTTAGTTAAACAAAATATCTTAAAAGCTAAATAGAGACAGCTATAAGATGGGAGGGTGATAGAAGCATCTACATTAGATCCCCCTCCCAACCCTTTTATTTCACCTGTAATTGTAGCTGCTTCGGCAGACAGTGCTTGTTGATTGAGACTGCTCGTTTCAGAGTCGATGTGGAGGGTAGTCAAACTAGCCACTTCTTGTTCTTCAGCACTCTGCTGAGGGCCAGAACCTGTATCAGATTCAGCAGAAGTTGTTGTGCCACCTTCAGGACATAAACTGAAATCTAAAAAAACAAAGGCCATTATTCAGACCTAAGTTAAAAAGCCATTACCATTATAAAAACAGCCAGCACTGAAGCTTTCACAAAAACAGTCTATTTTTGTTTTATGTTTGCTGTAATGTTATTAAGATGTACAGTCAAAGGTAACTGCCAAAGAACTGTTATCTATATTTAGAGATATGGTGTATATTAGAGTAAACAAAGGAACAAAAAAGATTGCATTTGAGTTCTAGAAATAACATTTATTTTTCCTGGAAAACAATAAGCTGGAACTAACTTTTTTGGAAATGTGCTCTTACTTGCAGTTTTTATTTCTGAAGTGTTTTGTCATTGCCTCCTTCTGAAGACTGTGAAAGAGCAACCGGCTCGTTCAACTTTCTAATATTAATCAATTCAAATTTAGATTTACACCCTAATCTATTGCTACGTTGAAGGAAAAGACTTTCAAACAGCAGACACTTACAGGAACTGAATAGGGGAAGAAGATGGTTATTAGCAATTTGCCCTTTCTGTAGCAACCTACACCTTACCCATCTGCTCTGGATGATTGAGGCCATTCTTCGGAAACATGGGAGATAGGAATATAGATATGTAGGAGATCGCCTGCAGAGGAAATAAAAGAATTCTGCCCCCTTCCACATTTCACAGTTACAAGCTTCCACTCAATTGAAAGACGTCCTGTCCATGAAGCGATACCAATCAAACGGCACTTGAATTTTCTCTTTAAAACTCATTATGTAATTGTATATAAGATTAAGTGAGGAAATACTTGCTTTCAAATTTATGGCCATCATACTGGAAGGCACTGAAGGAATCAGAGTGGCTATCAGAACTGACAAGGTCACTGCTGCCTGCACTGGCAGGAGATGTCCATTCAGAAGGTACACCGGGATCATCAACAGGACGCATTTGATTCTGCTTGTTCAGTATATCAGGAAGATCTTTTGGTACTTCTAAACTTCCTGGACTGCTTCCTCTTCTTGCCACATTCTAATTGAAATAATATTTTAGGTAATTTAAGAAAAAATATAATCAGAAATGACAAGAATTTTATGATTATCAGTTTTTAAAGAAGGGAAAATTGACACACTATGACATTGGCACCCCAAACCATCCCTACAAGAACTTTCTCTCATAAACCCATAGAGTTGGAAGGAACTGCAGGGGTCATCTATCCAATCCTCTGCTTAGTGCAGGATCCACTAAGACATATCTGAGATAACTATCCAGCCTCTGTCGGAAAGGAGAACTCACCTCCACATATGGTAGTGTGTTCTACTGGTTCATAATTGTACTGTCTGGAAACTCTTTGTGACGTCTAGCCTGAGCCTCCTGCCTTGTACCTGTAATCCCTTGGTTCTTATTCTGGTCTGAAACAATGGAAACTAAGACTGTTCTATGTGACAGCCTTTCAAATAGTTAAAGACTACCATATTTTCCCCGATCAACTTTTCTGTAGGATAAACACAATCAAGATACTTTTTGACTGGTTAATTAATTAATTGAGATTTATATAGTGGCTCATCTCCCTCCCAAAGGATACTCTGGGCGGTGCACAACAATAAAATGGTTTCCAGGTCTCTTGTCATTTTCTTGGAATTATCACTATCCTTTTTGAACTATGGAGCCCAGAAGTGGACACAGAACTCTAAATGGACCATTCATAATTCCATGAGGTATTCTATGCTCCTATTAATGCACTTCATGGAAGCATTTCTCTTTTCTAGAGGCTGCATCTCTTTGCTGGCTCATGTTTCAACTGTGGTTGATAAGAACAACCAGATCTTTTTCACACGTAGTTCAGCTATATCGTGTCTTTACTATCCTATATTTGTATCTTTCATTTTTCCTAACCAGATGCAGATTACATTTTTGCCTATTAAATTTTATCCTGTTCATTTTAGTTCACCATTGAAACCTGATCAGAGCTTTTAAGATATGAACCATTTCTGCCACTTTTCTGTCACCTACAAGGGACTTTCAAATTCCTCATCAAAGTCATTGATAAAATCATGAATGATACCGGGCCCAGAAGAGAACTGTGTGATACTCAACACTTTCCTGGAACCAATTAACAAGCATTCCTTGGGAGTATTCATTCAAACAAGTAGGAGTCCATCTAGCCCATATTTTATGATTTTACTAAGGAAAATATTATGAGGTATTTTGTTGAAAGCTTTGCTGAGGTCCAGGTAACTAGTACTGTAACTCTATCAAAGAAAGGTTAGTCTGGCATGATTTTATTTGCAACAAACCCATGCTGACTCCTATTAATTGTACCATACCTATTCAAATGCTCACATACATGCTGTTTAATAATAGCAATAACACTGCCTGGCATAGACATCACACACGTAGGTCTGAAGATGCTCCTCCTTTCATTTTTTGAAGACAGGGATTTCTGTTTTCCTCCAATCTTTTGTCCCAAAGGTGCTTTTTCAAAAGGCAACCGGACTTTGCTTGAAGACATTTGCTTCTCATCCAAAAAGCTTCTTCAGTTATCATCTGAAGAAGCTTCTTGGATGAGACATGAAACATCTTCAAGCAAAAATAAAGGAAGTCCAGCTGGCCCTTTTCAGTATTCTAGGATATAATCCATTTCTGGTCTGAATTCATTTAAATTAGTCAATGTAGCTTGAGGTATCTATGTCTCAATTTCCTTCTTTCTCCAGTGGGTAGAAAAATGATCAGTGAGAATTCCATTCTCTTCTGATGCAAAATAGGAGATAAGAGATTCTACCTTCTCATCACACAATCAACTATGATCAATTCACCATTTTCTGCTTACAACTGATCTATAGGATCTTTGGTTTTCTTTTCATTTATGGTATAATCTGCAATTAGTTGCTTGTTTGCTTCTGGTATCTCTCAGAAGTCCCTGCTCATTTAAAACTTAGCCCACAATTACTACAATTTTGTATACCTTGTATTCTTCATTTAGTCAAATGTTCCTTCTTTCATACTCCTCTTTCTCTTCAGCATTTTAGAGAGTTCTGCATAAATCCATTCTGGCCTCTTTATATTGCTCCTATTTTTCCATCTTTGCTGCCACAGATTAACACAATTCTTTTCTTTTCCTAAAGCATCTTTAAAGTGCTACTTTTGCAATCAATTTCTCCCTGTTCATGTGGAATAGGTTTGGGATAGCTGATACTCTTATTTTTTGTTCTATCTTCTGATAAATAAAGATCTCAGTGAGAGAAGATAAGTTCTAACCTAAGTTGGATCTCTGACTCATTAAGTAAGGATAATCAAAATTCTCTATTATTACTACCATTTGTATTACATTGTAGTAGTACTACCATTACTACCATATTCCTTGTAAGATTGGTCATCTGATGGCAAAAATCTTCATCCATATCTTCTGACTGCTAGGTTGCTCATGATAGTACCACTTTCATTTCTTTCTTTTTTCCAATCCAAACACTTTCAATAGCATTTGATGATACCTGCAAGCTTTTTTTTCTTTGCATAACAATGCAACATCCCCCTTCTTTGTGGGGAAATGTTCCTTTTGAACATGTTGCAGCTTTTTATTGTTATGTGTCAATCATGAATATCACATCACCAAGATTTCATTATATCCATCGCATCACATTTGTCTTCCTGAATCAGGATCTCTAGTTCTCCTTATTTATTTCCCATCCCATTAGCATTTGCAGTTAAAATTAATTATGCAACTCAATCATAATCATAATTGTATCTGATACTTTAAGATAAAGAAAAATCTAAAAGCTTACCAAAGAGCTACCACTGCGTAGTCTTTCAGCTATAAACTCATCCATGAGGTCAGGAATATTTGCATTACTACTGCCATTATCATTACCAAGAGAGATCTGCTTTTGGCTCATATCCTCCCTATTGGCTAAAAGCAAATGAATGACTGTATATAGTAAAAAAAAACTTTTTCAACAAGAAATACTTTTAAAAATTACAAAATAAGTTAGACAATACAAATATTTACTGAACATGCAGTTAAAATATGTTCTTTAAAAACAGATTTAGTTATAAGAATTAGTACAGCTGTTCCACCTATTAAACCATCCCATCCCATCACCACTGAGCAAGTGTTAGTCAATCTCCAGTGTGACCTTGAAAAAAGCAAGAAAGCTTACAGATAAGCACTATTAAAGTTGTTAATGATTGCTTCACTCCTTCATATTACTGAATGTATAATATTCTAGAGCTATGCAAATGTGTGCTAATGAAAACAGGTAGGTTGACATTATATGTATTATTTAGAGTACACTGAACTAAATGTTTCACTGCATATTCAAAATACAGCATTGAGAATGAAAAATTGTATAGTTAAAAAATGGAATATAGTTGCTGATCAATACTGCAAAGCATTACACTGTTACTCATCCTGTTGTATTTTGTTATTTTAACCTGGAAGGTTCAAAATGTTCTGGTTTATTTTCATTAATTAAATGTTGTCTCTCCCAAAAAAGAGTAAATGTGTTGCTAATCTGAAATACAAATTTGATTTTGATATTATACTTTCAAGGCAATAAAGTTTAAAAACTCTCTAAATATTCCTAGTATTCAAGCTAAACATCTTCAACAAGTAGATGCATTAAATATAATAAAATAAATCAATCTGAAATAATTTGTTGCGTTATTAACTAATTTGTTATGATATGCTAACAAAGACTGCCCTCAGATGGCATTAACATCTCAATGCAGGATGCATTATAGAACATTCTGTTAATCATGCCAGCATACAATGTACGGGGAAAAAAAACACCAAAATCCTACCTCACTGCTGAAAATGAATGTAATTCTGATTATTTTTTAAAAAGTTACTTAGCATGTCAACTAAGATGGTGATATTAGAATGACAGCCAGCCTTGTCCATTTTTATTAGTACATAGAGGCCTCACAGTTAGCTCAAGAAGAACTATCATGGTTCCTTTATGCACTTCTGTGATTCCAGAAAACAAAAGCAGTGATAGATGTTGCCATGAAAGTGAGGCATCCATTTCAGTGAATGCACCAAGAAAGCGCTAAAGCATATTTTGAAACTGCTCAAATAAAATGTCAAAATCCACATTGGACCGTTATGATGAAGTAATCCAAACATGAAATGTTGACATCTGCTTTAATTTTTTGTTTTCAGGAGGAGGAGGAGAAGGAGAAGGAACCTAATTGCATCTGCAATTAGTTCAAATACAAGTGATAACTAAGGAGTAAGTGATAACTAAGGAGAAGTACTAGAGATATCACACCTACAGTTTCTATTAGAAACCAAATATATGCCAATTGTATCTAAATGGTTGGATTCCAGGGTATGCCAGGAAAAGCATGGCAAAGATACAATCTATTTGTAGATTTACTGTCTCTTCCTCTTCCCTACCTTGAGTGTTCAGCAGCAAAGTGATTCATTAAATGTTTTTTAAAAAAATATAATTAGTAATTTATAGTTCGCACATTTAACTTGCGCTTGGGGGAAAAAATTCAGCTGGCCATTGCGCATGCAAAACCAAACAAGAAAAAGCACTGACCACCCCAAAGCCTTTTGATTGCTTTGTAACAGCTTGCTTTAGGTGCATAAAGCCAAACTGATGCTGCCTTTTCTCCTTTTGTGCGCTGCACAGTATTAGTGCTCACCTGCAGCTTTCTTTCCAAAATAGCCCATTACATGACTGTACAGATCCCTCAGTGGAGCCTCTGCTGGCACTCTGCTCTGCCTCTGTGGGGAAACATTTGCCTTCGGCTTCGAAAGAGCATGTACAACAGATTTATACACACCACCCAGGGAGCCCTGCTGTTGTCCCGACTCCTGACTTGATGGTTTAGGTGGGCTACGATTAGACATTTGATTTATTCCAACACTTTCCTTCTGCAGCGGGAATGCTGGAACATCTCCTGATTCTTTATTCTGCTTAGTATTAGCAGATGTTGCACTGACTGCATCTAGGTGCCTATAGATTCCAGGTCTGACCAGCACAGCCCCAGAGGATGAGCTGGTAATTGTGCTTGTACTTGTACTTGTACTGCTGCTGCTGCTGCTATTGATCCCACTACTGAAACCACTGAGTTTACGTAGTCTTGCTTTCCATGGGGCCTCTTTGTTTTCTAGAGGATTATAAAACTGAACACATTCAGTAGATGGCCTAAAAGTAACGTGGACACTGTTTCGCTTTTTAGTTGCTATTTTCATGATTTTAGCCTTATGAGTTACTGTTTCAGATATACTTCTCTTAGTTGGTGTCACTTTGCTCATGCCTGTAAGTTGAAGCATTTCAGGGTTAACTAAGGCTTTATGTGGCATTTTCTTTGCATGCATAACACTTGTGTTGGTTATTTTTTCATTAAAGAGGGCACTCTTATGTTTTTCAGCTAACACTGTTTCCACAGATACATCTACATCAGTGGCAATTTGTCTGTACAAGTATCTCTTCCTTTCCTTGTCAATAGGGATACTTGACCTGGGATCAAGCAGATTTTGGGTGTGTTTATCAATATTTAATTGTTTAGCTTTATCAGCTTGGTTTCTTGTAGAAGTATCTACTTGTGTAGGTGCAATATTACTTATAAAGCCAGTTTGATTTTGTTCCAATTGTAGTTCTGTATTATTGGTATTTTCTGCAACAACAGTACTACTTGCAACAGTCTGGTCTGACCACTCTACTTCATCCAATGGCAAGTTATCACTCCTACTTATTCCTTCAACACATTCATGAGGAGAAGACTCATGCTTATCTATCTCAATGCTACTGAAAAATTCTTCTTTTTCTTTAAGATATTCTCTCAGAGATGAAAGAAGATCATCTTCACCTTCAAGGTCAACATACTCGTTTTGTTCAAAGGCTGCATCTGCAAGTTCTACTGGGCCTACCAACTGACAAAGATGATCATAAATACTATCCCCAACTTCCAGAGAGGACTCTCTGCTATTTGTATCGGTAATGTGACTTTCAGTGGATCTACATATTGAAGAGGCCTCTGTGGAACTCTGTAAGCTTGGAGCATGATGAGATGAACCATCAATGACAGGAACTGCACCTTTGACTCGCTCAACAGTGAATGGTTCCAGTATATCAGATGTGCTGCTACTTCTTGGAAGTGGCTGCTCCTCATTCAGTGCATCAAAAACTTCACTAGGAGTTTCTTCGCTCTGTGAAAAATGTCTGATGCGAGATGGACGTGGGAGGATTTGAGCATCATCAATGTCTGCAGAAAAAGTATGTATTTAGTATATATTATATCCATATTTTTATTTTCCTAGTATTTAATTGTTCAGTACAACAATACAGCATTTAAAAAGGTTCCCAAAATGCTTTGTAAAGTAAAATGAAATACTGTTTTTTGAAGTTTTATTAAACATCTGCATTCATATACAAAATGCATACAATGTGCATCATCAGGACACTTTTAAAATGTTAATATTCATAGAAATAAACAGCAAAGTAATGGGAGATTTGGAAACACTGTTAAAACTAGGGCTGTGCCAATGAATTATTAAATTCCAATTTAATTCAGGGACTCAAAACAATTATTTAATTATTTGCCTATTTAGAGGAAATGCAATGCAACAATTGATAGTCTGTCATAATTTAGATGGCTTTATATATAGGGTAAGATAAACAAACAAAAATTCCTAATGTGCAAATCTATACGAATAGAAATACAAAGCACAATTATGAAAATGAAAGGGTTATGCTCTTTTTAAATATTGCTTTAAATTATTATAATCTGCATAATAGGACACTATTTTTTCTCCCACTTCTCAGGTTTGCTTAAAAATATGTACATACAAAATACTTTTCAGCCTCTAATCGGACCCTTCAAAAACAGCCTATATTTCCCTAAATATACAAAAACTAGTTTTTAATAAAAATAGTAAATAAACACAACATAGTACTTCAGAAGCCTAACGAATTGAACCTATACCCTATGTGAATTTCATAATAATTTTACTTTTTTTCTTTCTCAAGTTCCAAAATTGTATTTTGACCCTAACAAGACAGCTGGTTATTCCCTGCAGGTAAGTGAGATCAGCATTTCTAATACAAAATTAGTCTTTGCTGTTATAGATCAGTTCAAATACATGAAGATGAACAGAAAATTAATAAGCACTGAACAGCAAAAGCAAAGTTGTTCATACTTTTCTGTGCCAATATTTACTGTATAGGAGCTTAACTCTAATGACCAGCACAGAGGTTAATGAAAACAATTATAACTGGCTATTTAATTTTTTTCCAAGGGGATCTAATACAAAGAAGAGATATTTTAAAGTATTATATCTGGCCATAGAAGCATGTCTGCAGCTTTTAAGGGCCAATGAGATAAGTTGAGATATATTATGAAGCGTTCTGACAGTGATTTAGTTATTTCATTTCAACAATGTTTTCAAATTCTACATTTTATTATTATTCCCTTTTAAACTTCTTCTTTTCGGTTAGTTTGGTGTAGGTAGTTTTGCAAATATTTAGCTTTAATGCTATTACCCTAGTCTGGTTGTAGGGCATCTTAAGTATTTCACCAAAAACGGGATATACATTTTTTTAAAAAAAGCTAAATAAATATTCAAATCAGTGTTTTAATCAATTTATAGACAAATATTCATCAAGAACAAGGCTGTTTTATTATGTAACATAAATTTTATGTTTAGTGTCTCACACCCTAATATCCTCCCAGCTGAAGTTAAGCAACAATATAATTGATAGAAATGGACTGTAACAATGATTTTGACTAGATTAATTTTTCTAGGAAGAAGTTCTAAGTCTATTTCAGGAATACACAGATCATAAATGGCAAATTAATGGCCCCATAGTAATCTAGTCTAATTATAGATTAGATTAATGCTCCTCTTCATGCAACAGCAGACAGCACTATATAAATATGGAAACTGGATTCTGACAGTTACTATGAATTCTATTCAGGTTTAAAACACTGCAATATATAGTATGTGACTGCTGATAATGCAAGTCATAAGGTGTTCTAAGTGGTTGTATATATTTGTAATTTTTTTAATATTGTGGAAACAACTCTAGTGGAATATCCTAAACTGTATGTTGTGCAATCAAGCAAATGAAGCAGATAAGTATTATACATTCCAGATCATATTTTATAATACATAGAAAATAAATTCAATAATGAGAAATAGGTTCATTCCAAAGACAAGCCCTTCAGAAACTATGTCTACTATATCTATAATAGAACAAAAGAAGAGGATTTTAAAAAACCCCAAATATGAGAAGAAATTTTCAACAAATGGTAACATTTGTGTCATCAACTCTGAGCTCAAAATTCAGCAAGTTTAGACCTGGTTAATACCTGCATGGGTGAATCTTGGGGAATTCCAAAGATGCAGGTTAGACTAAGAAGGAAGAAAAAACCTTCCTGGAAGAAAAGCAACAACAAATCAGTTCTGCACTGTTGCTAGGAAAACTATACAGTGAAAGGAGGAAGAAAGGTCAATGTGGAGTATTTAGCTTTCATAATGAAAGAAGAATATAGATTCCCTACCCCCCAAATTATGCCAAGTCAAGATTCTTTTAATCATCACTGACTAATAAGAATTCTGACACTGAGTAAGTTTACAAGCAATACATTTTCTTTTAATATATTTTTCTTTCTTCCACATACCTTTACTTCTAACTGTAGCAAGAAATTGTGGGTAATTAGCCACAGATATAAATATTTGACAGAACAGAAAAGGATGTTCAAGTCCCCAAATCCAAAGTACTCCCAGCAAAAAAGCATACTGCAGTTCAAAACTAGCCAGTTATATACAATACAGGAGAATAAATACAAGTTAAGCAGACCCACAAATTGAGCACCCAGGTGAATCTGACAGAAAGAGAATATGCTAGGACAGCTGAGTTCTCTTTTCCTATTATAAAAAAAAAACTTACTAAACCTAACTATATAAATCTCACCTAAACATAATCTATTGTATTGGGTAAAAGTATCTCCCTGTTGGCAGGCAGAAGTCTTGAGTATGCAATCACTGCAAAGAGCTTCTGTGTCAGGGTTCCAAGTAACACCTCCAATGAAAGAAGACTCCAAGGCTTTTGTTTCCTCAAAGTTCCATTTTATTAGAGATGTCATATTGGCACACCTGGGAAAACCCACATCTGAAAGCTTCCAGGTTTTCCCCACCCAAAGGAAAGTTCAAGTCCCTGCCCAGCAGTCTATCTCATGGTCTAATCCAAACACCGTGCCAACTGGAGATCCCTCCCAGTTCCAGCCATCCAGGTGCAGGGCAAGATGTCCTTGACTCTCTGAGAAAGGAATGTTATTATGAATGTTATATATCACCCATGCTCCATACAATCCCCCCTCCCAGTTTCCCACAGTAGTTAAATAGTAGTTAAATATGTCAGGCCTGAAGATCCAATGAAAAAGATGGCTTCTAGGCCTCTATATAGATAGAGGAGCAAGTTAATTTTTTATAAGGGCAAAGTAGCTGCCCTGGCAGAAATGGGAGAGATAGAGAACCCTCCAGGTATGACTGCTTCTTAGAATGAAGAGGTTATCACTGCAAGAAAGATAAGTGAGTCCTTCCTTGAAAGTTAAAGACCTAAAATTTTGGATTAAGGATATTCCTCTAGGAGGGAGGGGCAATTAATAGAAGCGCAGATAGATAGGTGTATCTAGAGCACATGATATTAGGACATAAGTTGTATAGAAGTATAAGGAACAATATCTTGGAGACAGTTTTTTCTCTGTAAGTCAAAGAAAGAATAGAGTTCTATAAAAATAATTCATAAATGGAACACTCTCCTCCACAGAATCATTGTGGCTATAGCAAGAAACTATTTTAGAAAGTATATTATTTTCAAATAAATTGTCAGTGATGCCTAGGACCAGGCTTGAGACATGGTTATGAAACTTATTAGAAACAGTGATGATAATACTATTACATTCAATGAAGTGAAGACTGACATTTTTGAAAAAGGCAACATGGTCAAATTTGAATTCAAGGAATAAAGTTCCAGAAAATAGGAGACAAGAAGATCAATACTCTAGAATGCATGGAGATTATTCAACATTATAGTGGTAGAGATGCTCACTTTGTAGCTTAAGCCATAAAAGATGCCATGAGGTACAGAATATGAGAGAGGCTAATAAGCAAAACCAGAAAAACTGTTTGTTACATTTACAAAGGTAATTAAAAGTTTGTGACTCCTTTTGAATAATCAATATTTCTGCATAAATATAACATAAAATACGATTTATTCTCTACACAAGAGAACTCAATTAAACAAATGAGTCCAAAACATTATACTTTTTCGTTTATTTATTGAGGAAATAATCCAAAGCTATTTATTTGTGTGTTGCACAAGTATGTCAACCACACATACATTTCATGTGACATAAATTAGGATAAAAGAAACTGAATGGCCCACAGTTACCCAGTGAGCTTCTGTTGCTAAGCATAGACTTGAAAATTAGTGTTCCTCATGCCAGTCCAACAAGTTACTATTAATTGAGGATCAGTGTAATACAGAGACAAGAAAGAATCCTTTATAAAATAGAAGTCTTGCCAAAAAATGAAAATAACTTAAACTTATCAAAAGAAATATAAACAGTTGAAAAAAAGACTGAAAAGCACAGAGATTCAAAAGACAAGCAACGTAGGATGTTGGACATTAGACAAAAGACTCGAGTACTGTAGTAATGCTAACCGTAAAATTGTTGTTTTTTTCAAAAGGGGAATTAAGTGAAATGTCACAATTAGAATTAACAAGGATTTTTAAACAACTAAATGGAGAAATTGTTGGCATTGTGACAAAAATATACATCACATAAAATAACAAAGCAATAGTACTTAAACTTATATATTGCCCCATAGTGCTTTACAGCCCTCTTTGAATGGTTTATAATGTAAACAATGTTTACAATGATTCTTAACCGTTGAGCCAAACTGGCTTAATTATTTATATTCACATTCTATATGTATGTCATTTTTTTTTTATTGAAAAGGTTTTACAATACAGAAATTTTTCCATTTTCACCCCCCCTCCCCAATCCCCCTCCCCAACCCCTCCCATCCTCCCTCAACCCCAGCCCCTTCCCTCCCTATCCCCCCCCCGACTTCCGCTACAAGTTAAAAAGAACAAAATTTAGAACAAGGGAAAAAGAAAAAGATTATTAAATATTCAAATTCTAAATTAAACAAATTTCGAAAGAGGAAGAGAAAGAGAAAGAAGGAAAGAGGGAAAAAAAGTAAAAAAAAACAAACAAAAAACCAGACATTAATATATTTAAACAATATTATAATAAAAAAAACCATTAATAGTCATTATAATTTAGAACACCATTATAATTCTATCCTAACTACACCCCTTAACTAAAAAAAACCCCCCAAAAACATAAAACATAAGAAATATATATGCATATATAGTTATAATCATACAGTTATATCATAAAGAAAATTATCTTTTATTCAATTCATTTCTCAGTCTCTATAATCCAAATTTCAATCTTCTCTTCAACTTGATTGATGTCAAACATATTTCCTCACATAAATCCTGCTTCAATAATCTTCATCTTGCCGGTGCCCCCATCAGCAAAATAAAACATTTCTCCACACAACCCCCCGAGTGACTTTATATGGATAAAATCCAACCACGAAGATATTCACACCTCTAGGAAAATTCATTCAAGCTAACTTATACTATACCTAAAAATAGGCTTTCGCAGCCTTAACGTTCAAGTCTTGAAAAAAAAAAAAAGGAGAAGAAAAAACCAACTAAGAGCTGCATTATATGTATGTCATTTTAACTGTTCACTGCCCTGAGTTCTTCGGGAGAAGGGCGGTATAGAAATTGAATAAATAAATAAATGTCAGTATATCGAACCCAACAATTTGGGTAATTTTACTGACCTCAGAAAGATGGAAGGCTGAGTTAGTTAACCCTGAGTCCCATCAGGATTGGAACACCTGGCTGTGAAACCAGTTTGCCTGCAGTGTTGCATTCTAACTATTATGCCACTAGGGTTCAGTGTTTTCAGAACAAATACCAATAAACGTTGGCATTTGTTCTCAAGACAGACAGCATGACACCATTTATTATTATTTTTTTAAAAAGGTAATTAATGAAAGGGAGATACAGATAATTATAGACTTCTTTACTTGGTAAAAAGCAGACTTTTTTAAAAAAGAAAAAATCAAACAGATATAATATATATAATTCTTGCTGAAAAGGAGTCAGAGTGATTTCTGCAAGGGTAATTCTTGCCTCATTAACCTTTTGTTTGCTTAATCTTTAGTAGATTTAAAAAAAAAATCTGCTAAAATACCTCACCAAATGCTCCTGAATAAACCTATCAGCTATGGGACAGAGGATCTGATAGACTTAAAACCAACCAAAGAACAAGAATCAATAGGAAATAGTGGACAGTTTTCAAAATGGAGAGATGCTTAAGGAGAGGCTTCCAGGAATCATTGTTGAGATCAACTGTTTTTAATTTATTTATAAATCATCTGGACTTGTACATTACAATAAGCTCCTAAAAGATAACTCCCAATTAGTGAATGGACTCAAGATGACAAATGTAGCTTAATGTAAACAACTGCAAATGAATGCATAATTGCACCAAATCTCATTAGCATATACTAGTGAGATCTAAACTGGCAATTAGTGATTAATGTCTCCTGTTTAGAATTACTGTAAGGACTGAGACTGGGATTAAGTGGTGGGTGGATAGGAACTAGTGATTGCCAGGTTAAAATGGGCCACTGTATTTACATTGCTTAAGGTCAACAGGAAGTTTTTACAGAAAGTCCTTGATATACCACAATTTGTGACCATTCAAAGTTACCCTGGCACTGAAAAAAGTGACTTTAGGACCTGTTCTCACACTTATAACTGTTGCAGCATTCCTATGGCCATGTGATCAAAATTCAGGCACTTGGCACCTGGCATGTATTTATGACTGTCAATGGGGAAAGCCAGATTAGTTTATGACCGAATGATTCACTTCAGAACTGTTGTGATTCACTTAAGAAATGTGGCAAGAAAGGTAATAAAAAGAGGAAAAACTCATTTACTAACTATCTTACTTAGCAATGGAAATTTTTACCTCAATTATGGTTATAACTTAAGGACAACTTGTATTAACTCAGGAAGGCGAGAATAAGAAGCATACAAGTTAAATCTTCAGAATAGATATATCAGTTTCTAATTGCTTTTCTAAAAGGTCAAGCTCTTTTAAGAATTATGATTTCCTACTAACTTTGGGTATGTGGCCTGACAATTATTAGAAGAGGAACTGAAAATATAACACCTCAAGAGACTAATACCTTTATATAATTATCATAAGACTGCACTTGGCAGTTCTGTGTACAATTAGCATCACCATACTTGAAGACTGCAGTATTATAGTGTCTGCAAAAAAGCCACCATAAATAATGAGGAGATTGGAGCAATTGGTTTATGAGGAAGAGATTTTAGCTTGGAGCAAATAAGAGGTGGCATGACAGGTATATATAAGATTTGGCATGGTATGATAAATACAAAGTAAAATTTCATTATATGAGAATTTAGACTTAGAGAAATTAATTCAAGACTCATAACAAGAAGTACTTCTTTATGTAATGCAATTTAGAAAGGGAATTGAACACATTCATGACAGATCAGGTTACCAAAGGTGACTACTCCTGACAGTTTGTATTACCTCTGAAACCAGCAATATAGTATCATATAGTATAGATAACAAGTGTTAGGGAACAGCAGTGAATAATGATTAATACCCTCCTGATCATTTTTATGAGTTCACTGTATATACTGGTATGTGAAAGTTGGGCTAGTTGGCTAGACGTAACAAGGCTCTTCTCTTTTTGGGTGCCTTCAAGTCATTGTTGACCCATGGTTGGCTGCTTTAACTAGCCCCGCTATTTTCTTGGCAAGATTTCCAATATGGTTTGTCATTGTCTTCTTCTTCCTAGGGATGAGAGTGAGTGACTGGATTACCCAACTGGCTCTGTGCCTAAAGTGAGACTAGAAATCACTATCTCCCAGTTTCTAGCCTGGTGCCTTAACCACTATATCAAAGTGGCTCTTGGGCTCCTTTTATGGTTTGATAAATCTCACAATACACAAATAAACTATGATCAGTTAAATCATCATCAGAGCTATCAGATAATGAGGATCCCATTCTCATTTCTATAAAAGGAAAGGCAGTAAGCCATTTATTGTCACTGTTTAGATTCCTAAGCTATATGTCATCAGTATGGGTAAGACATTTTAAAACTATTATTACTGATCTGGATTGTTGTATTGCTTAGCATTCTGTTTAACATCCTTGTATAATTTCTGTGTCATTGAGGGGAAAAGCATGAGTATTTCTCTTTTCTGTCTAGCTTTCTCTCTTTTTACCTGTAACTGATTACAGTCACATACAAATATTCCTACAGTATAACACTTCTATCTTTTAGACCAAATATATTTTCACTACAGACTTGCTATTAAGAGTACCCACTAGAAAGGTTACAGGAAGAATACAGGCATAGCATGTACTTGTTGAACCATGTTGGTGCAGTGGTTAGAGTGCAGTATTGCAGGCTACTTCTGCTGATCATCGGCTGCCAGCAGTTTGGCAGATTGAATCTCACCAGGCTCATGGTTGACTCAGCCTTCCATCCTTCTGAGGTCAGTAAAATGAGGATCCAGATTGTTGGGGGCAATATGATGACTCTGAAAACCGCTTAGAGGGCTGTAAAGCACTATGAAGCGGTAATCTAAGTACTATTGTTATTGTATGCAAATGCAGTCCAATGTCAAGTTCCATGTTTACTCCCTGACATCTCAAATGAGACTGGAAAAGACTCCTATTTAATTCTGGCGAGTCAATACTAATTGTAATAGAAAATATTTAGTTACACAGCCTAATTTCCTGATCTGATTATAAAACAGCTTACCGTTTCTCTAATTTCATGAAAGCTTTTGAAAGGAAGCTCCCTGTTTTGGTTCAAGCTTCTGGTCACTTTAGAAGTAGGTGCATGTTCATGGTAAATTCTTTTATGCAATGAGATTTTGGACTAAACTTTCATGATTCCTCCCAATACTGCTTTAAAGTATTTCTAATTTCTAACTTTGTATGGAAAAACTATTGTTAATTAAATGGTTCAATAATAAAATCATCTGCTTCATTCTTAGACATGGAATAAGATCATATTGAACAGCTCTGGAATTGCATTCACCCAAAGGGATCAGCATAGGTCTCTCTTAGTGTACACACAGTGTTCCAGATCCTTACTTCGTATTGGAACACTGTTTGCTATATTACTTAGGTCAAGAGATTAGCTTCCCAATTCTTCCATACACAAGTGTCTATAAGGTTTTTTCCATCAAAGTTTCTGCATTTGATCAAAATCTTCAAAACTTTATCAAATAATTACTTCAAACATTGATTCTTGAAGATTACAGCAAATAAATTTACCTAAAAGTTTCAAAAGAATAAGGCTCTTTGTGACCCAACATCTAATTACCAATACCTATTATTCCAATAATACTATTCTTCCAGCAGTGTTTACTTCCATACGATCTTCCTCTCTATTAAAGTTGGCAAACACTTTAGGTTCATCGCAAAAACATTCTCTGGAGCAGACAATTATAGTTGCCATTCGTTAGAATATACTAGTAGTATATTGTAATAGTATATTAGTAGTATATACTAGTAGTAATTGCATTATTTCCTAGGATCACATGGCAGGTATGTAGGGCAGGTACATGTCCTCAGGAAAGATAGTTACTTTAAAGCAGTGGCTAGAATTATGCCACAGCATTCAGTGAAACATCTGTTTGGAATTGAATCTAAGCTATTGCACTACTCTATTGTTTACACAGAAAATCTTTCTTGAGACAAGTAGAAAAGATATAGTCACACACTCGTATGCATGCGAGACATTTTAGTGATGTTATCTATAATTATACAAGTCCAATACGATCTCTATGACACTAGAGCTTTGGAAACATTTTCAAAAGCCAAACATAGTTTGTTCAAAAATATACTGCATATCTGTCCGAGACTGTGTTAGCTTAATTATTAATAGTAATTCTTTTCTGCATTTGGTTCCATGCAATAGGATTTTGAAAAATTCTGTTCCTGAAATTCTCAGCTGTTGTACTAGAGTTAATTAGTAAATGATTGATTAAACAAATAAAATAAAATAAACAAAAACCCTGAACAAACTATTTGCAGAGAATGCTACAAGAAGATAATTCTAATTGTTTAGAGGTGGGTTTTCTATCTTTAGGTAAAGGTAAAGGTTCCCCTCGCACATTTGTGCTAGTCATTCCTGACTCTAGGGGGCGGTGCTCATCTCTGTTTCAAAGTCGAAGAGCCAGCGCTGTCCGAAGATGTCTCCGTGGTCATGTGGCCAGCATGACTAAACGCCAAAAGCATACGGAATGCTGTTAACTGCCACCAAAGGTGGTCCCTATTTTTCTACTTGCATTTTTTATATGTTTTCAAACTGCTAGGTTGGCAGTAGCTGGGACAAGTAACGGGAGTTCACTCCGTTACACAGCACTAGAGATTCGAACTGCTGAACTGCCAACCTTTCGATCGACAAGCTCAGTGTCTTAGTCACTGAGCCACCATATCCCCTTTTCTATCTCTACTTATGTCATTCTACTTGAATCGACTGCTACTAAATTATTTTTCTATTCACATCTTCCAATACTCCAGATAAAATTTTGGGGGGCACAGGAATTTCAGAAAATGAACAAGCTACCCAATGGATCAATTAAAGTCTGTCAAAAATTTCTGCACATATCTGAAGTGGTCTTTAAAAGGAGATAGACTTTTTAAATGTACAACATCTTCACTTCTTTGTATAAGGTACTATGGTATTAGAAACTTACTACTGATAATATGCAAAACTTTTTGGGTTTGAAATATTCTTTTTAGTCTGTCAAAATATATTCTTTACTTTCCGCTACAGAAATTTAACACAATAATTTGCTCTTAAATTAACACTTCAACACACTAAAACTGAACAGCTTTGTTAAGTGGCTAAAGATATCAGCTGGTCTGATGAATGTTTCAAGAAAAAGGGGTTTTCAAGTAATGAATAATATTATCATACACTGCATATTCTAAAATAAAATATAAATATCTCTGTGATGTATTGCAGCTAATAAACATTTATGGAATGAAATGTCATTCTTAAAATATTATATAAGAAACTGAACACAGCAATATATTAATCCACAAATACAATAGATCAATATAAAACTATCTGACTTCCTGGTTTTATATTTGAGCAAAGTGCTCCTCCAGATCCATTCCTTGAAGGTGTAAAGTGGCCACAGATGAAACCTCTTGAAGTGTCATCTTGGCTGCTTAGAGCCTCTCTGGACATTTTCTAAGTATACTCAGAAGACTTCCCTTTGACCTGGAAGTAGCCATGCTGAGCCTTTGAGAGGGTGTTTCAAGAAGAAAATCAAAAAGGGCACTTCACTTGCAAGCAAAATATCTCATCTAATGATTTGCTGATCCCAGCTAGTTCCGCTGATTGAAATAGAAGGCTAGTTTATTAATAAATAAGGATTAAAAACACATCTGCTATAGCATCATTGAAATTGCTTTTGACAGACCAAATTTGGCACTTGTTTATATTTTAAGTCTTGGAAGCCCTGATGCTTTTTGTAAAGGCATATCTTTTGCAGGAACTTAATGTTTCTGGAAATAATGCTACAGTAACATCAAAGAATTCTGAAACTCTATTCAAATTTCAGATCTATCCTTAAACCTTAATAAATTTATTTCCCTAGTTCTTATATAGAGATCATCCAAAGAGGATGATCATTGTGTAAGAACTATTACCGGACTTGGAGAAACAATTTACAGACGTAACTAAGAAAAATGTGAGAAAACAAAATAAAGTGGAATAAAAAGCCCATGAATATTAACTGATGAAAACAAAGGAAACATAATAGGAATGGAATATTTTGGAAGACAACATGCATATTATCTGAAACTTTATACAGTATTCCAGCTAAAACAGTTTTGCTTGTCCCCACTAATTCTACCCCAATGCTTACAAATGACAAGAATTACTAAACATGGAATATTGATATACGAAATCCAACATTTTGAGTGACTGAATCCATTTGAAATTTTAATATTGTAAAGACCCACATAAAATGGCTATCGGTAGTAGCTAAAACAGTAGGCAGGACCGGTTACAAAACTGTTATTTAGCACAAGGCAAACAAATAACATTTTTGTCCAGTACACAAAAGAAGGTTTCCAAAATTATCTTTATCACTTTAACTATTTTTTTCTAGTCAGGATAGAACAACTCTAAACAAAGCACTATGCAGAAGGTACAGTTTTATTTCCTAAGAGTGCACTGCCATCTATGTGATTATCAAAGACACACTGAACTAAAGTTTATTTTGGAAGCTGCTTCACAGCCTACCAATTTCTTGTCTATTTATGAATTTTAATTAGAAGAATCTAAAATCAGGCAAGGGAGGGACTTTGGCAATGTTAAAATAGAATTTAAATTGTCTTTTTCTATAGTAAGAAATATAATTCAGGATAGCTGAATTAGAATAATGCACCAATATTCACAATTCAGAGGCATTAAGAAATAAATCTGAGTTGCTTTAGAAATTATCATCAGTGTGAAACATGTCAAACTATTTAGTACTTAACACAGAACACTGGGATGTAGATTTCAAATTAGTACAAAATGGCTTACTGGGAGCATCAAAAATTTTATCAGACGGTAATTTATTTCATCATCACAATAATAGTATCAGTTTAAAGCTCTACTTTAAAAGCCAGCTGTAAATAATTAGTTCTTATTTTCCTCTAAAGTTATTTGTACAATATTTAGTAAAACAACTCTCATACTTGTTTAGTAATAATTGTGCATCTTCTGCCATACTTCCCTAATTATAATAAGCAAAAGCCATAATGTCAGAAAATAGATCAAAATAATAAACAGCAATTATAGTTTATCAAACAGTATGTAGAAAATTCCTCAAATTTCTTTGTTCAAAAAGATAACTTACTTCAAAAATATTTCAGATCCTTGAATCAAAACAATTTTTAAAATGTAGCTGCAGAGGCAGAAAATTTGCATTTTGAGTAGCAATTGGCACAGCGCTAGCTTCTCACAGTACCAAAATGAGCCAAAAATATAGCATGTCACAAAAGTCAAATAGCTGCATCTCCGTTATTTTCTCCCCACCCCTAAATGTTTTACTTTGAAAAAGTACTGATTTTGCAGATTTTTGAAAGCAGAAGGATTAAAAAAGTGGAAAGGGAGTGCAGAAATTAGCAGAGGTGGCACTACCTGAAAGCTCATCAGAAAGGGGAGTGAGAACAATATCAGGCAAGAAGGGTTTGGAAGTATGGATCAGGACAGGAGCACTTTTAGCACTGCGTATATAGGCCGATGGCAGAGCACATTCACCAATGGATCGGCTTCTCATGGCTTTAAAAAAGGAAAAGAAAGAAGTAGGGAAGGAAAAAAAAAGAAGAGTGACTATAATGGAAGATTGTGTCACAGAAAAAGCAGCAACAGAGAAAACAAAGATAAAAGGAAGAAAAATTAAATTAAAACATTTCAGCACGGCAGATATTGGCAGAGCTGTAAGGAAAAAATAATCAGTGGGCACATAAAACATTTTTGTATTCATTTCTTTCAATGCAAGACAAACAGTAACACTTATATTTTCATAAGTACAAAAACCCTCAGTATTCAAAGTAAAACACTGACAGACCAATGTTATACATGCATTTAGAACTAAATCCCCAAATTGAATCAAATTTAGTCCCATGAAAATTTGTGTACGATTGACGCTTAAAATGATTTATTTTTCACTCCATCAGGGTTTGAAAAATATTGTCATAAACATCATATAAGTGAAGAAAGCATTGTCCTATACCTACCCTTATTTTCTGTTTTGATTATTTTTTTAAACAACTATTTCTCATAGTATATCTAAGGTGCTTTTACTTAATGCCAGAAGTTTGTGGGTAGCAATACAAAAATACCTGTGACTATACCTAAAATTATTTTCTTTGGCAGTAAAAATAATTATCTGAATCGCTTCATCGGTTCAAAGAATGAATGTTATTAATCTTCAGTGAAATATTTACAGAAATTTGATATTAATATCAAATCAAAGACTCAAATTCTGTTGACGCACTACAATTTAAAGCATGCCACAATAACAAATTACAAGATATGCCTTGTAAATGGAACGTAAGACACAAACAAAACAAAACACAAAAAGAACACTTAAACACAAAATGAAATCTCAACTAACTTTCTGCTTAATTTTTTGGATCTAAATTACCATATTTCTTTGCCTCAACACAGCAAATTAAATATTGTTCTTAAAGTTCATTTTTTAATGAAATGGAAAGAAAAATATTAAATACATAAGAAATAAATGTTATTTAAGTTAAATCTAATTTAGCTTTGGATGTTTAAGAGAGTATATTGGAAAAGATTGCATTATTTATTACAGGTTTTTAAATGCTAATTACACACGCTTCCTAACTCAGCTTAGTTTCCTCATTTCCTATTGCTTTTCAAAACTCTGCAATATTAATTCAATGAGAATCTAAAGAAAAATGGGTATCAGCTAGAATGTTTGCTTCATTTAAAAAAAAACTGATATGGATAAAGCGAGCTTTAAATAAATTGACTAAAGGTAAAGTAAAAATGTGATTTTGATAAATTAGTATATGTTTTCAATAATATTTTATACAAAAGTGCTGTTTCACTTTAATGCAGACTCCCTCTGTGTTAAACATGTAGGTATAATGCTATGTTCGATCACAATTCTTTAGCATGTTTTGCACACCAATTTTACTTTCTATAACTGTATGGATAATATGATGCATCACGACATTTAAAGTAGACTTAAACTCTAGTTTAAGATTTAAAATTCAAGTTTAAAATAGGGAGGGAGGATGGAATCCATGTTTTACAATCTTCTGCCAATCTTTTTTTGTTTGTTTGTTTCTTAAATGCATAATTATTTTCGTCTGTCAATTTCAGTTATTTAGAAAAACAAATGAATTGCTGTTTTTCAAGATCAAGATTGGGATTTATGGGTAGTTGGTTTTATTTAGGCGAGTGTTTCCCAAAGTGTGGTACGCGTACCCCCAGGGGTACGGGAAGAGTTTGGTGGGGGTACGTGTTGCACCGGAGTTTAGTGGGGATCACGTGGGAATATCCACTGCACCGTGCTTAGCTGCGCCCACAGAACAAAGAAAGAAATAGGCGCGTATCGCAATTTTTACACGGGAACTGGGGCCATCATACATCGTATCGCAACTCATTATGGCAGGAACTTCTGCGCATCCTTCGCGTAGCTTTGGTTTGGCCATTTTTAAACTGCGGGAACATTAACAGTTAACGTTGAGCCTCGGAGCTGTTTAAAAGAGAAACAGTGAGAATTGCAGTGTTATCTAACGGTTAGACAGTCTTGTGAGGCTTGACACGGCGTGAATATACTGCACTTCGCTATAGAGACAACTTACTTCTTTAATAGTTAGTTCTGGGCGCCTGTTATCGTGCTTTAGTAAGTTCCACTGATTTTGATTATATATATATAATCAATATATTTTGATTTTTATTAAAGCATATGTTTTTTATGAGGGGTACTCAGCGTTACAAAATTATAGAAGGGGTACACATATGTCAAAAGTTTGGGAAACACTGATTTAGGCTACTCCTGATCTGCAAGAATACTAATGGGTTTGTAACAGAAAACTCAAGTCAATTTTATTTAGTTCTTGTTAAAGGATTCCTTTCAAACAGCAACAAATTTTGTTTTCCAGGAGAGATATGCAGTGTCAGAAATTCAGAAAGTGAATAAATGAAAAATGACCTGACTAACTGAAAAGCGCAATATCAGTATTCTAGAAATACCTAGTTCACTTCAAGGCAGGTTCTGGTGACAGAACTAGAGTCAATAAGCATTGGCAGGAATGATCTCTCTGTTGAAATGGGACACTGCATTTCATAAAAATGTCAGTCATGTCAACAAGGTTTATACCTCATCTAAAGAGTTGTGTGTAAATAGACTATTAGATTAAAGTAGATTTAAACAGCAAAAGCGGCTTCTAACAATAAATGTCTAATTTTTTAAATAGAGAAAAAAACAAAGGATTGCAAAAATAAAATTATACATTAAAGTATGTTTCAAGAGATTCTTCAACAGATTAGGACGTATGAAATAAAATGACAAAAGTTTTATACATGAAAGGTCTGATCTGTTCCATTTTATAGTAAGCTTTACCTTTTTAAAGCTAAATATAGTAGAGCTGTTTGAAACTCTGTTCACCGACCCTCAACAATTTATAAAATACTACTTAAAAATCCATAGACATGTCTTAAAAATGTCTTATTTGCTGTTTATACCTGTCCAGGTTCATCTGTCATTATGCATAAGGTTCAACTTTTAACAGCTTTGTTGTTCAGTCTTAAAGTCATGTCCGACTGTTCTCGACCCCATGGACCATAGCATGCCAGGCCCTCCTGTCCTTCACTGTCTCCTGGAGTTTGCCCAAATTCACATTCATTTTTAGTAGCATATCTAGGCAAATACTTAAAGAACAACAATGCATAGGAAAGGCAAAAATGAAATGCTTATTCCTTCTATTCCCAAACTGGGCAAAAAATGCATGCAAATTTTAAAAAGTTTTCCCTAAACTCTTGGGGAAACAGGACTCAAGATTAAATTTGTATTTAATCTATTTGATAAACTTTTCTTGACAAACTGAATTTTGACTAATACTCCAGATACTAAAATTCTGCAAGATGAAAACAAAACAAGTAACATTCTATTTTTGAATAGAAATCTAAAGCAAAAAATTAGAAGGAGTCTGATTAAGTATCTTTTCTGAGTAGCACAAATATAAGGTTCCCATGAACTAACATTATATTTATTTAATGAGAATCAGATTCTCATTTTTAGTTTTGATCATTCTTAAAGCTAAAACTTCCCATGTTCCAACTGGAGCTGGTAATCAGATTTATAATTCTAGTCCCTTCCCTACCAAAAGGAAAAAAGTTGAACTGACAAAATTTATTTCTCTGATTACTGGAGGCAATTAAGGAGTAGATTATTAAGATTTGGTACAAGTACAATTTTGTAGAGTGACTGTTCTTTATCTATTTTATTTCATATCATATTTTCATTGTGATTCTGTGACACATTGTGATTCTGTGTCTTGCCATAATTTGTCTGCAAACTGTTTTTCATTTTCATATAGTTCTAGATATTCCGTCCATATGTTCAGTGGGCCCAAAGTAAGCAAAGTAACGAAAATCAATTTTGCTAACACAAGTCACTATAAATATCTGATATCTGCTGCCAGGCTGAAAAGATACAAATAGGAGTATATGAGGAACAATTCACAGATCAGCTATTACTTAAAGAGTAACTGAATTGCTACCTGTCATAAAGCAATAAATATTTTTATTTGTATATAGATACTTTTTTAAATGAGAAGCTCTCTTTGAATAACCTACTACTAGGTTTTAAATTTATAATGAAGATGCTGCCTAGTAAGTTTTAAATAATACTGTCCTGAAATCTTAAAATGCCACTTGATTTAAGAATAACTGGCAAATTGAACAGTGGGATATGTAAGAATTAAGCAGAATTGGGATAATTTTATATATTTTGCTCTTGGGCCAACCAGAACTTTTCAAGAAATGAACTGCAAAAACACTTCCCCAAAACACCATTAAAATGATAAATTTGGAACAAGTCTTTGCTTGTTTGTTTATGTTGTCTAGTGGAAAATGCAAATAGAATGCTTTGTTTTTATTTTTTTCTGATAAGGAACTATTTTAAGTTAGTATGATATCAAGCATTTTAAAATATTTCCAGTTTTTCATTAATTGTTCAAGATCAACATCACAAAAAAACAAACTGCCCAATTCTGATTCATACAAAACAGGAAATGAGTTATTATCTTATTAATATAAGGTATTAATATATAAGGTGTTATCTTATTAATGACTGCAAAGGGTTCTAAAATGAGCACTCCATAGAACTGATTTTGTGGAAAAATAATCAAGATTTTTAAAAAAATATTAGACAGCCATTACTCCAGTTTTATATGTAACTAAGAGATACGAGGATATTTTATTTTCTCCTCAATATTCAACTATGCTTGCTCACTCACATTCAAAAGTCCGAAAGTGGTATACAAACTGATGAGTGTAAGCAACAGGATTACTGCTGACTCAAAGCTAATTTAGAAATTTAAAAAATGAACACATTTGCCTTCTACACGATGGTTGACTTCCAGATAAATACAAGCAAGATTCTATATTGGGATTTTTCTTGACTTTATTTTGAATCTTTTTGAAAAATTATCTCTGAAAAAATATGTTTCATTAGAGCATGCAGATTAAAGCAAAAGTCTAAAACATTTTGAAGACTGCAATGCACTGTACTGTGCAAGCTAAAGGACCTGAACCTCCACAACAGGCATATCTGATCCACATATCCACTTATTTCCAACTCTTTCACTCATATGTACACTTCACAAAATCTGCATATTATTTTATCTGATTTTATATCAAACTTGACTCTTTTATGACCTCTGTAAAGTATTTATCCTATGCCTTCTCATTATAGCCTAACAACTGATGTTGCAAATGAAGAACATCTGACCATTATGTGTGATAAGCAAGACAGAACATTGCCTGGTGAGGGTACCAAGGTATCAAAATACCAAAATGTTCTTTCAATCCTCAAAGAATGAAAATCACACAATATTAGTTTGCATCAGAATCAGAATTTCTGACATATAATATCAAGTAATTGCAATCTATTTAGAGAAGAGACACAAACTACTTTGCAACTTGGCCTTGGGCCTGTAGAAAAATAGATTATAGTTGGAATGACTATATCCCTAAACGGGGATATGCAAAGCATGTGAATAAGGCATTTTATAACATGTAGGAACACAAAGAAAGCAGTTCTCTGAACTGTTAAATCAGACAAGCTATTCCCAGATGTTTCTGCAGGTATGTGTTTGCATATGCCCTTCATTTCAAGTGGTCCCACAATAAATTTCTAATAGTGTTCAATGCACATGAATGCTGTGAAAGATTCAGGTGCTTTAATGATATGGGTGGGGGTGGGGATCTTCTCTCATCTATGTATCATGAGTCACCTCTTCTGAATTATTTTCAGAGTCTAGAAATGTTTCCACAGTGATATTAACAAATAATTTTGTTAAATGCAATAATATTACTTGTTGCTGTAGAATTATATGTCGATCGCATATATTACTATACATAGAAGTGCTGCTCACATATTTGAAAATTTAAATTTAGGTATATAAAATTAAGGAAATCATCTCAGGATATCTTTCTTCTTTATGATTATACAAAGGAACATTTGGATACAGCCATTTATAAATTGCATAAAGTACAGCAGTACACTACCATGTATAAAAAGTGATTATGGGGTCATTTCTGAAATTAAAATAAGCTACTAAATATATAAAATGAGATCTATTTGGGATTTGAAACTAATTATGTTTGGTAAAAATGGAAGGTAAGACAAACGCAGGAAACTAGTTCTGTTCATTCAACTGTTCTAAATGGGTGCCTTCTGGAAGTTTTGGATTAGAATTCATGCTTTGGAATGATGGAAGTTTTAGTCTACAACTAATTGAGGACATTAGGTTAAGAAAGGCTAAGTTTACAATGACTGACTGCATCTGAAGCCTTTTCAAGTCTTATGCTGAGATGCCAGATATTGAACTTAAGACTACCCATATGCAAAGCATATGAGGACCCAAACTGTTGGGGGCAATATGCTGACTCTGTAAACCGCTTAGAGAGGGCTGTAAACAGGGGTAGGTTTCAAAACCTGTTGCTACCGTTTCACATGTGGGTGCGTGCACAACACTTCTGCACAGAAGCGTCCAGGTGGGTGGGCAGAGCCTCCCACTGCCGCCATTACCAGTTTGCCAGATCTAGGGCGAACTGGTAGCAACCCACCACTGACTGTAAAGCCCTGTGAAGTGGTATTTAAGTCTAAGTGCTATTTCTATTTAGATTTGGTAGGGAGACTGCATTAAGACAGGAGCTGGACAGACCTTAAAGATGGGGTGTACAAGATATATGTAACGTTTATCAAGCAGGTGGCTCAGATTACTGGCCTATCCTATCATATATTCCCTTTCATTAAAGCTTAGAATGTCTCTCTGGTCTTTAGTCACATGGATATCATAATTGCCTAGTTGACAAACTGCTGTCTGCTGTGCATTTCAAATACTTTAATTTTAGACTGAGGCTTGAAAACAATACTATGATAATCTTGCAAGTTATAATGGTAATTTAATTCAATTCTTCCTTAGCTTTCTAAATACACTATAGTTTGGTGTATTCACTAGACTTTTATGACTAAAAAGACAGAGAATCTTTGCTAACCAGCCACTATTTCCTCAAAGTTTTTAGCTCTTAAACCCTAGGGAGAAAGAAGACAAATGGAAATTTAATATTTAAATCTCTAAATGTGTCTTCCTAGTAAGCAATTTTGGCATTAGCCTTGTTCATCTTAGTACAATACAGGTGAAATGCTTAGTATAAGATAAATTTGATTACAAATGAAATGTTGAACATGACGAGAATTCTTATATCATAAATCTCACAACTGAGCTTCTTATCAATCTATTTTAAAGATTTTTAAATCCTAGTCTATGTCTCTGTAGTTTTCAAACATTAGCTAGAAAATTTCTGGTAACTTTATGATATGTCTATTTGATATGCTAACAATTCGCAAAAAGAATCAGGATTTAGTATTTTCTTATTATTTTTGGCAAAAATAAACATTACCACAAGCTATTATGTTACCTAAAACTGTTAATAAGAATATAAGAAAAATGATGATAATATCACTAAATTGTTGTATCCGGAAAACACTTATATTAGAAATGCATTATTTAAGATTAGATTCTCCTAATTTTTTTATATTAGGCAACATATCACTGATCTCTTTATCAAATTCAGAAAATGGAAGCATTCAGTGTTTTTTTAGCATCTCTTCCAAAATTGTACAAATTCAAAACCTAAGTAACTTCTACAATTAATTGCACATTTTTATCTATGGTAGTTTTAAACAGTGTTGTTTTAAAACTCTTTTCATATTTGATGTTAATTATATTTTTATTTTCACAATGAGATCTTGTGATTGAGACTAAGAATTTATAGGAAGGCAAAATAAAAATTGAAAACATATTACCAAATTCAGAAACTTCAAGACATACCTATAATAGGCATTTTTAAAATGTCAAAACTAAATGCCAGCTTTATTAGCTGACATATACATATATATATATATATATGCTAATGGTTTATATACCAGAATATAACAACTATATATTTAGATACATCTGTTAAGCAATTTGTGTTTTGCAGTGAGAACTGTTGCATCCAAAACAGAGCATAAAATTGCCTAAAACATGCACACACTATGTGCATATAATATAATACAGATAAAACATATGCAGTAAATCATTTATGTTTGGTTAGAAGTATTTAACCATTATTTTTTCTTTTAATTTTGCACCTCCCAAAATCTATATTTTCTGTAACATACCAACTGTTTTCTGTCGCACTATGCTTCTGGCCTTTTCTGTTCCTGGAGATCCTGTAGTTGTTGCACTGCGCTGTCTCATTGGGGCCTGCCCAGGTTGATCACGGCTCCAGCCCTTTGAAAATGATTTGTCCACAGATGTTTTTTGAAACTCATGTCCAATACCTGATATGGGAGCATTCACACATCATTTAGAATGACATTATAAGAAATGAAATGCTATTATAGTATAGTAAAAGTTTAATCAATATTTTTGACTCAATTTCACATTTACTAAACTGTACTATCTTAAACTTAAGAAAAAATAAGTTCCTCACAATTAATATGCATAACTTCAGACATATAAGCAAACTACTTCCCTTATATATAAATCTGCCATGTCTGTCTATCAGTTCAAATTATGATTTGAATGTATTCTTACAGCAATCCTGTAAGGAATGTATTTTTCCCCCTTATACAGAATCTCTTGAGCCAAGTTTGATTTTGGGGGACTATCGAATAGGGAGACAAGGCAGGAGCAAAAGTTTAAAAGTTTTAAAAATTTATATAGACTGTAATATACACATAATCTGTTAGTGATAAAACTCTGACCTAGCTGAACACTTACTGCATAGACATATAATCCTCGACTTAGTCCTTGGAATTCTGAGCCCAAAATTTATATTGTCAAGTGAAACATTTAAAAAGTGAGTTTTGCCCCATTTTATGACTTTTTTTTGCCACAGTTGCGAAGTGAATCTGGATTCCCCATTGACTTTGCTTGTCAGAAGTTTACAAAAGGGAATTGCATGACCCTAGGACACTGCAACCATCAGTCAGTTGCCAAGTGTCTAAGTTTTGATCACGTGACCATGGGGATACTGTAACAGTTGTAAGTATGAAAAATTGTCATAAGTCACTTTTTCAAAGCCGTTGTAACTCTGAACAGTCACTAAATGACCAAAAAGTACAGTTAGTCAAGGACTGACTGTACTTCCCCACAGTGTATGTTTGCATAATCCAAACTCGATTGAATATTCTGTTCATTCCTGATTACAGTATGCAATAGCAAAGAACAGGCGGGAAAAAACAACCCCAACCCAACCATCTCAGTCTGGCCTGTGGAGCAGTGAGACACTTGTTTAGGTGGTAATAAAAGTGGTAAAGATTCATACTGACAATTGATACAGTACTCAAAGCTCTTAACAGTGTATTTCCTGCTTAATAAAACATTCCATGATGAAGTATAATCCTCTTTCTCATGTTTTGATTACCTTACGTAGCAACTAAGAGTGCTTAGTACATGAGTAGATTCAATTTCTTCATAAAACTGTGCATTGTGTAAAAATTATGGCTTTGATTTTAATGAGGATTTTCACTTTCTTAAAGCCAGATTAGAACCTGAAATACTACTTTATCTTGCTGTTTGAACTCTATATGCCAATCTCTTGATTAAACCTTCCAGAAGAATGGGAACATGCCCTGACTTATTTTATTTTTAAAAAGATGATTACAGAATGATGAAACTGCAAATATTTTATCTAGACAGTTTCCACCCTAATGGCATTCCAGAAGGCCTTACAGACCTGGCTGCAATCCCATCCCGGATAGGGTGGATTGTTAGATGTGTTTGTCATATATTTTGAAATTAGTGGTCTAGATTTGCTATTTTGTTCACTTCCCTTACGGTATTTTTTATTGATCTTATTGTATTTATTTTTATATTGTGAACTGTCCAGAGTTGGTTTACAGTAGGGCAGAGCAGAAGTAGAATTACATAAATAAATAAAGGAACATACAATATGGTATTTATTATTATATTTATCTTATATTAGTACTAGATTATGTAAAGGAGTGTTTATTTAAAGGAGAACTATATTCTGTAGCTCTGGACTCATTTGTTTTGGGATCACCATTTTTCAACTTTAATTATATCACACCCGAATTATGTCACTTACCTTTACCCTTATGCTTTTTTTGTTTCTGCTCACTTAATTTGTCGAGTGGTAGATCACTGAGGTCCAAGCTGTAGAGATTTCTAGCCAATACTTTGGTCAGAGTTTCCATAGTTAATGACCACTCTGTGGCCAACTCTTCCCAATATGTCAGTGATGACAATACTGCTAAAAGGTCATCCCAAAGTTCTCGGGAAATGTACACATTTAAATTTGCTTTGATCCAAGCTACAATAAGAGTCTACAAAAAGAAATATAAAAGGATGAAAATACATATTTTTTAGCAGAACAACTGAAAGCTCAGTCATTTTTATTAAACTTATGAAAGCTGCATAGTTAAATAGCTGTGAAAAATGTTTGGATGCAAATTGATAATATAGCTTCAGTGTGTTTAACCTTTTATCTCTCTCTTTATCCTACATCATTAAATGTCACTATGAATCTCTTTCTCTACTAACTTTTCCTTCTTTTGTCTAACTACTTTCCTTTTTACTCATTTTCTTGCCAAAACTCCTTTTCGTAACGCCATTTCTCACCTATGTTCATTTTCCCTCTCTGTCTTTCAACATTCACCTTTCCTGTATGGCAGGGGAAAATAAGCTATCCTTCCATAAACTATCCTCCTTTTTGGAGGAGTTGAATCAGCCTCCACACTCAATGTGTCTAAGTCTAGGGAATTCCATTTGTTTTAAATGTACATTAATAACGAAACACATAGCCCCTCATCTGAATGACACATGCCACCAGCAATTGTTTTATTTGATGTTGCTGTCCATGTGGCTTACTTTTAGCTCCATTACAGATAATTAACTATTTTTATGTAAAGAAATCAGGAGAAATATTTAAAGATGAATATATTTCATCTGCTGTTTCTGTTATTTATAAATAAAAATATTTATCACTGAGCATGCAGACAATAAAATAAACTGCTCTGAAAACTGCTCTTAATTTATAAGAATGTAAATAACTAATGATTTCCTACAATAGACAAATGAATGAAAGACCTCATCTATAATATTTGAAAAGCAAAATGTTAAAATGTATTAATTTGCCTGAAAAAGAGGACCAGCAAGTCTTCCTGCTAAAGTTAAATTCTTTCTTCCTTGATACTGTAGAAAAATTTGAGATGGTATTTTCAATACTGATTCTGTTACTCGGAGCAGCACAAGCAGCATTTGTTCCCTGCAAAACAAGATTAGTTAGTATTATTTAAAGTCAAACAATTAACTTTATTACTGAACATGGGGCACTCTCCAGAAAACAAAAACAAACAAAAAACAAAGATATACAGACTATGAAGTAAATTATCTGCAACTTTTTCAACTTCCAATGATTATTTATTAACAGTATTTTTAGACTGGGGAAGTATTATACTAAGTGGGAGATAAGTATGTGCCATATTGTTAAAACAGAAATACTTTACCAAGTTTTCTTGTCCATTGTCACTTGTACCACCATATAGCGGTAGATATTAAGAATGCGCTTACACATATCTGTATGCTCATCTAACAAACTTTTAATCTCATTTGCTGGCTCAAGAAGAAATATATTTGAGGAATTTGTTATAAACACCTGTAATTAAAAGAAATAAAAACAATTATACTTAAGAAATCAGCTAAGTATTATCACATTGATTATAATGAGGAAATAAATTCATCTGGATTAACTGAATAAAATCTAACCGAGCAGATTTTAAGGAGTGAAAAAAGACACTTCCAAAACAAATATCAAACAGAATTTTTCAAATTCAGAATGGTTGTCTGAAACACAGAGAGTGAATATGTGCTGATATTTTGGTAGACATGTTGCTAGATCTCAAACTCGGTATGTAGAGACATTCTCATAAGTCACCAGGGTTCAATCATATGGAATGTTCACAACCAATTGATAGCCACTATGTAGCTATGTAGCAGTTGATAACTTTTTCTCCCTATTTAAATTATTTTGATGTTTATTTGTACTGTTTCTTTATAAGTATGGGGAAATAATTGTTAAATTGTACCAGGTTGCTGACACACTACATGTCTATTTTGTGATTTGGCCCTTGTTTTTTAACTCTGCATTCCATGCTATACTGTGTTGTCCAATAAAACTGTCCTAATGCTGGAAATTTATTTATATACTCCCTTGCGGCTGTCTTAGTGTGAGTTTGTTCATAGAAATATGAAGGCTAACAGCTGTTTTTAAAGAAGTTTGCAAGTATAGGCTGCCCCTACTTGAAAAAGTTATCCTTGCATTAAAAAAGTACCAGGAAGAACACAATTTCTTAGGTAGATATTTCTCATCTGAAAGTAAAAGTAAAATTGGAATTCTTGTGCTGTCATGATATTTCTTAATAGATATTATTAAATTGGTCTTAGTGAGACAAATTCCTTAGATCTCAAAATCCTGGCCTGTGGGCCAGATGCATCACATGCTGGCCACGCGCACACCTGGTTTAGCGACGGGGGGAAAGTCCCAATATGTCACATGACATCACCATGACGACTTGAGTTTGACACCCCTGCTTTAGATGGATAATTTCTATTACTAATTAAAGAAGAAGTCTGACATTTTTATCTTATTCATTGTTCCAAATCTTATTCCTATATTTTGGGGGGGAAGAGGGGTTCCGATACTTTTGTCATCCTTCCAATTATACTTCATATATAAGGAACATCTTTATGCTATTCATAATCCTCCTTTTGGTTATTCTGATTTTTTCTTGCTTCATTTTTTTTCTATTAAAGGCATTATGCAAGTGTTAAATATTTTAGTTTGCAAACGGTATTACTGTATTTTTCAGAGTATAAGATGCACTTTCCCCTCCAAAAAAAGTGGGTGGAAAATTCTATACGTCTTATTCAAAGAATATTGCGGTGGGGGGGAGGGGGGTTGGGGCACTGATCAACTGTTCTAAAATGGGCTGTGCTGGTGAACGGAATGTGGTGAATGGGTGGTGGCGGCGGCAGTGAACAGGCAGCGGCAAACAGGCCGTGCTGAATGGGCGGTGTCATTGGCGAACCGGTCATGATGAATTGGAGGCATGGCGAATAGGCTGCAGTGAACGGGCCATTTTGGTGGCGAATGGGCTGTGGCAAATAGGCGGTGATGGTCGCACTGAACGGGCTGCGTCACTGAATGGGCCGTGCTGAATGGGACAGATGAATACCGGATGAATGCCAGAAGGCAGATATTTTTTTTCTTGTTTTCCTCCCCAAAAGCTAGATGAGTTTTATAATCTGGAGTATTTTATAGTCCGAAAAATACGGTATGTATCTTGTCAGCACTATTTATTTGTCATCTCATATGATATTTTTATCAGGGGAAGTGATATGATGCCATATTGAAGTAACAGTCTGTATTTGTCCCCTTAAAACTTTATACTATAATTTATCTTTATCTTTATCTTTATTTAGATTTATATACTGCCCTTCTCCTTACGGACTCAGGGCGGTGCACAGCCAATTAAAAAACAAGCATACAAAAGTTAAAATTTCATAAAATAACAATACAAATGGCCATAGATTAAAACTAGATTCATTTAAAATAAAACTCTAAAATGATAAAATATTTGTAGGAATCAGGCTAAGCCGGCAAGCTGAAAAAGATGGGTTTTTAAAGCCCGCCGGAAAGTCGGGAGGTCAGAGATTGTTCTTAACTCTGGAGGCAGATCATTCCAGAGGGTGGGTGCTGCCACAGAGAAGGCTCTCCCCCTGGGGGTCGCCAGCCGGCATTGTCTGGCTGACGGCACCCTGAGGAGGCCCTCTCTGTGGGTGTTCATCATAATCTCATTTCACCAGAACATGCTAGAACAACAAAACAAAATACATAAACATTTTAGTTCTAGTGTAAATTACATCCATTTATATTCAGGAAAGACGTTTGCAAAAGGCACAACCAAAGAACACTGGAAAATGTTATGTAGGAAATAAAAAAGAAATAGATGCTTACTTGTAGTACTGCTTGTATTCCAGCTCGTATACCTTGTTCCAGGTTGTCCAATTCAGATGTTTTATAGGGAACTTCCTGATAACAACCATTTCTTGTCCAGTTTGAATTTCGAATAGGACAGGAACTACCTGTACTTTCCTAAAACAGAGGTTATTATTTCTTTCCAAATTTCCAGAGAGATACACAGTCATACATACAGTTTAAATTTTCTTGCTGTTCTGAATTCTGCGTGATTAGCAGTGACCAAAAAAATTTCTACTCTCTTAAAATAATCAGCATTCAGTAAAAGTACCAACATAACAACTCTTAAGAGTCTTTTAAAGAAATCTTCAGATAAATAGCTGGGTTATCTCTATTTCAATCAACAATACATTTGTTAAAAGAACAGTAATCTAATTATCATACTTTTTGTATTACATTTCTCTTGGACCTCACTATTTATACTCTGTCTATCCCATATAGACTGTGCAAATATATTTGTAATTAAGAGCAGGACCTCATAATATTAATGAAATGAACTGTAATTTTCAATTTTAATTTATCACAATAAACTCTGTTGTTCCTTCTAGGAGAAAATTCCTCCATTGATACTACCATCATCAAACTTCAATAATGTACTGCTATTATAAACTATGATTGTATTCACACTACACATTCTTCAACCATATAAATATTTTTTTTAAAAAAAGATATTTATCTGATCACACAGAGAATCATGAAAATCTCATGGCCAATCATACATAAACAGAAGTAAATATCCCTGAAGACTAATTTGCACTTTCCCCTCTTCTTGAAGAACTGGGTTTTATTTAAAAACAGCTATTATCAAAATATGGAGGAAAGATAATCCATGAACATAATGTTTTAATCCAAGAATGGCCAAAAATTTCCAAGTGCCCAAATACATAGTAGTTCTTTCTCACTTAATCTTTAAATGGGTTTGTTAAGTGTAAAAACTGTATTATACATATTATCTTTTCTTTTTTCTTTCTTTCCAGGAACAAGTTATACCAGAAAATTTTGCACTTGGTTCTCACAATCTTCTTTTATGTATTTACTTAGATATACAATGAATGAAGATGCTGTTGCATAAACATGGAAAAAGAGAAATCAAGGAATGATTTCAGATGTTTTTACCTCCTCTCTTTCTTTTCCTTTCTCTGATGAATTATGTTCTGCAATGTTTTCATCACTGTCTATGTTCAAAGATATAACAATTTCTTCTGGTTCTTTCATAAATAATGGCTTTTCCTCTTGTTGGATCCATTCTTGATATACTTTAACTACTTTCCTCATCGCTGCTGCTTCACATATTGGCAATAAAAATGCCTAATTAAGGAGAAAAGGACTCATAAAATAGATTATGGAACAAGCTTCCTATTACAGGTAAAAGGATTCTTTGGTTTAAATTTAAAGTGTTCTGTTTAAAAGCCATTGTATTCTTTCAGTGACAGGAGCATACTGAAGGCGTCATTTTCATTAGAAATTCAAAACCACTTAATTTGTTTTTGAAAGGAAACAGAAGAGCAAAGAAGCACAAAAATCAAAAACTTCACCCAGTTTAGCAATTTATTATTTATGTCCACATTTATAGGTCTTAGAAAAGCAGAACTCAGAGGCATCTGAAAGAGGAATAATGAATCCAGCATCATAATGCTGGTTAAAACACCATTGCAAGATCCCACCTGACTGGACAGTTTCCCATCTCTCCTTTTTAGGATCTTGGATGAAACAGATTATCTGGACTCCTCCTAGTCAGGATTCAGGCCCGATTATGGGACAGAAACAACACTGGTTACACTTGTGCATGATCTCTGGCGAAAGTGGAATAGTGGTAGTGTAACCATCCTAGCTCTTCTTGACCTCTCAGCACATAGTATCCTTTTGGCTGCCTACAGGATTGGGGGGTGAACAGCACAGTCTTCCATTGGTTTGGCTTCTTTCTCCAAGGCCAATTCCAATTAGGGTTAATAGGGAGTGAGAGATCCAGCCCTTGGCCGCTCTTTTCTGGCAGGCTGCAGGGCTCAGTATTCCCTCCACTCCTTTTTAACTTCTAAATGAAGCCGCTGGGTGAGATAATCCATCTCCATAGATTGAAGTATCAGTATGCTCATGATATTCAACTCAATATCTCCACCCAATGGCCCAATGTTGCTGCTGCCTATCGTGGTGCCTGGAGGCTGGGGGTGGGGTGGGGCTGGATGGGGCAAGATTGATTGATTGACAGCATAGAGCTGTCATCCCTATCCAATGATCTGGCATATCTATAGCTTTAAAATTTTGGGATTTTATAATTAATGTATTCAGTTCAGGTAGACTGATATAAATTATTTTAAGTTGAGATTTTGCCTCTGACCATCTATTAATTAGGAGTATAATGAAATCAATCTACATTTGTGAACATTATGTAAAACACAAAACAGATTCTATGATAAACATTGATCCAAACATAAATACTTTTCAGAAACAAAGGATTTTTTTTTTTACCTGACGAAATATTTCTGTGAGAAAGTTAACATTACTCCTCTTAGAAGAAAAAACTTTTCGGACTATTTCAATGTCTGTAAGATGCTCCTCATCAATACTGCAAAGGCTGGAGGAACTAGGTTCTCTTTCAGTCAGTGTGCTTGTGTTAGAATGAGATTGTTCAGTTTCTGGATTTCTATCAGATCTATCAGTGGCATCACTTTTGCTGTCTTCTCTGGATGCCAAGGTAGCAGCTGCTCTCTGAAACCAAAAAAGAAATGACAAATAAAAAGATAAGTCTGCTGGGAGAAAGAATATTTTAGCCATTTATTGCCAGTAGCAAAGCTTTGAACTAGTCATCCAGCTTACTCTAGATTACAGACTGCTGTGAGGATAAAAGAGAAGGGACCATTTTGTCATCTAGAATTATTTGGGAAAAAAGTGAGAACGAAAATTAAATAAATAGGATCAGCTTTTTTCCAATTCAGTTGATAACATCACCTTCTTGGTTCTACCTGAATATTCTTTGGCACAATTTCCCCTTCCATTCCAGGAATCTGAGGTCCTGAAGGTTTTGGCTCAAGCCAGAAAGACACCAACCATCTGATGACAATAACGCGAGCTTTAAGGAAAGGTTCCTTTGTGCAATATACTGTTTCGTTTGTTTCAGCATCTTTCTTCATGATTATATAATGAGGTTTTGGTCTCATCTGAGGCATATCTGCAAGAGAAACAATGATAAAATGAAAAAGATATCAAGTTGAAGTTAATTTTGGAATATTATTTACCTAAAAATGATCAAAAATGCATAATGGCTAATATTTAAAGGTTTCAATGCAAACATGTCATAATCCTGCAGTAGATAAGGGACTGAGCTAGGTGATCTCCAAAAAACCTTCCAATGCTTTTATTCTATGAAACACAAACAAATGATTTTATTTATTTATTCAATTTGTATAGCCACTCATCTCAAAGTGACACTAATTGTTTTCTTCAAAGCATATAAATATGTTTAACTGTATGGTCAAGTTTGAATATTGTGATAAAAATATAATATAAAAGGCCAAAAACTGCAATTGTATACAGGCATTTAGGACTGGGTTTAGATGAAATCAATAGGACAAATTTCCAAGTCAATGTTTTGGGTTTCTGATTTAATTTAGTCATCTTATATTATCTCAGAATTGAATTCATTGGATCATGGAAAATGCTTCTAAAAAACCATGAAATAATGCTTACCGAGAACTGGGTTATACAAGCTGTTTTCCTTACACATATTTGGGAAAATATAAGGCAAGTAATATTTCTTAAAATGTGAAAATAAGAATGAAAATCCCTTTTCTTGATTTTCTCTGTTCTTCCATTCCAGACTTTTGACCTACAATATGAATGTTGGATTATTTATATCTATTTCAGAGGCAGATATAATGCAATTATATATTTCAAATGTATCAACCATCTATGCTATTAATAGTTATTTTCACTCATTTCCATCTGTTTCCTTCTGCATTTTAGTATGTTCCTATTTTAAGATGACCAGACTTATGATTTTATTTCTTCTTAATCACTGGGTCTTCAGCAAGATATAGTAGTAGCTCTTCAGCGTGATGCATCTTGACTGAATTTTCAATGTGATGGGGTTGAAATTCTGACCTTATTTTGTTTTTTTCCAGGAATTAAAAAACACAAGGATAACTTCAGGGGCAGAAAAGAGGATTACCACCATCAATTTCCCCGTCAGAAGGATTTTAATTATTTTTTTAAAATTTGATTTATATGCCGCCCTTCTCCGGAGACTCAGGGTGGCTTACAATGCATTAAGCAATAGCCTTCATACTTTTGTATATTTTACAAAGTCAGCTTATTGCCCCCACAAACTGGGTCCTCAATTTACCTACCTTAGAAAGGATGGAAGGCTGAGTCAACCTTGAGCCTGGTGAGATTCGAACTTACTAATTGCAGACAGCTGGAGTTAAATTACAATGCATTAGTCTGCTGAGCTATCCAGGCTCCTGCTATCCAGGCTCCACAATCCAAGGATTGTGGAGGTTTATTTTTATTTTTGTAATATAATTCTTTTTGTTTATAATTGTTTATACAACTTTTAAACTGTTTTGGGGGATACTATTACCCTGAAATATTGATATAAATTATTGTAATAAATAAATATATCCTCCCTCATTTATAGAATCTCTCTTTTAAGAAAATATATTTACGTAAGTAATGTGATTGATTGGTAAATAACTAAATATAAAAAGTTACTGTAAAATGTATATTGTAATGTGCATAATATACATTAAATTTATTAATTTTAAACGAACATTTCAGTTCCTAATCCTTAAAAATACTTTTAAACACATGCTCATTTTATTAGAGAACAAAGATATCTGCATTAAACTGAATGTTATTCAATTACTAATCTGGTTTATATTGGAAAACCAATCTCTCCCACCCCCCACCCCCCCAAATTCAACCAACTTACCTGAATTACTAAGTATTTTAAAAGTGCTTCTAAAAAATAGCTTGTTAGATCATCCTGTCCTTTATCACCTGACTGTGGAGGGACAAGTGGAGTAATTTCTTCTACAGTCACTTGTGCTGTTCAATAATAAATATTCAGATCATTAAGCTGCCAAAAGTCTATCAGCTTATATATATAATCATACAATCAAATTTATTTAGATACAGTATTAAAAGAATATTCAGTTGTACAAGCTTGACAACTATGAATTGTAATTTTCAGTATATTATCAATCTGTAATATTTAAGACCATCCTACCATGTTTTCCCAAAAATATGACATGCCCTGAAAATAAGGCCAAGCATAAATATACGCCCTCCCTGCAAAATAAGCCCTAGTGAAGGGGTGGGCGTGGCCAGCACAGGAGGCAGCCCTTCCCTTCCCTGGTCACCTCATGGAGATTCAGCCCTTAATTGCTGCCCACTGACCAGCTGAGCCAGTGAGGACTGTGCAACTCAGCCCAGTTCTCCAGAGCACCTCCCCAGCTGCTGGCCTCCTCCCCCTTTTCCTGCCGATCATTCTTTACTTGGGATCGCAGCACAGACATACATCCCCAAAATGCTCCATCCAAAGTCTTCAGATCACAATATTTGCGATCCCAAAGAAAGAATGGTGTGTGTGTGTGTGTGAGAGAGAGAGAGAGAGAGAAAGAGAGAGATCTGATCCAACCTCGGAGTTAACCAGGTCTGGCAGCAATGTTCTCTCTCTTCCCACTCTCTCTCACACACACACAAACAGGTCCCTCACCCTCCCAAGGCAGCCACATCTCTGCGAACACCTTCGCTTTCCACCACATCCCCACCCTTGCCCCCAGGCGCTGCATCCACATAGCCTACACTATCGAGCGCCTGCCACAGCAGCCCCAGTGCTAGTATCACCGCCTGAGGCTTCCTCGGCAGAGCGGCCAACAGTGGCAGAGAGGCCTTCATGTGCGGTGGGCGGATGTCAGCGCTTCCGGTGGGGGCAGAGCAGCGGCTGCATGGTGGGGCATTCACAGAGGACTACAACGGCAGGCCTGGCGCATCCCACATCTGTGTGCGGATCTCTCGGTAGGGATGGCTGAGGCGCTGCGGGTGTTGCTGCTGCCACTTGCGGAGGCCCCAGCCAGCCCCTTTTGGACAAGCTCAGCTGTGGGTGGGAGCGCTGGTCATGGCTGGGCTGGCCAAGCTGCATCTGTCAGACCTGTCCTCAATGCGGCTGTCTGGTGTCTCGCTGCCGGGCACCTGGGAAGAATAAGCGGGGCCTGTGGGAGGAAGGGAGGGTGGGCAAGAGTCCCGCGAGGCTCCCCTCCCCAGGAAGAGTCCAAATCTGTCACAGTTCTGTCTGATGACTCCTGAGGTAGAGGGGCTTCCTGGGCATGCTGGCAGGTGCTCCAGTTGGTCAGCGCTCAGGTGGGGGGACCGTGGGGCGATTGGAAAGCAGGGGGAAGGGGAGGCCTCCAGCGACTGTTACCATAGAGCGGGAAGTGCACTCCCAGAGTGGCTGCTGCCCTGGCTGGGGTTTGGAAACTACTGAGGCGGAGTTTGGGGGAGAGAAAGACTTCTACTGCTTCTGCTTTTGGCTTTCCCACTCTACAGTGACGGCTGGAGTGAGACCCTGCAGGGGAGCTGGCCCAGGCCGTGGTTTCCTTGTGGGTGCTGGTCGTGGGCGCCGGCGGCATCGGCTGTGAGCTCAAGGATCTAGTGCTCACTGGCTTTGCCCACATCAACGTGTGAGGCCTGGGAGGTGCGTAAGTGGGGGGGGAGGGAAACAGGTAGGCCAATTGCTTTCCACTACACCACCATGCAGGAGGGGAGGGGCTTGATGGTGGTACACAGAGGGAGCTCCCAGGGCCTCCTGCACCCCCAAAATATTAAGACCCCCCAAAATAAGGCCAAACCCTTATTTCAGGGTTCAAAAAAAATATAAGACAGGGTCTTATTTTCGGGGAAACATGGTTGTTTCTCTCACATATGCAGATTATAAACATCAGAAATAGTATGCTTCATAATACTCACTGAGGAACATAAAGAGAATGCCATCCTTATTTGTTTTATTTAATGGTCTATTTAATTTAATGTTCTGTCTTTATGTTCAAATAAGCACTTAATGTAGCTAAGAGTAATTAAAATACACAACACAGAGGGATTTGATGGGTAACTGTGGAATTGGACTAGAAAGGTCTTTGCCATAATTCAGCATTATCTATTCATGCATGGGTTGTTTTTTTTAAATATGTACTTCCATATTCCCATTCCTGGAATCAATATATATCTATATCTATATCTATATCTATATATCTATATATCTATATATCTATATATATACATACACAGACACACATTCATATATATATATCTGTTTTTTGAGGTTTTCGCGGGTGTTTGTATGTATGTCTTTGGTTATTCGGGTCTTCTCCCGCGTAAAATTGGAAGTGTCTTGGCCAAGACACTTCCAATTTTACGCGGGAGAAGACCCGAATAACCAAAGACAGACAGACAGACAGACAGACAGACAGACATACATACATACATACATACATACATAACTTTTAAGTCTCAGATAAATGTAATGATTTTGTTGTTAACCAAGCCAACCATATCATGTCTCCTGACATTGTTCCTATAAGCAAAAGGTCAGTCCAGTCCAGTGCACAGCTTGAAAGCAACATGAAGGTTCTCTCTTCTGCACTTGATGTCTGAAATTTTGAGCATTTATAAGAAGGCATTTGCCCTCTGATGGCCAGGCTTACATCAAAACCAACTAGCAAACAAATCAAAGTAAACAGTGCAGATCATGCAGCACTAATAAGAGTCTGGTAGTCTGTATAAAATGATCCTGGCACTGCTGGCTAGTTGATATTTTGCATTAATTAAAGTTAACATGAAACACACGGAGGTTCTTATTTTTTCTTAAAAGAACCAGAATGCTGAGGTGGTTTCAGCCCTCACAAGGAACAGGAATATATTCCTTACTTTCTACTCCAACAGAGCACCAATTCTGAGGATGCAACAACATCATAAAAACTAGGAATTACCTCTGAGTTAATATGTTTGGGATTATACTAACCATCACGAATTTATTTATTTATTTGTTGAAAATACACATTTCATACTTACTTTCTTGTACATTTAGCACAGGGTTTATGAGATTATCTAGTGTCTGAGGACCATGTTCAGACTGTGGTGGCGGAAATCCAGGGATTAAACAAGAAAACATACACAACTGTTCTTTACTACAATTATTTTGAAGTGCTTGCAACCATAAGAGGAATAGACGGACACCTTCACGACGAATCTTAAATAATGAAATAAAAACGTTTAAAATTCACATTTATTTAATGATAACTTTGAATACTTCATTTGTATTATTCCAGTGCTAAAATAACAGAGATACTCCCAATATATTAAATAAGACACCTTGAATAAGATTTTTAAAATTCTGACCCAATATAAGTAGTTATCAATTTACTACCAGAAGTGGGACCAGAATTTCCATTGCTAAGAAAGGCAGTTTTTTTAAGTGAGTCACACACAATTTTACAATCTTTTTTGCCATGACTGATTAGCGACTCACTGCAGTTGTTAAATTAATTGTACAATCATTTAGTGAATCTGACTTCCCCCATTGAATTGGCTTGCCAGAAGATGGCCGATAAGGTTGCAAATGGCAGTCACATGACCCAAGACACTGCAGCAATAAATACATGCTGGTTGCCAAGCACCTGAATTTTGATCATGTGACTATGGGAATGTTGTGATAGTCGTAAGTGTGAGGAATGGCAATAAGTCACTTTTTTCAGTTCTGCTGTAACTTGGAACAGTTGCTAAATGAATAGCTGTAAATCACGGATTAGCTGAATTACAAAAAATATCCATGTCTCCAGTTCTTAGATTTTATACCTAAAACATTTTAAGCATACCTTTAAAGAATTCCCTGTGTGAAGTAATTTCTTTAAAATTAAGCCTGAAAAATAGAAAACAGTACAGTTAATATTCATCCTTTTACAGGTAAGATAAACTGTGAGAGATGTCGGTCAGACTTGATAAAGTCTTTTTAACAAGTCCTTGGCAATCTCTAAATTACTTTTGGTGAGCTTAGTTCCAACTGGTAACAGACTATATACCAGAAGTGACAAAAGATCACCTTTTTACCCATTGAATCATTTTATGACTCTATTTTCCAAACAAACACAATATACACAACAGTATATTCTTGACAGTTTAAAGTGCATCTTCTGTGAATGAAAAAAATGCAGCATTGGTGGACTTTATATGGTCATTACAAAGAGCATTGCAGGATTATAACAACAACAGGAGATTCATTCTTTATAAAACATTCATCAGAATGCAATCTGAATTAAATTCATAAACATAAATAATACAAAAACCATATATAACCATTCATACGGAATCTTTCTTGACAGCTCTGACAGACTCAGTCCAATTACCTAGCAGACGAGGACAACCCATTCCTGGATGCTATCTCCACTACAATGGAGAAGAGAATATTTGTATAAGGTGGAACTCTAGGGTCCTTGGTGCTCTCTGAGCTTGGTTCTACTCTTGCAGATGTTTCATTATCTAATTAGGTAACATGAACCATGGTGGGGCAGTGGTTAGAATGCAGTACTGCAGGCTACTTCTGCTGATTGAAATTTAGCAGTTCAAATCTCACCAGACTCAAGGTTGACTCAGTCTTCCATCCTTCCAAGGTGGATAAAATGAGGACCCAAATTATTGGGGGCAATATGCCGACTCTGTAAACCGCTTAGAAAGGGCTGTAAAACACTGTAAAACAGTATATAAGTCTAAGTGCTATTGCTATTGCTAACATTATCAGTGGGTTGGTAATGAAACAACTGCAAAAAAAAAAAAAAAAAACCAAGCTCAGAGAAGACCAAGGAAGGACCCCACAAAATCTTTCTTAACCTATTTCAATTAGTTACAAAAGATATTCCTATGAACTCTTAACAAGAACAGGTAAGTAATTTATGGCCTTCTAGCTATTGCTACATGTAGCTTCCCTAATCTAGGTTTGCAGTTCATAATACCTAGAGTGCCACAGGCTCCCATTATTTGCTCTAAGGCAATGTCTTCTATTGTTACATTACTCCTATTATTTTCCTCATGCATATTGCACCCGCTATTAATATATGTCTAGCATTTCAATCACATTAATGAATACAATCATTTCAATAAATCACATGAGATTTATTATTCAGAAATCTCTCTAGTTCTTAGAACTGCCAACATTTTTCCTGCCAAGACAATAGTATAATCAAGTTTTTAAAGCACACTGACATTAAATTCAAAATAGAAGCTAAGGACAGAAAAATTATTACTAGGCAAGTCCTGACTCAAAGACAAATACATACCAATACTGTGAAATTGCCATCTCTGGTGAATTCTTTCTGGAAGAAGTTGTAAAATTTTCTACAAAACAGAATGAAAACAAACCATGATACAATCACTAGGAATGGAAACAAATAGCCGATGTAATAAAATTAAGTAAAATCCATTAAATAAAATAATACATAAACAGTTTGCATCCAAAACGCTAACTGAAGACGATAGTTTGCATGTTTATTATTTCAGTTAAGACATTTACTCTATGTCCTGCTTTTATTGTAGGGACCTATTTCTGTTATTCTATTAAGCTTTTTTACTTGAATAAATTTTTGCATTCCAGTATTCAACATCAGAATAGCTTGAAAACTGCAAAAACTAATAATGCTATATCACAAACTAAAAAATACATTTTTCAAAATAACAAAAACATTACTCTTGTGAATGATCAGATTTATAGGTTCATTCATAGGAAACACTAAATTGCTCTGGTTATTGTAAATGCACACATTATAGTTTGCTCTTGTCCCATGCTTAGTCATGATGTATTAATTCTGTTTAGCTCTTTTAATTAGCCATGACATAGCTAATTAACTTTGTGATATAGACGTATAAAGGCAATATGGATATTAGCACACAAATGATATAACATGTGCAAATACATATACTGTAGCTGCCTACTTTCAAGCCTCAAACTCTGACAATTTACACGTATTTATAACTGCGATGGGAATAAAGCAAACTGACAATCCAGACTAGATTGAGTTAAGTTTTCTTATGTTGAAAACAAAAATTATTACTCAATATTTGTTTAACTCAAATTATTTAAAAATTTCACTTTTTCAAGTAAGCCGCAAGCAGAGAAAGAAATTGTGTATATGCTATCTAGTTATGAGAATATAGAATTCTATGCATGATACACACACTATTATTGTAACACAAAGAAACGTCTGAATAGGAGAGATAGGATTTGCTTTGCAATTATCCACATTTTTAATAAAGTACTTAATACTTTCACTTGCGTTCAAATTTGAAGATAATGCCATTAGCAGTAAATCAGAAGTATTTTTGAATACACAAGTTTCTGTTTTACCTAAAAGAATAGTCTAGAATAGACTATGTCCCAAGATAATTATAAAAATATTGCTAAAAAAGCATTAAGTGTTGTTAACCTAATCTTGCATAGTTTCTTCTCCAGTAATATTGAACTGCAAACTAGGGCATACAAAACTTTTGCCAGACCAATTCTTGAATACAGCTCATCTGTCTGGAACCTGCACTGCATATTGGACATTAATATAATCGAATGAGTCCAGAAATATTTCACAAGAAGAGTCCTCCACTCCTCTGCTCGCAACAAAATACCTTATGCCACCAGTCTTGAAATTTTGGGCTTAGACAATTTAGAACTTCGCCATCTTTGGTCTGACCTAAGCATAGCACATAAAATCATCTGCTACAATGTCCTACCAGCCAATGAATACTTCAGCTTCAACCAAAACAATACAAGAGCACACAACAGATACAAACTCATGGTAAACCAATCCAAACTAGACTGCAGAAAATACGACTTCAGTAACAGAGTTGTCAAAGCCTGGAATGCACTACCTGACTCTGTGGTTTCTTCCCCAAATCCCCAAAACTTTAACTTTAGACTGTGTACGGTAGACCTCACCCTATTCCTAAGAGGTCTGTAAGGGGCGTGCATAAGTGCACCAGCGTGCCTACCGTACCTGCCCTAATGTTTTCTTTTATTTGTATCCTTTTCATGTATTTATAATTAAGTTTACACTTGTATCTGTCATAAAATACATGGTTGATGAAACAAACAAACAAACAAACAAACAAAAAATTAAAATAAAATAAAACTCTCTACAGCCCTCTCTTTTTTGGCATCTGAGTTCTGCCAACGTTGAAGAGAAAGAAAGAGAAGCTAATTAAAACCTAAAGTATAAAAAGCATGGAATTATTAGAGAGTAATTTCTGGGTTTTTACAAGTTAAGAAAATATATGACAAGTTCACAAAAATAAATTATGTTGGTACCGTGGAAATAATTCTATATCCATACCTCAAAAATAAAAAGTATAGCATCTAGTTCTTCCCTTTGAGATTTGTGACCTAAACAGAAGAGAAAAGGGTAGATTACAGCAACTGAAGATTAAATGATGAAAATAAGCATAGTACTATGACACAACGAATTCCATTCAGAAAAATATTTTTCTTACAATATATCAACCATTTTATCCTCTCCTATAAAAATAGGTTCTGACATTTGCTGTCCTACCCACTACCTCATAGGTAAAATAAGAAAGCAAGAATCTCTACAAATGGATAAAAAATACCTGCCATTTTGCCATTTGTAATCAAGTTTCAGTTTATAGAATTCCACACCCATTGACAAACTTTGACTAGGCTTTTAAATAAGAACTGCAAATTTTTGATTGCCACCCATCTGCTTTAATATTCTTTCTCCCCCAATGTTGTTGATATAAGAATTTTTAATGACGGATTGACAAGTTTATACAGAGAGTGCTCAACTTATAACCATTCTTTCAGCGACCATTCAAAGTTACAATGGCACTGAAAAAAGTGACTTATGACCACTGCTCACATTTAAAACTGTCTCAGCATCCCCCAAGGTCATGTAATCAAAAATTCAGGTGCAACTAACATGTATTTATAATGGTTGCAGCATCCTGGGGTCATTCAATTTTCATTTGTGACCTTCCCAACCTACTTCTAACAAACGAGGTCAATGAGGGAAGTCAGATCTGCTTAGTGACCACGAGTCACTTAACAACTGCAGTGATTTGCTTAACAATAAAGCAAAAAAAAGTCATAAAATAAGGAGCAACTCAACTGTGGTTGTAAATTGAGGACTACATGTATTGAAATAAAACTGACATGAAAGTGTTTGTATGAACAACTGGAACTGTAAACAAGTAAATTGAAGTCATACTGATATTCACAAATCAGTGAAGAGTTTTAAAAAAATCAAATTATCAGGTTTTAATTACTGAATGTATATAGGTAGGGTACTTGTTAGATTTATATGCTGCTTTCTTTTCAGAAGTTGAAGGTTAAAAGGACAAAGCATTATGTATACTACCCTGAGTTGTACAAAATAAAGATAGGGTATAATAAACCAACTAATCAGAACATAGCACTCTTATTTTTCCTTATATCAACAAAATCAAAATGAGGTAGGTTGAGCTAATAGTATGTTAATAGTTAATGATCATCCATTACGTTTTCATGGCTGAGCACAAACCTGAACCTGGCTACCATGATACCAATCCAACACTTATATCACATTGGTTTATATCATAAGTTTTGTTTTACTAATATGTATTAATACAGCCATAAAATAATGACTTATTAATGTGTATCAATAGGATTAATCATAGCAGTAAATAGTTGTAAATCGAATCATTCTGGTAAATCTTTTCAATAAATTCTGTTTATGCAAAAGATTATACATTTTAAAAACCAGTACTACAAATGGAAGTTATATATTTAACTTTTGTTCTTACCTTTCTGTTTCAGACTTATTTCAATAGTCACAAAATTTTCAAAAAACACGTAATATATGTGTGAAAAATGTAATTCAAAAAACTGCTTAAGGTCAATAGATTCTGAATTCTCTGCAAAATAAGTAGGACATAATGTTAATGTATATAATGTTTTAAAGCAAGCTAGTCAATGTTGAACGCATAAACTTTTTACAAGTAGAAATCATCAAATCTATAAAAGTGCTATACTTTCTTGGGACAACAGGACATTTGTCCTGATTGAATTGAATTGAATTAATTTAAATTACTCCTGTAATTTATTAAGGAAAATACGCAAAAATAGTTTAACTTCTACGTATAATCTAATACATACCGTATCACATTTCAGATATTAGCAATCATAAGCTCAGTGCTGATAGACTATGACACATGTTCTCACCACTCTAATATGTTATTGTGTATAAGCCAGGTAATTAGTAGATAAAACAGCAACACACTAAAGTCCTATTAATTTAAGAGGCACTAGGCAAAACAACTTGAAATATCAAGTTCCCTTGTTTTGCCAAACATGCAATATAATTGAGGTGCATGTTTTGACTGGCTGAAGATTTCATTTGCCCTTTGATGACATATAGGAGAGTGTTCTTGATAAACCAGGCATGGCTAAGACAAACTAAATTTGTTTTAATTTAATTTCCCTTTCTGTCACATTATGGGAGCAAATTTTCAGGGACCTATGTACGTCTGTCTGAAAATATGATTGATAAATAAATAAATAAATAAATAAATAAATAAATAACATAGCCACAGAGGAGATAATATATAATATAATCATGATACAATACATTTTTCCTAAGATTTTATGTTTGGTGTTAGGATACAATCAACTTCTTTGTCCTAAAATACAGTCATTAAAATTTCTTAAAGTTTGAAGACTCTATCACAGTTATATGAACTAACTGAGCCTTGAGATCAATACCAAGGAACTCAAAAGTGTCCTGCCACTAAGGTAAATCAGAACTATTTATTTATTTTACAATATTTATTTTCCTTTTGAAACCTAGTGAACGCCGGGCATGGCACATGAAGTTGAATTTTATCTATTTTTTCAACCCAAAGAAATATTGGCAAAACTATTTAAAGGGGCTTTAAGACTCTTATTTGTTTGTTGGTCAACCAGATTACTCTTCTGGACCAAATCTCATCCACTTTTATTGTGTTTGAAAATGGGCAAGATCCGGCCAGGGCTGGACAGGAAGACGAAAGTTAAAAATATTCTATATATCCCTATAGAAAAGGCACTTGGGTAGCAGCTCAAAATTTGCTATTTCCTCAGTTCTAAGCTCTCCTGCCGACTTTTACTTGGTAATATTGCCAAGAACAGAGCCTGACTGAAAAAAGCATCCAAAAGCTATGGTTTGTATGCTATCATTATTTATGGTAGTTTATGCTAAAAGCAAATATAAAAGGAGATTTAACTGAGAAACTAGAATCTGTAAGGAGAGATAAGAAAGAGATGGAGCAACATGACTACAAAATAATAGGCTGAGACTTACATTAAAGGACTGGCGGAGGATAACAAGATCTCTTACTGTACTTAAAAGAAGTCTTTGTTTATATTCGGAAGGCTTGTGTACACATAAAGTTTCTGAAAACCTTCACCTTCACTATTAGCATTAGATGTAACGGAACCTAAAGACAATGTAATTGGAGTTTCCTATTGCTAACATTATTTTCTTATGATGCAAGGTAACAATATGTTCCAACATCAAGAGAATTTGTTGATGGAGACAGGACATTTTCTATGACAAAAAATTGGCTAAATTTTGGCTCACTGTAGGAAGGTTACATTAACTCTATCTTTACTAATATTAAAAAGGCGACAATATTGTTTGGCAGGACTGTCTTAAATAGTTTTATTTCATTCTCTACATGCTTTAAAATATATGTTTCCTATATTAACCTGGTTGTTTTTAAAGTGGTACCCGTGAGCACATAATTCCTCAGCAAAAGGAACATCACAATTAATAAAATCAGAATAAATTTTTAACCTGTAAAGTCTTATGGAATTTCCATATTCAGCACTATAGTTTCTATTTCTTATGCAGTACAGGGGTTTTATATCTTCTGTCGCTTTTAGACTTTTTAAAATAATTGTTTGGTAATAATCTAAACGGGAACAAAATTTGAGGGCACGTTTCATTTATCTTGAGTGTTTTATCCAATGTGTCAATTGTATTTTTAACATTGTAATCATCTGAGCATTGAAGACACTCACCTAAGTATCAAATCAATAGATATTTTCAAATATACTGTCTACCAGATTAAATCTACCCTAAAAAAGTAAATATGATTTAGACAGTGTGAGTTTTTATAATTAGAGAAATGTTTTGGAACGTGTGTTTGTGTGTGTTTCTCTTTTTAACCTATATGCGGTATATAAGCAAAAAAGTCAAGATTCGTTTTATAAGTAACTCATAAAATAGAATGCCCAGTTATTATATTGGTGACTCTGACAGGCTTTATATAAGTGCAGGACAATTAAAAAAATAATAAAACTTGCACATTTGCAAATTATGCAAATCCTTTTGTATGAAGATTAAAAATGTATGCTCCTAGTCGTACAAGGCCTCATGTAGTCTCTGAAAGAGTAAGCCAAAATACATATTAGCGCAAATATCTCAAGATACATGTTAATACAAATACTAATCTACATTATAAAATGTTTTCCATTAGTTTTTTTCATAAACCTGCAGAACAATACCTCTGTCAAAATCTCTTCTACTAGGATATCTAAATTCCATCAAATAATTATTTTAACAAGTTCAAGAACTAAAATTCATTCAGAATATACCTGTCATATGTTTGTTTTTTTATTTTGAATCTTTAAACTAAAAATAAATAACAAGTATGTATTCAAATTTGGAGCTGTCATGTTTTATTCTGTACCATGTAGAGGTTATGCCAGTTTCTACTGTTTCTTATTTATACATTTATTGCATTTGTATAGTTGCCCATCTCAATTACATATGACTCTAGGGCTAGGCAGTGTACACAACTTAAAGTGGAACTAAAAAATCAACATAAAACTTTTTTCCAATTGGGTCAAATTCTTGGAGATTGCCTGGATAAATCGCTACAGTTTTCTTGACAATTTTTTAAAGAAATTGTTTGTCATTGCCTTCTTCCTAGGGCTAAGAAAAAGTGAATGGCCCAAGGTCACCCAGCTGGTTTTGTGCCCAAGGTGGAATCAGAACTCACAATCCTTCAGTTTCTAACCTGGTGCTTTAACTACTACACAAACTGGCTCTCATTACAATTCAACCAATAAACCTATTAAAAACAGTTAATAATAGAATAACAAAAAGACAGAGAAGAGTCTAGTCTAAATTTATACCAGCCATTTAATAAACTCTATGCTTCCGTGGGATCTCCAGGCTCAATGGCAAAACCAAGTTTTGAGAGCTTTCCAAAATTGAAAATAAAATTTAACAGAGGTTCTTAAACATTTGCATTTATTGGTGTGTGTGTGTGTGTGACATACACACACACACACACACATACAGGTAATCCTCGCTTAGTGACCACAATTAGTACTGGCAACTTTACTAGTAAGCAAAGTGGTCGCTAAGTGAAAATGTAACTAACTTATGATCTTATTTCAGCTATCTTTTGCTTTACAGTTTTGTGAAGGTCATAAATGCAAGAACTGGTAATAAAGTTACACTCTCACCAGCAACTAAGAATGGCTTCTAAGCAAGGCATTTACTGAATGAGGACTACCTTTATATTGAAATTTGATGGCCAGAGTATTGAAGATTTTGTTAAAAATAAGAAACAGGAAAAGCTTCTACAGGATGTCTACTTGGTTTAAAAATTTCGAGACTTAAGAGCAGTGATGGCGAACCTATGGCATACATGCCATCGCCTGTTGTTCTTCCGGGTTCGCACTGGCCAACGGGTCTTCGTACGCACGCATGCGCGCTGGCCAGCTGTTTTTCGTATGCACTCATGCACCAGAAACCAGAAACCCAGGTGACTGGTGCGCGCATGCATGCTGGGAACTGGTCTTCTGGTTTCCAGCACTGCCGCACGTGTGCGCCGGGGAGCTGCTCCTCTGGTTTCTGGTACTCCCCAGCGTGTGCACGCACTCCCGTTTCGGCACTTGGTGCCAAAAAAGTTTACCAACACTTATTCCATACGTGTATTAAGACAATGTACAGAGGCACTTCAAATGGTAATATGAAGAACTGGTATGGAAAGCAAAGCTTTTCCATTAGCGGCTCTGCTTTTGTGATCACTTTCCTAAAAGAAATACATCTAATGTTCATGTTATAGGCCTCTGATATTGCTAATTCCTATATTCTTTTTGTGTTTTGATTTTTTATAAATAATACATATTATTAAATGACAAACATAATAAAGAAGATTGCGTATTAAAATTAATTTAACAATTTGGCTTGTCTGAATGGTATACTTTATAAATAAAATTTGCCCTAGGGAATGCCTCTGTTAAATATATTGTCTCTTATTTAATTATTCATAAAATATTAATAATAATAATAATAATTTATAAAATGTAAACCTTAAACACACACACACACACACACACACACTGAATGGCCGTAGCTGTTTACAATGTACAGCAAAAGTATCACTAATATTTAATCAAAAATATGTATAAGTAATAATAGATATATAATGCAAAATATAAATAATGGCATTAAAAGTCATGAGAAATAAGTATGGTATATATCCATTTCTAAACTGTAGTAAGACTACATTTCCCTCAACTTTGGTGCTAATTTATCCACATAATAAAGGTCCTAACATGGAGAAAACTGAATTAGTTACTAACCTCAGAAACATAAATATTTCTACATGTATTGTTTTAATTATATTCATTTTAAGTGGAATCTGCAGAAATACATTTTAAAGCTAACAGGAAATTCAGTAAACAATTTATGTCATTCAAACACTAATGCCTATCAAGTCATAGAATGCAATGCTATTGCAAGTAAAGGTTTTACTTTTACCATCAAGTCTAAAAGCCAAACCATTTCAGAGTTTGTAGAATATGTAAGTTTAACTGGATTGACAAAACTACATTTAGACAGGTCTATTCTTTATCTGACTGTTTTATTGCTTGAAACAATTGTCATGAGAGATTGAAGAATCTACTGGTACTTTAAGGAAAGTTTTCAACAAAATATATTAACTTTCTAGGCAATGACATTTATGTAACATTACAGGAAATGTTATAATTCAATAGCAGATCATATGCTTTGCATTCCAAAAATTCTAACACCAGCTACTGGAATCTCCAGATAACGTTGGCAAACATTTTATCTGAAAACTTATCTGAAGCATTAATTACTTGTTGTACGAACACTCAGATGCTTTATGAGGCAACCTGCTCCTATTCCTTATCTATTAAGAATAATTATAGAGTATAAATCCTTATCATAAGGCAAAGTCACAATAGTCCTCCCCCCCCCCCCCCGCCCCAGAATTCTATGATTCTGTAAATAGAAAAATCAAGATTAAGTAGATTCCATGCCACTGAAGCCAACGTTTTAGTAAATGTATTTGCCTCTAAGATGTCAAAATATTCTTGTCTGACCCAACAGCATAACACAGCAGCCTCTCTGGAAATTGTCAGAAACAGAGACCAGAAAAACAGTCAACTGTTCATTAAATGGAAAAGCAAAGAGAAACAAAGACACACAAATTTCAGTGTAAGGGACTACCCAGGTGGTCACTTCATGCAACTACACAAAAGCCAAACAATTCAGATCAAACAGCATCTTTCTCTTTTAAATGTCTGAAGCATCCACAAAGCAGGGCTTTTCTGCAATCTAGACAACAGGTGCTAGAAGTTACATAGCAGTACACTAGTTTCCCAAACCATGACCTTCTGCACAGGACCTTTTATATTAACCACAGCAATGAAAGCGCCTAAATCCAGTTGAGGAAAGCACCTCCTACCAAGTTGGAAAGTCGAATTAAAATATTGTGGCGACAGAAAACAACAGAGAATCTACCTCATCTTGACATAACTATAAAGAGGGAGTAAACAAGGGGCCTAACTCTTGCAAAATAAACAAACAAACAAACAAAAAACCCAGATGATTTCAGCTCATTTCAGGTATCTCTTCCCTGCCTTTGTCCTCCTCATATTGCCCTCAGCTGTCATGCCAATAAAGCTTTGGAGCTTCTTGGGGCTCAACTGGGGGAGAAGAAAAAGCACCTGTTTTTTCCACATCCCAATGCATGGCTGACACCTCCTCGTCAGGTGTAATAATTCCTCCTCAAAAAGAAGTTAAATGCTCTATAAAGGAAAGAGCTCCTGCGGCAAAAGAGGATCCGATCTTTCCCTCGGGCTACACAACCTGGTCCAAAAGAGAGACACACGCACAAGGGAGAGAGCCGCCCCTGTGTCCCGCACCTCCTCAGCCCTTAAGGCCGCTTCCCCCCCCTCCTCCTCACCGATAACCACGCGCAGATGCTTCAGCCGGGTTAGTGGGTCCTTGCGGGTATCCAGCACCTTCTGGGTGGATTTCCGCACATCGCCGTGCGGTTTCTTGGAGAACATCCCGACTGCCGAGCGCTCGGGGAGGGTCGTCGCGGTTCCTGGTTCTCGGGCTGTTGGTGCACCAATCGCCGCCGGGGACCCCCCGCCCCCTCCTCCCCGAAAGCTCGGGAGGAGAGAGCCGCGGCCTTGAAATCCGGCCCCCCTCCCTCCCTCCCCAATTTGGCTTCCCCTACATAGCCGAGGCGCCGCCTCGAGGCTTCGAAGCAAAGGGGGTGCGGCCGGCGCAATCCCAGCGAAACGCAGGACTGGGAGACGGGGCGGGAGGGAGTGGGGAGAATGGCTTTAGGCTTTCCCCCCGCGCAACATCGCGTTACTCCTCCTCCTTCCCTACGCCCTCAGTGTTCGTCTCCTTTCGCGACAGCCGTCGGGTGCGAATGCGAAGGTCCCCATGACAACTCCTTTCCTTTGAACGTCATCACTGGAAGACGTGTTTATTCGTCTCTCCTCAATCGTCGCTTGCCTTTTAGGTCATCGGGTACCTCTTGTCTTTATGGATTCTTTTGGACGGGGTGGGTGGAGTGTGGAAACCGGTTGAGAGAACAGGGGTTTTATTTCGGAATTCTTCGAAGACCGATGTCGTAGCTCGGATATTATTACACAGCAGTGGTGTGCGTAGTCTGCAATTCTGTTTTAGTCCTAGGAAGTCCCTTTCCTTAATGATTCTATAACTTTTTCCTATTTTAGATGTGCAAAAGTTTAGACAACAGCCTAACAAAAGTGCAATGATATATGACCCCGGAGTTCAATATATAAAAATTGGCAGAAAAAGAAAAAAAAATGAAGCACGGATTATTTTTATTATTAGAATAATGTGTCAATCAAAGTACCGTATAGGATTTGCAAAAAATCTGACCGACCACTCGATGGCAGCAAAGAGCCAGACATGTGCTTTGCTGCCATCTTATGGTCCAGATTTTATATTCAGTCTTAATTTATCTTGGTCAGGTCAAGTCAAGTCTGTGGAGCTCCAATCATATGGCAGGTCCTTTGTTTTAAGAAAGACTTCTCAGATATAAAAAAAAAAAATCTCCAAATATAAAAATCACCTGAGAGAATTCACTCTATATATCCTCTCTGCTATACAGCAAATAATATGCAGCAGACAATATAAGGTATGTGGTTGCACTGGTATAATCAGTCTCCTATCTTCCTACAATGTGGACAGAAATTGGGTGAGCAATTTTCAGACTTCATTAAACTCTCTGAAAGTTTAATGTGGTTCCTGACACTCAACAAATTTGCCATTATATTGTGGGAAGTGTACCCCAGGGGGACAGTGCCAGGGACCTCATAGCACCAGAAACTTCAGAAAACAGTGCCAAGAGACTCAAGACAGCTCTTTCCCCTTTAAGAAAACCAAGAAGCACCAGCCGAAAGAAAAACACAGAGCAGCCCTGCTAACAGAGCTGACAATAGAAATATTTAAGTAGAGCCATTAAGATATGGGGAATCCAGCTAAAAATAACTCACCTGGAACTCCCCTTTTCCTCTTTCCTGGCAGAATTAACCTCCAGGATAGGAAAGACATAGCCCCAGGAATAGGATTAACCCATTAAGACAGGAAGACAGAATACAGGGCAATCACTTTAACTAGAGGTACACAAATAAACCTGCAGAAGCTTCAAAGAGAATTAAGAATAAACGGCTCAGAGTCACATTACCAAGTTGGCTTGCAACCCAGGAAAACTTGAGTTGTGTCACACCTTTTTTTTGTCTTCATTAAAGAATTCCACTTTCTGACAGTTGTTTCAGAATTCATTCCTTTTCAGCGGCTGGTTTTTCCCAGCTGGAAACAAACTCAGAAAATTTATTCCAACAATATATGACAAATAATAACATGTACAAATCTTGCTTAGTCAAGATTTGAATTTCCTTTCCTGGGAAGAATAAATGCTTATTTATTTATTTGTGACCCGCCTTTATTGTTTTTATGAATAACTCAAGGCGGTGAATCTATCCAACACACCTTCTTCCTATTTTCCACACAACCATCACCTTGTGAAATGGGCTGGGCTCAAATGACTGGCCCAAAATCACCCAGCTCTCATAGTCTCCCAGATTTCTAGCCTTGTGCTTTAATCACTATAACAAACTTGTTTTTCTATGTCTCATATTGGCCAAGCTTAATTCAGTTTGGAATCTAGCATTTGACTACCATGTTTCCCCGAAAATAAGACCATCTTATATTTTTTTGAATTCTGAAATAAACTCTTGGCCTTATTGCCATGCGTTCAAAAGCCAGATTGGCCTTATTACCAGGGGATGTCTTATTTTAGGGAAAACAGGGTAGCTATTATATGTCTTCTTGTTATAACTAACCTTTTTTAGTTGAGGAAGTTTTGTCTATACTGTTTGTCACCCCAATCAACAGATTCTAGTTTGTCCTAAATACTGTAGGAAGTTAGCACCCACCCCTTTCCTAGAGGAATGAAATATTTTGGGAAAAATTAAAAAGGCAGAATATTATGTTTCCCTGGATGAGAACTGGTGAAGCATGTTTTAAAGATGAAGCAGCTCCCATCTTCCTGCCCCACCCTTTGTCAATGGGCCAGAGGCAGAAACTCAATCTTTGTCAATGGACCATCATTTGCAACATAATAGGACCCATCTAGCAACAGAAACTCACCACATGGCACCTGGGAAGATTACATCAGCCAGCAAGGCTAGCTAAGACCCCCACCCACTGGGAGTCTATCAGGATACTCTTTCTGGGCCCCAGGAAGTTCAAAGCCAGAGAGGGCATAAAACCTGGGGACTCACTGCATCCCGCCCCTTTTCTGTTCAGGAACTTGAACCATATGATCCTGTCCACCATTAAACCATCTTTCCAAGCAGTCTCCATGTTTCCAGTGTCTTTTTCTCCACTTGGAGCTGAACCCAGAAGGATATTTCTTCCTAGAATACAAAACTCAAAAGGATTATAGGAATTCCTGTATTTATATCTATATTTCCATGACATTCTACTATTTGACCAAGATTTGTAGCTCATCATGTCATGTGAATGCCAAACAAATACCACTTATTAATTGAATTTGGCATCTGCTGTGGATGCAAGTGACGAGACATGTATCATACAGTTATGAAATACAAGTGTGTGGGAGTGGGTTAAACTTTTACTAAGTAGTCTTCTCTACCTACTGACTGATAGTGAATTCCACATACATCTGGTTAAAAGGAACTTGCCCTGCTCCTTTGGTGGTAACAATTGCTAAATACCATCATTTGTGTTTTCAGGTAAAGGAGAAGGGAAAGAATAGACATGTGTTACAAAGATAATGGTAATTTTTAAAAATATTCCTATTTTATTTTAATAACTGGTTTAATAACATACACTGGTTCATAAGTTTGCATATAATGCTCTAGTAGTACAGGTGTGCGGTCTTAGCACATCCTTCAAAATACCACAATTCTTTATATAAATAATTTTTTGGAGAAATGAATTATAGTGCTGTAGCACTTCTTACAGTTTCAGATTAAGATGTATGGGGTTTGAATATAAATATCTATAGTATATTTCTCATCCATTCAGGATATAGCTTTCTCAAAAATGCTTATGGTTCTATTTATTTTTATCTATGATTTTATACCTTTACTATGTCTGTCCCTTTTTTCCTTTTGCTTCTAAATTGCCTCTTCTACTAATTCCTTCCCATTTAAAGCCCTAAGCTTTATATGGGCTACATTTAAAGCTACATGACAATAAAGCCCTAAGCTTTAAATGGGGTACATCTAAGCTACATCACAATAAAGAATGTGGCCACCAAAGTGGCTGTACAATATATCCTCTTTTTAAGCTTTAATCTTTCTGAAATCAACAAAAATGAGTTGGGAGTCTCCCTATGTCATTAATAACTTTTTTTTTTCAAAATTGGTTTAGCTTAATTATTAAATGGAAAAAACCTACAAAACTACTAAATTTTATTTCTGTTAACACATTTCAAGTTGTAAAATATATTAGTACAATTCTAAATGAGTTGATTCATATGATGTACTAGCATTAAATTGCCATCTTTTATACTTACTTTTTTGTTTTGATTTTAATTGTTTTGATTGTTGTCATCTACCCAGAGTGCTTGGAAATTGGACAGCATATATTGGATATGCCTGCTCTTTTGAATTATTTAACAATAAAAAGAGTATACCTTTGTTATAAGGCCAACTTTAAGCAGTTATAGAAGAGATTTTTAAAAATGTTTGTTTACAATTGCTGTAGATTTATTCTTTTCCATGGGCTTTCTTGCTGCCAACAGTGCTCTGGATTGCAGCTCAAGAATATGATGATCATGTGACTGTGAGATACCCATGACAGTTGTAAATGTGAAGACTGGTCATAAGACATTTCAGGACTACTGTAATGTGAATGGTTGCTTAAACAAGCAATCAAGTGAGATCTATCTATACCTGGATTATCAAATTAAAACTAATGCTATTATTGAAAACATGGAATTCTGCAATATGTATTTGTTTCTTGGACTTATATACGGCTTCACAGCCTTTCTCTGAGTGGTTTACAGAGTCAGCATATTTCCCCCAACAATCTGGATCCTCATTTTACCCACCTCCGAACAATGGAAGGCTGAATCAATCTTGTGCCTGGTGAGATTCGAATTGCAGGCAGCCAAAAGCAAAACTAGCTTCAGTACTGCATTCTAACGGCTGCGACTTATATTTGTTTTATATGAACATCTTTTGCCATTTTGACAAGTGAAGTCCATCTTAAAAATCAATTTACTCGGTCTAAATGTGACAAATGTTTCAAAATAATTATTTTGAGCATTCTTTTCCAATTTGCTGGAAAATAAATAGAGACACCCCCCCCCCGCCACTCCCCAAATTTTCCGCATTTGAGATTGGGCCTCACATCTCTAAGGGAGACGTAGTTTTATGCCTTAATGTGTGGCACGAACCAGCCAATTGCAAGTGATAAATCGTGATTTTAAAAACCTTCGCTCGGGATGTTACGGGGGTGGGGGTGGTGACGACGCAAAAGGCGACGCTGCAGCAACTCACTTCGGCCTCTGGGAGCGCTATCCTTTCACCTACAGAAGCCAGAGAAAGCGAGCGTCTCAGAGGCAAGGGGAGTAGACGCAGTCTTCGCCCACGCGTCCCCCAACTTGTACTCTTTCCCCCCAGCTACCTAAATGCAGAAATCCTTGAAGGAGGATGTACCCGAAAGCTTCCCGCCGGGAAGAGAAATCAATCGGTGGCTATTGTTCCTCTCACCAATTTTGTTTTTAATTTCAAACTGTGTTAATCTCTGTGTTAAAATCTGGTTTAAAACACGTAGACCCTTCAGTAGCCTCCCTCCCATCCTCTCCTGCCCTTTTCTACTGGGATCTACAAGCCTTCCCAAGAAAGACTACATATCCCGAAATCCTCCGCAACACAGAACACCCGCAACCCACCCACCCCCACCAACCACGCCCGACTACGAAACCCGGCTCCGCCGGCAAGGCATCCCACCAATGAGCGGCCGAGAGGCGGGTTGAGTGGTGCGGCCCTAAGGTGGATGGCGGGGTTTCGGTGGGGCGGAGCTTTGGCGCGTTAGAGGGCCGGGCTGGCGAAGCTGCCGTCCTGGGTCTCCAAGCGGGTGACGCCGGGCGTCTGCCGAGAGCGGGCGCGATGCCGGTCCATTCGAGGGAGAAGAAAGAAAACAACCACGATGACATGGAGGTGGACTACGGGGAGAACGAGGGCAGCAGCTCCGAGGAAGAGGAGTCGGAGAGCTCGTCTGTGTCCGAGGAGGGCGACAGCTCAGGTGAAGCGGGGAAAGGGCTCCTGGGCGGGCACATGCTAGAGCGGATCTGCCTCGCTTGGGGTTAGATCGGGGCAGAAGGGAGGGCTCAGTCCCGCCCTGTCCGGCTCTGTTGGCGTGCCGGGGCGATTCCGCGGCTTTTGCAACCCTTATGGCCCTTTTCGGCATTTCCTCCCACTCCTTCGCCGCGGGCGACTTATTAGGAAAGCCCCCCCCCCCCGGCTTCTACGCCCCCTCACCTGGGCGGGCAAGGCAATGGCCTCACTTTCCTAATAAGTTTCGTCCCGGGCTCAATGGGGAGAGCTAGTCTCTTCTTTTGCCTCTAATTCCCTCTCCCTCATTCAGTGATAATAAACCTACGGTGTGGTGTATTGTCTGCAACCAGCCGTGGGGGTGGGGGGCGGCGGCGGCGGAATTTCTATAAGGTGTAAAAGCTTAATAATGTAAAAGGCAATTTAGAAGCAAAAAAGAAAAAGAAAAAAAAGAAGAAGCAGAAGAAGAAGAATGCCACAAATGCATTCAGACAGATAGGTAATTCTTGGACCAGTGGCTTTATGGACTAAATTGCAAGATGGAACTACAAGTATGAAGGCTGCAGTTTTGTTGTCTTGCTGTTTTTTCTTCCCTTTAAAGAACAAGTGCTTTGTGTATTGCCATTGCCTTCTACAAACGGAATGTGCCAATATAACTTGAATATTAGTTTGTTGAAGCCTCTGTTATTTTTTCCCCCCTGTGTACTGAAATCTTTGGAATGTTCCATATTTGCCAGAGGAATGTTCACTAGGCATTTTTCTATCCTATCTTTAGGGTTAAGGTTAAATGATAATAGTTTCAGTGCACAAATAAATAAAGCGTAAAACAAACTGCCAAACAGTAACTTAAAGCTTGTATTTGTCTTTGTATTCAATACCACTAGCTCTAAAGCTCACCTCACCTCATAGGGTTGGTTGGGAAAAAAAGAAGAGGAAGAAGTATTAGGTATGTTCGCTTGTCAAAAGTATTTTTTTTAAAAAAAACACGAGTTAATATACCTAATATGGAATTCTTATCTTTAATGTTTTTCTACCAAGTATGTCTTGGACACTTAGAAGTAAAGCATAGTGAGCTTAATGATGATCCATCTCAGAATATGGTTGGTTCATTTTAGCATCTTAGGTGTTATATCTATGGATCCTATAGTATTAGTATATTGGATTGGGACCAGTGAGCTTCCATGACTATAGAATATGGGTCTACCAATCCTGGAGGAATGATAGAATGTAAATTTATCGTAATTAATAAATTATATTCAGTGCATATCATATATACATATTGCAGGAATAAATGCAATAACCTAGCTACTGTAATTAGTGTTGCTTATTTTTATTAAGCTAAAAAACAGTATGAGTAAATATATTCCGTGGGAAGGATTCTGAGGATGTCTTGCACCCACAATGTGTTCACATCACAGATGCTATTGCAGAGAGATTTTTCTGTCCATTACATCCTTTTTTAAAATCAAATTGAGTTTGATTCCTGATGACTTCATAGACCCCTGCAGTTTTCTTAGCAAGACTATGGAAAAGGTTTACAATAAATGGTCTTCGGAAAGTGATTTTGTCCCCAGTTTCTCAGTCTACTCTACAACCCTGGAATTCTTCCATTCAAGGCCTAACCAGGCATTACCCTATGAACTTAGATCACCAACTAGTGCTGCTAACATGTTGACATGCATTCTTTTCCACTAATTAGGAATAAAATTTTATTTCACTATATGCTGCTAACAATAGGACACCATAAAACAAGGAAGCATATTAAAAAGTACACATGAAGATGCTTCTGCTGGTTAAAGACATTGTCAGGCTCCTTACTTGATTTTCATGTCTTACTTTGGGAAGGTTAAGGTTTTTGTTGTTTAATTATTGTGTCTTTAGTTACACTTAATGTTTATGCTTCTCTGTATGTGAAAAACAGTTTCTGTATATTATTGTCCAGCATTTCTAAGAGTTATAGCAGTATGCTCTCAGGTTTCTCCTTCAGTTTCAGTAGTGAGGAGGCACTAAAATCTGGGCTGTGGGGTTGGGAGAATTGGGACATTTAAACTTGCTTTTTTAAAAATTCCAATTTAAATTTAGTCGGAGTCGGTGCATTGTTTGCCAACTCCAGGTACCCAAAATTTCCTCCGGCTCCTCGACTCCGACTCCGACTCCGGCTCCGACTCCACAGCCCTGACCAAAATTCCTCTTTTTCGTAACTGCTCTTTATTCTGGTGTTAATCCAGACAGATAGGAATAAAATCTATGACAATTTATTGGAGTGGGAAATATTTTTTTAATCTTTGGGTCACAAGGTCATCTCTATTAGTTTACAAAACAGATCTAAAGTAATATTTTGTGGCATCTAATCTTAGCAGTTGGAGGAAATCCTTTTAGCTTTAATAGGTCTATGTCTACTCAGTATTTCTCAACATTGGCAATTTTAAGTTAATGATGGCTAAGAAATTCTGGGAATTTAAGTCAACAGAAGTTGTCAAGGTTGAGAAACCCTGAACTAATTCCATTGCTGAAGAGAAGTCATTACAGTGGAATGGCACCTATACCACAGAAGATGCATCTAAATACATAATCTTATATATTCTTGGAAGACTTCAGAACATCATTTTTCATGCAGGAATGAGGGATTATATAATAAATAGAATGATTCACCCCTTTGTTTCCTTTGTACTTCTGAAAAGACCCCTTAATTATGTCAGCCACAAGCCAGTCATAGATCCCTTGGAATTGGAGGCAAAACAGAAAGCCAGAATTCTAAAGACTTTCATTGATGCCTTGAATTAAACAACAGATTAAACTAGGTTTTCTCAGTAGGTATAATTATCTTATACAGAGCTTAATAAAGTTGCTGTCTAAAACACTTGAAAAACTCTGGGATGGTTTTTAATAAGTCAAGAACAATTAATAAATACAATAAAATTATTAGAATTTCTAATTAACATTAATATCCTTCTGCATCAGTTTTTTCCATTATATATTTTAAAGACTTATTAATCAACGAACCCAGGAGATTCTGAATTTTCTCTAATGTGTACTTGATAAAGCTCTTAAACAATTAAAAACTATATAAGAAGCACAAAAAGCACACTATTAAAAACATAGACATTAAATAAAATATTTAAAATTACATAAACCTATAGAATAAATATTGAAGATTTTAAAAAAACTAATATAATTTTGGGTCTGATTTTCTGTCAGCTACCTTACACATTTGATTGATTGGAAGAAGGAATATGGATGTACTCAGGTAAAAGAAGTGATATAAATTTAACAAAGTAATTATAGGGACTTCAGAAGAAACTTGGAGGTGAAAGATAGTGGGAGGGTGAGTTCCCTTATTTCTCATACCTGACAAGATTATATGGACACGTTGGGTTGCTCTTGATATACCAATCACTCTACTTCCCAGAAACAGGGTAGATGGCCTATGTGCAAGCTCTTCTACCCATCCAACCCACTTCCTCAAGGTTATAAAGTCTGGGCTGATGTACACTAGCTGTTCAACAAATTATTGGGCTCTAAGCCTTTTAGGCATCATATCAACAGCACTTCCTCAAATAAGCAGCTGACACAAGTTCCATATCCAGATAATAGTGTGCTAGTGTCTTATGAATAATGTAAATTAGCTGAAGTGTCTTGGTTTCAAATAAATTCTCATTTCCCCCCAAATATTATTTTGACTTCATTAACCATTGGTCTGTATGGGTGAAGGTGTCTGCTGTTGAGTAACTTGTAAAATCATATTTTAAAGCATCAAGAATAAGACCTGCTTTTGCTCTCTATATGCTTTATGTTCTATCTTCGATTCAGTGCAGAGAAAAATGTTGAAATCCATCTTGTGCCTAAAAGGTCATTTGAGTGTCTTTAGGCCAATCATTGTTTCTCATCTTAACTCATCTCACAGAGATGCTGATTGGACAGGCTGCATTGTGTGGGTCACCTTGAACTCTTGAGAAAATAGTACAATACTAGTTTAACAAAATAAATATACAGCGGTATGTATGAAACACATTTCAGTATTTGTGATTTGTTTCAGTATAAATTGAAGTTTAGGATTCAGACGAGCTTCTGATTACTTTTTTGCAACTGAAGAAGGGAAAGGGAGTGTGTAAATTTGTAGGAGGACAGAGCTCTGCATTTGATGGTGTAAACATTGAAAAAAATACTCTGAGATACTGTTTTTGAGTGATATGTAAATCAACAGGAGATGGTTTCTATTTCAAATTTTGGCTAAACAATGGAACAGTTTACATGGGTTGCCCAAAGGCATCATTTATTATCCTTGTTCTTCTATTTGTAGCATGGGGAAAACAGCATCTTAGGTTATGAATATGGAATTGGAAATGTATGTTAAACATCTTGAATGGCTAAAAGGTGATTATGAACTTGATTTTCTAATATGCAAACTTGGTATAGTATTTATTGAGTTGAGTGTGCATTACCATACTGATGGTTCTTTTATCAGTTAGGGCAATGGCATAGGGTTGTTCATTTAATCTAGAGACCAAATTGAAATGTTGCTATAGGTGTACAGAGTTTGTTTTATAAAACTAGACATATCATGAAATTATGGAACCCTAAGAAATTATTATTGTTTAAACTGGCAAAAAGGTCAGTTGGTTTCCACGTGTCCAAAATGTGGACATGTGACCCTGGGTGCATGTGCGGTTGTCATAACTCAGAACAGGATGGTAAGTATAACTTCTAATGTTAGCTGAGTCAAAGGCTACCTGTATAACATAGTTGGCTGTAAGATGAAATGAATGTGTATCAGTTCTTTCATAAGATTAATCAAAAAATAGAGATATACAGAAATAATATTATATGTTATATCTGTTTTCCAGAAGATTTAATAATTGGTCCATTAATTTATTTAAATTATTTAATTAATTAAAAACTTTAGCCACTCTTAATAAAAATATCAGCTGTAAAGTACATTGGAAGAGACAAACTAGTTATATTTGTAAAAGTGTATAATTTTCATTGCAGAAATGGATGATGAAGATTGTGAAAGAAGAAGAATGGAATGTTTAGATGAGATGTCTGATCTTGAAAAACAGTTTACAGATCTCAAAGATCAGTAAGTAAACCAATGCTCTAGAACTTCTCTTAGATGTCTACCCAAATATGGGAAGGCGTATATTGCATCCCTTTCACTTTTCAGCCCCAATCCAGGAGTCTTCACAGGCAGTCGCTTTCACGACAAAATATTTTGTGTTAAATTTATATTTACTGACAATAAAGGGAGACTAGTATAGATCTATTTCAAGCTATTTAGCTCTCATCAGCTAGCCGTACCCTTCTGGCATTTGAATCGGGCTGCTTTCATATTAGGTAGATGTCTTCCTTAACATTTGGAGATTATCTTTTAAAATTCTTGTACTTAAATTAAATCTTTGGAGTACGAGTTGGAAGTTATCTCATCCAGTTTCAATGCTGTGTCCACGGGCTGCTCCAGCACAAATCTTATGGTCCTGGTTGTCCCAGCTTGTGATTGCCAAAAATGGTAGTTGGCCCTGCTGCCGTTCGGGAGAGCTTGCTGCAGACCTAATGAGGAAATTGTGAGTTCCTTGTGGTTCATGAAGCACCTCTCCTTTCTTCGCTGCCCCTACAATGCGGCTTTGTCCCTATAGGGCCTTCCAACAGCGGTTACTGGTTGGATTTTTCAGGGCTCAGCAGAGCCTGCTATTTTCTAAGCCATTCTCGCCGCAAGGTCAACCAAAAGTCTGAATGAACTTTCTGAAACAATGTCTAAATAAAAAGTTGACTGTAACTTAAAGTATATCTCAGTCTGTTTTTGAAACTTACTAATTTCATCTGGGATGATAGGCTTAATAGGAATGCCTAGTGCCAGTTGAAAAGATCTTAGAAATATTAATATTACACGGTTCTATGCCTGGCTTTAATATAATGTGCTCTATTTTTGTTATATTCAGACTTTACAAAGAGAGATTAAGCCAAGTGGATGCAAAGCTACAGGAAGTCATTGCAGGAAAGGCACCAGAGTACTTGGAACCACTGGCAGCTCTGCAAGAAAACATGCAAATCCGAACAAAAGTGGCAGGTGAGTGCATGAAGTAGTTGTTGACTTGGTTAGGTATACTATATCACTACATGGTAGACGTAAAATGCTAATAAAGGTTTCAAGGTTTCTGAAGCCTTTGAATTGAAAACAATTGGGGTTGAATTTTTTGTTACTGCATATTTTTTGACCTTATACAGTCATGGCCATAAATGTTGGCACCCTGAAATTTTTCCAGAAAATGAAGTATTTCTCACAGAAAAGTATTGCAGTAACACATGTTTTGCTATACACATGTTTATTCCCTTTGTGTGTATTGGAACAAAACCAAAAAAGGGAGGAAAAAAAGCAAATTGGACATAATGTCACACAAAACTCCAAAAATGGGCTGGACAAAATCATTTATGCCCATGACTGTATTTTAATAGTAGTGTGCAAGATCATTCATGACAGGATTCTGTTTCCTAAATAAATGCATGTGTATAATCTTTCACCAGCAACAATCATAGTTGTGTTGTTCCTTTGGGGAAGAAGCTTGAAAATGCAGAGCTGGGTGATACATTTATTAAAACCAACAAAAATGATACAGAGTGGTGTATTTTTATAGGTATGTAGGAATGTATGTATTTAGCGTATGGCATATCATGAACTAGCAATTCTCTATAATGGCTGCCTCTGTCTGGATCATCCCACCAGAAATTAGACTGGCCCCCTCTCTGACACTCTTGGAAGGCCCTGAAGTCATGGTTTTGCCAGTGGGCCTGGAGAACCCAGAGTGGAGCCCATTAAATGGTTGGTCTGAGTGTGTGTTGTTGCAGAGGAGTGTGTGTGTGTGTGTGTGTGTGTGTGTGTGTGTGTGTGTTATTTTATTATTATTTTATTTTTTTCTACCTTGTGTTTTTATTACCGTATTTTTCGGAGTATAAGATGCACCTTTTTACCCCCCAAAAGGGGGTGAAAATCTGGGTGCATCTTCTACTCCGAATGTAGCCCCACCCACCCGCTGGCTCCCCACTTGGGAGGTTGTCGGCCTCCATACGTTGCACTTTCCGGTGGTTTCAGGCGGTGGTGATCCTCACATGGCCAAAAATGAGCATCACATTTTCGGTCTCTGCACGCTGGGAGATAGGTGGCGGAAACAGTTAGGGTGCTGCTTGGAACTGGCTGAAAACTGCCGCAACCACATTTTCATGAGGGTGCGCAGCTGTGCGAATTGCATCAGGGAATCGGGGAGGAAAACGCGATGCATGGAGGCTATGCTCTTGTGAAGTGGGTGCTTCTGCGTGAGAGGGGTAAGGCAAGGTGGCTTGCTGCCCAGCATGCCCCTTCTCCAGACAACCCAGGCTGAGGGTGGCCAGCTTCTGCTCCTGGCCCGGGAGACGGATCTGGCCAGGAGGGAAGAGAAAGTGAGACTGCAGAAAAGGAGGAGGAAGGTGCGCGGCTTTGGGGAATTGGGGAGGAAAATGCCGGAAAACGTGATGCATGGAAGCAATGCTCTTTTTCGTCCCCAGTTCCCTGAAGCAATTTGCAAAGCCAAGCACCTCAATAAATACGTTGCAGAAAGTTCTGAAAATACAAAGCAATTGATCTCATTCTATTTTGCCCTCCCTTTCAGTTGCTTCTATAGTTGCAGTTGTCTTCAGAGGGCTGGTTCACATGTAATATATCTGATGCTCTAAAATTGTACTGTTAAAAATCTTTATAAATCATCTTTAGTGTTTTGTATCTAAAAACTGATTTAAAAATGCCAGTTTCTTACTCTGTCCAAAGCAATGAACTTTGGTTTAAACTTGGTTAATTATCTTGAATCATTAAAGTTAGTTTAGTTTAGTTTATTCCATTTCTATACCGCCCTTCTCCCGAAGGACTCAGGGTGGTTCACAGCCATATTAAAACAGTCAGACACAAAAATTAAAACTACTAAAATAAGATTAAAGCTATTTGGCCGTAATTTAAAACCCCTTTAAAACCAATTTAAAACCCATTTAAAATTAATCTATTCAGTCAGACCGGCTTGGTGGAGCAACAGAGTCTTCAGAGCCCGACGGAAGGCGTGGAGATCGGGAATCTTTCTTATATCCGGGGGCAGTTCATTCCATAAGGCAGGAGCTCCCACAGAGAAGGCTCTCCCCCTGGGGGCCGCCCGCCGACATTGTCTGGCCGATGGCACCCTGAGGAGGCCCTCTCTGTGAGAGCGTATCGGGCGGTGGGAGATATTCAATGGCAGAAGGCGGTCCTGTAGATATCCTGGTCCTAAGCCATGGAGTGCTTTGAAGATGGTGACTAGCACCTTGAAACGCACCCGGAAGACCACCGGGAGCCAGTGCAGCTCGCGCAAGAGGGGAGTTACCCGGGAGAATAATTACCGTATATTTTGCACTAAAAAACACACTTTTCCACCCCAAAAATGTGGATGGAAATGTCTGTGCACCTTATAGAACAAATATTGCAGCAGGGTGTTGGTGTGGAGGCCGTTCACCACCACTGGGGAACACTAGAGCCTTTGCTGCCAAGCAGCTGATTGGCAGTTGGATTCACCTCCTGGAATACCGCTGATCAGCTGTTCTGGGTGGCAGGGACCACTACCACCAATTGAATGGTAGTGGCGGCAATAGGCAGGATGGTGAATAGTGGCGGCAATCCCCGCTGCCTAGAACAGCTGATTCAACCGCCAACCAGCTGCTCAGTAGCGAAGTCTCCAGTGTTTCCTGGCAGCAGCTCAGCTCAGGTGACCGGTGGTGGGTACAACAGAGCAGAGTCCTGACAAGCCACATGCTGGGGCTGTGATAATGTGCTGAAGCTGACCAGGCTGTTTGCTGCAAGGATGCTACCCAGATGAATACTGATGGATGCTGGGAGACAGAGGCAGGTTTTTTTTCTTGTTTTCCTCCTCTAAAACTAATGTTTGTCTTATAGTCTGGTGCATCCTATAGTGCAAAAAATACAGTAAATGATTTAAGACTGGCTGGTAAACAGAATTCTTTGTTTCAGATATTAGGATAGATAATTGGAATCAATATATGAAAGGAAGGAATGTGTTTATTCCTATTTTAGAAAACTAATTTGTTAAGACACAGCATTACAATATATTTACATTTGTATATAATAGGACAAATCTATACAATATATTTGCATGTAAGAAATGTACTGGGCCACTATACAGAAAGGCTGGACCAAGTAGAATAATGACTATAGTGTAATAATAATTTTGACATAATTTTAATTTAATGTGGATTGAACATATTTATTTTCTCTCCTTCCCAATATTTTGAATGCTTTAAATTAACTTTTCCTGTATAGACCTTGAGCAAAGAGGCTTCCTCTTTCTTACACACTGAATCATTTGCAAACCAGAATGGAAAACAAGAATTTGGAAACTCAGTAACTGAGATGCTGTTGAAAGGCTAAATGGAACTCACCTTAATGATCATAGATTTGCAAAATATTTTTGGCAGTCCACTAAAGGTAGTCCTTGACTTGCGATCACAGTTGAGCCCAAACATTTCTGTTTATAAGCAAGACAATTGTTAAGTGTGTTTTGCCCCATTTTACGACTATTCTTGCCACAGTTGTTAAGAATCGCTGTTAAAGTTAGTGACATGGTTGTTAAGTGAATCTGGCTTCCCCATTGTCTTTGCTTGTCAGAAGGTCTCAAAAGATGTTCCGGTGCCCCTGTGACACTGTAACCATCTCATAAATACATTCCAGTTGTCAAGCTCCTGAATTTTGATCATGTGACCACGGGAATGTTGCAACAGTCATAAGTGAGTGAAGATCATGTCACTTTTTTCAGTGCTATTTTAACTTCAGACGATCCCTAAATAAATAGTTGTAAGTCGAGGACTACCTGTAAAATGAGCAGGAAATTTTTTATCTTGTAGGTTGCCACATACTATCTGCTTAAATCATATAAAAGTTTTTATACTTTATACACAGTATTACTTTTAGATACTATTTTGTTACAGTTGATACAAGAGAAAAATATATTCTTGAATCACAGCTTAGAAGCTGGGCAGGGAAATCTGTTTGTGTTGGCTGTAGAAACCCCAAGGTTTTTCTCATCAAGCTGTACCCCCAACCCTCTAAGAATATGTGTTTTGTTGCCCATTCTGTTTTGCAAACAGAAAATGCCATTTCTCCCTTCTATCCAGTCTGGATAGAAACCCAGTGGATTGCTTTTGTTTTATTTTTACTGCTTACCAGGTATATAGCAGGCAGGAATCAATGGCTGATTTCTTATTTGCTTGCTACAAGGAAGTGATTCCTCCATTCAAATAGCATAGCAGGAGCACTTAGACTTTTAAACCACTTCATAGTATTTTTACAGCCCTCTCTAAGCGGTTTACAGAGTCAGTATATTGCCCCCAACAACAATCTGGCTCCTCATTTTGACTTTTTCAGTCCATGCAACAAATGTATAATTTGATAATGTATAAAATGTATAATTGATCTAGAATTTTAAAAACATAGGGGAAGAAGGGTTATTCAATTAGTAAATGGACTATAAACTTTAATGGCTGCCCATTTTGCTGGTCAGAATTAATGTTCACTGGGCAAGTCTAATAATAGGTTAATATTAATTCAACCAGTGCTCAAATTCTATACATTTTCTGTAAAATAGCCAATACTCTTACAGGTAATGTTAAGATTTATAATTTTTAAAGCAGCACTTGAGCCTTGTAAAGCCAGGGCAGATATCTCATTGGATTGGGATTAAAACTAATTTAGGCTTTGCACAAATGGAGATGTAAAGCAAATCTTTTTTATAAATCCCAATGTTGCCTTTTTGGAATTTTCAGAATGGCATTCCATGATGCCCTTCTCCTATTAATATTAAATTAATGTTTATTTGTAGGTATCTACAGAGAACTCTGCTTGGAATCTGTGAAAAACAAGTATGAATGTGAAATTCAGGCTTCCCGACAGCATTGTGAGGTACTGTTTTGAGCTGGAAATGTTTTAATCAGTCTGCAATTGATTAGTTCTGAGGTAATAAACTCACTGCACTAAGCTATATATTTATTTATTTATTTATTTTGTCAACAAGTACAGGAAATAAGTATCAGTATAGACATAGACATGGACATGAAAAAAATGGCACAAATAAATGGATATAAATAAGCAAAACATAGCCATAAACACATAAAATGAGTACATATAAATGAGGACAGTAGGACAGGGACGGTAGGCATGCTGGTGCACTTAGGGACCTCTTAAGAAACATGAAAGGTCCACGGTAGACAGTTTAAGGTAAAAGGTATGGGAGTTAGAGAAACTAACAACAGGATCAGGTAGAGTGTTCTAGACATTTACTACTCTATTGCTGAAATCGTATTTTCTGCAATCAAGATTAGAGTGGATTACATTTAGTTTGTATCTATTAATAGCCCTTGTGTTATTGTGGTTGAAGTTAAAGTAGTAAATTAACAGGTAGGACATTATGGTAGATTATCTTTGGTACTAAGCTTAGGTCGGAAAGTAGACAGCATAGCTCAAGGTTATCTAGGCCTAAAAATTTCAAGCCTGGTGGTATAAAGAATTTTATTGTGAGCAGATGAGTTGAGTACTCTACTTGTAAAATGCCTCTGGACCCTCTTTAATGTATTAATGTCCGAAATATAGTTGAAGAACAATTTGAAAATATTATATACTTACAAATTTTAATATATATTTAGTATATATATTTAGTACAATTTGAAAATATTATATACTTACAAATTTTAGTATATATTTAGTATACAAATTTTAGTATATATATTTAGTATATACAAAATTTAGTATATTATCTACAAAAAAGTCGGGTTGCTTTAAAATATCTTGACATCTTTGTCAGTCTTACTAATTGTTCTTGTGAAAGCTTAAAGTTTTTTTTATTATGTTTTTGCAGTTTTGTTGAAAGCTTATAATGAATCAGTTTGCTCCAGCTTTTGTGTATTTAAAAGATAATATACATCCTGCATAAATTGTACCCAGGCTATTTTAAGATATGTATCAGTTTTATAACATCACCTAAACCACATTTTTGCATATTTTGTGTGCAGTTTTAGTTTCAAGAAACACTTCTGTGATCTGCCAGATTAACTGCATATTCAGGAAGAAAAAAATACATTCAAATATTATTATTTCAATTTATTTATAAACTGTTTAGTATTAGTAAATGAGATCAGAGTAACAAATGGAGTTTGATCTAAAAATTTAGACACACAGCTATAACTAAAACTATATAACTAATATTTTAGTGTTTTAATGGTTTTATTTATTTTATTTATTTATTTATGTGCCACTCTTCTCCAGAGACTCAGGGTGGCTTACAATGCGTTAAGCAATAGCCTTCATACTTTTGTATATACCTGCTTAGTAGGGCTTTCGCCCCCCCCCCCCAAAGCGGTGTTCTTTTTTTATACAAAGTCAGTTTATCGCCCCCACAATCTGGGTCCTCATTTTACCTACCTTGGAAGGGTGGAAGGCTGAGTCCACCTTGAGCCTGGTGAGATTTGAACTCGCAATAATTGCAGGCAGCTGGTAGCTAAATGCTACTTAAGTGCTATTTAACAGCGCTTTAGTCCGCTGCTCCACTAGTAGACTAAACTGTTACTGTTTTTATTGTTTTTTAAATGTTCTTAATAATTTAATTGTAATGTATGTTTCTGAATTGTGAGCTGCTCAGTGTCATTTGCCGAGATAGAAATTATATGAATAAATGAATGAACAAATGAAACAAAACATTATTTTATAAGAGGATAGAGCTTTCATGAAGCCCAACAGTAAATTGTACAAACACCCTCCCAAAGTTGTTTATGTAGCATATATGTTTTTTATAATATTAAAATAATTCTCAAGAACACCTAGAGCGGTCATAAGATTAGTGGATTTCTATTTATGATGGTGAAGCCCAATGGCTTAGGACCTGGGTACTTACGAGACCGCCTTCTGCTGCTGATAGCCTCCCACAGGCCAATACGCTCCCACAGAGAAGGACTCCTCAGGGTGCCATCGGTCAAACAATGTCAACTGGCGTCCCCCAGGGGGAGAGCCTTCTCTGTGGGGGCACCTACCCTCTGGAATGAATTGCCCCCAGAGATACGGATGATCCCTGACCTACGCACCTTTCACTGTGCCCTCAAGACGTTATTGTTCCAACAAGCTGGGCTGGCCTAAACATGAATTTTAATTGGGGTTTACTTTGAACGATTAGGGCCAAATTATTTAGTATGTTTTTAAACTGCTTTTAAATTTTGTATTTGAGTGTATTTTACTGTTGGCTGTGCACCGCCCTGAGTCCTCTGAGAGAAGGGCGGTATAAAAATTAAATAAATAAATTATATTGTAATAATCTTGGACTACATATAGTCTTTATTCAATTACAGCACAATGCACATTTGATGGATAAATGAGCGGGGACAAATTGTGTCAAATTATTTCACTTCTTTCCCATGAACTCACCTACTGTTGATGAAATGTCTGATAACATAGCCTTTTGTTTTCAATGAACCAAGAAACTCTTAAAGCCTCCCTCCAAATCAGAATCTGATGCTAATAAGCGAGAAGGCATTAGGACACAGTTTATTGCCAATTTGATAAACCACATGAGCCTTTCAAGGAAGCATGCCTAGGTTAACTAATTTTATTATATTATAAGGTTACATTAACAAGCCTGCAAGTATGAAAATACATTTCTCCCCTCCCCTTACCTTTATAGCCGGGAAACAAGGGAGAGTCCCTCCTGAGACATTTGCCATGCCCACATTCCTTCTGCAAGCTAAGCTGCCTCTTATCCAACTTTTCCCCTGGTTTTGGCTCTTCCCTCTATCCCAAGATCATCCCCACATGCCATTACATTATGTCTCATACAGTCCGTAATCATTTGAAGATGTACAGCACAGATTCAAACAAGCCTGGAAACAAACTTTGTCAATAGCAAGTAGCCCCAGGCCAAATGTTGAACATGTCATGTGGATTTTTGCTCCAAACAATGTCATAAATATCAGTGCATCAGCATTAAATTTTATATGAATTTTTATATGAGTCTCAAATTCCTGCTTGCAGTGACCAAAACTGTCTTGAGGCAAGGGTGATCATTACTGGGGAAAACAGATCTGGATGACTGTAATAGATATTGTTTCCTGATTGCTTATTTGTAACCTATGACTATCATTAAATGTTGTACCTTATGATTCTTGATGAATATATCTTTTATTTTATGTACACTGAGAGCATATGCACCAAGACAAATTCCTTATGTGTCCAATCACACTTGGCCAATAAAAATTCTATTCTATTCTATCTATATGACCTTGGTTATAAAGAACAATTAAAAAATATAAACGTTTGCCATCTGGATTGTTTTTGCATATAAATGGAATTTAGAAAACTTCAGGGTCTACTTTATTTTGTGTGGCCTTTATTTAAAGTAGCTAGAAATTATGAAACTTTCCTTTAAAAGTGGAATTCTTTGTTTTCTAATGTAATATATTTAGGGAATCTGTTTTACTGGAATTGCATGCACTTTTCCTTTTCTGTTTTTATTGCATTTATTCAGCGAGTTTTCATTTTCCATATTTATGAAATTTATATTTTTTTAAAATTTAAATTCAAGTAGTTTAAATACTACTTGAGACAAGAAAATCCCTTTTAATGCTTGTTATGTCATATTGGAATTTTTGTGAAAAGAGAATATCTCTACAGTATTTGTGAGGATGTTATCTGTTTCAAGTAACTGTTGATGACCTTTCAGTGTGAACACCATGTTAATTTTTTTCTTTCAGAGTGAAAAGCTCTTGTTGTATGATACTGTTCAGAGTGAACTAGAAGAAAAAATCAGACGACTTGAAGAAGACCGACATAGTATTGACATTACCTCAGGTAAATTACTGTTCAACAGATAAAGCTTGAATGAATAAGTCACTACCCAAATTAGTTAGAATCTGTGTAATAAAAATTGCAGTGAATTATAGCACTTACTTGGTTTATTTTCAGAGTGTCTATTTTGTCTACAAAATTAAGAAGAATTAACAATATTAAGTTATATTTTTAGATTTACTTCTGCTTGTACATTCTACCTCAAAAATTTGATAAGCTAAGCTCATTATTTTTCCACTTCAGCAAGTTTAAGATGGGTGGACTTCAACTCCCAGAATTTCCCAGTTAGCCTGCTAAATGTTGAAGTTTTTAACCTCAGCAATCTTAAACTTGCTGAGGTTGAGAAAAATTGAACTAGCTGCTGTCTCTTAATGAGGCCTCAAGTTTGTTCTCTGATGCCTTCTGATACTTAAAATTAACCTAAAACAGGGGTTCCTAATCTCTTCAGCTCATTGACCTTTTCATGAAATTTCAGGTAATTCATTGACCCTCATTTATTATAGGAAAATAACTTAATAAATACTACTTTCACTAATGATAGTATCAATAACAATAATGACAGCTCCCTGGATAATCTCATTGATCCTTGGGGATTGATATTGACCACTTTGGGGAACCTTAACTTAAAGGATGCACGAATAACAATGATTCACCATTCTCTGAACTCCTGACCTATTTGAGGGTGGATAGTTTTTGAAAGAGAGGAAGAAAGTGTGGTGATGGAATAAGGGAAAATAAATACACTTGTGGTGGTTTGGGTAACTTTGTTTCTTACTGTTTTAAACTAGCCCTCATAATTTCTTAAATATGATTTAAGATATGAATCTGATTTTTTCCCCAAATATAGAAGTTGGTCTTTTTATAAGGGCTTAGCCTGTGAATTGTGGGATTAAAAAGGTGCAACTGCAACATTTTTTTCCTCTTTCTCAGAGTTATGGAATGATGAACTTCAATCTAGGAAAAAAAGAAAGGATCTATTTAGTCCAGAGAAGAAGAAACCTGTTGTTGTTTCAGATATCCTTTAGCAGTTGCCATAAACATACATTCATCATGCTATTCTATTTTGGAATAAGCAACATCGTGCAAAGCATTGAAAAAGAGTAAAAAGCAGTAAGCAAAATTAATGAAACTCGGGCGATAGGACTAAAGAAAAAGAAAATCAAATTAATTTTAGTTTGCATCAACACTGCTCAACCTATCTCTCCATGCCTTTTCTGTTACCAATCGAGAATGTTTATAAACTTAACTTTTTCCCCCTCTTTGGTGCCTTCGAAACATTGTTGATTTTTGATGCCTGCCTGGACTAGTCCCTGCAAGGATTTTTGGCAAAATTTCAGAACTCTTTGCCATTCAGTTATTCCTAGACTGAGAGAGAGTGATTGTAACAAGGTCACCCAGCTGGCTTTTGTGCCTAAGAAGGGAGTAGAATTCATAGACTCCTGGTTTCTAGCTTGCTACTTTAGCCATCACATAAAATTAGCTCTCATTTTTATAACTTAACTACTGAGTATAGTTAGTTCAGTTACATTGTTGCTTATTTGTCACCTTTCCTAAAACATGCATAGGGAAACATAGGATGGTAGTTTGAAGACTATGACAAAATCATGAGCATTATATTTTAATAGAGCCTAAGGATAAATTTGACTACAGTTACTATACTATATGTCCAGTGTGAGCAATACAGTATCATAATATTATCCCCTCTAAATATTGTCATCCATAGAGTAATGAAGAGATTGGTGCTGACATTTTGTTATGAACACACCTATCCCAGATTTCTTTTCACTTGTTTAGGACTTTTATATTTAAGTGTGGATCAGATATTCTTTTTCCAGAAAAAGATTTCCATATTTTTTTTTCTTTCTAGCTTGAAAGGATATAATACTACATGCTGTAGAATGAAAAGCATCCCTTTTAATTTAAATCTCAGTGCTTGAAAATAAATGTGGGAAAATAGTTTATGAGTTTATAGAAAGTAGTCTTAACCTTCTTGTGTAGTTGATTTCTAGTCTGATGTACTTGGTGTGGATGACACATAGATTTTTTAAAAATGTGATTCATTTTGGAAAAAGTACAACCTCCTTAACATTTTAACGACCCTATATTGTGTATATGCTACAAGATCTTGATATACTTGAAGACTGGACAACAATAAGGAAGGTATGTATATTTTTAAGTGCCTAGTTTTAAGATATTTACAAGTCATCACATTTATATGTCCATTTTTAGACTATGCAAATAAAGAAAAAGATGATCCTGTAATCATTTTGTAGGAAGAAAGATATATGATGATGTGTTGTATTGCTTGGTTTTATGATGGATTGATAGGTTGCTCCTACAAAGTGTGTGTATATAGCTAGTTACAGTGGTACTTCAAACCAGATGACTTACCATACGACCTTTTGCTTTTGCTTTGGGTGGGAAGAACCATCCTGTCTGTCCCTTTTCCTTTATTAGCGACCTTCTCACGAGACCTAACTTCTGATTAAAACACCCCTAAAATTCCTTATCTAGCCAGCCCAGCCTGTTGGAATAGTAAGGTCTTAAGGGCATGACAAAAGATAAACGTAGGTCGGGAATCATACATATTCCCAGGGGCAGTTCATTCCAGAGGGTGGGTGCCCCCACAGAGAAGGCTTTCCCCCTGGGGGTCGCCAGTCGGCATTGTTTGACTGACGGCACCCTGAGAAGTCCCTCACTGTGGGACCGTGTTGGTCAGTGGGAGGCCATCGGTGGCAGAAGGCGATCTCATAAATATCCGGTCCTAAGCCATGGAATGCTTTGAAGGTGGTGACCAACACTTTGAATCGCACTTGGAAGACCATTGGGAGCCAGTGCAGCTCGCGCAGGAGAGGTGTTATGTGGGTGTGACGTGTTGCCCCCATAATCACCCGCACAGCCACATTCTGGACCAGTTGGAGCCTCTGAGTGCTCTTCAAGGGGAGCCCCATGTTGAGTATTACAGTAGTCCAGATGGGAAGTGACGAGGGCATGAGTGACCATGCGCAGGGTGTCCAGTCAAGAAAGGGACGCAACTGGTGGACCAGGCAAACCTGATAAAAGGCCCCCCTGGCCACAGCTGTCATATGGTCTTCTAAAGACAACCGTGTATCCAGGAGGACACCCAAGTTGCGAGCCCTCTCTGAGGGGGCCAGAATCTCACCCCCAATAGCCAGCGATGGAGCCAGCTAGCTATACCGGGACGCAGGGAGCCATAGCCACTCGGTCTTGGAGGGATTGAGTCTGAGTCTCACCATCCAGATCCGCACAGCCTCCAAGCATCAGGACATCACGTCAAGAGCATCATTGGGGTGGTCCGGGGTGGAAATGTACAGCTGAGTATCATCAGCGTACTGATGGAACTTCACCCCAAAACCACGGATGATCTCACCCAGCGGCTTCACATAAATGTTGAACAGAAGGGGTGAGAGGACTGACTCTTGCGGCACCCCACAAACAAGGCGCCTTGAGGTCGACCTCTGTCCCCCTTCCAACACTGTGTCTGACCAGAGAGGAAGGAGAACCACCGCAACATGGTGCCCCCCATTCCTAACCCCTCCAGCTGGCGCAGCATGATACCATAGTCGATGGTATCAAAAGCCGCTGAAAGGTCTAATAGGACTAGGACAAAGGAACACCCCCTGTCCCGAGCCCTCCAGAGATCATCAACCAATGTGACCTATTTATTTATTTATTTGGTTCGATTTATATGCCGCCCTTCTCTGGAGACTCAGGGTAGCTTACAATGTGTTAAGCAATAGCCTTCATACTTTTGTATATACCTGCTTAGTAGGGCTTTGGGGGGCCCCCTAAACGGTGTTCTTTTTTATACAAAGTCAGCTTATTACCCCCACAATCCGGGTCCTCATTTTACCTACCTCAAAAGGATGGAAGGCTGGGTCAACCTTGAGCCTGGTGAAATTTGAACTTGCAGTAATTGCAGGCAGCTGGTGCTATTTAACAGCACTTTAGTCTGCTGCGCCACCAAGGCTCTATCACCCATATCCTGAGATAGACAGGTGAAAGGTTGGGGGAGTCTTTGCCCAAGGACCTCTGCTAGTAAGATAACTACCAACTGAGATTCAAACCCCAAGTTTCCCATATCAAAGGCCAGTGCTCTAATCACTACAATATCCAGTTGCAATATACACACTTCTTCAGAATAAGTTGTCTATGTTTCCATATATCTTTTTCACAGGAGTTGTCATGAAATTGTTCTTTAAAATGAAATTTCTTTAGAAGATAGCTTGCTAAAAATGGCTTTTTTAAAAAATGAAAAATTTTTTTTTTAAATTTCAGGCAATGGCTACGTTGGGACCACATAGAGTGAAAGCAGAACGTAAGGCAACTTACTTTACTCTTTTGCTGTTAATTCATAGAGTAGCCAATTACAACTATCATGCCCTACTCCACTGCTGCTGAAAAGCAGAAGCACTGTGACCATGATGATGCAGTCAGTTCCCCTTTTTTCGGCTGTAATGCTTTGTAGAGTATCAATATCCACAATGGCTTCCTTCCCACTTTCTATTTCCTTTCCCACCCTAAAAGCTAGGCTGCAGTTTCTGGTAACTAGCTGAATGTAAGGTTTAAATACAAAAAAGACAATAATGGAAAACTGATTTGTGCCCTTGATGATTTGAGGGCATTTTTTGTTATTTTGGAAAGTTGAGGAGAGTTGATCTGAGGCAGGTGGTACCTACATCAAATCAATCAATAAATGGGTTTATTAAAAAAATAATAAATCTGTTTAAATGTTTTTCTAATATGAATAACATTTATCCAGCAATAGACATAGTTTACACCCCAAGCTAACTATTACATAGCTGACTCAAGAAAATTTATTCTTATGGATGCATTTTCAGTAAGAATCTACAATCTATTTCTGCTTAAGAGTGAAAGGTAAAATCACTCATGCATGTATTAACGGAATGTAAAGTGGAGAGAAAATCATTAACTTCTTAAAGCAACTGTTACATTTTATCGGCATTGTCTATACTGCCTCTTTTTAGCACCTGTCAAGTTGGAAAAACACCTACACAGCACACGATCTGAGGAAGGAAAACTCTACTATAATGGGGAATGGTATGGACGTGGACAGACAATATGTATTGATAGAAAAGATGAATGCCCTACAAGGTATGACTTTTTAAAATAAATTGAATACAGTTCAGATTTTTCCCTGTACTGTACTAAGTGATTTAGGCATATGTAGCTAATTTGGACATAATATTTGTGCAGCTCATGAGGGTGAGACTTCATAGTAAAGCATCCTTAAGGTGCATCAGCCAGATAGTAAAGCATCCTTAGGATAGCATTACCGTAAATTTGAATCTCACCAGACTCAAGGTTGACTCAGCCTTCCATCCTTTCTAAGATAGGTAAATTGAGGACCCAGTTTGTGGGGGCAATAAGCTGACTTTGTATATATATATATATACAAAAGTATGAAGGCTATTGTTTAACGCATTGTAAGCTGCCCTGAGTCTCCGGAGAAGGGCGGCATATAAATCAAAGCAAAAAAAAAAAAAAAAAAGCATCAGCCAGAACACAATAGTAATAGCATTTAGGCTTATATACTGCCCGATAGTGCTTTGTAGCACTCTCTGAGTGGATTACAATGTAGAAACATTATTTGCATATTGCCCCCAAATCTGGGTCCTCATTTTACTGACTTTGGAAGGATGGAAGGCTGAGTCAGCCTTGAGCCCCATTAGGATTGAAATCCAAACTGTGGGTAGAGTTTGCCTGCAATACTGCATTTTAACCACTATGCCACCAGGGCTTCTGGTGGAATATTGAATATGGAAAACTTGCAGCTCGATGCCTTTTTTATTTCCACTTCAACAATTTTTTCCTGTTTTATTTTCCAATTCATCTGTTTATAATGGAAAGAATATTCTTCATATGGTGTACCACAGCCCTTGTGTTAGCTTTGCAAGAACTATAATTGTAAGCCTTACGTTTTGTCCTTTAAACTGGATGCAGTATACTTCATTATCTGCATGAATTATGTCTTCCTCCGGTATACATATTTCTGTCTTTTTTTATGTGTATCCAAAAGAAAAAGAAATACAGATTAAATGAAATAAGCATTTTCAGTTTTGTTCTGTTTTACCTTATTGGGCCACTGTGTAAATAAAGCAGACCTAATAATTATACTTAGGTTATTGTAGAATTACTATAAATAGGCAACAAAACAGATAAAGTTTTGAGGATATCAATGTTCCCCATTTACTTAGTCTCTTATTTTATCTAGTCATATATCCATACATGTTTTTTCTTGGCAAAGGAAAGCTGTTTTAAAAAGTGAATTATTTCCAAACCAATGCAGTACTATGGAATATTCTTTTAGTATTGTAATATTCTGTTAATTTTCCTTCATTTTCCAGGCATTTGCTATTATACTTTAAAGTTTTATTACCAGTAATTATAGTCCTGTTTATCAATTGCTGTGCAGGTTGGGGTAATATTGCAGTTGTATGGGGACACTAATTTCTCTTTTCTGTCTTCCTTTTCAGTGCTATAATTACAACAATTAACCATGATGAAGTGTGGTTTAAGAGGTCTGATGGAAGCAAATCCAAACTATATATTTCCCAGCTACAAAAAGGAAAATATTCCATCAGACATAATCACAACTGACTATTAAACTAACCAGACAGTGTTAGCCTGCTTGAAGTGTCATAAGATGGAAAATGTATTTACTGTATGCTCTCATCTATCTTTGTGACCGTATCTGTGTATTTTTAGTAGTACAAGTAATCTTCATGCAGATGTTTTAGAATAGGTAACACATTATCATGTTGAACATGACGTTTTGCCTATAATTTGGGTTCAATGCGTGACACAGAAAATAGCTTTGGATTGTCTGGAATTCATGGTTAAGACTGCAGTCCTATAAAGCTTTGTGCATGCATGAGCTAGAATTGTGCATACAGGTACAAGGCACTTTTATTTATATTTTTTCTTGTAACAGCTTGTATGACTCCGTCAACAAGCCAATTTTGAAGTTGCTTAATTGCAGAGGTGGTGGAATTGAAAAAGGATGAGTGGAACTATTATTTCTGGATATTGTATCTTCATGTGGATCTATGGCTTCCAGATGTTGCTGAACTACAACTCCCAGCATCCCTTTCCATTGCTCCTATGAGCTAGAGCTGCTGGGCATCTCCACCTCTGATACTGGCACCTTTCTTTTTACAGTTATACTCTAAAAACCAGCTGTATAAAATTGACAGTAGTAGAGTTATCTAAAATCATGTAATTGTGAAGTCCATTACTGCCTAGCATTTGCTTTTGCTTTTTAACAGTCTTGCTTGTCATGCAAATATAGATTGCAAAAATGTCTTGCAGGCATTACATGGATATAGTCTGGTAGTGAAATATTTTTTAAATTAATTGAAAACAACAAAAAAAGTGGCATCTCAAAGGGTTTGCCTATTTATGCTCCTTTATTTGTGTTACCAGTTTCATTGTGATAACAAAAATAAAATGTAGCCATAAATACTTTGCTTCAAGGCAATGGCACTATATCCTGTAGTATTAAATGGTCTTTTTCTTCAAATTAAAAGTGCCAATTCAATAAATGATGAAATAATCACAAAACCCATTGCTGCATATACTGCATATTGTCCTATAATAAAATGTATCTATAGTTAAGCACAGTGTAACCTTTCAAAATTGTATATTGGGCAAAAAATATGTGATGTTTGCAGCTTCAAAATTCTAGAAAGGTTTGAATTTGTAAAATTTAACATGGAGGTAAGACCTTCTAGCTTTCATGTTTGAAGCAATAGAAGGGGTGGTTGTGGGTGTGGGGAGAAGACATTATTTGGTGGTTTCTGTGCACTTTAAATCCATTAAGATGAAGTTTCAGGAGAGGGACTTTGTCTGATGGAAATAACTGCCAAAAGTGTTAGAAGCTTCGGCTTAGATTGGTGCTAAATCTGACTGTTAATAGGCAGCCTCAGTCTTTCTTATAGTCGTGACTAGAGGTTCAGTGGATAAATTACTAGTCTCAACAAACATTGTAATGACAAGAATGGGGAGTTATATAAAAAAACCTGAAACTTCTTTTACAATGGAAATGTAAACACAGTCATCCCTAGAAGTTGTAAATACCAGAAGCCTATATGAATCAGCCACTCAGCTGCAGGCAAGCATTTTTATGTTGTTATTTTTTTTAAGTGTTAAAAAGTCTTGGGGGAAAATACTGCTTAAATCTCGATTCTGTGGTCTTGATTCTGACAACTCGCATTTCAAATCCTTACCGTGCAAGCTTTTGGCAATCAGAAGAATATCACCTTCATTCATCAGAAAGTGCCTGTCACTATTCAGAAATGGCTTTGTGTGTCTTGGAATGTATTTATTTTGTTTCTGGCATGAAGGATCAGCAACATCTGTTTTTGTACAGATCTGTAGGTTGGAAACACATCTGTCTCATTTTGTCTGCAATGCGTTACAAACTCTTTGCATCCCAAAGTAGGCCACAAGCATAGTGTGGCAGGGAATTGTGGAGGACTAGTCTATTGCTTAAAACTCTTGGTTACCAGCTCATTCATGTTTGCTTGCTTCTGTGTAACTGGCAATAGGACCCAGTTGCCAGTTAACAAATTATGACCTCTCCTGCTTGTCAGTTTACTTAGTTACCGTTACTAAGCCTCAAAACAACGAAACTGCTTTCAACTTTTTATGAAAATGTTTTTGCTGATGTTGGAAGACAGTTTGACCATTGCCAAAAGTCTGCAGAAAACTAACCCGGAGGAGTAATCTTACTCTACGTCTCTCTCATCTTAGCCAAACATATATAAAGTATTAATGACAGGTTGGCTTTGACAACCCCTCTGTATGTACACAGTTTGATAAAGCTTTTTTTGTAATGATGAAATATTTGTATTTTTTAACCTAGTGTATAAATAAAATAACTCATCATGGAAAATCCAGATAATTAAACCTATTGTCTGTGTGGTTTCTATTCTGTAAATATGGAACTGAATCCAAGAATCTCTCATGAAAGTAGAGTTTTAAACTTATGCCACACAGTGTAGCGGAGCTAATAGGTTTGGTATGTCAACATTCGTTTCTGTCACCGTCAAGCTATTTTCTTTTAATATGTTAAGTTTCTGAATGAGCCTAAGTGTAGAAAACACATTGGAATCCCATAATAACAACAGTGGGACTTTGAGACCAAACTTTAGAATGCTTTGAATGCTGTTTTAATAGAATGCTGTTCCCCAAAGAAAAGAAAGAAATAGTGACTGGTAACTGGCCCAAGATCATACAGTGGCTTCATGCCCTAAGGCGGGATTAAAACTCACAATCTCCTAGTTTTTGACTGAGTATATGCACCTAAATTATAGAATTACAGTATACAATTCCTTCCTCTGGGTGAACCTTTAAACTCTTCTACCTTTCAAATGGGCTATTCCATCTAATCCTATAAAAAGCCCCTTCCATCAAGCATTTTAAATGGGACTTAGTTCCTAATTAGTCCTTTCCTAACTTTGCAAGTGAGAGTTTAGGAGAGATGACTACTAGAGGCTATAGCAAAATGCTTGAGGCAAGGGGCCATATCTCTAGATATTATTAAATCTATGATGGATAACTTGTGAGTTCACTCAAATGTATGTTTGGGGAAATCTTTTTGGACAAAGCCATGTAACATTTGAGGGGAAGCCCGTTTATGAGATGTAGCAAACAAAAGCCAACTAGGCTATATTTTGTATTTTTGAAGGATCTAAACATAAAGGGCAGCTCAAATACTTCTTTAGGGGGACAGGCATTGAAATGTTCATAGAAGACTTCATTATTACGACCTAATCTTGCATTGAAATCCTCACTCACTAGAATGTATGGGAACAATTCAGACAAAGAATAAGGAAGATATAAACCTGGTTGCAAGTTTGGGGAGCTGTTAAAAAGGAAGATAGACATTAATACATTATGAGGAAAATTGCTCAAAAACTAACAAAACTGATACAAGATCCTCAAATGGAGGTAATTGTTTTACAATTTGAACATAGGTTGGAAGCTGTAATAGGCAAAGCCCCCTCCCCCCTCCTTGGGTTTGCCAACTCAGGCTAAATTGTACAGGGATTACAGAGAAAAATACTTGTAAATTCCCCCAACATCCATGTCTCCTGTCAAAAAAATTGTAACAAATTTGAACAAACCAAGAGAATTTTGATCTTTTTGTTTGGGGGCCCACACTGATACGTTCCAAAAGAGGATGGAGAGATTGTTAGTAGGATGTAGCTATCAATTTGCTGGTTCTCTTGGGGAGGGGGAGGGCTGACTGGATAATTGTTCAGCAGAAGGAACACTTGAGTTAAACAAACTGGTGATTCAAGGGAAGAAGTTGGAGAGCAGATTTCTTGCTGCCAGTTAGGGTGACTAGTGTCTTGAGTCAGGCAATTCCATAGAAATTTTTATGGGCAGAGCAAATTAGGGCAAATTAGAGATCAGAATCAGAAGGTTGGTCATATTCAGGTAGATATAGAAAGAGTTCACTTACAAGGAGGAATAGCGAGTTGTAGGAGAGCAGCCATTGGATGAATAAAATCAGGATCCATACAGGGGAAATTAGTATCGGAGAGTTGATATCCATGCACCTAAATTAGCCAATTTTGATTTGATTTGAGTGACCTGCTTACAAGGTTGTTCTTTTCTAATTCTGCCTTAGATGCCATCCCATTTAGTGGGCTCTGGTTCAAATGCTTAGTGTAAAGTGTATATATTAAGACTGTTGAGGCTATAATTAGATGGGTCTGATTTGATATTATTGCTATCTCCTAAACAGAAAGTATATAACCTGTCTGGTTAATATAGGTGAAGAATTTAAGTTTACTTTATTATCATTGCACCTCATACAACAAAATTAAATGCCATCTTCCATGTACATCATATATAAGAAAACTATAAAAAATAAAACAAACACACATACTTCACATTCTATACAATTGAATTGAAAACCCCTAATACTGCATTAATATTACACTGTACAATAGAGTTCAATATAGTTACTGTTCTGGGATAGAAGCTGTTTTTCAGCCTATTTGTCCTTGTTTTTATTGTCGTGTATTGTCTACCAGATGGTAATAGTTCAAAAAAAGACTGCCCAGGATGAGATGATCTTTAAGAATGTTTTGAATTTTCTTAAGGCAGTGGGAGCTATAAAGCTCTTCCAAGGAGGGGAGATTCCTTGAGCTCACATACTTTTGATGTTATTACTTCTAAAGAATTATAAAAATTATATATTTCCATAGTTACTGTATTTTTTGCACTGTAAGATATAAGACGCACATTAGCTTTAGAGGAGAAAAACAAGAAAAAAAATCTGCCTCTGCCTCCCAGCATCCATCCGGTATTCATCTGGCTAGCATCTTTGCAGCAAACAGCAAACAGTCTAGTCAGCTTCAGCACATTATTGCAGCCCCAGCACGTCGCTCGTCAGGGCTCTGCTCCATTGTGCCCACCACTGGTCAACTGAGTTGAGCTGCTGCTACTGGCGAGGAATGCTCAAGCCTTTGCTGCTGAGCAGCTGATTGGTGGTTGGATCGGCCTCCCGGAATATCACCGATCAGCTGTTCTAAGTGGCAGGGATCACGGCCACCTATTGCCAGAGATCGTCACTGCCGCCAATTGGCGGCAATTGGTGGCAGTGATCCCCACTGCCTAGAACAGCTGATTGGTGGTTATACGGGAGGCCAATCCCACCACCAATCAGCTGCTCAGCAGCGAAGGCTCCAGTGTTATCCAGTGATGGTGAATGGCAGCAGTAGTGGCAGGCGGTGGCGGTGGTGGCAGCAGTGACAGGCAGTGGCGGAGAACACTGCTCCCGCACCAAACCCCTTCCCCAAACCACAATATTTGCTCTATAACAGACATTTCCACCCACTTTTTTGGGGGGAAAAGGTGTTCCTTATAATGCAAAAAATACGGTTTCCCCCAAAATAAGAGCCTGTCTTATATTTTATTTGAGCCCTGAAATAAGCTTGGCCTTATTGCCATGCGCTCGAAAGCCCGATTGGACTTATTATCATGGAATGTCTTATTTGGGGGGAAACAGGTACTTATATATGTTTACTGCCATGGGGGTAATCCATGAAATGAGATTTTGGGCCCTTTTATAGTAGAAGGTGTAGGACAATCTGTTAATGGTTTTATATGCTCTCTGGTTAAAACTAGGGATTAATATTATTCTCATTAAGTCTTTGGCAGATTGACCACTATATCTTCCTCCCCCTCTCCCCAAAATTACTTTCTTGGTGTCTTTTTTTTTCTTCCTTTCCTATTGGGGCTATTTATGTATATTTTCAGTTACTATGCTAGTGCTATTTATCTCTTTTGACTAAGTTTACCTTCAGAATTAATAACTATCTGTTTAAACTAGCTTGTTAAGCTCATTGCTAGCTCTTTTTAGGCACAATGGTTGATGGAGAATTCTATAAAAAGTTTTACTTTCACTGAAACTACTTGAAATTTTATTTAAGAAACATCTTATCCTAAGTAACTGCTAGGAATAGTTGACTGAGTGAAAGACAGCCAAATTCTTTTCTGAAAAAAAGAAGTCTGGGGGACCATTGAACTATTTTTAAATCTATTGATTGAGTTTGAGCATCGTACGACCCTGTTTAATGATTTAATTATACCGTGTTTGTCTAACCAACTGCCTTTGTTCGTAAAGTTCATTTGTATTAGCAAGAAAAGTTGTTTAAGTTGGAACACCCTGCTGAGTCCCACCAAGGAATTTTTAGTCGAAATGTAATTGCAAAGCATAGAGTTTGAAAATCCGGGATGCTTAATGCACTGTGTACTGTTTCGTTATAGCCATTTAAAGTTGTTTGCTATTCATTTCTGGGCAGGCTGACTCTTTTGTGTTACTGTTATATAACTTTACCTCAAGAATCCCGCTTGTGATCCAAAATCAAAAGCCAATCAAAGATGGCTATATCACTCTGGGTTGTGAACAGATAGTGTTCATATATCTCAGGAGCATATCTTGGGCAGGAGTGGGTTCTAAAATTTTTTACTACCGGTTCTGTGGGCATGGCTTATTTTGTAGGCGTGGCTTGATGGTCATGTGACATTTAGGATTTAGCAGAGGTACTGGTCTACCAAGCTTTTAACTGCTTGCAGAGCTGTACCGATCTACCCATTTATTTTTGCAGGCACTGATCTACTCATGTATTTTTTCAGGCACTGATCTACTCATGTATTTTTTCAGGCACTGGTCTACCCATTTATTTTTGCAGGCACTGATCTACTCATGTATTTTTGCAGGCACTGGTCTACTCATTTGTTTTCTTTTAACACTGATCAGCTGTAGGGCAGCCCTTTGAAGCCCCGTGGCAAGAGTTTAATCAGTTTGTTTTCCTTCTAGCCATCAGCTGGGACTCAGGAGGCAGCAATAGATCGGGGGTGGGGCCAAATAAAAGGTAAAAATAACATAGGGGTGGGGGGAGTACAGGGTGGGGGTGGGCGGGGGGCAGAACTGGTTTGGTTACATCATGTCATCACCGCTACCAGCTCAGGAGAACTGGGCTAAACCGGGAGGAGCCCACCACTGATCTTGGGGGTAATGGAGAAGTTTATGATAGCTTTTTGTCGAGATTCCTATTTGGGACTATTGCTGCCAAAATGCCAAGATGCTACTGTATCTTCTTGGGGAGGGCAGCAGGGGTAATGACATTATTTGAGACTGGGGAAAAAGGGTTAATTGGATCAAATACACCATGGATACATCATATCTCTTTTATAGTTAGATTGGGGAATATGCAGCCCACCCTCTACTTCTGTAAATCCTTTTTGATTATCTCCCTCCTCCTGGAACAGGAGATTTACAACAAAAATAAGATAAGGTATTATCTTCTTGTCTCTTACTTAGTTTTGTTTTTTAATTGTAATTTATCAAGCAGAAACAAAAACAAATAATATCAAAATATAATGACAAGGACGATAGGCATGTTAGTGCTCTTATGCACTAACCTCTACCGACCTCTTAAGTATGAAGTGAGATCCACAAAAGTCAATTTGTGACTAAAACTCTGAAAATTTGTAGCTGAGACAACTGAATCAGGTAGAGCATTCCAGTCTTTGACAACTTGATTACAAAAATCGTATTTTTTACAGTCAAGTTTAGAACAATTTACACTGAGTTTAAAGCGGTTGTTTGTGTGTATTATTGCTATTAAAACAGAAAAAAATCATTTACAGGTAAAACATTACTACATACAATTTTGTATGTAATACCTAAGTCTGACCGATAGTTTGTGCACTTTGTATTTAGTGCAACTGATGAAGTGTTCAATGTTGAGCTGTTTCACTGCTTTCCCAGTTGATCATCCAGGGCTAGGACATTGCCACTTCTTATGAACCATCTGGCCGCAGGCAATTGGCAATACATGTTGAAAAATTGATGCTTATGGGGCTGTTCTCGTCAACACATTTCAAATGTCAAAGGAAAATTGTCAGAATACCCAGTTGCCTTGCTAAAGGAGACTGGATATGTATAAAAATAAAATATTAAAAAGTGTTCAAGAAAGATGAAGCATTTGTCCTGGCACCAATACAATTTGGAATAGATTTTCAAGGCAGCAGAGGTAAGAAACATATTTCTATTTTCTTGATAAACAAATAAGGGCCATCCATTCTTTAGAAACCTCTGCGCTCAAAATGATTGCTTCCAGTGACTTCCGGTGGCGCCTTCCTCGTTGGCGGCGGGCTTTTCATGCCCGCCGGTTTCTCGGTGCGTTAGAGCCGCCTTACAGCAGACAGGCGGCTCGAAAAACCTGCTCCTTGATGGGAGGAGCAGGGAGAGCTTCTGGGGGTGAGGTTGAGCCCCCCTGAGTCGCCCCAGGAATTTTTCCTTGTCCTGGGGAGGGCTCAGAGGGATGGCTCCCTCCATAACCCCAGGGTATGCTCCGCGCCGAGAGGATCCTCCGCTAATTACCTAATTAGCGGAGCCAGACGCTGGGAGCAACACCACAATTGAAATGATAATTGGAGCAAGCTGGAAAAGAGAGAAGATAAATTTAAGCAAGTATGGATTTTTCTCAACGGATTTTTTGGAAGAGGAGGGGGGGAAGGGGGAAGGAGAGGAAGAAAAGTGAAAGTTTTTTAAGATGGCGACTGGCTCTGCTTGAAAGGAAAGTGATAGCGGAAATGGAGCACAGAGTTTAGTCCTGAAAGACTTTGAAAGGAATATTTTGTCACAGAAAAAGAACTTAAAGGAACAGAGGCTGATTTAAATAGATTTCTTCTGTTTTTTTTTTTTCTTTTCTTTTCTCTATTGAAGTAAGAAGGATTTTTTTTTGGTCCTTTTTAAAAGTAAAGATGCCTAAACTTAAAGGAAGGGGGGGCTCCCCCTTGAATCAGATGAATAAAGTTGAAATGTCTCATTTGCAGAGACTTACAGAACAGGATTTAAAAGAGTTAATTACAAGGTCCTTAGAGAGTGTGGTAGATAAGATAAAAGGATCACAGAAGGATCTTGAGAAACTGGTTTCTGGGAAATATGACCAACTAAGTCAAATTATTGCTCAAGTAGCTTCAGATTTTTCAACTGCGGTGGCTGCAATGGGGAAGAAAGTGATTGAGATGAGTAGTAAATTTGAATCTCAGATACAAGAATTACAAGCGAAACTTCTGGAAGCAGAGGCCAAAAACCATAACATTCAGAATGATGTTATTATGCTTCAAATTAAGGCTATGGAATCTGCAATTAGACTAAGCGGGATAAAAGAAAACAACAGAGAAAACTTAAGAACAACTTGTGCAAAGGCCTTTGCAGAATTATTAAAGCTACAAGATGAATTAATCTTGGGTTCTATAGCGAAAGTTTACAGAGTTAACTCACGTTTGGTTAAACAAAGGAATCTGCCTAGAGGTGTCGTTGTTTATTTCACTGATAAAAGACTGAGAGATGATATTTTACAAAAGTCTTATTCTGATAGAGTGCAGGTAGCAGGTACACAAATCAGGATTTTCAAAGAGCTACCATCGAAGGTTTTAAAGGACAGGAAAGATTTTGATTTTTTGGTCAAGGAACTGAAGAGAAGTAATATCCCATTTAGATGGGATTTTCCAGTTGGTATAATTTTTAGATATCATGGTGTGAGACATTGTCTGAATACTATTGAAAAAGCAGAATATTTCTACCAAAATATCTTTAAGGGAGCACCGAAATATCTCAAGAATAAAAAGTCAAAGACAGAGTTTACAAAATCTGAACAGAAAGAAGAAAATCAAAGTGTGTTAAAAGTAAAAGGAGAATTTGGTGGTTGTCCAGAGGATTCTATTACGGATTTTTCTGATGAGAAAACTGAACACCTCAGTGACCTTGGGGGATTACAGGACCTTGAACTGCTGGAGGAAGATTCAAAAAACAAAGTTTTATTTCGAGATGACCAGCAGCAGAGGTCCAATACTCTTCAAGACATGGGGGGTGATGCTAATCGACAGGAACTAGAAGTCAATGAAGAAATCCGACTGGAAACCACAGGTGATAAATTTAAAGAGCATCGTGAATTGTTTGATACTGAATCAGAAAGCATTGAAAGATTTGGAAAAAATGGATTATAAAAATTCTTTTAAGATGTACAACAATTTGTTAAAAGTTTATTCTGAGTTGGACTAACTTTAAACTTATATATCAAAATGGATTATAAAAATTTTTACTATGAAGTTTATCCTGGATTGGACATGATATCCTGAGTTCTGATAGATTGCTGCAAAATTAGCAGCGATCACTGGTTACCCAATTATATATTTTTTGTGGAACTTATTTTCTAGGAGAAGATACGAAATTGAAAATATCTTATAACCCGAAGGATTGAATTGCAAAGGGTGGCAGGATTTGAAATAATTTTAAAGGAACATCTGGGAATACAGCTCTTAGTTGATTTTTTCTTCTCTTTTTTTTTTTTCTTCAAGGCTTGAATGTGAAGGCTGCAAAAGCCTATTTTTAGGTACAGTATAAGTTAGCTTGAATGAATTTTCCTAGAGGTGTGAATATCTTCATGGTTGGATATTATTTATATAAAATCACTCGGGGGGTTGTGTGGAGAAATGTTTTACTTTGCTGATGGGGGCAGCGGCAAGATGAAGATTATTGAAGCAGGATTTATGTAAGGAAATATGTTTGACTTCAATCAAGTTGAAGAGAAGATTGAAATTTGGATTATACAGACTGAGGAATGAATTAAACAAAAGATAATTTTCTTAATGACATAACTGCGTGATTATAACTATATATGCATATATATTTTTTATGTTTTATGTTTTTGGGGGTTTTTCTTTAGTTAAGGGGTGTAGTTAGGATAGAATTATAATGGTGTTCTTAATTATAATGGCTATCAATGGTTTTTTTTATTATAATATTGTTTAAATATATTAATGTTTGGTTTTTTGTTTTTTGTTTACTTTTTTTTCTTTCTTTCCTTCTTTCTCTTTCTCTTCCTCTTTCGAAGTTTGTTTAATTTAGAATTTGAATATTTAATAATCTTGTTCTTTTTCCCTTGTTCTAAACTTTGTTTTTTTTTAACCTGTAGCGGAAGTCAGGGGGGGATGGGGAGGGAAGGGGCTGGGGTTGAGGGAGGATGGGAGGGGTTGGGGAGGGGGATTGGGGAGGGGGGGTGAAAATGAAAAAATTTCTGTATTGTAAAACTTTTTCAATTAAAAAAAAAATTGCTTCCAGAATTATTTTTGCCTTGATTCCACAGTATAAATAGAACAATGAAAATTGAAAAATAATTGAGGATTTAAATTAATTACAAATATAGCTAATGTCATAATTTTTGTTCTGCAATCTAAACCCAACAGTTGGTTTTTTTTAGCCTTTGGTCTCAAATTTGCAGAATAATATGCTTGTTCACAATCAATTCTTCACAGACTTACTCATAATCAATAAGCAGTAAACCCTGAAATACTTGATGGTGTGAACCTACTTCAAACTGAAGTTTTAGATTGAGTGTGAACACATGTGCTGACCTAATTTCATGTTGCTTCTAGCCTAATTTCAGAAACCCTCTGCAAGAGAGGATAATCTTCTCTCTGGCAGCTCCCTGGATGGGAGAAAGAGATGAGCAGACCAATAAAAGAATAGGACATTAGAAAAAGAAAAAGTATGCTACCAACTCCTTTGGGTGACAGTCTCAGTAACTATAAGGTGCTTTTAGTACATTGTGCAAGTATGTTGCCTATTTTTTTTCTGTAAAAATAAATAACACAAGTACATCCCCTTCAGAGCAGGGGTGAAATGCTCCCAGTTTGGACCAGATTGCCTGATCCGGTAGCAATGGCGGGTGGTTTAGAGAACTGGTAGCAAGAATCTCTGTGCCCCCCTCCACCATGCCCAGCTGAGCCGCATGATCATCAGAGGCTTTTTTTTTTAACTTTTAAAAGCAATTTTTCTATAACCTCTTCTGATGAAAAAATGCTTTTAAAAGTAAAAAAAAAAAGCCTCTGATGATGCGCGGCTCAGCTGGGATCATCAGAGGCTTTTCAAAGCCCTTTTTCTGCAACTTCTTGGCCGAAGAGGTGGTAAAAAAATGTTTTGAAAAGTCTCTGACGATCCCAGCTGAGTTCCTAATCGGCAGAGAGGCATTTTTAAAAGAGCCTCTCTGATGATCCCAGCTGAGTTCCTGATCGGCAGAGAGGCTTTTCAAAGCATTAGAAAAAATGCTTTGAAAAGTAAAAAAAAAAAGTTGGCCACACCCACCCAGTCACATAACCCCCCCCCCAAGCCATGCCCACAGAACCGGTAGTAACAGATTTTATATTTCACCCCTGCTCTAGAGATAATACTGTAGCAACAGTCTCTCTGATTTCCCTTGACTGTTAGTAGCTCAGATTTCTGTAGAGAGCTTAAGTTTGCAATAAATCTTTATACTCATTTCATTGCCTCAGCACTTCATCCTCTTTTAACAATCCCATAATCCCTTGAGGGTTGGAGTCTGGGCAACTGAATGGAGCTGAGTGTTTACTGGCCAGATGCCTTTCCTGTTGCCCATGCAGTTTTTTCCAGCAGATATATTCTTAGTGTGCCCAGAGAGAGAAATATCTGCCTCTACCTGGGATCCAACTCACAGCCTCCTGATTGTGAGGCAAGAGCTCCACTCTAGGCCACCACACCACTCAATTTCCCTAGCACTTGATAGGATGTAATTCATCTGGTCCTGGTGATTTGAACTCATCTAGAGTGGATAGGTGTTCTCATATCATTTTTTTTTATTATTTTGACTTACATTGGATTGTTCTTTCCTTTTGTGTAAAGACAGATGCAAAAAATAAGTTAAGCAGTTCTGCTTTGTCCCTGATGGTCATTACCTTCTTGTCATTTTATCCCATTAATTGACCAATCCTTTCCTTGACTCTTTTCTTGTTTTTTATATGTTGAAAGAAGCTATTTTGATTATTTTTGACTTTTGTTGCAAGCCTTAGTTCATTTTGAGCCTTAGCTTTCCTGACTTCATCTTTGAAGGTTTGGGCTATTTGCTGATATTCTGTGCCCCTCTTTTCACTTTTTATACTCTTTGTCCTTTTTTTCTTTCAGTTTATCGTAGTGTTTTTTTGTGCAGTTATTCTGGTTTTCTTTGAGACCTCTTATTTTTTTCTTTTTCACTGGAATTGTACTAGGCTGGGCTTTTGTAATCTCATTTTTCAAAGTTTCTCAAGCTTCTTGGGTTGTTTTCCCCTTGAGGATTCCCATCCATGGAATCTTTTCAAGCTCTCTCTAAGTTCATTGAAATCAGCTCTCTTGAAGTCTAAGATTCTGGTTTGATTTTGTTCTATTGCTTGTGCTTGCAGAATGTTGGATTCCAGTATTACATGGTCACTCCCCGCTTCCCCAAGGTTACTGTAACTTCAACATCTTCTATCATTTCGTCTCTGTTATTAAGAGTTAAGTGCAGTATGGCTGACCCTCTAGTTCCCTTCTCTACCTTTTGGGAGACAAAGTTTATCTACCAAGCTTATAGTCATGGGGGATTTCAACCTGCCATCTATCGGCGAGACATCTGAGATGGCTCGGGAGTTCATGGCTTCCATGACGGCCATGGACCTGACCCAGGTAATTCAGGGACCGAATCACATTGGTGGACACACCCTGGACTTGGTTTTTGTCTCTGGTCAGTGGCTGAGTGGTCTTGATATCGGGGATATAGGTGTTGAACCCTTGTCATGGACTGACCACTCGCTCCTTCGTCTCGACTTTCTGACCGTTACACCCCATCGCAGGGAGGCGGAACCAACTAGGTGGTTCCGCCCCAGGCGCCTGATGGATCCTGATAGGTTCCAGACGGAGCTTGGGCCATTTCCTGAGACACTGACACGCGACTCGGCTGAGGACCTGGTGGCTGCCTGGGATAGGGCAGCCGGTGGGGCCTTGGACCGGGTCGCGCCTTTGCGGCCTCTGACCCGGCGCCGAACTCACTTATCTCCTTGGTTCACCGAGGAGCTGAGGGAGATGAAGCGCCGGAAAAGACGCCTAGAGAGCGGTTGGAGGGCTAGTCGCTCTGAATCCGACTTAACACTAGTAAGAGCTCATATTAAGACTTACTTAGTGGCAATAAAAGCGGCGAAATCTAATTATTTCACCGCTCTTATTGCGTCATCAGATAATCGCCCAGCCGCCCTGTTTAGGGTGACCCGCTCCCTCCTTCACCTGGGAGCGCGGGAGGATCCCTTGCAGGGTCGTGCTGAGGATTTTGTTCAATATCTGGATGATAAAATAACTCAGATTCGGGATGAGCTGGCCTCTGACTGGGTTAGTTCGAGCGAGGTGACTGAGCCCAGTCTTGAGAGTGTTATCTGGGCTGAGTTCGATCCTGTGGCTCCTGAGGACGTGGACAGGATCCTGGGTAGACTGAACGCTACCACATGTTTGTTGGACCCGTGTCCCTCCTGGTTGGTGCTGGCCTCCCGGGAGGTTACACGAGGCTGGCTCCAGGAGATTATAAATGCTTCTTTGAGTGAGGGTGTCCTTCCGCCTGCCTTGAAGGAGGCGGTGGTGAGGCCCCTCCTCAAGAAGCCCTCCCTGGACCCGGCTGTTTTGGTAAATTATCGTCTTGTCTCCAACCTTCCCTTCCTAGCGAAGGTTGTTGAGAGTGTGGTGGCGCGGCAGCTCCCCCGGTACCTGGATGAAGCTGTCTATTTAGACCCGCTCCAGTCCGGCTTCAGGTCTGGTTACAGCACCGAAACGGCATTGGTCGCGTTGGTGGATGATCTCTGGAGGGCCCGGGGTAGGGGGTACTCCTCTATCCTGGTGCTGTTAGACCTCTCAGCGGCTTTTGATACCATCGACCATGATATCATGTTGCGCCGGTTGGAGGGATTGGGGGTGGGGGGCACCGTTCTGCAGTGGTTCTCCTCCTACCTCTCCGACCGGTCGCAATCGGTGTTGACAGGGGGGCAGCGGTCGACCCCGAGGCGCCTAGTGTGTGGGGTGCCACAAGGGTCGGTCCTCTCGCCCCTTCTGTTCAACATTTATGTAAAGCCGCTGGGTGAGATCATCCGTGGTTTTGGGGTGGAATTCCATCAGTACGCTGATGACACTCAGCTGTACATTTCCACCCCAGACCACCCCAACGATGCCGTGGAAGTGATGTCCCAGTGCCTTGAAGCTGTGCGGGTCTGGATGGGGAGAAACAGGCTTCGACTCAACCCCTCCAAGACCGAGTGGCTGTGGCTGCCGGCGTCCCGATATAGCCAACTGACTCCATCGTTGGTTATTGGGGGCGAATCATTGGCCCCCACGGAAAGGGTGCGCAACTTGGGCGTCCTCCTGGATCCACGGCTGTCATTAGAGGATCATACGACAGCTGTGGCCAGGGGGGCCTTTTATCAGGTCCGCCTGATATGCCAGTTGCGCCCCTTTCTAGATCGGGACTCCCTGCGCACAGTCACTCAGGCGCTCGTCACGTCTCGCTTGGACTACTGTAATGCTCTCTACATGGGGCTCCCCTTGGGATGCATCCGGAGGCTTCAACTGGTACAGAATGTGGCTGCGCGGGGGATTATGGGAGCGACAGGGCGCTCCCATGTGACACCTCTCCTGCGTGAGCTGCATTGGTTGCCGGTTGATTTCCGGGTGCATTTCAAGGTGTTGGTAATCACCTTTAAAGCGCTCCATGGCTTAGGACCAGGGTACTTACGGGACCGCCTTCTGCCATCTATTGCCTCCCACCGGCCGGTTCGCTCCCACAGAGAGGGCCTCCTCAGGGTGCCGTCAGCCAGACAGTGCCGGCTGGCGACCCCCAAGGGGAGAGCATTCTCTGTGGTAGCCCCCACCCTCTGGAACGATCTCCCTCCAGATCTGAGAACTATTGCTGACCTCCGGACTTTCGTCGGGCGTTGAAGACTCATTTCTTCCAACTTGCCGGACTTGCCTGATCCCTCCTATTTTTAAATATTTTAAATTTTAAATTATTTTAAATTATTTAAATTTTTAGAGTTTAGTGTTTTATTCGATATATTTTCAGCCTAAATTTATATGGACTTTTAGTACATTTTAACTCACCGTATTGTTATTGGTTTTAAATTGGCTGTTCACCGCCCTGAGTCCGGAAGGAGAAGGGCGGTATAGAAATTCGATTAATAAATAAATAAATAAATACCAGGTTTTCAGGAATCTGTTTGATCTTCCACTAGGTGCGGAGTTTGTCTCTCAATTGATGTTAAGGTAGTTAAAGTTCCCCATTACTATTGTGGTATGCTCTACACATACGTTAGTTAACTGAATAGCAAAAAATCCATCTATTTCCTCTGTTTGGTTGGGTGGCCTATAGTATACACCTATAGCAATGTTATTCTTTTTTCCTTTAATTTTGACCCAATTGCATTCAAGACAGTTTTCTTTATTATTATTATATAGAGATATAATATAGAGATATAGAAGTTATTCCTTATATGTACTGCAACTCCACCTCTTGGTTTATTAGGTGTTTTTTTATTTTTTTAGTTTTTTTTTTAAAAAAACAACTTAATCCCTCTAGTTGTATATTCCATTCATGGGTTTCATCCCACCAAGTTTCTGTAATGGCAACAATATTGTATCTGCCATCATGTACTTGGATTTCTAGTTCATCCTGTTTATTCCTCATGCATTGTGCATTTATGTATAGGCATTTGAGTCCTTTTTGACTGACTTTGTGCTATGTTTGTGTTATGTTATATCATTATGCTACATCAACACAGGATTTAATATAATAATTCAACTTAATGCTGAATGGGTCAAAAAAGAATGTTGCATATCTTTAGTTCTGGATAACGTTCATAATGAAAATATTATTTTAGGGTTCTTTCCCAAAGCTGCTGTTGAGTTTGCTACCATAAAGTTGAATTTTCTAGCCTATTTGATTAGAAAGTTTTTTTACAGATAGTCCTTGGTTAGTGACCGCCTCATATATTGACTGTTTGCAGTTATGATGTTGATGAAAAGAAACTTTATGACCAATCCTTGCATTTACAAGTTTCTCAAGTCTATAAAGCAAAGGAAAGCTGAAGTAAGATCATAAGCACAATCACACTTCACTTAATAATCACTTCATTTAACTGTGGAATTCCTGGTCCCCACTGTGGTCTCTAAAAGATGGCTACCAGTATTAACTAAAGGCCTTTGTATGAGATAATATATTTTGCCAAATATTTGCAATTGATAAAGGTAGTCCATAGTTAAGGATAGTAATTTGCACCAGAATTTCCATTGCTAAGTGATCTGGTTTTACAGTGGGATCTCATGTCACTATATGATCCCAACCCTAAAAGCTGTGGTGGCACAGTAGTTAGAATGCAGTACTGCAGGCTATTTCTGCTGACTGCTGGCTGCCAGCAATTTGGCAGTTCGAGTCTCAATGTCTCAAGATTGGTAAAATGAGGACCAAGATTGTTGGGGACAACATGTTGACTCTGTAAATCACTTAGAGAGGGCTGTAAAGCACTGTGAAGTGGTATATAAGTCTAAATGCTACTGTTATTGCTATATTGCTAGTGATGGCAACTATGGCATTCCAAGTTGCCATAATTAAGTAAGAATCATAAGCTGTTAAGTGAGTCCCAGATGGTTTACAAGCAGGCTAGCAGGTAAGTAAGGCATGGTGCACACAAGTTGTCAGGCATGCCTCTGTTCAAAATTCAAGAAAGAAAAACTCCATATTTGTAGAGAAAGGTACTTTTACTGAATATGAACTGATAGCAATGAAAGAAAAGAAAGATCTGAAGCAAAAGGCATGAAAGTTACATATTGAAAGTATCCCCAAATCCCTCCTCTCAAAGACCCAGGGTAAATGTCCAATCCCCATCCCAATTGGTGTCATATGGGCAACATCTTCAGGTGTTTTCGTCCATCTGGTATTCCCGGACAGTTGACCTTGACTGGGCATAAACAAGTCCATACAGTTGCACAGTAGAACATAGGAACAATCCTCTCTACTTGTTCACAAGGGCAATCTCTCTCCAGCTCACATCCCCAACCCAAATGCAACCTTCCCCTCCCCCCCCGTTACTATGGCAGCTGATAGCAAGCAAGCATCCTAGAGGCTGACACAAGTACTGTAAAACTTTGTCCAGAAACTTCTTTCCCTTCCCATTCTCCCACTTTCCAGTTCTATCTCTAAAATCCAAGTCCAATAGTATTTTATAGGGAGTATTGTTACAGTTAGGAAATTGTTTCAGGTCTGCCATTTTGACTGGCTTTTCTTCCTCCACACCCCTTATTGTTTCCCCCACAAATTGCTGTAAACCCTCAGTTCTTCAGGTGTCCTGTTAGACTTTTTTTGTATCTACATGGACTGGGTACAGGTTGAATGAATGCAGAGTTTACACGTACAATAGTTTAGTCCCTCTAGTCTTTGTTTATATTGGTAGGCATTTAGCATCCCAATAGTTATAATATGTGCATGTCGATAATTCATATGGCTTTAAAAGTGACAGAACTGCAAAGTTTGAATTTGAAATGCAAGCAAGGACTTTATATACGCCATGGAATCTTGTTGAAGCCATTGATTTATATTCTAAGAATTCCTCTGCATTGAAAGAAAAATGTGGCGAGATGCTTACTGATTTGGCTTAGGATTTTAGGCTTTCTGTTGCATGAGCTAAAAAAGAAATGACAGCAACGTAAAAGGATGATAAAAGCAAATATGGAAAGCAAGATGAATGATACTGAATATCTAGCTGCTACACATTTGATTTTTATCTCCACTACAAAATAAAACAAAGTATATTTTGTTTATATTTATAAAAACTTCCTTTTAAAGTAGGTTCAGTGTCTTCAGAAGCTTGGTTTACTAAACCAGGGGTCTAGCAAAGCTGGCTGAGGAACTCTGGGAGCTGAAGTCCACAAGTCTTAAAGTTGCCAAGGTTGGAGACCCCTGTACTAAATCCTGCTTCTGACAGGTAATTCTAACGCAGGGGATAGTTTAATACTGATGCCTGAAGATGGCAGCAAATTCCTGCCAACAGATATGGATGCTCACATCTCTTCTTGTCTCTTCCCATATCTGCTCAACATCAGTTATTTAGCTTCTTGGTTTCAAAAGATGTGCAACTGGATTTAATCTTATGGCATACTAATTAAGGGATATTCAGAAAACAAAATGTCCAGGGTTCTAAAGAAGGATGATTTCTTCGGCTCTCTGCTGAAAGGAAATCACCATGTTGAAGCATAAGAACTGAAAATGATTATGTTTATAGTTGCTATAGTTACAAGTATGTAATTAAAAAAGAAAAATACTGTAATGGCTACATTGATGATTTAAGAACAGAATAGATTTAGATTCTTCTACATTTATGATATAATTGATCAAATCCTGAAAGTGTCAGCTGTCAGCTACTACTGATTTTTAAAAAATCAAGAAACATTTTAGACTGCTCCGTGTTCTATTTTCCTTTCCTTTTTTGTGTGTGTGGTTTTTTTTTAAAATTAAAAGAATCTGACTTCTTGGGATGGAGGAATTCCAAAATTTGGAGTGAGGAAATACCATAAATTACACAATGTCCCCAATAAAAATGTACAGAAAGGCAATTTGTTTTGCTGTTTTTGCTAATACTTGAATGAAATACCTTATTTGTGCTGTGACTGGAATTGGTGCTGCAGGTTTGTGTAACTGAAATTTGAGTTAATTTTGATAGTTATTATTAGATATTCTAAAAATAAGTTTGATTACCCTCTATATCTCATGTAGAATATCCCTGAGTCTTATATACATATGCACATATTCAAACAGGTCTTAATTACAATGAATCCAATTATGCATAGAAATGCCCTGTTCTTAACAATAAATTTCTTCCACTCAGCAAGGAGTCATTTCTGACTTATTAGAAGAAAACCAAAAAGTGATCCCCAAATATGGGGAAATTCCTTGGAATACAAATCCTTAAAGTGTCCTTGGGTATATCAAAGCTAAGTGTTTAAAGCCTTAGGAAAGGCTAATAGGGTTGGGCCCATTTTAATTTCTGAGGGGAGGATATTCCACAAAGCAGAAGCTACAAAAGAGAAGGCCAATCTTCTAGTTCCTGCCAGTCAACACTCTGGCTGATGGGATCTGCAGCACACCCAATCTGTCTGATTGAACTGGATGGGAGGAGACTGGAAAAAGATGGTCCCTAAGGTAACCCAGTCTAATTTATGTAGGGTTTTAAAGGTGACACCTTGAATTCAACCTGAAAACACTAGCAGCCAGTGCAGCTCAGGTAGTAATTGTGTCATATGTGGCACATATCTGGCACTATTTACTGCCTCTATAGCCACGTTCTTCACCAGTTGAAGTTTCTGAATGCTCTTCAAGGGCAATCCCATGTAGAGCGTGTTGCGGTAATTTGAATTGTTGCTATGCTTCTACAAACATGGCTGAAATATATTTATTTATTGCTTTGTTTATTCGTTTATAAAATTTATTGGACCCCCTTCTTACCTCAAGATAAGTCTGGGAAGGTTACAATCATCATCACGGTTTCTGATGTTTTTCCTTGGATTTGAACCTGATAAAAAATTCTCAGATGCTTGAGAGTTTCTATAATTCAACTCATAAACTTTAGTTGGCATAAAGGATTGTGACTGTATATGAATTTTCCTAGCAGATATTACCAACAGCCAGAAGAGGGAGTTCTTTATTTTCTTTCCTACGATGCAGATCACTTAAGTGGCGTTTTCTCTTTATTGGGTAAATACTAACTTGTTTAAACTTTGTTTTTGCTGTTTTGCTTTTAAAAAGCACCTTTCAATTTGAGCTTAATTCTTGGTGATGTCGATGGACACATCCATGTAGATTTCACCACAATTATATGAAAGTGTTTTGCTAGTGTGTGTGTCTGTGTGTGTGTGTTTTCTGGGAGTCTCCTTTTTACTTTCTAATCTAGCCTACAGTCCTCAGGATCTTCTATCCAGATGCTAACTCAGTTCTACCTGGGTTAGTTTTATAAGATTACCCAAAGCTGCTAGGTGTAGCCACTCAAATGGACATATTTTTATTGTTATTTATTTTGATGTTTTCAAATCAATGTTGACTCGTGACTGCCTGAACATGTCCCTTTAGTTTTCTTGGCAAGATTTTTTGGAAATAGTTTGCCATTGTCTGCTTCCCAAGGCCAACACAGAGTGATTGGTCCAAGATCACCCAACTGGTTTCATATGTAAAACAGAACTAGAACTCATGGTCGCCCCATTTCTAAAATCAACATGTCTAGAAACAAAGGAACTTGTAGGGAATACAATTTGATGGTAGCTCTGAAGCCCAAACTCAATGTTTTAGAGGGCCACACATGGCCTCAGGTTGTAGATTGCACACCTCTGATCTACAGTATGTCTGGCTTAGAAACTTTAGACTAAAGACCGCTTTTGTGTGTGGGGGGGGGAGTCCATATTTGTGCATGTGTGATTTTATAATTTGAATTTGAATATATGGGCTAAATATTCTCTGTTTCAGGATTAAACATTTATCATTGTTGCTACTTATGTATATAAATCATAGTAGGCCGGGTTAATTTTTTATATTTATTAAGCCTTGAAAATTTAAATTAAATGTACAATATATAGCTTGCACATGTTTCTAAATTATATTTTATCATGGAGAATTTTTCAAAGTGCTGGTCGAGGTGTTGGGGTTTTTTTTTTTTTTTTTTTGGTCTTTCCAAGTGTCTGCAAGATTAGAAATCCAGAAACTGATGCTATAATACCAATGCTGAAGTGAAGATAAAGTGTCCGAATTCTGCTGGACTCTTGGTGACTTCATGGACATCTATGGGAGGCAAGGGGTGGGAATTGGCAACATGAAAGAGATGATTTATCATTGCTTTCTTCAGAGATGTTGGTTGGTTTTTTCCCTATTTTTCAGCCCAGCCTACAGTTAGATTTCCTGATATTTTCCATACATTTGATTTTGCATAGCTTTTTTGGGTCAATGAAGGTTGGTGAGCTGAGCAAGCCTAACAGGTGGTCACATATTTTGCAATGTCTCCTACTTCCAAAAGAGAAAAGCTCTATAATGACCATTGTAGATGGATGTTCCTTTGTCTCAAATTTCACAACTTCTTATGGATTTCCCATCAATTTTCTAATCTCAGATTTTAGCTGAGCATCAGAACCAAGAAGCTTACTAATTATTATTAACCTGGCATCCATTGTAGTGCCAATTCTTAAACATTACTGGTCCCTCCCCCCTGAACTGGTTTCGGCTTGAATTGGTGATTGAATTCGTAATGATTCTAAGGCAGTTAAAATAAGATGATGATGTTGATGTTATCCATTCAGTTGTGTCCAACTCTTGGTGATTCTATGGGCCAGACCCAGTGGTGGGTTGCTCCTGGTTCGGGCCAGTTCGGGGGAGCCGGTAGTGGTGGTGATGTGACGTCACTGAACCAGTTCTCTTTGACTGGGAGCTGGGCCCTCCCGCCCGCCCCCGCGTTATGCTTACCTTTATTTCTCATATTTTTAGCCCAGCTGATAGGCAATCACACACAAAGCGCATGCACGAAGAGAACCAGTGGTAACACTGATTGGAACCCACCACTGGCCAGATCTCTCCACATCTTGGCATGTCACAAAAAGGGGATTAAGGGTTTTTTTTGGGAAATTTTTAGATAGACTTTTAAGGGGTTCTGGGGGGCGGGAGGGTTGTTTAGGTTTGGGGGATAACCCACGGGGGGAGGGGTTGGGCCCGGCTGTTAGTTGGGCCATGAGGGGTGCGGATTCTGGAGGCAGGGGGGGCATTAGAGTCCACTCTGCTGAGGGCTTTTCTATCAATACGCTGAGTGGGAGGGGCAGATATGGCAGGAGCAGGGGGCTATATCATGCGTTGGGGGTGTGCACTCGCTATCTTTGAGTGAGCCCCAGTCCCCATAGCCCTTCTCGTTCCCAAGGTTGCACAGACTCTCAGGGCCCAAGCCTTCGGCTGTTGTTGTGCAATGCCAGGTCTGTGGTAAATAAAGCCCCCCTCATTTGCGATCTTATTCAGGAGGGGGGAATGGACTTGGCAGGTATTACGAAGACCTGGTTGGGCCAGGAGGGGGGAGTTCCCCTCGTGAATATGTGCCCACCAGGCTTCCGTGCATTCCATCAGCCGAGAGCTCAGGGCAGGGGTGGAGGGGGATGGCGGTTATTATAAAGGAAGGTCTTGATCCGAAGGAGACCACTGTACCACAGATAGCTGGATGTGAGTCCCTTCTTGTGAAGTGGGGTCATGAGTGCAGATGGGCTTGTTGATCATGTACCTGGCTCCCTGCCACGTGGCAATGGCCCTGCCTGAGCTGCTCAACGTCATAGCCAGGGTGGCAGTCGATACCCCCAGATTTTTGGTCATGGGGGATTTCAACCTGCCATCCATTGGTGAAACATCTGAGGTGGCCCGAGAGTTCATGGCTTCCATGACGGCCATGGACCTGACTCAGTTAATTCATGGCCCTACTCACACAGGCGGGCATACTCTGGACTTAGTTTTTATCTCTGGTCAGTGGTCGAGTGGCCTTGATACAGGGGATATAGTCATTGAACCCTTGTCATGGTCTGACCACTCCTTCGATTTGACTTTCTAACCGCTACACCCCACGCAGGGAGGCGGAACCGACCAGATGGTTCTGCCCCAGGCGCCTGATGGATCCTGATAGGCTCCAGATGGAGCTTAGGCCATTTTCTGAGACTCTGGCTCATGACTTGGCTGAAGACTTGGTGGCCGCCTGGGATAGTGCAGCCACTGGGGCTTTGGACCGCGTTGTGTCTTTGCGGCCTCTGACCCAGCACCGAATTCACCTAGCTCCTTGGTTCTCCGAGGAGTTGAGGGAGGTGAGGCGCCGGAAAAGACACCTGGGGAGCGGTTAAAGGACCAGCCGTTCCGAATCTGACCAAACACTGGTGAGGTCTCAATTAAGACCTACCTAGTGGTGATAAAAGTGCCAAAATGTAGCTATTTTTCCGCTCTTATCGTATCATCAGATAACCGCCCAGCCGCCCTGTTTAGGGTGACCCACTCCCTCCTCCATCTGGGAGCGCGGGATAATCCCTTGCAGGGTCGAGCTGAGGATTTTGTGTAGTATCTGTATGATAAAATTGCTCAGATTCGGGAAGGCTTGGCCTCTGACTGGGTAAGTCCGGACGGGATGATTGAGGCACGTCTTGAGAATGTTATCTGGGAGGAGTTTGATCCTGTGGCTCCTGAGGACATGGACAGGATTCTGGGATGGCTGAACGCGACCACATGTTTATTGGACCCGTGTCCCTCCTGGTTGGTGCTGGCTTCCCGGGAGGTTACACGAGGCTGGATCCAGAGGATTATTAACGCTTCTTTGAGTGAGGATGTTCTGCTGGCCGCCTTGAAAGGAGCGGTGGTGAGGCCCCTCCTCAAGAAGCCCTCTCTGGATCTAGCTGTTTTGACTAATTACCGTCCAGTCTCCAACCTTCGTTTTCTTGCGAAGGTTGTTGAGAGTGTGGTGGCATGACAGCTTCCACAGTACCTGGATGAAGCTGTCTATCTAGACCCGCTCCAGTCTCAGGTACTCAGGCCTGGGCACAGCATGGAAACGGCATTGGTCGCATTGGTGGATGATCTCTGGAGGGCTCGGGATAGGGGTTCCTCCTCTATCCTGGTCCTGTTAGATCTCTCAGCGGCTTTTGATACCATCAATCACGGTATCATGTTGTGCCAGTTGGAGGGGTTAGGAATGGGGGGAACCGTTTTGCAGTGGTTCTCCTCCTATCTCTCTGACAGGTTGCAATCTGTGTTGGCAGAGGGGCAGCGGTTGACCCCGAGGCACCTTGTTTGTGGGGTGCCACAAGGGTCGGTCCTCTCGCCCCTTCTATTCAACATTTATGTAAAGCCACTGGGTGAGATCATCCGTGGCTTTGGGGTGGAGTTCCATCAGTATGCTGATGACACCCAGCTGTACATCTCCACCCCAGGCCACTCCAACGATGCTCTTGAAGTGATGTCATGGTGCCTGGAGGCCATGCGGGCCTGGATGGGAAGTAACAGGTTCCGACTTAACCCTTCCTAGACTAAGTGGCTGTGCCTTCTGGCATCCCAATATAGCCAGCTGGGGCCGTCCCTGGTTATTGGAAGCAAGTCATGGGCCCCCACGGAGAGGGCTCACAACTTGGGCATCCTCCTGGATGCACAGCTGTCTTTAGAAGAGCATATGATGGCTGTGGCCAGGGGAGCTTTTTATCAGGTTCGCCTGATACTCCAGTTGCGTCTCTTTCTGGATCAGGACTCCCTACACATGGTCACTCAAGCACTCGTCACTTCCCGCCTGGACTACTGCAATGCTCTCTACATGGGGCTCCCCTTGGGGTGCACTCGGAGGCTCCAACTGGTCCAGAATGCAGCCACGCAGGGATTATGGGAGCGATGGGGTGCTCCCATGTGACACCTCTTCTGCGCAAGCTGCACTGGCTCCTGGTGGTCTTCCAGATGCACTTCAAGGTGTTGGTGACCACTTTTAAAGCGCTTCATGGCTTAGGGCCTGGGTATCTATGAGACCGTCTCCTGCCGTCGGCCAGACAATGTCTGCTGGCAACTCCCAGGGGGAGACCCTTCTCTGTGGTGGCACCAGCCCTCTGAACGACTTACCCCCAGAGATACTCACGAGACAGACCTCCGGACTTTTGGTTTTGGTTTTAATTCGAAATTGATTTTAATTGGGTTGTTTTAAATTGTGGGCTGAAAGTATTTAATACCTTTTAAACTTTAAAAATTTAAAAACTTTTAAACTGTTTTAAATTTTGTACCTATGTTTTACCTTGGCTGTTCAGTCCTGCTGGAGAAGGGTGGTATAAAAATCAAACAAACAAACAAACAAATAAATAAATCTTCCAATCTTGCACTACTTCTTTGAGTTTTTCTATGCTCTGACTGGTGTCAGCTTTGATGGTATCCAGCCATCATGTTCTTTGATGGTCTGGTTTACTTTTACCACTAACACTTCTAAACATAACTGCTTTCTCCAATGCAGTCCCCCTCCACATGACATGGCCAAAGTAAGTGAGACACAGTTTCATGATTTTGCCTTCTAGTGATAAGTCTGCTGTTATGAGCTCTAGTAGTTGCTTGTTAGTCACTGGTCAAAAGTGCGAGGATCAGTCAAAAATAACTTTTTCAGCCTTCTGAGTAGTCCATATGCACAAAAGGACTTCCCAGAGGGCTGAAAAAAGTGATTTCTGACAGGTCCTCGCACTTTTGACTGGTCTTTGCACTTATGACTGGTCATCATTTATGCTCATTGTAGCATTTTTAACAACGGTGTCACTCATTTCACAACTGCTTCTCTTCACCATGGTGACAAGATAGGGCAAAAATGTAAAATGTGAGGACAGTCGTAAGTTCGAGGACTGGTCAAAAGTGCGAGGACCAGTCAAAAATAACTTTTTCAGCCCTCTGAGTAGTCCATATGCACAAAAGGATACAGCAATAGAGAGGAATGAAGGAAGGAGAGAGAGGGAAGGAAGAGAAGGGAGGAAGGAAGGGAAGGGAAATTAGAGTAGGAGTGAGGGTAAGAGAGTGAGGAAGAGAGGAGGAGAAGGAGAAAGGAAGAGGAAGTAGGGAGGAGAAGAGGGAGGGGGGAAGAGAAAGCAAGAAGGAAAGAAAAGAGAGAGGTGGTAGGTTTGAGGAGAAAGATTGGTGTACAATAAAAAAGATGAAAGGGAAGAAAGCCAAAGCCAACCCCAAACAAATATAAAGATATTAAGATAAAGAATGAATTGTTAAACTTTAAAGAATAAAAGAGAACAAATATGAATAAATAGCAATAATTAGAAACACACATACAAACATACAATGTATTTTCTTTGAACAGAGTATTTGGCCGGTTCACAAATTTAAACAGTGTTTAGTCATTTCAATTAAATTTACAATTTCTATATTTCCTTTTTGCCATATTTATTCCTCGTCTATTTTTTTAAAAAACCAATATTACCCTTCATCCTCATCTCTAATCTTAATCAAATTCAATTTTTCCCTTCTATTCTATATTATACCCCTTCCCATTGTCATCTATTTTTATATCGATCCTCACATTGGTTAATTATGTAATATTACAGTTGTTTAATAAAAATTGAACATTTTAATATAAATCAATTAGTTATGTAACTATCTTTTTTGTATATTAATCAATATGAACATGAATATTCCAATTATTTCCATGCAATCCAATTTCTTACAAATCAATTAATTATATTTACCAATAATAATAAATCAAATAATTTCCCCCATATATTCCTCCAAACCACAACTTAACCATTTCTGCTTTCAACACAATATACAATTAATAGTATCTCAATTATTACAATTCCCTAGTTAAATAGAGCTTTTTTTCTTTTGTGTTTTAAAATCTTGAACTCTCCTCTTTTGCCCTAAATTTCCCATTGTTTGCAGTTTTGCACCTACCTTTTTTGATGAAGAAAAAGAAAAAGAAATCTCTCTCTGCCTCATTTTGTCATGTTGCAGCAAAGACCCTGCTTTACTTTCAGTTTCATTTTTTCAGCATAGCTAGGGGAAGAAAAATCTGCTCCAGCACTCTTTGCAGCTAGCAACAGAGCCCTGAGCAAAACAGCTGAGAGCAAATCATCTGAGAGTCGGGAGGCCGATCTAATCAACTTGTGGTAATTAATCTATGCTGAAGCTGAAAGGGGCTGTTTTTTCTATTTTTGCAGGCACTGGTCTACTCATTTGTTTTCTTTTAACACTGATCAGCTGTAGGGTGGCCCTTTGAAGCCCTGCAACAAGAGTTTAAACAGTTTTTTTCCCCTCTAGCCATCAGCTGGGACTCAGGAGGCAGCAATAGATTGGGAGTGGGTGGGGTAAGCGACCAGCGACCGGGCCGGAAACCAGTTTGGGGGTGTGGCTAGCCAATCTTATTACCAGTTCTCCGAACTATTAATTTTTTTACTACCAGTTCTTGAGAACCAGTGCGAACCGGGAGCAACCCATCACTGGTCTTGACCCACATTTGGATGACTGCCACCTTGAGCACAACCTGTGTTAAATGTAAAAATAGGTTTTCCCAGTATCTCTTGCATCTTAAAAGTTTTTACTTCATTCTTGATCATTTTTATTTTGTTCATTCATGCAAAGCTATTCCAAGTCATCCAACTCAAATTGCATGTTAGTTAAAACTAACATTTCTGTTAAAAAATTTCCTTTAAAAGGCATGGCTATATGAATTTGTGAATTAGGCTACACAAATTTCTCCCCACATTTTTTCCTAATTAAGGAAAAAGAACATATGACAAAAACATTTCATGGTTTCTCCTTTTCTTTTATTGCATAAATTATGAAGGAGATGTGGCTGATCATGTAAATCCTCTCCTATAATGATCTATTGTGTTTTCAGTTAATAAAGACCTCTGGTGTAAAAAAAACCCTCAGGTACTAAATAAATTGCCATGTACTTTTGTATCATCACAATCATTATTATTATCATCATCAGCATAGTAATAGCTTTCAGTGAGAAAGAAGATTTCCTGCCAAATTCACTGTTATGTAAAATGCCTCATTCCTGTTTTGCAAATAATAGACATTGTGTGACCCTTACCCAAGCAAAAGAAGTTTCATTTCATAGATAGGGATCTGTTTTCCAATTCCCTTGTTGTGCTTGAATTAATGGAAAAGATTTGCATGTAAAATAACCGCACTTAATTGACGGAGATAACTATAACTTATAATGAGTATAGTTGTAATTGTACTGCTATCAACACAGTAAAAGGGTGATGTCTTATGCTCTCTCTCTCTGTCTCTCTTTCTCCCTTTCTCCCCCTTCCCCCTCCCTCCCTCCCTCTCTCTCTGTATTTTATTCATATAAGTAATTCAGTCACAAAAATAGGGAGTTTTGATGTTACTCAAATTTTTATAAATGGCATAATGCATTCAAATAGAAAGAAGTATATAATTTAGAAAGAGCATTCATATTTTTAGTTTGCTTTAATCCAGTTGTGCTTTTTTTGTCTCAAAGCAGTCTTTTTGCATGTATTATTATTTTTGTATAGAAAAACAATTTTTTCCAAAGTCTATACCTAAATGTGATTTAAATTAATTACCTGATGAACAAAATGCAAGGAAGTGCCAGAAGGCTCAAGTGTATTGCCAATTATGCACAGTGTAAGAAATTTAAATCACAAATGTTGGATATTTTGCTAAGCAGACTATGAATGAGCTAATGGTAAAAGGGTTTTGAACCACAGCTTGATGTTTCCCACTGTCAGTTGTGAAATGAAGAGGTTTAAGATATTCTCACAATGAAAATTCAAACGTAATTCTGTAGCTTTGTATGTGGAAATTGAATAGTTTATAATGTCAAGGTTAAATACATGTGTTCTAGTAAGAGCCTGGTTGTTCTAGCAATTATGTTGTATTGTTACTGTGTAACCCACACCTCTCTTTCTCTCTCTCTCTCTCTCTCTCTTCCCCCCCTGTATATGTATGTATGTACACACACACACACAAATACACAGGGGGGAGGGAGAGAGAGAGAGAGAGAGAGAGAGAGAGAGAGAGAGAGAGAGGGGAGAGAGAGGAGAGAGAGAGGAGAGAGAGAGAACGAGTGCACAGTAGTTGCTTTTCAACCCACTACTCATATGAGTTACCATTTTACCAGAGTTTCACCCAATATAATGTGTTGTCTTAGTTAAAGACATGCGAGTTTAGAATAAGATACTCTATATACTGTATGATTCCATGGAAATAGATCACAATTTCTTATCATAGAATAGTAACATTATATAGCCTAATAATAATAATAATAATAATAATAATAATAATAATAATAATAATAATAATAATAATAATAATAGCACAGCACCCAAATTTAATTCTAAGTCTGGTGAACAAATTTGTTTTAAATTGCTTCCGGTTTATGTTGCTGTGACACAGACACAGAGAATGGATCTCCATGCTCCTGTGCTGACTTCTCCATGTTTGTGGGCTCCAAGAAGAGCCAAAGCTGCTCTGTAGGGGTGCTGAAGAAAGAGGGGCACCCTGAGAGGCTGAGGAGAGTCACAGCTCTCCTGTCAGCATCAGAATTCTTTCTCCCTCTCAGCCATGGCAAGAAGAAGAGGCAGCCTAAAGATGGCCGCTACAAAGCTGGGACAGCTGATGAACATCTAAGACTGGTGCTGGAGCAAAGTAGGTGAACAGTGAGTGGAACTGGGGGAGAGGATTTTATTTCACTTTAAATTCAACCCCAAGGAACAATTTAGAATTATTTGCCCAGAGTTAATTGTTAAAGTGGCATTCTGAGAAACCACCAGACCAAAAGTGAAGAGTGCAGGAGAGAAAAATAATACACTTTGAAATTTTGAAATATACAGAAAATTGGACTCTTAAGCTCAGAAGACTTGGTACTGGGAAGTCATTTTAAAATGCCAGAATCATTTATTTACAAAACTTATTCTGCTTTTATAACTCTTCTATAACTAAAAGAATGCTGGAATTGTGGTGATATTAAAATTTCAGATGCAAATGCTAACTGCTGATAAAAGGAAAAATTGCAACTCGGGAAATACCTATATGAAGGTTTGTGAAAAAATCTATTGGATTACTTTTAACCACCCTATGACTACTGGACTACTAGAGCCAAGTATAAAAAGGAAATTTTCTAAATAAAGGGACTCCTGAATGTTAGACTAGAAGATTGAACTTGTAAAGAAGATGCAAAGATGCTTTTGATAACCTCTGGGATGATCTAAACAGAACTGACTGTTAACCTATGGGATATAAAGAACTGGGACTAGTGTACTTTTTGAAGGGTAATTCAAGGAGTGAATAAATAGTTTTTGGACTTTTGGACAAAAGTTGATTTAAAACAAAAGATGCATTTTAAGGAAGAAATGAGTGAAATTTGGAAGGAGATGGAGTTACTTTTTCAAAACACAAAAGACATCATGGAGAAGGGATTTAAGGAGATCATGGGGAAAATGGAAAAAAACCATACGAGGGATGATGAGTAAAGATCAAAACACCCAGGAAAGGGAGGAGTCAACAGAAGAAATGAAGGAAGAAGAAGACAAGGAGGCAACAACAATGAAAATAACAGTGATTGATGAATTAAACCCGGGGGGAAATGTATTAAGAGAATTGGAAGGGAGATAAGGGCTTGGGCAGAAATTTTGGAAGCTAGGCAGTGGAAGAGGGTAGAGGTGGGAGAAATACCTAGATTGAATAGTCAAGAAACAATTACAGATAGAGACAAGGATCCTAGAGAGGAAGGTGGGAGGCAAATTTAAAAAAGCATAGCAACTAAAGTATTGAAACAGAGAAGAGACGATTGATAAATGATTCGTTTTCTTTGCTGAAGTTCGGATTTGCTTTTCTATTTCTCTCTCTCTCTCTCTCTCTTCTTTTCTTTTCCTTTTCTTTGTTTCAGTAGATGACATGACTAGAAGCCAGGTAGGATAGAAACAAAATTTTTTTTTAGTAAAGATGACATGATTAAAAGTTAGAATAAAAGTTAGAATAACTGATATAAAGACGAGAAAGGGGAATGTTAGTATAGACACTTTTATATAATAAAATAAAGTAACAATAAGAGAAAACATGGAATAATTGAACAATGACAGATTGCAACTTATTATAATTGTGTATCATTATTAGAAATATACAAGTTGATTGAATGTAATAACTATGATTAATTTTACTAGTTTTATTTGTATTAGAATGCATGACACTTAGGTGCCACACTGTTCACACATTGAATTGTTTGTAAAAAAATAGTAATAAAAAATTTATATATAAAAAACAATTTGTCTTAAATTGCTGATTACATGGCTATGATTAGAGAAGGAATTTCACATTATGAACACTTGTTTCCAAGAGAGAATTCCCTCTCAAGTGAATTTCTGGCAAGTATGGTGCTCTCTTAAGAAAGGTACTTGGTTTGTAACTAGGACAATACTCATGTATATAAATCACCCTGGAGAAAGCCTATGTGTGGTTGCTAAAAGTTCATACAGATTGAATGGCACATAATGGCAGGACTCCTATTCTTCCTTAGCCAGTTAGCTGTTGGTAGCAATCCAGTTGCCGATGACCAAGCTAGGTTTGTACACATAACACTCTATTGCTAGCAGAAAATGCTTCCTAAGAACAGATTTCCTTCATTGGCTTTTGTATTTTCCACAACAGTTCCTGCAACACTACTTCTGAGTGTTACCGAAGATGACCCAGCCAGAATCTAGGGACTCTTGCTAGTTCCATTTCCTTTTCTAAGGGTGACTCTTCCTAGATTCTTTCCTGCGAGGTCCTTCTATACGCAAATCAACTCAAGAATTCTGGCTTTCTCTCATATTACATTGTCCTTTTGGAAGAAGTAGACAAAGCAATAGCAAATAGGTACACAGGCTCTGCACCCGAGCCTAGCATGATGCTTGGAATGAAGAAGCACAGAGAAAGGATTGGCTACTTCAGACCCACCGCTTCTTACCTCTCTTATATAAATGCAGATGCTTCTTCCATCTACATGGAAAGTTCTGCTTAAATTTCCATTTCTTTCTCCATAACACCTTAAAGCAGCATCTTTTACCTTTTCCTCTCTTTAATACTTTGAATCACAGCCCTTCAATTCTGCAATGCAAAATGTATAATAATTTCTCTGATAGGCGCCTGGTTGCCTTTTTTTTTTTGAATCAGTGTGACATAGAAATCCTTATTATGTTTCCTCAGTTGAAAGTCAGATTTCCTGTGAGCTCTTTCATAGTGCGACCCCTCTTTGCTTTCTTCTACTTGAGCTCCCCTGGAAAAAAGATCAGCATCTTTGTTGCTCAAATTTACATGATCAGTGAAAACATAGAATTTGGGGACTGATATATGGAGACTGGATGTACCTGGGATGTGTAAGAGTGTTATTAATACACTTCCATTTGAGTCACGGTGAGATTGGACGCAAGGAGCGGGGCTCCGCAAACTCTTGCTGAATCTTCCTTATTGGAGGGCCTCCCAAGGGGCCAAAGTGACCCTGTAGGAGTGATGAAGAAAGGAGGGGCACCCTGCAAGTCGCGGAGAGTGGCGGCTCTCCAGCTGGACCCAGGGATTCCCTCCCATCCAATGACAAAAAGTAGACGCAGCCATAATGACTGCTATGAAACTGGGACAGCTGAAGAAACAAAGAATGTGCTGGAGTGGTGTAGATGAACAGTGAATGGAACTGGGTGATCATTCTTTTTTTACCTAGAACCTAACCCCAAAGAAAATAAACCCTGGAAAAGAGACTCTTTGAAATGCTTGTCAAAGTGGCAAATAATTAAAGAGAGAAAAAATTATATACCCAAAAGAAAAGGAACTAAAGGGAGAGTGCAAAATCTTTAAAATATAGAAGGACTGGATTTTAAAACTTTATTGGTAATATTTTGGTAAGATATTTTAAAATGCTAGATTTATTTGTCTGAATATTGACTATTTGCAAAAAACTGAAATAAATATCTGTTAGATTTTGTGCAAGGTTGAAATTTAAACTGAAGGCGCCATCTACTGGTGAATGGAATATATACTAAACTCCTACAACCTTGGGAAGTACTGATAAGACAAAGGAAAAAAAGTGGAAATAATTAACACCTGGAGGACTGCTGTGCTATCTACTGTTCTATATCTGTCTACTTCATGGTTATTGGAGGTTTAACTGTGAGATTACGGAAGACATCTATAGAAAGCGACTTTGAAATACCAGGATCTATGACTAAACGTACAGACTTAAGGAGACATTTGGAAATCTTCCTGGATTTCCTAAATGGAACTAATTGACTAACTGTGGGACAAAAAGAACTATAAATATTGCATTCCCCTGAGAAACAACACTAGGATTGAGTATGTATGTATGTATGTATGTATGTATGTATGTATGTATGTATTTATTTATCATATTTCTATGCCACCCACTCTCCAAGGACTCTGGGTGGCTTACAACAATTGACAGTATACTAAATAGCATATTGCCCCCAACAATTTGGGTCCTCATTTTACCCACCTCGGAAGGATGGAAGGCTGAGTCAACCTTGAGCTGGTGAGAGTTGATCTGCTGATCTGCTGAACTAGCAGTCAGCTGAAGTAACTGCAATACAGCATTCTAACCACTGTGTCACCTCGGCTCAGAGTAATCGGTTTCTTAGCTGGCTTTCTGAGGTCATAGACAATTGAAACACTGGGGCAGTGACAGACTACTGACAGGCTATTGAGCAATATTTGGACCTATCAAAATAAGGCAAGATGTTGAACCAGGGGGAGATTTATTTATTTATTTATTTATTTGTTTAGATTTGTATACCGCCCTTCTCCTTGCGGACTCAGGGCGGTGGACAGCCAAATAAAAAACAGTACACAAAAGTTAAAAATTTCTTAAAAAAGCATATAACTTTGGCTAAAAATTAAAACCATTAAATATTTAAAATACGCAACCCTATAATACAGATCTTAAAAATTCAGCGGGGTCAGGCTAGACCAGCAACCTGAAAGAGATGAGTTTTCAGGGCCCGACGAAAAGTCCGGAGGTCAGCAATTGTTCTCAGTTCTGGAGGAAGATCGTTCCAGAGGGTAGGGGCTGCCACAGAGAAGGCCCTCCCCCTGGGGGTCGCCAGCCGGCAATGTCTGGCTGACGGCACCCTGAGGAGACCCTCTCTGTGGGAACGCACCGGCCGGTGGGAGGCTATTGGCGGCAGAAGGCGGTCCCGTAAGTACCCTGGTCCTAAGCCATGGAGCGCTGAGATGAGTGGATTTCAAAAAGAAATAGTATTGATGCTCCAAAGTACTTATGATATGTTGATAAAGAACCACAGGGAGATAAAAGACTTAATGTATGATGTGGGGAAATCAGAAAATGTTCAACAAGGGACAATGAACAAAGAGCATAAAACACAGGAAATAGAGGAGATAATAGAAAGACCAGAGGAAAAGACAGAACAGATAAACCAACAAATAAAACAAGAAGAGAAGAAGGAGAAGATTTATGAATCAAATAAGGTACAATATATATTAAGAGATTAAAAAATGGAATGGATAAAAAGAAAGATATTTTTGAAGACAAGATAGGGGCTTGGGCAGATCCTCCGGAAGTATGGTAACAAAAGATAGTAGAGATGGAAGAAATATTTGGGTTAAATAGGAAAGATGTAGACAGAGACAAAGACCCAAGGGAGGAGTTTGGGAGGCAAGTCAAAAAACAAATAAAAATTGAAATACTAAAGCGGGCAAGAAATGATAGTTAGAAAGGGAATGCTATTTAATATAAGATTGGCTTTATTGAGAGCTAAAACAGGGGCAGACACAAGATCAAGGGGGAATATTATTATACATATTTTTATATAATATACTAAAAGTAATAGCTAGATATAAAGATTAGATGTTGAAAGATGGTATCCCTATGTACATTTAAATAATATTGTGATTGTTATTAGAATGGTACACAAAAACACTGAACAACTAAACAATGAAGGAACACACTCTAATACAAATAAGTATAATAACACCATAATTACAGAAATATGATTAATGTAACAAATATTATTAATATTATTATTATTTATATTTAAAGCCTCACTGTTCATATAATGATATTGATGTATATCCAAAAATTAAAAAAAAATACATTAAAAAAAGAGTGCTGTTAATGCATGTATTGTATATCATTTTTATATGCTGCTTGGATTCATTTTTTTCTGAAGTAGAAGTATATTAAACAAACAGACAGGCACATAAATAAAGTCTAAATGCCCTTTGTAACTATTTGAAATAAGGAAATGTAAATATTCTTTTTGGAACATAAGTTCCTGGTATAAGTGCTTCTGCACTGTTGATCAATATTGTTTTAATAAATTATTATGTATTATTACTATACATTCTTATTTGCGTTTGCAAGTGTCTACTGTTGAGTAAACCTGTTTCTTAATCTGGGACTCTTAGCCAAATCACAACTGATGATCAGTTAGTACAGGACTGTGAAACTCGAGACATCACATTGTCATCCTTTGATGTATCACGAGTTTTTTTCCCTTCGCTAAACCAGGGGTGGGTATGGCCAATGCGTGATGCATCCAGCCCGCAGGCTGCAAGTTTGACACCTCTGAGTTAGTGGGAAATCTGTTAAAATATTTCCAACATCAGGAAGAGTTGGAAAAGGCCCACCTTTTCATGGAAAGTATTTTGTGTCTCCATCAATATGGATGGTTCTTGGAGTACTCACATAGGATGCTTCCTCCTTTCTTCAGAAGACATGCAGCCTCATCCAAAGCAGATAATCTCCAGACCGTAATTCCACACAAGGGGTAAATTCATTGAGCCATCCCCCTGTCCATTGTACTTTTTTCCTACTTAGGTTTCCTACCAAGGGAGATAATCTATTTTAGCAGCTGTTTTTTAAACAGTTTTTAAAAAAGAAACGGAGAATCATGAAAACTTCACTGCTCCTTACTCCTGGACTGTTACTGATTCATGTCAAATCCAAGCCCCACTCTCAAATGATAAATGCAACTTATTATAATGTGCGATACCCCATCCTGCTAAATTAAAAAATCCACATATATTGTGATCTTCTTTAAAGATGAGTTCCAAATAATTTGTCAAGCCCCTAATGGTGGCTCATAACTAAGAAAACTAGATTGTCATTTAGTCAGATTTATTCTAAGAAAATCAGACTAATTATTCTGTAAGTATTCTAAGACAGGACCTCTTTGGCATTATATAGGAATGCAGAAGTAAACTATACAGTGGAATAATGAAAAATATATTGAACCAAGGTTGTGAATTAGGAATCTTCACCCTCAAAAAAATACTGTACTGGAAAGTTTTTTTCTCACATTCACTGAAAGGAGATGCAGCTGACTTTCATTCCACATTCAGATGTGGAGTTCATATCTAATACTCATATCTACTGTAAGTACTAGAACTATCATCCTGCAATCTGCTCAGGCACTTACTATCCAGTGTATTTTTCTTTTGCATGATCTTTTCAGTTGCTGTATGGATTTTGAACAGCACGGTATTTTTATCTGCTTCACCACTAAATGCCCTGCATACGACAACTCAAAATCAACTGAAAAAAAGAATCCCAATAGAAGAGAATATATGTAGTCCAGGGTTGAACTGTGGAATCCTTGGTACCCTCTGAAGATGGTTGTTTGCTTGCAGACATTTCATTACCCAACTAGCTAACTTCCTAGACAGAGAGGTAAATCACATTTACACGCCTTTCAAAAGAGACAATAAAAAAAGTTAAGAAAGAAACAGAAAGACCAGAACATACCCTCTTCAGGAACTAGAACCCAAATAAGCAGGAATTAGCATCAGATAAACGATCAAGCAGAAAACAATTCCCTAATCAAGAAACTACCAAGGAGAAAACCATATCTCCACCAATAATGGCAGGGCAAGGCATTGTATATAAACAGGGATCAACCCCCCACCCTCATTAGCACTGATGAAATTACCCAGCTGAGTAAGGAAATGTCTCCAAGCAAACAACCAAGTTCAGAAAGCATCAGGGACTCCATGAAGGGTGGGGGGGGGGGGGAAGAATTGTTTAACTTTTCTCTTTTCCTTTTTTTTTTTAAAAAAAAAACCTTGATTCTGTTAATACTTTCTAAGATTGATTATCTCCCAAAAGTTGAGGCAGGGCAGTAATAATTTACTGTAGAGAATAAGGAAGATAATCTTGACAAGAGATATGCAAGTTCCATTGCCAGACAACAAGGGGTAAAATGTATTTTACGATCAAAATTTCCAGATAATGTTTGGAAGCAGCTGAGGCAGGCACCTCCCTAATTCACTGAAATATGAGGAACAGATATAACAAAATCCAACCTGCAAGGTTCTGTTATTACAGCCAATCTCAGTGAACGTAGTTTTAGCCTTCATATAGAATTGATTTCTTGGTCTGAGGTTTACATTTACCTAGTTATACACTGTACTATGCTGGGTCAAGAGGAGGTGCTAAGGAATTAATTTTCCTTGAATCTTTTTATTTTTTCCCTTTTACTTGCTAGTAATTATATAACCTGTAGGACCCTATCCCTTGTCATATTCCAGGGTTAGGGGGACAGATACGAAGAAAAGTAGTTGTTTTTGCAGCTACTCTTATAACACGACTCTTGCATGAGCTACACTGGTTACCAGTTGTTTCCAGGTTTCAATTCAAGGGGCTGTTGATTATCTATAAAGCCCCAAATGGCTTGGGATCAGGGTATGTTTTTTCCAGAATTTCTACCCATTCAACTAGATCAAATAGGATGGGCATGCTGCAGATCCCGTCAGCCAGTGGTGGATTAAGGCTCACTGGTGCTCTAAACATTGACAAATCTTGGCGCACCCCTCCTTTGTACATACGGTTAATACACCACTGCTGTCAGCCAAAGGATGTTGGCTGGTGGGGACTAGAAGAGCAGTCCCTGCTCTGTAGAACATCCTCCCTTCCAATTACATGTTAGAACGGCCTCAACCTTGTTAGCCTTCCCTAAAGCTTTGAAAACCTGGCTATGCTTCTGAGCCTGGGACGCTGCATGCTCCACGGGCCCCGCCTCCTGGCTATATTATTAACAGGCCAGATGTCTTGCTCTGTGTATGTTGAGTTAGACGTTTTAATGTTTTTTATTGTTTTAATAGTTTTTACTGTTTTTATCTTAAAATAGTTTTAAGACTTTAATTGTAATATGTTTTTGAATTGTGAGCCACCAAGAGTTGTTTGTTGAAATGGGCAGATATACAAATTAAATAAATATAAGTAAGTAAGTAAGTAAGTATTCCCTTGGAAGAGAAGTAGTGGCAAAGCTAGACTTAAGGAGGAGATGGGAAGAATGCGTGAACCATCAAAGGGTTTCTGATAGAGGACTTTGAGACTTCCAGCCTTTCGTTCTGTAAGCTCAGCTCTGCTGCTGTAGTGTAAATCTCAGAAATCCAATAAAAGTAGAATTGGCATCTTAAATTTAACCTAAATTTTATTATTACATTAAATAGTTAATCCTAATGGATCAAAACTACAGGCAATCATACATCCTAACAGGCACACATACTGGTATTCAGTGTCCTTGAATTCTTAAGGCTGCTTCACGTTTTAATTTTCATAAATATCAACTTCTTGACCTATGCATTTATGACAAAATAAATGCCATCATAGTACTTTACTTAATAACATGTACGTATTTCTCTTTATTTGGTAAGAGTATTATGTAGTTCTTTTAAATGCATAGAACACATTCGCAATTTCAATGTCCTGTTGAATAGAGGCTTCATAAGAATGCATGCTGAGTACATTTTATTACATTTTAATTTCACTTGACTTTCATTTGATAGAGAAAACATATGTCATGATGGTGCTGTTTGGCTGGAAGGATCACGTATTCAATTTGAGAAAATTTGTCCAGATTAACAGATTCCAACTCCTGGTAGAGCTACTACATAAAATGGTGATGATTTGTTAGATCTGGTGAATAAGCCAATCGAGATATTGTAAAAATTGGGGGATGGTACATACTAAAAGAATACATGAGGCAGTTTTCCCTGCCTCCTGCTTAAATAAAACCCAAGCTTAATTTAGGTTATATATGAGATAGCAAACACAAATTTCATTTGTGCACAGAATGGAAACAATGCTTTATTCACTACCCATTTCGTCTATTTTGAGATTCTGGCTATAGCACTCAGGTAACACGGTTCATTCAATTGAGACTAGGCATCCTAACTTTATTTCTCTGCCAAAGAATCTCAAATAATGTAGGATTTTTTTTCCTGTGGAACTTTTTTCAGATTAGGAGCAAGCAAGAGAGATCTGCAGCAATTTCAATATATCTATACTATCCAAATAAACTTCAAAGTAATTCTAATATTCTCTTACAACGAGAGAGAAAAATAGAAGCTTCTTTTGCCAAGAAAGAAAACTTTTTGGAAATTGGAATATATAATTCGGTTTGATTCAGGATGATTAGAAAGCTCCGTTACTTATTTGTCTATATACTGTACATTTTGATATTTTTGAGTCAGTGTTGACTCCTGACAATTGCCTGGACGAGTCCCTTCAGTTTTCTCAACAAGATTTCAGATGTGGCTCATTATTGCCTGTAGCACTTCCAGGTTGAAAGGAGTAGCCGGTGACTTCACCACTGCCTGGGGGACATTGAAGGGGGCTCCTTTCATGTCCCTATTATTTTCCCACTGAAATGGTACTTATATATCTACTTGCATTGCATGCTTTTGGATTTGCTAAGTGGGCAGGATCTATGGCAAATTGACAGGCACTTATTCCGTCACATAGTTCACTCCCAGGTTTTGAACTGCCGAGCTGTTGACCACTCAATGGTCTTTTGACTCAGTGTCCTAGCCAGTTGAGCTCTGTGTCCCCAAGGTTCCACTGTTCAGTCATATCCAATTCTGGGGGCTGATGCTAATCTCTGTTTCTTAGCTGAGGGAGCCAGCATTGTCCAAAGACCTTTTCCATGGTCATGTGGCCAGTATGACTACATGCTGAGGTGCATGGAATGGTATTGTTACCTTCTCACTGACGTGGTATCTATTTATCTACTTGCATTTGTGTGTTTTCAAACTGCTAGGTGGACAGGAGCTAGAGCAAATAATGGCAAGTCATGTTGTCACATGGCTCTCAGGTCTCGAACCTGGGCTGCCAGCTTTCCAGCTAACAAGCTTAGTGTCTTTAACCGCTGAATCATCAGGCCACTCTAAATACTCTATGCATGTATATGTATGTGTATGTGTATGTGTATGTGTATGTGTATGTGTATGTGTATGTGTATAAATGTATGTATATCTGATTCCTTTTTTAGGTTTGTTGAAATTTGGATTTCAATGTAAGCTGTTGTGTTTGTCTTGAAAAGGTAGATATGATGAGCCAAAGTATTACCTGAGATTTTTTTCTGACATTAAATAAGGTGATTTAAAAAAAATGTTGATATGTTTCGTATTATATGAACACTTTTGCTGGATGCTAATCTCAAGCAATCAGTGAAATCTGTGAATGGATGGATAGAGGAGAGGCTCCTTCTGTATGTCAAGTATCTTGCTCTATAAACTTACTTCGGTAGAATAGGTTTGAGTCTGGCCAGTGTCAAAACAGGCAACTGTTTTTCTTAGATTTCAAAAGAAAGCATTTCACAGCACAGAAATCACATGAGAACTGGGTCAACATGATACTGTGAACAAATAATCTTACAAACATTATCTTCTCAATATTTGACTTGCAATTCTTCCTTTGGTAGCCTTACCTGAAATTTCTTTTTGATTACTTTGGAACACTCGCCTGCCATTTAACAGCAATTCACTATTGAAAAGTGATGTAAATACGTCATTGTTTGCATATAATGGGTATTTTAAAATTGTATTATACAGTTATTGTGCTGGGTGACCTCTGCCACAGTTTATTTGCTGGATGTCACCCTTTCATTTCTGTTGCAGCCATGCTTCAGAGTAGTTTCATTTTTCTATGAAAGACAATGAATGCACAAAGCCTTCAAACATGGAGCAGTAATTAGTCTAGGAAAGATCAAAGTGTGCTCTTCTAAATCCAGCCAATTTGCTGTGGTTGTGCAAAACCAATAGTCTTTCTTTTGCCTTGGTCTCTTATTAATTTTCACTCTCATTTGTTGCAGTGCAGCTGCTTTCTTGTCAATCCACTGTGCTACTTTTAAAAAAATCCATTTTGAAGTCACAAATGCAATTTCAATGGGCCTTAGGCATAATGAGTAGCTTTCTAAAGACAGCCTTTTTGAAATGGAAACTCAAAATGAAGAAATTCTTTGCATTACATATTATTTTCAACATGGATGAATTATTACACCTGATGAAGAGAAGGCAATATACAGATTTTAATTTTAGCATCAACTAGTTCCACACCAGATTACAACTGTAATATTCTGTTCACCACCAGCTGTAGGAATCCCTCTAATGAGATAGCTTGGGAATTTGTTTCTAACCCCACATTGTCTTGCTACACAAGGTTTGGCCAATCTTAATTAGCACATTTTTGTACTTCACCAATACATAAATATGTGCCACTAATGTCTTGTAATATCTTTTTCTATGCTTACTGCTCACTAATGCGTGTTTTATGTACATTTCCCTAATTACATATTTGCATCCATACTTGAGTTGCAAATATATTGTTAACATTTTTTTTAAAAAAGGCAATCAGAATACTTTCCACATAGCTACTTTTATAAACTCATGTTTTTCCAAAGCAAAAACAATCTTTTTTTTTTTGGCTTTAGATACAGATACTCCTCAATTTACAACCGTTTGTTTAGTGACTGTTCAAGTTACGACGACATGGAAAAATGTGAGTTATGATTGTTTTCACAGTTATGACCTTTGCAGCATCCCCATGAACATGTGATCAAAATGCAGATGCTTGGTAACTAGTTCATATTTATGACCATTGCTGTGTCTCAAGATCATGTGATCCCCTTTTGCAATCTTTTGACAAGTAAAGTCAAAAGACTTTACTTGTCAAAAGTGAAGCCGTGCGGGTCTGGATGGGGAGAAACAGGCTTCGACTCAACCCCTCCAAGACCGAGTGGCTGTGGCTGCTGGCATCCCGATATAGCCAGCTGATGCCATCGCTGGTTATTGGGGGCAAAACATTGGCCCCCACAGAAAGGGTGCGCAACTTGGGCATCCTCCTGGACCCACGGCTGTCTTTAGAGGATCATATGACAGCAGTGGCCAGTGGGGGCTTTTTATCAGGTTTGCCTGATATGCCAGTTGCGGCCCTTTCTAGATCAGGACTCCCTATGCACAGTCACTCAGGCTCTCGTCACTTCTCGCCTGGACTATTGCAATGCTCTCTACATGGGGCTCCCCTTGGGGTGCACCTGGAGGCTCCAACTGGTGCAGAATGCAGCCGCGCAGGGGATTATGGGAGCGACAGGGCGCTCCCATGTGACACCTCTCCTGTGAGAGCTGCATTGGCTACCGGTGGACTACCGGGTGCGTTTCAAGGTGTTGATAATCACCTTTAAAGCGCTCCATGGCTTAGGACCAGGGTACTTACGGGACCGCCTTTTGTCACCAATTGCCTCCCACCGGCCGGTTCGCTCCCACAGAGAGGGCCTCCTCAGGGTGCCGTCAGCCAGACAATGCCTCCTGGCGACCCCCAGGGGGAGACCCTTCTCTATGGTAGCTCCCACCCTCTGGAACGATCTTCCTCCAGAGTTGAGAATGATCTCTGACTTCCGAACTTTTCGTCGGGCCTTAAAAACATATTTTTTTCAGCTTGCCGGCTTGGCCTTATCCCTGTTAAATTTTTAGAACTTTTAGTGTTTTGATATCAATTTTAAATTGAATTGTTTTAATTATCGGCTAAATTTATATTTGTTATTTTAAAATTTTAACTTTTGTGTACCTTGTTTTTTATCTGGCTGTTCACCACCCTGAGTCCGCAAGGAGAAGGGCAGTATATAAATCAAATCAAATCAAATCAAATCAAATCAAATCAAATCAAATCAAATCAAATCAAAGTCAATGGGAAGCCAGATTCACTTATCAACTGGGTTAATAACTTATCAACTATTGGGATTCACTTAACAACTGTGGCAAGAAAGGTCATAAAAGGGGGCAAAACTCACTTAACAACAGAAATTTTGGGCTCAATTGTGGTCGTAATTCAATAACTACCTGTAAGGAAGACTGGTGAAGAGCAGAACTGGAGTAAACCATCTCAAAACAAACACAAACTCAAAGCCAATCTAAAATTTATCTGAATATTTTAAAAAATATATTTAAAATTAAAAGGCATGTATACATTATTTATACTTAGGAAGTGTTAACTGAACTGCTTTGGGCAAACCTGGGGCAAACTGAGTCACAACCTGTGCTTAGTCAAAATGTAGCTTTAGCTTAATATATTGTGTGAATGCAAACCCATAAAACTGTTTTATTCTACAGCTCTGGTGAAATTAGTTATTGAATCATTGTGCCTCATTTAACCTAACTCTCAGGTATATTATTAGGCTGAGGTGGGCTTTGCATTATTTAGACAGAAGGACAGAAAACAATGCATGCAATAAACAGATCAAGCAATGGGTGATGGTGGTTTGCAAAAAACTAATGCTAGTTAGTTTGTTTAGCAGCCATTCTCATTGCAATGGGGAAAAGAGCAAAGCTCCTAAATATCCAAAGGAGGCATTACCTGCAGGGGAGCTGACTCTGCTGTTATTATTCCTAATTATTTATAGAATATAAACTATCATTAAATAGCAGGTTTTTGTTTTAAAAAGGAAATTATAATTTAGAAAACAGCACAAGGAAGATGACAGGTGAAAGGTGGAAAAATAGCTAGGCATAATTGAGGGATGGGCGATGCTATGATTGGAGTTATACATCCCTTAACCTGGTTGTAAATTTCTCCTAAGATATATTACCTATTTGTTGGAAAGATTAAAGATTAAAGTCAAGAAACCCACCACTCTTGACAGCACTTAAGTTAATGGCCGATCATCAGAACAGCACACAAAAGTGGATGGAAGCGTGGAGTAGCTATTCCCCCCAAGATATCTCTGAGCATATTAATCCTAATAGTATTCCTCCAGGATTTAACCTACCCCGACACATATCGGTGACATATAACAGAATTAGAACAACTCATGGGGTGTGTGCCGACTCCTTGTATAAATGGGGAAAGACATCTTCAGCACAATGTGATTGCGGGGCCCCCCGACAGACTATCCAACATATAGTGAGAGAATGCTCTAACAGAAGGTACCCAGGAGATTCTAGGGACTTCCTCTGCATAACAACGACAGCTACTGACTGGATCTCCAAACTTGACATTAAACTCTGAAATGTTATTTTTGTTTTCCTCTTAGGTTTTCTTACTGCTTTTTTTTATTGTTTTAAATGTTTTAACCTGTAAAAATGAAGTGTTTTAATACTGTGTGTGACCAGCCATACGCTAAATAAATAAATAAATGTTGGAAAGGTAAGTCCTGTGAAGAGGGGAAAAAAATTGCATGGGGGTGGGAGACATAATGGGGAAAGAAGGAAACTGTGTGAGGGAAAAAGTCATGTGATCTATCCTTTCCCCAGATGTTCACTTGAACTCCATCAAGAGAGCACATAACGTGGCATCTCCTATGGTGTTTTTCGTCCTAATGGTGTTTTCTACGCTTTTTTTTTTTTTTAAAAAGAAAAACTACGAGCTTTTCCAGCCAGATCCCAGATGAGTGTTTCCCTGCAGGCTGTGCGAACAGCAAGAGAAACAAATTGTCTAGGGGAGATTGAGAGAGCCAGGCAGGCTCACTAGAAAGCGAAAGAGGAAAGAATGACCTGTGAATGTTGCCCTGTGGTTTCTGCACTGAAGTGGCTGCATCTGGGCCACCTGTTGATGGCATGATTGGAGCATTATCCTTTGCCTGGCCTCAGCACCATTGATAACTCTGCTTAACGTCGCCACAGGGGAGCCTTTGTTGGAAGCGGCAGTCACTTTGCCTGAGCAATGGTGTACATTGGCTCCCCCATTCAAGCCTTTTTTTCTGGACATTAGCACATTTGAATGGGCCACCAGAGAAGCCATTCAGTGAGAACATGCACCAGGGCTTCTGGGTGGCCTGGGGTTGAGCCGAAAACTCTTGTTAATGGACTGTGAGTCTCAGCCTATTGATGTACATGAACTCGGTGACCAAAGAAAAGTGAGACAAAGATGTCCCGCACAGGAACATATAGGTCACAATTGGACAAAAGCAGACTGTGTCCAGCCAGAGCTGTTTGATTACCAAATGCAAAGCAGGATCTCTAGGAACATGGGGTTGCTGCTGTGCAAATGATTTAAAAGCAATGTCCTTTTATGCAGCAGCATTACCTGCAGGCTCAGGAACCCCCTCCATGCTTGGAGAATCCTTTGCGATTCAACCAAGAGGTAGTTGCAATTAGCCAAATAAACATCCTGTGAATTTCATTGAATAAGATGCATTCTGTCTTCCACGTGGTGGTTCTAGCATGATTCCAAATTTGGCTGATTAAGCCAAAAATAATGGCTTAATAAACAAAAAATGAACATGTGCAAAATAAAATCACGAATTTAAATTTGTTCGCATCCTGAGTACATTTAGGTGAATAAGTGATTATAAACCTAGGGTGGTCTTTTAACCTGGTGACCTTTAGATGTAGCTTTCAGAATTCCCACTACCCACAGTAGCTAGTTGGCACTTTGTGATGTGCCATCTTGATACAGCTTGGTGAAGTCTTATCTTGACTATAAGAAGAACCCCATACTCTGGTTTCTCTTCAGATCGTATAAATCTTTTGCCTTTCGCCTTTTAAAGAAAACAAGAAGAGTCTTAACTATCATAAATACATCCAAGTTGCCATGTGCCCAAATTTTGATCAGATAACTATGGGCATAAGACAGTTATAAGTCTGAAGACTGGTCATAAGTAATCTTTTTCTGTGCCATCATAACGTCAAACAGTTGTTAAACAAATGGTTGTAAATCAAGGAGTACATATAAAACAAAAATCCCTTCCTGCCTTCCTGCCTTCCTTCCTAATACATTGTTATCGGAGGTTTCAGGAAAAGCGAAATACAAATTGTCTAAAAGATAAAGTTTCAGCTTTACAGGAATTGAAATCCCTCCCCAAATAGATAGGTACATGCTGGTTGCATGTATTCTCTAGGTGTTTGGTGGTTAACGACATGTCAGTTTGGCTTTTAACTCACAAAGAGGACAGAGCGGATATTGGCCTTTGGCCCTTGGCTTCTTCTTTTCCTAGAAGTCCAACCCAACTGAATCATTTTGTTGTGTCTCAGTTTTTTGTGCACTTGTTCACTTGAGCCAGTGAGGTTCATTTGAGGTGACAGTTCATTTGATCTGACTATCAGAGAGCTAACTCTGAGCTGCACGTTGATTCTTTAGCGATTCTTTTTATGGTCCATGTCTCAAATAGAACCTATAGCAAATTATCAATAAATATGAGAATAACAATTAAAACTGTGAAGCACCATAGTAGTGGAAAAGAAAAAAAATAACTTTTATGAAATGCTAACTGCTAGCCATAAACACGCATCTTTTATTTTTAAATATTATCTCTCTTTGCAACCTTTGAATGGACATTTCACATGCAAGATTTACCCCATTCGTTATCATTGTTGAATTCTTCCTAAAGTCAGAACTTGTTTCTCTTTCATTAAACCAAATCTGCAGGGGAGGGGATAGTAAACATAAGAATAATCAAAGATTGCTCATTCCAACTTCGACAGCCTGAAAATCCTTCATTGTTTTAAGAGATGGCTCTAAGTCAGTTTAACATTTGTTTCCATAGGTCTCTTTAATAAGTATTCTCTCCTGTAAAGGGTCAGTTTTATGAAGGTTAAAAATAAAACATGCATTCTCCATGTGTGTTTGCGTTTTTTTTATAGTTGTTGCTGCTGGTCTAAGAAATATACTTGCTATCTTAATAGTCATTTTCTATGGTTCCAATGGTGGGATGTAAACAATTTCATATGCATATCTACTAACACCTCCCCCATATACCAAACTGTTTCTTTAATGGTGCAGACTAAAGGATCACCTTTGCAGTACTTTACAGAACTCTCCACCTCTATTCTGCTGCTGGTGCTATGTACATAAATAAAAGAATTTAATCTGGACTAATGAAATTTGATTCTCTTTGGAACTGTCCACGTAATCCTAGCAGTATTGTGGAAAATTCTGTATTGATCAATTGAACAGTAGATAGGTAAATGTTTGCCTGTCTCCCTGCTTTTTTTTTTTAATTAGATTTGTATGCCGCCCTTCTCCGGAGACTCAGGGCGGCTTACAATGCATTAAGCTTTTGCCTTTTAATCTCATTTTGCCAGTTAACTTTTCTTTTTAATGATTGCTGATGTTTAATAAAGACCAAATTAAATTTTTGCTAGCTGAATTGAATGACACATACTGCACTGTATGCTAGCCCAGATTTGAATATCAAGATTGCCTGAGTGTGTGATGTGTGTAAAGGAAACAGTAAATTCTCCTTCTTCTGTACCTAGATCAAACTTTACATTGGCAGAATGAAACCATCTTCTTGGCTTTGCTGTTAACAGTAAATTATCTAATAACAAAAAAGACACATTGAATTCACTGGACATAGTTCCATAGGTCTGTGGTCTGAATGTACTTTTATTTGCCTATAATTGTTGGATATGAGATGGGCAGCAAATACGTTTTATAAACAAACAAATCCAAACCTTTTAAAAATTGACTGTTTTCATGTAGACAGTACTGATTTACAAGCAATGTTTTCTAATTTGTGAAAAAAGGGAAGGGCCTGGGAGGGTGGCATAGATCAAGGGAGCATAATCAAGGGAGGTGGCATGGACTAGAAAGGATACACAAAGATCTTTCCCTTCCCTTTCCTTCCCTTCCTTTCCCATCAGGCAGGTAAGTGGCTGCTGCTGTTTGGGAGAGAGTGAGGGATTGTGAGACAGGCTGAGAAACAATGTTCACAGAACATTGAAAATGAAGATCACATGACTGCGGTAGCTGCCTAGCGGTACAGCAAAGCAAGTGGTATTGAAAAAGCCACAATCTCCCCAAATTTCATTCCCTTAGGAATCATGGTTCCTGGATATTGGACACATTCTATAAATTAGCTCATTTAAGGTACCTTAGATCAAATATTTTTGCCCTGTGATGCACTATATTGCCCAGTGAAAGGTTGTGACAATGAGAGTTTTAGTAATATATAGATAGACTAACAAGCAACCTTTTATCCTTAATAGGAAAAAACAAGTGCCAGCGAAGTCTCCTGGTTTTTATTCTAAACTGATATTAATAATGGCCTCAACACATTCCAATGGTAGCTCACACTAATGATTCAGAGTTCTAGTTTGAAACACAGTGTTGTAAGATGAGAGATGATACCCATTGCAATCATCCACTGAAGTGAATTCATTAGAGTGGTCCATAGTTGGCAGAAGCAATCGAGGCTCAGTTGGCAAAGCCAATAAATAAAACTACTGAGGACCAAAATTATGAGCATCAGGTACACTTTGCTCTGAGATCAATAAAAATGGCACATATAAATATATAGTAAATCAACTGTGGTTCAGGCATAATCTTGAAAAAAAATATGTACTTTGCCAGACTTGAAAACTATAGGAGAACACATTCACAATCTTATTTCTGCTGTACTCATAAGGTTTTTGATAATCAATATTCAGCATATGGTGAGGTGTGTGCCATTCCCTGGAGTCACTAATTATAGTGGCTGCTTTCAACCTTTGGTCAACTTCCCACTTAAGGATTTCTGAAAACTGCCACTTTCCCCTTCTCTCCATTTGCTCTATGCACATAAGCTATTATCTTAGCCCCCATTTTGACCAGTTTAATATAACTGAGAGCACTATACTTGGGGAGGGGGGTGTTGAATAGTGAGGTTTCAGAAAATAGTACAGCAATAACCGTGAACTTCCACTGCCACCCAACACCCATTTGATCAAATTGAATTACAATATGAATGGGCAAGCTTTTGCAATCTGTGAACCGGACCATGTAGTAGTGTAAACCACACCTCAGCATCAATCTATGACTCTCTTGCAGACATACATCCTTGACCATGTATTCATCTCCCATACAGCCACATATGTATACACAATATATGCATGCCCACAAGCTCCCATCAAAGGCCAAGCAGATTGCTGTATTTCTGTTGTCCTTGGCTGTTTTCCTTAGAGAAAAGAGGAAGACGTGAATAAGACATGAATAAGCAATGCCTGCATTGTGGAAGAATCAATGTTTTCTTTGATACTGAAAATAGAAATGCAGCAAATCTGATTGTTGAATCAAAGCAAGTATTTTGAGGTAAGTATGACTGGATTCAGTGACCAAGGAGAAGTAAATCTGTAATTCTATTGTAAACTGGCCAGAGATGTTTTGGATAGTGAGATGAGAAGCAAATAATTTAAATAATATGGAGCCCAGGTTTTGGCATTGTCTTATAGACATTGGAGCTGCCCCATATTGCAGGACACTATTTCATGTTCTCTAGCAAGTAGCTCTCTCCTGTATTCTGAACATAGTTCTTCATTTGCAATAGATGTGGAATCATATACCATAGTACTGAGTGACCTATTTAAAGTGGGAAACTAGGAAAGTGCTCAAGGTGTGTAATTCACGAGGAGACAACCTCTCCCAATGATTCACTTAGGTGAGGACTTTCAGCTTATTTTTCCTGCTTATCCATCGGGCATGGAGCGATTTTTTCTGAAGGAGAATAATTCACCTTGAAAGACCATTTAAATTTTAACAATCCTAAAACACATGTTTACCTTACATCTCCAATCCCCATTCTATATATATAGTTGACGAACAACACCTAAAAACTGAACTATACACTCTCACTAACATACTAACATCCAATGGATTCCAAAGAAATAAGATTACCAACCTAATCCAAAAAGAACCCCCCACTAAAATCCAAGACAGAGAACAAGAAAACGGCAAAGCCCTCCTCCCATATATAAAAGGCACCACAGACAGAATAAGCAAAATCTTCTACAAACACAACATCAAGACAGCATTCTGCACAAACCGAAAAATATCCACCATCTTAAGGAACCCCAAAGACAAAATTGAGTTAGAAAATCAAGGAGTATATGAAATCCCATGCACCACCTGCCCCACCACATACATTGGACAAACCAACAGAAGAATAAGTGCATACATTGAAGAACACAAGAACTCAGTCAGAAAAGAGGAACCAACTTCTTCCTTGGTCCAACACCTTAAAGCCACAGGACATGAAATTGACTTTAAAAAGACCAGAACCATCGCCAAAACTGAACACTTTAACAACAGAATAATCAGAGAAGCCATCGAGATAGAAAAACACCCACACAGCATGAACAAATGAGATGATACCTCCCGCCTACCAGCCATTTGGAAACCTGTCCTTATTGACAAACAAGTCCCTAACACGACGAATGACACCAGACCCACACTCACGAAAGCCACACAGGATGTCACCACCACACATCCATGCAGAAAGCAGACTCAAACCCACACTGATAATGAGGCACGACCAAGGACCAGAAGCCAGACTGCAGCTGCATCATTAGCTACTTTAAACCCCTCCAATCCATACATGAAGCAGACTGACACTCACCATGAAGAGCTCTCACGGCCACAAACAGGAAGCCAAACAACAACAATGCAGCTCACCAGCTCAAATCCCCCTGCAACTCAGACTAAGCCGAACATAACCAAGTCCCCACCCAAACAGAACACCCCCCCCAACCAATCAGAGCACAACCAACCCACCATCCAATCAGAGCACAGCCAAGCCCCTAACCAATCAGAACACACCTCCACCCAATCAGAACACAGCCAAGCTCCCACCCAATCAGCTCACACCCCCACTAGCAGTTAAAAGGAAGAGACAGCTGCAATCTCACATTGCTCCTGGAAGCATGAAACCGAGAACACCAGCCTGAAGGTAACGAATGAGACTTTGTTGAAATGTCGCCAAGACACTTCCAATTTTACCCAGGAGAAGACCCGACTAACCAAAGACCTATAAATTTCTGGGGATTTTTAAATTAGTAGTTTTAACCCCAATGTTTATGCCTTTTAATCACTAGTCTTAACCTCAAAATTTATGCCTCTGTATTTAATATTTATTACCCCAACTATGTCCAATTTCTTAACAATGGAGTCCCTCAGAGTCTAGAAGCATCCTCAGAACCTTTCTGTGAGGTTCTCTGTGTGCTGAAACAAATGGGCAGTGAAAAATTTTCTCACTTGAGGAAATGCTCCTGATTATACCATACTCATAAAAGTAGGAAGTTGGTCAGTAGAGCTTCAAGGATAAGAAGCGAAGGAAGAAAAATAACCACCTCTAAATCTTAATTTACTCATTTCTGATTCCTAGTCAATGTAATATATGAAGCTAGGATTTTGTGTACGGCATAAATTTCACATTTCTGTAACAAAACACATCTCCCTTCATGTCCATAATTAAGATGTCCCCCTTGCAGATAGGATTGTTAGCTAGATCAGCCATCCTTTGGTTTGCGGCAACCAAACACCAAAGGAATAGAAACCAATTTAGGATGGCAAAAATATTTTAGAGACCCTAAGAGACACACTTCAGACATGTTTAATTTTCTTTTTGCTTGACTAGAGATTTCTTAAGTGTCTGCTCCTGACCTAAGTGTATTTCTCATTAGATCCTACTTATATATTGAAATAGCATTTTATTATTTGGAAGACTGAAAATATGCAGCAGGAGTTTAGAGCCATTCCTTTAAAAATACTTCTGTATTTTGACATCCTGAAAAACTGAATGCAGCTCATTTAAACTGTAAAACAAAAAAACCAAGGTTGCATTTAATCTGAATAATGTTAGGAAACCAAACTATTCATCGTTCTTCACAAAGAGGTCATATCCTTATCTGTTTCTTTGAATTTGCAGGACATATGTATAGGGCAATACTGTAAAGGAAAAATATTTCCATTTTAGCATTCAACTTATGTAACCTTTGGCAACATGTGTTATCAATGGCTCTTTGTTGATTTTTTTTTTAAACCGTAAGGAGATACAGGGCATTGCTATAGCAACACAGTCTGTCTTCTAACACCACCAAAGAGGTTATGAATAAAAGATGGGGGTCTGAAGACAACCAAATAGAAAAAAAGGAGTTTCAACCTTTGTGATACCTGACATTTGCAGTTATTTTATTATACGGAAAAATAAAAAAAATCTTAGGAGAAGATATATCCTGATTAGAAAATAGTGCTAATTTATTTTTTCCCCAGGGAATACATACTTCGTGCAGTTGGCCTTTGAAAATGGACAATAAAGCAGCAATGCTATATTTATTACTTTTCAGTAGATCTCATCCTTGTGAGTGATGCTTATTTCAAATCATGTTGCACTTTAATTATGATCCAAATAAATTAGAAATCAGAAGAGTTATTGGTTGAATTAGAACTGTTCTCAGCCAGGCTGTTTAAATCATAGTTTATTGAATAGAGCATAGTGGATTGGCTTACACATAAAAAGAGAATAGCAGAAATAACAGAATAATCGAGTTGGAAGGGACTGTGGAGGTCTTCTAGTCCAGTCTGCTCTCAAGCAGGAAACTCTATACCATTTCAGACAAATGGTGGTCCTCTCTCTTCTTAAAAAACTCCAGTGTTGGAGCACCCACAACATTTGAAGGCAAAGTCATTATAAATCACAATCACACAATTGAAAACAGACTGCTGGACTAAATGGGCTAGGGGTCCAATTCAGCAGGGTACTGCTTATATTCCAGTGTTCAAATAAGTCACAATATGGCTTCACGCAATGTGTAAATCTATTTAAAATAAGCAGACCTGGATTTGGATGACTTTTGGATTATAGCATCCATTATGATTAGTAGATATAAAATACACATAAATACACACGAAGTGAGATAACTGTGGAGACCAAACTCACATCATCACAGCAGCATCATGTGACGTATCGGGACTTTCCTCTCCTTTGCTAAACCAGGCGTGGGCATGGTCAGTTCGTGACACATTTGTCCCACGGGCTGGGAATTTGACAGCCCTGGTGTAGACTAAAATTGAAAAATGTAGAATTTACTTTAATATGTAAACTTGCAAAATTTAATATGCAAATGCACAATATATGGACAACTCTAGAAGTGTAAAATATGATGCCATTTCAACATAAGTAAAGCATACCAAGATCAATTCTTCTGAGATCAATTTTAAGCAAATTTACTCTATGCATTTTATTAAATATTACCAAAACAAACATGCCATCTAGTTAACAGGAAGCTATGTTGGTCCCCTGCACTTCCCACAGAGGTTTCTTGGTTATTTGGGATGTCGGACCCTTCAAATAAACTACATGATATGCTATTGTTAAGCCTTTGACATTTAAAATTGATTGTTTTCTCCTTTGCAGTAAATAGTCCATACAATAGTTATTGTGGGATTTGGACAATCAGTTCATAAATGTAGGACTTTCTGATTCAGTGAACATCTTTATCAAAGGGGCTTTTACTTTCCTTAAGAGTAAAGAATGAAGGAACCAAACAAAAGAGAAGAAATTGACTGAAAAACCAGAACATTGTGTACCTTTCTATAAAATAAATTGGCAGTATGACTTTTTCCCTTGCAGTTTTAAAAAGGGAAGCAGGTCACAGATAAGATATAATAGTTTTCAAGTGTGTATTGCAGCTGTGAGTAACCTCTGAAATGCTGAAGGGTAAGCTATCAGTGAGACTGAGATAAAGGAGATGAATCTGGGAACTGCTTGCTACCCAACCCAGATCTTGCAACTCAACCCAGTGCTACTCAACCTTGGAAGACATAATGGCTAGGGCCAGTACTATCATAGCCATTCATTAATCTTGTCTTGACACATTCATAAAATACAGAAAAAGATAAAACACAGAACAAGGACTAAACCATCTATCATCTGTAATACTCTGAGGTATCACATTGTACATAAATACCAATGAAATGTCTTCCAGAATTTCCAGAAGTTTTTTCCATGTGTACAAGACTTTTGAAGAAAATCAATTTTGTTAGATTTCTTTGAAGGCAGTAGTGGTGGTTGTGACTATGATTCATCACACATTTGCAGTGTTTTAACAGGATATGGTGTTTTTATCCACTGATTGAGCCCTTACCAAGGACTTGAGATAGGTAGATGCTGTTGGTTTATGATGTTAAAGGTACCATCACAGAATGTAAGCCTTTTCAAGTAAAGCTGCTTTTTGTAGTTGACTGATGGTGATCTTGTCAATGCTGATGGTGTTCAAGTGGTGTTCCAGTTGTTTGCATCCAAGGTACCTAGTACTATTGGGAATACCTTTACTTTCTTTATTTTTGATAATAATATCTTTCCTGTAACATAATCTTCCATTTTTTTGTAGTCTCCATGGCTTCCCTTGCTTCCTGATCTAAAAAAAATAATTTATTTCATGTTGACTTCTTATCAAATTTAATCAAAGCATAATAAGGTAGGGAAGTCACAGTTCAATGGGGAGATAATTACATAACAAGAGATGAACATTTCATGGATTCCTTTCTTAGCCTTTATAAAAAGAAAGGTAAATGACATTTGCCTGACATCATCTTCAGAAAAAAAAATGCAAAGCAATTTTTTTTCTACATCACACCAAATGAACATAGTCAGAAAAGAAATGTGTACAAAATTTTCAATGGAGTCCATTTTCTGTAGAACACTACATTTGGCCAAAGGCAGTTCAGTTCAGTTTATTACAATCATAGACCAGCTCAAAATACATTCAAAAATATAACGTACAATTTCCAAATAATGGGTAGTGAAAATAAATAATAGTATTCAGAACTTATTGAACCTATGTGTGAATAATTGATTGATTAAAGTAAAATTTATATATATATAAATTTCTCTAACAAATAGTAAAATAATAGTAAAATAGTAATAGTAAAATTTATATATATATAAATTTCTCTAACAAAAAAAGACACTGAAAAGTTTTTTATTGATAAGTGAAACTGAATTCTACAGATAGTAGAACTGTATTGTGCTATGTTCAATGAGACAAGGTCTAATTGTATAGGTAGCAATAGGTAAAAAAATGAATTTGAATGACCAGAGCATTGATTTAAAAATAGGTGTAGCAACCTTCTGACCTGAAACAGCATAATAGGAACAGTATGGTAAAACATGGCCCAATTTTTCAGTGGTTCCTGTGTCTTATAGCTTGAGCTTAAATGGATGATGGATGAGCTCACCCAATAGTCTCACGTAGATGTTAAATAGGAGAGGAGAGAACACTGATCTCTGCAGCACCCCACATAGTAGGAGCCAAAAATAGGATTTGCTTCCATAGTTATCATTGACTGGAATTAACTCCCAGAAACAGAAGGTGAACCAGTGTAACACTGTGCTACCCCCTCTTCCCACCAGTCCTTTGAGATGATTCAGAAAGATGCTGTGGTTGATAATACTGAAAGCCATCAAGAGCTCAAGTAAGGTAAGAATGGACACATATCTACCCTGTAATAACTTCTAATCATATGGGCTAGAGCCTTGCTATACAAAGAGTGGAACAGTGAAAGGAAATGAATCAGTGGTGAAATCCTACTGGTTTGCACTGTTTCGGGAGAACCGGTAGTGATAAAAGCTACCGGTTTGGTGAACTGGTAGTGATAAAAACTACCGGTTTGGTGAACTGGTAGTAAAAGAAAGCTACCGGTCAGTCCGAATCGGTATCTCCGACGATCAGCTGGGCTGTGCGATTTAAAATCGCTAGAAAGCAAGAATCCCTGCTTTCTGGTGAATCTAAATCATGCAGCACAGCTGTTTCCCCCTGCTATTCTACTTACCTTCCCAAGCCTCTTTTTTCCATATGCAGCACGTGTTTTAGACTATAAACCATAAAAATTAAGATTATTAGAGGTGGAACATCACAAATTGTCCAATACAGGTCAGTAATAATAGGAATCCATAACATTGCTTTATGCCAGGTTATGTGCTTAGCTTAGTATTTACTCTGATGACCAGCATTTCTCCAAATTCTTAGCCTTAAACTGAAATTAATTCAGTACTTGATCCTTTCAAACCTTCTGCCAGAACCTGAGAGCTTCCAATGCAACCAACTATAGTCTCCCATCTTCAAGAATATCAGATTTTCATGGAAAAGAACAGTTTAGAAGAACAGGTAGTATAATCTGTGGATTTTTGCTCTAATCAAAGCAATTTTTACCTGTTTATCTTTACCCTCATCCAATATCGTTTTCCATTACGGTTGGTTTAATACCTTCACTGAATGGCCTCCTCCATTAAGAACTGCTTTTCCTCTTCCCCTCTTAGCACTAGTCTATTTAAATATGACCTGAAAGTGTTTCCTTTTCTTTTAGCCTTTGGCAGACACTCTTTCTGAAGTGTTTTGGAAAGGTCTATAAAGAATGGCACTTCAAACATAAAATGAGAAGTATAGCAAGATGCAAGCATTAATGGCTATCTGAGAAGTAAAGTCTCAGTTCTTAGTGAGGGATGGGAGTAGATTTTTTTAAATTTAAAAAAAGTATATTCATATATCCAGAGTGATCTAATGGTTCTAAAATATGATCCAAACTCAAGTGATTAATTTTGTTTCTTGCAGAACTGCAGGCTGTCCTAAATTGCTCTTTTGATCTTGGTTGTTGTCACTGTAACCTTCACTAATTTTGAATGAGATATCAAACATTACTCACTATGCAGATAAAATTGAAGTTTATTAAACTTCTGACCTTCTTACAGCGTTTAATGAAATAGCAGGGATTATGGATTGAAACATATGCTGCCAAAATGCAGTGTTTTGAATTGTGTTACATCTGTAGGTCTTTGTACTCTTGCAAATCCATCTAAATTGACTTTTGTCATGCTCATGCATGGCTCAGTGTTTTCAAATGACTTGCAATCAGCCACAGTTGTTGGTTGAAAAACCATCTGAACAAGATTGATGGTGTGCTGCAGTTTGTGTATATAAGAAATTCCTATGATCAACAGAGAAAAGACTGTCATTCAGTCTAATTGTGGTCGGTACAATGTGACAATTACTGGAATGTTTGGGGGATAAATTAGTATAGTCATTTCTTTTAGGTTATTTTGTCTTCTGAACAACCTTGAGAAAGGAAGATATACAAAATAAACATTTTTTTCTTGACAAAAATGGATTAGGGTTTTCCCATAGAATACACAAATACAAATTGCTGATAGATTGAAATAATTCCCATGAGATTACTACTAACTTTCCAAATTGCTGTGTTTGGAACTAGAATATTTTTTCAAGACATTTCTGCATATATGAATACCAAGCCTGTCTTCCTTCTCCCCCCTATTTCTACTCTTTCCTCTTTTAGAATGATTTGGATAATAATCAGTTATTCCCATAGGTTTACTTGTTCCCAACACAAAACTTTCCCAAGCTGTAATATTTGAATGGGATATGGAATAGGTCAGAATTACTTCTTAATAAATGCTTGATAGTTCAAACAGGCTGACTTTTTTTCAGGTACTTTCACTGGAGCTATAAATTTTCATTTTTAGTTGCCTGAGAAGGAGCTGGAAACTAGAAGAAAAAGTAATATTCATGAGGCTCGAACCATATGAAAATTTGTCGAATCCTCTTTAAACTACTATGAGGTTAACATCTACAACTATTATGTAGATGTTACTATAATAATTTCTGGAAGTAGAGCAAAAATTGGGCTGGGAGGGTGGGGAGAAAAAAAGATGACAGCTCAATGTGTTCTCATCCCGTATAAACAATAAATCAAATATTTGCACTATCACAAGAGGTGCCAGGATGGATGCTTGCTCCTTGCTAAGCATGTGAAAACAAGCAAGTAATATAGAACTTCAGGAAGGATTAGTTTCTCCATTTGGAGGCATCAACTGTTTCCTTTCTTCTGATCCATCCTAAGCACAACCCTAGAACAGTTAAGTCCATTGTAAGGGTTGCATGAAACTATTAAACTGCTTTTGAATCCAGGCACTGGATTGTTGTGTTCTTTAAGTCATGTATTAATCAAAAGGGAGCCTTTTGCCTCAAAATATTTTCTCCTGGATAAAACACCTGCCAGGCCCAAAGCTTACCTCATGACATGACTGTCATTGCCAGCTTGTTTTGTTATTGCTTTTAGTAACCCTTTTGATACCTATCAGAAAGTCTGCCTATAAATAGGAATTTTGGGCTGAGATATCTCTAGTTAAACACTTGAGGCAACTATTATTTGCTTACCCCCCCCCCCCATCCTTTTTAAATCAAACTCTTTAAATCAAAATCTTCTGTCTTTGGGATTCATAATAACATCATAGACATTGTGTGACCTTTCCAAATCTGTGCTGCTGAAATGCATTTTTTCAGGAGCTCATCAGATGATCTTTCTGCGCAAAACCTAGCACCCAAAAGTTTGATCTACTTTTATTTGGTTCCCCAAGGCCAAATAAAAGGCCAAATACACAGTCTTGTGTATCCCTCTTTAGATACACAAGACTGCATCAGGAATATGTAAATCAGTGAAAAAGAAACCTGCTCTGTTTTACTATCTGTATTAAGAAGAAAGTGTTTTGGGACAACTTTTTATTGCCTAAAGCAAATCTTGGGAAAATCTGCAACCATTTACATTTGTAAGTCTTCTTGACTCTGCAGTGCCTTTTTACAAAACTTTCCCTTCTTTATATAGCTCTTAGGATAATTTCCACAGAAGCAACTTTTGTTTACACTAATTGAGATGGCAATAGCTCTTTGGTATGCAAATGTGCCTGCTGTAAGCTCTTTGTTTTTAGGTCTTTTATGCAACTGTCCAACATATGTTGTTTTTGGCGACATCTTTTTACAAATGAACGAAGGTTGCTTTGTACATTTTTGAGCAGAGACATATGGACACTAGCACATCCTGCCAGTCTTGGCATTAGTGCCATGTTTGTACACTGTCTCATTTTGTACAAAAAGGACTCCATCCTGAATTTCCTTGACAAATTTAACCTTTTTTTGCCATATATATCAGAAGAGAAGCCTTTAGGGTTGATAGTTCTCTGGAACAAACTTTTAACTGCTTTCTTTTCTTTTTTTTCTACGATGATCATTTCTCTCCCCTCCACCATTTTGCATCTCCACTAATTTAGATAACAAAAATAACAGAAATAATAGAATAACAGAGTTGAAAGTGATATTGGAAGTCTTCTAGTCCAACCTCCAGCTTAAGTAGGAAACTTTATACCATTTCCAACAAATGCTTGTTTAATCCAACGTTTGGAGGCAAGTTGTTCCACTGATTAATTGTTCTGTCAGGATATTTCTCTTTAGTTCTAAGATTGGTCCTCTCCTTGATTAATTCCCATCTATTGTTTTTTGTCCTACCTTCAAGTGTTTTAGAGAATAGGTTGACATCTTCTTCCAATATCCTGAGATATTGGAACATGCTATCATGTCACTCCCTAGTTCTTCTTTCCATTAAACTAGACCTACCCAATTCCTGCAACCATAATAATTGAATTATTATCAATGATAATAATAATTGAACCCCAATAACTCTCCTTCATACCTAATGATGTATATCAACAGACATTTGTGTAGATGTAATTGCTGAATGGAGTGTCAACTGGCCTCTCGATTAAGTCCTATGGACTTTTCATAGCTGGCTATTTACAAATACCATTATATTAGCTATAGTCTGGTTGTTCACAGAAAAATTAACAATAGAACAGCAATTCAGGCAAATGTGATCCTTTATTCCATATAAAGGAGTTTATATTAATTTTAAAAGATCTGTGATGCTTTTCAAGAGTAAATCTACTTGTTCTGTTAACTAGGCCCAAGAAAAGTGGACTACCATATCTAAAACCTTTCTGAACTCATTCTGGCAAAGAAGATTTGGCATGTTTTCCTGTCTCTTCTCCACAGCCATTTTTTCTGCAGTGGGGAAAAAAGTGATCTATGCCAGCTCTTGAAATGTGATTAACACATTCAGGACAGGTAGCAAGGTACAGAACCTTATAATTGGAATCACTTGCCCAACACACAAATAACGCAGAGAGACTTGCATTAAAGAGCACAATGCAGCTTGTTCTACACATAAGGTTATTCTAATTGGATATTTTAGTATCCACCACCAGCATAGCTTAGTAGGAATTTATGGAAATTTAAGTTTATAAATGGGTTTCTGAGGAAGGGTTAGATTATTCAGAAAAATTCAGCTGGAAAAACGTGGTTTATCTTTCCTATCTTTTTTCGGTGTTTACAAAGACAAGATCAAGAGAAGCCAAACACAGATCTTCAATACACACTTTGATCTTGCTACTCTTTGCTTTCCTAGGACTATCAATTGAGCAGTTGAGATATCAAACTTCAGATAGTTCAAAATATATACAAATCTATTTTAACTTGGGGTCCTCAATATATTCTGGACTCTATACTGGCAGAAGGGTGAAGGCTAAGGATTAATACCACGATTCCACGAAAAGACAACCTACTCTGAAAACAAGCCTAGCCCTATTTTCACACCTGAACTGAATATAAACCCTACCCCTAAAGTAAGCCCGACTTAAGAGCCTGTGCAACTGGCTGCCTGCCCATTCTGTCTGGTTGCTGCAGACACGAGGCGGGGTGGGGGGATGCCATGGCCATTAAGCAAGGTAGTGGGGAGGTAGACGAAATGAGATGGGGTGGTGGTGGAAGATGAAGCTTCTTCCCCTTGCTTGCTGCTGAGCAAGGAGGCTGACAGATGCACCGGTGCCACAGCCACTAAGTGAGGTGGGGGAGATGGAGAATGAAATGAGGCGGTGATGGTGCTGGAGAAGCTTTTTCTCCTTGCTTGCCATCACAATGAAGCAGGAGCCACTGCCGCGAGGCTAGGCAGTTGTTGGCATATTGATGACCTGGCTACAGGCCCCTCTGGTTAGCCAGTGCAGGGTGCGTGGCACAGCTCTGCACCCCCTGCCTTGCTTCATCCTCCACTCCCCCCACCATCTCTGTTTGGCCTGCACCCCCCCTTCCTTCCTGCTCCACTCAGCCACAAAAAAAAAGACCTCCCCAAAAATAAACCCTGGTGCTTATTTTGGCAACCAAAAAATATAAGACCGAGTCTTATTTTCAGGGAAACCCGGCTAAACTACATCTAGAGGGCACATGGTTGAATATGACTAAATTATATTGTTGGAGAGGAAGCCTGATCAATGCTGATGGATTGTATTCCAGCTTGTTGGGTATTAAGATGTAATATCAGTCATCATAGAGAAGTCTAGAATCAGAACCACTTTTAAAAGACTCTTGATCAATGCAGAACCACGTTTAAAAGACTCTTGATCAATGGCAGGCCTGATAGACCTCCTAAATGACTTACCCCTCATAAATGGACAGCAATGACTAACAGTAGCTAGATCTACCTATCTGTTGTGACCCTGACTCCCGAGCCTGTCCTAACAGAGGAAGAGGACTCAGAAGGCGACGGGGAAGAACTGATAAGGCCTCCCTCTCTAGGACCCTCCTCTCTGGCAATGCCTCAGGTTCCATCCATTTCCTCCTGGGATATGCCAGGAGGAAAGCATATCGGAACAACAACAGATAGGGAGCGAGGATGGTGAATCCTGGCTTGATCCCAGGCGGTGTTGGAGGGAGAAGCGTGCGTAGCAATGAAAGAGGCAAGGGAGGGCCAGAGATTGAGCTGAGTCACTGAGCCACACCCCACAAGGAATAAAAGTGGGTGTGATTGCTCTTCAGGCTTAATAACCTGAGAGTCACATCGCGTTGCCTGAAATCTGGCTTGTGCATATTTGGATTGGACCTTGGCTAACTCTTGCTTCGTGGATTACTTTTTGCTACTGAACTGGACTGAGGATAAACTCTCTCTTGCTGACAGTGAGTGAAAACTGACTTGGCAGGCATTTCGCAGTTTACTGCCAAAACTCTTATCTGCAAGGGTTTCTAGTCTGATTGCTTAATAAAATCTTGGCAGGCATGCCTGGTTGTGTGTCTGCCTGTGTGGGGAAGGGGGACAGAACACTATCATTTTAATTTTATGTAATGCTCTGGAACAATGTTTTAGTTACCCGGTACTCTCCAGGGAAGCATAATTCATCAGCAGTGTGTTGCTAAATGGCATTGATGTTGTAGCAGTGATTTGAAATCACCAGATATGTTGAAGACAGCATGGAATGCCATGATGGCATCAAATGTGTGAATGAACATTTTCTACTAATGGGAAAAAAGATGTGCATTCTGGGGTGCCCTTTTCATGAGCACAATACTTATGTTATAGACACAAATATTTCCATGCTTCATGTTTGGTGTTATAATTAAATGAATTACAAAATTGCAATCATGGAAGTAATATTTAGAACTATTCAGATTTTATTGAAATAATTGAAAGTTATTTCTTACATGTATTCAGAGTGATAACATTTCAGAAACAACATTTCTTTTTTTCTGGCAAGGGAACGTTTCAATTAGAATACACCTAAGAATTTTGTTCAGTTTGGCAAAGATCTTTTTCAACTCATTCTTGGGCTATCCTATGTTTTCCCTCATCTTTTAAAAAAAATTAATTAAGTTATGAGGTAAAATATAAACAAACAAGCAAACCAAAAAAATAGAGAAAGAAAAGCTCATAAAAAAGGCAAAGTTAAGAATGCAAAAAAAGAAAAAAAAAAGAAAAAGAAAGAAAGAAGTATAAAAAGAGTTTTCTTTAGTAGAGAGATAAAAATAAAGTACATTTGCTTTTTACTCTATGATGAAGAATAGCACACATTATTTTTATAATTATAAACAGTTCTGTCAAATTCCAAAATTAAAGTTTAGTTTCTTTTGATTTCAAGCAAAAAATCCAAAAGCAGTCTCCAAGTAGAAACAAAGCTTGGACAGAGTCTTTTTTTTTGCATCAAATAGTCAACTTCACCATTTCGGCCAATTCCATTAACTTCACCATCTGCTCTTCCATTGTGGGAATTTGTAAGTCATTCCATTTTTCTGCGTACAAAAGTCTCTCTCTCTTTTGTCATATAAAGAAACAAAGTATTGTGTTTTCTTTCAATTTGGTTATCCAGGAAACCTAAAAGGAAAACCTCTTGTACTTCCTCATCTTGGCCAGTGCTTTGATTATTTATCTTGAAATGGTAAGACGACCCAGAAGCTCTCAGAGCATCAACTGCTAGTAAGGAGACAATAATGATAAGGAAAGGTCTGGAAATCAAAGTTTAGGAGAAATTATTAAAAGAGCTAGATATGTTTAGCCTAAGTCAGTATTTCTCAACCTTGGCAACTTGAAGGGATATGGATGTCAAGGCTCAGAATTCCATAGTCAGCTTTGCTTTGCTAGCTATGGCATTCTGGGAGTTGAAGTCCACACCTCTTCAAGTTGTCAAAGTTGAAAAATACTGGCTTAGGTTGAAGAAAAGACAGCGAGAGACCATAGCCAAAAGTTTCCACGTGGAAGATGGATCAGACTTGAATGGGAACTTTCTTCATCGCTGGTACTTACATAGCAAAACCCTGCACTGAACAAGGAAATTGGACTAGATTATATCTAAGTTAGTGTCTAACTTTCATGAGATCATCTCCTATAACATCCCCTAACTCATTTGAGAAGATTGAAATTTACTGATACCCATCAGTAAAATAGTGCAATACACACACACAAAAGGACTCCGATTCTGAACTGGATGAGGGGCACAGAAAGTCCAAGACATCACAGTGCAGAAGTAGTTCAGTTTGTAGTGATTTAGAAAACAAGCATATCAGGGGTGGGTTCTACTTACCTTTACTACCGGTTCGCAATGGGATTGCATGCACAGATCACTGATGACAACATCCAGGGCAGTGGGTGGGGCCTCCTGCCGGTTTTACTACCGGTTCTTGCGAACCGGTCTGAACCAGGGGCAACCCACCACTGAAGCATATATAAACTTATTTTGAAATAATTTGTAACTTGATATAACTTGCTTTTGAAAGATGTGCAAAGGTTTACCTTATCAGTTAGGGAAATCTGGCATCACACAGTTTTCATTCCCTTATCTTTCATTGGCCAGTTTGAAGCTGGTGTTTTGTTGTTGGCTGTGCACCGCCCTGAGTCCTTCGGGAGAAAGGTGGTATAGAAATTAAATTAATTAATTAATTAATTAATAATAATAATAATAATAATAATAATAATAATAATAATAATAATAATAATAATAATGTTTCCAGAACATACTGTGTACACTTAACTGATTGGGTACATCATCATCATCATCATCATCATCATCATCATACCTGAGCAGTTGGTTTTGAAGAATAGTTGTAAAGCCACCAGATCCTAATTCATCTGTTGCATTTAAAAGACTTTTTGCTAGTTGTGATTGTGAAAAGACAGCATGCTGGCAATTTTGCAACAAAGCATTTTTCCCAGTAACTGTAACCATGGTTGCATGTTGCTGTGGCAGCTGTTAGAGGGGAGAGAGAAAGATGCATTCTAAACAATGCCTATTAAAAGGCATCAGGAGCAGGACCCTGTTCCCTTTCACAAGGCAGTCACTGTGAATACGCCCTACTAATATTCTGAAGAGAAGGAAGATACAGATAGATTCTTATTCCTTTTTATTTCTGCTCTACCTGCTTGTTAGGTATGCAAAAACAATTGCAAGGATCTGCAGAAATTGGCCCAGTAATATAGAGATTCGGAGATTATTTCAGAGCCTTGCAAGAGTTTTCGAGAATTTTTTGTGTTTACTTTGTGGCACACAAACTTACAAAACCCCTTCGAAATATTCTAAGCAAACTCAAAGACCCAATACTAAAGGAAGAAAAGATAGAAATCAGTTACAAAAGAACATGCAAAGACTATAAAAATCAATTACATACAGGATAAGCAGCAAAAATCTACAGTAGTAAAACATATCCATGAACCCCAGGTAACTGTCAAAAACTGCATTGATATTCCATCACACAGATAAATCCTGGCATAACTTCAGCTGGGAAAATTTAAAATGAGCTGGATCAAAAAATGGAAGAGAATTTTTGAAGTCTGCCTCTTTGCACAGAGATCAACAGACATGTCTTACTGTGAACTTGTCAAAGACATAACCAAAGACACAATATTCTTTTGCATCACACAGCAATCAACCTCAGATAGGTCAACTAGAGCCATTTTAGCAGTGTAATAATTAAAACTTAACTATAATAATCACTGGGAAAGAACGTTATCCTCTCAAGAAGCCTTCCTAGCATATAGAGTAGCTATTGACACTACCAATTACATGGGAGGCAGTCAACACACAGGAAAAACATATATTCACCTCGTTGGTAGATAAATAATCTACTAACCACAAGACATGAATGTCAAGAAAGATCTACCCATTGGACCACCCCCTCCAAGCACAAGGAAAGCAGGCAGATGGATGAAAATATAATCCTGAATCAACCAAGAAACCTTATTTCTCCAAACTCACTTGCTTTGATGATGTTATCTAGCAGGGTTGGCAATATATTGTCATTTGCCTATCAAGGTTACTTACCTAAATATGCACCTGTGAGGTTTTGTATCTCAAGACAAAACAAAATAGATATGTTTTTAATAAGCAGACATGTTTTTATTAAAATACTTATGGAAATGCAGCTAGTCTACCTTGTACGTACTTTCTATTTTCTACTATTCTTCATATAGCATATGAATGCATTCCAAACATTTGCAAAATGAATTCTTCTAAAATGTAGTGTTTTCAGATTCTAATGTGTCAATAGTACTTGCAAATTATTATTGTTTTCATGTATGGATTGATGGCGAATGTGTATAAAGAAAGATATTCTTCATTGCTATTTTGTGACCTTGTTTACATAAAGCCAAAGTTAATAATGTTTTTTCTTTGTGCCTTTGAGTCAGGGTTGACTCCTTATCACTTCCTGGATCAGTCCCCACAGTTTTTTTGGGCAAGATATCAAAAGTGATTTGCCATTCCTTCCTTCTTAGGGCCGAGAGAGAATGATTGGCTCAAGGTTACCCAGCTGGCTTTGTGCCTAAGGCAGGATTAGAACTCCTGGTCTCCTCATCTCTAGACTGTAAACAGTAAATAGTAACAGAGTTGGAAGGGACCTTGGATCTAGTCCAACCCCGTTCATGCAGGAGACCTGTACTAGGGATTCGAACCGTCAAACTGTTGACCTTTCTGATTGACAAGTTCAGAGTTTTAGCCACTGAGCCACCTAGTCAGGTATCTTTTCCTTATTACTATCATTACTATCATTACTATTACTATTTATTATCAAACTATCATCCAGTCTCCAATCTTCGCTTCGTTGCGAAGGTTGTTGAGAGTGTGGTGGCATGACAACTCCCCGATACCTGGATGAAGGTGTCTATCTGGATCCATTCCAGTCGGGCTTCAGGTCGCGATACAGCATGGAAACGGCATTGGTTGTGTTGGTTGATGATCTCTGGAGGGCCCGGGACAGAGGTTGCTCTTCTATCCTGGTCCTATTAGATCTCTCAGCGGCTTTTGATACCATCGACCATGGTATCCTACTGCACTGGCTGGAGAGGTTAGGAATAGGGGGCACCGTGCTTCGGTGGTTCTCCTCCTTTCTCTCTGACCGTTCGCAGTTTGTGTTGGCAGGGGGACAGAGGTTGACCTCGAGGCACCTTATTTGTGGGGTGCCACAAGGGTCGGTCCTCTCACCCCTTCTGTTCAACATTTATGTAAAACCGCTAGGCGAGATCATCCGTGGTTTCGGGGTGAATGTTCATCAGTATGCTGATGACACTCAGCTATACATCTCCACCCCAGACCACCCCAACGATGCCCTTACTGTGATGTCCCGTTGCCTGGAGGCTGTACGGATCTGGATGGGGAGAAACAAACTCAGACTCAACCCCTCCAAGACTGAGTGGCTGTGGCTTCCAGCATCCCGGTATAGTCAGCTGGTACCATCACTGACAATTGGGGATGAGACCTTGCTCTCCACAGAGAGGGCCCGCAATTTGGGTGTCCTCCTGGACTCATGGCTATCTTTAGAAGACCATTTGATGGCCGTGGCCAGGGGGGCCTTTTATCAGGTTCGCCTGATCTGCCAGTTGCGTCCCTTTCTGGATCAGGATGCCTTGTGCACAGTCACTCCTGCCCTAGTCACCTCCCGTATGGACTACTGCAATGCTCTCTACATGGGACTGCCCTTGAAAAGCATCCGGAGGCTCTAACTGGTCCAGAATGTAGCCATGCGGGTAATTATGGGTGCATCTCGTTGTGCCCATGTAACACCTCTCCTATGCGAGCTGCACTGGCTCCCAGTAGTCTTCCGGGTATGATTCAAGATGTTAATTATCACCTTTAAAGCGCTCCATGGCTTAGGGCCTGGGTACTTACGAGACCGTCTTTTGCCACCAATAGCCTCCCACCAACCAGTTCGTTCTCACAGGGAGGGACTACTCAGGGTACCATCAGTCAAATTGTGCTGACTGGCGACTCCCTGGGGGAGGGCCTTCTCTGTAAGGGTTCCAACCCTTTGGAATGAACTGCCCCCTGATGTACGAAACATCCCTAATCTCCGTGCTTTCCGCTGTGCCCTCAAGACCCTGATGTTCAATCAGGCGGGGCTAAGCATGTTAACTGGGAATGATTAAAATATTATATAATTCTGGGTTTTATTTAATTTGGGTTAAACTTTGCTATAATTTTAATTATCAATTTTATGATGTTTATATATCTTTTATTTTTTCTTGACTGTACACCGCCTTGAGTCCTGCGGGAGAAAGGCGGTATAGAAATATAATAAATAAATAAATAAATAAATAAATAAATAAATAAATAAATAAATAAATAAATAAATATTATTATTATTAAAATTGGCACCTTATTAGATTTCCATGTATATGATAAACTAACTGCACTTTTAAGCTGTTTTTTTTCCTTTTTCTTTCACCTTTTGCCCAATTCAACCCTTTTATCATTCAACCATAGGATTGTAAGGAAGATAGTCTGGCCATGAGAACATTTTCTTATTTGCAAGCAAGGAAGCAGGAGAAGGGGAAGGGGAAGAGGAAGAAAAAAAAAAGTCTGCTTCCCATATTCAAGTGGGAGCCCTGGATGACTTTTCTTGAGCCATTCTCTGCAATCAGCATTTCTATCATGTGCTGAAATCCCAAAGCAAGTAATACATAATTATTGTTTTTTTTTAAAGGCCGATTGTAATGATTTTTATCTGGAATTTATTTATTTATTTATTTATTAATAAATTATGCTGTTTCTCCAGAGACTCAGGGCGGCTTACAATGCGTTAAGCAATAGCCTTCATACTTTTGTATATACCTGCTTAGTAGGGCTTTTGGCCCCCCCTAAGTGGTGTTCTTTTTTATACAAAGTCAGCTTATTGCCCCCACAATCCGGGTCCTCATTTTACCTACCTCAGAAGGATGGAAGGCTGAGTCAACCTTGAGCCTGGTGAGATTTGAACTTGCAGTAATTGCAGGCAGCTGGCAGCTAAGTGCTAATTAACAGCACTTTAGTCCGCTGTGCCACCAAGACTCTGTTTTTTAAGTGTCTTTTATTTTTCCTATATTCCCCCTTTCCCAATGAATTCTTTTTTATATATACCTACAGATTTGTGTCCATTAACGTAAAAAGAAAGTTTTTATTTGTTTAAAATCATCCTCCCATGCAAGAGTATGTAACTGCATATCTAATTGTTGCATTTCTCAGAGTCCAGTATTGTAGGCTAACTCTGCCCACTGCCAGCAGTTTGATTGTCACCAGCTCAAGGTTGACTCAGCCTTCCATCCTTCCAAAGTTGATAAAATGAGGACCCAGATTGTTGGGGGCAATATAAATTCAATAAATAAATAAATAAATACATAACTAACTAACTAACTAACTAACTAAATAAATAAATAAACAAACTCTGTAAACTGCTTAGAGAGGGCTGTAAAATACTGTGAAGTGGTATATAAAACTAAATGTATTTGCTATTGTTATTTCAGGTCTGGCACAAGATTTGTGCCTCTCCTTCTGTGTTTCTTGCAACTGGAAAAATATTTCCCAGCTTGGCTGCCTAGAGCATGTCAGGAGGTTGAGGCTATTATAATTACCTTTTACTGAGAAACCTTGGAAAAAGGGGATCTGCCAATGAGGTTGGAATTAACATCCTTTCCACCTTGAAATACCAAGCTATTTGAAAAAAAAAAGAATTAGAAAAGCTCAATCAGCCTCTAACAGTTAATGGTTTTTTGGTGAATTAATTATGTTTGGCTTAATGGATTTGAGGTAGGAGCATATTTTTAAAAGTCCACTCATTTCTGTTGTGGTGGAATGCTTAACCCCACCCTTTATATGATTTAAAAATGGCTTTAAGATATTGCATCAATTGTTGTCATATACTTGGAATCAAAGTATTCCTTTTTATTATTCAGTATTTTAATATTCATCAGTCATACATGTTAGCACTAGCACTACTTATCTAGTTTGAAATCTGATGAATTTAATTTTAATTTGGACCTGAAATGTCATGACTTGGTTAACTCCACTGCATGAAAATCCACATTCAGATTACTGATGTAGCTTCTGGCATGAAGGTCACAATTGTGCCTTGTGCATGAGACTGGAAGTTATGGAATTCGGCGACCAAATCTGAGGATAATGTTAATGAATGAATAAAAAAAACCAGAAGAAAATGCTGTTAATAGTATAGTATTTTGAAAATTCAATGTTTTGTCTGCAACACTGAGATATATTGAATGGCTGTGCCTGGCAACTGAAATCAAAATTTGAATAGATTTAATTACTCAGCCCAACATTTAGTTAATTTTAAGTTAATTATAATAAACAAAGACAATTTTAATTGGTGATGGTATGAATTAAGGGCACATTTGTATTTCAAGCTTTTTTTCCCTTCCTGCTGGTATATTAAAGATCATGCAATCATAAAAAATTATATTTCATAAATTATATTTCTGAAGTTTGAGTTCAAATCTGTTCCTCAGGTCCGCTCTTACTGCGAAGACTTTTTTTTTTTTTGCAGTTTTCTGTGATCAAAATAAATATTGAAATTTTTTTTGCACCCTCCCTCAGGAGAGACTTACAGAGTGGAACAGTTTTTCTGTAATAAATTAACCAATTTTCCTTTCAAGTAAAGGAGGTTCAAATTAATGTACATAACCATTTCCATTCCTAATGCCTTAGAAATAATACTTGTGGACATAATAACAAGTATGTCATTATGTATTGTGAGGGAAAATGGTGATCAACCTGTAAAAAAGATGGCTGCTATAATATTTTTTTATAATATGAACATTTTTAATATGAACAGTTTATTTTAAATATCATTTCAAAGCCACTGGGAAAAGGCATACTGTCCTGAAATATTAAGAGGATAGAACTCTTATTAAGATAAAGAAAAACACAGGAAGATTTTTGTTTGGCCTATGAAAACATTGGCTCATCCCCATTTCTGTTCCCCAACAGTCCTCCCCCCACCCCCACCCCCGTCCTTTTTTTTAACAGCAAAGCAAAACCAGTCAAAAACTTTGATTCAGCACTAGGGTTTTTTTTTAAACAGCAAGCAAAGTATATCTAATTTCAGCAAATCTGTTTTCCCTTTTGTTCCCATCTTCTGTCTCTCCAGTTGTCTCTCGGTGTTACTCCCTCTCTCACACACATATATACTCATGCACCCACAGAGAGGCAGGGGAACTGACTGTACATCTGGGTGTGATATCAGTGAGGGACTCTGGATCAGGGCAAGGAGAAGAATAAAATACAGGTCTTTCAATCATCTGGAAAGCCCTTCAGCAGTTTCACATGGTGAATGTTTTTAGTCTAGAAACAGTCAATTGGTTTAACAAGTGTTTTCTGTCTGAATGGCTATGCAAAGAATGTCAGGCATGCAATGTCTACACATATAATTGCTTCACAAATTATATTAATTTTCCTTTATTTAGCTGGAAAGTGCAGCGAGTTCAGTTAGTTCAAGGAAAGCAATGCTGTAAACAGACAGCTTAAATGCAAGCAGTGTAAAGAGCAGCAGCTCGTGGAAACAGCCGTAGATATTAAGACCATATCCTGCCTTGCTAAGGATCACACATAATTGAATCATGTTCAATAGAAGGCCATTAAAAAAATAGACATGATTTGCAATGCTAATGTGATGAAGACAGCTGTCACTCGGATTTAAATATGTTTATTGAAAGCCTTGAATAAGCCAGGCATCTATTATCTTCTGCCTCTGCTGTTATCTGCTTATAAAACAAGCACGATATGTCTCAATAACATGCTCCGTTTTGTCTTTTAGTTGTAGGAATATGAAGAAGACTGAAAGGAGAGAGGAGGGCACATGGAATAAAAACACAGAGCGACTACTGGGAATATAAGAGGAACCAGACAGACCAATTCAGTGGAAATTGGATAATAGTTTCTTTGAAAACAATTTATAAACACTATTTTTGTTAAAGAAGCTGGGCTGAAATGTGGCAGCTTATTAAATGTCAACTAGAAAATCACCCACAAGGGTCCCAGTGAAGACTCTTAGGCTAATGTATTACATAAGTGGGAGAAACTCCACAACTTCTTAAGTCAAATTCTGATCCTACTTCGTTTGTGCCCTGACTGACTCACTCAGTCATCAGCATCTCTCACCACTGTTTTTAGCCCCACTGCAATTCACCTTTTCCCCACTTCCCCCCCCCCACTCACTTAGCACTATAGCTTGACCCCCTAACAAGCACTGACTATGGCTTGTTTCCTGTCACTAGTTTTAACAATTTGCATGATGGGAACGGGGGGGGGAGGGGATCCCTTGCCATTAATGATGCAGGAGAGGGAGAAACAATAATGTTGTAATAATATCAATGGACACAATTGGGCTGAACCAAATGTGTGTCAGTGAGGGAATCTTGGCAATTGCTTTTGCTTAAAAACCAGCCTAATGATGCAACACACAGAGAAAAAATGTACAACTTGAAATTTGGTATCATACCAGTCAAAAATGAAATGTGTGCTTCTGTAGCTTTTGCACTGTATGTATGTATGTATGTATGTATGTATGTATGTATATATGTATGTATGTATTAGCTAATTAGCCATTCCAGCCAGATGGGGTTCTCATAAAATTCTCATTTTGTGTCCTCAAAATCTGCTCTGAAGGTTCATGGGACCCTCTGGAGTATATTTATTTATATCAATCCATATGGATGCCCATTTCACAAATGTGAATCTGAGTGGCTGACAAACATTAACAAATATGGTATAAATACAATGTAATGTCACCACGATGTAAAAAAGATGTTGAGAATCCAGACAGAGTACAAAGAAGAACAACAAAGATGATTAGGAGGCTAAAACATATAAGAAGGACTAGAAATGACATGCTAGCAGTGTTCCAATATCTCAGGGGTTGCCACCAAGAAGAGGGAGTAAATCTATTCTCCAAAGCACCTGAAGTCAGGACAAGAAGCAATGGATGGAAACTAATCAAGGAGAGATCCAATCTAAAATAAGGAGAAATTTCCTGACAGTTAGTACAATTAATCAATGTAGTGACTTGCTTCCAGAAGTTGTGGATGCTCCAACTCTGGAAGTTTTCAGAAGAGATTGGACAACCATTTGTCTTAAATGGCATAGGGTTTCCTGCCTAAGCAGGGGATTGGATTAGAACAACTCCAAGGTCCCTTCCAACTCTGTTATTCTTTTATTATGTTATTCCGTTAAAGATGGAAAGGAAACTACATACCGTAGAAGGATTAAAGATGGAACCCCTAAATTATGATATTGAATTTGTCTGAATCTTTCTTCATTTCTTGTCTACTTTATTACATAATCTTTCCTAAATTATATATCATAGTTCAATCTTTTCTTTTAGGTTTTGTCTTTATTAGTAGCTTATATTCCTCCTTTAGGTGCTCTCATGGTTTTTCAATTATATGCTGGCCTTGGTGTGTTTTTAATCATCTCTACCCCTTGATCATCTCCGACTTCAGTCTCTGTTGGCAATGCCTGGCATGTAAATTACTTGATCTTGATAGAGGACCAAAATTCCATTCCTATCTCGTCAAAGGAATGGCCTACATTTTGGATTTTCCTGCTTACAGATCTTTCAAGATAAACTTGTGAAATAAAATAAATTTCAACAAGGTCAATATTTTAAGTTTTCTCACCTATAATTTGAGTCCTATATTATTTGAAAGCTATTTAGCTGTTCCCAGCTAAATAGAAGCATGTTGTGAATTTCTACTTGAATGCTTTTAATGGATTTTCTTAGTTCATTGATAGAGTGGTGTTTTTCCTCTTTCTTTCTTCTTCTTTTTAAGTATAAAAGAAACTATTCATTCTTTGCTTAGAACTGTGTAGGCGTCATCTGCCACCTATATAGTTATTCTGTTCAACAATAATTATGTAAAACTGATTTAGGTACAACTCTTAAACGCTATGCTTCAGAGCAGTCTTCATGTTATACATTTAGGTGCTATGATTATGGTTTGCTTCTGCAGGTGCTCTATATTTCTCTATAGATTTTTTTTAAGTTTTAAAAAAGTGATTTATCCTCCTGTTTGCATGTTGTATTTGCATTATGTTGTATTTTAGGTGTTCAAAGGGCTTTGGAAATTATAGTGTTTGAAAAGAAACCCCTTAGAAGGAACTGATATTGGTCTGAAAAACTAGTGGTCCCACAGAATAGTTCGCCCCTTTCCTCTGCAATTCCAGAAAACTTCATAGGTCAGAAATCTAGGCAATCATCATGTGTGGTACAGCTTTTTACATGCATGTTATTTTCTGCTTTTTTTCCACTGCTGCAGAATGCTTTGAGTAAGGTATAGTATTGTATTCAGTCAATGATGAGAATGTTTGCTGAAGCTATTGGGGCAAATCCAATTTATTAACAGTACTATGCGATAATCCTGTTCTAGTCATCTTCCATTCATCTAAAATGATATTTATAGACATGAATGTATTATCACAGTGTTCCAAAGTGGGCCGTGGGTGCTTTTGTGATTTAAACTTTGATTCTCTCTCTTTTTCTAAACTTGATTCATAGATTCCTGTCTTTTCTTCCCTTCATTCATCTAAGATCCATCTTTTCTGTCCCCTTATATTAGGCCTTCTTTTTTAAAAAAATATTTTCTCCTAAGTGCAATTCTGCTTACGTTATATTTTGTGAACCCAGCAGATAGAATTGTTGGAAGACAGGGACTGGTCTTCTTGCGTCTGAAGTACTAATCTGAAGAGAGATTAATTATGTTATCTTTATATTGCCTTCATCATCTGCGGCGCTTTCATTCAGAAAATTGCATGGTTGCCAAACACATTTCAGTTTTTCTATACTCAGTAGGTCTCAGGCTTTTATGATCATCTTTCCTTTTTGCATAGCAGCAGAAACATTGAGTTTTGAGTCCAAGTTGCCATTCAGTGCAGGAATACAAATTAAAACATCTCACTAGATAACTGTTCAGTCCTTGCTTGAACCATTCTGATGAACAGGAATTCACTGCCTGTCTGGATAAACTGATTACATCATTTGTCTGACTCTTTCTTTAACAAGATAGTACTAGAGATGGAAGTGGAATTATTATGACCTGCAAGTTGGAAGTTATGGTTCTATTCATATACTTCTATATACTTCTTATAACTTCTAAACTTATACGTGTGCCTTTTTTTTTTTTTTGTAGCCAGGCCACATGTCTAAGTAATATCAACTACAATTCTAGGGTTTCTTTCACACATACTATTTTCTATCCTATACCTGACTGTTGGATTTCCAAAATGATACTGGTAACCGGCATATTTTTAACTATGGTTTCAGCATTTTGGGGAGAGATGATCACCACCTACAACCTTTCCAAAGGGCTTCCAACAAGCAAAATCAATGGAGGAAGCCAGATTCATCTAATGATCATATGATTCACTTAATGGTGACATAAAAGCCTGCAAAATCAGGTGTGACTAACTTTACAATTGTCTTTCTTAGCAATGAACATTCTGATCCCGGTTGTGATCAAAGACCTAGCTGCATAAAGAGGGAGTAGAGAAGTGAGACTGTATATGCTGGAATGTAGAGGGAAATGCTGTTTTGTGTGGGTTGCAACATGGACTGACCTTGATCAGGTTGACCTCAAAGATTGATTAAGGTAGGCTGTACAGGCAGCAGTTTTTATGTTCCATCTCAAGGAGAGGAAGAAATTACAATTGTAATACTGTGTGTATGTGCCTTGAGAGTGTCCTATTTAAAACTAAAAGTATAATAAATTCAAGGCAATTAATACTCACATCTTACATTTTTATGCTGCCTGCTTTAAATGACTCTCAGCAGATTACTGGGTACAAGACAAGTTATTAAAACATTCACAGTACATTTAAAAGAGCATTTGAATAACTAGATCATAAAATCACAAAACTAGTGCATAATAGATACAAAGATAATAGATAAAAGAAGAAACAGCAAAAAGAATAAAGTAAAGTTTAAATGGGAATTAATTTGTTTTATAGACATTTGTTGTAGTTCACAAGATGAAGGGAGACATTCTTATTGCTAAATAAGTCTGCTGTAATGGCCAATTCTGCCACTTAGAATGAGCTAAGAACTGAAGAAACATGAGTCACATCCTGGTGAAAGGAAATTTAAAATGGATCTTCATGAATAATTGAGTCAACATTTCCCCACATATAAGCTACAGTTGCATTATTACCTTTTAAAATTCTTTATGTCATTTTTGCAAAGCTGAGCAAAACAGCTGGAAATTTACTAAGCAAGTATGATGAATGCACTTGTTGATGCTCTCTGGTGGATGCAGGATGAGGGTGATACATCCATCTTGACTCTCCTTGACATATCAGCAATCTTCAATGCCATCTATCACTATATTTTTCTAAAAGATTGTGGAATTGGGGGAGATAGAGGCTCAGTGTTACAGTAGTTCTCTTCCTGCCTTCAGACCTTCCTTCAGACCTGATTCCAGTTGCGATGGGTGGGGGAATGAACTCTAGCCTAGAGTCCTAGATTCCTTCTGTATGAGGATGGCACTTTCTCCATTTCTTTTTAATATCCATAAAGCCGCTGGGTGAAATCATCAATTGGTAAAGGATTATAGCTGATAATACTCAGCTACACTTCTCTATCCTGGGCCAACCAAGCAATGCTGTCAGGGTTCTTATCTAATATCTGGAAGCTGTAGGAATTTGGATGGGGAAAAGCAGGTTCAGACGCCACTCTAGCAATGTTCCTATGGACTTGAGGACTTTCCATACTTTGATCCTGAATGAGGTAGCACTTCCCCAAACAAAACTGGCATGCAATTTAGGTCTCTTGGACTCTCAATCTCTGCTTGAGGAGCAGATGAACACCGTAACAAGAAAAGGCTTTGCACAAATCTCTACAGGGTACAAATGATGTCTGTTCTTGGATAGGGAGGCCATGGTCACAATTACCCATGCCTTGGTTACCTCTCATTCAGATTATTGCATTACACTTTACATGAGCTATCCCTTGAAGACCATCTGCACGCTATAATCCCGAATGCAATGCTGTAAATAGTCATGGGTGACTATGGTACAATTATGCCATACTTACATATAATTATTAAAAAAATCAATTATTTCTATGATTTGTATGGAGGATGTTGATAAGTTTGTAAGAAAAATAAACCAAATGAAGTTTTGCACAATCTAGGCCCATCTAAATTGAACATGTATTTAGCAGGTGACAGTAGTTGTGTGGATTTGAAAGTTAAGTCTGATTAGACAGAGATAGGAAGCTAATAGGAAAAGCTAAGACTGTTAATTCTCAAATCCAAAATATATTCCTGAAAATAATAGCAAACCATTTCCATATTATTGCCAAAAAACCTGCACATATTTCTCCATTTAGATACCAAGGAAAGATACTATTGTTTATATTCCTTATACAATGCATTCTGAAAACAGAATTTAAAGCTGTTTGTTCCAATAGAAAATAATACTTGTAGCTCAAGGCTGAATTGTGGGGTCCTTGGTGCTCTCTGAGCCTGGTTGTTTTCTTGCAGACATTTCCTTATTAAATTAGGTAACATCTTTAGTGTTAGAAGGAAGTGAGGTTTACTCCAGAGGTGGGATTCACTTACCTTCCCTATCGATTCGCAAATGTGAGCACGAATGCCTCTGCGCATGCGCACGGCCTTCCGCACATGTGCAGTACTTGCACATTATGACAGGGTGGGCGGGCGGAGCTTCCCAAAGTCGCCACTACCGGTTCTCCCGAACTAGACATAACCAGTTGAATCCCCCCTCTGGCTTTGCTATCTGTTTATATATAGTCGCCTCGTCAATATTGATGCGTTGTTTCTTCTTGGTCATAACCTGATTAACCTGACCAACAACATCTATATACCATTCAAGAGAGACATCAAAAAGCTGAAAAGGAAACAAAAAGACCCAAAGACCCAAAATACCTTATTTTAATTGTAATTGTAATTAAAAAACCCTAAATGTAACTAAACCCTCAAAATATTTTTTTGCTGGGTTTTGAATTGACATTTTCTATACTGAACAAAGATCTTAATCCCTGGGCTATTTGAACAATGCTGGAGAAGGGAAGTGTAGAACCTATTACACTGCATAGTAGGCATTGACTCAATTGAAAGGCTCCTCTGCAAACTAGCCAAATCGCTATGCCCGAACTGCTGAGACAACAGCCTTCTTCCATGACTCTAACTGAATGGATGGAGTAATTAAAGAAGGGCTGGGAAAACACCAAAAAGGTGCTAGCAGATGCCGCAAGGGTTTACAAAAAACAAGCTGACAAGCACAGATCTCTCCAGCCTCCCTTTTGGGTGGAAATCGGAGTCTACCTGTCAACTAAATGTATTAGATTAAAGTTGCCTAGTAAAAAGCTAAGTCCGAAATATTTAGGATCTTTCCCAATAGTGAATTAACCCAGTTACTGTCCAGCTCGGCCTCCCCCACATACTTGGGAAAGTGCACCCAGTCTTTCACAGAAGCTTATTGAAGCCTGCTGTCTGCTCAAGACTGAGACCACAAGAGAAAGCAGCATCTAAACAAGTAGTGGTAGAAGGGGAACAACACTATGAAGTAAAATGGATTTTAGATTCTAGGCTGCATAGGGGCTGATTACAATATTTAGTTCATTGGAAAGGGTACCCTTTTTCTGAGGCTACCTGGGTTAAGAGTTGGGATGTAAAGACTGATAGGCTGGAAAAACAATTCCATGATACATTTCCTAGTAAGCCAAAGGGTCCTCCTGAGGGGTGGAGAGAGGTGGTTGCAATTAACCTCTCATGTTCTTCTCTTTCCAGGACACAATCTTTGGCTGGGGTGGGGTGGGGTGGGGGGGGGGTAGAATGGCCTGTCAGCCCTGGAAGCCATCTTTTCTTTGGAGCTTCAGGGCTGCCACATTTAGTAGTTGGGAAAACAGGAAGGGGGGATTTGCAAGGAGTTGGTGAAGATATATAGCCATAAGAACATTATTTTCCCTAAGAGTCAAGAACATTCAGTCTACTCCTGGATAGAAATGACTGGGGGCTGTCTCCAGTTCGGATGGTAGATTGATTGGATCATGTGATGGACATGTGGGTGCAGGGGATGGGTCTTTGACTTTGTTTTGGATGGGGAAAACCCAGGAACTTTCAGATTCGGGTTTTCCCAGCTGTGTCAATATGACATCTCTAATAAAATGGATCTTTGAGGAATTGCTAGCCTCTGAGTCTTCTTTAGTTGGGGGTGTTACTTGGAAGCCTGACATTCAGTTTCCAAATGAAACGTATTCAGCAGCACACCCATTTAAATAATACTGTTAAAAACTTCATTTCACCCACAAGAGTGTGTGTACAAGTGAAATACACTCCTCCTCTCCCTCCTCTCCAAACAACCAGTCATCCTCAATATGTGTATAGAAACACACTAATATAAATTAATGCCTTTTAAAATCACAGTAAACTCTGTTTTCTGTAATTATAACAAGCCCTAGAGTTTTAACCATGCAATAGTAATTTTTTTAGTCTGTATGCCATTATTGTCCTTTTGATTTTTTTAAAACTACATCTAACTTGAGCAAACAATGTTAAGTGGGGAAACAGATGTGATTAAATAGCCTGTAATTATGCCTTTAGTCATCTGTTAGCATCACAAGGCTTCTTCTGCTAGTATGACCAGGAAAAGTGACCTAGCTGATTTCCCAGCAGCTTTGCCAGAGACTGATGTAGAATAGATGGCCTTATTAAGCAATCAACAAAAAAAATCAGCCATTACAGTGTTACAGTGGAATAGTAATCAGCAGTGTTTATACTATTCACACACTTGCCCCACAATACACAATCAGGCCCATGAATTCTGCTAATTGGGTACCTTCTGCATCCAGAGGTGCCTGCTATAGGAGACAAAAGGGAGCTGAAAATTAGTGTTTGTAGCAATTAGTTTCTGCCTAAAGGCTTAGCCCAGTTGAGGAAAGCCCTGATTCACAGATTATTTTAGCAACTGTGGCATTCAAACATCCTGATTTTTGCTTGCTCTTAAGGGGGAAAAATGTTAGCTTGAAACCATGTATTTAGTTCTCCAACCCAAAGCTCTTTATTTTATACTTTCTGGTTTCTTCGGGTCTAAGTATTTTACTTTTATATACTTGCACAAAACCACAGTGATGATTGAGGGAAATATATTTGCCATCATGAAATGGCTTATTAAAGAAAGGTATATTTTCCAGTCATTATTCGCCACATAATCTCTAATACAGTGTGAGGAGCTTTCAACTACATGCAAACACACCACCACATACACACCAGGGAAGAAAGAGAGAGAGAGAGAAAAGAATACAATGCACCCAAGGTGCCACACAACAGCACATTTGTCTCATAAACACGACATTAAGAAACATGGACACAGAATACATTTGATTGGACTAAAGTTACAGGGCATTTACTAAGGGGTGTCCTTGACTGCTCAGTGGATTATGCTAAACTACGGTAGTTACAAAAACCTACTTGCCCTTTTTTTCTTTTGAATCTTTAGTATTTCTCATATAATAATCTGATACGCAAATCTCCTTGCTCCGTTTCTTGCCACGATAGGCTCCCTGCTGGAAGGGCTTAGAAGGCAAATTAACAGTAGCACAACTTGAGCGACCTCTTCACCTCTACTACAAAGCATCAGCTGCTTATTCCAGCTCAGCTAAAGCTCTCCATTTGGGTGACTGTAGGACCTTAACAAAGGAGAGGGGAGGAAAGATGATTAGAATCCAGGAGGAAAATGGAAGAAAAAGGAAGAGAGAAACAAAAAGTCTTCTGTCAAACACTTCCTCTTCTTTGAAGGTCATCCTGGAAATATAACATATGAATATGTTGCAATCTTCATTAGTTTTTGCTTTGAGCAATTATGAGGAAGGATGTGACCTTCAAATGATAACTCTTAATACCAAATATTGCATTATGAAACTATTAAATTGTAGGCAAATATTGGTACTTTGAAGACAATCAGAATAAGTGTGATAGTTTGTAGAGGCACTGTACCAACATTTTCCTCAGGCTGATTGCATTACATATTGATATTAGCAAGTATCAGTATGTAGTGCAATCAGTCAGTAGAAAATGAGTGAAATGTAAACTAATGAGAGCTAATTGTCTCTTGTAATAGCAAGGACACAGAATTCTATCAATTAAATTAGTCTAAACTGAAACAGAGATCAATGTAATAGTGTTGTGATACCAACCAAATTAGAACCCATAATAAAATGAATGATGTGCCAGTATCAAGGTGACAGAGCAACTAACAGAACACTTTTATTGGATTTTAAAGTCTGTGGAAAAACTGCTACCTTTATCTTGTCATATATGATTTAATGTAGTAAGGAGGTGGAGTCCCAGGAGGGAGGGAATATATTTCAGAGGAATATGAGGCAACACAATCCGAATGTTACTACATGTGAGAGAACGAGGATGAAGAAAACCCCTCTCTAATAGTTTACAGAACACATTGTAGATGTAGATAGTAGATTCCTCAGTCTGGCAGTATTTTTTTATAAGTGTGAAAAGGATAAAGAACTCAGCTTGGAAGAATCAGTATCAGAGGTGGTATTCAGCAGGTTCTGACCAGTTCTGGAGAACCGGTAGCGGAAATTTTGAGTAGTTCAGAGAACCGGTAAATACCACCTCTGACTGGCCCTGCCCCCATCTATTCTCTGCCTCCTGAGTCCCAGCTGATCAGGAGGAAATGGGGATTTTGTAGTAACCTTCCCCTGGAGTGGGATGGGAATGGAGATTTTACAGTATTTTTCCCCTGCCACGCTCATCAAGCCACGCCCACAAGCCATGCCATGCCACGCCCACCAAGCCACACCCACAGAACCAGTAGTAAAAAATTTTGAATCCCACTACTGATCACTATGCATTGTTCTTGCTTTTAGGCCTAACGTTATAATATTTTAAACCAGTTGCTCCTTATGACTGGGGAAAGTACTGTAGGTCATCCCTTGTATGACTCTTGGAACAGTAATAAAATACCTAAAAGATGTCCTTGATATCTGGAAATATTGAATTTATCAAACCTGACACCTAATTTAACAAAAAAATATTCTACTTGGAACTGCCTGTATTCTTAAACACTACCTTAAAAATAGTTTACTCCTTGATTAGGGATTGAATTATTAAGTCTCCTCCAGTTTTAGATTGTGAATCTAACTGTAGATTACTCACACATGAGGAAAATAGATGGGTGTGGAATATTGCAAGTATACCAGACAATTAAAGAAGAAAAATGTATTGGGAGAATATCTGAAGCACAGAGAAAACGATGCACTAAAGCTAATGTACCATAAAAGATTAAATACTGGAAGGATTTAACTGCCCTACAAGAAAGATCAAATGAAGAATAGAAAAGAAACAGGGCAAAGCAATGGCCAGTACATTTTTTTTTTTAAAAAGCAGGCAAAGCAGATAACAAAACCTGGTACAGTAATGGTTAAGAGTAGGATAACTGAAGAAAGAGGCAGAGGGGTTAATTTCGACTGCACAAAACCAGGCCTTAAGAACAAATGCACACAAAGCCAGAATAGAGAAGTCAACAGCAGACAGCAAATGCTGCCTCTGCAAAGAAGTTGAAGAAACAATGGACCACCTAGATAGCTGTTGCAAGAAGATCACACAGACTGAATACAAACAATGGCATGAGAAAGTAGCAGCGATGCTACCTTGGAATATTCGTAAGAAATACCGTTTGCCTGTAAGCAAGAATTGCTGGAACTACAAAATAGACAAAGTACCGTAATAGAAAATGAAGAAGTTAAAGAGTGCTGGGAGGTTAGAATTCAGACAGACAAGCACTAGCCAGCTACCATCTCAGACTTAACATGCAATTATAAGAAAAACAAAAAGTCTGGATAATGGACATGGCAGTACCTGGAGACAGCAGAAGAGAAGAGAAAGAATTTGAGAAAATCACAAAATACAAAGACCTCCAAATAGAACAGATTAACAGAGTTGGAAGGGACCTTGTAGGTCATGTAGTCCAAACCCCCATCCAAGCAGGAGACCCTACACCATTTCTGACAAATGGCTTCTTGAAAGCCTCCAGTGATGAAACTTCCGTAACTTCTGAAGGCAAACTGTTATATTGGTTGATTGTTCTCACTGTCAGAAAATTTCTCCTTATTTCTAGGTTGAATCTCTCCTTGATCAGTTTCCATCCATTATTCCTTGTCTGGCATTCAGGTGCCTTGGAAAATAGCTTGACCTCTCCATCTCTCTGGCAGCCCCTAAAATATTGGAACATTGCTATCGTGTCTCCTTCTCTTCACTAGACTAGCCATGCCCAGTTCCTGCAACCTTTCTTCATAAGTTTTAGTCTCCAGTTCCCTAATCATCACCTTGGTTACTCTTCTCTGCACTTTTTCTAGAGTCTCAACATCAGAAGTAGAATGACTGTATCAAAAGAAAGCAAAAATAGTGTCAACAGTAATAGAACATGTAAAGAACCACTTGAACACCATTGGCATTAACAAAATCATGGTCTGTCACACACAGTAAGTCAGATGTTTAGACTGGATTTGGCATTTTTATCCACCTATCAAATCCTTTCCAAGGACCTGAAAAAGGCAGATGTTGTCTGATAATTTTAAAGGTATTCTGGAAGAATGTAAACTGTTCCAACTTGGAACAGCTTACATTCTTCCAGAATACTTTTAACATTATTGGAAAACAACTGTCTTTATCAGGTCCTTGGGAAGGATTTGATAGGTGGATAAAAATGCATCCAATCTAAACATCTGTCTTACTGTGTGTGACAAACCATAATAATAATAATTTGAAATAATTCAGGCTCCTGAGACACCAAATCATGCATGATTTTGAAGTCATCATTTGAAGTCCCATGAAATTTTGACAGGTATGTCCCAAATTTCCAATTTTCAGGTAGAAGCATCACAAACTTATCGAATCTGGTGATCTCATTTAAATTTTGGCCATTTAATATTTGCAGATTGAATTAATGTTATTTAATTTGGGGTTCCTATGGAAAACAAAATACAATATATGAAACAGCCTATGGATGTGGCAAATAAAAAATTGCAAAGATAGAAACTCATGATTTATTATTTTTTTACAGGCAAATATTGGTGCTAAATTTATCATTTGCTTTTTGTAATGTTGGTTATCCTGATAAGTATATAAGATGTGTGTATCATGAGAATCTATGCCACCGCGTGTGATGATCACATATGTCATAATGTCTGTGCATTGTTGGATCCTTCAAAAATATGTAAGTTGGTGAAAAGGAAAAAGATGATTTGCAAAAACAAAATAGATGGTTTGTGACAGCAGCTGACAAGTTCCACATGGAATAGGTTGATAAATTGATTAAGGACAATTGGGAATCACTCAGAAAATTGCTGTCAATCTGGTCCTTCATAGCAATGTGTGATCATATTATTGTATTATTGATACTTGTGTTTGTGTTTTCTGTTATTTAATATCAGAAGGTTTGTTAAAAATGCTGTGACAGATGAAAATTTCAGATGAAATTTGTCAGCAATTGTTTTCACCCTAAGAGAATGAAGAATTTCTTCACAGCATTGTGACAACCAATGAAACTGGGCATTTTATTATAACTCTAAAAATAAAGTGTCAATCCTTGGACTATTACAAAACTTCACCTGTGTAAAAACAATTCAAAACCAAGCTTTCGAACACATTCAAAATTTTGAAACAATATTTAAGCAGAGTTCAGAAACACAAGAAAAAATTGCTACAACATGAGAATGCTCACCCAAGAGGCAATTGAAAAGTTGGATCTCAATGTCTTATCCATGCTGCCATATCATGCAGACCTGATGCAATACCATGTCCAGAATGGGATGCCTCACCCAACTTGCCACAGCCAACTTTAAAATAATTGGGAGTACCAGACCGTCTTATTTGTCTCTTGAGAAACCTATATATGGGTCAAGAAGCAAGAGTGAGAACTGGATACGGAACCACTGATTGGTTCAAAATTGGGAAAGAAGTCGGGCAAGGCTGTATACTGTCACCTACCTATTTAACTTATATGCAGAGCACATCATGAGAAAGGTAGGGCTAGATGAATCGAAAGTTGGAATTAAGATTGCTGGGAGAAATATTAACAACCTCAGATATGCAGATGATACCACTCTAATGGCAGAAAGCAAAGAGCCTCTTGATGAGGGTGAAGAAGGAGAGTGCAAAAGTTGGCTTGAAACTCAACATTAGAAAAACTAAGATCATGGCATTTGGCCCTCAATTCCTGGCAAACAGATGGGGAAGAAATGGAGGTAGTGACAGATTTTATTTTCCTGGGCTCCAAGATCACCACAGATGGGGACTGCAGCCAAGAAATATAAAAGACGCTTGCTCCTGGGAAGGAAAGCTATGGCAAATCTAGATAGCTTACTAAAAAGCAGAGACATTACCCTGCCAACAAAAGTACATATAGTCAAAAGGCTATGGTTTTCTCACTTGCAATGTATGGCTGTGAAAGTTGGACCATAAGAAAGACTGAGCACCAAACTTGCGGGACCGCCTTCTGCCACCGATAGCCTCCCACCGGCCAGTTCGCTCCCAGAGAGGGACTCCTCAGGGTGCCGTCGGCCAATGTCGGCTGGCGACACCCAGGGGGAGAGCCTTCTCTGTGGCAGCACCAGCCCTCTGGAACGATTTGCCCCCGGAGATCCGTACGATACCCGATCTCCGGGCTTTCCGCCGTGCCCTAAAAACTTTTTTATTTTGTCAAGCTGGGCTGGCGTAACCCCCCCCTCTTTTTTAAGCTTAAAGTTTTATGGGTTTTAAATTTTAATTGCCTATTGGGTTTTTAAATTTATTGGGCCAAAATTATTTAATTCTTTTATTAATATTTTAAATTTTGTATTGGAGTGCTTTTTATTCTTGGCTGTACACCGCCCTGAGTCCACTAGGAGAAGGGCGGTATATAAATTTAAAAAAAATAAAAAATAAAAAATAAAGAATAAAGAATTGGGGCCTTTGAACTATGGTGCTGGAGAAGACTCCTGCGAGTCCCTTGGACTGCAAGGCAAACAAACTGGTCAGTCCTAGAGGAGATCAATCCTGACTGCTCTTTAGAAGGCCAGGTCCTGAAGATGAAACACAAATACTTTGGCCACCTAATGAGAAGGAAGGACTCACTGGAGAAGACCCTAATGCTGGGGAAGATTGAGGGCAAAAGAAGAAAGGGATGACAGAGAACGAAGTGGCTGGCTGGAGTCACTGAAGCAGTAGGCGTGAGCTTAAATGGACTTCAGAGGATGGTAGAGGACAAGAAGGCCTGGAGGAACATTGTCCATGGGGTCGTGATTGGTTGGACACGACTTCGCAACCAACAACAACAAATTTAAAATAATTATAAAATATTTTAAATTTTGCAATTCACATTTCAATTTGTCCTTTCTTTGGCATCTTTTCTTTAATGATTCTATTCCATCATTTCTTGATATTAGTGTAACTCTTGTCTTGCGGTGAGTTGACCCGTGGCAATTTGGTATGGTGAGTTGGCTGTGGCAAAATGACTGTGGCAAGTTGACCACGGCAAGTTGATCATGGTGAGTTGTTCTAGACTCTACTATGTCTGCCTTTTCCCAAAATTGAAGGAATAACTTCATGGGCTTCCATTTGATTGAACTGAAGAGTTGTAAATGACTTAACAGGACTTGTTGAAGAAATAAAAGGTGGAATTCTTTCATAATGTCTTTAAGAAATTTATCAATCATTGGCAGAAGTGTGTAGCAAATTATGGTGATTATGTAGAGAATTAAATATAGGTAACAAAAGAGCTTATTTCAAGGATCACTTTCCTCTTTATTTATTTTAAATATCCTTATTTAAGCCATCCAAATGCCATTGATAAAGGCATTTATTTTCATTCAGCCCCTTTGGTATCTGAAGTGGAGCTCTGTTTTAGTCAACCTTTTGTAATATAAATCTGTAACTGTATTTAGCCTTACAGAGCTACAGGCATAATTTTTTAGGATTTAGGTCTAAGGTATTCTAGAATCTGCAATATATTGTAATTTTGTTTTTGCAGGTTTTTGCTAAAATTAATCTAAAAAGACCTGCTGCAAGATAATATTACACTTGCAAAAGGTTATGAATTAATTCCAGTTGGAATTCTTGCAGTTGCAGGATATATGATTAGGTGAAGGAAAGCAAACACAGACCAAAATGTCACTAATCTTTAGTGCATTACAAAGAATTACTCTTGTTTTTTACAACATAAAACAGGCCAAACAACCTGCCCCCCCCCACCAGGTAATAAATGTTTTTAATAAACATTTTTCAAGTTTGGGACTCCTTATCCATTTCTCCTTATCCATTTCTCCTTATCCATTTCTCAGTTCTCAGGAGCTAAGGATAGATTGTCTCTACCTGTCTCTGTCTCTCTCTCCTTCTCCACCCACCTCTCATGACAATGCAGGGAAAGAGATTGGTGGAAAGTGAGTAAATTTACACCTAACCCATTCAGTTACGGTACAGCAAAAATGGGATGGAGGGAGGGAGAGAGGAAGAGAGGGAGGGAGTGGGAGGAAGGAAGGAAGGAAGGAACGAAGGAACGAAGGAAGGAACAAAGGAAGGAACAAAGGAAGGAAGGAACGAAGGAAGGAAGGAAGGAAGGAGTAATGGGAATCTCCAATCCAATGTTGTGGCAACTGGGAAAAGTGTTCATGTTGAAGAGAATATTCTGGTATACACCTGTCTTGTCAACTGTACACCTAATCACAATTTTTTAATATGGCTTTCAAGCCATTTTTGGATTAATTTAATAGACATGACATCCAGCCCATTTTTAACTAGCTTGCTAATTAGAAAAGAACAGGCATTTTATCAATGTTTTGTTGAACTCACATATATTCCATCCATTCCATTCCTATTTAGTTATTTAAGAAGTAACCAATTAGAAAAACTGTTCAATGAGTCTTATTTTTGATAAATCCAGCAGTCAGTACTAAATGGCATGACTATTAATAATGATCACTAGATTATTAAAGCTGTGGTGACGCCATGGTTAGAATCCAGTACTGCAGGCTACTTCTCCTGACTACCAGCCGGCACTTCAGCAGTTTGATTCTCACCAGGTTCAAGGTTGACTCAGCCTTCCATCCTTCTGAGGTTGGTAAAATGAGGACTTGTTGTCGGGGGCAATATGCTGACTCTGTAAACTGCTTAAAGAAGGCTGTAAAGCACTGTGAAGTGGTATATAAGTCTAAGGGCAGGGGTGGGCTTCAAAAATTTTAGCAAGGGGTTCTCTGCCCGGTTGCTGAGTGGACGTGGCCATGGTGGGCATGGCCTAGTTTTATTTATTTATTTTATTTATTATTTCAATTTATATACCGCCCTTCTCCCCGGGAGGGGGACTCAGGGCGGTGAACAACCAGATTTAAAACACATATAATACAAACATTAAAAGAATGATAAAATTAAATTAAATTCATTGGCGTTCCAAATAAAATTCTAACCCCATTAAAATACCCAATTTAAAACCCCAAAAATCAATTAAAAAATTTTGTTAAAACCCCATTAAAAACAATCAAGCAAGGCCGGCTTGTTGGAATAAATAGGTCTTAAGGGCCTTTCGGAAAGTGCGGAGGTCCGGGATCAAACGAACTTCTGGAGGCAGCTCGTTCCATAGGGTGGGTGCCCCCACAGAGAAGGCTCTCCCCCTGGGGGCCACCAGCCGACATTGCTTGGCTGATGGCACCCTGAGAAGGCCCTCTCTGTGTGAGCGTACTGGCCGGTGGGAGGTTATCGGTAGCAGCAGGCGGTCCCGCAAGTACCCCGGTCCCATGCCATGGAGCGCTTTAAAGGTCAAAACTAACACCTTGAAGCGCACCCGAAAGACCACCGGAAGCCAGTGCAGCTCGCGCAGGAGAGGTGTCACATGGGAGCGCCCTGTCGCTCCCATAATCACCCGCGCGGCCGCATTCTGGACCAGTTGGAGCCTCCGGGTGCACCCCAAGGGGAGCCCCATGTAGAGAGCGTTACAGTAGTCCAGGCGAGACGTGACGAGTGCATGAGTGACTGTGCACATGGAGTCCCGATCCAGAAAGGGGCGCAACTGGCGCATCAGGCGAACCTGATAAAAGGCCCCCCTGGCCACGGCCGCCACATGCCCTTCCAAGGACAGCCGTGAATCCAGGAGGACACCCAAGTTGCGAGCCCCCTCTGTGGGGGCCAATGACTCACCCCCAATAGCCAGCGATGGCACTAGCTGGCTATACCGGGACGCCGGCATCCACAGCCACTCAGTCTTGGAAGGGTTGAGACGAAGCCTGTTCCTCCCCATCCAGACCCGCACGGCCTCAAGGCACTGGGACATCACTTCGAGGGCATCATTGGGGTGGTCAGGGGTGGAGATGTACAGCTGAGTGTCATCAGCGTACAGTTGGCAACTCACCCCAAAACCACGGATGATCTCACCCAGCGGCTTCACATAAATGTTGAACAGGAGCGGCGAGAGGACCGACCCTTGTGGCACCCCGCAAACGAGGCGCCTCGAGGTCGACCTCTGCCCCCCTGCCAACACAGACTGCGATCGGTTGGAGAGATAGGAGGAGAACCACCGTAACACGGTGCCTCCCACCCCCAGACCCCCCAACCGACGCAGCATGATACCATGGTCGATGGTATCAAAAGCCGCTGAGAGATCTAACAGGACCAGGACAGAGGAGCATCCCCTGTCCCGAGCCCTCCAGAGATCATCCACCAACGCGACCAGTGCCGTCTCCATGCTGTACCCAGGTCTGAAACCGGACTGGCACGGATCTAGACAGTTTCCTCCAGGTACTGTGGGAGCTGGCGCGCAACCACACTCTCAACAACCTTCGCAACAAAGCGAAGGTTGGAGACAGGACGAAAATTTGCCAAAACAGCCGGGTCCAGAGAAGGCTTCTTGAGGAGGGGCCTCACCACCGCCTCTTTCAAGGCGGCAGGCAAGAAACCCTCACTCAAAGAAGCATTTATAATCCCCTGGAGCCAGCCTCGTGTAACTTCCCGAGTGGCCAGTACCAGCCAGGAAGGACACGGGTCCAATAAACATGTGGTTGCGTTTAGACTGCTCAAAGTCCTGTCCACGTCCTCGGAAGTTACAGGATCGAACTCATCCCAGATAACGTTCTCAAGACCAGCCTCAGTCACCTCGCTGGAATCTACCCAGTCAGAGTCCAAGCCTTCCCGAATCTGAGCGACTTTATCGTGCAGATACTGTGCAAAATCCTCAGCCCGCCCTTGCAAGAGGTCCTCCCGCGCTCCCTGATGTAGGAGGGAGCGGGTCACTCTAAACAAGGCGGCTGGGCGGTTATCTGCCGATGCAATAAGAGCGGAAAAGTAATTACGCTTTGCCGCTTTTATCGCCACCAAATAGGTCCTAAGATGGGACCTAGCTAGTGTTCGGTCGGATTCAGATCGACTCACCCTCCACCCACTCTCTAGGCGTCTTTTCCGGCGCTTCATCTCCCTCAACTCCTCAGAGAACCAAGGAGCCGGGCAGATTCGGTGCCGGGTCAGAGGCCGCAAAGGCACGACTCGGTCCAGAGCACTGGCGGCCACCCTATCCCAGGCGGCCACCTGGTCCTCGGCTGAGTCGTGAGCCAGAGTTTCGGGCATTGGCCCAAGCTCCCTCTGAAACCCATCAGGGTCCATCAGGCGCCTGGGGCGGAACCACCTAATCAGTTCCGCCTCCCTGCGGTGGGGTTCGGCGGTCAGAAAGTCTAGCCTCAGGAGAGAATGGTCCGACCATGACAGGGGTTCAATAACTATATCCCCTACATCTAGGCCATTCAACCACTGACCAGAGACAAAAACCAGGTCCAGAGTGTGTCCTCCTGTGTGAGTGGGGCCAAGAATTAATTGTGTCAGGTCCATGGCTGTCATGGAAGCCATAAACTCCCGAGCCAACCCAGACGCCTCACCGACAGACAGTTGGCCTCCTGTACCAACGAAGGGTGGTGTTTTTGTCCTCCATGGGCTCCGGAGGTTTTCCTTGAGCCTCTGGGAGGGTGAAAATGGCCTTCCTAGGCTCCAAAGGCTCTCTGGAGGCCAGAAACAGGTCCATTTCTGGTCTTCCCGAACTTCCAGTAGGCCCATTTTTTGCCCTCCCCGAGCCTCCGCGTGCACCCTGCACTTACCTGTATCCACAATGGGCCATGTGGGGACACCTGGGGGGGGGCAGGGCGGGAGGGCCCAGCCAGGAGTGGGATTTGGAGGTTCTCTGACCTGTACAGAATCTTAGCTAGAGGTTCTCCTGAACCCCTGCAAGCCCCCAGCAGCCCACCCCTGGTTTAAGGGCTATTGCTGTAACTATTGCTATTTTGAAAGTGCGTCTTTCTAGAGCCCTCCCGAATATCAAAGAAAACTTGTATTTCATGTTCTATTTGAACATAGAGATATCTGCCCAGTTACCTGAAGCTTGACCCAGGCTGCAGATTTCGAAAGGTACTGCTTCATCCCTCTGCAAATCTCTTTAGTAAAACATGAAAGATTTATATGATGTGAGGAGAAACCAGCAAATCTCTTGAAGCCACTTGCCGTTTTTAACTGCAATGAAATACAGAAACTAATTTCAGAAAAGCAATGTAAAAGGATTACCTAAGGGGAATATTTTCCTTTCCTGTGTTAGCTTGGCTGAACTTTTTCTTATGCAAGAGCATATGGATTGCATTTCCTACCATTTATTAACCCTAGTGAATGAAATCTCTCAGACTCGGAAAAAGACTTTATAGAGCAAAATGAACTCTTATCATTTTTCACTTCAGAAATTGAGTCAAGGGTGTCCTTAAGAGGGAGTTGTTGTTGTTTTTAAAGTCAAGATGGTGACTACAAAGTCCCACACACAGTGGGACCTGGGTCATGCAATTTCAGCCGCCATCTTGACTTTTATCGTACGCATGCATATCTTAGTGCCTCTGTTTTGAATTCTTCTAGAATTCTGTTGTGCAGGCATTTCACTGACAGGGCAGCACTGTAAGAATTAGAACCAGAACAGACATCATAATTATTAAAGGGATTTTTTAAAAACAATACACATTGCTTGATTTGGTGGGGGGCGGGGGGGAAGGGTGATATTTAATTTCATTTTATCTTCTGGTTTTGCTCATAATGTCTCTTTGGTCATATAGTAAATCATCCAAAGAGAGATTCCCTGTTTAGGAAAATATCTTTGAACAATTAGTTCAATAGTGGGTTCCACTTACCTTCACGACCAGTGAGTGCACGGCACATCTGCACAGAGCATCCGTCATGACATCCGGATGGGTGGGCACAGTCTTCCACCACCGTGAACTGGTAGAAACCCATCGGGTTTCGGGGCGAACCATTAGAACCACTAGAAAGCTGAATAGCAAACTAGTGGCGAGTCAACAGCTAAAATAATACAGGTAGTCCTCATCTTACAACAGTTCATATAGTGGTCATATAACAGTTCATATAATGGTCATATAGTGACCATTTGAAGTTACAACGGCACTATAAACAGTGACTTATGACCATTTTTCACACTTAACGACTGTTGCAGCATCCCCATGGTGACGTGATCAAAATTCAGCTGCTTGGCAACTGACTCATATTTCTGACGGTTGCAGGGTCCCGGGGTCATGTGATCCCCTTTTGTGACCTTCTGACAAGGAAAGTCAATGGGGAAGCCAGATTCATTTAACAACTGTGTTACTAACTTAACACCTGCAGTGATTTCACTTGACATTTGTGGCAAGAAAGATCATAAATGAGGCAAAATTCACTTAACAAATGTCTCACTTAGCAACAGAAAGTTTGGGCTGAATTGTGGTTGTAAATTGAGGACTACCTGTACTCTAGAATTCTAATAGGCTAGTTTTAAGCAGGAGTATTCAGTGAAACTTGCATCCTGCTGATATCCATGGATCTAGTCTAAGATGCTGCCATAAATTCAATCAATCAATCAATCAATCAACCAGAATAGAGGTGGAAGAGATCTTGGAGGTTTTCTTATATATCCTCCTACTCAAGCAGTGGACCTGTACTCGTGATGGCGAACCTGTGGCACACGGAGCCATATTGGTGGGCATGTGAGCGTTGCCCTAGCTCAGCTCCAGTGCAGATGCATGCGCTGGCCAGCTGATTTTCGGGCCTTCCGGTCCCACTGGAAGCCAGGAAACAGGCCTTTTCTGGCCTCCAGAGGCCTCCAGGGTGGTGGTGAAGGCCATTTCCACCTTCCCTAAGTTCCAAGAAAGCCTCTGGAGCCTGGGGAGGGTGAAAAAGAGGCCTACCATGCCACGGGTGTCACGGGGGGAGGGGGTCACGCTAGTGGTGGGATTCAAATAATTTAACAACCGGTTCTCTGCCCTAATGATTTCTTCCAAGAACCAGTTCACCAAACTGCTCAGAAAGTTAACAACTGGTTCTCCTGAAGTGGTGCGAACTGGCTGAATCACACCACTGGGTTATGCGCACATGCACGAAGTGGAGTGAATTATAGGTGTGGAAATGCAAACTCACAACCGCCCTGTGTTCCCCCTTCTTTTGGCACACAGCAGCAAAAAGGTTAGCCATCACTGTCCTATACCATTTCAGATAGGTGACACCTACAACTTCTGAAGGCAAGCTGTTCCACTGGTTAATTGTCCTCACTGTTAGGAAGTTTCTCCTAAATTCCAGGTTGCTTCTTTCCTTGATTAGTTTCCATCCATTGTTTCTTTTTCTTTTTTCTTTTTGTCTTGCCTTCTGATGCTTTGGAAAATAAGTTGACCCCCCCTCTTCTTTGTGGCAGCCCCTCAAATACTGGAATACTGCTATCATGTCATCCCTAGTCCTTCTTTTCTCTAGACTGGCCATACCCAATTCCTGCAACCTTTCTTCATATGTTTTTGTCTTCAGGCTTTTACTCATCTTAGTTGTTCTTCTTTGCGCTTTTTCCAAAGTCTCAACATCTGTTTTGTAATGTGGGGAGCAAAACTGCATACAGTATTCCAGGTACGGTCTTACTAAGGATTTATAAAGCAGTTGTCAGCCTCTCAAGTTGCATTTCATTCAGAGCTGACATAGTAAAAGGGGGGGTGGTTAAATAACTGCAGCAGAATGATTTAGAGAATGACCAATAAGGATAAGGGAGCAAGCCAGGAAAGGGAGGGAATTTGGAGCAGAGGTCATTTCCTGGCTGTCTGTCCGAGGGGAGTTGTCTAAAAAGAAATAAAGTGCCTCTCACATTTTGATAATAAAGAAAAAAACATTTATTTATTAGAACAATGTTCTCACGAACTCATATGCAGCCAGGAAATGACCTCTGCTCCAAATTCCCTCCCTTTCCTGGCTTGCTCTCTTATCCTTATTGGTCATTCTCTTATTCATTCTACTGCAGTAATTTAACCTGCCCTTTACTATGTCAGCCCTGAATGAAATGCAACTTGAGAGGCTGACAGCAGTAGTATTACTTCACGTGATTTTGATTCTATGCCTTTGTTTATACAAAAAATTAATCCTGCTGTACAGGGGTGGTATTCACTTACTTTCCTTGCCGGTTCACAAATGTGAGCGTGCGCCCCCTCCATTCATGCGTCTGGCCTTCCGCACATGTGCTTTGCTGGTGCGCATGTCTTCTGCGCATGGGCCCAGCCTCAAAAATGTATCTAAATAGGATAGCATAGAGCCGGTGCGGGTGGGCGGGACCACCCACAATTTCCGCTACCAGTTTCAGTGAACCAGTCCAAACTGGCTGAATACCCCCTCTGTTACTGTCTTAAAAATTAATTCTACTGTATTAAACATTACTGTATTTGACAATGGCACTGATCATGATGCTGATACTCTGATCAAAGAGAGTTGGGACAGACTTTTGTTGCTAATAAGAAATGTCTTTTTTCTTTCTTTTCTTTTCTTTTCTTTTCTTTTCTTTTCTTTTCTTATAAAGTGTCACTATTACATTTTGTGCTAAATGCTTGATGCTTCACTGCTCATCATTATAACAGAAAAACCTCACCCACATTTTGTGATGAAAGGACAAGGAAAGCAGTTATGGGAACTGAATTTGATTTTGATTATGCTTGTAAATTTCAGGCTCAATTGCTTCTGCCACTGTGTCTTCACAAATATGGTACAATCAAGCTGCCAAACAAAATTTGCTGCCAATATTGCTGAAAATCATTTTAAAGTGAGGAATAATTTTCAGAGTATTGTACTTTCCTAGTATAGAATCTGAATGGGGAAACAAGGAAAGCATAACCAACCATATGACAAATGGGATGGGATAATAAGTGTTTACTCCATCACATCCTTTTTCGCATCAAAAGGATAGGCCAGTGTGTACTTCTTCATGATGCAAACAGCTGTACTTCACCAAGGCTTATTGCATTGAAGCTCTCTTCTTGGCTTCTTCTTCTGCTTAACTGATCTTCAATACTGAAAGTAAAACCAGCTAGGAGAAAAGGGTAACCTCTCCAGAAAAACTAGGGTGGGTTAAGGGGAGAACCAAAGGGCCGTGGGTCCCCATAATCTCTATAAAATATTGTCCACAAGTTTGTCATATATGGGAAATAATTGTATTACTAACTTTCCTTTATTTTAAAATAAATTTAATTTAAAAGGTAATCAAATCAGAATTACCATTTTTTCCTGGCCCTGCTCATTTCTTTTTCCTAATGACACATATTTTGGAATGGGTCTCCAACATGCTGCTCAAAGATCAAATCTAAAACAATCCTGAACTAGGCAGAAAAAAGTGGAAAGGAATGAAGGATTTATATGCTTCTGTGGCTAAAAATTGTATCAATCCATTTTGTATTCATAAGGCTGATCCAAAGAATTATTTTCTAAACTATTTGTGAGCAAATTGTATCATGAGTGCAATGAAAATTTTGGGAAGTCTTTCCCAAATGAATGAACAACTGATGCAGCAGAGAGCCTGGCGCTGTTTGCTTGGCTGCAGCCATTTCCATTGCTAAGAAATGCAATCATAAAGCATTATGTCAGGTGACCACATGGCAATTCCTCTCCTCCCTTCTAGTTGGCCTCATAACCCCAGGATTGTGTGGGAATGAGAAGAAGTGGGAGACCCAGACAAACAGACCAGTGGATGCACAGACATTGTAGAGAAGTACAGGTAAACAGGTACTCCAGAGTGCAGGTGGATGTGTGGGTTCTGGGGGAACAGGGGGCTCCACTGAGAGGTGCACCATAATGTGGGCAGGGGCTTGGAGACTAGGGTGGTTGGGGGTGGTTGAGGATAGGTGCTAGGGAGCGCAGGTAGGTGCATGGGTGCCACTGTGAGATGGGTATGCATCACAAGCAGACACTATAGAGTGTAAACAAGTGCACAGGTACCATGGGAACAAGATGGGGGTATCACAGGCAGGCACTACAGAGAGTATGCAGGTACAAAAGCAGAGCCAGCAGAAGTGACTTCAGATATCCTGCCAGCTTCCACATTGACTTGATTTGCCTGGTGGAAGTTGGCAGAGAATGTCAGAAATTGCAATCGCTCACTGCAACATTATAAGGGCAGCCCAGGCACCTAATGTCTGGATCATGTCATATAATGCAGGAATGCTGAGACTACCCCAAATCTGCGGGCTACTTATAAGTCCCTCTTGTTCAGAATTTACAACTTTGAATGGTCGCTGAATGATGGCATAACTTCAGGACTACCTGCACTTGAACAAGAACAGCTTGTTTAGCTGGCAGAAACCCAAATGAGGGCTTCAGGCTGAATTTGGCCTGGAAACAAAATTAAGTTCCACATTGCCTTGAAATTGCCATGGGACAGCTCATCCCAACACAAGAGTTATACTAATATCAAGAATGGGGAAGAATTTGAATGAGAAATACCAAGATTTGATTCAGAAATTGGATGCCTTAGAATCGCCAAGCTTAAAGGTCTGGTGGGAATGATTCACCTTAAAGATGTTAATTAACAATTTGCAATGAATGTGGTAAAGGTTTTGAAAGAAACAAAGATACTCAGTCTGAAGGCACTCAGTTACAGCGCCTGTATTTCAGAAATAATCAACGTTTTCTAAAATTCATCATAATGCTGGGCATAACTAACATATAGCAGTGTTCATGAAAAAAAAATGATACAGCAGATATTATCACTGCTGCTGTTGTATAAGCTGCAAATTGAAACTCCTTATTGTGAGAATGTCTATTTTTACCCAGCAAAAAACCCCAAATTCCATTATTTTAAGTTTTGTCTGACTTTCTCTTGGAAAATAGGAAGCTTGAATGGAAACAAATACGAAAATGGTTTTTCCAGCTCCTCCTCCACATAAGTTCAGAGGTTTAAGCAATTCAATAAACTTTGGCATTTAAATAAAAATGGATCAAATCTTTTTTTTTTCCTTAGTGCTGGTGTGAAAAAGGGTTTTGATTCAGCATTTGCTGAGAAATTTACTGTTGTGGACTCATCTAAGCTAAAGAAAGAGTGGTATTTTAAAGGTCTTTCCAAATGGTTCACTTTTAAAGGAAAGGAGAAGTTGATTCAGCTTGGATGACGGTTCATTGCCAATCCATCATGAAATTTTTAAAAAAATCTTTCTTGGTTTTTGTTTTAATCTCATTTTTAGATTTTGTCTGTTTTGATTTATTTTGTTCCTATATCTTACTTTCTGATGGGTTTTTGGTTTTTATATCCTCCAATGGAAATCCCAGTCCATATCTATATTTTAAGACATAGACATTTTTGAGGTATCTGCATACCGAATTAGATATCCTACATAGAACATAAAGTTGATTTTGTACAAGAAATACATATTTTTTCCACAAAGGAAAAACTTTGATCTAGGATCTGAGTTGGTCATGTATATATTAGTTGACATTTAAAATCTACTAAAGGTGTAGTGATTATAATTAAAAAGCACTCAACAATTATGGTTGAATAAGTAAGTGACCCAAAAGGATATTTTTATAATACTGGTGACAGTTTTAATCAAAATACTGCATTTATCAATTATTATGGTCCTTCTAAAGATATATTAAATAGATGTTTTGCACATTTCTTTACTTTCTCTGTGGATCAGATAATTGTGGCTGAAAATTTCAATTACGTTCTAGAGTCTTTATTTGATTGGAATACTATTCCACCTAAATTTAATTCATGTACATAGAAAGTATTGCAAATTTAGAAAATTAGTATAGGATTCCTCTGATATAATAACAGAGCTCTACTTCAAACCACAGTTTTACTGTTTTCTCCATTAAAAGCTGAAAAGCATTTTTGAAAGATCTTGGGATAAAAGCAGTGGTGAAATTTTTACTACCGGTTCTGTGGGCGTGGCTTGGTGGGGGAGATATGGTGTGCCTGGTGGGTGTGTCTTGGTGGGTGTGGCAGGGGAAGGATACTGCAAAATCTCAATTCCCACCCCACTCCAGGGGAAGGATACTGCAAAATCCCCATTCCCTCCCCACTCCTGGGGCCAGTCAGAAGTGGTATTTGCCGCTTCTCCAAACTACTCAAAATTTCTGCTATCGGTTCTCCAAATTGCTCAAAATTTCCATTACTGGTTCTCCAGAACCTGTCAGAACCTGCTGGATTTCACCCCTGGATAGAAGTAATATTTTGACTTAATATACACATGATATACTTTCATTTAGCACAATGTCAGTTTGGCTAAATGGCAACTAAATCATTATTTTAAAAATGTCATGGACAGAGTATTAATATTTTAGGTCAGCTTATTGCCAATGAAGTCCTGACAAATCTGAATTATGCAAAGAGGAACTTAGACTGTCAAATGAGAGCATATTCCAATAAAACATATCTTGACTTCACAATTTAGGTCTAGCAAACTGTGTCTGAACTTCAAAATTACTGGGATTTGTTTGATTGCCAAATGTTAGTACTATATAATCAAATAAAACATATCTTGATTTCACAATTTGGACCTAGCAAATTGTGTTTAAACTCCAAGCTATTGGAAGAATTATTCCAAAGGATTTTTAGCCTAATGTATCTTTTGATAAACTCACACATATGTACTCTGGGCAGCTGATACAACGCTATAACGTTGTTTATGAAGTGGTTGTTTATGAATGTAATGGAAAAGCTGATCAATATTACTCAGTAAATTCAAGGATTATTTATGTGTTTAAAAACAGTTTATATAGTATATATTACCCTCCCTCCTTGTAAGATAAACTTTTAAAAGATTTTACAAACTTGAATTTAACATAGCATTTTAGAAGACAAAAAGTCATGATTTTCAAGATGAACTAAATGTTTAAAAGCTCTCTTTGTATTTTAATTGAAACATATTTTGACAACAATGTATATATCAGATTTTTAAAACAAAATAATCAAGCTATATTTTGCTATTGCTCCACTATAGTATATAGTGGAAGTAAATATGAATTTGGTATCTTAAGAAATGGTGATAATAATATTGTCTTATTAGGAAGTATCAAATATCAAATAAACCCTTTTTATTTTACTCCATAAGAGTTGATCAGAGAATATCTGGAAATCTACAGATCACTGTTTGGCTAACACTAATAGTTACAGTTCATTAGTAATTCTGGCAGAAAAAATTATGTAACAGTAAGTAAATGGAGACTAACCCACTCCTCCCCTATTTAAGTATCTTCACTAAAATGTTTCTAAAAACATATATGTCCAGACAAATCTATATAAATTTCTACACATTTAAATTTTAATCCAGATGCTGCTCATAAAACAGTGTGAAGATATATATCCTAAATAATTTCTTGCTCCAGTTACTTGGCCTTCACAAATAAGTCATCTTATTTGTCAATAGAACCTATCCCTGTATTCCGGGTGTTAAGGCTGAACAATTGAGCCTGGAAATATGGTCCTAAATTGTAACAATCATTGAGTCACCATGTGACCATGCCTGATTTCAGAACTCTTTTTGTGGCAGTTGTTAAGTGAATGCCATTGTTGTTAAGCAAATACTGTGGTGGTTAAATGATCACAGTGGTTAGGGTTAGTTGTTTTTTTTTTCCTGGAAACTGGAAGTAAACCAGTTTGGCAAAAATGCTTAAAATTTCAGTCATATGACTGTGGGATACTTCAAATTGCTGCAAATGACTGTTCAAAGTTAGGATGGACCTTCTCTGAGCTTTTATGGCCTACCTGGTAGTTAGGACTGCTGCCCCACTAATGGTTATGTAATCACATTTTGGGTGCTGATTGCGAATCACCCAAAATGTGATTGCATAACTATGGGGGTGGGGAGCTGTCCTAACTTCCAAATAGGCCATAAAAGCTCTGAGGACTATACAAAAGCTTGAATAGTCATTAAGTGACCCGTCATAAGTCAAGGATTACCTGAATTTTTGGGGGCAAGCCATATTTTAACTCGATATAATTGCCAACTGCACGATTATGGGACCATCATTACAGCAGCAATATTAAAGAAAAGCTATAAAATAAAATAATACATTCAAAAAAAGTAACAATATCACTGGGAATTACTGGATATTTAAATTGATTTAATACATGAGCAGCAACTTATCTGACAGAGGAGGGAGCATTCAACAGGACAGCTATTACAACAGAGAAGCCTCAATTTTGCAAAGTCATGAGGCAGGTAACTGCAAACTACAGAAAGGCGTCTCCAATGATTATAAATGCTTGGGAGCTGTTAGGCTTGGAGACATTTTTCTAAAATTTATTACAATCACAGGCAACATCGAAAAGGAATGTAATTATTTCTTTCCTTGTCATAATCCATTAAAACAAATCATTCCTGAAAGCTGAAGCTCAGGACTATAGCAATTGAAGAAATAATTAATTCCTCCACAATCACTGTGTTCCTCATAATTATTTTGCACTCAATAGCTCATCTGCTTTGGCTTTTGATCATTGGTCTGGTGGGCCTCCTGATATAAATTTAGGAAATTGGCTGTCTATTTGTCCAATCAGCCTGGTGCTAGACTAATTCATTTGACAAGTCTCAGGCCAACACACTTTTCAGCCTAGTGATATGGGAGCCTTTTGATTTGACAAGTCTGAGATATTCAAGAATGCAAATTATTTTCTCTTCCATTTTGTGGTCACCTCATGCACAGAGATATAGGAAAATTACTGTTAAGATAAATATGCTTGCTCCATCTCTGCTTCAAAATTGATGGAATGGCCCAATTATTCAGAAAGCATCTCCTAGTTCCAATGCAAGATCAAAGCAAGCAATTCACACAGCAATGCAAGCTACTGTCTTTTCTGAGGTCTGGGTCATAGGTACCTTTATTTATTTTTGCTAATTTAAAAATGCAGGCGAACAGTACATTTGCAGCAGTGGTGAAATTCAATTTTTTTTACTACCAGTTCTGTGGGCGTGGCTTGGTGAGCATGGCAGGGGAAGGATACTGCAAAATCTCCATTCCCACCCCACTCCAGGGGGAAGGATACTCTGGGTGGTACCTGCCGGTTCTCCGAACTACTCGAAAGTTCTGCTATTGGTTCTCCAGAACCTGCTGGATTTCACCCCTGGTTTGCGTCGTACTGAAGCCAACTTTGGGCTTGGGTGATCTTAATTCAGTCTTCTTACAGAAATGTTGGTCCAATATATCTGGAAGGTACAAGATTGGGGAGGGTGTAAATAGACTGGGGTCTGGTCAAACAAAGCTGTTACGATCTACTTTTTATTTGCTACTCTATCTTGCTTCCAGAAATTTACTCACATTATTTATTGGAATAGGTAGGAAACAGAACTACTTACCAACTTGAATCATTGTATCACCAAAAGACCTGTACTATGTCCATCCTACCAGATCTAGTGGGATGTGCAGAAAACACTTGGAGACTATCAGCCCTTCAAAGTAAACCATAACATCAGAGTTATGAATGCTAATGCTACTTTATTAAAATGTTATAGTAGCAGATTCTTTCAAGCTTTTTTTAAAATACAAATTTTATTAATTTTTTTCTTTTATTATACATATTTTATGAACAGAGTGTTGACTGGGTCACCTCTTATACACTTTATACATAATCATAATCATAGTTAATAATCATTTTTTTCTTTTAACTGTTTCTTTTTTAGGGGGAATTTGCTTCCTTTCCTCTCTACTCTTTGTGCATTCCCAAAAATTTCTATAATATTATCTATCTGATTTTTATTTTTTAATATTTTCTCTTCAACATAGTTAACTTCTTGCTTCTTGTTTAAAATTCCCTCTTCAAACTCCTTTTCACTTTCTTTTTCTATATCTTTCAGTAAATTTTCTGGGGTTTTTTGCCTAATAAAAATTCACGCATACTTTTAAACATCAAAATTAACTCTTCATATATCTGCAACTCCATTTTGTAGCAATTTAAAAGATTATTAAAACCTCCCAATTGTATTTCTTTGTAATTAGCCAAAATTTAAAGTCTATTTAATTTTCTTATATCTCTTTTTTCTTCTTTTTCTTCTTCAATTATTCCTTTGTTCTTCAAGTTTAAAAAGTTCTCCTCAATTATTGTCAAAATTCAGCAACAGTCAAATCCAATTAAAAAGCTATCTTCCATGAGAGAAGGAAAATGAAACAAAATATCAGATGCAAAACACAGTCACTCCTTAATTGTTCTAACTGTCCAAATTATCTTCTTCTATATGACCAAGGTCAGGGCTTCCAGCTGCTATTTCTTCTGTTTTGTCTATTTAAGTACTTTTTCTTCCCTTCCGCAGATGGCACTCTCCATTTCTATTCCATTACAAAGTAGTTTGTTAAGTCCAATTAATTATAAAATATCCAGAATTTTTAAAAATCGTCATATAAGTTGCTGTTTTCTTCCGAAAATCACCTTTTTCCCTTTTTGAAATATTTTGCTTTTCCCAATTTTCCAGATCTAAAACTTCTTCTTAGACTTTTTATATTACAGTCCCCACTTTTTCTTTTTTGTGTGCGTTCCCCCCCCCCCCCCCCCACCAAATGCCAGATAGCCACTAGTCCAAGCTCAGGAATTTCTGTTAAGACTCCAATTTCAATTTTTTCCTTGTATAAATTGGCAATTATCCCAGCCAATTCTAGCACTTCATCCAAATGCCACTCCGGCTCAATTCTTAAGTCCGGTTGTCTTCAAGGTGGCCCCCATTAGATGGCAGTGCCCCCTCTGCCACTTCGGGAGAGCTGTTTCTTTTCCAACGAGGAAATTGCGAATTCCTTGTGGTCCACGAAACACCTCTGCTTTTTCCACCATCCCTGCAAGACAGCTATGGCTCAAAAACTCCCTGTCAGCAGTTTGTCCAGCTGAATTTTGCGTGACTCATCAGAGCCCTCTATTTTCCAGTCCGTTCCCACTGCGACGTCAACTGGAAGTCAAAGATTCTTTCAAGCTTGAATGTGCTTTTCTGCTCTGCTTCCCTTTATCTTCCTGAGAAATAGGAAGGGTCATGTCTGAGATATTTATTCAAATTACATTTCTGCCCCTGACTCAGATTACTTTATTTGACTTTTGCCTTGTTTGCATATCTTCCTTTTGTGCCTTAAAGTTATTCCTTTAAAGACATAATATCCTGCTGTCAAAACCTTGAGTTGAACCTGGCAACCTACCGGAAGCCTGAGTGCCTTGTGTAGCAATGGTGTCATGTAATGGCCATACTGTACACACAAAACAGCTTGTGCTGCCACATTGTGGACCAGCTTCAGTGTTGGAATGCTTTTCCAGTGCAGCCCTACATAAAGTACAATGCAATAGTTCAACTAGGAAGTTACTAAGGCCTGAATGACCATGAATACAGCTTCTTGATCCAGGAAGAGTTGCAATGAACTCATAAAACAGATTTATGCAAAGGTTGTCTTTGCTATGGCTGCTACCTGCTCTTCAAGCACAAGCTAGGAGTCCAGAAGGAACCCAGTTTGCACACTGACTCATTTTGGATGATTGGTACTTTAGAACTGACAATGGAAATTTTCAAGACTTAAGAAAGGCCTAAAACTGAAGGTGCTCAGTTTTACTAGGATTGAGTCAGAGATTGTTTCTCTTCATCTAGATTTTCATAGTCTCCAGGCACTGGGCAAGAACTAAAAAACATCATTCGCTTTGTTTTAGCTTCTAAACAAAAAATTACCCACGAATGATGGAAAATAGCATTCTGAGAAGAATTCTAAAATACTTTTTGTCTGAATTTAACCATCTAATTTAATATTTTTAAAAGCTTTTAAAAAGGAAAGCAATATTGAGTAGTTATCAGGGCAACTTATCCATCCTAATCCATTTTTAAATACTATTACTGTAAAAGAAGTTGGCAACAGCAATTTTCCATTGCCTTATCTTTAAGTGGCACAGAAATCTATTCTTCCAATGAGAATATTACTTTCTGATTCCTTTCACCATTTCCTAAGAATTTGCTGGCTTGTTTTGTCTTTTTCCCAGGCAAGTAAAAGGTTATGATTGCATGTGATGCCTCTACAGTTTGTAGATTTTTGGAGGGAGGGAGGGAGGGAAGGAGAGGAAATCGAAGTGTTTCTCTGATGACCAGATTTTTCTGGGCAGTAGAAATATAAAGAAGACCAAACTAATGAGAACAGGTACAAAAACCAGCCTTAGAACTGGCAATAAAGATATCAAAATAACTTCTATCTTTTAGAATTAGCAGTAAGGTGCCTACACTCAGTTATAGAAGCAGAAGATGCACTGTTGCAAAACCTGAAGGATCAGTTTAGGGACAGATGGATAAAATCCACCTATGTAGCTACATCAAGAGCTGACATCAATTTGACAGCACATAATCATAATAAGTTATTCTATAAGTTGTTCGTGTTCTGAAAAGTGCTGCCCAAACACCACAATTCCTCACAATTGCCACTGCAAGCTTTGTGCCATCATTTGTTCAGCCCCTATGGTAATCATGCCTTTCACACTAAAAGAGCATTTGTGTATATATTTATATATTTAACCACCTGCCCCCTCTAATTCATCCCACGCTTTGACTGATTATTGACTTCAGCAACAAGATAGGATTTCTGTTTGTACAATTGGAATGAGATTGCTTTTTTTTTAGTAAGCAAAGAAAAAAAAATAGATATTATTTTCCAAGGGCCAATTTAGATATTCACTCTTTGTTGTTTGTGAATATATTAATGTAGCAATTTTAATACATCCATTCATCATTTTACCTCTCAATCTAAGTCCCAAAGCAATAATATATTGTCCCCACAAATGCAGATTTTAGCACAATATCTGAAATCAGTCATGCATGTTAAGATCCAAATTATTAACAAGCTTACATATTTGGTACAATGTCTTCCCCAAGAATTTCCTCTAAAAAAGCTAGTATTACACCATCTCAAATTGCCACCCAAACTATAATATAAGCTACAAATATACAATTGTGTTGTTAATAGTTTTACTTGGTAGACTGATAGGCAAGACTACAATTACAGAAATAAATCTTTATGTGAATGTTCAAGATTTATTGATTCAACAAATAATTGATAATTGAGTTTTAAAAAGCTTTTCTTATATATTGTTGTATCATTGCAAATAGGCACTGAGGTGAATGATTTATGATAGGCAACTAAAACAATCAAGTATGCTTTTAATTGAGGAAGTCAACTCTATAAAATCTGGACTGGAGATGGCCTTTGAAAATATTTTGCTATTTATTTATTTCATTAATTTATAAGGGTTCATGATATAGGGTCACATGACAGAATCAGTTTATATTTCAGGCACTTAATAACTGTGAACAGTGTTCATATATACAAATATGCCTCCGAATGGAACACTTTGTGGAAGCACAAATTAATTAAACTATGTCTAAAAAGAATATAGATAGATCGAATTGCTATCCAAATGTAGCTATGAATATTGCAGATTTGATTTCTGTCTCCCATTCAAATGACCAAATTTTGAAGAATATTGAAGCTCATGTATGAATGTTGAAAGTTTCAAATGAATATTGTAAATGGCAGGAAAAGAGTGACCATTTCTCATTTTGGGAAATAATAGAATATTAAGGCTATAGGATCCAGGCTGCAAAAACCGGGATGGTGGGCACAGAAATCATATTTTGCTACTACCTAGTGATCTTCTTGATTTCTACAGCTAAAACTGGTGGCCTTAAGATATATTATAACTATCAAGGTCATTAACTGTCAAGGTCGGTAACTGCCTTTAGATGGGTATCTGAGTTTTTGGAAATTCATAGAACTTGTTAGGGTTTGCCAATTTTCATAAAAGAAAATTGTCTTTCATCAAAATTTAGGCATCCACTAGAACACAGTCAGTGATATTGGTGACAATTATGAAGTGATAGCTTTTTGCTAAAATATCAATATGAGACTCTCAGAAAGCAATTGAAAGGGAGAACAAGCTAACAGTTTGTCTGTTAACAGGTAAAATTCGTAATTATAATTATAATCTTTCTTTTTGAAGAGTAATCTTTATCATTAATTTCTGCTTTTAAACTTTTAAAGCTTAATTTGTTTTGATTGAATTTTTAATGCTGATTGGCGAGGATGATACAATTAAAGGCACTGAGAGCATATAATTATATTCTTTATAATTATGTCATAATTGTTTTACTATGTTAAATGATCTAACTAATCGATTTGTTTTCCTGTTACATCCAACTCTGTTGTAGGAAGTAGCATTCATCAGTCTTTCCTGATGAAGTGCTCTCCTGATGTGTTGGAGGATAAATCCCATCATCCCTAGCCAGGAAATGGATGTTTTGAGCAATATTTGCAAGCATTTCAAATAGAATTTCAACTGATATTCATGGACAAATGAAATATTAATACATTTTATTTCCATCCTTCCTGGACAAAGGAATAGTGCTAATGCATGGTTTTCTTATATAGATACAATGTTCAGTCAAACTAATGGACACCTTGAAATGCTAATGTGCTGGATAGTATTATATCAAGCACACTTGACAATTGCTTGGGGGGAGGATGATAAACATAATTTCTACTATGATGAACAGGTAATTAAAACAATAGGTCCTTTGTACACAATAGAAATATTAGAACAACACGTTGTATATATAGGCTGCATTTATATCATTTTTTGGGGAGGGGGGTTAAATTGCATTAGCTATCATAACAATAGTATCTGTAGGTTGGACTGCTTTAACTGAATTTCTGTTTTTTTCCCCAAAATCAAATGGGTTACAAAAGAGGATGAAATGCATTTTATGTATTTATAAGTGTTCAACGTGAGCTGAACAACTTACCCCATACAAAGCAGAACTAGGCCATTCATACTGTTTCCATGTCTTGATTAAGCAGGATTTATATCATCTGTGATTATATAGCATTTCATAAATAAAAAACTCAGACTTACTCAGAAGTAAATTTCACTAGATTAGACCTATGTTTCTCCACCTTGGCACATTTAAAATATGTGGACATTTTAACCATTTTAAAATTGTCAAGACTGAGAAACCCTGGGTTGCACCTTACCTTTGTAACCTCTTTAGGATTACAGATTAATTAAATTAAAGAATACTCATTCTACAACAGAAGGAATAACCAGTCTTTTGTGATCTCATATGTTCTGAGGTGATAACTAATTTCTGCCTTTTCTTGCAGTGTCTTATTCTGATTTCTGGATTGATTGACTTCTTGGAAGCAAATTAAGAAATAATAATATTAAAAAAAAATTAATGTCCCTGGGGGATGAAAAGGCTTCAAAAATCTTGAAAAATCATACCTGCTTTTGTTTGCAAAATGTGAAGTTATTACAAGTTTATGCACTGGGAAGACTGACTGATGGAGGACTTACAATTTAGCTAAACTCAATAAGCCACCAACTGAGGACATCCCAGTGGGTGAGCCATGGATTTTGTATTTCAAGTATCAAGTGTTAGCCAAAAACAGTGTTTTTAAAAGTAGGAAAGGAACACATGAATAGGGTAAGGCTACCTACCGATCTCTCTTACTTATCCTTGACCACTTACATGGGATTTCATGAAACCACAAGAGCATTCAAGGAGAAACAAGTGCTTACAACAGCAACCCTGCCTCATAAAGTACGCAAGTGCTGGCTCAGAGGCTTTGTGCTGCCTTTAAATAGATCCACCCTAGTACTTAATAGGAACCTTTAAACGACTTGTACTTTATAACCAAAGTGCACCACAAATATTTTCCCTTAACAGGTTTACTCCTGTAACCTTTCAAGACAGTTTCCACATTGTTCCTATGCAATACCTGTCTTTTTCTCAAATGCAATATTAAGAATATTAAAGAGCTGATAACCAAGGAAGGTGTAAAGTGGAGAGGAAGGGTTGTACATACTTCATCATCACAAATCATGGAGTCAAACACACACAGGTACAGACACACAAACACAAGTGTGGAAAGATCCAAGATTTATCTTAATCTTTTGGTCCTTTGAAAAAAAATACATCCTAGGGAAGGGGGTTATGTGTCTAATGTCACACTCTGGAAAAGAGTGGTTTAGTCTGTGAAGTTCTGACAATATATATATGAAGAAACTTAGGTATTCGCTAAGAATTGTGAAACATGTGCAAACAATTCACATTAAATAGTGATTATTCTATGAAGAATAATGTGTGATGGTAAAATGAACTAAACACAGCAACAATATATGTTCTCAGAAAGGACAGTCTATATCTGTGATGGCGAACCTATGGCACGTGTGCCACAGGTGGTACGTGGAGCCATATTGGTGGGCGCGTAAGCATTGCCCTAGCTCAGCTCCAGCGCGCATGCACACACCACCCAGCTGATTTTTGGGCCTTCCAGGCCCACCAGAAGTTGGGAAATAGGCTGTTTCCAGCCTCTGGAGGGCCTCCGGGGGACGGAAGGACTGTTTTTTGCTCTCCCCAGGCTCCAGAGGCTTTCTAGGTCCCACAGGAACCTAGAAAACAGTCAGAAAACAGACTGTTTCAGGCCTCCAGAGGGCATCCAGAGGGGTGGGGAAGGCCGTTTTTGCCCTCCCTAGACTCCAAGAAAGCCTCTGGAGCCTGGTGAGGGCGAAAAATAGGCCCAACGGGCCCACCATGCCATCACGTGCCAAAAGCGGGGGGAGCTCAGTGGGGTCATGTGGGCATGCACAGGGGGGCAGGGCGTATTGAATTATGGGTGTGGGCACACATGTATGTGACCCCCCCACCCTCCACTTTTGGCATGCAACAGCAAAAAGGTTAGCCATCACTGGTCTATATCATCAGTATAAATATTTATAAAAAATGAATTACATTACTTATTTCTGCTAAAGTTGAGAGTTTGCTTTGATAATGTGATTGATAACCAATAATTTTAGACAGTGGTGGGATTCAAATAATTTAACAACTGGTTCTCTGCCCTAATGACTGGCTGGGTGGGCATGGGCATGGTGGGCGTGGCCAGGGAGTGTGACAGGCAGCACTTGGCCTTCTATACCCTCCTGGGAGTAAAAATGGGCTCCGGTGGTACTGCCCCCTCTGCACCCCGTTTTGGGCCTAGTAAGCCTCCCTGCATTTACCTGGGAGCCAAAACTGGGTGCATGGCAGGGGTGGGTTCTACTTACCTTTACTACTGGTTCGCAATGGGATCTTGGTCAATAACTCTTCTCCAGAGTTTTTGAAAGTTGTAGCCCAGCGCTTTCTGGACATATCTTAGTAAGAGGTGTTCTTACTACCGAGCAAGGAGCTAAAACATTTCTTTGAATTTTAGAATATGATTCCCAGCTGCAAAAACTAACTAAAATAAATATGGAATGCATGTTTTACAATATGATGAACTTACAACTGTATACCTTTAAAACACTATTCTTTAAGGAAACAAAGCAAAGCTAAACAAAACAAACAATAAGCACAACAATTAAAAACAGACCCTTCTTGGGGGTTTTTTCTTCAACAATGCAAATTATTATGGAATTGGCATTGAGGACATTTATGGAGGAAGACATAAGACTCAAGCTGCAGATGTCCTTAAAAATGGTTCAAGAGCTGTACTTCTTCAAAATACAAAACATAAGATTTTGAAAAGGAGTTTGTTGAGCTTTACAGACTCAATAAAATTCAGCCATGGGAGGTAACAAGGAGGTATGTGTGTGGGTGGGGTGGGGGTGGGGTGGGGAGATATAACTCTAGTATTGCTTTTCTTCAAGTCTATTTTTTTCAAACCCTATATGAAGCCAACCTAAGTCCGCACATCAAAAGTTTGGTCTCTGATTGGTTGTAACTTTAACTTGTATAGCTCTTTTATCAAGGGTTATGTCTAGTACCCATATTGCATATTGCTCTTCTTTGAATTTTTTCCAAAGTCTCAACATCCTTTTTGTAGTATGGTGTCCAAAATTAGTTGCAGTATTCCAGGCGTGGCCTTACTAGGCTTTTATAAAGCGGTACTAATACTTCATGTGATCTTGATTCTATGCCTCTGTTTATACAATCCAAGATTGTATTAGCTTGGTTTGGTTGCTGCTGCACACCATTGGCTCATATTCAAGTGATCATTCACTAGGACTCCAAGGTCCCTCTCACAGTTACTGTTTTTGATTTAAAATATAAAACACTATCAGAAGCTGTTTTAAGAAACACTAAAACATTTTAATTAATATATTAAAACTTGATTAGTTTATACATTTTGACAGGCTTAGTTTTCAATATCAATTGCAACATTATTAAGTTTATTATTTTATTACTTTACTATAGAATTGTTATTGATTTGCTTTAAATTACAGTGAAGAGTGCTTTGATTTAAATTTTATATTGATATGTAAATTCATGATATCCTTCACTATTTGCTTTATTTCCCAATTTATTCTTTTGCCTTTTACAGATTTCTAGGTGGGAAAAGGTTTTTGCCTGGTGTTCCAGGGACAAGAAAGAGTTATTCTGTTATTCTGTTATTCTGTTATTCTATGAGGAATTAGCTAAAAAAGCAAAATAATCTGGTAGAAGGAAAAGAAGCTTTTAGAGACTTATAATGAATGCTGAAATTCATTACAAGCCTCTAAAAGCTAGAGATGCTGAAATAAGGGGAAAAAATAACCATTTTTACAGGAAAGAGTGTGTAATTTTTTTCTCTTTTTTTGTAGTATCCAAGGGTAGGACAAGAAACAGTAGCTGGAACCTTTAAAGCGAGAGATTCAAATCTGAATTTCCTGACTGAGAGAGAGATTAAGCCAGTTGTGGATGGAACAGTTTGCCCCCTAGATTTGTGAATTTGTAGCAAGTTAGTTAAGGGGGCCCTTATATATCCTCCAGGGAGATTTCACCTATCTGGATAGGGCCGTTGAATAAGCCAGAGTTGGGATGTAAATATTCCAATTCCTAAATCCTTTACCTTAGTTTGTTAAATGTGGCCTCTTTGATGAACCTGTGAAGTTGTTTTAATCTTATTCATTAGGGAGGTAACTCATCAATATCCTTAAAACACAGTATCTTATATTAGGGACACTATTCTATTGGATATGTGGTCAAAGCAAAAAGCATCACTTTTCTTAGTGCTGATACATTCGTTCAGTTTACAAATTAATTAGTTTTTTTTTAATTTATTGCACTGCACCATTGGTTCATATTTAGCTAATGGTTTGTGAAAAGGCCTACAATTTCTGGTCAGTAAACTGTGTTCAAACCACATTGTTTCTTCATCTAGCTTGCCAGTGGGGTGGGAAGGATGGAGGAAGTAATAGGCTCAACAGTTTACCAAAGCATAATTTGTGCTCAATTCTAGGAACGGTCCATGAGTGGTGATTGTGGTGGTGGTAGATATCATTTAGTATGCTTCATTTATACACTGGACCTGGGAATTAAAGGTAGCTTGCCTGATTGATGTCTTCTTCTGTAACTATCTCCCTTTTTCTCAGAGAGAGAATGTGGTGTGTGTGTGAGAGGGGGGGGAGAGAGAGAGGGAGAGAGAAGGCAGACTGTGTGCAAATATCATATAGCAGTGATGGCTAACTTTTTTGCCGTCGCGTGCCAAAAGCGGGGGGAGCGCGGCGAGGTCGCCCATGTGTGTGACCATACCCATAATTCAATGCGCACCACCCTTGTGCATGTGTCCCACCCCCCTTAGCACATGATGGCATAGTGGGCCCGGTAGGCCCATTTTTCACCCTCCCCAGGCTCCAGAGGCTTTCTAGGAGCCTGGGGAGGGCAAAAACAGCCTTCCCCATCCCACTGGAGGCCCTCCGGAGGCCGGAAACAGCCCATTTCCCAACTTCTGGTAGAACCGAAAGGCCCAAAAATCAGCTGGCTGGCGCACACATGTGCGCTGGAGCTGAGCTACAGCAGCACTCACGTGCCAACTAATATGGCTCCATGTGCTACCTATGGCACCCATGCCATAGGTTCGCCATCACAGTCATATAGGCTTTTAAAAGTGAATACTCAAATTAGATCTCCATTAAAAATTGATTTATGTTCAGAAATCAGGAACCACCGATGTATTTAAGCAGTTAAATGTCCAATGAAAGAAGCTGCCTTAAAAAGCAACCTGTTTTGGACAAATTGAAATTCCAAACAATCTGCATAGACTATAGGTAAGATTTCTAGTCTAGAAATCAAACCAGTCTAAAAATGGTAAGAGTCTATTTCAGATGTTATTAATATCTAACGATGATCGGTAAACAAACTTTGTTCAAAAGGGATGGCAGCTGGCACACTAAGAGAAACTGGCAAAAGCTGCTCTGAGGCTTTCATGGCTTCTAATAGCAAAATGGAATCTAGAAACCTTCTCAAATCACAAGCAAGATCCCTTGAGAGATGCAACATGTCAGAAAGACTAAGTCAAAGGTCTTCCTAGTTAGAGGAACTGATTTATTGCTGTTTTGAGGTAAAAGTCATAGTATGTCTGCTAAGTACATTTTCATAGCACATTTTATCTACTTTATTATCTTGATATCTATGGATGTCCGGGTCATGGTTGTCCCAGATATGCTTTTTTCAAGAGGCAACTGGACTTTCTGTTTTTTTCTTTGAAGATGCTTCGCTTCTCATCCAAGAAGCTTCTTCAGCTCTGACTGAATGGTGGGGAACGGAAGGATTTATACTCCTTGCAGACAGCTGGTCATTTGCATTCTTTTAGCGAATCATTAAGGTCACCTGGAGCTTTATCTGTGTCATCAGAGTCACCTGAGTGGTGCAAATTGGTGTGGAGCCTTCTTGGATCTGTTGAAAGGACTATGCCGTAGACTGGAGATAGATGGTGTGTATCCCTCCCTCCCTGTTGAGAGAGGGCTGTTCAATTTTGACAGAAATGGCTTCTTTAACCCCTCTTTCAAAGCAGCCTTTTATAGCCTTGACTTCATTTTATTATATTACTTTGCAACTGAAATATCCATAATGGTGTCAATTCAGCTTTTAAATGTGGAGCAGTAACATGGAAATATAATCATAGCTTCCTTGACATGTATGCAGCATAAATGGAGTAAAATATATCCAAGAATAGTTCTCTCCTTGGAATGTGTATTAACATTTCCTATATTTAGTGATTTTTTTAAAAAAAAGATGTCTTTAAATGTTATTGATCTTGAAACTTTTTCTAGATTGCATCTACTATGGAAGTGTTGAAAATTTATAGCAGAAATTGCTCCATAAAGTCACACTCTCTGTTTAAGGCTCTCTCTCACTTTAGCAAACTTTTTTAATCCAGTTGAGTTGCACAAGTAAAAAAAAATAAAAGTCTGCCAATTCAGAGTGGCACTTTTAAGAAGAAAATTCCTTTTTATGTTCCATCAAGCTAAATAAATGGCCAGTGATCTTCTCCAAAAGGTTTGCTAATTATAATGACTGTTGAACAATAGATACCCCCCCCCCAAATATAACAAATAAAGGCCTTTAAATATCTGGGAATAATGTTTTAATAGATTCCATGATAAGGAGATATAAAGAAAAGTTGCTTTTGAACAGACTCATTAGATCATCTTGATTTTTATAATATAAATAATATAAGATTTTTATAATTTTAAACCTTTTATAATATAAAAGAAAGTCAATCTTTTACTATATATAATGTTTATATAGTTTCTTTTTTATTATTATTAATGTTTATATAGTTTCATTGCAAAAAAGAAAAGGGAATCTTGAAAAGCTCAATTTATTTAGCCGTCACCACCCTCACCAAAAGCATTTATGGCTGTACATGATTCTGACCAGCAGATGGCACACTTGCATAATTGACTTGGTTACTAGAGGCTTTCCAGGAAGGAGCTGCTTATTATTACAAACTTCAATGTCTCCCAACTTGTTCTAATAAAGGTGAAGGGCTGTGTACAAGGACATGTACTCCTGTTAATAATTGGTCAGATTTAATGAAAGACAGAGAGTGTGCTTGGAGAGAAACCTTGTCAATATATCAGAAATACTGTCCATCTCTCTCTGGGATAATTTTACTGTGCAATATTCTCTATATTTTTTATTTTTATTTATTTTTTAAACTTTTATACTGCCCTTCTCCCGAGGGACTCAGGGCGGTGCACAGCCAATAATAAAAAACATTGATACAAAAGTTAAAATAAATTTAAAACTGATTCAATGTTTCGGCCAAATATTAAAAACCCCAGACTAAAAAACCCATTAAAATTCATCAAACCGTCAGACCCGCTTGCTGAAATAATAGGGTCTTCAGGGCCCAGCGAAAGGCATGAAGGTCAGGGATACTACGTATTTCCAGGAGCAATTCGTTCCAAAGGGCAGGGGCCCCCATAGAGAAGGCTCTCCCCCTGGAGGTCACCAGTCGACATAATTTGACCGATGGCACCCTAAGGAGGTCCTCTCTGTGGGAGCGTACTGGCCGATGGGAGGCTATCAGTGGCAGCAGGCGGTCTTGCAAATATCCAGGTCCTAAGCCATGGAGTGCTTTAAAGGTGGTAACCAGCACCTTGAATCGCACCCAGAAGACCACCGGAAGCCAGTAATGCTCGTGCAGGAGAGGTGTTATGTGGGTGCGACAGCCACATTCTGGACCAGTTGGAGCCTCCGAGTGCTCTTCAAGGGGAGCCCCATGTAGAGAGCATTACAGTAGTCCAGACGGGAAGTGACGAGGGCGTGAGTGACCATGTGCAGGGTGTCCGGTCCAGAAAGGGATGCAACTGGTGGACCAGGCAAACCTCATAAAAGGGCCCCCTGGCCACAGCCGTCATATGGTCTTCTAAAGACAGCCGTGTAACCAGGAGGACACTCAAGTTGCGAGCCCTCTCTGAGGGGGCCAGAATCTCACCCCCAATAGCCAGCGATGGAGCCAGCTAGCTATACCGGGGTGCCGGGAACCATAGCCAATCAGTCTTGGTGGCATTGAGTCTGAGCCTGTTTCTCCCCATCCAGATCTGCATGGCCTCCAGGCAATGGAACATCACATCAAGGGTACCATTGGGGTGGTCCGGGGTGGAAATGTACAGCTGCGTATCATCAGCCTACTGGTGACACTTCACCCCAAAACCAAGGATGATCTCACCCAGTGGCTTGACATAAATATTGAACAGGAGGGGCAAGAGGACTGACCCTTGCGGCACCCCACAAATAAGGCACCTCGAGGTCGACCTCTGCCCGCCCGCCAATGCAGACTGCGTACGGTTGGAGAGGAAGGAGGAGAACCACCACATCACAATGCCCCTGTTGTGGCCCCGTCCTCTGAGCCTATCCCTTTGGAGGAAGGCAGCTCTGAGCAGGAGGAAGAGGAGCCAGCCAGATCTCCCAGCCCTCCCCCTCTGGCACCGGCTCAGGTGCCAGCTGAAAGAGAGCCAAGTAGTGGGGAAACAGGTGTCTCAGATGAGAGTGAGGGAGAGACGTCATTCCTGGACGCACGCCAAAGAAGGCGAGAGAAAAGGGTACTGCAGCTGCGGCGTATGAGGAAATCCTGAGTCATTGGATTGGAGTCACAGGATCAATGACTCACTGGACCACACCCAGAAGCATATCTATATAAGACAGTACGGTGGGTCACGAAGTTCATGACAAACAAAGCTAAACAAACGGAGCAACCTCGTAGTCTTGGAAGCTGGATGAACAGCAAAGCTACGTAGGTGATTTTCTTGTTTGTGTAAACCAATAAAGTCCTTGGCAGACGGTGTGCATATCGCTGCCAAGGTTGAGATAAGAACTGCGGAGTGTGCCAAGTGATTCTTAACCCTCGGCTGGCTGTGTTTTTGTGGGTCTCTGAAGGGGGGGGACAGATCAGCCCCCCACTTCTAACCCCTCCAGCCGCCGCAGCATGATACCATGGTCGATGGTATCAAAAGCTGCTGAGAGATCTGAAAGGACCAGGACAGAGGAACATCCCCTGTCCCGAGCCCTCCAGAGATCATCAACCAATGCAACCAAGGCTGTTTCTGTGCTGTATCCTGTCCTGAAGCTCAACTGGTACAGATCTAGCTAGACAGCTTCATCCAGGTATCAGGGAAGTTGTCATGCCACCACATTCTCAACAACCTTTGCCACAAAGCAGAGTATATATCTGCTCAACTATGAGAAAATAGTAGGCAGGGTTGAAATTCAAAATTTTTCCCTACCGGTTCTGTGGGTGTGGTTTGGTGGACGTGGCAGGGGAAGGACATTGCAAAATCTCCATTCCCACCCCACTCTGAGGCCAGCCAGAGGTGGTATTTGCCGTCTCTCCGAACTACTCAAAATTTCCGCTACCAGTTCTCCAGAATCTGTTGGATTTCACCCCTGGGAGTAGGTCAGTACTGTTTGTAATCAGTATTTCTTCGAAGGTTTTTAAAAAAGGGGTGACAGGTTTGATCACACTTTGTGGACAACTCTTTTATCTAACAATTATACAAGTAACAATAAAGGAGAATATTTGTAGGTAAGAGTTGAAATGAGGAGTCCTTGATGTTCTCTGAGCTTGGTTGTTTTCTTGCAAATCCCCATCCATCTGCACTCCATATTGTTCACCTGCAGCACCCAGTCCTCCCGCAGCATTGCTGGCCCTCTTGTAGCTTCCGCCAACCTGTCCAAAGCCTCTGCTGGCCTTTGCCACAACCTGTCCATACTGCTTAGTGCTTGCCCAAAGCATCCTCCCAACCCCCATGGCATCCATGAATCCCTCTATGCTCCTTACATGGAGCTCTTCCCACTGCATTCTGACCCATGTGTTCTGGGGTTATATTGGCAAATGGGTTGGCCAAGATTGCCATCTCTAAGCAATGCAGTCACATGACCACGCTGCTTAGTGATAGCAGTCTCAATTGCTGTTGTAACCCAAGGGTGAGAGAGAGGGAGGGAGGGAAGAAGATGTATATATCCCCAGATGAAATACACAGAAATCAAATTCAATCAAATAACTATTTTAGTGGTACAGTTATAACTGCAAAGATGTGGCTTTGACTGACTATGGAACAGATTGCAAACTGTCCAGGTGCAGGTTCCATATAAATTAAGCGGAAGAAGCAAGCCGACCAGTTTTCATGATATGATCATATGCCCAGTATTTTCAAGGAGAACATCAGGAATTGCTTTGAGGTATTGAACTACATTAATCAGGAGCCACAAGAACTTTGGGATGAAATCATAGATGTTATTAAGGATGAATATGAAAAGAAACTATTGAAAACCAAGGAACATAAAAAAGAAAACAAATTAAATGTCACAAATGATGGAAGTTGCCCCCCCCCAAAAGAAATCTAAAACTAAGAAAGACAATAATCTCTGAAAGGACCTTAACACAGAATTTTAGAGAGCTACTACTAAAAAGCAATATTGCAACGATACTTGTAAATACATTGAAGAGGGAAACAAACATAGAAAAATAAGGAAATCTTCCAAAAGATCTCCAAACTCAAAGAAGTTCCCACCTTCAACTAATAAGCTAAAAGACACCAATGAACAGATAGTTGTTATCAAAAACAAAGATGGAAACGGTATCTTGAAATTCTATACAACAGAGATGTAAACATCCGAAACACCTACTTTTAAGAACTTCTAGTAGTAGATGATTAAGTTAGGTCAAATATCCTACCAAATTGGAAGGCTACAGAAATTGATAGAATATCTTCAGAAATATGGCAGGCAATAGAATGGAGTATGGCCATTTCATGCAAATCTGAAAAACTATACAGTGGCTAAAAGATTGGAACAGGTTGGAAGAAGTCAATCTATATATGAATACCAAAGAAAGACTTAACAGACCATGCAAACCACTGCACAATAACCTTAATTTCACATGCTAGCAAAATGATGCTTAGGATCATCCAACACTGATAAAAGCCCTACAAGAAAAGGGAGATGCCAGATGTTCAGCCTGGCTTTTAAAAAGGCAAAGGAACACAAGGCATTATTACTGATAGATACTGGAAAATTGAGAAAGCCAGGCAAGGAAACCGGAGAGCAAGAGCAAGGTGAAACAGATTGGCTCCAGGTCAGCCAACGAGTGAGACAAGGCCAAACACCCCCACACAGAAAAAGACACGGGAAAGCTGGATTGAAAGAAGCTGAGTGAGATTTTAAATTGGAGTGCTGTGCTGACAAGATTATCCTGATAGCTTAAAATGCAGATGATCTGCAAGCTTTAAAAATGAGAGTCAAGCAACACAATGTAAATGAGATTAAGATTAAATATAAAGACCGTACTAATGACAACATGTACAGCAGCCAGACTTAGACTTAACAGTGAAGATACCAAAATGATGGATAACTTCTGCCTGTTAGATCAACCATTAACAGTAAAGGAACCAGAAGTCAAGAAAAATGACATAGACCAGGGGTCCCCAACCCCCGATCCATGGACCAGTACTGGGCCGTGGCATGCCAGAAACCGCGAAGCGAAGATGTAGGCAGTATGCAAAACCACGTCCATTCCGGTCCGTGTTAAAACCTCTCTCCACAGAACCGGTCCCTGGTGCCCAAAGGGTGGGAGCCATAGACTATTACTTAGTAGAGTACAAATGAAGACTTTGTAAAAATATTAAAGATGCCAAGATGTGTTTATACTTAACAAAAGTCAGAATTATGGAAGCAATAATTTTCTCTGCGATATTCTATAAAAGTAAAAGCTAGATTTTGAAGAAGCAGAAGAGAAAGAGTATTGAAGCTTTTGAACTTTGATGCTGGAGAAGGCACCTGAGAATACCATGGAAAGTCAAGAAACCAAACCAATGAATCAGTCCAGAGTTTTCACCCAAGTCACAAGTGACCATGGGGAAATTATCATACCTTGAACACATTATGCAAAGACTCTGCTCTCTTCAGGAATCTCTAATGCAGGAAGAAAAAGAGGGTGACCAGCAGCGGATGGACTCAGCTTTAGCACCAATGAGCAGATTGTAGAAAATACTGATTGTTAAAGCCAATCTGTTGGCACATAATCTATCAATAAAATCCAGATATAGTAAAATAAAAAATGAGTTTAATGGATTGATTTTAATAGAACTGATCCTCTTCTCTCCCTGTCATTAATCTCTTATAAGAATATACATTTTTAAATTACAAAAAATGGTTGAACTGCATTCTTGTTTCTGACTGTGTTTCAGTCATGAGCATGGTCAAACCCAGTTCTTCTCTGTTCAATCTTATCAGACCTAAACTGACTCTTCCTGCCTCCAGACAATGTCCCCTTCCTGCAGTTCTTTCTACACCAAATAATAGAAGCCTTGCTCACCCGCTCACAGCACAGGCCAAAGGGTAATCCCAAAAAGGGAAAAACAACATGGTAACAAGGTGTGAAGCTCCAATGTTCTATTCTTAATCAAGGATGCTCCCGTATTCCATTTCCTCAACAATGGAATTCTCCAACTCTGCTGCCACTCCTGAAAACATGGTTGTGCCTAAAAACAAAAATAACCCCAGATCCTCAAAAGTTGCCAGCAAATCAGATCCCTAGGATCTGTAGCAGAAGTGGGTTTCAGCAGGTTCTGACCAATTTTGGAGAACCGGTAGCGGAAATTTTGAGTAGTTCGAAGAACCAGTAGTAAAAATTCTGACTGGCCCCACCCTCATCTATTCTCTGCCTCCCAAGTCCCAGCTGATTGGGAGGAAATGGGGATTTTGCAGTAACCTTCCCCTGGAGTGGGGTGGGAATGGAGATTTTATAGTATCCTTCCCCTGCCATGCCCACCAAGCAACGCCCACCAAGCCATGCCACATCCACAGAACTGGTAGTAAAAAATTTTGAAACCCACCACTGATCTGTACCCTTCTTCTATAGAAACATCTTTGCTTCCCATTGTTTGGAGTTCCTCTGTTTTATAAAGTTGAGATCCAATGATTGTTGAAAAAACTGATTGGTGTTCTGCTTTGAATTTTCCATGATGGGGCCTTTTATGAATTATTGGTCTACAATAATAAAATGAGTCAATACCGTTTTTTCTTTCATATGCTCTGCTATATTAACGGAGCCATGGAAACCCCATAGAAAAGAGTTAGTTGACTTTTTCTTTTTTTGGGGCAATGTGAAAGCAAAATTTATATAAAATGGAAAAGAAAATAAGGAAGGCTAATATGTCATTTTGGCTAGGCATTTTCACAGAAATTTTTTGGCTTAAAATACCAATTATAATTTAAGTGAACCAATTTATTTATGCACTTAGAGAAGACTCTTGAGAATACCATGGACAGTCAAAAAATATAAACTGATAGATCATCTCTCCCCCCAAAAAATCAATCCACTTGAGACACAAATGACTAGGTCAAGTTATCATACTTTGGACGTCTTTTGCAAAGACCCAACTTTCTGAAAAAGGCTTTAATGCTGGATGAGCATTAAAGGAAGGATGGAAGGGGGAAAAAAGGATGATCAGCAGCAGGGTGGATAGTTACAGTAGTGATGTGGGCACCATTAGAAGATGTTAAATAACAACTTAGGGATAGATTGTCATGGATAACATCTATCTATGTGGCTACTAGGAGTCAAGAATGATGTCACAAAATCAATTTATCTGTGATTGTACGTCATACCTGATCATACTAGGGCTGCAAAACTCCAGACAATCATTGGATGGCACAATGAGATGGAAAAGGCATTGATTTCATCCTCGTGATCATTATCTTCATCATCATCATCATCGTAAGTTTATTTGTCAAACATATATAAGATAACAGGTAAAAGTATAAACATAATTTGAATACATGAAAAGAGTAAGTAAAAAGGAATATTAGGACAGGGATGGTAGGCATGCTGGTGCACTTATGCATGCCCTTTACAGACCTCTTAGGAATGGGGTGAGGTCAACAGTAGACAGTTTAAGGTTAAAGTTTTGGGGGTTTGGGGAAGAAATTACAGAGTCTTATTAACTAGATTTTTGTGATCTGGATATGGTAACACTAACCTTTGTATAGCCATTGTATTGGCCGTTTGGAAGGAAAAGATGTGCAATGGCCAGAATGCTGCTCGGTATTGTTAGGCTGACCATATCAGATATGATTTGGCCTTACACTGAAAGAAACCTCTTGCGAGTGAATGCAGCTGAGGAACAGAATTCAAGGGACGATGCACTCAGAGCAGGAACAGGATGTGAGGAATTTCAAGATCACACTATTTTGGTCACCATCTTGACTTTTTTTCAAGCCCTCCTGCAGACAGCTGGTCAGACTAATTACAGTACATTCAGTTTCACTGGAAACATTCATAGAGGGGCTAAATGCTAGAAGTAGCTGTACAGTGTGTATGTGTGAGAGAGGGGGCAGTATGTGAACACACACACATTACACTCCCCTGCTAACCCTGCCTTGAAGTGCAAATTGGTGGATAACAGTCCTTCAGACTGTACCCACCTTCACTTAAAGCAGCTCTTTAACTTTTTGCACAAAAGCTCTTTTCAAATGGCATACAACAATTGCAGATTTCTCAGAACAGATTCCAGGGGTGGCTAACCTCACATTCCTGGTGCTGGCTACTATATTTCTGGAAGAGAAATTATGTTTTATATAGCATGCATTTGAGAGGCTTTTCTAGGATGTTAGTTTTGTATGTGTGTGTGCGCATGCCTGCAGATGTGTGTTTTTAGAGATAGAAAATTTCCAGCATTAATATATTTGTAATCATCATAAAACATTATTATGTTTTAAAACATTATGTGCCAGCTCAGAAAGCTCAAACTGCCCAAGGAGTTGCTGATACAGTTCTACAGATATATTATTGAGTCTGTCATTTGCACCTCTATAACTGTCTGGTTTGGTTCTGCAACCCAACAAGACAGATACAGACTTCAGAGGATAATTAGAACTGCAGAAAAAACAATTGCTACCAACCTGCCTTCCATTGAGGACCTTTATACTGCACGAGTCAAAAAGTGGGCTGTGAAAATATTTACAGATGTCCTCTGTATGTCCTCACATCCTGGACATAAACTGTTTCAACTCCTACCCTCATAACAACGCTATAGAGCACTGTGCACCAGAACAACTAGACACAAGAAGAGTTTTTCCCCGAATGCCATCACTCTGCTAAACAAATAATTCCCTCAACACTGTTAAACTGTTTACTAAGTCTGCATTACTATTAATCTTCTCATCGTTCCTATCGCCCATCTCCTTCCACTTATGACTGTATGACTGTAACTTTGTTGCTTGTATCCTTACGATTTATATTGACTGTTTCCTAATATGATTTGATTGCTTATTTGTACCCTATGCCTATCACTAAGTGTTGTACTTTATGATTCTTGACGAACGTATCTTTTTTTGTTGTACACTGAGAGCATATGTTATTCTATTCTATTCTATTCTATTCTATTCTATTCTATTCTATTCTATTCTATTCTATTCTATTCTATTCTATTCTATTCTATTCTATCCTTTCCTTACTGGGCCTTTTTTCAGTTCTATCCCAAGATAAATTATACATTATGACAGCCAGCATGGGGGAGGGGGGAACGGACCATAAAATCTGGAGTGTGCAAATGTATCCATTATTAGATAATATGGTCACTGATAAGACAGACATTTTATGCAAATATAGTGTTTAAATTACCATTTAGATATCATCATACCTAAGCCATTCCTCTGGTCCATTGGTGCTGGTTCATTAGGGGGAAGGCTGGGTCAAGGAAACTGCCTCACTCGCTCAACCTCTGCATTGTGTCTATCAGAGGTGGGCAATGTGGTGCCACAACCTGTGTCAAGTCATATCAAAGTATCAAAGAGCGTTGTGTCATCATGATGGTATGACACACATTTCATTATATTGACATTGCTATGGTTGGAAACAAACCCTTATGTCATGGATTTTCTTTCAATGACATAATGGACACTTTAGGATGCAGCTATAAGGCATTGCATGCCAAAACAACTAGACTCAAAGACAGTTTTTTCCCTTGCGCCATCACTCTACTGGACATCAATTTCCCACGGTGCTGTCTCATGTCTATGAATATTTATCTATGTAGTATGGCTGTATTACTACTGTCATTCTCATCTTTTCTACTACTTTCTCCATTGGTATCTTATGATTATATATACTTTGTTATTTGTATGTACACTGAAAGCTTATGTATCTGAGACAAATTCCTCGTGTGTCCAATCACACTTGACCAATAAAGTATTCTATGATGCAAAGTGAGTCAACTAGAGAAATCTGTGCAAGTGTCATTTATTTTATTTCATATTAAAGGAGCAAATACCCTGTTATTGCAAACATCAACAACAAAGTCCCTAGAGCAGGGGTGTCAAACTCATGTTGTCACGACAGCATCACGCAATGTATCAGAACTTCCCCCCCCTTCACTAAACTGGGCGGGGGCAGGGCCAGCATGTGATGCATCTGGCCTGTGGGCCTTGAGTTTGACACCCCTGCCCTAGAGCTTGGCTCATCTTTACAGATAGCTTTATGCTTCTTCATTCATCAATTTCATTGCAACATTCCTCAACATGAATGTTACTGTATCATTAGATCACAGAGATGGTTAGCTTATATAATTGAAAATATATATTTGGAAATACTGCTGGGCATTCATATTAACTTTCTTCCTTCAAACTTGTTTAGAACCAATTGAGACATTCTTGTGTATAATGATGCTTGACTGAAGCAACAGTTCCAGAATAGGTCATCTCTAAGTAGGTTATCTAAATACATTGTTCAATATGGTATTTTTCAGTTCAGATGCTATGCCTGGCATTCATAAAGCTGAGGGTTTTTTATACACGGTTAAGAGCTCACCTCTACGTCTTAATTTGCATGTTACTTTCTCCCTTTTCCTGCTTCTTAGACAGTATGGGAGAAGTTCATGTGTTTCTTCTACTTCCTTTCTAGTGGCATGCCCATCTTCCATTCTCATCCATTCTCAGATGGATTGCATTTCCTTAAGGGTCTCTATCATTCCACTGTTTGAAGGCGGAGGGTAACATAATTTCTTGAAGGACAAAAAAGGCTGGATAAACTTTTTAACTAAAGATTTACTGAAGGTTACATTCAGCAAGAAAATTATACATAAATGCCAATTCTAGTGAGAAAGCCAAGTAAAATATTGAAATGCTGTATGCAGGAGGCTTGGGTTGGAAAACCAGGAAATGAGCCAAGACTTATTATCCCATCTTAGCTTCCTTTTGCTAATTTTATACATAAGGTCAGTGGGCTGTAGTGTCCTAGGAGTTCATAATTGTCAGTGATGTACATGTAACAGGTACTCTTAATTAACGCACAGACTTCCCCTTGAGTAATCCAAGGAGACTAGTGTTGAAGACTATACAATTGATGTGGCGTCATCCTTTAGCCAAAATGAGGAATGAGTCAGAGGTGTCACTAGTAAGCATCTCAATGAGAGTTGCAATTTCTGAAGTTGGGGAGGGGAAATTGTCCCATTTATTTACTCAGGTGAGTAATGTATTCTCCCAGGTCACATTTTGAGTGGTCAAGAATAGAAGAAGAGATAGGAAAATTGTAGACAGTTAAAATGGCTAGGTCACATAATCTGCTAATATCTAACTCCCACTCAGATTAAGGATTGTTTTTTAAACAGAGATCACTGCAACAAAAAAGTTGTGGTAACGAGAGAAATGTAACCTCATCTAAAAAGACACATAGTATAGATCTTCCTATCATCCCTAACAACTGTAATCCCATCATATTATTCCCAAATTCAATATACTATTGTTTCAGGGAGAGACATGATATTTTATTCCATATATCACTGCAGTTGGTGAAGTAGAAGGTACCTTAGAAGCCAAGTAGTGGAGGAGAGCACCAGAGGTGGGTTTCAGCAGGTACTGACCAGTTCTGGAGAACTAGTAGCAGAAATTTTGAGTAGGTCAGAGAACCAGTAAATACCACCTCTGAGTGGCCCCGCCCCCATCTATTTTCTGCCTCCCGAGTCTCAGCTGATCGAGAGGAAAAGGGGATTTTTGCAGTAACCTAACCCTGGAGTGGGAGGGAATGGAGATTTTACAGTATCCTTCCCCTGCCATGCCCACCAAGCCATGCCATGCCTACCAAGCCACACCCACAGAACTGGTAGTAAAAGAAAATTGAAACCCATCACTGGAGAGCACAGATCTGAGTACCCGACCATTCAATAAAAAAGGACTTTGGTTGCCAATATTAACTGATTATTCTTACCAAGGGAAGTAAGAGGACAAAGGTGAATGCTTGCAAAGCATTTTTGAGAGGCTACTTAATTGTCACGGGATGATAGCAGGGGTGCAATGTAAAATTTGTTACTACCGGTTCTGTGGGTGTGGTTTGGTGGTGGTGGGGTAATGTGACTGGGTGGGCATGGCCAACTTTTTTTTTTTTAACTTTTCAAAGCATTTTTTCTGCAAATGTAAAAACATGCTTTGAAAAGCCTCTGCCGATCAGGAACATAGCTGGGATCGTCAGAGCCTTTTCAAAGCATTTTTTAACCACCTCTTCCGCAGAAGAGGTTGCAGAAAAAAATGCTTTAAAAGGCTCTCTGATGATCCCAGCTGAGTTGCCTGTTTTAAAAAATGCTTTGAAAAGTCTCTCTGACGATCAGGCATTTTATTAGTATCATGGGATGTGTTTTTCCAATAGCTCTCAACGTATTTGATTTAGATGGCATAAGGCCAGCATTTAAAAGCTGAATTAATTAGGGCAGTAGGCATTAAATATAATCCTCGCTTTTTAGACCCCTGGGCCTGGGCTTTGTTTGACAAAGATGGCCAAGTTTGCAGGGTCCCAGTGATGCAAATCTCCCATCTTGTATATCCTTAAGGGGGATGGAACCAGACTAGGAACAGATAAAGAGGATAGGGGGATGAGATTACTTTCAGGGTAAGAAGGAGGAATGAAGAAGGGAAGGAAGATAATGTTTGCTTAATGCATTGTAAGCCGCCCTGAGTCTCCGGAGAAGGGCGGCATATAAATCAAATTAAATTTAAAAAAATGTGATAGATCATTTAATGTGTTAGTAGAATTGAAATATAATAGGAGAAAAAGGCTGAATAAGTTAACATTGTAATATCTGTAAATATTTAATATTTAGTAAGAAATGGATCACTGTTAAGAAGCTGAAAAAGAAACTAAGATTTTTGTATATGTTATATGTTGTATGTCTATGTATGTCTTTTTTTAATTATGCTTAAAATAAAAAACTTTTTATTAAAAAAAAGAAGGAGGAACAGAAGAGAGAGAGGAAGAAAAAAAGAGCAGGATCAAAATATTTTTCTGGTATATCTGAAGTCTCATTTAGCACCTCTCCCTCTCTCTTCCTTTAGGTCAACAGCCTTAGATCTTCTTGGGTTTGGGCTAAGTGGGAAGACTTGCGTTGCCTTCCAATGCCATTGAATGATTGTACTGGATCTTTTCGGAATTTTGGCTACTGCTGCCAGAAGGAGAGAAATACACTTTTGCCTAGCAGTGATAATGTTACCTAGTGTGGATAATGAAATCTCTGCAACCCTGAGTTACAAATATTCCCCTCTATTGATCCTTTTACCTCTTTTTGATTAAATTATTAGAACATTTTCTTAGCAAAACAATGAGTTTTGCTTTGAGTTTATTTTTACAGTCAAAATGTTTCCAAAAGCATGTATAAAAATCAGGGAATTGTTTAATTTTTAAAATCCTATTTTAGTATCATTTCCCAATACCATATTTAACTTTCAGTGTGAAAAACGAAAACAATTCTTTCACAATTCTCCCTTGCTAGGATAAAAGGGAAAAGCAAAGGAGGAAGTGTGGAATGCATCAGTTAAGTATTATGCAGAAAGGAATTTTAAGAGAAGGGGGTTCGTCATGTATATGGAATGTGGAAGGAATCTGGATTTTTAGCATTCACAACTATTAAAACATTAATGTCCTGAAAATGAATTGATTTTCAAATTCTTCTCACTTACAATTTAAATGTCTTTTTAAAGTGTTATGGGATGTATATTTGAAGTTTCATCTAGAATAGCAAAATACCAAAAATTCTAATGAACTTTCTTAAAATACAAAAGGAAAATGAAGCACAAATAATTTTTCTGGAAGGTTTTGGCAAATACTTTCCTACAGAAAAGAATTTTCTTGTTATTATGTTGGTTGAAGCTGAAATAATTGAATGATCCACCAAAGAAAAAGGAAATCCTTTTTCCTAGAAAATTAGATGTCAGAGAGACACGTGACCTTGTTTCTTAGTAGATTCAGCGACAAAGTGAACCTTGACTTGTAGAATAAAGGGTTAGAGCAGAAACAGTTCGATGGTGCTAGATTTACAATGATGAACTCACTTATGACTTTTTTTCTCATCAAATATGGTAAGATGGTGCTCTGAAAGAACAGCAATGATAGTAGTAGAAACTTTTCTCTTAATAAATTGATGCTAAGAAAATTAACGTTGAGAATTTGAAGAGGGCAATCATTATTTTTGTATTTCTCTAACATGAACTGGCTATTACCTCAGAGTTCTGAACATTGCTATTTGTTTAACAATCACTATCTCTGGGAGACATGACAATAGAAATAGGAAATACAAATAATAAAAACATACAAACATACATACCATTTTTCCTAAAAGAAGACATCCTTTGATAATAAGCCCAATTGGGCTTTTGAGCACATGCACTAAAATAAGCTCTCCCCTGAAAATAAGCCCTCCCAAAAAATATTTAAATGCATGCACAGCCAGTCCCTGCCATTTCCTCTGGTTTCCTCCATGCACCCCAAAATAATAAGACCTCTCCGAAAATAAGGCCAAGTGCTTATTTTGGGGTTCAAAAAAAATTAAGACAGGACTTATTTTGGGGAAAACACGGTAATACATACATACATACATACATACATACATACATAATACATACATACAATATTTCACTAAAGTGACTTTTCCTTCTTTGTTCCTTTAACATGAATTGGACCACAACTCTGAAAACTGCCAACCAGCCACATCAATAGTTGTTCTTATTAATAATTAAAGAAGCTCAAGTGCAACTTCAAGTGGAAGAAATCTTTTTTAAGGCAAATGTTTTGAAGAAAACTATGGCAACCATGCATTTTGTTATGAATATTGTTCTGAACAGACTTTCCGTACAACTAGAAACCGTCTATAGGAAATATAAATAAAGAAAACCTGACGAAGAAAGGAAAACACTTAAGATCAATGTGTTAAAGATTAAAAAACTACAGAGGAACAAAAACACTATTCCAACCTGAATAAAATGAGACTCCAAGCCTTTCAGGGATCAAAGAGATCAGACAACCAACATGCAGGAATAAAAATGAGAATTAGAAGAGGCAGAGGGGAATCTGGGTTGAAAGGCAAACCATTGTACATGCAAACTGAAGAAGCTTTCTAAAAAAGATCAAATGATTATGGCATAGTAAATGCATAGTAAAATTGAAATCAGCTCTACAAAAATTCATATTGAGTTATTTTTCTCCCTTTTTAAAATGTGTAGAGTCCATCCATTTTGAAATATTTATAGTTGCTTCAAAAAGTGACAGATATTATAAAGATTGGAACATTAAACTATGAGGGAAATCAGCAGTTTTGGGAAGTGTAGCCTCCACAAGTTGGCCATTACAACCGACTAAGATCTAAGATAGCAGTAACAATAGCACTTAGACTTATATATCGCTTCATAGTGCTTTACAGACCTCCCTAAGCAATTTACAGAGTCAGCATATTGCCCTCAACAATCTGGGTCCTCATTTTACCGACCTCAGGAGAATGGAAGCCCCATTATGATTCTACTCCAGGCTGTGGATTGAGTTTGCCTGCAATACTACACTTTAACCACTGCACCACCAGGGATCCTCAGATCTCGAGAGTGACTTGAATTCTGCCTCTGAGGCAGAAAGGCATGGCTATGGGAGAGCAAAATTTGATCCATAATGAAGTTCTCTCAGCTTCTTATATTTTCTGAGAACGTTTTTCAGTTGGAAACTCCAGGACAAGAAAAGCTTCAAGTGGCACATGGGGATGAGAAGTGATATAGTCAAAACAATTGTGACAGATGAGTATGCTGAAATATACACCCAAATACACAATCATGATATATCTTAGGAACCCTTTACATTCTTAAAAAATGATTGAGGACCACAAATAGTGTTGGCTTATGTGAATTATATTTATTAATTTTATCCTGTTAGAAATTAAAATTGAGAAATTTTGGAATATTTTTTATTTGATTTCCTCAGATCACATATTCAGAAATGCTAAATTCTGATTTAGATTATTGAATTAATCTAAATGTATTTATTAGCACTGCAAAAACTGTAATAATAAATAGCTGTGATAATAATGGTAACAGCAACAAACATACTTCCTTTTAAAAAAAATTTTTTTTTATTAAATATACAGTTAAAAACATTAGACATAGTGTGACTTCTCTGGTTCCAACATTTCCATCAAATGTTTCCTTACAACAACTACAATTCACATTCAATATATACCTTTGTACAATCGATCAAAATTCAGCTACATAAATCTCTTCGTCTATAGAAATTACATTCAATACCAATACAATTCCTACCTATCACATAATACTAACACAATAATTCTTAAACCCTTAATTTTCTGACATTTCTCCTCCTGTAAATTGATACTGATACATTTTATTCCAGATTTCATGATATTCCATTTCACCCTTGTCTTTTGAGTCCCAGAGTCAGTCTGTCCATTTCTGCGCAAGTCAGTATCTTATTTATTATCTCTTCTTCGGGGGGGGGGCGTTCTCTTTACTTTTCCAATTTTGCGCGAAGACCAGTCTCACTGCTGTTAATATATGCAACATTAGTTATATTGTTCCTTTATTGTATTTGTTTTTTGTGATACCCAATAGAAAGAATTCTGGCTTTAAAACTATGATTTGATTTAACATCTCTTCCTGCCATCATTTTATCTGGTGCCAAAAGTTCCTAGCTTTCGGACACACCTACCACATATGGTAGAAGGTTCCTGGTACTACCTTACATTTCCAGCACATCGGTGAGAGGTTTTTATTCATCTTAGCTAATCTTGTGGGTAGGAGATGCCACTTATAAAACATCTTGTATAGGTTTTCTTTGTATGTGATGGCTAGAGTTAATTTTCTATTTCTCTCCCACAATTCTTGCCATTTATCTAAATCGATACTATAACCAAAGTTTTTGCCCCAGGCTAGCAAACATACTTCTTCCTCACCTCTGTTGATCAAGGGGTATAGTTAGTGCGAGTTACCTACTGGAACCCTCCAATGTTACTCTGGTTTAAGGTCATAGTTGGTTGCTGAACCTCCATTTTTATGCTTACTGACTAATATCCAGGTGCTTTTTCTTACTACTTATCTCTAGAAACTTTTATAAAAGGTCTGAACTCTAAGCAAATATAACCCATACTGATAAAACTGATCAGATAAAATAACACCTGACTTTAAATTTGTTACAATAGTAAGTATGGCAAATACATTGGCTACACTTACATATAGCAAGTCCTGGTACGATTTAATCAGAAAAAAATCCAGAAATAATAAATAATTCCAGCCTTATAGACAAATGAAATAATAATGTTTGACATATATAGAAATAACATTTTGCTCGGATGCTGTTATTTTTACAGTTATGGTTTCAGACCTGATGGGCCACAGGAAAAATAAAGGAGAAACAAAGAAATCACAAGTAAACTCTGGATTTAGTTCTCACATCTCATTAAGTTAACAGTTACAATCTAAAACCTAAACCACCATTGAGTCCTACCAAGTACATTATATTGTTTTAAAACAAACTCTGGTTTATTATTCAGCAACTCCATTCAGATGTCACACTTACAAGCCAAAGCTTGGGATATATAAAAGATTAACATCAAAAAATTCTTTTGAATTTTTTTTAAAAATTAAATTCAAGTTTTGGATTGTTAGCAATTTTGCTGATTAATTCTGCTGACCAAAGTAGGCAATATATTTATTACCGCAATGCTGAATTTTATGCAATGAAATGGTTAAAGTTAAGAGTTTTAAATTCACAGGTCTTACAAGTACCTCATTTTTCTGTGCTGAATCATGGCTTCTTCTCTGTGTATTGTGTGTGGTTTTAAATGTTTTTTTTTAAAAAAAAAATCTCTAGATTTCTGACTTCAAATGAGAAGCAAACACAAAGGTTCTTTCCTTCCTTTTTACATTCCAGACCTGTTATTGTGTGCTTTGTTACCTAGGAAATAACAGTATAGGTATGAGAATTGCTCTGAAATTGCAACAAGTGTTGGAGTAAAGACTGAAATCAATTAATCAAATTTAGTGCAATCATTCTTTTTGCAAAAGCTCAGAATTTGATAAAATATTTCAAACAAAAATATGGCAAGTGGAGTTTCCCTCTGTAAGATTGGCTGTGCTAATTTTTGGGATTCAAATTCCAAGCAACATACCAATAAAATGTACTTGTGAAAAGCTACTGTGTATATCTGAAAGGGAGATCAGAGAGTCTTTAAATGATATATAAATAAAATAAAAATTACCTTTAAGTGGAAGACTGAGATTTGATGAAAATATGGTAAGAATTGTACCATCCTGTATATGAGCCACATTAATTTGGGATTATCTTCCTTTAAATTAAAATATAGCATTTCATTTAAAAAAATGTTTTCTTAAAAAAAAAGTCTCTTTAAGCAAACGGGTTTTTTTCTGATATTAGTAGCTCTAATAATGTATTTTGGACTTCTGAAGCCAAAAAAATCCACTTTTATGTTCTATTGATTTCACTGGGAAAGGTGTTTAGTCTGTCTTCAGGAAATCAATGAGCATGTGGGTATTTAATTTTGGCTAGTTTGTGTCCTTGAGCTTGAAGAAGGAGCTCTAAAATTTATATGAATAATGGACTATATTCTTTCACTTTGTCCCTCATAGGGGAAAGAATCTCTGAAGCCTTTCTTAGCTTTTTGTTATTATTAGGAACTTCTGAATAATTTCTATGCAAATCTTTTAATATCAGTAGAATACATAGCTTTGGTTTATCATTTTCCTACCTTTTTGCACTGTATTTCATATAAAATCTGAGGACAATCACCTCATTGTACACTGCATTGTAATATTTGTCACGGATACAAACAAAATGTATGGATCTGTAGAAAGTTAGCACCCACTCCTCTCCTAGAAGAATGAAATATCATAGGAAATATTAAAAAGGCAGAATCTTATACCTCCCTGGATGAGAAAAGGAGAAACATGATCTTGGAAAGAAGCCCCCACCTTTGTTAATAGCCCCAGAAAGGGTAGCCCAGCTTATCTACAACAAAAGACTTTTACCCACACGACATAGTAAGATTAGACCTCTACCCATCTCACCACATGACACCTGAGAAGATTACATCACCCAGCAAGACTCAACCAAGCCTATGACTCAAGACAACTTACAAAGTTTGTCAGAGTTTGTTGCAGAAATTAAATCCAGAAAACAGACACAGGTAAACTGATTCAGCAGGATTGATTTAAATAAGAAACTTCTTTACATACAAGAATATATATAAAAAACCAACAGCAGAGAACAGATTCCTTTCAGCTCAGATCAGCAGTCAAGTTCACACCGGTTTCAGTTTCAATTCTCAGCACAGCACAGAGCTGAGCCATGCCCAGCCTCCAAACTGTTTCAGTTCCCATTGGCTGACTTAGTTGCTATGTCTATTCATTGGCTGACCTTGTTACCACGCCAGTTCATGAATAATCTGACAAAGTTACCCCTACGTGACCCCATGGGAGTCTGACAACCAATCAGGATACATTTCTAGCCACTGGAACAGGAAGCAAATTCAAAGCCCAACAGAGGGTATAAATCTCTCTCCCTCTCTCTCCCATGTGCTCTTTTTGCCCAGGATCTCAAACCATGCAGTACAATGGTACAGATGGTACCATTAAACCATCTTTCCAAGCAGTCTCCATGTTTCCAGTGTCTTTCTTCCCACTTAGAACTGAACCCAGGTGGACATTTCTTGGAAATAAAAACAACTTGTCTTTGATGCTAATAGTCACAATGGCTGCAGTACAACACCCTAGTATTCTAGGATTGATATGGGCAGAATTCTGCATCCACAGTAGTCCAAATATGAGAACATTTATTCATCAAAAAAAATTATTCAGGGTTTTCAATCAGAAAGTGTTCCAGAAAATTCTGCTAGGCAAATGAATATAATGCCAGTTAGCATATTCATCCTAACATCAATAGTCTGTACAATTGGGCTACATTGTTTGAAGTGAAAGAGAAAAAATCCATGGAATCCCTGCATTTAAACTTTTTAGAACAATCATCTGAAAAGCAAACATCTAATTTAGAAACTGGCCCACAATGGAAATTTTGCCATGGAAAGTTTTGGTCCACACCTCTGCAAACAGTAAAAATAAAAGCTCTCCACATAGAACACCGTATTTCAGGGAGAAACATATTGTGCTACCCTTCTCCCTCCTAACTACAGTACTTCTCTAAGTGCTGTAAATGTTTTATGTGGAGGAAAATTCAATCATACAAGCTCTGCCTAAAGTGCTTCTGCCTAGACAACAAGATTGCCACCTTAGTGAGAATGAAGCTTCGTTTTTTAAAGAGAAAATTTTCCTCCCAAAGATTTTTGTGCCTTAATTTTCTTTTGAGTTTTAGCTACTATGTTTAAAGGTCTTTTTCAAACTTGGGAACTTTAAAATATGTGGATTTCAATTCCCAGAAATCATGCTGGCCAGGGAATTCTGGGAGTTGAAGTCCACAGGTGTTAAAGTTGCCAGGTTTGGAAAACACTACTTTAGAAATTGGCCTAGATATAGCAATAGCACTTAGACTTACCGTATTTTCCGGTGTATAAGACAACTGGGGGTATAAGACGACCCTCCTCAGAGCCATTTAAGGCTCGTCAGAGTCTTTCGGGCTGGTCTGCCTGGTTACAGGAGAATGAGACCCAGCGTATAAGACGACCCCCAACTTTTGAGAAGATTTTTGTGTGTTAGAAAGTAGTCTTATACACAGGAAAATACAGTATATACCACTGCACAGTCCTTCACAGCTCTCTCTAAGCAGTTCACAGAGACAGCATGTTACCCGCAATAATCTGGGTCCTTATTTTACCGACTGAGTCAATCTTAAATCAGTCAGAATCAAACTCCTGTCAGTGAGCAGTGAGTTGGCCTGCAATACAGCATTCTAACCTCTGCGCCACCACAGCTCTGTTGTGGTGTGGCAGTTGCCCAATATGTTGCCTGAGGAAGGACAAATAATGCCCCACCCACTTTGCCTAAGAAACTAATGGGACTGACAATCTTCTTTCAACACTGTTGAACAAATAATATCCTTCCTTACCCTTGAGGGTTGTAGGAGAACTTAGAAGGCAGTGCAGTCCCTCTTCCTCAGCTGAAGGCAGTTGCCTCAGGCTACCTAATATTGGAAACCGTATTTTTTGTGCCTAATTTGCAGTGGATTTACAAGATGGCATTAGATTTACAAAATGGCAAGTAGGTTTATATATTTAAAAAGTAAGCAGATCTCTTTCAACCGGAAGTAGATTTCTGTATTAGGGCTGAGACAGATCAATTGAGAAAAAGTCACTCAGCTGGGTTTGTGACCAAGGTAGGACTAGAACAGAGGGACACTTGGTTTGTTGACCTTTATCAAGACACTGATCTGGCCTTTGATGCAAATTTACACCAGCATAATCAATTAGTTAGCTCAATTTCTACCTTACTAATCAAGCAATAGGTCCCATCTTCCCTTTGTTACCATCAGCATCCATCAATCCTAACCCTAAAGTAAATATCTAAATAGCTTGTTTGAGGAATCTATGATGCCCTGTGGAATTTCTCTGATTTCTCCAGGATTTTCATAAAAAGCAAAGTAGTGATGGAACAAACTGTTTGGGTTCTGGTAAATGTTTGTTTAAAGCAGAGATGCAATACTATCACTTACAGGTAATGTACACCCCACAGTACTTCCCCCCACATTAAAAGCCTCTCTGCTATGACACTCTTTCTTTGCTTGAAGGCCATTGTGCCTCGGTTGTTACGTAGTCTGCCCCTCATCATAATCACCACCATTATAAAAGCTCTTCATACATCTCAAAATGATTGGTTCCCAAAGATGAGGTTGCACAGGTGCTGAAATGAATGGGTTTATTTGTTTCTGGGATAATGAAGCCTTCCTGTGTGTGTATGAGTTTAATCTAATTCTGGAATGAGCTAAGTGCAATGTTATGCTGAAAGTCTAGCTAAATGCAACAGATGATGCTGTTAAAATGAGTTAAAGATATACAAACATACAGATAGCAGTCATATCTGAGATATAAGTTGGATGATTATTAATTTCATTTTATTGTAGAATTTTTTTTAATGCATTCTATCAAATTCATGAAGGTAAAATGCAGACTAGGGTTAGTAAACTTGTTTATTAATCTGATTTTTGCTGGCTTTCATAAGCTAGATATGCAGCTACAATAAAGGTATTAGAAAAATGCATTTGGTTCCACTTATGAAGATGTACAGCTTACAAATACTTTTGACATCATGGGTCAGATATAGTCTGTCATATATGTATGTGTGTGTGTGTGTGTATGTATATATATATATATATATACACATACATAATTTTATCTACATTTTTAAAGGTCCTGCAAATATTGATATACTAATCATCAACATTATTCCTAGGGAGATGTACAAGAAATAACAAATATAAAAATATGTAAACACAAAGCACAAGGAAACACAGATGCCACAGGACGACGACAACATAAAACTAGTGTCCTGTTTAAAATACTATTCAACACCCATTCACTTTCTTTTATTTATTTATTTATTTATTTATTTATTAGATTTCTATACCGCCCTTCTCCCAGCAGACTCAGGGCGGTGAACAGCCAATTAAAAAACCAGTATACAAACGTTAAAACATACTAAAACCAATATAAATTAGGCTGAAATATAAGACCGAATAAAAACTCTAAAAAGTTAAAATTTAAAAATATTTAAAAAATAAAAGGGATCAGGCAAGTCCGGCGAGTTGAAAAAGATGAGTCTTCAGAGCCCGACGGAAAGTCCGGAGGTCAGCAATTGTTCTCAGTTCTGGAGGAAGATCGTTCCAGAGGGTGGGGGCTACCACAGAGAACGCTCTCCCCCTGGGGGTCGCCAGCCGGCATTGTCTGGCTGAAGGCACCCTGAGGAGGCCCTCTCTGTGGGAGCGAACCGGCCGGTGGGAGGCAATTGGTGGCAGAAGGCGGTCCCGTAAGTACCCTGGTCCTAAGCCATGGAGCGCTTTAAAGGTGATTACCAACACCTTGAAACGCACCCGGAAGTCAACCGGCAACCAATGCAGCTCACGCAGGAGAGGTGTCACATGGGAGCGCCCTGTCGCTCCCATAATCCCCCGCGCGGCCGCATTCTGCACCAGCTGAAGCCTCCGGGTGCATCCCAAGGGGAGCCCCATGTAGAGAGCATTACAGTAGTCCAAGCGAGACGTGACGAGCGCCTGAGTGACTGTGCGTAGGGAGTCCCGATCTAGAAAGGGCCGCAACTGGCGTATCAGGCGAACCTGATAGAAAGCCCCCCTGGCCACAGCTGTCGTATGATCCTCTAAAGACAGCCGTGGGTCCAGGAGGACGCCCAAGTTGCGCACCCTCTCCGTGGGGGCCAATGATTCGCCCCCAATAGCCAACGATGGAGTCAGTTGGCTATATCGGGACGCCGGCAGCCACAGCCACTCGGTCTTGGAGGGGTTGAGTCGAAGCCTGTTTCTCCCCATCCAGACCCGCACAGCTTCAAGGCACTGGGACATCACTTCCACGGCATCGTTGGGGTGGTCTGGGGTGGAAATGTACAGCTGGGTGTCATCAGCGTACTGATGGAATTCCACCCCAAAACCACGGATGATCTCACCCAGCGGCTTTACATAAATGTTGAACAGAAGGGGCGAGAGGACCGACCCTTGTGGCACCCCACACACTAGGCACCTCGGGGTCGACTGCTGCCCCCCTGTCAACACAGATTGCGACCGGTTGGAGAGGTAGGAGGAGAACCACCGTAGGACGGTGCCCCCCACCCCTAATCCCTCCAACCGGCGCAACATGATACCATGGTCGATGGTATCAAAAGCCGCTGAGAGGTCTAACAGCACCAGGATAGAGGAGTACCCCCTACCCCGGGCCCTCCAGAGATCATCCACCAACGCGACCAATGCCGTTTCGGTGCTGTAACCAGACCTGAAGCCGGACTGGAGCGGGTCTAAATAGATGGCTTCATCCAGGTACCGAGGGAGCTGCCACGCCACCACACTCTCAACAACCTTCGCTAGAAAGGGAAGGTTGGAGACTGGACGGTAATTTGCCAAAACAGCTGGGTCCAGGGAGGGCTTCTTGAGGAGGGGCCTCACCACCGCCTCCTTCAAAGCGGTCGGTAGGGCACCCTCACTCAAAGAAGCGTTTATGATCTCCTGGAGCCAGCCTCGTGTAACCTCCCGGGAGGCCAGCACCAACCAGGAGGGACACGGGTCCAATAAACATGTGGTGGCGTTCAGTCTTCCCAGGATCCTGTCCACATCCTCGGGAGCCACAGGATCGAACTCAGCCCAGATAACACTCTCAAGACTGGGCTCAGTCACCTCGCCCGAACTAACCCAGTCGGCGGCCAAGTCATCCCGAATCTGAGTTATTTTATCATCCAGATATTGAACAAAATCCTCAGCACGTCCCTGCAAGGGGTCCTCCCGCGCTCCCAGATGAAGGAGGGAGCGGGTCACCCTAAACAGGGCGGCTGGGCGATTATCTGATGACGCAATAAGAGCGGCGAAATAATTCAATTTCGCCGCTTTTATTGCCACTAAGTAAGTCTTAATATGAGCTCTTACTAGTGTCAAGTCAGATTCAGAGCGACTGGCCCTCCAACCGCTCTCTAGGCGTCTTTTCCGGTGCTTCATCTCCCTCAGCTCCTCGGTAAACCAAGGAGATAAGTGAGTTCGGCGCCGGGTCAGAGGCCGCAAAGGCACGACACGGTCCAAGGCCCCACCGGCCGCCCTATCCCAGGCAGCCACCAGGTCCTCAGCCGAGTCGCGTGTCAGAATCTCAGGAAATGGCCCAAGCTCCGTCTGGAACCTATCAGGATCCATCAGGCACCTGGGGCGGAACCACCTAATTGGTTCCGCCTCCCTGCAGTGGGGTGCAGCGGTCAGAAAGTCGAGTCAGAGGAGCGAGTGGTCAGTCCATGACAAGGGTTCCACGCCTATATCCCCAGTATCAAGACCACTCAACCACTGACCAGAGACAAAAACTAGATCCAGGGTGTGTCCACCAACGTGAGTCGGGCCCTGAATTACCTGGGTCAGGTCCATGGCCGTCATGGAAGCCATGAACTCCCGAGCCATCTCAGATGTTTCACCGATAGATGGCAGGTTGAAATCCCCCATGACTATAAGCCTGGGAGTATCAACCGCCACCTCGGCTATAACATTGAGAAGCTCGGGCAGGGTTGTTGCCACGTGGCAGGGAGCCAGGTACGTGACTAACAAACCCATCTGCCCACCTGGACCCCACCTCACATAGATGGACTCGCACCCGGCTATCTGAGGTACAGTGGCCTCCCTTGGACCCAGACCTTCCTTAATAATGACTGCTACTCCCCCACCCCTGCCCTGGGCTCTTGGCTGGTGGAATGCAAGGAAACCCGGTGGGCACATCTCCACGAGGGGACCCCCCCCTCGTGGCCCAACCAGGTCTCGGTAATACCAGCCAGGTCCGCACCCCCCTCTTGCAAAAGATCACATATGAGGGGGGCCTTATTTACAACGGACCTTGCATTGCACAACATCAGCCGGAGCCTCGGGTCCTGAGACTCTAGACAACCTGGGGAACGGGAATAGCTTAGGGGACTGGGCCAAGCAATCGCTCGAAGACAGCGAGTGCGAGCCCCCACCACACGATATGGTCCCCTGCTCTCGCCATATCTGCCCCTCCCACATAGCGTAGATATCACACGACCCTCAACAGAGGGCTCAGTCAGAGCCCTCTTGCCTCCAGAAACTGGACCCCCCATGGCATCACAGACTGCCAGGCCTGTCCCTTTCCCCCCCGGGTTTCCCCCCAAACCCACGCCCTCCCCCACCCCAGAACCCCCTAAAACACCCCTTAAAAAAGCACTTAAAAAACCCCTCAAACCCCGTTTCGCAACATGCCACCTCTCGGGGTCCCAAAACCCGTCATTAAGGTAGGCCCTCAATAACGTGGAGGGCCAAACCTGCGAGAGGGGGGAATCTCGCAGGGCAAGAAGCGTAGATCTAGAGAGCATCCAGACAGATATGGGCAAGAAAATAGGGCATGGCATAGGTCCATAGTCATAGTCATAGTTCAGAATATCCTGATGCAGGACCAGGTCAATCAGGAGAACACGCCACTACCCTCTCACGGTAGCGACCAGGAGTCTGCATTCTGTCTCTGAGGGGGATGTCCAGGCCACCCTCTCACGGTGGTCCAACCAAAAACAGGTGCGTTGGAAAGTCCATGGCCACTCTCTCACCGCGGCCCGGCAGATTCGTCCTGTAAGTGTGGTATCCCCTCAGGGTGATAGCAGAACCAGCTCCACAATTCCTCCCGTGAGCTGGCCTGTCTTCCAATGGCCAGCCAGCGGAGTGATGGAGTGCAGATGGAAATGCCAAATACTGGTAGGAACGTCGAAAAGTCCGAAGTACTGCTCTGGAAGTAGCGGCCAAATAATAGAGGAGTGGGCAAAGTTTAAGGGCCAGCGGAGGACAAGCGGGATGGGGGGGGAGGGGGGACCCTCCCCTCTCCAATGGGCCCATAAGCCCGCTGGCCGCTGTTGGGAATGTGTTGGTGAAGAGATGTATGTATGTGTAGGATAGCTAATCCTTCAAGTTTAGCAACTTTAAACTAGGAAAGGCTTTAACAAATTTCAGCTGACATTGGCAGCTGCCTAAGAAGGAAAATGAAAGCCACTGCAGCTTACATATCACAGTTGCATAAATATCACAATATCTGATCCAAAACATTCAGCACATGAAAAACTGCACATACAATTGATTGCCTGAAAGCTGACCTGTTAACACAACAAAGCACACAAGGAACCACTGTAACTATTTTATCTGTTTGTGATGGCTTGTGGGATTTTATCAGTTAAATCACTGTTCTTGTTCAGAAAAAAAAAATCTTTCTTTGGCATTCAGATTCTTCTCCAAAATTTCTGAAATGCTCAGAAAGAGAAGAGTTCCACATTATCTTTATTACATGCAATAATTCATTGTGGAAGGGAAATGAAGTGGGGTTTTTTAGACTATAAATTGATGTACTGGGAGTTGGATAGAGTGTGGCTTCAGTTACCCTGTTTCCCCAAAAATAAGACATCCCCTGATAATAAGCCCAATCAGACTTTTGAATATATGGCAATAATGCCAAGCACTTATTTCAGGGTTCAAAAAAAATATAAGACAGGGTCTTATTTTTGGGGAAACACAGTATTGTCCAGTTTGAAGACAGCCCAAGAACACACTGGTTGTCACAATCTACAAATATCCCCCAAAATATAGTGCTATGGTTATTAGCACAAATGTGAAAAAACAAAACATAAATGTGTAGAATTTGTTTAAGAGTTGGTGGTAATTATGTCATGTTCAGGTGGTCTAAAATGCCACATTATTATTTTGAGAGGCAGAGTCCCATATTTTTTTCCCCTGTAATTATCTATTCCTAGAGAGTCCTTATCCTGTGAGAAAATGGCTTGGTTCTATAGGTAACATACTGAACTTTGGAGGTCAACCATCTGCTTTCATATTTGGAGGGAATATTTTGAGAATCTGGTTCCAACTGTGTTCTAAGTCAAACGCTATAACCATTTAAGATCCATTTTTCATGTTCCAAATTGTTTTGTCTCTGCTGTTAATGACAATGGCTAAATCTTCATTCAATCTTCCCAGCATTACTGTTAGAAGAGTATTATGCACTGGTTGTTTCAGGACAATAATGTTCTCCAGGCTGCCTGAAAGTTTTTTTTGTCCGTAACCAAAAAGACTGGGAGACTGAGGAGTAGCTATCTGGAACCAATCAAGAAATGAAGCAATTTTTGTTCCACTTCGAAGGAAATTAAGGGGCAATTATAACTGCTTCTGCTCTACTTTTTTCTCCTTCCCTTCGGTAAAGCTTCCCATTTAACCCTAACAACCCATCATTTTCATCAGCACTTGAGTTTTCCTGGTGTATAGAAGCTCCTGCCCTGCCATTTCCTTAGCACTTTCCTCCTCTCCTTATTTGGCAAATACAAACTTCTCCCATCACCCTTACAGTTGCTATAGGATTTTGGATTCACATCCGTATGCAGATGCTTTTCTCAGTTCAGTTTGTTTGTTAGTGCATATGAAGCACAGAAGATTTTAGTGGCTGGTTAATTATTCCTAGTAATTGCTATTTATTTATTCCGTTATTATACAGTAGGCACAGTATATAAATCTCCTATCTGTTGTATGCTTTCAGAAAAACTTCCCTTCCCTACATATCTGACCTTGTATGGAGGATATGCAGTTAATAGACTTGACACTGTGTTCTATTGACAGTATAAAGCAGCTTCTGCATGCTGCATATTTTGGCATATTAACTGTTAATTGGAACAAAAACAAAGCCTGCACCCAGTAGCCATATCCAGTCAGCTTCCTTTCTGGCGATACAACCCTGTGTCACTCCATCTCACCACCTTAGATACATTTTCAGAACAACAGCCCCACTGATTCTTATTCTTTTGCCTTCATATCCTGTTACCCTTTGGCTAAAAGAGGCAAAGCAGGCTGAATCACTTCAATAATATAAAACGGCAAGAAACCAATTCTTCTTGTTTTTGGAGATCACGGCTATCTCATAGAATCAATCAAAGCTAATACATTATAACAGAGATGTCAAACTTGTGCTGTCATAGCAGCATCACATGATGTATCACGATTTTTCCCCTTTTGCTAAACCAGATGTGGGTGTGGCCAATGCATAAAACATCTGGCCTGCGGGCCGTGAGTTTGACACCCTGCATTAGAAGCTTTAAATTAACAATCTGGAGTCAGTCTATATTATATGGCAAGATGAGCCCACCTTAGAATATAGGTTTAATTAATTCATTAATTAAAAATAAAATGTTATTTACTGTAATAATTGTGGACCTCATTACTTTCCTATTCTTTTCCTATTCTTCAAAACAGCTTTACTTATGATTGAAGTGCTAGGCTGTGTCTAGACTGCCTAGAATCATTGCAACTTTTTCTATTGTGTCTAAGGAGATGTGAGGTTGAACCAGCGGAACAGTCCCCACTTGAGTGAAGCTAAGCATTTTGTAGTTTTAGAGACTTTTAAAATGTGGTGATGTGGAAGTGTTTAAATGTTCCTTCTACTGATCTAACTTGTAACCTGTGGATGGATGAAGGTGACGGATGAATGAAAGGACACTATCAGGGGTGGGTTCTACTTATCTTTACTACCGGTTCACAACAGGATCGCTCATGCACAGATTGCTTTTGATGACATCAGGGTCAGTGGGCGGAGCCTCCCACCGGTTTTATTATAGAACCGGTCTGAACCGGGGGCAATCCACCGCTGAACGCTATCCTCCTTCAGTATAGTAGATACATGAAATAATTCATTAGACACAATGAATGTGACTAATGGGAGAGGCAACATTTCCTTCTCCCTTCAACTACAAAATTAAGTGGGCTACCTGAGACAAATACTCTCTCTTTCTCTCTCTCTCTCCCCCCCCCCCTCTCCACACCGGTGATATTATTATTGCCTTCTGGCTTTCATCTGAAGCTGCTTCCTTATTTTGAGATTGTCTATTTTTGTTACTTTGCCTTCTATTTTTAGAACTGCTGTTACTGCAAGCTGTTCTCAAAGTCTTCAAACTAATACAGTGGGATATAAATATTTGTACTGAATTAGCCTTGGAACAGCAAGTGGTCATTAAGTTTTAGTAGCAATCACTAAAATAATCATTCTTATTGCTATTGTGATTTGCATATTTAATCTTAGTAATCCTTATGAAAACTGGGTAAGGTGTTTTCACTGTGGTTGTTACTATAATTATTGTCGTTGCTGATGTTATTCTCATTTTGGAGACGGGGCTGTGAAAATGACAAGAATCGAAGCCTGAGTGTTTTGATTTCAATACAATTGTAATGTTGAAAGATCTCTCTCTCTCAAACACACACACACACAGACACGAAATAAATATGGCCAACTAATAATTTTAAGGGTGATATTTGAACTGGGATTTGCATTTTCATATTTTAAAACTCTCAATACAAGCTGGCCTGATCATTAAATCATTGGATTGTTGGAACAAAAAGAAAACGAGAAGAATGATCTCACACACGTATCCTTCTTGAAGAATTTTTTTTCTAAATATTATTAAATAAATAACAAAAACAAGACAGGATCAACCGTAGTGCCTTACTGTCACTGGCATATTTCTTGTCTGTTGCACCATAAAGGGAATTGGAATATTATCTATGATGGCCAGTTTATTTATGTTCGCTGCATGGAAATAGACTTCACTTTCCTTAAAAAGCAATAATATGCAAATATACTTCTTTTCCTGAAAGAAATATGGAAGTTTTTGTACTATATGCAATATACTTATTCTGAAGAATTGTTTCCTATTATCTTTTTTCCATAGATAAAAACTGTGATGGCTACTATTATGTCTAATGAAATGGAATCTCTGGAGAGAGAGAGGGAGGGAAGGAGAGAGAAGGAGAGAGAAAGATACAAAATAGTGCACCTGAACATTTGCAGAGGTGAAGACTGGGATCAACATGTTCAGTTTAAATATATCTTTAATAAGATTAGACACTAAAAATATCAATAAAAAGTTATAGATAGCGTACTGGTATAATTTATCAATCAATTAGAAGATTTTATCCAGAAAGTTGTAAAATTGTTAACACATGAAATATATGACATGCCTAATCTTAATAATTAAAATTATTTCATTTTATAAGCAATAATGTTGATAGGGCATTTGGCATAATAATGAAAATAAGAGTTCAAGCTCATCAATATCTTACATTGTTTAACTGAATGATAAGTTGTTGAACACAAGCTATTGAACAAGTTAAGGACAGTCTTTCATTTAGGACAGTTTGACAACATAGGAATAAGAATCTGAAACATATATTTAATAATCACCAGAAGAGCAGTTGAATCATTTTGTTGAAATCAAACAAGTAATCTTGTCCATCTTATAAGTTTATCCTGGCATTTGCTTCAGGGGCTAGTGCTAATTTCACCAGATGTTAGTGCCACGATAACACTTTTCAGTTCCTCCAGATAAAGAGTTTAATTTGCAATATTCACATTTCATCATGATAATTTTACGAGACATCAGACCATCTTTTATTTCTCTTTCAGACATTCTTTCCTTTAAAATAATGCATGTTATTGCATTATTAACATGCCAGAAAGTCAGAAAGACATGGAAGAAGAACCCAATTTTCTCAAAGTATGGATGCTTCATGATACTTTGCTCTCTTAGATCGGTTACAAAGCACTTCTACAAGTGATGCTCATATTTCCTCCTTCTTCTACTCCCCACTTGCCCAATCAGTTGTTGCTGTTATCAGCAAGTACATGGATATTTCTTACAACTACTTAAAATATTATCTAGAATGTCAGAAACACCTGATAAATAATCATAGGTAAATAACTTCTGCTAATTAGGGGCAAAATAACTCCATAATTACAACCAGATTATCATGTTCCAGAAGCATATGGTAAAGTAAAGTATAATATAATGCATACCAAAACTGTAGAACAGAATGAATTCCACAATTCTGGTATTTAAAAAAAAGTCCCCAAAACATTACTCCATAAGGAAATACATATTTTCTGGTTTTTTTTAAACAACACATATAACCTCAACATCTGTTATGCCTTTCACCTGTTTTTAAATGCATGTAGGTTAGTAGATTCATTGCTGCATTTAATCAGAATGTCCCACAAAGAAATTTAAGAAGCCAGTTAAGAGCCACAATATTTTTCCATTAAATTTGCTTGATCATCTTATTTAATTACTTACTTAATTCCTATCGGCCAATTTTATTCATTATCAAAGTTGCATTAAAGCATGCGAGCAGTAGCAAAAAGGATAAGAAACATAGTTTTCATTGAGTACAAACTTTTAATAAAAGTCTCCATTGCTATTGAACAGCAGTTTTTCCATCTCATCTACATGTCTTAATTAAATCTTTCTTTTTTGTGTGTTTTAGAGCAATATCTATATGCATTGTAGCACTTCTAAGCAGTTAACAGTTCTGAGTAGCTAAGAATAAAAACTACTTACAAAAATAAATTTAAGTACAAAGTTAAAACTTCAAAAATGTAGTTCTTGTACAAAATGAATGTTTTAGTTTTAAATTCCTTTCTAATTTTTTATACTTGAAACATTTTATTTCTGTAATTGAAGGAAAGTTTGTTGCGCTATTGATTATATCCAAAATTTGTTTTAATCCTAATTGCTTTCAATGTGATTGTGCACACTTACCACATGAGTAACTCACATTTAAAGGTATTTTGATAAGCATAGAATTTCACTGCAATTTTTGCAAATGAAATGTTCCCCCAAAAATTTGTTGAGAGAACTAAAAATGGACAAACCTGTTTAATTTGACTATGAGAAATGAAACCTTTTTCATGTTTTAGCTTTGTTGCAAACTTTATCCATGCATTATATATTAATAACATTATTTCATAGACATACATTCAAATCAATATGTATATGTTTACTTCAGCAGCCATTTTCAATGTAATTTTTAATGATCATTGGACAATCAATTTTTAAAAGATAAATACAAAATATGAAATAAAAATTCAACTGATTGAGTACAATGCACAGAATTTAGTTTTGTATAAAGTAAAGGTTCTAGTACATACCTTCAAACAGTGTAAGGAACTCTTTCATCTGTTTTAGCTGCCTCATTGTCTCTCTCTCTTTCTCGTGGCACATAGAATGCTGTAGTAATTTGTGCTATCCAAGTCTATGGAGGAATCTGAAGTGGGAAAACTATTTGCATATCTTAGAATCCAAAAGAATTACTTTGTAGTTTTCTTCTCTGTGAAAGAAAGGAGGTACAGATTCCTGGAGATAGCATTCTCAATATCACCCCAAATGGTTCTATAAAATATCACAGGATTTTTTTCCCCTAACCGCTATCCATGCAATCTGAAATTGCAAAACAAGAGTTTCAAACTTTTTATAGAATGCACTTTGAAAACAAAAAAAACCCCAAACTATTAAGTGTAACAAAGTAAGGAAGAGTGCAAACGTTTGTGTGAACATAACCATTCCCATTAAAAAGATTTTAAAATCAGAAATATAATCTTCCTGTATATGCCTTTCCAATTGAAAGATTATATAAGTCTTTGAAAAATTGGGAAATAAAAATGTACTGAGGGAATTATATTCTTCTATTTATAAATTAGTCCACCTATGAATAAGATTAACATTTATGCCAGTTTTAGATATGATATGGAATTATAGAATTAAAATCTCTCTTTCTCTCTCTCTTTCCCTCTCTTTCTTTTCAGATCATGATTTAAAGTTATATTAGGAATAGGGACAAAGCAAATTACTTCTAGTAAAAAGACTTCCAGGGAAGGTAATATCTCCAGTAAAGTGTCCATACTTATGGTCCATACAGGTGGGTATTTATAATAGCAAAACTATTTGAATGAAATAATGTCCTCTGTGGTTTATGCCACGTGTTGGAACTTGAATGTTGCACTTCCAGTTTGCCCAAGAAAGGATAAAGCCTCACCTTTAAGTGGTCTTATCTAAACTCTATGTTGAGTATCCAACCCCAAAACTATGCCAGCAGAAAAAGATATGAACTGAAAAACAAGCCGTTTTATTTCAAATTGAAAAACAAGCTGTTTTATTTCCACCATCTAATGGTGGATGATCAGTATAAAAATCTTGCACATTTATTTGTAAAAAAAAAAAAGACCTCTGAGTTCTCTGGAATTCTTTCTGGATAATGTACATAGAACAGAAGACTTCTTTAAATACACACATGTAGACATATACTGTAAAAAAAAATCAAGATAGCCTCTGAGATATTGGAGATAGCAATCTTGATTTTTTTTTACAGTATAGGAGAAATTAACCTGGTAATGCGCTGGTGATCTTGTATTGAGAAACAACCCTGAAGATAAAAAAATAAAGCACGTCCTAACTCATGTAGGTTGACCATGAAAATTGTATTGTCCATTCTTAAATGGATCTTATCCATTTAAATCTATCTTAAAACACTTTTCTCACAGCAAAGAATGTGTTATATTTGGTGTCTAACGTTAGGTTTTGGCTGTGTCTTTTTGCCCTAGTCCAACATCTTCACCATATAAAAAATATGCAGGATTTCTTTATGATTGGGGTGACTTGGGGTAAAATAAGAAACCATGTTGATTTTCGACAACTTAATTACAGTAACAGACTGTTCAGAGTGCTTTGAACCTCACCTTGGTATTGTTTAACCTATTAACTATTTTTTCTTTCATGTATACATGTATATATGTATGACAGATCAATTGGGTAGCAAATAAACGTAGAAGCTTATAAATTTGGACTTGCTTTGCAAGGAGTGGGGAAAGCTATTACTGTTGCAATAGGTTCGGAGATGATATGTGTTTTTGTCTTCTTTTTTAAAAAAATCACTTAATGTTCTTGTTTAGTATTGTTTTGTCTATGTTAAATCTTTTTTATTTTGGATATTGTATTTTAATTTTTGAATAAAATAAAACATTGAAAAATTTGTAGGATTTCAGTGTTTTTGCAAGAGCTTCAAAGAATAATATAATGTTATAAGATTTCAAACAGAACATTAATATTTTGCAGGATTCAGCTTTTTTGCAGAGGGCACTTGCATTATGATGTCATGGCTTTCTCCACTTAAAACGATTGGCAGTCCTTGATTTAAATAATTTCTTAAATTGCAGCTATATTTTAAATAACAGAAATTAATCCCCTAAATCAAATTGGGCTAAAAATAATATTACTCAGCCTAAAGTAAGCTTGTGGAATTTCCTCTAATGAGAATCAAAATACTCTTTTGTTACTTTGTTATTAACATTATGATCTAGAAAGATAGATAATTTTTCCTTGATGATTTGTGACTTCAAAGAATACTAAAATATAAGAAGGCCACTGATGAATCACACGTTCCATCTATCTAGTTCTTATTTCTTCCAATGGCTAACCAAATGTATTTCAAAAGGCCAGAAACTTGTGGCCTAGACCCAACTTCTATGGAAATTCATTACAGCCTTGATAATCAATAATGTCCGTTCTGAATGGATTGTATCATAGTATCTCTTTTGGTCATTATTATGGAAAAGCATTGTTTCAGTCTCTGTCTCCCCCCACCCACTTCACCCAATTATTTATTTAATTGCATCATCTCTGAAAATAAACACAAATTTCTTTACCAGCATGAAAATGGATTCTGTTAAATAATTACTGGTAATAGCTAAATCAAAACAAACTCTTCATGCGATGTAAAAATTTGTTAATCCTGTGCTTATAAAACCCATTTATATTTGATTCCAATTTATCTGGCCACCAGTATAAAATCTCACTAACAGCTGATCCACCTATTGCTTTTGCTGAGATTTTGAAGTACAGCTTTCCAACCCATTTATGGCTTGTTGACTCAAATACCATTATATACTTAGAGACCATACAGTATAGGTCATTTATCAGTAAAGATCACAGTACAATTTTATATCATCTAGGCTATTTTGGGATACCTACCAAATGCACTATCCAGTATATATCATTGGTATATGAACAGTGTAATGTTTTAGGCAAAATGTTGAAATTCAGTGATAGTTTTATACTTGCTTTGCAAATTTATATTTGTGATTAAGATATGAAAATGTAAATATCAACTGCAATACAAATTATTTTTTAAGTTAGTACCTAAACATTTATAGGAGAACATTTCCTTGTTTAATATAATCATGTCTGTATTTCATTAAATATCCCTAATATTTCATGCTTCTCCCTACATGTTGTGCAAATTTATTTTATGTTCTGTTTTGAAGTAGGCCTTTTTTAATTTATAGAGATCCAGATCTTAACTATGTCCATGTAATAATCTTTTGCCTCTATTTTTTAAACAAAGTTCTTCTAAGATCATTCCGGTTATAAAGATGAAGCAAACATCCTTTTCTAAATTGAAAAAAATGCATTGGAAAAACCTGAAAACCAAATTGCTTTCATGAATGAATGGAAAAAAAAAAGCTAGTTTAGGTCCAGCTGCTAATTTTTTTTTTTTTTTTGTAATGCTCTAAGCTGATTGCTGGTTGACAGAGGAGGGTAGAAAGAGGAAATTCTCAGTGCTTGGTATCTTCACCAATTGTCAACTTTCTCAAATGGATTTTGATGTTAAGAAAAAGGATAATGATTTGGAATTGTTCATTGTGAATGCATTAGGTTTGCACAGACAAAACATGCATGAAGTGCAATTACTGCTAGTGTTTTCATATTAGTATGAACGTTAATAGCATGTTTGTTATGCATTGAAACGGGTTATGCATTCTGATACTTTAATCTTGTCATCTGTGCATCACTTGTCTAAGTACTCTCATTTAAGATGCCATATCTCTTCTGGTAGCAATAAAGGAGTAAAGCAACATTAATATTAAATAATTAGAAAAACAAAAGGGGAATGATTAAACATATTTACATAATTGAAATAACACGGAGTCTCAGTGGGAAATCGGGACAATGTTGTCTCCATTCAAAGTAATTCATAATTCAGATTTTTAATTATGGCACATTCATTCATTTAAAGATGATTCTGGATGAGAGGGCCACTAATGAAACACAATCATTAGCATCCAAACAAAGTAATTTAGAAAGTCTCCTTTAGGGGAAAAAGATTTTCTAGAACATCATCAATCACACAAGATATGCAAAAACAAGCAATTAAGCCACACACAAGAACTACAACAACCTTATATATCAGTAATGTACACATGAAAACATAACTGATTACAATAACTAGAGTAGGATGGTGGAGTTAATATGTTTTTTACATTAAAGTACCATGAAATATTCTGCCAGAGAGGGACCTTTGCCAAGCAAGTTCCACGCCAGCTTATATAGACAAAGAGTTAGACTCTTCTACATAGTCCAGATCTCAGCATCCAAATCCCGAGTAAGTCATGGTCGATGGGCATATGAGGTCTAGCCTTTCCCTTCCTCCTCTCCTTTGACCCCCAATTTATAGTGCATTTGATTTGGCTAAATGGCAAATGTAGGATCAGCATAAGATGTTACCCATGAAGCAGGTGCTGCCTTTGTTTCTCATTAGATACTCCAATCCTGCTTTGCGTTTTGACTGACAAAAGTCCTTCAAAGCCTCAAGGGGCAGAGGGGGCTCCTTCCAGAGACACATACAATTGCGGTTCATTAAACATGCAGAGGCTGTAGTCAGAGACCACATGACTTTTAATGCCTGTGTACAGTGTCTAGTTAAATAGATCCATCATACGGCTGGTTTCTGAACACTCTCCTCTTCTAGGCAAAATTATAGTCTTGTTGCAACCAAACCTCTTTTTGACTTGCTGCTTCGGGTGCGGGGGTGTGTATGTCCCCCATGTGATTGGGCTTTACTCACAGTCCTGAGTAAGGCGAGCTCTGCCGGGCACCCCATCAGGCTGTTGTCAGAGCTGCCTTTGATAACTACCAGTCTCCGGAGCCAAAGTATGTTCTATTGGTACTTAAAGGACAAAAATACTGGTTAATTTTCAACAGTGCTCCTTCATTTGACTTTACAATTTATGGCAGTGAACATTAATGCGAGAATAGCTTGGTCGAGGAGGAATTTCAAATTAGAGAAGCTCTTCTCTTTAGCCCCAACAGCCTGACCCAGGGTGAACGGAAAAGTAATTTGCCACCAGATCCTCATTTTGCTGCTGTTATCACTCCTTGTAAATGAAGCACGGCAATTTATTGTAGCACCTCGAGAAGTCAAGAACATAATGTGTAAAACACATAGAAAAAAAAAATCTTCCTTCATGTTCATTAACACCCCGCACATAGAGGCTGTTCACGCTCCCCTCTAATGAAGGAGGGGGTGAAATCTTAAACCTAAAGCTTTCTGTCATGTGAAGAAGCCCTCTTCAGACCATTAGGTGGCTGAGTTGGACCGAAGAAAGGTCACTGACAAAAAAAGGGGAAAGAAATGAAAAGGAAAGAAAGTTGCAGGGGTGAGGGAAGAGGAGGGGCACGAACCATAGAAAATGACAATGCTGGAAAATGGAAAAATAGATTCAGGAAGGGAGTTTAGTCAATTCCCAGAATGGAAAGTACATTTTCAACACCAGTTTTCATTTTCTTTTTTCTTGTTGGCCTCTATGGGCATTTTCTACACATATTCAAGAAAATAATATCTAACCCTTAATTAGCTGGGACTTACTTTAGCACTCTAATACTCTGTTATTTCACTCTTGTTCTGATCTTATGAAAAGTGGTTCCAGAGGCATATCAATATAAATAAAATTATATAAATGTGGGCATTTGTGTGTGCCTGCCTTATGGATTGTTTCTAATGAGGAAGAATGGGGCATTTTTTTTATACTGTACATTAATTTTATGTGCACAAGGAACTGGAATGATGTACTGGATAATGGCAATATCAAGTGTTTCGTTGGGAATCTTTTATCTCAGTTATACCTGTATAAGGAAACTAAACTACATTAATTCAAGTCCTTGTGAATAACAGAGTGAATAACATGCTAAGGATAGCCTAAGGATAGCTATTACAACTATCATTTATTACAGCGTGAAGTAGAACTGCTAAATTGAAAAGAAGTAGATTTACCTTCTTTAGTTACATTTTAAAAGGTTGAAAAATTCTGGAGATGTCGGTACTATTAGGGCAATGGAAAAAGAACTAGCAAAAGGTTGAGTTTTGTGTCCTTCATAGATACAGAGCACCAATAAATGTACAAATTAGGCAGATTGGGACAATTCTTGAATAATTTACTGTAATTTGTTAGACATAAATTTGTATTGATTTGCAATGGGGTATCTCATGCTTTGATTTCTCAGATCGCTTTCACTTGGTCTGCAGACGTAAGAGAAAGAGATAAAATTATCTGGACACCTCATTGAAATTATGCTATCCCTCTTCAAATGGTCATTACTAGCCTCTGGTTCTGCAGGCTTGGTGCTAACAAACCTGCAGAACCATTGGTGGTAGCAACAGAAATTTTTTTGGCTACACAATGGGAGCCCAAGTCATACACCTGCACACAGATAACCCTAGCATCCATCAGGTGATCCTCCTTGCCTCCTACTGATGATGGGAATCCTCCTATCCAACTCTTTGGGCTAGATCCATCAGTTGATGAAAATTAATCTCTCAGTTGGTTGAAACCAACTCCCTGAGCTGGTTTACCTTGGAATAACTAGCTATTTTTGCTTAATGTGCACAAAGTCATCTTCGAGACTTGGGCTTCTTCTGGTTGTGCTGAGGACCATCAAAGCAAGAATACCTCAAATCATTCACTGATCTAATGGGGTAGCTCTCCATATATTTTAAGCTATTTTTCCTATAAACCCTGGGATAGGATTGGTTTTAAACAGGCATTGGCCATTTCTTTTTACACGTATTGCCTGATAGAGTCAGCTTGGCCATGTTATGATTTTTATCATGAGTCTTTGACTTTTTAATATAACTGTCTTCACCTGGAAAGAAAGAAAGAAAGAAAGAAAGAAAGAAAGAAAGAAAGAAAGAAAGAAAGAAAGAAAGAAAGAAAGAAAGAAAGAGCTCCTCTGGATAAAACGTTATTGGAATACCATCAATAAGAAGACTTTTTCCCTTATAACCACCTGATTTAGTTAACTAGATAGAAGCATAGGCAGCTGGGCTTCTAAAGAAAGTTCAATGCCTGTATTAAGATGAGAACAGTTCTAAAGTTTAAAAAAAAGACTTTATATGAAGAATGGAAACTGATTAGAGGTCATAGAAGACAAAGCATTATTCTTCCCAGAGTAGCTCAGAGTTAGGCAGCCTATAAATTTGGTAGATGATATTGATGACAATGACAACAACGATGATGACGATGACGATGATTCCAATTAAACCCTATTTTGGACTGACTATAGTTTCCAAATCATTTTTTAAACAGCAGCATGTATAATAGTCTACACTCGGAATTATTACACTCATAAGAAAATGATGTAGATGGACAGGCAGGCGGGGGAAAGGCTTTGAAGGACAAGAGGAGATTCATTACCAAAGAAATGATCAGATAAAAAGGAGCCTGAGCCCAGGGTCAAGGGATGCATGATTCTGTTACTGTAGCTGTTATAATAAAAGTAGTAATGACCTGCATGGCATTGGTTTCTTAGCCTGATACACTATCTATCCAGTATTGCCTTTGCGATGATTAGGCATTGGTGTAGTATCCAACTAACGGCAGACTAATGCCCAATCATCACAAAGGCTATACTGCAGCCTTGATTAAAATTGACTAGTTCTTTTCTTATTCTAAATCAAGGTGGACAGATTTTTTTTAATGGTAGGGGGCTGCAGGAGGCATGACAAATATAACTGGGAGGGATGAAAGGTGTATCTGTATCATCACCATCAGTCTAAGGGATTAATTTTCACCAACAGATGATTGAGACTTAATCACATCTTTTCTTTTCCACCTTAAAATCTGTAGGCAATTGTGCCCCATAATTTCAGCAGTCTGATTTTAGGATACTCTGGGGATGGCAGAGTTTGCAGTAAATGTCAGTTTATAGGCTACAGTTCGTTCACCCCTGTTCTATATGGGATCCATATTTTTTATTAGAATAGATCATTTTTCTGGTCCAAATTTGATAACCTATACTTATAATATCTGTTTTTAATCCAGGCCCTAATGGATTATCAGGCTGGGTCATGTCAATGAAAAATATAGGAATTTCTGGTTTAAGTGATGAGTGACCATATTTTTTTGACAAATGCCATTCCAATTAGCAAACAGCAGGAACCTCTTACGCTATGACAATATTCTGTTCTCCTGAATTCTTCTCATTGAAGAAGTATCATCATTTACAGAAAATAGATTTTTTTACAAGTGAGAGTCCAACTGAAAAAAAACTATACTTAACAAAATATGCCGGCATGATTTATCTTTAACTAAATTGAATGGTTTGTCCCAATAGGTAGCATATAACTCTTGAAATCTTCTTATAAGTACACATTTTAGGGATGAAGTTTAAAAGTTTTAAAATATGTGTTAAACAGAAATAATTTTGTTTTTGTTATCGTTGTTTTTTATTTTACTTTGGGAAGTCAGCTGAGATGATGAAATGCAAGACCTAAACTAAAGTTAAGAGTAAAACACCAAGGCTAAAGGTTACACCAAGAAAGTTGTGGAGGCTTATGGAAGGTTAGATGGCTGTCTACACATTAATTTTCTTCCACTGAACATCATTGCCTGCATCATTGTAAAAACATGACCCTCTCAAGCATGAAAAGTGCTTCACTTTGTCTTCTGGTAAATAATAGTTTTATATATAGCTGAACACCCCATGGTAGCTATTTTGTGAGAGCAGCCACAGCAAGGATTCAAAGTTCCAAGTGGGAGCATTTGCTTTAAAAAGGTTGAAGACACCTGAATTATATTGTAGTTTTATTCAACACTAGCCTGATTGTTCTTTCTGCCTTTTAAGCAGGTTTTTTCAAACTTGGCAATTTTAAGATCTGTGAACTTCAACTCCCAACACTGGTTGGGGAATTCTGTGAATTGAAAGCCACAGATTTTGAAGTTTCCAAGTTTGAAAACTACTGTTTTAAAGGCAATTTTAAGACTAGAAGCTACTGAGGGAGCAGGAAACGTTCCAACATTGATCTAAGAGTTTGCCACATAGATCACTGTGAAATTTAAGGTTCCTTGGTGCTCTCTCAGCTTGGTTGTTTTGTTGTAGAAGTGTTATTCTCTAAACCAAGTAACATAATCAATGCAGTGTAGTACCTGCATCAGTGCAGTGTTGTCATTGATGATGTTACCTAGTTTGGGTAATAAAATGTTTGCAAAAAGCAACTAAGCTCAAGAGAACCAAGGATCCCTTTATTTTAATCGTAAACTACAATGTTCTCCTCTATCAATACTGTGAAAGTTACTTTTGAGGAGATATGCATTGAACATTTAATCGTTAATAGATCCTCCTGTATTGGGGGAGGAAGACATGGATAACTTGTAAAGAGGAGAGTCACAGTTTTAAAAAAAGAGAGATTGAAGAAGGAAAAATAAATGAACCCTTTCCACCCACAGCTTCTCTGCATCAAATTACATTCTTCCAAGATGTAACATAAAAGTGGCCATTAAATTAACATGATATATTGTACAAGCAAAGAACACTAAGTTTGATCTTGAAACTAAGTACACACAATTCTGTAAATGGATGCTGGCTCATCAATACATATCCTTGAAGCTTTGTGAATTATTTCTATATACAAGAGCCATGGTGGCACAGTGGTTAGAATGAAGTATTGCAGACTACTTCTGCCAGCTGCCAGACGTTTGGCAGTGGGAATCTCACCAGGCTCAAGGTTGACTCAGCCTTCCATCCTTCTGAGGTCAGTAAATGAGGACCCAGATTGTTGGGAGCAATATGCTGACTCTGTAAACCGCTTAGAGAGGACTGAAGCCCGACTGGTACAGATCTAGGTAGACAGCTTCATCCAGGTACTGAGGAAGTTGTCGCACCACCACACTCTCAACAACCTTTGCCACAAAGCGGAGGTTGGAGACTGGACGATAGTTCACTAATACAGCCGGGTCCAGGGAAGGCTTCTTGAGGAGAGGCCTCACCACAGCCTCTTTCAGGGCGGAGGGGAAGAAACCCAAGCATTAATGTATAAGAGACTTTTCAGTGTCTTGACAGGAAAAAATTTGCAATCTTTACATAAAGACATATAGGTAGTCCTTGATTTACAACAGTTCGTTTAGTGACCAAAGTTACAACAGCACTGAAAAAAGTGACTTATGAATGTTTTTCACACTTAATGACAATTTTGATCACGTGACTCCATGGTCACGTGATCAAAATTCAGATGCTTGGCAACTGACTCATATTTATGACTGGTGCAGTGGCCTGGAGTCAAATCTTCACCTTTTGCAAACTTCTGATAAGCAAAGCCAATGGAGAAGCCAAATTCACTTAACAACCATGTGGCAAAAAAGGTGGTAAAATGGGGCAAAACTCACTTAACAAATGTCTCATTTAACAACAGAACTTTTGAGCTTAGTTGTGGTTGTAAGTCAAGGACTACCTGTACTGTAGTAATAAAATTCCGGTGAATTTAATAGGATTTGCTTCACGGTAGGCTTGCATAGAATAGGACTGTAAGTATTCTAGAAAAATCAGTATAATCTTCCCCTTAAACTTCCAGTTTAAATTTAGCTAAAACTAAGACTAATAACACTTTACACTTCTCTTTATTTTTCTTACTCCTCTCTTCTTTCATGTCACTTCTGCCCTGAGTTGGAAGAAAGAAGTTAAATAGCATGTGGAAGGCTTTATAGGAAGAACAATGTACAGGAAATCCTTGGAAGTCCCCTCTTAGAAGCCTGTTTTTGCACATCAAAAAGACTTGGAAAGAATTCCCTGATAATAGTGAGTTTGACCAAGAATTCTTTTCTCAATTATTACTAGACAACAGTTTCTTTAGAAAGTGGAGCAAACTGGGGTTCAGTGGAGGAAGGACACTTCAGTTTTTATATCACTTTTATAAAGGAATTGTTATAAGTGTATTATAAAGCTATACCATTGCAAAGGTATTGTTAATTTCATAAAATCATTTTTTTCATGAGAATTACCCAGGATCAGGTCAAATCAAAACCATTATTACAGCCTTTAGGTCAATATAATGGTTTTGTATTATATTGTAACACTACAATATAATACAAACTTTTCTGGTGTCTCTTTTTTTCCCCCTCCACAATTGCTAGCCTTGCTAGCCCTGCTTCTCTCCCCTCGAAAATATTACAATGGACACAGAACTGTGAAACAAATGAAAGAAGAAGAAGGAAGAGAAGGAGAACTATAGAATTCTAAAAAAATTAAAACCAAGAGGAAATTGTTTCTAGTCAATTTTGCAATATTTCATAATAAATAGTTTATTTAACCCGTTAAAATACTGCACCATTTCTCTTCACAAAACTATTTTCTTCTGTTTAAGAAACAATCACATTTAAAAATGATATTGAATTCTGGAGTTTTAGAAATATATTTTATCTTTGGGAATGCATATTAGGTACTTTTACATGGAATGGGAAGCGAAGAGTTAAAAGATCCTGTTCAGTGGTGAAATCTAAAATTTGTTACTACAGGTTCTGTGGGCGTGGCTTGGTGGAGGGGGTAATGTGGGCGTGGCAAACTTTTTTTTTACTTTTAAACCATTTGTTGTAAAAAAATGCTTTTAAATGTTTCTGACGATTAGGCAAGTCAGCTGGGGTTGTCACAACCTTTTAAAAGCATTTTTTACAACCTCCTCGGCTGAAGAGGTTGTAAAAAAATGCTTTTAAAAGCCTCTAATGATCCCAGCTGAGTTGCCTGATCGGCAGAGGCTTTTTTCTTTTAAAAGCCTCTGACGATCCCAGCTGAGTTGCCTTTAAAAGAAAAAAGCCTCTGCCGATCAGACAACTCAGCTGGGATCATCAGAGGCTTTTAAAAGAAAAAAGCCTCTGCCGATCAGGCAACGCAGCTTGGATCATCAGAGGCATTTAAAAGCATTTTTTCTACAAGCTCCTCTGCCGAAAAGGTTGTAGAAAAAAATGCTTTTAAAAGCCTCTGACGATCCCAGCTGAGCCGTATGATCATCAGAGGCTTTTTAAAAAACTTTTAAAAGCATTTTTTCAGCCAAAAATGTTGTAGAAAAAATACTTTTAAAAATAATTTTAAAAAGCCTCTGATGATCACGCGACTCATCTGGGCAGGGATTTTTGCTACCAGTTCTCCAAACCACCTGCCTCCATCGCTACCGGATCGGGTGATCTGGTCCAAACTGGGAGCATTTCACCCCTGATCCTGTTTCATATTAAAGATATTAAAGAAATCTGCTATTGCTTCATAACAATTTATTCGCTGTTTTCTAGCTGCCATGACAAGTAAGTAACATGGTAAAACTGAGAAACTCAATTTCTTTTGAGCTAGATAGTTCCAAATCCTATTTCCAATGACTCATGGAAGTCAATCTTTCATGGATCAGTGAAAAGAAGGACTAGGGGTGATGGTGTTCCAATATTTGATGGGTGGCCACAAAAAAGATTTTCCAAAGCACCAGAAAGTAAGACAAAAACCAATGGATGGAAACTAATCAAAGAGACAAGCAATCTAGAACTACGGAGAATTTTCCTGATAGTGAGAACAATTAACCAATGGAATGGCTTGCCTTCAGAGATTGTGGTGCTTTATCACTGAAGGTTTTTAAGAAGAGATTGGATTTGTACATTTGTCATTTGTACAAAATGGTATATATATTTTATCCAAGCACAGCTATTGAGTCAATGGCTAAGCCTATGTGACATCCTAAGCCATGGTTTGTTTTAACCCCATTTAAAGGTAAAGGTAAAGGTTCCCCTTGTACATATGTGCTAGTCATTCCTGATTCTAGGGGATGGTGCTCATCTCCATTTCAAAGCCGAAGAGCCAGCACTGTCCGAAGACGTCTCCATGGTCAAGTTGCTGGCATGACTAAATGCCAAAGGCCCAAAGGCATCCGGAATGCTGTTACCTTCCCACCAAAGATGGTCCCTATTTTTCCACTTGCATTTTTTATGTGTTTTCGAACTGCTAGGTTGGCAGAAGCTGGGACAAGTAATGGGAGCTCACCCCGTTACGTGGTACTAGGGATTTGAACTGCTGAACTGCCGACCTTTCGATCAACAAGCTCAGGGTCTTAGCCACTGAGCCACCATGTCCCTATAACCTCAGTTAGAGAAGCTAAAACAACCTGCATCGCACAGAACATTAAACCACATACTTTTGTATATGAATGGCTGTATTAACATGTTATGCAAGGACAAACCTCTCCTCAAGCCTCTCTATGTCCTAGCCTTAAATGTTAATCCAGTTTTGATAACATACATACAAGATTTAGTGCTCATCTTTCTTCGCAGTTTCTTTTCTTGCTTTCATCTTTTTTCTCGTTTGCACTTTTTCTTCTCATTTTCTTTTGGGAGGAGAATGGGGTCAGCATTTTTAGGCTGATTGTTATTTCTTGTAGCATCTGCACATTTTGAAGGGAGTGAAAACTGGATAGTGGCACCCAATCAAGGTGAGCCCCATGGAAATAGCCTAACAATTACCTTCAGTAATTCCCAGACTATTTTTTTGACACTAAAATTCTGACAGCTTGCTCTTGTGATAAAGATGTTAACAAGAGAAGAAAATGGCTCTAATTTAATCTATTCTTGCAGGTCATGCTGAAATGAGATGGGGATGACACAAAATTATAATAATAAATACAGGCGTAATTTCACAGTTCTTCATAAATGCTGCTCCCCCGTCTTTTCACATGCAAATACGCTAGCCTTTGCTTCATGACAGTGATTTATGAGGTGCTATCTTGCCCTCCACTTGGGAATTGTATTCTACCTGATCCCATAATTATTTTTATACTACTAAAACAAACCCTTATAGATTACTATTGCAGTGCCATTCTAGAGATTTTGCACCTCCTTCTCTTTATGCTTTCGAGAGTCTTTACTATGATATTAGCTTCTTAATTGTGACTCAGCTTACACCAGACAAGAAATATAAAATAGGATCAAAGTGCAAAGGGAGACAAAAACAAATCTGTAAGAGCTGGGATTAGCTATTGTTTAAAGCACCATTTGTGTGATGCTAGCTGTTACAGATGGAAACCAGGTTAATTTACAACTGGCAGTAGTGGGTGAAGAATGTATTCAGAAGAAAGAATCTGGAGGTATTAAGTGTTTCTGTTTTCCTTGACATTTGCATCTTCTTCCTTGGCTATCACTGCCCATAACTATGTTTTTTGTCAAATGGAGATTTATGGGAATCAGCAAATCACGTTCACAGTCTGCCCCAAGACAAAAGGAATGGCTAAAGTCCTTCAAGGGAGGATATTGACTTTCGAGAAAAAGGATGTTGGAACTGAGTGTTCCTGAGGCAACTCCCAGGCTGAAGATTGTGATTTGCAGCACTAATGGATGGCTATGCATGCTGGGAATCCTCAAGCCAACAATGGAAACAATAATATGTAGATACTGATAAGGCCTTAATGAACATTATGCAAAATGGACAAGGGCCCTAATTTGAAGGAGAATGACGTAGCTCTTAGGCAGAAAGATTGATACATGATATAACAATACATGATGTAATGGCCTAAAAAGGAGCAGCAGGGGGCTTTGAAATGGCAATTAAAACTAAGGGCCTTACCCCACTCTCTTTCCCTGTTTGTGCCGGCAGAAAAGTAAACTAGCATGAAATTTGCTATTCCCATTGCTTATCCCAACACTACTTTTATTACCTCTGTTCCTACTTTATTGCTAAGAATTTTATTTTCTTTCAAGTTAAAGGGTGACAAAGCCTTGCAGAATATAAGCACTTTGAAGCTGCTTTTTGAAATAGGTACACTGTACCACTGGTGCAGCAAAAGATCATTGAAACCTTTCTCATTACAGTTTGGAGTTAGATGAAGTCCATATCCTGGAACTAAGCAGGAAAAAAAAGGTAACCAAAGCAAGCCATTTTCAGGTGCAAATACAAAATCTGATTATTTCTTTACCCAGGTCAAGGAGGGTGGGGTCTGGATGGGAGGGAGACATATGATAAATTACAAAAAGTTGGGGGAAAGTTAATAAAGCTGTCCTTCACACAAGCATCCATATTTACAGTAGTTCTCTTGAGATGTTGTAGGCTATGGTTCCATCAGAGTCAGCCAATCTGGGCTAAATTAAGGAATTATCAAATTCATATTCTGAAGTTTGAAGGGACACTGCAATGTATATAAATGAAAGGATTGGGAAGTTGACTGAGAATTTCCATAGGCATTCATAAATAGGCATCCATTGATTTTTAAAACAGCAACAACTACAGTTTAAAATACATTTATACTTCAAGAATTGGAAATGTTAAAGGGTTATGTTGCCAATTTGTCACTTCACTTTTATTGTGGGATTTTTTCTTTTTCTACTAGAATTGTGGAAACATCTGTTCCCTGTATATCAGGGTATCATGAGAAACTCCAAATAACAAAGGAATTCTACTTCAATTTAGTGACTCCATACATCTGATGAAGTGAAATGTAGCTCATTAGTGTTAAAAGATGCTACTAATTCCTGATTTTTGGTTACCATAGATTCATGCGTGCCTCTTTCTATAATCTCTCTGAACTACATAGAAAATTCACTAAACCCATGTTTCTCTGTTTCTGTATTTGGGCATGAGAAAAAGGTGGTCCAAGTGTTGCCTTTCATGTGATTTGGGAATTCTCACACATTGTAGAATAAAAGAGAACAATAGTAAAGGAGCTTCCACTTGGCCAGTGAAGAATTAGAGCGTGGGCTTGCTAAGACAGAAAAATTGAGAATGATTGCCCTAGGTCTGGTGACACAAATTTTCCTTCAGTCTAGCTGCCTTGGTACACATCAGATTCTCTGCACCATCTAGCATAAGTGACTAGATTATGATTTTAATATGGGCAGCTGGCAAATACCAAAACAACTTACTAACCCCACTTTTTTAAAAAAATGGTGGGGGAATGCAGCTTAGTGTGCCCCCTGGACAAGCTAAGTTAGGAATAGACATCCTGATCTTTCAAGGAGGTTACAGGGGAAGCAGGAGCATTCCCATCTTCTTCTCATTTGGTAGTTGGATATTTTGTAAGAGGAACTGCCTGTATAGCAGCAACTTTCTGAATAAGCAAACCATTTGGCCCATTTTGTGTGAGCTTCATGAGGATCTTCACCATGCATTCTACTTTTTGAAGTGTTCTCAAGAATCCCTCTTGTCATAGGTCTTCTATTGGAGACACCGTATTTCATGGACAAGAGTGGTTGGGATATGCTGGGTATAAGCCAAATGAATCATAAACCCTCATATTTTCCTATAATAACCTTGATCACCTGCATGTTAGTTAGGGAGAGTGAAAAAGAGCTGTGACTAACTAGGATAAAAATGTGAGGCATCTGTTGTCTCAGGTGACCTCAAACAATCTTACAAAATTCATGTATTCAGAATGAAAAGTTTTACAGGTGACCCGTGACACTAAAGAGTATTATGGAAAATGTTTGTGAACTATATATGAATAGCTGAGTTATTAGAGAAAAATAGGGGCATTAAATGAACCATTTGATAACTCCAAAAGAGCTACATTGATAGTAAGCATAAATGGTAAAGCTAGTTTCAGCAGCTTCTTTATAAACGCAACAACAAAGGGTCTTTTCTGTGCCACTAAAATGGAAGGAAATTACTTCTGGATTCGGAACAAACTAATGCCAAGGTGACATTACTGTATCAACTGTTGAGTCTTCTAATGGAAATTAACCGAACAGCTTTCTCATAGTAAGTAGACATAGGTTAGGAACTCTTTCTTTTTGCAAACTTCCCTAGTTAATTTCTAGATCCCAAGACCCTTCTTTATAGACTACTTTTCATATAAAGAATGAATTTATCATTAGAAGATCAGGTTTTGTATTTAATGTCAGCAGAATAACGTTCTGTAACATTCTGATTTACTATCTCCCTCCCCCCAACCAAGAGTTAGCAAAATATGATTCATTAAACACACTATGATACCTAAATGGTCCTACAATTAATCTACCTCCTTAAGGCTGTTTTGTTCGCTGTTCCCCAGATGGCTGCTAATATTTAATAGATTTCCACTGACTATCTGTGTAAAAGGATGTTTATGGGCAAGGTCTAATTTATGAACACAAGTACCATTATTTATCCTTACTCTCATTATGGCACAAAAGGCTTATCTTGACCTTTTAAAGTAACACAATTTGTAGATGCATATAGAAAATTACAAAGAAATGCAATCCATTTCTCTAATAATATGACTACTAAAGTTAATAGCTGCTTCAGCCATCACAGAACTAAAGCATAAGTTAAGTGCAGTTTTTAAATATTTCTGTAACAAAGCCTGAAACATAAAATAGGGGATTATAATAAGAAAGAATTTAACTTTGTAAAAAGGAGTAGATGTATTTAATATCTTCCTGCAGAGAGCAATTACTGTTGTAAAACATATTTCAGATTCTGTATTATGGAAGTCTCTTTATTAATCCAACTTAGAGTACATAAATGAGTGGAGCATTGTCTAGAACTCTTGTCTGATTATGTGTCTGGGTATATGTGGGCACGTGCATATATGTATATATGTATGTGTGTATTTATTCGAAGTCCAAAAATGAAGCATGGAGAGAATGAGGTTTAAGCCTTCCCAAAATACAGGGAAGGCATTAAGCAGAAGAAAAATTTTAAACATCAACCTTATGCCATGTACTATAAACATGTGAACTGAGATAGATATGCTAGAAATTTCCCCCCCTCCTCTTCCTCCTCCCTTTGTAAGCAGCATCAGCATTTCTTTTTCCATGTTAGGACAGTACTGCACCATACATGATTTTGAACTGCATTCTTTCTTACCAGAGTAGTGATTTGGTCAGATCAGACACTGTTCTCAGACATATAGGCAAAATAAGGTATTAAACCCTTGTCCGTTTGGTGCTCCAGTGCCTTCACTGGTCATACAGCCTCAAAAAAAGTAACTATAAAAATTAGAAAATATCAGGGATGGACAAATTCTATCATCCCAGGAACTGTTCTATACTGTTATGCTCATGGGACTGAAATAGCTAGTTTAATAAAATTGGTGTCATAATAGGATGTACTGTGAGTTATGAAATCTATTGCTTAGCTTCAGATACAAATCTATAAAGATAGATAGATAACAAGTATTCCATACAAAAATGATAAAATTATAAAATATGTCATTTTTAAAACTTGAGAAAGTTGTAACAATCATATTATTAAATCAATACATGGAAGATACTCATGCAGCGGAAAGGATGTTCTGTTCTGTTCTCTCGAGTAGCTTGAAAAGATGATATACCCTTTTTAATGATATACCCTTGACAAAAAGAATGAATCTTCCAATTTTAGACAAGCTGTCCATGAATCAATGTGGAGATTCTCTCAAACAGCTTCTTTTTGACATTATTGTGGGAGTAGTTAAGATTTATTTTTATTAGTTTATTTAAAAGACCTAAATGGGTGTCCATCTTAAGCAACTCTGACCTATAACAACCATAAAACCAATAAATGAAACAATAATAAAAACAATATAAAAGAAGAAACAAAAATCCTGCACTGTAGTTGTTGATGGACAGATGCACAAAGATTTGTAGCCTATGTATTCCGTTATCATTATTAAAGCTGCTGAGCCTGACAAATTAAGTAGGATTGTAGGTTGCATCAAAAGAAAGTATTCTGAATACGTTTTAGTGTCTTCAAACATCTAAGAGGCACGAGGGAAGTATATTCATATGCATTTTAGAGTTAGAATCAGATAATCATATTCTCTTAATTTGCCATTGAAAGTAAAATCCCTCCAACAGGCAGTGGTGGGATTCAGCCAGTTCGCACCACTTCGGGAGAACTGGTTGTTAACTTTCTGAGCAGTTTGGCAAACTGGTTGAAAGAAATCATTAGGGCAGAGAACCGGTTGTTAAATTACCCACCACTGCCAACAGGTATTGTATCGCATGTTATTTCAATTTGATAGAATTTAAAGTATTATTTATTTTCATTTATTAATTCCATTCATATAGCAGGTTCCTAATAACAGGCTCCTAATAACAGGTTCCCTGATACAGATAATCCTTGACTTACAATAGTTCATTTAGTGACTGTTTTTATGTTACAATAGCACTGAAAAAAGTGACTTATGACCATTTTTCACACTTAAGAATACTGCAACATCCCCATGATCACAGGATCAAAATTTGGACACTGATTCATATATATGAACCATATTCATAGCCCTTTGATATAAAGCCAATACATTGCCAAGCAGTGAATCAGGAAACCTGCTCCATCCTACATGAAGGCCTTCACAGTGGAGAGCAGAGGATACCAGTCCTCCATTAAATGACAATTAAAGGTGGTTTGCATAATAATTCAGATTATAAATTTGTATATCAACAACACTATAATTTGTTTTTATGTTTTGCTGTGTCATCATTGTGATTTTTCTTGACTTTGTGAACTGCTGAAATTACATGCAAAAAAAATGTGGATGTTACAAATATATTTTATGGGTTTACCTTGAATTTGAAGGCAAAATTCTAAAGTTGGTGCTGAGCCTTTGTCCGTGACAAAAAAATTCTTGTGTGTGAAAGAGAGTTGTAATTCATTACAGCTGCACCAAGAAATACCCAGCTGCATTAAGTCTTATTTTGTCTTATTTTAAAAACAAACAATTTAGGAGGAAATTGTAGTAATTAGGTCTGAATTAAAGAGAGAGGAATAGTTGTTTTAAAATGGCAAAATTATCTGATAAGAGAGGTTGATCTAAATAATGTTCCCCCTACGCTAGGTGAGAATAGGTAAGGAAATGATGAATCTTTCCGCTTAGCTAGACAAAATGATGTTGGAGGACCGATTAGTACCATGATGAAGAGGTTAACACCCTGCCTGTTACAACAAGTGTCTGTGAAAAGGAGACCTGATCTGAGAACCGGCCATGTCAACCATGAAGTTATTTCAATACATTTCTTCTTCCTAACAAGATGATTAATCCCATTATTATCCTCTCCACAAGTCTATTTTCCATTTAGCTAAGCACTTTCTATAACATGCAGCTTACAGAAATAAAACTTTGACTTCTTAATCAAAGATTCAGAAGATTTTTTGTAGTCCTCTTTCCCTCCAATCATTACTTACATGAATACATCATTTTTGTTTGTCTGTTTCTAAATTACTTTTCCTAGACTGGGAGACTGCTTCTGAAAAATATGCATAAAATATGCATTAAAATATCCTGTTAAATGTACTGTAGATAACATGAATAGTCTCGTACTGATAGTTAACTTTGATCTTCTACAATAGGACAACTGTAATAGAATTGCAGTTTCTCCAGGGGAAAATGTGTTTTATTCAAATTCATATTTGTCCATTGCATCTTAATGTTCAGTGCATCAAGAGAACCGATTCTATTTATCAGTGGGCCTTTCACATATTGTCTTGGGTTAACATGCTGGCCTGAATCAAGGGACTGTAGTCTTTATATCATAAAAATGCATTTCATAATCAACATATCTGTACTTAGAAATAATAAATTACTATCCAGTGATCATTTTGTGGTTAGTAGTTGTAATCAGGATGGAGATAAGGGGCAGGGGGGTGGGAAGGAATGGTGTTTTATAAGACAATATATTGTACTGAATATTTGTTAGTAAAGGAAAAAAAGAATGCTGATAGAAAAGTACTATACCAGTGGTGGGTTTCAAATTTTTTTACTACCAGTTCTGTGGGTGTGGCTCAGTGGGCGTGGCATGGCTTGGTGGGCGTGGCAGGGAAAGGATACTGTAAAATCTCCATTCCCACCTCACTCCAGGGGAAGGATACTGCAAAATCCCCATTCCTTCCTAATCAGCTGGGACTTGTGAGGTAGAGAATAGATAGGGGTGAGGCCAGTCAGAATTTTTACTACTGGTTTTCCTAACTACTCAAAATTTCCACTACCGATTTTCCAGAACTGGTCAGAACCTGCTGAAATCCACCTCTGCACTATACCCTTTCAAATTCCATAGAAGAAATTTTTCATTAGCTATCCTGAAATGCTAAAATTAGATAGATGGCATGTCTTAATATTAATGAGATGATGGGAGTTACAGAGTTGCATTTTTTCAATGAAGTTTTTCTGAGGTAATTACCTTCTGAGCAGTCAGGTTCATTTGATTTACAATTCAAGCTCTTATTCTCCTTATAATATTTGGAGTCTTTTCCAATAGATTCAGCTCAAATAATCCATTGATCAGATCTTGTTCTTGATGAAAGCATTTTTACTCATCTCTCTCTTGAATACATTTATCTTTTCTTTAACAACGTCTTTACATGTCTCTGGCTTGTCCAAAGACACTTGGCAGACAAAATGCTGCAAAATTGGTACAAACTTCTATTTATATTACATTGCAGATAAATGACTGATACTTTGAAAGACCATCTTAATTCAGGAAGAAAGGCTATATCAATAGAACTTGATCTTGACTGTTTGTGTATGTTTGATTCATGGTCACGCTTTAGAGAATCATAGGCAACCTGTCGCCCCACCCCTTTGGCAAGACTTACGATTCAGAAATGTTTGTGGTCAGAAAATTGTTCTTAAATGAAACCCTACAGACCTATTTTCTTCCCATTGCATCCTTTATTAATATATATTTCTTTTCGTTCTTTTGTCATTTGAAGTCAGAAGTCTGATATAAGTGGAAGTATGCTTGGAAATGCAAAATATTAAACTTAGCTTCAGAATTATACATATACATAAAAAGTTTTATTGCACTCATTCTGAAGTACTAATTTATCTCAGTTCAAATACTGAAACTCAATTTGAATGGGATCCTTCCCACATGTGGGATACTGAGCAATTGCCACTTGCCCAAAACCAATCCGCTCTGTCCAGAATGGTCACTGAAAATTGCAGTCATTCTAGTTGAAGTCTACCCTATCTGAAGAACAATGAAGTATCACATGATATTATATATTGCCCTGATCTTTAAATGATAAATTTAATAAAATATTAATACTTGATTTTAAACCAACATATATGAATCATCTGGGCCAATCTCTGGGCTTCCAATAGAACTATATTCAGGTACCCTTATAAACGGCTGTTTGTGTGCCACAAAATTGTTGCTAGCTTTAGTCTAACTTGTGCATCTCTAAATGAATTCCAAATCAGACATATGTTCTTCTGCATTGCCCTCTATTATAATAGCAGTGGATAGAAAGGAGGCAAATAAAAGCTTAAAGTTCTAATCAAAACTCTAATCAGAAAGATGACAAATGGTGAAGCTTATTAAATTTTCTTTGCTCCGTTGATGAATTTAATAAAGAACTAATCAAAGATCATTAGAAAGCTTTTGTGCTTCGCATGCATTGTAGCTGAATTGCAATCTGAATTTGTGTTTTACTGGTTACTTAGGATTGGATTGGATGTGTAAATATGAGGAAAAAATAATTTTAAAATCAGCTATAGATACCAAATGTACATGATGTTTATTGCATTTGCACATTTCTACGCTTGTGATTAAAGGATTGATGTTTCATATTTTCTAATGATATTTGATTAAATTGATGTAGGTGTGGGTGTGTTAGTAGGGCTTTATATGAAAGCTTGTGTTTGTGTCTGTGTAAAGGGAACATTATTTCCCAGAGAAGAAAGTTATAAGGTAGGCCACCCATAACTTTGAATGATGTTGAAAGAAGCTCTGAATAAATTGTCTCTTGGAAAGCATCCTTTCTTTCTTAGATCTGCAGCTTGCAAAGGTTTCTGTCTGGGAATATAACTGTGTACCTCAGTGGTAGAATACATGCTATCAGAACCAGCCAAACTTTAGATATATAAGGGAATCACCTCAGTGATTTTTCAGTGGAGAAATCACGCCACATGCACCACTTTGGATATTGGGAAAAAGGAACCAACGATTAGTTGTTTTTAATCTATTATTTTTGTATTTTTCCTGCAAGGGAGAAGCAAGTAGTCTGGCATAGATGCCAAAATAACACAATCCACTTATTATACTCCTTGACTGAAGAGAAGGTGGTATGTTGCCTCAGAAAAGCACATTCCTTTGATCAGCACTATATATATGCTTTGGTGCCATACATGGAAGACCTGGCAACTCCAATTTAATATCAGATAAGATGTAGAATTAGAGGCCTCTGTCTGACTCTTAAGAGTGACAAATGATGACCTCAATGGGTAAAGCCCTACTTATTCTCCTGCAGACCTAACCTCAGGGACATTGAAGTAAGGAGGACTGAAGAAGTCTCTATTATCAGTTATTCCATGCCTTTCTATTGGTACTAGCAATTTGTCTCCTAAGTCTGCGTCTAGGGAAAAAAGAGGACCTTTTTGGGACAAACTATGGTGTTCTTCTAGACTTTCACAATCTGACTTGGAATGACTTGATGGATGACATCCAGTCCCTCTTTTCCTGTAGTAGATAGTAAGGCAATACTGGGTAGACTGATACTAAGCAATAACATGTAACTGGATCATGTAGAGGTCATTATGCTATGCTGCTGTGGGCAAGATTTATCAATTTATTATACTGAAATGACAGAAAAGTTGGTTTCTAATGCAATCAGAAGGTGGCAGTTTACAAAAGTTCCCTAACATTGTTTCTTTCTTTGTCTTCCTGAAATTCTTTCATTGTACCTGAATTTTCAGTAAAATCTCTAGTTCAGCCTCCTCTAATATGGGTCCTTTCAGGCTTATTGAACACTTTCATCCCTGACTATCCTATTGTTTGGTGGTAGATTGTTATGTTAAACTTCTAAGGACCAAACTATACATATTTTTATTGTGTATTATGTTGGCTTGTGGCCCAAAAAGGAAAGAAAAAAATCAGAATAAATAAAGTTGATATTAAATCATGTTTTATAAATCACAATTGATGGTTATTCTGAATATTTCAAACTAAAAATAAACAACACATCACATTATTATTTATATCAGTTAACTGCATCAGTTAACAGTGATGTTCCGCAAGGCAGCATTTTAGCACAGCTGGCTGGGGGATTCTGGGAGTTGAAGGCCACCCATCTTCAAGCTACCAAGGTTGAGAAACACTGAAACAGATGACCCTCACTTTGTTAAGGATCTAGGTGTACTTATCTCTGACTATTTATGGTCCAAAGCTCACTGTAACAGTGTTGCTAAAAAAGTATTAAATGTTGTAAACTTAATTTTGTGAAGCTTTTTTTCTGGAAACATTGTATTGCTAATCAGAGCTTATAAAACTTATGCTAGACTAATCTTAGAGTATTGTTCAACTGTTTGGAATCCCCACCCTATACAGTATCTGATATCAGTACAATCGAGCAGGTTCAGAAGTACTTCATGAGGAAAGTCTTGCACTCTTCTCTACACAATAGAATTCCTTATGCTGCTAGGCTCGAAATTCTCAGTTTGGATAATTTAGAACTGTGTCGCTTGCGGTCAGACCTACATATTGCATACAAAATTATATGTATAATTATAAATGACTTTATCCGTTTTAATCGCAGTAATATGCACGCGACCAACCGCTTTAAACTCAATGTAAATTGTTCTAAATGTGACTGTAAAAAATATGATTTCTGTAATAGAGTTGTCGAAGTCTGGAATGACCTACCTGATTCAGTTGTCTCAGCTACAAATTTTCAGTTTCAGTCACAAATTGACTTCCATGGACCTTACTTCATACTTAAGTGGTCAGTAGAGGGGGCATTCATAAGTGTGCTACCGTGCCTATTGTCCCTATCATTGCATTTTTATTCTCTTATTCTTCTTCTTGTTTTTTTTTTTGACAATTCCAATAAATAAAATAAATATATATATATGAACCAGTTTATGGAAATTATCTCAGAATTACTCTAAATTTTTCATTGTCCAAAATTTCTAGAATATCGATGCTGACTGGTGACAAACATTTTTTCATTCAAACATTTTCTGCATAAAACCAAATAACAAAGAGAAATGTTCTCCTATCAGGAATACAATAATTCAATGTCTTGACATATTGCATACAGAAAATACAATCATAGTTTATGCAACAATCTCTAGTCTTCATCAAGCCATTACACAATTAGTACCACACCTAGAAATGTCCTTAAAATTATAATTCATGAGTGAAGAACCTATTGTTTTCCAGATGTTTTTGCATTATACATCTTATTTGCCTTGTTAATTGTGGGTTACTGGAATTAAAATCAACAACATCTGGTGCACTATAGATTCCAAAGCTGTCTTAGTATGTTTAATAATAGTATGTTACTTATTTCTTTTTCAAGCCAGTATTTTTTCTGATGTATGTATGTACGTATGTGCCTCATAAGATACTAACTAAATAAACTTAATGTCAAAGAAATATTTGCTTGTTTTTGTTTCCTTTTGCAGTTTTATAGCAACTCTTATTTAGAGTTTTATTTAGAGCAAAGACGTTTCTTAAATATACTAAATTTATGAAATTTTGTATTAAATGAGTTTATGTTGTGTTTATTAACCATATAAAAAAAGAGTGAAAAAAATCAGCATACATTCTTCTTAAACTCATTTTATAATTTGCTGCATTTGTCTATGAACTTCAGTTCCAGGGTTTCATGTTCCGTTGTAGATTGAAGACATCAGAACCTAGTTTGGCATCTGCTGCCATAGCAATTCACTAGTTACCATTCAAGCTGTGGAGAAAGTATGCAAAGCCAACCTTTGTATTCTTATCACTTTTCAAATACACATTTTCATACACAAATCACCCAGCATCTTTCTATCAGAGCTTTCATCTGCTACCTTATCAGTTGTTGACTCATGACAAGAGGCAGAAGGATACACAAAGCGATCTGGTGCAGACTTGGGTTGGAAAAAGCAGGCTCCTGAAAGCCACTTGTCCATAGAGTCAGTAAATATTGACATGATGTGTGGAAAATGCTTCCTTTATATTAGACTCATTATTGAGTTTAGCCCAGAAGAAACATCTCTTTCAAGAAAGTTGTAATTTTGAGAGGGAATGTCTTTTCATTTTCTCCGTTTCCTACAGGTCAAATTACACATTATTCTTACTTCATTTTTAGCTGTAGCTTTAACTTTATTTTGATCATCTTATTTAGGCCTACATGCATGTGGGAAATACGCTTTAACTTTTAACACAGAACATTATGAGGGGGAAATTGTTTCTTTATTGTGTAGCCAGGTTAAAATAAAAAATTTCAAAATCCGTCCAGCATTTGCACATTGTTAGAGTTGAAAGAAGGAAATCCTATGGGTTGAATATCTTTGTAAGGTTTCAAGGGTGAAGAACAGAGAGGGCAATTTGATTTTTATCTCAAATGCAGCTATGGAGTAAAAAGAAAAAAATCCAGAGTGAGAATTCCTCAGACAATACAGTATTAGATCTAACCAAAAAAATATCTAAGAGTACAATATTCCCATTTTCTATCCTGTTTCAAATAAGCATGAGGTTGAAATCTTATGACTGATTATAGTAAATACTTTAAGCCTTGGCGATTAGTAACATCTGTGTCGTCCAACAGTGGCTAAGTTACTTGTGAAATAATATGTGTAGGTAATTTTCTGTGGTGCAAGATTTAGGGTTGTTCTACATTCACGCATTTCATTACATTAAGTTTGAAGTCGATTAAAGGACCTAGATTGAATATCCTAAGTACCATATTTTCCTTTTTGAATATTACTGGATGACCATGGATACCCATGTATCCAAGATAACTCTTTCTTTGAAAAGCTACCCAAGGTAAATAACTATAGGGAAAAAAAAAACAGAGCACAAAGCTGCCACCCATATCTTTGCTTTTGAACAGTAGACTGAAGAGGTAGAGAGGTCACCTGGTAACAATCATATGTATTTTCATTTAAATTCTAGTTCATATCCATTGGCATACCAAAAATAAAAACATGGCAATTTTATGGAGATTTGTACACTACCCTTTTTTAAATTATATATTTTCTCTTCAGGGGATTGATGCTGGGGTTCAAAAGGCAAGGCACAGAGGGTTCATACCGAAGACCTCAGCTGGTGTGATAGTGGTGACAGAACAAGCTCTGCCAAAGGGGAGCTTGGTGTCTAACTCTTGCGCTGTAGTCATCAGGCTCCTGGGGCTGAAGATATTGTACAGCTGAGGTACTTGATTTTAAAGTGGAAAGGAACCGCAAGATTCTCTCTTCAGGCAGCATCCCCTTTGTGAAGTGGCATTACTGTTGGATCTAAAAGTAGCATGTTCTCACACTAAGAATTAGGCTAAAAGCTGCCATGTTTTATTTATAGAACAGCTCCACTGAATATTTTTCAGTACCAAGAAGAAAATTCCTTCTTTCCTTCCTCTCCCAATCTTTTTTTCCCCTTCTTCTTCAAATACTTTGGTGGACATAATTATGCATCACCAAAGCATTATTTCTTGAAGCATACAGTTGCATGCTATGGTTGAATATTTTTCCTCTCTTCATAGATTTACTGTTTTGTTTTTTTCAGTGTGGATTTTTAAAAACTGGATGGAATCCAATTTCTGTTTGCAGTCTGATTTGGCAATGCAATTATGTGCAGAAAATACTGTTGAACATTTATTGGAGGATGTGCCAAATAATTGTTTAAGACACTGATAAATATAGTGCTTTAATATTCTGCTTAGGACCAGTTAAACATCAGGATACTATTATACAAGTGCATAAGCTTTATGTTAAAATGCAGGAGGGAGAGAGGGGAGGAAAAAGTATTTTGATACATTCATGGTAGAAGATCCAATTAAAATATCTTATAGTTTAAGAAGGTAGTTCATGGAAGTTTCTGAACTAATTAGATTAATTTGTGTCCAGTGCTAAAGAAAGCAGATTGCATGAAAGCATGCCGGAGCTCAAAATGAAAAAAAGAAAAGAAAAAGAAAAAGCAAGCAATGGCTGCATTTGCTTTGAAAAATTTAAAAGCCAACCATTATTGAATTTGTAGCTGGAAGATCTAATTTAATCCCTTCACAAATATGTAAATGTAATGCTGCTGTGAGCCTTAGCAAATAAGGAACAATGACTTATCTTATCCTGAGGGTTTCCTATATGTAATTCTCAGCAATAATTTAGTCCTTATCTTCCTTTCTAAAGGATTTAAGGAATGATCTTCATTTTGGTTTGTTTGCATTCTCTCTGTCCCTTAAGCAGACCAAGACAAACAGTAGATTAACAGCACTTCCTTTTATAAGGTTTTGATGAGTCCCTTAAATGTGCCTAATGGAAATAAAGAAACTAACCTTTTTAAATATAAATATATATATATACATATACACACACACATATACGTATATTATATACTAATCATATACAAATTATATTTGTAATATAGTACATTTTATAGTACAAATTATATATTTCCTTCCTTCCTAGCAGTTCATATGGGGGCAACATATGGGGGGTATTTTATTACAGAATTCTATTTTTGACTGCTTTCCAATAAATTCCCTAGCAGGACTTTTTTCACATTAGGACTCTGAAATTCTTTTTTCTTTTTTGCAATTTTGCTCATGTATTGTAGAAAATCAGTATTTCATTTGCTTTCATTGTTGCATTTTCTGTTTTTCTGTTTTCACACATTTACATTGAATTCTTGCAACCATTTATTCAGAAGTAAGTCCCACTGAATGGATTGTACTTTCAGGTAAATATGGATAGGTTTGCAGGTTTCTAAAAAGATTTATCTTTTATGCACCAAAATTCTACATACTCAAGTTTCTATAAAGAAACGCTCTGCTGTTTTGAACTATACAAATGAATTTAAGACCAATTGAAAGTATATATAAAAATTCACATGAAGGTATGTCATACAGGGACAGATAAAAGATGCAGTTTTCACTGGAAACACAAGTGGTGTTTTAGAATATGAATCTATCAAAGTCAATGCCCTCACTTGCAATGTTTCAAATATACTGTTTACATCATCCATTTCTGCAGACTTTCAAACATACAAAAATGGCCTGTTCATGTCATAATGGTTTGTTCAGCAGCGGTGCCTGGCAGATTATACCTAAACTACAGACCTGCCAACAGTCTTCTCCAATCTGCTTTGATTAAATAGTGTTCACAATACAGTAAAGACCGTCATCTTCTAGGCAATAATGAGTAAGAAACTCTTATTAGTATTCACATCCTCTGCTATAAAAAAGCAGGAAATAATGTATCGACTGTATCCTATCCAGGACCTTCCATAATATAATTAATATATTTACAGATAATTCTCGACTTACAACCTTTCATTTAGTGACTGTTTGAAGTTACAACAGCAGTAAAAAAGTGACTTATGACCATTTTTCACATTTACGACCATGGCAGCATCCCCATAGTCATGTGATTTAAATTCAAATTCAAATACTTGGCAATTGGCTCATACTTATAACCTTTGTCCTGTCCCGGAGTCATTTGCAACTTTGCATTGACAAGCAAAGGCAATGGGGAAGCCAGATTCATTTAACAACTGTGTTAGTAATTTAAGAACTACAGTGATTCTCTTAACAAATGCAGTGAAAAAAGTCATAAAATGGGGCAAAAGTCACTTAACAAATTTCTGACTTCACAGCATACATTTTGGACTCAATTGTGGTCGTAAGTTGAGGACTATCTGTATATCTGTATATGCAGCTTTCCCAACAAAGAGTAGTGTTCAAAGTATTTAGCAACAATAACAGCAAAAAGATACAAATGCAGAATGAGTAATTAAAAAGACAGTGAAAAACATAATTTTAAGCACTATTTTAAAGAAACCCAGCTCAATTAAACAGATCCCACCCAACCAATTAAAATTCAGGAAAGCAACCAGCATAGTATTCTTACCTGCCTGCATTAAAAAGGCATTTGACTCTTATAGGTAGGCACAAAACAATAAAGACTATTGTAATGCTCTCTACATGGGACTCTCTCTGAAGAGCACTCAGAGGCTCCAACTGGTTCAAAATGTGGCCACGTGGGTGATTATGGGAGTGACATGGCACACCCATGTAACACCTCTCCTGCACAAGCACTGGCTCCCAGTGGTCTTCCAGGTGCGATTCAAGGTGTTGGTGACCATCTTTAAAGTGCTCCATGGCTTAGGACCTAGGTACTTACAAGATCACCTTCTGCTACCGAAAGCCTCCCACTGGCCAATACACTCCCACAGAGAGGGACTCCTCAGGGTGCCATCGGTCAAACAATGTTGACTGGCGACCCCCAGGGGGAGAGCCTTCTCTGTGGGGGTACCTGCCCTCTGGAACGAATTGCCCCCGAGATACGGATGATCCCTGACCTACGCATCTTTCGCCATGCCCTCAAGACGTTATTGTTCCAAGAAGCTGGGCTGGCCTAAACATGAATTTTAATGATTGTTTTATTTTTTAATTATATTGGGGCCAAATTATTTAATATGTTTTTAAATTGTTTTTTAAATTTTGTGTATAGGTGTGTTTTATTGTTGGCTGTGCACCGCCCTGAGTCCTCTGGCAGAAGGGCGGTATAAAAATTAAAATAAATACATAAATAAATACATAAATAAACAAACAAACTATGCTAACATAAACCTTCTTCCAAATGGTGGCAGAAATGAGAGCAGAGCCTCTTTGGGGATTTTAAAGCCCTGGGGAAGTGAAGAAGGAAAAATAAATAGGGTGTTTAAAATGTTGTAGACCAGAGGTGTCAAACTCATCGCCTGTGGGCCACATGCATCACCCCATTTTTAGCGAAAGTTGTGATATGTCACATGACAATGTGACACTGTGTGTTTGATACCCCTGTCTCCAAGCTAGAAAAGTAGGGGACTTGAATTTCATTTCTGAGAGGAGAAAGATGATTTGTAGGTTCATTGGTAGCTTCTGTCCTAAGAGGGACAAACTACAATTTTCAACACATTTTGATGGATTATGTACCATCAAGTCAGTTTCAACTCTTATCAACCAGACAGATATGTTCTTCTTCACAAACACAATTAAGACATGGGAATACATGGAATGGGCTCCCCTATGCTCCTTTGGGTACCTGCTTGCAATTAATACCCCAATGACTAGGTGTAAGAAATTAATCTCAACTTGATGGAAGTTGCATATATATAAAACGTACCACACATGTACCAATATTGCCATGACAAACCCACACACTGAGTGTACATTCTCTTTTTAATGCAACCATCCAGTTCTAAATGAGGGCTGAAATAATTCCAGCTAGCGCCTCTTCAAGGGTGCTCCAGTGCTAGGAAGCCAGTTCAAACATTTCTTCATAGGAACGAATTCCTTCAATCAGCCGGGCTAGAAATGTAAGGCTAGCACATCTCTTTTGTCTTGTTGTTCTTTGTCCATCATGGCCTTTGCTTTCCCCTGCTATATAGGATAGCTTCCCAGGATTCAGCCCTTTTGGAGAGGAAGCCAGGGGGGGAAATGGACTAATTGGCTTTGAAAAAGACCATGTGTGTGAACAGAAATGAACTAATTAGTGCAGAGTCAGTGTAACCATGCTAGTCCACATGAAAAAAAGAGTTGGGCAGATGGGGACATTCTTTAACATCTTTGTATAACATGGTTGGAAATTTAGTAATTGACTTTCGTTAGGATGTGAATTGACAGTGTTAACGTTCTGAAAATAATCTATTCCCAGCTTTTGTAACCAAAGTCACAAAATTGCATATTTGTGAGATTATTGTTCTAAGGCAAGAGATGCTGTTTTGAAAGTACTCCTTAATTAAGTGCATCTCTTTGATTTCTAACATGACTCTACTATCATGGATAAATGCCGGAGGAAAAACAGGATGCTGATTTATGTACGGTGGTTTACAGTATCATGTTATGTAGGTTTACGAGAAAGGTCTCGTTTTGCTATGCAGATAAAAAAGTAAATTCTAAATTATGGTTACAGCAGTATGGAAAACAGAAAGCACATGCTTTCAAACCAAACACTGAATTTAGAGCATGAATGGATTCAAATAGATACAGTATAGGGATACACAGTAAGGAGGATCACTAAGAATCAGGCAATATAAAAAATTAATAAAGAAATTAAATACATTTTCAAATGCTTGAAAGAGGTGCCTTGGAATGCCTGGAAGCATCTATGGATTACCTTTCTTTGTATCATTGAAGCAGCTACATCTTTTCCCAGGCCATCAGCTTTGTGTGATTGGATGCTTCTGATTCTCTCCTTTTGGAAAAAAAAAAGACCCTCTTGCTTTAATAGTTTTTAACTGGTGCTTCTGAGGCACTTCCATATATATTAATATTTAGGTAACACTGAGAACAGGCAGTATTTCTATAACAATACTTTATACATTGTGAAATACTTTTCCTTGACATTCTAGTAAAGCATTTTGAAAAGAATATAGTAAAATTGTTATAACTCCTTAGAAAGAGGTGATATTTTCTCCCAAGATTGCCTTCCAGTTTTTGTTTTTAGAACTTGAGAAAAGTGATCTGAGACTCGCATGAATTAGAAAGCCTCAAGGTTTAAAGTTTTATGACTAGAATTTGAAAGTGGAATAGAAGTTTCCTTTAATAAAAGATGGTTTAATTGATTTTCAGAGTGGCCTAAAAGGAGCATTTAATTATAGCTAACCTTTATAGCACTATTTCCATCACTCTCTCCCTCTCCCTATCTCCCTATCTGTTCTTGTTGTCTTACTTCATGAGTTTTCATTTCAAGGAGGAAAATAGTAAAAGGACACAGACACAATTGGCAACGGAGCTGCATTTTCTAAAAGATTAAATCTAAATTGCAAAATGGCTGGTATTTATATACTTGCATTCAAATTGTAGCAATTGTTCCAATAATAAATATAGAGCTCCTGTATTCTACCGCTATCTAGTTGCTGCTGTTATACCCCCTTGTACAATAATGTGCACTTTCTTTCAAAAGGGAACTTAGTTATTTCTTTCGTTGGGGCCTATTTGCTCCTTTTTTTATGTGAGATTTTCAATACTCTGAAATGATGTCGAGCAAAAAAGGTCCATCCACTTCACTCGTGATGCCTCCTGCATTACCTAAACCACAACAGAAGAATAAGAGACAACAGGGCTTTTCTCCTCTCTAACAATTCCGTCACCATGACAACTAGCAGAAGAACGCTTGGCCAGAAAAAGCTTGGAGATTGGGGGACCAGACTAATCAAAAAAAAAAAAAAAAAGAGGAATAACATGACAACAATTACACTGATGAGTGAGAGGGAAGCTACAGATGCATTCAGACTGTTGACAATGCATCTAGCGCTTTTCCCCCCATGTCTTGTATTTTTCTGAGAGCAGGTAGAGAGACAAGATTGAATTGTGTAACACAATGTCAGTGCTCGACTTAAATAGAAAATTCCTTTCATTTTGCTTTCCTACTTCAAGCATGCTGAAGAGGGTTTAAGGAAGATGAGGTTTTGAAGTGAAATATGTAATAGATACAATATGAGTGTCACAAGGCAACTTTATTTAACTTTATGATCACCTAAATATGCAAATGCATCTACAGATGTAGCCTGATGGAAACAGGAGGCAGATGACCTTGTTCTCAAGACCCAGATGTGTAAGTGATCCAGACAGTATATTACTAAAGGCTGTTTTTATTTAGCAATATTAAACTATCCAAAAAGCTGGGGAAATGCAACATAGAAGAATCCTTTACCACAATGGCCAGCATACCAATCACAGATTTCTGCCTGCATTTCCCAATTTGGTGCATTCTGGCTAGCATAAGCCTTCTTCATCAGAAAGTAAAGTCTGCTGAGAACAATGACAGGGTGTTCCAACAGATTTTTAAGTCTGATGGCTGCTCAGAACTGTTCAGGTCTCTCAACATCAGAAACCGAAAATATTTTACTTCTTTAGTTATTTGACCCATAGGCAGTCAAGGCAGTTTATTCTCTTTTTCAAACCTTTCAACATTTCATTCAGAGGCTGCCAGATAGTGAGGTCCACGCCACTACTTCCCTTTGTAAAATGCTCCATATTCTTCCTCATGCCAGCAATTGTGTAAATCCGTGTTTCTCAACATGTGGTCCGTGGACCCCTGGGGGGGGGGGTTATGCAGTGGTGAAATCTAAAATTAGTTACTACTGGTTCTGTGGGCGTGGCTTGGTGGGGGGATAATGTGCTGGGTGGGCGTGGCCAATTTTTTTTTCTTTTAAAACCATTTTTTCTACCACCTCTATAGCAAAGAGGTTGTAAAAAAATGCTTTCAAAAGGCTCTGATGATCCTAGCTGAGTTGCTCTGAGTTGCAGAGGCTTTTTTTCTTTTAAATGCCTCTGACGATCCAAGCTGAGTTGCCTGATCATCAGAGACTTTTTTTCTTTTAAAAGCCTTTGATGATCCCAGCTGAGCCGTACGATCATCAGAGGCTTTTTTTTAAAAAAAACTTTTAAAAGCATTTTTTGGCCGAAGAGGTTGTAGAAAAAATGCTTTTAGAAGTTTAAAAAAAAGCCTCTGATGATTGTGTGGCTCAGCTGGACATGGGGGGGGGGGGAGGCAGGGATTTTTGCTACCAGTTCTCCAAACCACCTACCTCCATCACTACCGGATTGGGCGATCCATTCCAAACCAGGAGCATTTCACCCCTGGGGTTATGATGTCATCACAGGAGGACGCAAAGGCTTGAAGAAATGTTATGATTTAAATCGTAAGTCTTGATGGTCTGTGACCATGATCCATGGCCATGAAAGGTATTTAAAGAGAGTCTGTGGTGAAGAAAAGGTTGAGGACCACGGGAATAAATTAATAAGAAAAAATAAATTATTTGCAGGTTCAGTATGTAGTGAATATTTGGTTTATCTCTTCTGTTATTTCTTAATTCAACAAGACAACACTGTATCTTCATCAATTGGCTAAAGTCAACCACCTCCTCATCCCCTTGCCCAGAAAAACAGCCATTTATTCTTTTCCTGGTGCACTTAGAAATCTTTCTAAGATTAACCAGGCTGACATTTCTTATGCAGTATCCTTTTGAGGATCACTCATTCACTTCTCATCTGGTTCCATCCTGAAACAGTCTTCAGTTGTTAATCTGTGATTTGCATTTCTGTTCCTTTTCCTTTTTCAGTAAAAACACATATTCTGGCAAATCTCTGATCTTCTTGTGATTTTCCCACTTTAATTGCCTTACAAGGGCACTCTACTTCAGGGGTCTCCAACCTTGGCAACTTTAAGACTTGTGGACTTCAACTCCTAGAATTCCTCAGCCAGCTTTGCTGTCTTAAAGTTGCCAAGGTTGGAGATCCCTGCTCTAGGAGGTCCAGTAAACATATTTGTTTCTGGGATATTTCTATCCAATTGATAACTGTTTATCCTGTGAGCTGTTCATCCTGGCCATGATAGAGCCACAGAAGCACTTTGGGAGACATTTAAAATTAAAAAGAACATTTAACAATAAACAACAATTTTTCAGTTTAGGGAAGCATATTTTTTTCTGATGCCTTTAGAAAGGGGTCTCCAAAGGCCTTAGACAGCATGGCACTAATGCAATGGCATAAGAGGAAGATAGAGTAGATGAGGGCCAGTTTGTAGTCCATAGGATGGAATTTATGGGATGAAGTCTGTAGCTACATTCCTCCAGACATTGTTACTGCTCATTTTGGAAAGTGGTTTTTGTTGCTGTTGTTGTTTTGTGTTCTTCAGACAAACAGTTTTCAGAAATCCCGAGGAGTGGACCATCTGGAACAGAGACAATATAGAGAGAAGGGGAAAATTCTTATACGTATTTACCCAGAATGGGGAGGTAGAATATTTATTTCCCCTTCACTCTCTACAATCTCCTGCATTACATCAGTGCTGTTCGAGAAGGTCTCATCCTTCGAACATATTTTGAGAAGACAGAAGGGGCATCGATGGCATCCAAAAATCTGTGGAAAGTCTCCTTTGTCTTGTTTGTCCATAGAAGCCCAATATCCGTGCTGCTGCCTTTTATTCACAAATTATGCCAAATGAAACTATTCTTTCCAAGGCAAATGGTTATCATAAATGAGTAAATTGCCTCAATGCACATTCCCATATTATGAGGTGAAGCAAATAGGAATTTTGCTGAGCTCCTTTGAAATTTGCCCTATCACTGCCAAAAACAGGATTTTTTCCTAAAATTTAAGGATGTGGGAAGGACAAAATTTTCTGCTATTTCATGTTACATAATCACAATCCAGAAACCCTCTCTGAGGGAGATGGATGGTTAAGGTGTGAAAAATAAATAAATAAATAAATATATTACGTAAATTTAATTCAATCTCCATTATGTGTTATAAGATGGTCATAAAAAAGCTTCCATGCTACTTGTTCTTATTTATCCAGAGGTACAAGTTACATATAAACTAATTTACACTTACAACTTTAATAGTTCACTTTTAGAATGAAAAACTTCATTCATTCACTCCCACAGACACACTCATTCTCATGGACACTTACTACTCCATTCCAAGTCTAGCAGCCAGGCTAAATATGAGTTTTGGAATAATTAATCGGGGATGTCCACTTCCTATGGGATGACTTCGAGGTACTATGTGGTACTATTTGTTATTCTTCTCACGACACCTGATACTTTTCTACTTGAGTGTCACTAAGTCATCCAGTTTACATCTCTTGTTCTGAGAACCAATTCATGTTTTGAGTACTCTCAATTTTTATGTCTTTCTAGAGGTTTCCATTTTGGTATTTTCCCACCTAAACTGAAATCTTCCAGAACAAACACTTCTGCCTTTATGACCTGCTTTGAGTGGATCTCATATACTTCATTCTTCATATAATTTGTTCATACATTCACACAAGTACATGGCACAAGGTATGTTTCCAGTAATGGGAAAGGTCTCTGATCTGATGCTTGGTTGGCTCTGACCATTCTGGCCTTTAGGACAGCTCTAAAAACTTGGCTATCCCCCCCTCATGTTAGGGCGGGGGTAAGTTTCCTTCAAGAGAGAGAATTAATGTAAGCCAGATCACCTATTGCTATTATTATCATTATTGTTAATTGCTGATTGTTGTTTCCATTATCTTTGTTTCTTGTTGTAAACTGCCTTGTGTCATATTATTCAGTGTGGATGGCTATGTACATTCTTTAAATAAACAAATAATAAGGTATGTATGTGTGTTCAACCAAGCTTGACTCAGAAAACCTACTAGCTATGATTATATATCATTAGCTATGATCCCTATAGCAGCCAATAGCTTGCAACAGGAACAGGAAGTTCAAATTCAAAGCCCAAGAGAGGCTATCTCTCTCTCTCTCTCTCTCTCCCTCCCTCCCCCTCCCCCCCATGTGCTCAACTGCCAAGGACCTCAAACCATGTGGTTCTATTTCATCATTAAAACCATCCTTCCAAGCAGTCTCCATGTTTCCAGTGTCTTTCTCCCCACTTGGAACTGAACCCACTTAACACATTGTAAGCCGCCCTGAGTCTCCGGAGAAGGGCGGCATATAAATCAAATTTAAAAAAAAAAAAACCCAGATGGACATTTCTTCCAACAACACATTGCCCTATTTGAAGAAAACCTTTTTTTTTTTTCAAAAGCAGAAATAAACCTACTAAAAAAGCTTTAAACATTGAGTCAGGTCTGGCTTGGGAGCTGCATCAATCAACTGGAATTATGTTTGGGTTAAAATAAACATCCAGAGCTGATCCCTTTTGTGGAAGACTAAAAAAAAATAAATCAGAATCAGTCCTCAGAACAATAGCAGTTGCCATTATCAGAACTGTTACAGATACCGAAGCAAGGGATTATTTCCAAATCCTCTGATAAATCCCATACAAAATTATGATAAAATCTAGCGTCCTCCGATTAAGCTAAGTAATAGTAAAATACTTTCAAAACAGAAGATATTTTATCCCTTTACTTTCCCACCAGGACTGTCTGCAGTATATGGTTTTAAAAAAATCAAGATGGCAGTTATAATGGTACAATTAAAGCTCCACCCATATTTTATTTGTGATGCACATAAAGAACAGACCTTTGATTGCACTGTCATTACTTCCATTATTATTTTTTTTACACCCCATGGACACCTCTGTTTCCAAGCCTTTCTCAAAAAGAAACTATCCAGATGTGAAATCCCATATATCTGGATGGTTGGGGCTGGCTGGGTTATAGATTATAGCATTTAGTGAATAATTCCAAGGAGTGTAAGAGTTTTGACAATGAATATTGCATCGATTTTTTTTCAAAGGCAGGAATCCCATTGAGCACAATGGCCTAGTTTTAAGCCAAGAACAGCATTTTACAGCTAGCATGGTGCAAAAATATGGATATTTCTTTCAGAATATACACAGCAGTCTTAAAAGTTTGATACAATGAAACAGCAATTTGGAATTCTGAATCGTTTCCCAATAGCTAAAGCATATAATCAGCGATGATGCATTCTTATTTTGTGTAAAATAGAGCTTTAAATAAGATGAGCAAAGAAATAATCTCTAAATGGAGATCAATAGGGAGAAATAGGATTATTTAAGGTGACTTTGGTTTCACGTGTGAAATAAAAATGGAATGTTCAGGTAATTTTCCACATGCAAAGCTATTTTATACAATGAAAGTGGCTTTTTTTCTTTTTAAAAAACCCATTTGCTAGCCTGTGGTGAGTGATTTATAGTCATCAAAATCCTGCAGGTAATTGTGGAAATCTGCATGAGACTGCTCCAAAAAACTGCGCAAACATAATGAACAGTGTGTGTGTGTGTGTGTGTGTGTGCGCGCGCGCGCGTGCACGAGTGTGTACGTGTGTGTGTGTGTGTGTGTGTGTGTGTGTGTGAAAGAGAGAGAGAGCGAGAGAGAGAGAAAGAGAGAGAAAGGAAGAGAGTTTGCCCTCTGCTGGACTGACTTACACTATAGATTAGTGTCAGAGTGCCTACATTACCAAAAGTAAATGGAGTGTGTATCTTTTTTTCTTTCACAAGGAATGTGTGATCTGTACCACATAAGATGATTCACAGAAAAAGAAGGAAAAGTGTCCAATCACAAACAAATATTTTTGAGGCTGCCATTTCTACTTCATTATTCTTAATGATTTAAAGAAGGAAAAGATGCAGTACCAAATATCCTGGTTAGGCATTTGCTAAGAATGGGAAAAAACATAACCGAAGGCAACTGCTAAATAGTCAACCAAGACCAGAAGAGTAAAAGCCCAAACCATGCTGGATCTAGTTTACATATTTTAAGAATGCTAAGAAATGCCATGAGAAGTGAAGTGACTAGCTCAATACACAGAGAGATACCAATTATCAAGGATGTGAATTCATCCAAGTCCCATTTTGTGTTAGACCTTTAAAACATCAGCCTGGAGAAAACAAAAATCCCACATACAGGTATGGAAAGGTAGCAAAGGATTTTCTGGTAGTTGGAAGGAAATTATTCTAGCCAGTTTTCCTTCCAGGCACCCCTCAAATTTGCATTCATTCCCCACACCTCTCAAAGCATCTTAGTATACATATAGACTTTTTGGAAATTGTAAATTGCTATAAACTGAAGCAAAGAGATATCTTGACTACAGAAAAATGTAGCAATTTGTGCCTTCATACTATTTGGCCTGGTCCAGTTGCAACTGGTTTAAAATGGGGCAGCATGGGTGGTTATGGGCTTCCCATGTCATTCTACTCCTTCACAGGATACATTAACTTTCAGTAGGCTCGGAGATACAATTCAAGGTGCTCTTTAATACCTATAAAGTCCTTCATGGCATAGGATAAGGTTATTTTCAGGTGGCATTAGTGGCAGCAGAAAATCTGTGGAAGATCAGTTCTTTTCACTCTGTCCGTAAGTTCTCAAAATCCAAGGGTGCCTTTTATTCACTAGGTATACCAAATGAAATTATTTTACTGCGGCAATTTGCTTTCACAAATGACTTAGTTATATTCTTTTTCTTTCTCTTGTGTTATGAGGTGGTGATACTTTGTTGAGCTATAATGCTATGGCATCTACATTGCACCTTCCTTAGATAAAATTAACCTGAGGACTGTCCTATGTGTGGAACACCTCATCAAAATGATGAAACTACTTTCTCAATTATAAATTAGGTAATTATGGTAGCGTTTAACAACATAGTGACAACCTGGGGTGTTAGATCATATATTTTAAGTGATTAAAGGTCCATATCAAAGGCTGCCTGCTCCTTAAAAGTTCTACCCTTCATATGTTGCTTAGATGACCTCCTGCCAGCCTTCCCTTTAGTGTTAAATGTTAAGGTAATAGCCAAAAATAGAGCTTTCTAATTAATAGTTCCTGTTTTCCACAGGAGATATTTTAGGTTTAGTCAAAATAGGTATTTATTTCTACTTTTAAAAGTTTTTAAAATTGGAGTAATGAAATTTGTATTTGTAATTTTATGTAGTGCCTTAGCACTGTTTTGGATTATCCCCTTTTAATGTTTTCCTTACTACCTTTGCTATATATTGCATTTTCATTAGAAGCCCAATAAAAGTGATGTATCAGAGGAATAAATAAAGGACATGATTCAGTCAATCCAGACTGTCTACAGAATTCATGATAATAGCAACTAACTGAGCATGAATTAAACTATTACTTGGATTCACATAATATGCTAAATATCTGTCTGTCCCCTTCAAACCAGTGGTGAAATCCAAATTTTTTTACTACCGGTTCAGTGGGCGTGGCTTGGTGGACATGGCAGGGGAAAGATACCGAAAAATCTCCATTCCACTCCACTCTGGGGCCAGCCAGAGATGGTATTTGCCAGTTCTCTGAACTACTCAAAATTTCCGCTACCGGTTCTCCAGAAGCTGTCAGAGCCTGCTGGATTTCACCCCTGCTTCAAACCCTAATCAATGTTAACACTATCAAGCTTAGCATATTATTTAAATACATCCATTAGATCCTTGATGGACTTGGTTCTGCTATGATGGCTGTTTGAGTTACAATTTCTCTTACCCAACAGCAAAGAGATTATCTCCTAATCTTACTTTTTCTTAACCTCCACGCTGTGGCAACTTTTGAATGAAAAATTTTATCAGTTGAGAAAAAAAATACTCCTATTTTCTCCTATTATCAGTTAGCAAAAAAGAATCAAAAAAAATTGGGGCTGAAATAATTCTTCCTCTAGAATTATTCTGAAGAACTCCAAAGAGCAATAATAAGAAATAAAGAGATTCTAGAGAAGGTGTCTCAGCTTGAAATGTTTGGAATTTAAAAAGCTTTCACTTGATTTAAGGCATTATTGAACAGCAGAGTTTAATCAATTAACATTCTCAGTAATTGTATTGAAGGCTTCTGTTGTTGAAGGAATAATGGGGTGGCTTGACTCTCTTGATATGAACACAACAGAATTTAAACTTATAGTATACACATAAGACACACACACACACACCAGGCAAAGATTATAATAATAATAGTAAAAATTAACACAAACTGAAAAGACTAGAAGAATAAAAAGAAAGAGAAAAGAAAGGGAGAAGGAAAAAATTGAAAATAAAAACAAAAACATGATAAACAAAAAGAAAAGAAATATCTAAAGAAGGAGCTTCCCACCTTTATCAGAAGTTTAAACACTTTTAGTAACAGCATCTTCTCTTAAAATGCAACAAATGATCTCTGCTTCACATAGCCCAACTCTTATCATAAATCAAATCCATAAAGCATCACCATTTCAGTTCTGATGTCAGCAAAAATCCATTAAGGAGATAACAAGACATTTATTTTAACCTTGATGAAATAAATTACGTTTGTATTCCTTTCTTTTACTTCTAACAATCTTAAACCTTAGTCCCTTCAAATAATATTGTGGAACTTGATTCTTATAGGAACTTGAATTTTTCTTTGTCCCTTCTCATAAAATTATTCAAACAAGCCTCTTTTGTAAATCCAATATAGGAAAATTATCCAGGTGATTCTCTTGGTATATTGTTTGTATATGCTTTTTAATTATTAAGGTACCAGTTGGCTTCCTCTGTATGTCCAATGTTTTCCAAGTCAGTCTCAATCTTGCCAGGTAGAACTTGTTCCTCTTCCATAGCACTTAATACGGTCTATCTATAGAAGCAACAACTATTAAAATTAACTTCTGGGATTTGTTAGGCAGGAAAGATCAGGTCCACACTGGAAAATCTAGTTAAACGTATTTATTGCTAATCATACCTGTGCACAGGAATCTTTCCAACTAATGGGTAGCACCTGCTTTGAGTTAGATAAGGGTCAATGAAATTCAAAGGAGATTGGACTAAGTTGCTTGTGGCTACATAAGGATTCTAGGTTGATCCTTCTTTTAACTCCATCCCCATGTTTTGCCATTCCTCCTACAGGTGCATTGTTCAAAAATAAACTAAAAACTAAACTAAAAATATGCTTCAATATGTCCATTTTTAAAATAGTTTGCTTTATTCTGTAATTGTAAGTCAAATTTCTTCTCCTGTAATTATAATCTTTAGTTTCCTGTAATTCCCTCTAGTCAGTGGTGAAATCCAATTTTTTTTACTACGGTTCTGTGGACATGGCTTGGTGGGCGTGGTATGGCTTGGTGGGAATAGCAGGAGAAGTATGCAACAAAATCTCCATTCCCACCCCACTCCAGGGGAAGGATACTGCAAAATCTCCATTCCCACCCCAGTCCAGGGGAAGTATATTGCAAAATCCCCATTCCCTTCCCACTCCTGGGGGTAGGATACTGCAAAATCTCCATTCCCAAATCACTCTGGGCCAGCTAGAGGTGGTATTTGCTGGTTCTCCAAACTACTCAAAATTTCCATTACCGATTCTCCAGAACCTGTCAGAATCTGCTGGATTTCACCCCGTCTCTAGTGTCTAACTTAAAATATTGTCTTATAGTTTTTATTAAAAAAATCAAAACAAAAGCAATTATAAAGGATTTTTTATAATTATTTCCAAAAACCTATTTCAAATTTATCTTGATCCTTAGTCCATTTGTAGTTTTCTAAAGTCAAAATTTGAATCACCCTTTTGTTGGTTATTTAAAAAAGTGTTTTAAGTTCTTAAATTTTTAGTCAAAACATTGTTTGCTTAAGATTGAAGGAAACTCAATCAATGTTGTCAAGCTTGTTGATCCAAAGGTTTCTAATAACTGACAATTTAACAAACAATTTCTGAAATTAGAAAACAAAGTGTCTTATTAAAGGTGCCAACCATGGTTTGAGCAAGTTTATTATTCCCAGAATTTTAAGCTCACCATATAGAAGAAAATAGTAGTTTGTTTTGTTTAATTTATTTTTTAATCTCCTCCCCTAATGAGATGTACCTCATAACTGTAAGATAGTTTTCAGCAATTTGGGAAATATTTTTTCTTTTACTTTTTAATTATTACAAGATTTTTCTCTTTTTGATTTTAAAAATAGGTGCATGTCATTTCACTGATTTTTTTTTCCTTTTTCCCTGGTTGTAGGATGTATTGATCTTGTTTATAAAAGTATGTCATTTTCATAAGTATGCCTTCTTTAATAGTTTCCTAGACAACCCAGTCGATATTTAGAAAGGATAGGATGTCAACTATGTTATGCTAGAGACACTTAGTATTTAAGTGATTTTAATATATATGATTTTGGCTTGCTCTACAGCGTTTCCATTTGTGACTGATATTCAAGCTATTGTTAATAAGAGAATCAGTTTGATCTAGTGATTAAAGCACCTAGCTAGAAACCAGGAGATTGTGAGTTCTAGTCCCGCTTTATGCATGAAAGATTTGACATGTCACTTTCTCTTAGTTTGCAACATCAGTCTCAGGCAACAAACTGGTCAGCCAATTCCTCTTGCAACCAACGGATATACACTGTTAACCGGGGGAGAGGGGGGGGAGAAACAAAGAAGACCCTGCATGTGTAAGGAAACACTAAGGAAAAGAATCAAACTATTGTTACTATGATTCTGTACAGTAAAGAGAAAGTTTAAAGTTTTTAATGTAAAATTTGTATCAAAAATATAAATTAGAAGAACTTTGGATTTACTGAACTGGGAGCTTAGTCAAAATATGGGGGGGGGGTCTGTTGGAGCATCTCCATAGACATTTTGTTGGAGAATAACTTCTTTTCTGGACATTAAATCCTGGACTGAATCTTCAGCCTTTAAATGGTCTCTTTATTGACAGAATTGAGAGACTTTTCTTCAAATAGCCATAAGGTTGGGGTATCCAATTTAATTTTAGGATGGTTAAGAATGCTTTATAGGCACCCACACACTCTGGGGAGAGAAGAGAAGGAAGGAAGATGAAACATCCTGGAAGAGGATTTTTCATACTTCTGGATCGTCCATGGCTTAGTTATCATGTTCCTAATGTTAAATTATTTATCCCTAGATTGCTTGTATGAAATAAATGAATGTATAGTCCAGTGATGGCGAATCTATGGCACGTATGCCACAGGTGGCACGCATAGCCGTATCAGTGAGTACGCCAGCTCAGCAGTGGCATGCATGCGCATGCCGGCCAATTGATTTTCGGGCCTTCTGGGCCCACCAAAAGTAGGGAAACAGGCTGTATCCTGCCTCCGGAGAGCCTGGGGGGGAGGGATGGGGAAGACCTGTTTTTCTTTCTCACCTGGCTCCAGACCCTCTCTATGCATCCTGGGAGGGTGAAAACAGCCTTCCCCACATCCCTTGGAGGCCCTCCGAAGGCCTGAAATGGCCCATTTCCCAACTCCCGGTTGGTCAGGATGTGATTTTTTTTGCTGTCCCCAGCCTCCGAGACTCCTAGAGAGTCTCTGGAAGCTGGAGATAGCAAAAAAGTAACTTCCTGTCCAGCCCGGAGTTGGGAAATGGACCATTTCAGGCCTCCAGAGGGCCTCAGACAGGGTGGGGAAGGCTGTTTTTGCCCTCCCCAGATGCATAGAGAGGATCTGGAGCCAGATGAGAAAGAAAAATGGGCCTACCGGACGATCACATGCCAGGAGCAGGGGGGGAGGGGGTTGCACATGCCAGGAGCAGGGTGGATGCATAGAATTATGGGTGTGGGCACGGGCATGCATGAACCTCCCCCACCCTCCACCCTCCTGGCACGTGATGGCAAATAGGTTAGCCATCACTGGTAAAGTCAATTGATATATGTCACAATGGTTCCTTGTTACATTTTTGTTATATCTATTAGAGAATGCATATGCAGCCTCATACAGATCTTGTATTTCTTCTCCAATTTCAAGCTGAACTCTCTTAAGAGTTAAAAGTCTCTACTATGCTATCCAATAATACATGTGTTATTGCTAATATTATTGACATTGTAGGAATACTGCCATATTTATATTCTCACAAGAGATCCTAGCATCCAGATGAGGGGTGGGTTCTACTTACCTTTACTACCGGTTTGCAACGGGAATGTGCGTACACTTCTGCGCATGCGCATAAGCTTCTGTGCATGTGCAGATTGTCAATTATGACATCTGAGCAGGTGGGCGGAGCCTCCCACTGCTTTTATTACTGGTTCTAAAAAACTGGACAGAATCGGGAGCAACCCACCACTGATCCAGATGAGCTTGAATAGACTTCAAACAACTAATCAAAATAACCAGGAACTCCCAGAGTTGGCTAGACTGAGAAGTTTTAAAAAGGACACACCAGTTCGACATTGAAGCCAGGAAGACAACATGGGTGAGTTTATGCAGTCATTAGATGGTGAGGTTGGCTCAAGGGAAATAGTACATGCATGATTAGAGTTTTTATGAAGTTCTAAAACTGAAAGAGTGATGTTGCAAAAGTGAATTCGGCTCAAATGATTTTCCAAAGAAGGACCTCAAGATAAAGCAATACTGATTTGCATGAAATGATTGTAATAAAATATTGCAGCTGACCAGATGGTGGAGCAATTACATTTCCCTATTTCCAAATGGATACTTAAAGTAAACTTTCAGAGGGCTGCTAATTAAAAGCAAGCACATGACATTCATTGTTATTAACATTATATATGGAAGAACCTGGAAGAGAACAAACCTAAATGTTTATACAACATGGCTGAAATGTACGTTTAAAATCATATCTGTAATACATTACTGGCCTTTTAATCTTACACTGTACTTAGTGATGCTGCTTGATCAGTGCAAAGATGGTCACTTGAGAATATATTAGCATACAGGCAGTTGTAAAACAGCCAAATCATAATCTTTAAATATTTGGATGCTCTTTCATTCTACTTTGGCGAGTATTTTGCAATTATTGTAGTGAATGTGGGAAAACTCCATTTCAGGACGTTCAGACTCAAAAAGAATGAAAGAATAGCTTATATTAGTTTTTTTCAACCTTGTGAACTTGAAGATGTATCAGCTTCAACTCCCAGAATTCCCCTGGTAGCATGCTGGCTGGGGAATTCTAGAAATTGAAGTCCGCATATCTTAAAAGTTGCGGAAGTAGAAAAACACTGGTTTATATTCAGCAGGAAAAAAAAAACCGCTCAAGACCCAGAAAGATCAAATGCTGATATGAAATGTGAGCTTTTACCTGAAGGAAATGTCTTCTCCATTCCACCTTAATTTTTGCCTTACTTAACTTATTTATTTATTTTGTCAAGCATGTATTAAAAAGGGAACATTAGGACAGGGACAGTAGGCACCTTGGTGCACTTATGCACCCCCCTTACAGACCTCTTGGGAATGGGGTTAGGTTAACAGTAGACAGTCTAAGGTTAAAGTTTTGTGGGTTTGGGGAAGAAACCACAGAGTCAGGTAGTGCATTCCAGACATTGACCACTTTGTTGCTGAAGTCGTATTTCCTGCAGTCGAGTTTGGAACAGTTTACCTTAAGTTTGTATCTCGTGTATTGTTGTGGTTGAAGCATTGACACATAGGACATTGTAGCAGATAATTTTATGTACTATGCTTCGGTCAGACTGAAGGCAGCATAGTTCTAAGCTGTCTAAGCCCAAAATTTCAATCTGGTGGCATAAGGTATTCTGTTGTGAGCAGAGGAATCCTCTCAAAATCCTCTCAGAGTTTGCTGGAAGCCAGGTAAGAGGGGGGAAAAAAACACCAGATGGTAGAAACAGGACTGGAGTTTGTAATCTAGACAGGGAACAATATGCTGATGATACAATTCTCCTCTCAGAAAGCAAAGTAGGCCTGGAACATCTGATCAAGAAAATCAAAGAAGAAAGTGAGAATTTTGGTCTCTTCCTGAACATTATAAAGACCAAATTCATGATCACTGCAAAGAATGGAAACATCAAAATAGAAAAAGACAGTTAAGAAATAGAATGCATAGAAAAATTCACTTTCACAGATCACTCAAAGTGATGAATGCAGAAAAAAAAAAACTTGGGTTGGGTTGCATTGGGTCACACTGGAACGATGAACATGAGCCGAATATGGAAAAGCAAGGACATCAGCCTGGCAACCAAATGTAGGTTAGTCCGCTCTATTGTGTTCCCTGTAGCTACCTATGGTTGTAAAAGCTGGACCTTAAATAAGTAAGACTGGAAGAAAATCAACTCATTTGAGCTATGGTGCTGAAGAAAGCTCCTGCATATTCCTTGGACAGCAAAGGTGACCAGCAGGCAGTACTGGAGTGCATAACACCAGACATGTCACTAGAAGGCAAAATCCAAAACTCCTTCTCACTTATTTTAGCCATGTCATGTGAGGGAATTCACTGGAGGAAGCAATTATGTTTGGAAGAGTTAGTGGTAAAAGAAACCCAGGCCACAAAAGAATATGATGGCTGAACACTATAAAAGCTGACACTAGCCAGGAGATTGAAAAACTCGAAGAAGCAGTGCAAGATCAGTAGATGGGGAGACACCCAGCCCATAGAATCTCCAAGAGTCAGACATCATCATCATCACTCCTCCTGCTGGATAATTTAGTGGTAGAGGGGTTTTCTCTGTCCCCATTTGACAAATGCTGACAAACAAGGGTGTTTGGCTCTTGTCACTCACTCCACCAATTGCTATAAATGCCCTACTCTGCTGCCATTTTATGTGATAATCTTGTTGCCAGAGCCTGCCATCCTGCTCCATCTTCTCTGGTTTGCTATAGCAACCGGTCATCTTGTTCAATGCAGATATGCTCTGAGAAAGTACAAAATAAAACTACGAACTTTATATGAAACAGGATTTGAATACAACACTTGGCACTGCTGGCAAGCCACACTATGGCCAGTCTCCTTCTACAGCATCAGCCTTTGTTTAAATACTTCCATATAAAAGTCCATGTGATTGAATTCATTGCCCTATATTATTGTTGTAAAAATGTTATATGGCACTTTTAAATACATTTTGGAACTGTTTTCATTAAACGGAGGGAGGGAGGGAGGGAGGCAGGGAGGGAGGGGGAGAGAGAGAGAGAGAGAGAGAGAGAGAGAGAGAGAGAGAGAGAGCAACTAAAATAAATAAAATCATGTCAACCCAGAGGAAGAAGTAGAAGTGGCAAATAAGAAAGTGTAATAATGCTTGGTTTATACTAAAGTGGGGCCAGAAAAATCTACCTCCATTTTTGTAGGGCTCTGTAAATGTTGGCAGAGGATTTTTGCGATTTTCTAAGGGTTCAAGAAATCCATTAATTTTGGCCTGGAAATGGATTATCACTATGTAAATTGAAGCTGCAGAGAGACTTTTCCTCCCCCACTTCAGTATTAATACTAACACTGGTAGTGATAATACATAGTTTTGTCTCTAATTTTAGCAGCTATAAACAAAAACTGCCAGTCATTTGCTGCAAAATGATTTGTTGATAACAATATCATACCATGAAATGGGGTGGGGAGAAGATTGTCCTTCAAGTCATCTTGTTTAAGGGGGAAAATGCTAGATTTCTGTGAATTACGGTGATTATGACATCTTTCTTCTCCAGTTATTTTCAAACACCCACTCACACCCCTGAAAATTAATTAAAAGTTCTGAGCATTTTTTAACTATGAAACAATATGTGGATTCTGGTTAGATTTTATTAAAAACTATTTTTGCTCATGCTTACTTTTAATTTCTCTTTTTTTCAATTTTTTTAAAATCAAGTCAACATGCAATCTTACTTAAATATATAGAGAATTAAAGGGTGAATTCTTCCTAGTTCTTTACTGAGGATCCAAAAAGAATAAGACCCTTCCCTTAAATGGGAAGCTATCTGAGTTTCAGTGGGTCTACTTGATAGCTCTAAGGAAGAATCAGCTTGTCTTGAGTTTACTACCCAAAAAGAAATAAGGGAAGATGCAACCATGACAATATCTGCATTTTTAATCCTTATTTAGTATGGTTTAATTGATTGTCCATGGACTTTTCTAGTATTGTGTAAAATACATACCGGGTTTATGCAAAGAAAAAATGGGGGTATCTGGAGTGAAGGTAATATGTGTGAAAAATATTATTGGGTTTGTGATTAACCACAGATCAACATGAGTTAGGTGTGTGAGATGGGTTTGTGTGATTTGGGACTTTTCCTAGGATTTATATCCTGTCCTCTGCCCTAGAACAGCACAGCACTGTAGGTTTACTATCCTGGCAAAGTAATAATTACACTTGATTCCATAATAGGCCTAATCTGGAAAACCACATTCAGATTTACAGCTACAATGCAGAAAGGGTTTAGAAAATTAGAAAGCAAAAAAGCAACAATATCATCAGTAGCATGGACACCTCAGGTCCGAAGAAGAGTAAGGATAGAAAGCACGTAACATTTGTCAAAAACCTGAAGGCTTTTCCCACAGAAGGAGATAATAATGTGTTCTCTGAGGTCCTAGAGATTGTGGCTACATGTAAACGGCTTAAGTTTCAGATTGGTAGGATTTGAAATATTGATCAGTTGAACATCTTAATCCTAGAATCAATGACTGGAACCACAGTGGGTTATCCCATATAAGAGGTTTACAGGGAGAGACTGGAAAATAATCTAACTGGTGTTGCTCTTTTTTCATTGATCAGCTACTTTGACTAGATGCCCTTCCAGCTTTGTGATTCTACTACATATACTACATATTCCACTTGATGGAATACTTGCTCCATACAAAAATGTTTATGAAACTTTCGCCTGTTTGAAATAGTTGCTTATATTGGTTGTATGTTACATATTATTTATTTATCATATTTATTTATTTATTTATTTATTCATATTTATACAGCTGCCCATCTTACAAGAGAGTGAATCTGGGTGGTGTACAGTATTTAATTAGAAAAAGAAAACCAATAAATATATATAAAGCAATCACTATTAAAACTATTAAAAAATATAGAAAACACACAAATCAAGAGAGGATAATGTTAACTGTAACAAGGGGGTATTATTGTTATCAAGTATGAATTAACTGAACAAGTCTCAGCCCTCCACATAATCTTGGGTGTGGATTAAATCTATTACTCTGGATAATCTGCCATATATCAATAGCAGTGGTGGAGGACATATTCACTATGCATATTATTAAGGATATATTGAAATGAATTATATACAATTCATTATAGCCTGTAATCAGTTCTTATCCACTGACCCTCTGTAAGAATAACTATTTCCATATAGTGTAGAATGTCTATGTGGTCTGCATACAATTCCTACTAGAAATCCAGCAATGGCTTTTATCTCAAAGCTTCATTTTTCAGAAGCTGAATTTCAGAAGCGTCTTCTTTTCCTGAGACCCTTAGCCCTGTTACTGCTACTGTTCAAAGATTCCCAGTCTTACTGTACAAGTAATTCCTTTGTATAACATCACTATACTTTGCTAGAGATGAGAGCTCTGTGGGAGATTTGTCAGTATGGTGAACAAGTACACTGCTCTTTTAAAGCAGATACATGATGCCCAACTTCTTGTACAGCTCTCAAAGCAGCAAAGAAAAATAAACAAAGACTCTAAGTAATCTGCTAAAACAACCCTATTTCTTTATAGTGAGCACAAATCGACAATATACAGTTCATACAGTTGCCAGAAGCAGTAAAAGCCTGGTAGAGAAATAATGGAAGTCCCATCCCTTTAACACACTGAGGATTTTTCACAGCACACATGAGTTCCAAACAATGAATTGATGACATCAAATCATGATTCAAAACATGATGATGAGGATGAGGATGATGATGAGGATGATCATACATACTCTAAGTACAGATTGCATCTCCTTGAGAGGCTGACCCAGCTGGAAGGAGGAGGGAGCCCTATGGCTGCACTGACCATTACAAAAACATCTTGCATGGACTTGATTGGTTACAGAGGGGTGGGCAGCAAGTTAAGTTAAGGTAGGGAGGAGGTAGAAAACATTTTTGAGGGTTTTTTGTGGGATTTTGGCACACAGTTCTCAGTTCTGGCTATGCAACACTGCAGTCCACTTGATCTCTAATGAAGCTATACCTTTCTCAAGAAATGGAGTCAAGGATCATTTCTATTTAGCGGTTTAAGTTGTTGGGCAGCCTGACAGTTAAATTGTTTTCTTGCAGATGTAGACAAGTTCATTTCTCCTTATATTCCTCATTCAGATCACAACACCCACACTGTACAAAATACAGCACTGAAATACTTGACTCAGATATTGTTATTTTTTCTCACTCCTTTAATCCTGAATTTTGTTTTCTAAAAGTCAATCTTGGCAACACCAACAGATATGTAATCCTAAAGCTGAAAATGCTGGGTAATTTTGTGCCAGCATCTGGAGGGATTCAAGCTGAGGAAGATTGGTCTACATTTATCTTGCTATTCCATAGGATAAAATAAAATAAAAGCAAACTATGTGTGTATTTTTCTGGTAGCATTGTAATAACAGCCTTCATTGTGCTCAGTAAATCCTTTGCTGAGAGCCTTCTTATTCATGCTTGCCTTTCTCTGAAATTTATCCATTGAGTAACTGCAAAACAGGTGGAACTTGCTTTTCCTAGCATTAGTTAGCTAAAAAGAATTCTGAATCATTTAAATTATAAGCAAGCCAGACAAGAATAGGGATCAAGTTGTTGGATTTGGACTAAGGAATACCAGATTTACATTCCCATTCATTCATTCAACTCATTAAGTGATTTTGGTTCATTCATTCTCTCATCTTAACTATCTCACTGGGTTGTAGTAGAGATAAAATAAGGGCAGCCAAGTTACACACTCAAGGGAAATGTCTGGTTTGGTCAATAATATATGAATAAATGAGAAAAAAATGCAGGAATTGACACAAAATTTCAGATTATATCAAGGAAATTGATTCTTATCACTGATGTTTAAAGCTGTCAATTGTGTTACCAAAACTTAAATCAGACATGTCCATCCTGCAGCCCACAAGCCATATGCAGCTCTGGACAGCTAGTAATGCGGTCCCACAAGTTCATAAGTTTTTAATATTATGTGATTTATATACATTAACTACATTTTATATTTATATGCTGCCCAACACAATTCTTCTTCACTCAGTGTGGACCAGGCAAGCCAAAATGATGGACACCCATGCTTTAAATAATTGAAATCCATCTTCACAATCAGTGGAATTTAAGCCAGTTATTATTTCTCTGTCCTACCTACCTCATATTTTACTTTGATTGTAAGAATAAATGTGTGATGACTCCTCCAGATGCTTCCCCAGATATCTCTCCAGATGTCAACTCAGAGGAAGATGAACCAGTTCCAAGCACATTAATGTTGGTTAATGGCTTCAAGCCATTCAATTTGAGAGGGATTTGGCTCAAGCACAGCTGCAGCAGGACAGCGCTGAGGCTTCAAGTGGAGAAAACATGCAGCTGCAGCCAGTCAGTAATGAGGAAGAGGAATTGACTTCTGCACCTGATCCAAGAACACACAGGGCAGAGAAAAGGCAGCAGCAGAGAAGGTGAGACAGACCACTTGTGAGGAGAAAGCCTTGCCCTTCTTGATGGGCTGCAACAGAAGCTGGCTATTTAGCATCACAGAGAGATGAATGCGATCCTGGGAATTATGTCTTCATTTCCTAGCTGTGTTTTCTGGTCATTGTGATTCTAGCTTTGCTTTGGATTGACACGGTGGCTTGACTTGGATCGTTTCTTGTGAACCTTCTTGTATTGTGGATTTAATTTTGCCTGATGGGTTTATTTTGATAGGGAAACTTTCAAGTGCCTCATTGGCCATTGCTCAGTGGACTAACATTGGTCTGCTTGTGGCTGGACTTAAATGGGACAGTTCTGGGGTTTTGGTGAAGGGAGTTGTGGAGGCATATTAATCAACCCACTAAACCACAGTTATGTGTGTGTGAGTGGGACAGTACAAAATGCGAAAACACAGTTATACAGTTAGTCACCCAGAGTCCCTTGGGAGTTTGATAAATTAAATTAAATTAAATTATAGTAACAAAATGCTATTATAACATTATTATTAATTTCAAATGGTTGGCTTTGCTCTTTTATGATAGGGAGCAAATTAGGACTATACATTGAGCTATAAATTCAGGCTTATACCAAGGACTGAACACCAAAAGGTCTGAGAGGCATTCTCAGGAAGAAGCCCAACTCTACACGAGAGCACTTACCCTGCATATTTAGACTCCATTGCTAATATAAAGGTGTTCAGGACTGAAAACATGGGGACTCTTCTAGAGACCATGGATTGTTACAAAAGATACTGGGGATGCTACTAGATCCTGATTGAGACAATAAGTAACTTTCTTTATGACCAAAATAAATCCAAGCATCTAACTAGATTATGGGTTCTTATAAGGAAGGTTTAAGTTTGCCATAAGATGGTGCTTAATGAATTTCACCTTCACACTCACAGCATTTATTATCAGCATTATTTGTAATTCATCACTAAATGCTAAGCAATTTCAACTGCATTACCTTCCTCTCAGTCCAGTCCAGAAGAACAAACCAATTACCATATAAAAAAGACATTTTTCTAATTTCACACTATATTATTGTCAATCTCAGTTTTGAAAAGGCAGCACCAAAGGCAATTAAGTTTCATTATTAAGCACATTTTCCACATATATCAGTAACCTGTATACAAAAATAAAAAGGGTATGTGGCTTTTAAATATCTATTGAATATATCAGTAAAAATTATGTAAGAGCGGTTCATACATATGAATATGACTCCTAGTATGGAAGATATGATGGAAGATCTAAATAGCAAATAAATAAATAAATAAAAAATATTAGCACCAATCTGTGTAAAGGCCTTCCCCTTAGCAATTGTAGAAAGTTAGCACCCACCCCTCTCCTAGAATAAGGAAATATTCTAGGAAATATTAAAAAGGCAGAATATTATATTTTCCCTAAAGGAGAAACATGTTTCTAAAGACATAAATTCAGAGCCTCCACTCCCTGTTCCACCCCAGTAGATATTTTGGTGCCAACCTATATACAAGACAAAAGGCTGGGCCAGCTTATCTACAAATCAAAAGACCTTCATGCTCGGGACATGATAGGATTAACCCACACTCAAGATCCAAATCAGGACAAAGCCATTAAGCCATAATAGGAATTGCTCAACACCCTTTCAGAATATATCCCTCTTCATTACTTCATCACCCAGCAAGATTCAACCAAGCCTGGGACTCAAGACAACCTACAAAGTTACCCCTGCATGGCCCCCTGGGAGTCTGACAACCAATCAGAATACATTTCTTTCACAGGAACAGGAAGCAAGTTCAATTGCCCAGGACCTCAAACCATGCGGTCCTGTCCACCATTAAACCATCTTTCCAAACAGCCTCCATGTTTCCAGTGTCTTTCTCCCCACTTGGAACTGAACCCAATGGACATTTCTTCCAACATAACTACTCACCTTATTTCCTCTGTAACAATATCCAATTGTTTCTGAAAATTATCCCAGAATCCAAGTAGATTGATAAAGAAAGAGATCATTCTTTGGATTACCAACATCGGTATCAATACAATTTCTCTAAAATCTGGATGAAGGAATGTGACACACTAAGGAAAGAAAGTAATCTGTATCCACTCAGAATTGATCATGCTGTTAAAAATCATGTGGTGGGATGAGAGTTATGAAAAACCAATTTAACCTGAATGTAGGATCACAGGAAAATCAGATTTTTAAATTCTTGGACAGCTTCTTGACCTCTGCCTATTGCAAACATTTGAGAGTTTAACTTTTTCATTCATTACAATGATCTATCATTGAATTATCACTTCTTGTGTCATTTTCATAGGGTGTTAATAAACTGTTTAAAAAAGTTATTTATATCTTCTGCCCCCAAAAGGAAATCCATTTATTAACTGTTGCTCTGTGCTATCATCTTTCACCATGAAACCATTACAAAACAAGGTTTTAGAGTTATGTTTCAAAATGTGGCAGCTACACGAATGAAACTAGCAATAGGGAACTGGGTTTTGTTGCTATGAAAGATTACCTCTGTAGCTGGCACATCTTCCAGACACTTTTGTTACTGCTATTGTTGACTTGATCTAGCTTTTCCAAAAAGTAACATCTAGAAATGCTGAGGAGCTTTGGGAGCAGATTTTTATCTCCTAATACAGGTGAAAATCAGGTATTGATTACATGAAAAAAAAGTTAAAATCAAAGCAGTTTCTGTTCCCCTTTCTACTCATTGCAGCTTTTGGCCTATCCACTCATAGCTAAAAAGCATTCTTTCCTGATAATCAAGCTTCAGCTGCTTGAATTGCAGGCCGGGCCTCTCGTCTTGAGCTTCAGCTGAAGAGCTTCTTTAATTAACCATTATACCACAGATGTTATTGATTTTTTTTCCCTGAATCTGGTTGAAACATCATTGTGCTGGATCATCGCCAAGGCTAAGGCCTCAATTTTTGTGTGTGTGTTGCTTTTTACTCCCTCTGCATACCTTATTAGTCTCTATGTCTGTTAAGTGCAAGACACAGTATTAACTCAGAAAATATGAAATCGATTTTCAGCCTTGCAGCCCTGATCGAAGGGGTTTCTAATTTGGAATCAGAAAGCCCAGAGTTGTTTAGGGAACATAAGAAGACATGTCTTCTAGAGAGCAAACCCTGCACTCTTCCAATTGGGTTTAGTTTTGGGTTTTTTTTTCACACAATGTAATGATTTTACATGAGTATAAATATATTCTCATAAATTGTATGTTAATGTAGTACATTATGCTACAACCAGGTAGCAGTTTTGGTGCCAGGCAGTTTGGTTGGTCCATTAACTGCAGAGGCTGCATTGACACAATATGCTTAACCTTCTCAATTACAAACTTAGCGATTTTATTCATGCAATATACCAAAACTTACTTACGCATTCTGTAACTTAATGTGTTGTGCACATCCAGCCCCTTCAGTTAGTTTACAGCTCGGCATATTGTACGAACCCCCAAATGGGTTCATTCAGTAACCAGATTAAGCACGTTATATCATCAGAGTCACCAATTCACAATGCAAGCCTGCTTTTATCTACTCACAGAACTGCACTGAGTATAATGGTATTACCTTAAAAGTAAGAATACATTGCATATCTTTCCCAGTGGTGCTTTCCAGATACATTGGGCTTCAAAGTCATATTTCTGGTTTTGCTCATAAAGCCTTAGTTTCTAATAGATTTCCCTAGAAAATGCAGTTCACACTTTCAGTATGAAGTAGAAAGCACTTTGCAATAAATGAGCATACAAACCACTTTCTCACCATTACTAAAGCCAGCCATGTTCAATATTCAAGGCAATTGAGATATGGTTTACCCCAACACTCCTTTTTTTATTAGTAAACCATTTAAAATGAGAGCAGAAAATAGGAACCAAAGCAGAGAAGAGAAACTAGATTCATTTTCTCTCCCTTGAAGCTTCAGAATTAATTGACTGGAACCCATGGGGATCTACAGGAGAAGTCCAAGATTAATTGAGACCAAGAGAAATCAGTTCAGGGAATAGTTAGCTCTTAAAGAATTGGTAAAACAATTTAGCTAGAAATTGCATGAGATTAAATTTTATTTTGACTGTATGTATTTAAGTCTAATCTTAAATTTTATTTTGACTGTATGTATTTAAGTCTATTTTTTTCTGTAAAGACTTAGTAGCTCTGTGTTTTATACAATTTGAAACTGCTTCCCCATAGGAGTGCTTCTAAATTAGAAGTAGATAACCAGCTTTTGTGGTCTGCATAAAGCCTTGTATATTCCTTTATATTTTTCTATGAGAGTTAAGATCTCAGTTACAATATGAAATACCTAAAGCTCTGTATTTTATGTCCTTTGCTACTGAACAATGTGGTGTGACCAATTAAAACTGAAAAAGGAATTTTAACATCATCTTCTTTAAAAACAAAGATTGATTTTATTTATCATTTGTGAAATGGATCTATTTCCCAAAAGATAGAAGGATGGGCTAGTTCTCCTAGCCATAGAGCAGGAAATAGCACTATTTCATTTTTGCCTGCTGAATTTGCCAAAAGGTCAACAGCAAATGTGGGTATCATATATTTCCCACACACTAGTTAGGAGGAGGATGCCAAAGAAGGCATCCTCAAAGAAATAGATTAATGCATAGGAACTATTAACTACTAGCTGTATCAAATCAGAAGTCAAAAGCAGGATGCATAGACTTCGGATAGCTTTGGAGATAGAAGGGTTAGGATGTTGCTGCTGTCTTACTTAAAATAAAGATCCCAGGAGTTATTATATTTTTTGTTATTTACTAGCATCCACCAAATAAAATTTAAAATACTACCTGTACTAACACAGCATAGTAGGAATGCTTTAACAAAACAGTGCTTGAGCAATTGCACTGAGTTGTATATTTTGTCGTTTTCAAGATGAAAACGACAATGTTCAAACGGAAGGGAAGATTCCTCCCTCCACAAATCAATCAACTTTTGATTTTACAGTATCATCAGATCTTTACATAATCACTCTCAAATGTCTAAAAACAATCTTAATGGGGGGACACTAAATTTTAATAGAATCCTGCTATATTACATTTGCGTATGATTTACTCTCTAGCAGCAATAGTTCTGCACAGTAAATCAAACACAGAAAGCAATTTTCATTGCAGAAGTTAAGCCAAGGGCTACATTCAATGGTTAATTCAAGAAAGAACAGCTAGTCTGAAGTAATACATTGGCAGACTCAAAAAAACCTGCAATCTCTCATCTGAACATCTGCCTGATTAGGTCTTAGTTCTTCAAAATGGAGAGAAACTGATCAAGCATATGCTCAGTTTTAGGAAAGTGAATCTTAAAATAATTCATCTATGAAGAAAGTAGAAAGTTACTAATGTTATTTGGTGCAGCAATAGCAGAATACTGTCATCTGGGGAATTAGTTTGAAAGAACTGGAAGGTATTACAATAAGTCTGCTTCTGTTCTAGTAAAATCAAGGTATTTAAAGTAAATTTAATGGAAAATGTCTCTGTAGTTGTCTATGTCTCTCAGTGTGTAGTTAATCAAAATCAGAATGCCTTAGAAGGAAAACCACCTCTGCTGCTAAGGAGCAGTATGTGCACATACCAAAATTTAACAGCTGCAAATTAAGAATGTGCAGGTCAATCTAATCAGTTTCTAATTGAATCACAGATTTGATCTGTTTCAACTGTTAGTAGCAATTTGAAAATTCAAGCCCAAATAGGGCTTTTGATTCAGAAAGTCCAAACTCCGTTTGGGGATTTGATCAAACTGCCTTTCAATCAAATTTCCAAAATAAAGCTCTATTGCAAACCTCTTGAGAAACTGATTTGATTTAATTTTTCTGAGGAGACCAAGACGTTTTGTGACAAAGTATAACTAAACAAGAGAGGCAGCCATAATCAGAGCAAAAGAGAATCAGGAAGAAGATTGAGCAAGAGGTAAAAGAGGAACAATATGCAGAAACAAGGAAGAATAGGATCTAGGCACTGGAAGGACACTACTTGAGAGACATAGACTGCAGCAACCAGGAAGATGTTACATAGGGATCAAGTGACCTGTGACCAATTGGACAAAAGAGGAAAAGAAAAAAAGTCAGAAAACAAAGAGGTTACCAATGAGCTGTAGTACAGAGAAGCCCTTTAGGGTCCCAGAGACTAGGATCCCATAGAGGCAACACTATGGGACAAAATTCCAGGGCGTCAACACTGAACAAAATAAGAAGTGTCCTTAAATACAGAATAATTGGTTAATATGTATTACCATATTAAAATGTCTCTCCTCATTCCCAACCCACCCCAGTCATCTCTTTATGTTCAGGATCTGAAATTGCTTAGCTGAATATATTTAGAAAATGGATTGTCATTGTTCACTGCTGTTTAACTGCATTCACTGTAAAGCGGCAACCCAAAGGCTTTATGCTACCAATATATGAAAATAAAGTGTCCCTAGCTGAAAAATTATTTCTTTCATTTGTTCATTAGTGGTTGTCCTTAAGAAACTTTCTGATGTACAAAGGCACAGGAAAGCGAGGCAGCAGGAAGAATGATTAAATAGGTGCAGCAAACTCTGTGTCACAACCAACTGTGACTTCTCTTGATCTTGACACTATATGTCTGTTGATGAACACCAAGACTGCATCTGCTATGTGGCTCATGATTTGTGATACAACAAGACAATGATACGCCAGTCAAGACTTTGACTTTTCCCATCCAAATATAGGAATGTGGGATTTTTTCCTGTTGAAATCCCACTTCCAGTTTTTTGTTTTTATGCCAACCATGATAAACCTCTTAAATCTTAATTCTGTCTTTAAAGGCATATTGTCCTTATCTTTGTGTCACATGCAAATTTGTTAATCTTTTTTTCTAACTCTCCTCATCCAGATTATTTATAAATATATTGAACAGCATAGGGCCTGGAACGGAGACCCATGATATACCACTTAATACTTCCTACCAGCTTAATCTGGAGTCTTAATTGTACAACCAGTTCAATACTCATCTAATAATAACATAGTTCAGACAACATTTCCCTATCTCCTCTCATTGGATACTTCGTCAAATGATTGTATATTTTTTCTGTATCTGATATACCAGGGGTGTCAGACTGGTGGCCCGCAGGCAGATACATTATGTGCAGGCTACACCCACCCCAGCTTTGTGAATAGAAAAATGTCGTGAAACGTCACATGACGGCAACATGATGCAGCAAGTTTGACATCCATGTGATATACTAATAGCAAACTCAAATACAAACTTCAGGTGCTGTTTAATAATACAACACAGAGTACTACTGTGAGGTGTGGAGAGTTATCAGCATTATTGGATGAGCCTCAATGTTTGCAGAAATAACAAATTTAGGCAGGAAAAAAATGAGGTGACTTTCAAACCCCCCAGTGAGTTTTGGGCAGGCAATGCAGCAGACAGTTTTTCTATTTCTCTCTTAGAGTTAGAACAGAAAATAGACCAAGTTAAACTGTGGGGTATTTGGGACAGAGCAATGGAATCACGTCTTTGCCACTGCACATGGATTTCAGTGTCACAAGTTGCAGCAGTGAACATTTTAAAGTGGGAAACAGGCTCAAGGTCTTATGCAATGTTCTTACTAAGCATAAACAGAAACTTTTCATCTCTACCTATATCACTCCACAAATTTGTCTCAGCAAAAATGCTGAACGGAAGAGTTGCAAACCTGTAAAGATTTTCTTGCTACTAATTCCTGTTGTATTCAAGGGACTTACTTCTGAGCAGATATCCTTAGGCCTGCCATGTAGAACAAGTGGCTTCCAACTTATTTTGTGTGTGAGTTCAGTGATATGTTATTTGGACATAATTTAAATCTTTTTAAAAATACAGCAGTGGCGCCTCTTGACCTTTCAAGACAAATCACATGGAGGAAAATGTTTATTTACATTGTTAAATTGCCAGGGCCTTCCTATATTCTGTAGTTCCTCTTACAATGGAGAACTCATGCATGTCACTTTCATTCTTCAAACAAGAACCAGACAGGCTACTTGAACTGCCGAAACAATGACCGCCAGTCTATCCCATGCTTGAGCGATAAACAACAACGGAGTCCTCTTGACAAACTCTGCCTCAAAGAGGGGAATTTTGCCGCTCACTATGTCTGCTGAAGTTGAGAGAGAGAGAGAGAGAAAAAGAAAAGATCATCTTGTAAACAATTAATTAATGTTTGCCATGAATTATCATTTTTTACTTCCTCCTCAAGAGGCTCAAAGGGAATAAAAACACATTTTTGCAGGTGGTGGCATTCAAACGAAGGGCAATCAAATGTTTGAGAGCAGTGGCACAGTGCTTTGAGTCTCTAACAGTGAATGATGCTAGGATTAAAGCGCAGCAGGGGGTTGAGGGCTTCAGGTGTGAAGCTTAATGTTTGTGATCAGTAAAAAAAAAAAAAAGTCTTGAATTTATCTAAACTGCTCTTCTGCTAACAGTACTTCTAGCACATAAATGTTCCAAAAGTGGCAAGTGTTCTCATTACTCTTCTAAAGCAAACATGATCTGCATTTGAAAGGCGAACATTTCTGTTGCCTAATTTAGAATGTGCATCACAAAGAGTTAGATGATGACCCCAAAACAGATCACTCTCACTCAGGCTGATCATACACAATAACTCATATTAGAAATATAGGAATGATAGATAGGGTATAAGTAAATATTACATGACCCAAACTCAGCACTTTCCAGGATACCTGATCAATATACAGTTCTGTGCTTCCTATAGGTAATGAAAGTAATTTATCTCTCTCTTGCTCACTCACTCTCTTTTCACTTAGCTTCAGTTGTTATTTGGGAGCCCTCATTTTCATATCTTATTGCCACTTAACAGAAAAAGTGTGCTGTTCTGTTCTCTCTTATCTCCCTTTATGCTCCCTCATAGCTTGCATTGTTTTAGTGAGTCATTCTTCACTTGAGTGGTACTGTACCTTAACATTCCCCTAAATATGTATGATCTGATTGAGGCATTTGCTGCTAATATTCTGCATCTCCTCTTGGACAATAATAATTTTCCCATTAATTCTAATGCAGGAACCAACTCCAGGTGGGCAACCTTTTGCCAAAGGAAGATACTTTATTTATTGAAGTTAATGGTATAAGGTGAAGCTAAAGGTTCTCTCACATATATGTGCTAGTCGTTCCCGACTCTAGGGGGCAGTGCTCCTCTCCATTTCAAAGCTGAAGAGCCAGTGCTGTCCAAAAACGTCTCTGTGGTCATGTGGCCGGCATGACTAAATGGCAAAGGCGCTGTTACCTTCCCACTAAAGGTGGTCCCTATTTTTCTACTTGCATTTTTTATGTGCTTTTAAACTGCTAGATTGGCAGAAGCTGGGACAAGTAATGGGAGCTCACCCTGTTACGTGGCACTAGGGATTCGAACTGCTGAACTGCCGACCTTTGGATCAACAACTCAGCGTCTTTGCCACTGAGCCACTTGAATTCTGCATGTGAATTGGGAAAAATATTAGGGATCTTGATTAGGAACCTTAGCTACAATCCACATATTAGTTAGACTCAACTGAATTTAAGTGTATGAAGTCTGGATGAAATGAAACAAGCATTGGTCAATGATGCATGATTACCAGGGGAAGACTGTTATGAGGACTGGAACTCTGAATATCAGTATTAATGAGGAATTACTCCTTAATCCAACTACATCAGTTAACGATGTTTATTTGGATCAAATCACTTGGTTTGAAAGATTAAGTGCAGCTGTTCTATACTGATACTCAGCAATAAAAGTGAATTATCTTTTCCTTCTCTTCCTCCTTGATTCATAAAGTGAGTTAAATTTAAGATCTTCTGAATGCAAAATTAAATTGACATTTAACTTTTCGAAGGAGAGATTGTTTATCACTATTCAACAAGGCTTAATGCTCCAGAAGATACAGTAATTTTCCTGTGCTTTTATGTACTTTGTCACTAGAACTTTCTAAATCTGAATTTGCATTTTCCAAGAACAGAATGCTTTTTGGGTACAATTCTGGTCAAATCAATATGGTTATAATGGAATGCATGAATGATCCTAAGTGGGAAGGAGATGCTGCCTAAGAAACAAGAAGACAAGGAGCCCCCAGGTACTTAATAGTCAAAGAAAGAAACTTAGGAAAGACCTGCCCTAGTGGATTACTAGTTAAAAGTGAAGGCAGGAAGTTTGTGCCTTCAGACTTGCAAGACTCTGTTAACGTAGCCTTACAATAAAATAGAATTAATTCATCTTGCCCTGTTTCCTTTCTGGTTTGCCTAGGAAGACTGACAATAACTGTCATCTGTGAATCTTAAATAGAGCTGTCATTTTGTTTAGGAAGAATGCTGAGTGAGAACCTACAGTTGAACCTACAGTTGTAGAGTCAAAACAGGCAAGATGGCGGTTGCTTCATTATGATTGAAACCCCACCCTTTGTATGGGTGTTTGATAATGACCTATGTACAAAAGAGTGGGACTTTGATCAGAGCGCTATAACTGCCATCTTGTCTGCTTTAACCGTCCTATGGATGCTTCTGCTTAGTAAATAAAATGTGGCTTATTTTTTACTCATTGTACATTTTTAGCAATTACCATAAAACCCCTTTGAAAAGCTTTCTGTTACTGTGCCTGTATTTTGGAAGAATCTCACCCATATTGTTAGCTTTTCTCAAGCTGTTAAGAGTAGAGTTCTTTCAGAAAGTCTTTCAGGTATGAAGTATCACCTTAGTTTACTGCTTTATTTGTTTTAGTTTATTAACACGGCCATTTTAATCTATTACACTCTATTTATTTGGATGTTGTATTTGATGATTTTATTATAAACTGCCTAGAGTCTCTTGATTGCAGTGGATGGAAATCCAGTAAAACAAACAAACAAATTAAGGGCGTCTGGAAATTCATTTCACACATATCCTTTGGATAATGGACAGACTGGAAATTTATAAGAATTCTTGATACTCTAAATATAGCAAGGCAGTTCTTAGCAGTTTTGAACATGTCAGTCATACTCTGAACTTCTATTAGGATTTTTAAAAACTATGTAAAAACAAACTTCAGAATTCAAAACAAAGCAGCTTCATTCAGTAACAGGAAATGACTGATTTATGTCTAAAATATTATCAAAAGGGATGGGATGGTTTGCAGTTTGAAGAGTATGGGATTTAAATAATTAGAAATGCAGTATTAGGCAAACCAAACTCAGATTAAATGAAATGGAAAGTATTACCAGAATGTATGGCTTACGACTGCTGCCTATTGTTATCAGTCTTTATCAGGTTTAACCTATGCAGGGTTTGTATAGGTTAAAGTATATCCGCTTTCATAAATAAGAACAAAAGGAATACTGACTCTTATTTAATTTCAACTGATAATATTCATTTAAGTTGCCATGATCTTTTCCAATAGAGTAGAGAGTCAGCTTTCATTCTGCCGATGCTGCTGGTCCTGAGGACAGTCGGGGAGAGCAACAATCCTAAACCCTTGGACCTGACCTGCTTGTCAGCTTCTGTTTGAACTGAGCTTAGCCTGTAAAATCCAAACTGGGCCCAAAGAGGGCCATAAACAGTGTGACTGTGCAATGAGCCTTTGGAAGGCAGCTGAGGCCTCATTTGGGGTGACATGTTGTGGCTGATGAGTGTGGATGATGTGGGGTTTTCGATAAGTGCCTCATCAGTATCCTCATCATGATCGTGTCGCTCAGCCACGGCATGTGCCCTGACTTGATTGTAATTGCTTGAATCTGCTCCCGCTGCTCAGGAGCGCACAGTAATATGCAATAAAACAGCAAGAAGTGAATGTTAACCATCTGAGTTCTGACACGGCTGTTTTGCAGTTCAAGCACTCCAGACAGAGAGATGGATAGGTAGACAAATCCTGTCTTCATTCATTTTTATAGGCATCTCTATACTACTTGTCTTGTACGCTCAGTTTGCACATGGGGTAGGCTAAAGTACTGATATTGCTGTAAAGATTAAAAGGCTGAAAACAGTATGAAGGTATTCAGTATTTCTTAGAACTTTATGATATAATATGGAAACCTTGTACCGTTCGTTTAAAATAAATGGCACGTTTTATATTTTCTATGGTTTATTATACAGCCTATCTCTGTATAGCATTTACCCTGCACCATTGCTTCCAAGTTAGACAAAGACTTAAAGCCAAGTCTACATTTGTGTTCTCAGTAACCATATGGAAATGACTAGCCATTTCTGGCTTTGAAGGTATGGTGTCTTTTTTCTTCAACTTTGCATTGTAGCCTCCGGCACTGGAATTTCTGATGGTATTCCATCCCAATCCTAACCAGAGAACTTCTTTCTGAGAGAATTACATCTGTGTGTGTTCAAGAGACTTGGGATGAAGTGCTGTACAACACAGAGGTCCTATGCAATAGTAACCTGCCCCAAATTACTTGGCAAGTCTTGCTAACATCTGGCGCTTTCCATTTTCTGAGGCAAGTTCTGTTCAAGGTTTGAAATTATATTCACTTCAAGCAGGAGAAGGGAGAAACCCTTTAGGACTAGTTTTGAGCCTTGAATATTCAGCAGCATGAAAATTTGATGAACATAGTTAAAAATTGGAGAAAATGTGATGGCTTTTCTCAAAAACTGGCTGCCATAGGTGGGAGGGTGATTTCGTTAAATGGATGCCTTCTATCTATTTTCCATATATAGAAGGAATATATATATATTGTGATAGTCATATTTCAAGGGAAAAGTGATTGGATAAAAGAGACAAGGAATGTTCTATAAGGGGGAGGAGCCAAAATGGGATTTATTGCCTATGCTACATTTTCCTAAGAGGCAACCAGGTAGGGGAGAGGGACAATCACAATAAATAAAGCTGCCCAATGCAGGTGAATAAAAATATTAACAGGACAGACTTGTTACATGGAAACATACAAAAAGTCAATATTGTGAAACAAATTGTGTAAGTTATGAGTTCAACCATGGAGTAAAACATCAATAGTAGATTGATGTTATGGCACGAATGCTTTAACTAACATAAAACCCCTTATGGTTGGCTGACATGATGTGTCCAGGTGTTGATGCCGAGTAGTGGGTTTGGAGTTGCGGAAACATATTGTGTGTGTAAAAGATTTTCAAATCTTGAAGAGATTTTCTTTAGTTTTAGTTGCTTTGCTGATATTTGCCAATTTTCTAGCAAAAGCTGCAATTAATCTATTTCAGCCTAGGTGTTAAAATTGGTAGAAAGGCTTAAATGATATTTTATTTTATGGTCTGGAATTCACTGGTGGATCAGAGATGGTTGGGGCTAGTGAGAGGCATGGTTGGCAAGGTGGCATGGAGGTTTTTCTTCTCACAAAGTAATTAAATGTGTAGTGATTTAATATGATTGATTAAAGGACATATGGCAATATTATATTGGCAAGACAAACTTCTCTCTTGTTTCAAAATCCACTGCTATTGTTTTTTCTTTGATTAAAAGAATCTCTATTCAAATAATTCAAACCTATGTAACTGTAACAGAGTTGGAAGGTACCTTAGAGGTCATCTAAGCAGGTCACCCCCTGCTCATTCTGAAGACCTGTAGTAAGGATTTGAACCGTCGAACTGCCAACCTTTCTGATTGACAAGCTCAGTGTCTTAGCCACTGAGCCACCTAGTCAGGCTGTGGAAGCAACTGCATATGATGAAGCAGGAGTAAAACTTTCTTTTTAGTTATCCCAACCTGAGGAGATAGTCATATCTTGTGAGTTTTTTTAATTCCCACTTTAACTGTTGTGAGATCTTGGTTTTTTTGCCTCAAAGTTTACATTACCTCAGGCTGAAACACATCCAGTATATCTTGGGAAAGTAATCCCTCAAAATTTCAATGTTTTTTTTTTAAACTACAACATTAAGCAAGGGTGGGGGAAGAGATACACTGACACCATGGGAGAATTACATGTGCCAGAATGAGCACAGATACCAGCAGTAGTTCCCAAAACTTTCAGTAATTATGCAGTGGATCAAGAAACAGGTTAGAAACTTTGCTCTATTCAGAACCTTCATCTGAGGTTTTGTATGGGGGGGATGGATGTAAATGTATAGCTTATCAAAACCTGATCCGCTCACTTTGATTGTCTTATTGTTACGTATATGAAATTTCAATATTTGACAGAACCCTTTATAAATAAGAACAAAACCAAGAATGAAGAAACTGCCAGTTATCCACTGTAGATTACCAGGCTAATAGATGAAGAGCTGTAGTGTTAGCATTAACCAGCTGGTGTTCCCATTTTATGTAGTTTTTTTAAAAAAGGAATGGTAGAAATAGAAGCATGAAGTGGTGCAAGAAAATCACAAACCTTTCAACTCTCTTGCTAATTGACTTTTAATTGACTATTTTAGAGTCATTGGAGTCACCATGTAACTGGACTCCTGTGTGCATAAATTGGTTAATAAAATTCTGTGAACAATTAGAATTTAAAATGTTCCAGATTATTTTCCTAGGTTTTTTTTATTTTACATGTATGCTATCTCTACAATTTATATTTAGTAAGTAATCAAAACATATAATTGCTTATAAAATATATGTTGATACTTGTTTCTGTACTCTTAATCAGAACATACAATACAGAAGATTGTCCCTGAAATAGACCCAGAAATAGCCTAATGATTATCCATTACTTTGCAGGATTTTATTAGAATAACAGAGTTGGAAGGGACCTTAGAGGTCTTCTAGTCCAACCCCCTGCTTAGGCAGGAAACCCTACACCACTTCAGACAAATGGTTAAAAACTTTCAGTGTTGAAGCATTTACAACAACTTGCAGTTCCAAGGCAACTTGCAACAACTTGCCTTCTGGAGGCAAGTTGTTCCATTGATTAATTGTTCTACTGTCAGGAAATTTCTCCTTAGTTCTAACTTACCTCTCTCCTTGATTAGTTTCCACCCATTGCTTCTTGTCCTGCCCTCAGGTGCTTTGGAAAATAGCTTGATTCCCTCTTCTTTGTGGCAATCCCTGAGACGTCAGAATACTGCTATCATGTCACCCCTAGTCCCCTAGTTCTTCTTTTCATAAGACTAGACATATCTGGTTCCAGCAACTGTTCTTTATATGTTTTATCCTCAAGTCCCCTAATCGTCTTTGTTGCTCTTCTCTGCACTCTTTCTAGAGTCTCCACATCTTTTTTACATCGTGGCAACCAAAACTGGATGCAGTATTCCAAGTGTGGCCTTACCAAGGCATTATAAAGTGGTATTAATACTTCATGTGATCTAGATACTATCCCTCTGTTTATGCAGCCTAGAACTGTTTATAGGGTGTTGCTTTAATGCAGGTTTGACTAAGGGTGTTTTCATTTATTACGTTTTTCGTATAATCAATATGAGAAAAGCATACTGAGGACTATATGCCATCATGTGGGAGGCCAGAATACCTAGTAGGAGGAAACCCTGTTGTAGATATTCTATCTCAAATGCACTTTCATTGTCTCTCTGTTAGGGACAGGGCACTGCTGATGTCCTAGCAAGTCTGTAGGCCGTATTTGAAAGGTTTGTTTAAAAAATCATAGAAATACATTAAATAATATTTTAAGTTATTTCACCTTTCTAAAAGGTGCGCCCCATTATATTCTGTATGTGTGTGTGTGTGTGAATGTGTACCTTCAGGTCAGTATTGACTGCTGGAAACTTTCTGAACAAGTCCTTACAGTTTTCTTGGGAAGGTTATTTCAGAAGTGGGTTGCCATTGCTTCTTTTCTAGGGCTGAGAGTGACTGGCGCAAAGTCATCCAGCTTTGTGTCTAAAATAGAACGAGAACTCATGGTCTTTCATGATGCCCTAACCATTATATTCTACTGCATACATATTAGTAGGGACTTTCCCCAATCTGCATTTATTTATTTATTTTAACAGATTAACAGAGTTGGAAGGGACCTTGTAGGTCATCTAGTCCAACCCCCTGCCTAAGCAGGGGACCCTACACCATTTTTGATAGGTGGCAGTCCAGTCTCTTCTTGAAAGCTTCCAGTGATGAAGCTCCCAAAACTTCTGAAGGCAGCTTCTGTTCCATTGGTTGATTGTTCTTTCAGGAAATTTCTCCTTATTTTTAGGTTGAATCTCTCCTCAATCAGTTTCTATCAATTATTCCTTATCTAGCCTTCAGGTGCTTTGTAAAACAGCTTGACCCTTTCCTCTCTGTGGCAACCCCTCAAGTATTAGAAGACTGCTATCATGTCTCCCCTGGCCCTTCTCTTCACTAGACTAGCCATGCCCAGTTCCAGAGATTATTATGTAAGAAGGTCCAGATATCTTAAGGTTGCCAAGGTGGAGAAACACTAATTCAGAAGACCTCAAAATACCTTTTGGAAGTGAACTCACTTTTAACATATAAATGTCATAACATTATTTCAGTTACCATTTTTGGGGAAATCTGGTGTTAAAATCTCCCCTTCCACTTCCTGGTCCTCTCATCGAAGATTTTCATGGATTGATTGATTGATTATGTGCCATCATGTCAGTGTCAATTCTTAGTAACTACATAGATAGATTTTCTCCATGATCATCTGTCCCTCACCTGGACTTTCAGGACTTCCAACATGTCTTTGGTTCTGGTCTTCTTTTTCTTCCCTGCTTTCCGGCATTAAAGCCTTCTCCCAAGAGCTAGTTTTTTTATCTGTCATAATTTAATTTTGTTGGTCATAATTTAAACAATAGTTACTATTAACTAAGACATAATTTCTTATTACAAATTAATATCTACAGTATGCAATCCATCACATTACCTAGCTAAACACATTAGTACTTGTAAAGTCTTGATTATTGGTAGTTTTTATTAATTTAAGGCTTTCTCATAATCTGCAAGTTTGACCAAATATGGCAAGACTGTCTTCAGTTATTTACTGTTTTCTCATTTGAATTTTTTTTTAAGATAGAAAGATCTCCTTTATTAACGTACCCAACAATATTTACAGGATACAGATACAGGAATTGTGAATTCAAAATACTTGAAAGAAAAACAAGTTAATATTGCATTATTACCATAAGAAATACTGCAACTCATAACCAGTAAACATATTGCAAAGCAAAACAGCTTGAAAAAAGGGGAACGGGAAGGAGGAAAGAAAAGAAAGAAAAATGGATCAAAATGGAATTAAAGGATGTTTTCTTTTTTTTTTTTTTTTTTGGTAATTAAGTCCTTGCAAGCAAAACTCGATGCCACAGATCACTTTCCAAACTTGTGTAGAAAACATCACCCAATTGGATTTACTTCCTTAAGAGCCCAGAGAGGTGCAATATTAAAAAGCTACATTATCAGGTAGCAAGTGCTCCAGCCTTCTACCTCAGTTGTCCAATTCCACTTTGCCTCAGGCTATAACGGGATGCAAAGGTCTTCCCCGTGATTGTTTTCATTTCTTTCTTTTCTGCATCAGGCCGGGCACGATTCAGCACTTTGAGAAAATCTGATGTTTTTGCCCTCATGCACGTGTGAATGTAAGCCTTGGAGCATTTGATGTGATAGTGCAGATAGTCCCGGAACATGTGGATCAGATTTATGGTGTTATCTCTTGCGGCAGCATTGGTATGGGGTGGAAATAACACAAATGTGATATATCCAATATTATCTCCAACTTCTGTATCTTTCAGTTCCAAGGGGGGCTCCCTGTGACTGAAGAGCACTTGCGGGGCTGTGTGACTGGCATGACGGCCCTCCTTAAATTCCTGCATAAACACCTTTCCAATCACAACGTCGTCGTCATCCTTAAATACTGTGCTAAAAACCACTGTGACATGATCCTTCTTTGATTCCACATACATTGTCTCATCATCTCGGTAATGGATGACTGCTCTTTTCTCTCCAACTTTGCCTTCCTCTTGGAACTTGAAATATTTCTCAAACACTGAAGCAAAACAGTTGCGTTTCAGCATACCTGCTTGCTGGACAATGGAGTCTTTGGTAGCTGGAAAGTTTTCCAAATCGTACAAAAAAGAGACATTGTAACCAGACCCTGGAGTTACCAAGTAGTTTCCATGCACTTTCTTTAATAACTCATCAGTGCCATGTTCCTGGAGCTCTTTGTAGAATTTCAGAGAAATACTGACCATAACTTTTGTTTTATCACCATTTGGATTGGAAATATGGTAAAGGACTCCATCAAAGCCTGCAAATGTTACTTCTACTGCCTCTGGTTTATTTCCAGTGGCCGCGCCCTCGAACTTGAGCATGAGCATCTCCTCAATGATGCGTTGTTGACCTCCAGCAAGATCATGGCAATGGCGACAGTGAGGAGGGGTACCGAAGCCAGGCGGGGGAGGAGGAGGAGGAGGAGCAGGGGGGAAACAGGGAAGGGGAAGAAAAAAAATCCACCTAAGCCGAGGAGCGTGCTGCACCGGGGACCCGCCCAACTCCAATCGCTTCCCTCATTTGAATTTTTGAATGCCTAATGAGAGAAGTGATTTGAGAAATAATTTTAATTCCAGGGGTGAAATAAACTGTATAAGATAAGGGATGTTATGTTCAAATGTCTGAAAAACTGAAAACTGAAAAACCAAAAAGCCAGCCAAAAAGAAGAGAAAAGAAAAAGAAAAAAAAAGATAAAAATCAAAAATCAATCTTCAGGCACTTGTATACCTTAATCCAATTCAATTATATATGAGGGGGGGGAAAGGAAAAGTTTCATAAGTCCATTGAATATGTTTAAGCAGGGGAAGAATACAGAGAATTATCACTTAGGATAAAAAAAGATGAAAGAAGAAAAGATTCCAGTTTTTTCTACAATTCTGCTTCCCAAACAACAACAATTCTCTCTTGTTCAGTCTCAGACTCCTACTTCTGATAGTTCCTCGAAGAACACCTGAATAAACAATACAGGTAGTTCCAACTTCTTCAGATGTATTTCCAACTATCTTATCAGAGTCCTTGGGTTGTAACAAAGTATAACACAATTGTTTCAACTTACTGCTTAAATAAAAAAGAGTAACAAAGTTTCCAGCCCAGTAGATGCAGTATTACACACTCTCCTTTCCTCCCCACTCTTGTAATCCAAAAGTTCTTTGTCAATAAAATGGAGAATTAAAACAATCCTCAGAGGAGAGGAAAAAATTAAATCCCAAAAAGGAAAAAGAAATCTTTTCAATAAAAGGCACCAAGGTTTAAAGATGTAAAACAGCTCACAGTTCTATTAGTCCTTTTCAATCCAGACTCGGTCAAAAACAAAACAATGATTTATACCTCCATCAATGCAAATAGTTTAAAATTAAAAAATAAATCCATCTTAATTTCGCCGCTTAATTTCCTTTTATCTCCAATTTAATTTCCACCTCAGTCTGAGGGTGATCTTTTATATTAATTTCAATTGAAACTTTCTCACCGCATCGACTCACTGTCCTTCTAATCTTCTTCCGGAGCTGTCCCAACTTCAGCAGCTACAATGGCAGCTGCCCCACCACTAGAAAAAGAGCTTCTCCTGGATCAACCAGGGACTTTGCAGTGTCCTGGATCAACCAGGGACTTTGCAGTGTCCTGGATCAACCAGGGACTTTGCAGTGTCTCTTGGATCAACCAGGGACTTTGCAGTGTGACACTTTGCAGTGTCAGGATGTGCCCTCCTCTATCACAGTCAAAATGAGACTGTGAGGTCCAAAAAGGACCGTCCAGTGGCGAGGTTTTCGGTGGCAATCCTGGAGCCCAGGACTCCTCCGACTGTCCCGTCGCAACGTCAGCTCCTCCCCCCTCATTTGAATTTTTGAATGCCTAAAGAGAGAATTGATTTGAGAAATAATTTTAATTCCAGGAGTGAAATAAACTGTATAAGATAAGGGATGTTATGTTCAAATGTCTACTGGAACCCTTGTCTTTTAGAATTATATATCAATTCTCATGGAAAAAGCGATGGAATCAGATGCTTATTGACCATGTTTACAGATATCTAAGGAACAAAAACTTCACTCTGGACCACCAGAACATACATTGTTTCATAGCTACTAAATTTGAACTAAATGTCCATTAATATGGTTTATCTAAAATGGAGGAAATGGTAGTAATGAGGAGGAGGAGGAGGGGGAAGAGGAGGGGGGGAGGAGGAAGAAACAGTGTCATGAAACTGGAAACGTGTCTACAGATGGACAAAGCAAATGCAAAATTAAATTCTTGATCTGAAAAGGGGGACAATGAAGCTTTCTGACTGAGATACCTTTAGAGAGGAATTCAATTTCTCTGCTTTCTTGCTCTCTTGCTTTATTTTTTTAGAGATCTGGTGAAAAAGCCTAAAAGCCCTTTATTATTTCTTATTTTCTTTTTAATATGTGGTATAAGTTCTATTTTTTCCCTCCCAATGTTAAAGCAGTTCCCATTTTTTTGTGTTTGTTTCGGACACCTAGCTGAGATGAACAATGTCTCCCATTGAATCACTTCTTTCATCTATTCAGCTTCTTTTATCCCCTGCATCTCATCCCTCCTTCACTACCTTACCTCTCATTAACCCTCAGGGTTCCAAACACACTGCATCTCTTTTAAAGATACATATTTTTTATTCAGACAGAAGCCATTTCTGCTTGGTGGATTCAGTTTCCGTAAGACCCTTACACAATAGTTAAGTGCATAGTACAGACTCTTTACATTGCAATGAACAATAAGCCAAGATACTAATTTATACTGGCATATTGTATCCTACTCAATTGTATACTACTACTCCCTCCTCTAGGTTAGGCAGCTTAACGAAAACCTTTTCTTCTCCTCACATAAAGAATATTTGAGTCACTAATCACTTTGGGCTAACATACAAAGCCCATTGTTTTCTGCATCTCAGTATGAAAAGTGATAGATCCTAAGGTGTGCATCATACTGTTATTTTAAACTTGAATGATGAAATTAAGAGTCTTTTAAAATCTGTTTTAATATTTTAACTCCAGCTCTATACTAGGTTACATGTAAGTCAGTAACAATTTTCATCTGATTCATTTGTGAAATCAAACTTTTAAAACTAGCTTCCAAGGCCTTGTCTACGAACCTGGCAATATATTTCAAATTATTTTAAAAAAAATAATGCTGCCAAACAACAGGTGACAAGCACTGTTTCAGAGGAGCTTTTGTTTCGCTTTTCACAAAAAGAACGTTTTTTTCCCCTCAGATAGCTTTTGTGTAACAAAAAGAGATGATCGTTCCTTTGAAATGATTTCTTAAGGCAGATGTGAAATTGCACAGATGTAATGGGTTAATGAATCAATCAAATCACTCCCTCTAATGGCATTCTCAGGTAATGAGTTCCAACAGAAATACAGTAAAGATAAATTGGGTTGGTAGGAAAGTATCATTAAATTCAGGAGGCCCTTGAAGATGACCAAAAAAAAAAGTCCATAAAATCTCAAAATGGAAAGTTGGGGGAGGGGGCAATGGATGGAGATGACTTTAATAGCCATAAAGTATTAAATGTTGGTTGAAAAGAAACATGGATGATTGGAGGAAGGTGGGAAGTAATTTATCGGCTGAAGGAATCATGTAAGGATGGCACAAGAAGGGGATCTTACTGTCTTTTAAATGTAATCTTAGGTACAAATTGTCCTGTGCTCCTATAGTTATCTCCTCAGAAATCAATCCCATTGAGTTCAATGGGTCTTCATCCAAAGTAAGTGGGTCATGTTCTGCTTGATTCAATGGGATTTCCGTATCTATAGATTTGCCCTTCAGGAAAGGCAAAACCAAATAATTGGGTCCGTCTCCAACTGCATTGTATGTAGCACTTCTAATTTCAATAGAGATACTGTGTAGAGGAACAAAGGCTTTTTCCAGGGCTTGAAAGTGAAAGTTCATCCATCAAATGAAAAGGCAGTCTCTATGCCTCTGGGTTGCATGTATCAGATAACTCACACTCCCATGAGCTATTAAAAAGACGGTTATTCTCTCAAACCCAGCCTCTGTTTTTTGTTCGAATTCATTTTGGAATGATAGTGAATAATGAAAAGATCGAATCCTTTACAGAATCTTTCCCTATCCAATTCATCTTGTTTTCTCTTAATGTTGATTAATTCACAGCTTTTGGCATGGCTGTTTCCTTACACATGTACCTGCAGCCTATCCAAATGAAATTTATATTGAGGAGGAAAATACCTTTGATTGTGCATATGGAGTATATTCAGCATATTTTTTAATAGTAATAAAAAATGTAGAATACCAGTCTTTTGCTAGGCCAAAACTAAGAAACCTTGCAGAATATGACATGGATATTATTGTGAATGAATGGCTGTCTGTTGAAGGAATGGATTGTTTGAAAAGCCAAAGTCAAATTCATTCATAGATTGAATGTCAATGTGACCAAATGGAGTCCTAGCTGACAATCATTTAAATATGAACCAGCAGTGTGCAGCAGCTGCCAAAAAAGCTAACACAGTTCTATGCTGTATAAACAGTGGGATAGAATCAAGATCACGTGAAGTGTTAATATCACTTTATAATGCCTTGGTAAGGCCACACTTGGAATACTGCATCCAGTTTTGGTTGCCGCGATGTAAAAAAGATGTTGAGGCTCTAGACAGAGTGTAGAGAAGAGCAACAAAGATGATTATGGGACTGGAGGCTAAAACACATGAAGAACAGTTGCAGGAACTGGGTATGTCTAGTTTAATGAAAAGAAGGACCAGGGGAGACATGATAGCAATGTTCCAATATCTCAGGGGCTGCCCCAAAGAAGAAGTCATGCTATTCTCCAAAGCATCTGAGGGCAGGACAAGAAGCAATGGGTGGTAACTAATCAAGGAGAGAAGCAAGAACTAGAACTAAGGAGAAATTTCCTGACAGAACAATTAATCTCCAAGGCCCTTCCAACTCTGTTATTCTGTTAAATGGGCAAGGGAGGGCCTCCATTAGCCTAAAGATCAGTGACTATAGTCAGAAGCGGACTGTGCAACATTTCCTACTCTCTCCTTTGTTAAGAATAGATGGTTATTTATTGTGGGACTTGACTGTGGCCAACTCACAAACCTGAAAATATCCTTAAAAGTGGAAAGGAATATGGTTTGATGAATGGACATGAAAAGCAGCATACATTCAGAGCACTAGAAATCACCTTATATTGGGCCAATCTGTTGGTTCATTTAGTCCAATATTATTCATTCTACCCTATTAAGAATAATTTAAAAGATTTTTCCAGCCCTGCATGGAGGTAGATACATGAGATCTTGTGAAAATAAATAAATATTGAACTAGATGCTATAACGCGGCTAATGCAGGACAATAACATCTACTATTTGACTAATTTTCATTACTTCCCGCTGAAATGTATTAACAATCTGAAAGTATAGACTAAAACCTTCATAAATTAAACTAATGCAATATAGTATTTTGCATCAGCTATGGAAATTGTGCCATGCCAGAATTTGTACTAGGCCAGAAAGTAATAGCATCAAGACAACCCTAGCTGGATGATTCATGGGTGATATTCACATGAAAGATCACTAACACATCCTATAACTTTTCTCTAGATTGGGAAGTCAAAAAGTAACCTTGAATAAGGCAAAGGTAAAGCACTTCCATATTGTTGTAAAAACATTAATATGGACATCTAAACATTGTAGGTTGATCTTGAGAAAGTATTCAACTTTTCTTTGTCTAGTATATGTTCTTAAGATAAGGGCCAGAATTACATTGGGAAGTTAAATATGTTAGGCTAATACTCTAACAACTTCCAAGTTTGAAACTCCATTCCCAAGCAGCAATTTGGCTGAAGCCATCATGCTAGATTTTCCTTTTTGAAGAGAATAAAAAGCAAACTATTCACTCAAGTGCTTTTGCACGATGCACATTTCTTTCATGATAACTATTGGGGAATGTTGCTTAGATAGTAATGTTTTCAGATTTCAAGACTGCAGTATTTAGGCTGCAACCTTTCAGAAATCAGTAATAGCTCCCATTGCTTTTGATAGTTGCAGATTCCATAATTTGCAGGATGTTGATACTATTATTCTACTTTATACAAATGGCATTCATCTTCCCTACGTAAAGGCTCAAAAAGCAACACATTGTCATGTCACTATTGTGTTTTTTTTATCCTCATGGGTCCATCAGTACGATCGCTGCTTTATGTTCTCTGTTTACTTAAGCTCAGCATTAAGTTAGTACAGGCTTAATTATATCTCATCTGCTTATATGAGCTCATTTCAAAGTGTCATGCTTGGAACTATTACATCATACATTTGTAATAAGTGCACTTTTACTGAGCCCATGCATCTTAAAACTTCACTGAAGGGGGAAGAAAAAGACATCTACTTTAAGGCAGATCTTGAATGCACATTTACTGTGAAATAAGTGAATAATAATACTAGGTTATTTTGGAAAGTGTTCTTTTATGTAGTTGCTGCATTTAATACAATCACAAAATGGCAGCCCAACAGGTGGTCTTTTCATAGTATTAAGCTACAACAATTGGAACAAAAAGGACACCAGAATCTAATGTTCTTCAGAATTTAAAAAGCCGTTCACTTCCTTTTGTGAATTTTCAGATTTAGCCATGTTCGTTATTGTTGAGCCACAAATGCAGGACATTCTTTTTTGACATTTTGCCTTAAATAGATACTGACTAAGGCTGACTAGCCAGCTAGCTGTTTTGTCACAGGGTAGCGGAAATGAGCCATTTAACAATGTGGAGGCACTCTTGGTTCTTAATGGCAACGGAAAGCACCAGTTTTGATATGCAGTAAACCTAGCAAAGTCTACAATCACAAAAGTATATCTGACAAAGGATGAAGTTTCCTCTTTTGCTATCCCCTCCCCCCTCCTAATCTAAGAATTTCTATCTGGCTTAATGAAGTTGCAAAGACAATTTGGTGTCATTGGCAGTTCTTGAAGGTCTTAAAAAAATACTTGGGCATTGTGGCTCAGGCCATTCAAATCACCTCCTTTGGGAAGGTCCATTATTCGAAGAGCAATTATGAACTTCTTCACCAAGCAGGGAGGGGAAAGGAAGGATTTGATCCTTGTCTGTTAAATGTTTTTGGTAGTGGAAAAAGTACCTCATTACTGTGATCACACAGTACAATTTTAAGTAGCTCTTATTTAGAAGTAAGAATCACCGAGTTCATATATTTACCTGTGCGTTCAATAGAAATTCCAGGTAAATATGTGCAGGATTGTAATAGTATCAGCAGCATTAAGCCAGTGGTCCAGCACTATAAATCCTTCAACAAAATTAAATTTATTCAAATAAGTAGCAAATCAAATGGAGCATTCTTTAATGGATCAGCTACCCTGAAAAATAGCAAGCATAGTGTACTGAGATAATGAGAAGATAATGAGCTTAACCCAGTGAGCTTGATAAAAACTCTTCAAGGTCTAAGGGACAATTTTCATCCAATCATTCTACCTCAAATCCATCAATGATTTATTTTTTAATTTAGTATTTCCATGTCAGTCTTCCACAGCATTACATCCAATTATACAGCAAAACAGGAAAACCATCCAAAGAAATCTATCAAATGTGTTAAAAAATACAAATCAATTTAATAATAACATTTTGTTGATGTAGTCATAGCACAGGATTTATTATGACAATGTAGGAAAATATTCACTGGTGTGTGGGTGTGTGTGTGTGTGTGCCCCATTCAGCAGACTTGTCAAGAGAATGCTGACAGCTTGGTCTCTCCAATTATATACATTGTGTTCTAAAAATTCCTAGGCACAGAGCCAAAGATTGTTATAGTACAGCCATAAACATGAATCTTCAGAAGGGCAGCCATGTCAACATGTTGCGAGAAAAGACTTATGGCAATGTTGTGGCCTTAGTTTGGGCAGATTGTAGCCATTTTTCCGGACCCAAGGTCATTTTTCCAAACCAGCCTTCCAGATCACTGGATGTCAACGCCAACATTTCTGGGAATATAGCATATAACTGGGAATGATTAGATTCATTGAGGGGTTTCACACACATTCATCTATCATTTTAGGGAAATAACCTAACCTAACAATAACCAGAACAATGCGGTTATTGTGAGGAAAAGGTTCTTCCAGCCTATTTTAATCAGACTTCCCAGGCAAAGGATATTTTCTTTTACAAAGTTCCTGTTTACAAAGAAAAACAAGATTGTCCTGAATTACTTCATGTATAGGTTTTTAAAAAGCCTTTGTCCAGTTAGGACTGGGAGAAGAAAAATAATTAATAAATTGTCCTGTGAGCTGTAGTCATGAGACGAGAAAAGTAAACACTATTATCCTTTCAGTCTCAGATTAAAGTGGGGAATTTCCAGAAAACCAAAAGTAAATACAGGGTAAAACTGAATCTGAAAGGCGGTTTGGACAGCAACTTTTACCTAGGTAGACAAAGGTAAATGCTTAGTTAGCGTTGTGCTAAAGCAGTGTTTTGTTTTGGTTTTTTATTTCTGTGTATTTAAGCCTGCTTTATTGCCTCTGAGATCTATTATCTAATTACAAACTCAATCCTGTCAGATCTGTTTGTGATTTTAGCACAGCAGAGTCTCCTATTTTCTTACTGATCCATACCATCTTGAGATCTACCCAAAATTTTAGATTAATACTATGTTTCTTTCTATTAGAGAGTCTTTGGAACATCTGTCTGTAATATTTCCTTTACTATTAAGTACAAATTTGCATGTGACTAACATAAATTAAAACAGAAGTTTCACATTTTTCTTTGTAATAAGCCAATTTTGAATTATAGAGTGTGCTTTTTATCATGGTTCCAATGAATTAATAGATTATAGGCTATCTACCTGGTATTGACTCTTAGTGACCATACAGATACTCTTCTCCAGTGCAATCTGTCTCCAAACTAGCCCTTCCAGATTTCAAAAAATTCACTTATCTTCACTATAATCCATTCCATCTATCCTGTTGCTGTTCCTCTCTTTCCTTCCACTCTTCCCACTAGTATAGACTTCTCCAGAGAGCAAAGTCTTCACATAATATGATAATGTAAGCAAATTCATTTGTACTTAGAGAGAAAACACTGGACTAATTTGTTCTATGATCAATTTGTTAATTTCAGGGCTGTCAAACTCAAGGCTCATGGGCTGGATCCGGCCCACGGTGTGCTTGGATATGGCCCGTAGACTGCCCTGGAAACAGCAAAGGACCAGCCTGCAGTGCCTCTGCCAGTGAAAACGGAGCTCAGGGGAGCCGCATGCAGGCCCCCAAGCTCCATTCACTGGCAGAGGGATGCAGGACACATCAACTGTTGTAGTTGAAAACTGATGTCAAACTGGCCACACTCATCCTGTCTATGCCCCCTGCCCTGCCCCCCCAATGTCAAACATAACCCTGATGCGGCCCTCAATGAAATCAAGTTTGACACCCCTGATTTATTTGTTTGGCTATCCATAGTATTTTGAAAAGTCTTCCCCAGCATCAAAATTCAAAAGCATCAATACTCATTCTATCCTGCTCCTTCACATTTTTGTTCCCATTGAATGTCACAGGAAAAACCACTTGACTGCATGATTCTGATCTTTGTAGGTATAAACATGTTATACTATCTTAATATTTCTTCAACGGCCTTAATCCCTACGCTACTATAGCAAATTTCTTGGCTGCTGATAATTCTTTTACTATTGATAATTAATCTTAAAAGGCAGAAATTATTTACCACTTCTGCGCCTTTATTTTCAATTTTAAGTGAATTGATGTACCTGTTGTCATTATTTTGGTCTTTTTTATATTTACTCTTAGTTCACATTTTTCACTGCACTCCTTGATTTTCATTACTAGAGCTTGCAGATTATTAGCGTTTTCAGCTATCAAAGTATCAGCATAGCATATCACCTTGAGTTTCTGAACTGTAAGTTATAAATTTAATATACCAACAACAGGATACACATTTTGTGGTGCTATGGCCTCCTAAATTGATTTTTTTTAGATCCCCCCATTTCATTAGTTTCGTTGGCGACTGAGCATTCAGAGCACAAACCATGAAGTTTGCTCATTGAAAACTGATTGTGACATAGACTTCCATGTGGAGGAAATGGCAGACTTATGCATCTCCGAACAGCATAGAGGATGTTGAAGAAGAGACAGCTGATCAGGTGGCAAGTCTGGACCAGTGAAGCTTCTCCAGACAAGGAAAAACCAAGAGATCACCTACCTATGGTTTGAAAGGTAGTTCTTCATGAGGAGACCAATGGGACCTGAAAGGGAACCTGCAGGTGACTTGTGAGTAAAGTGCCAGGAGCTACAGATAAAATACCAAGCTCACAGCCTTGATCAGAGCCTGTTTAAGGACAGTGGGTTTCAGGAGTGGGTTTCAGCAGGTCCTGACTAGTTCTGGAGAACTGGTAGCAGAAAATTTGAGTAGTTCGGAGAACCGGTAAATACCACCTCTGACTGGCCCTGCCCCCATCTATTCTCTGCCTCCCGAGTCCCACCTGATTGGGAGGAAATGGGGATTTTACAATATCCTTCCCCTGAAGTGGGGTGGGAATGGAGATTTTACAGTGCCATACCCACCAAGCCACACCCACCAAGTTATGCCATGCCAACCAAGCCACACCCATAGAACCAGTAGTGAAAAATTTTGAAACCCACCACTGGTAGGTTTGCTCAAATCTCCACTGCCTAGTGCACCTTTGGAATACTATAATACTATAATTTTTAAAAGCTAAAGATCTTCCAAGTAGCAGAGTATTTAAACCACCCAGTGAGGGATCCTCACAATTTTTAAAATGTAGAGTAATTAAGTGACAGATTTGGAAGGTCTTGTAGCCCAATCCCCTGCTTAGGCCGGAAACCCTATACATTTCAGACAAATGTCTCTTCTTAAAAACCTCCAATGTTGGAGCATCCACAACTTCTGGAGCCAAATAATTCCATTAATTAATTGTTCTAACTGGCAGGAAATTTTGCCTTAGTTTTAGGTTGGTTCTCTCATTAATTTCCATCTATTGCTTCTTGTTCTGCCTTCAGGTGCTTTAGAGAACAAGCTGACCTTCTTTGTGGCAGCCCCTTAGATATTGGAACACTGCTAACGTAATGTGATGTGACGTGACATAATGTCACACAATAGGAATTGAAAAAAAATAAAGTCGAATTTGAAGCTGAATTGTGTACAAATGAACATATGCCTGCTAAAATGTATACACTTTTGATGAGATTTGAAACAAAAGAACAAGTTAAAGAGTACATGGTAAAAATGAGCTAAGATCTTAATATGCAGATGGCCTAGTGGAAGAGAATTTGGCAAAAGGATTTTAAATTCACATTGTGTTATAATTTGAGATATAATTTTTACAAGATGATGTATTGTTAGTAAATGACACGAAAAAAAATTAGCTAAGAAGTATTAAGGTACTTCTAATCAGTGTTGCAAACATGGAAAATATGAATTCATTTTACTATGCATGGTGGACTAGAGAAAAAACAAAAGAATATTTGGTATAAATACATATAATGATACAAAGAATTACAAAAATTAGCATTCAAATGGAACCAGAACTGTTTTTACTGACATGGATAACTAATTAGAAGATAATTGCTAGGGTGAACATCAAAAAAGAAGTATATAAACAAAATATTTACAGATGATTGGCTTTGCTCATGGTAACTGCAGTTGTGTTCAAAGACGAAAAAACACTGAAATACCAACAATGGAGGAATGGATTGTAAAAAGGATGAAACCTGTGGAAATAGTAACATTTTATTTATTTACTCATTTAATAAACTTTTTTTTTTATTTAGCAAATTCATACAGATATCCATCTCACAAGAAGAGACTCTGGGTAGTGTGTCACCAAAAAAAAGTGTAAAAGAATAAACATGTCAAACACATTTTTTAAAAAATGCACAAAAGTCATTTGATCAGCAACAGGGCCAGCTCAGGATCTCACCCATTCAGGTAGAGTGTCAGTGAGCCTGACACTCTACCTGAATGGGGAGAGCAATTCAGAATTCTTTGTAAACACAAAATCACTCCCTGGGCTTTCTTTCCCATTCTGCCTGGACAAGCCGATTTTTAGCAAGTCCATACAAAATCGAGAAAGAAGCCTAAAGACAGCTCCAGTTTTGGGTACATAAACCTGATGTAATTTATATGCATTGCATGTCACATGATGTGGAGGGAATATCCCAAGCCCACAGGTACAGCAGCAAAAGCTGTGAATGTTGGTCCTATTCCACAAAATAAAATCATTTCAATACTGGTAACTTAGTCTCTCATTCTACCCTCTAGACACCAAAGAGAAGAAATGAATCCTGTGTTCATTATTGATTTATAAGCACACCAATGGCTGGATGAATCTAGCATGCAAATTGCTTCTTTAGGATCAAGAAAGGCTTAGGTAAATTTTATTTTTTTTTTCTCCCAAAACTACTCCTGCTTTTTTTAAAAAAAAATTGATTTATATGCCACCCTTCTCCGGACACTCAGGGCGGCTTACAATGCGTTAAGCAATAGCCTTCATACTTTTGTATATGTTATACAAAGTCAGCTTATTGCCCCACAAACTGGGTCCTCAATTTACCTACCTTAGAAAGGATGGAAGGCTGAGTCAATCTTGAGCCTGGGGAGATTCAAACTTACAGTAATTGCAGACAGCTGGAGTTAATCACAATGCATTAGTCTGCTGAGCTATCCAGGCTCATTGTATTGCTTAGAAAGAAATACAAGAAAATACAACTTTATCCAAAAAAAAAAAAAAAAAACCCAACCAAATTTCTAATCCCGCTGCTTGTTAAAGAACAACAGCATCTAGTCGGTCCCAAAGTTTCCTTAACCCTTAAAATCTCTGTTGCATTTTCTCCAGCCAGGCTGCCTGTGAAAAGAAAGAAAAGAAAAGAAAAGAAAAGAAAGAGGGAGGGAGGGAGGGAGGGAGGGAGGGAGGGAAGGAAGGAAGGAAGGAAGGAAGGAAGGAAGGAAATGTAACCACAACAATTGCCGGGAATCATACAAACAGTAATGAGCACAAGAAACTCAATTCCCTGAAGTTGTATAGCTGCCTTTGGATATTTCAGAAGCACCTTTAGGCTGAAAGGCAAGACATACATTCCATCAGGAGACTGCTAGATATCCTTGTGACCTCTGCTGTCATAGATAGAGCTGGAGAGTGCTTGATGGCTGAGGTTCACTTCCAGAATGTACTGTAAACATAAACTAAGATTAAAAGGTAAAGGTTTCCCCTGTCCAGTCGTGTCCCGCTCTAGGTGGCAGTGTTTATCTTCATTTCCTAGCCAAGATAAAGCCAGCATTGTCTGAAAACGCTTTCCATGGTCATGTGGCCTGCATTTCTATATACCAAAGGCGCATGGAATGCTGTTACCTTCCTACTGAAGTGATACCTATTTACCTATTTGCATTCTTTCAAACTGTTAGGTTGGCAGGAACTAGGGCAAGTAATGGGACCTCACTCCATCGTGTGGCACTCAGATCTCAAAGACAGGCTGCCAGCTTTCCAGCGACAAGCTCAGAGCCTTTAACTACTGAGCCATTGCAACCCCTTCAAAAGCAAACTAAGGCTTCAAAATTGCCAATATTTAGCAGCATCACTTTTTGTGCAGCTTATGGATCTCATAAGCAATGTAGCCATTGCACATCTGGCTTATCTAATCATACTGGGTCCTCATTGTTAACTTAAACCCCTCCACTTTCAGTGCCACTTTTTCAAAGCTACCCATGTTCAAACCAAAATGATACCATAATCACTTTCCTCCAGCATTGGAACCTCAGATCCAGGCATGCTGGCCTGGTTCCTGCCACACTGTGCCATTAATAGGTGCTGATTAAACCTTATTTTAGTACCTCAGTAATGCAGTTAAGCATTATATTTACTGTTTTTAGTTCCTGCAGCATATTGCTTGCTGATGTTGAGGTTGTAGACCAGTAGGGTATGTAGATCCTTCTTCCTTTTATTGATAGCTACCAGATGGGCGGTAGGGATTAGGGATTCCTAAAGGCAGGGCAGGGAATTGGACAGGGAATAACTTAAAAGATCCTTCCCATTAATAATTCTATTAAGGTAGCAGTGCTACTACTTCCCTAACCTGCCTTTATCCCATAGCATCAAATGCAGAGCCAGCTACTGGTTTGAGGAAGGACTTGGCTGAACGCCTTCTCATGAGCACCTGGTAGTCACTGCAGATATCTACAAGTTAATTTTACTATATTATAGAAAAAATTAAAAAGCTTCTTCCCTTAATTGGGAAGAAGAATTGGAGTGGAGCAATTCTGGGGAAATTTAAAAAGGAATGTTGCAGCCCCATTTAACTAAATGGTGACGATGGGAATGTTCTAGGGCAGATCTTAGGATCAATGTTTTTCTCCAGGTCATAGAAACCCCACTGCGATAGCCCGAGGATATCAAATGCTAAGTGCAGTTATCTGAAATTTCTGCCAAGTAAGTATAAGGCTGATGTTAAACAGTCTCTCTCTGAAGACAAAAAGAGTAAGAGGGGAGGTTTTCAGCTAATGGGATTACTTAAAAGACATCTTGGAAAGAAGAGCTTGTAGATTTATTAGTAGGTATACAACTATAAATTATTGGCAAGGCTGTAAAATATCCCTTGTAGAATATATTAGACTAGTACTGTATATAGTATACAGTGTTGGTTTTATTATACATTAATTGATATGAACTATCATTTATGATAAATTTCCTGAGTCATGAATTAAATTTAATTTTCTCTAATGTAAAAAAATGTTATTAGAATTGTATTAATGATAAAGAAAGTGATGATTTAAAACAAAGCAAAAATATTCCTTTCAATGCCACACTATTTTTTTTTTTTTGCCTAATGAAATTGGAAATGCTGTTGCCTATGTCAGGAAATGAGGGAGAAAGCCTTTGCCAGATTCATGAAAAGCTTTCCTTATTTCATGAATTATGCAAAGACATCACTGATTTCATGAATTAGGCAGGGACTTTATTCAATTCATATGGAGAGCATGCTTCTGTTTTTTGAATTGGGCAAATCATTTGCCCATTTTATTAAAAAAAGATCAGCCTTCCCTTCAAATAGACAATTTCATGAGGCAGGCAGAGGTGTGAGTGACAAATACAGCAATATTTAGCTTACTGCTTGAATAAAGCAATTTCAGAAATTTGGCAAAACACATACATTTGACAAGGTTCAATTGTGAGGAGAATTAATTCAGAGAACTAGCTAGCACTGATCTAAAACTTCAAAGACACTACTAAAAGTGTCTACTCATGACTGAGTAACAATAGATAACTTGGAACACTGCTTGCACTAACCATCATCACCCCACAAATAAGCTCTCTTCTGCACTAGAACACTTGCTTGCATTTCTTCCCTGTGAAATTAAACCCCTCTGTGTATTTAGTTCAACCACATTTAGATAGACTATCAGATATATTTTGCCATAGAATGTGAACAGTGGTTGAATATATTTAAAATGTAGTAAATTTCTTTAGTTTTCTAAGGCTCAAAAGAAATCACATCTTCCAAAAAGTATCCAAATAAAATGGAAAGAAAAAGAAAAACACAATTTGGGGTATAACACATTCTTGATGCTCTAAAAGGTGGTTGGGATAAAGCAAGCAATGTAAGTTGAGGTTCCTCTGATAGATGAGTTGTAGCAAAAAGACACTGGGAGAGACATTCAGAAGATGATGATGGGGAACAGAAGATGAGGGGCCTTTAAGTAAATTCAAATCTAAACCAGAAATGGAAAGAGAGCTGCAAAAATCTGGATGACCACTTTGATGCCTGGGAAGAGTTATTTTACTGCTATAAACTAATTTTATAGGAAAAATGAGGGTATAACAGAGCCATGGTGGCCCAGTGGTTAGAACGCAGTACTGCAGGCTACTTCTGCTGACTGTTGGCTGCCTGAAATTTGGCAGTTCAAATCCCACCAGGCTTAAGATTGACTCAGTCTTCCATCCTTCCGAGGTGGGTAAAATGAGGACCCGGATTGTTGGGGACAATATGCTGACTCTGTAAGCCGCTTAGAGAGGATTGTAAAGTGGCATATAAATCTAAGTGCTATTGCTATCAACATCAGTGCTAGCAATAGCACTTGTTGCTACTTTAAGATTCCACAATAATGAAATTTATTTTGGAATGAGTAACTGGCTATAAAGAACAATTAACAGTCACCTATACTGATAAATAATTTACTTCCCTTTATTGTGGATTTTCTTCATAAATTTATTTTAATCTCCCATCCAACTGAACCATGCGTGCCATTATGATGTTTCCCTTTGTTTGCCATTGAATAATCCTCAGTACAATAATAGTATAAGCAGCATGCAAATAGTTTTCAACAGTAGACCATCTGTACTGGACAGAAATCTGTGCCTCAATTAGGTGGTCATAAAAAGCAAAACAGATGTGGATGAATCAGCAGAGGAAAAAAGTGATACAGCCTGAACACTGATGTTTGCGGTTCATGTACGGACCTTTTCAATAGCTCAAGATGGGTAAATTACACTAATTAACCTTTAAAAATTAGGTATTTCTAAATAATAGGTTTTAAACAATTCCTGTTCTTTTCATTTCTGCTCTTAAGTGTTTTGTTCATGACAAAGCCGTTTTTCATTTCAAGATTCATAAAGGTGATTACCCAACTCTTGCTCTGTTCCTTTGCCAATTATTTTATACTATATTTACACTCACCTCTCTGGGAAAGACAAATCTAAAAATAATCATAAAGAGGTAGGGTTCAAATAAACTATTCTTATACTGGGAACAATGAATTCAATATTTTCTGTATGCAGACAATGCTATTTACCCACTGTTGGAATATACTGTACCAATCTTATGGCAGAGGGTAGTAGGTTGCTCTTAGGAATCACAGAAGTGAGCTATTGCAACAATTCCAAAATGAAAGTCTTATAAAATGGTAGCTTTGTTGACGAAGCTTTTTTGTGTGTAATGGCCGAGCATCGAGCGTATCTCAATTTGTAATATGTTTAAGCAGATCATCCCTGTACAACATTGTATTTTTCCATTTCTATTTAGACTAAGGAATGTTTTAACCTCAATGCCTGCAGTCGTGTTAAAATGGTTCTTCATATCTTATGGTGTACTTACCTATCATACCTATGCTGTTTCACTAAGTATCAGATGCCATTTTATGGAACAACTCCAAATACAAATGGAATTTGTATTAAGCTTTCAGTGGCTGAAAACCTTGTCTCTGAGGCTTGTACAGCCCTAAGTAATTAATTATAACCATATATTACAATAGAATTATATATTAGTATTATAAATCATATAATTTCCCCATATCATATTTGATAATGTGCATAGCACTGTTTTTGTGGCTTTTAAGAGTTCAAATATTAACTTGTAAATATTAAAAAAATATTCTAAAAACAGAAGTAGGATTTTTTGAATAATCTATTGATTATTCAAATTGTGAAGAATTTGCAATTTGAAATTTGTAGTTCTGCATAGTAATGGACACCCAGCTCTGGCTGAAGGTTTTGCTATTGAAGCGAAGAATAAGATCTGCTCTACCAGCCAAGGTTTGGAAGCTGACAGGGTTGTCTACGTGGTATAGCTAAAAAGAAAAAAAACCCAAGATGCCCAAATGGTGCAATTAAAACTCCACCTGCTTATGTGTGCTGCAGACATAATATGCATAAAGAACAGCAGTTCCCATAGCACTGTTAGACATCTTCTTGATCTTTTGACCATACCTTGTAGACATCCCTCAGCAGCTCAAAACCCACAGCTGAATAATCCTCCTAGATGTTTGTCATGTCTGAAGATAGCCAATTGGATTAGGTGGTATACTACAGGCCAGAGGCATGTATCAGCTAGTTCTGGTTCTACTTTTCCAGGATCTATCACTTGAAACTACTGTTTCATTCTAATACTAGAAGCAAATGTGGTCAGGTTACAAGTTTTAATTTAATTGCTCCTAATAGCATTTACTCAGTGCTAATATTACTTAAGTGGATAATGAAATGTCTGGAAGTAAACCACCAACCTCAGAGCACCAAGAACTCCACATATTAACATAGACGTGCACAAGTCTAATTCAAGATTTAATTTTGCAGTTCTGCAGAATATCACAATTAATCATTTTTGTTTCAGGTTTATGTATTCATTTCCATTAGTACATGTCACCATTTTGACACTTTCATCTACATGTCCCAACAAACTTAGTAGGCAGCTCATTGTATATGCTACTATATAGAACTTGTAGCAATAGAATCTGGAATATCTGGAATATGGTGTTGTGCCCGTAATAAATCAAATAAAAACACATTGGTCCCTTGTGTCATTTGATTATTGTTCATTGCACAATTAGCCAGATGTTCAGACTGGATTTGGCATTTTGTCCACTTATCGAGTCTTCCCAAGCACTGGGATAGGCCAATGCAGAAATGTTAAAAAGTATTGTCGCAGGATATAAGCTGTTCTGAGTAAAGCTGCCTTTCGCAATTGACTGATGGAGTTTGTTAAGACTCAGCGGCTTGATTCTTGCTAAAGCCGTTGTGACACCATTCTCAGCACCTGCCCAGATATGAATGCAAATAAATAGTTCCTTTTTCACCTACTGTTCATGATGGTGTCTTCATCCTACCACCAAAAGTGCTCTTCTAAGATCTCCACGTTATGCACTTAATGCGATATACTAGTATGGGTGTAAACTCTGTATATGTATACATTTGGGAGGGAAATTATGAGAAATTCACCCACCTCCAAGCAATGTCTGAATTCTGGGCTGGGCTAATGACCCAACCCTATGTGATCAGACTCCTGTCAGTATCAATTCAACAAAGTATATTGTAGGTGTCATTCATTTTATAAACTCTCCCAACTTCCTTTTTCTTTTCTTTTTTTTTTACAACCCTGTAATCCCTTAATTCAGGGTAGAGTTGGTAACAACTGGATGGAGTTGAGCATTTACTGGCTGGATGCCCTTCCTCACACCATGCAGAGTTTACAACACAAAAATAACAAACTCGGTTTCTTTTGTTTTATATTATCTAACTATATGAACACATCATTTTTTGGAAATGTGTTACTTGACTGCATTCTCCCTCAAAACTGACAAGTTTATGACCATAGTGGTGGTAACAATTTGAAATCTCCCTTATTCAATTTTAATTAAAATCAGCAAAAAGGAAAAATGAACTTGTACCATATTTGAGGGAAGCACATTCTTAGAATGGTTAGGTCAAGCTCAGTCGCACTTGCCATTCTGTATTCTTACTACACCTGGACTGTAATATTCCAGATGATCTCTAAATGAGAGCAGAGATGTTTGCTGCCATCTCATGATTGTCCAGTTTTTTGCAGCCCACTTCTACCAACCCTACCATAAAAGAGCTTTCTATTATATGTCCCCTTCATGCTACATGTGCTGCTTAAGAACTGGCTCACTCTGACTAATGGTAGGGTTGGTCCAGTGGGAGCTGTGTGTATGTGTGTTCTCTCTTTGACAAGCATAATTTTATTTATTTATTTAAAATCTGCTTACCTCTTAAGTTTTTATTCTAAATTATTTGCTTAGCATTTAGGAGTGAAAACTACTCAGTGGTAGTACAGTTCCTTAATTAAAATCAAACAAAGAGATCACTTATGTTTATTGAGGGAAAAAAATCTATTACTGTTCTTAACAATGTTAGACAGAATACTGAATGGTTCAAATTTCCCAAGCCACTCATATTTCCTGCTGATATGAGGGCTGTTCAAATAGGCACTTCACTTTTGGGTTTATTTATTAAAATCCTGCACTCAGCTATAGAAAATTAGTCTCCTAGAGATGAACCACTCCTTTCCCTGAAGAACTGACTGCAAAGCAGATATTCCAGAATTAGACAACAACATAAGACCAATCAGTATGTTAGATTACCCATCGGGAATGCTTCAGTATTCAAACAGAATTTTAAAAAATACTATTTTTAAACAGCACAAATTGTTAAGATTTCAAATGGCTTTTACAAAATGAGACGATGTGGTCATTTATTTGTTTGTTTGTTTATGAAATGTATAGGCCATCCTGATCATTACTGTGGGCAATTTACAAAATAGAACAAAGAACAAGAATGCAAGCCAGACAAATTTATATAGGATTATGGACAATTATTCTATTAGGAATGAAAGATGTTATAAAAACAGACATTAACAACAACCAAACCAGTACTGACGGCTCTTCGAAGCTGTACACACAGATAACTGCAAAACATGGAAGAAAGCTGACTTTACTCCTTTGTAAACATGTCCTGTCCTGTAGTTTAGGCTGTGAAATTCTAGTATTCTTCCTATTCTGTTAATACAGATGAGGACCACCCCTTCCATTCTCAGGCATCAAAGCACACACTTGAAGAGGGCAAGAATAATTATCCTCTTCCCTTGGATACTGATTTTATAAGCATTGAATCACTTGTATAGATTCAAATAAAGGGTGCTACTATTGTGTGTAAAATGAAGAACGTTCTAATACACTTCAGTTATAATTCACAGCATCTAATTCACAGGCCCATGAGATTATGACATAGAAAAAAAAAACTACAGCTCTGTGGTTTGAAATAATATGAAGTGTGGAGGAGGTATATATCTTAAATCATGCCAGGCAGAATCTCTTTGTGTGTGAAAAAATTATTGCTCAATATATGTTACAACTGCTTGAATTTACACAGAAGAATAAAAGGAGTAACGCTAAACCTTTTAAATGGCTCTTTGTGGGATCTTGCTACTAGACAAAAGCTCTAATGGCAATGTATATATGTGAATCTACTGCTGAGAACCTAATTATGTTTTGAGAAATGTAATTTCCATATGTATCCATCATCTTCAGGAGTGGGGCATGGATGATATGGGAGTTTTTGATCCAAATATAAAATTCTATATATTTTCTATATATTAAGGGAGCCACCAAATATGTTAGTCATTCATGACCACCTAGAACAAGGGTGTCAAACTCGTGGGCCGCAGGGGCCAGATGCATTATGTGCTGGCCCCAGCCCCGCCTGGTTTAGTGAAGGGGGGGAGGAAGTCCCTATACATCACGTGATACCACCATGATGATGTGAGTGTGACACCCCTGACCTAGGAGGTCAGGCAAAAGACATTTTTTACAAAAAAAGATCTGATAGTCGAGACATCCTTCACTCCCATCCCTCTGCAGATTACAAGTTTCACTTTCTTCTTTCCTCCAAATTAATTATTCAAATTATCATTTAAAATTTGAAATACATTAACTGATTGGCTCAGAGTCAACTGTGATTAATCACTATCACTATGCTTTCTCTGAATTCCATTAAAACCTGTCACATCTGTGTAACATTTTGTTTTCTATTTTTTTCTATTCAGTTTTGTTCTTCAATATTTTTATTTAGTGCTTTATAATGTATTTCGGTTAAACTGAATTGCATTAGACAATCATAATTGTATCAAAACTTCCAAAGAAACAGTAGCATTATTTATTCAAGAGAGAATGTAAGCCAATGGAAACTCTCATACCTCCTTGGGGACAACATTCCATGGCTGGGGTAGCCCTATGTGTAAATTAGCTCCTTATAAAAATGGACTATTCCTCCAAATGTTATGATATCCAAAATAGCAGCTGTTTTACAGATTTTAGTCTACTGGCCAGATAAGTGGAATTCAATACTCCTTCAGATATTTTGATTGCAACTGATAATATGCATCAGTATGTTTGAAAAGCAGAGATTTAATGTTATCCTAAAACCCGGGCTTATTTAAACCATTTACCTTGTATTTCAAATTAATTGGAATTCTCTTCAATTACAACCATATAGAGGTAGTCCTTGATTTACAACAGTTCATTTAGTGACCAAAGTTACAATGGCACTGAAAAAAGTGACTGTTTTTCACATTGTAGCATCCCCATGATCAAAATTCAAATGCTTGGCAACTGGTTCATATTTATGACGATTGCAGTTTCCTGGGGTCATGTAATCAGCTTCTGCTACCTTCTGACAAGCAAAGTCAATATGGAATCCACATTCACTTAACAACCATGTGACTTACCTAACAAACACAATGATTCACTTTAACAGCTGTGGCATGAAAAGTTGTAAAATGAAGCAAAACTCACTTAACAAATTTCACTTAGCAGCATAAATTTTGCTCATAACTCCAGGACTGCCTGTAACACATTTATAACATGTTTAACCTGAAGTTTGCCAGACCAAGAATTAATAATATCAACTATATTTTTCTACTACAGTTATAGCTATTCAGTCAAAAAGGTAACATAAGCAATGGTAAAACATCTAGGCACCACTGATTTGGGCTAGAAATGTTTGTTATCATATAAAGACTGTCCTAAAATGCAGATAGACAGTGAATAGCACAAGCAGTAAATAATTCCAAGAGAATGAAACAGCAATAGTTATCATCTGCAACGAGCCACTCCAGTTGAGTTTGATTCCAGGTGTCATGATTTCCTTTTCTTAACTTTCTAATCTAGCATATAGTCCTAACATGTCCTGATAGTCTCCCGTAAAGATTCATCTCTGATTATTTATTGATAGGGAGCTTAATCAGTTAACTTGTTATATCTATGAATGGCATTTAGCCTCCAAATTTGCAACAGAAGCTGTGGGGGAGGGGGAATTCAGTAATTAGAGAAATACATAAGAGGATGAGGTATCACCTTGGATATATTGCACCCAAAAAGTCTAAGGCTTTAACCGTAAGATGCAGCACCCTGAATTTAGCCTGGAAGTAAGTTGATTAAAGAGCTACTAGCCATGATTATTATCCATTTGATCCTATGGCGATCAGATGGAAATAACGAAACAGTTGCCACAACTACAAGCATTCTTGCCTCAGAAACTCTCCCAGTTGAATTATTTCCTTTTGTGCAAATAATTATTTGCCTTTTTCTCTCTAAATGGAAAACACTAAAGACAAAGAGAAACTTGGTGTTTGGGATGGGAAGGTATATTTTTTTTCCAATCTTGTATAATTGTGACATACCTGAATGCACTAGTTACAAGCCATTGATATATGGCATGCTTTATTTTACTGAAATCTGCAAGAAGAATAAAAGGCACATTTTGGAGATGGCAAGATGTGTCAATGCTCCACTCTGTAATCAATTGTTGAAGAAAAGAACACATTTTACATGGCAGTTCATAATGAAAGTAGTTTTCATTGAAGTTTGAATGTGGTAACTTCAACATCAGTCCTTCAAAGATGTTTTGGGATCAATCTCATTCCCCTCAATCAGGTCCACCTGCAGGAAATACAGGAAAAGAATTTACTCAAAATCCTCCAGTGCTTTGGGATAAACATTTTTTTTGGAAAAGCACTTAATGTTTTTTACGTACAGTATTTTTTGGAGTATAAGACACACATTTTCCTCCCCTAAAAATGGGTGGAAATGTCTGTGCGTCTTATACAGTGAATGTTGCCGATGCCCCGCTCATCCGCCAGCCCCCCCTTCGGCCATCTTTGGCCTCTGTGTATCACATTTTCAGCCTCTGCGTGCTCCATTTTAGACTCATTCCAGGCTGCAGGAATCATCACAGCACATTGCCACCAATTGCCGCCTCCATGCATAATGTTTTCAGCCTTTGAACACCACATTTTGGGCCTTGGGCATCACATTTTGGGCCTCAGCGCATTGCGTTTTCGGCCTCTGCATGTCACATTTTCAGCCTCTGCACAACCCATTTTTGGCCTCTGGGCATTGCGTTTTCGGCTGGTGGTGGGGATCAGTGCCTTGAATGGGCTGAAAACGCGACACGCAGAGGCCAGAAATGGGGCAAAGGCCAGAAATGCAACACACAGAGCCAGCGATTGGCAATGTGCTGTGGCGACCCCCACAGTCTGGAACAGATTTAAAATGGAGTGCGCAAAAATACAACACGTGGAGGCCAAAAATGTGACGTGTAGAGGTGGCGATGGGCTCTGGCGATCCCCGCAGCCTGGAACAGCTGATTGGTGGTATTCCTGGAGGCCGATCCGACTGCCAATCAGCTGTTCGTGCTGAATCAGGCTGCAATAACATGCTGAAGCTGACCAGCCTATTTGCTGCTAGCTGCAAGAAAGCTAGCCAGATGAATACCGATGGATGCTGGTAGGCAGAGGCAGAATTTTTCTTTCTTGTTTTCCTCCCCAAAAAGTAATGTGTGACTTATACTTCAGAGCTTCTTATACTCCAAAAAATATGGTACTTACTCTAAGTTTGGTATAATACCTATCATAGCATTCTGGGGAGAAGGAAAGGAATATTGTTCCATTATGTATTGAGAAATGTGATACGAAAACAATAGGCCAAAGACTGAGCACAAATTCTACTGGCAGGAAGGTAAGGGATTAAGTAGGTAATGGCGAAATTTATATTTTGGCTCTTTATGAAGACCTCAGAATGTAACTGTCCCTTTTCCTTCTTTCAGTACTGGCCTCCCAGACAAGTGTATACCTTACCTATAGAAACCTTACTCACAACAAACTGAGAGCACTCGGTTTTAAGATTTCAAAAAAACAAAAACAAAAAACAGTCAATATGAGCAATCATTGGCTGGGATGACTTTTGGCATCATTTGATTGAGCAGGGTTGAGTATACCTTGGTGAGTACTGCTTCTCTTAAAATGATGCATGAATTTCATACAGAATAGACTATTAGGGAATGAAGAAATTTCTTACAGATGGTCTCTTCCTCTCCATTAGGAGAATCCTCATCTCTTTAAGGGTACCATGAACATTTCATAGTTACAAGTCTTGGTTTTTCTTTATTTATTTTGTAGCTTTGTGAAATAAACAGTCACATTTTCAGTAACACTTCTTGCCAGAATTATATTTCAACAGAAATTTGTTTGTTCCATCAGCGTAGCACCCAAAACATAAAAACAAAATATTTTATTTTTTTCTACTAAAAATTCCACAGATCCACTTTCCCATTAATGGAAAAGAGATATTTATAATTCTATTTCCAAAACATACTTCATTTTTCAGTCTAGATAAGTAATAGTTTACTTAATCCAAGTTTCCAATAAGAATTAGATAAATTCATGTGCATATTTAGTTTCCACCATAAAAGCTAGATAAAGAGTACTCAATCTAAAAAGGTTAAATATGCATGAAAGCATAATGAAGTCTCATTGCCATAATCAAAGAAACTGATTTACCACTTTGGGCCTCCCTTCATTTGTTTTTCTCAGCAATGTTTGTTTGAGTGCATTGATCTTCTCATCAAGTTCAGCCAGAGTATAGTTCTGCCATTCAGAAAAAGACAGAAGCTTAATATCATGAATTAGTAACAAAAACATTTAAATTAAGAAATAACTTGAGAGCAAGCATGGAGTTAATATCCTGGAGAAAGGATGAACAACGTATTTACAATCTTCCACACCAGTTTCAAAGCTTCCTTAATTTAAAGAATATCATAGTCTGGAATCTAAGATTACTTTGGTGGCAACAGTAATTTAAACTTAGATTTCAAACCATAGTATGAATCCTGATTTTATATAGTGGTCTTCAGCTAACATTAAATCTAATTTTCAAAAAGCGAGCTGCAATTAAAAGTAACAATAGCACTGAAGTTACCATTAGATATATGTGTGAGAGTCACAAGGGTGTCAAATCTGTCAAAACTTTGGATTCAATTACAAAAAGGTGCATCTGAATAGAAATGTAGCACCTGCCCAAAACTTTTTAAAGTAGCCACATTTTGTCAATATTACATGGCAGTTAAAGAAAGCAGCTACAAATCCTGAAGCGGGGGAAATAGCTTTAAAAGGTACAGGCGCTACATCCGCCTGTACCTTCTTTATGTTGCAATAATTTTCCAAATTATTTCTGAAATATTGCATAGCTCTAATGAATACAAAGTTAATTCCTGACTTAAATACGAATGGCTATAGCAGGAAAATCTCCATGATAATTTAAAATGTTTAGTATTAGAACACAGAGAGAAAAAGACTTTGTCAATTAAAATTTTTCAAATTATTAATGAGCTGTTAAACAAAATGCTGACCTTATAAATTAAAAGCTAATCTTAGAAAAAGAATAGTTCAGAGAACATTATTTCAATAAAAACTGCTTTAGTCAGATTCAGATCTGTGTGGAATCCATGAAACTGCTAATTAAAGCTTCAGAAATAACATGGAAAAAGTTATTCAGGGTATATGGGAACAGCCACATAATCCCATCTGTTGCTCTTTAAAGCAGTTTCACCTTTCCTGTAATGCTGCATGATCTAAAACACCTTTTCACCTTTGCTGAATCACCGAATCCTTCTAGTAAGTTTTTCACACAAACAGACAATTGCAAAATGTTGCTTCTTATGTAAGTTGGTTGTGAGTTGGCATGAGAACAGTCCCTATCAGCACTAATGGCACCTGGAAAATTGGTACAACTGCTGTTTAATTAAATCAGCAATCTGAGAACCAAATTTAAATATACCTGACAAGAAAGTTTTTAACTCTGGCCACATTGCTGTGCAAAGCTTAGAATTGCTAAGCCAGTCAAGCAAATTTTACTCTAATGTTAATTTTTCAGGAAGACAAACTAGAATAAGCATGTAAACCTTTGGGTAGTAGACAGAAAAAACATTCTGAATAAATTAAAGGTACACTCTCCATTTCATGGATTAGGGAAGCATCTTAAATTTGTAACTGTAAGAACATATAAATGTAACAAGTAGACTCACTTGATTTTGTTGAATTTTTCTTTTTTTCATAGACAAATTCTGTTAAAATTCAAATATATATTATTACCAACTGTACCATAATTTTAATAAAAAGTAACTATCCTTTTCATTTAGAAAGACCTACATTTTTATGAATAGGAATTACTGAGCAGAAATTTTTCTCTCTCTCATGTAAACCCTCTTAAGTTTTTCTAGGATGCATGTTCATCTCCCATCAGATAAGGAGCAAAGTTCTTCTACTATGCAAGTTATCATTGTTATTCTAATCTTTCTGAAAGGATTCAATGCATGTTGCTCAATCTTCTCTCTCTTTCTCTCTCTTCCCCCCTCAGCACTTCTTTGTAAAAAAAAGAAGAAGAAGAAGAAAAAGCAAAATGGAGAATAAGATTTCTGTTTAATGTGTTAATTTTTTTAACTGTTAACTCACTTTAACTGAACTGGTGTGTTAGTTTTTAACTAGAAAGAGGACTCAAATAGGAACTCTTATTACATGTGTGGTAGATGTGTAGCCGTTTGATAGATCAGCTCTTAAGAGAAAATCTTCACAGCTATATAAGAGGAAAACACTCTGAACACTTTTAAAAAGCTAATCAATCTTATTGAAACAACACCCCATGAATTTCCCAGTGTGTACACAGAATTCCTGTGTCTGCTAATAGCCCAATTGACCTTGATGGAAATCACCATGCAGAGCTATCACTTCAGATGAACTGAACAAGGCTGTTTCGAAAACTCTGGACCCAAATATACACATCACCATTCAAGACATTTAGAACAAGGTACTAAGACTTAAAAACTCTACTTACCACAGACTGAAAATATTCAGGAGACATCCCTTCCAATTCAAGAATTTTATCTTCAAGCTTTTTTATCCTCTGATAAATATCTTTTGGCACTGGTCCACCTACAGTGAAACATTATAAAGGAAAACCATCAAAAATATATCATGACTAGGACAATTTTAAAAATAAAAACAGAAGGTTTCAGAGGAGGATTAACCTTCAAACCAAAATATGAGGATAAAAGAGTGAATAAAGGAGAGTGACAGGGCCCAAAACAATAATATTCTAATGCAATAAATTGCTGGGACATCATAAAGCTTTCTTGACAATTCTTCACATACATGGATGAGAGCTTCCAAATATAGCTGCGAACCCAATCTGAAAATTAAAAAGGTCTAATTTCTTCATGTTATTTTCTAAAGATATAATTTTCCACTTTCTGTTCAACAAAGCAGAAATATTAAAGTGGCTAGATCACTAGAGGTTCTTGCACAATGACTCTAAATGTAGGAATTTTATTTTATTTTGATTATGGTCTTCTTTGTGACAAGGTTATTGCTATATTGTGTATTTGTATATATATAAAGTACTTTAAAGCCTAACGCTGGGAAAGATATTTTCATATTTCATTAAAACAGCTCAATAGCAATGTTATCCATTTAGCCAAAAAAAGAGTCAAATGTACTATAACCAGACCAGGCTGTCCCTTGGCAAAGTAGTGAAGAATATAATAGGAGGTCAAACAAGGGGTTGGGGGAACCAAGGTCTTAGAAATCTTTGTGTCCATACAGTGAAACTACTTCAAATAACTAGCTAAAAAGTCACTTTTCATAAGATTAAAATAAGAAAAAACAAGATAATAGTTACTATATTCAATAATTTAAAGGTCATTTAGTTCAACAGATATTAACCTATTTACCACTACCAGGCCACCAGCGAGAAAGCAGTGTGATCAATTGGATGTTATGCTTACTATGAAAACTATGAATAATTGCTGAAACTCATGGTGGGGAAAAAGGTAATCAAAATAGAGAAGAAATGTATGATACGATGCTGTACATCAATACATTTATGTCTACTCAGATTTTACAACTCTAACCCATTTCAATCTTTGTCTCAGTAAAAATTCTATGGTACAAAAGTAAGAGACACAGCACAGAATTACATTTTTGCTGGCTGTTGCTGAAAAGCACTACAGTTTAGAATTCAGCTATAAACTCATTCTACTAACCTGTTTGTAACCTTAAATGTGCTTCAATGTTCTGTAGTCTCTCTTCTATTGCTTGATTTCCACAATCATGAGAATGAGTGTTGGAATTATGACTGGAAACCTGGGCATCTTGATTTCTAGTTTGAGGTCCATAAGTATTTATAACTCGAGAAACTAGGATTTTTAAAAGTACAAAGTTAATATTTCACCAAATAACAGGACTGAGCAAGTCCATCTGTTCATAGCCTTTTAGCTGAAAGACCCATTAGATTAAATGGAACTTATTCCCAATATTATATAACCTGACAGAAGCTATCAACCTTAGACATAGCTATCTCCTGTTTAAAGTATATGTGACTATTTTTTTTACAATGGTCAGTGAGAGGTATTTTATCTAGATTGTCTATTTTCTTTTTTAAAAAATTAAACATTCCTGTTTCTTGTATAATCCACGCTCAGAAATATTGCTACATTTCAAAAAATAAGTTTGTCAAAATATCAGTTATACTATACATTTTTCTATATGCCAATTATAGCCAGTATGTAGAAATGTATTTTCAGTATGATAAAGTCACAACTATTTAGGAATAAGGCTAATGGAAGCCTTGTTTTATCATAATTTACGAATTTACATTTGCTAAATGATAAGCTATCATTTATACAAGACAGTGGTTAGGTTCACCAAAATACTAAACCAAAATAAAATAGATATATGCCATGGCTTAGCACAATGTGAATCCAGCCTAAGTTTTTTGAATTGCATGTCAACTCTCAAAACAGCTTGAGAACTGAAAAAGATTCTTGGATGAGAAGCAAAATGTCTTGAAGGAAAAACAAAGGAAGCCCAGTTGCCTTTTGGAAAAGCACCTCTGGGGCATAAATAGCAAATGCTACAGCAGATAGCTCACAATAATTAAAGTGAAGTTTTACTTGACACTGTCTGGGTAATTTCTTCATGGTAGAATAGTAATAAAAATGTTACTGTCTGAACTTTTCATATCCTTTATTTAAAGCAGCAAGCCACTATATTATTTAATTCAAATTTTCTATCTCATTTTTCTTCTGTGAGTTTAAAATGGTTGATTTAATGTTACTGTTACTGTTTATTAACAGGAATTAAATGAGCTAGTCAAATATCATGACCACATTACATAATAAAGGTCAAATACAATAAAACAGTTACAATACAGAAAGAGAGAAAGATTTTAAAAATAACGAATATTTTTTTAAAAAATATATTCTCAAAATGGAAAATTTGAACTAATCAATAGAAATGGAAGAAAGTTTTGACTCTCTCCCAAACAATTTACATGACCCATTATCATTAGCTAAAATGCTCATAGCTTGATTATTTATTTGTTAAATTTGTTCTAAAGCAAGAATTTAAATTCAGCAAAAGTTAGTTGCTGTACTTAAATCTGCAGTCTTAGAATCTCTTTGATTATTCTTGAGCCTTGGTGGCTCAAGTGCTGTTAACTAGCACCAGCTGCCTGCAATTACTGCAAGTTCAAATCTCACCAGGCTCAAGGTTGACTCAGCCTTCCTTTCGAGGTAGGTAAAATCAGGACCCGGATTGTGGGGGCAATAAACTGACTTTGTATAAAAAAGAACATCGCTTGTGGTGGCCCGAAAGCCCTACTAAGCAGGTATATACAAAAAGTATAAAGGCTATTGCTTAATGCATTGTAAGCCGCTCTGAGTCTCCGGAGAAGGGCGGCATATAAATTGAACTAATAAAATAAATAAATAAATTTAACACTTCCCTCCATGAACTTTTCCAGTATTTCTTTCTGCACACATTTATTATGAAGATATAAGTCTATTGAAGCAGAAAAATGGCTTGATAATGGCTTATCAAATTAACAGAATCTAAGATACATACTTAACAACAGTGATTTGTTTTGAAATACATAAAGAAAGGAACATGAACATTTACAGAATACAGTGAAATTAGTTCAAATATATATTTAATGAAACTGAAGAGGCTTCTCTTGCCTTTTATTAATTAGCTCTTAGAAAAGTAGTCAGAGAAAGATATAATAGTACTTACCCTTCACATGACTTTTGAAACCAGGATAAGGTGTAAACACTGCATCAGTTCTAGCACAGCTATTTTCTAAAGATGTTTTGAACAAAAAAAAAATCATTATTTCAACCACTTAGGGAGCTCAGAATTCATTCCAAATGTTCAACTAAGTGAGAAATATTGTTTGAATTCAGAAATTATGCCTAAACTACAGGACACCCTGGCTTAATTCACTAAATTTGCTAAAATTATAAGGATATAAATTATTATGGCTTGATATGTTGTCTGATCAAACTTATCTTACTTTAACCACATTCTTAGTCTGTCAGATACAGAAGATAACAAGAAATTCTGGCATGTCTACAATTATATTTTTACTAGGATTCTAATCTGGAAAGTGTTTTTTATTTCTTTTCATTTATACAATGGATTGAAATAATTTTGCAAACCCTTGTAATATATCTTTGCCCAAAGAAAATCATATTGAAATCTGTAAGGTTTAGCCCAAATATATAGGCACAGGATTGTATACTGGTGAAAATGTAAACAATCACAAACTTTTTTATATTTACAAAAACCTGCATATTTCTAAAATGCAACATTACCAAGTATACATTGGAATATACAATAAAATATGCATTATTAAATCATCAATTTAATTGAGACAAATATATTTTATATACAATAGATGGAGATTTTAAAAAATGATAATTTTCATAACTGAAAATCACTATCATAATAATTTGGATCAAATTTTTATTTTGAAGCAGGCTATTTTTCTCTACTTAAAGGTTTTAGCAAGAAACAATCCTCATTTCTGTTATGTTATATATTACCTAAAGTACTTCATGATTAATAAATAATTTCAGCAGATATTTTTAGTTTGGAAACAAATATATTTATTTTCTCAAATGAAAATCACTTATGATAGGAACAGGTATATATGCTCTCTTGAAAGCTATCGAGGAGTCTTGTTTTGTTTCTAAGAAGAAAATGGCTTGCAAAATACATGAGTCACTATTTGTTTTTGGTTTTATTTATAACTAGCAAATTGTGTATACAATTTGATAACTGGATTTTATTTAACCCATTTTAATAGTCAAAATGTAGATATCAAATTTCTGTCTTTTATTTTAGAACCCATTTTTTAATATCGAGCAAATAAGACTCTTAATCTAGAAATATGACAGGTTAGTAATAAGATCTGAGCTCACTCGTACAGCATGAATGAAATGTAACTCTAAAAACAGACTTTTGTGTAATGACAATCCATCATATCAATGTTTGGTTAGGAAATTCATTAAGAGAACCACTATCACTCTTGTTAGAAGTTTGGTCTAAATAAATGGTAGTCATTAAAAAAAAGGTCAAATTAGCAAATTCCACATTTAAGCAAAAGTAATTTGGAGTAATTTGGAATGCTATTAAGAAATAGGCTAAATGGAATTTGGTTTCTCTTATTTTTAACAAGCTTTTCTATTTTTAACAAAATTTCAGTTTGGAAATATTTTATTCTTATTCACTGCATTAATACCTTTCTTGAAATGGGAATAGATCATCAGTATTTTTTGTTTTATTCCACAGTTTGGTTCTAAATTCAGTGGGATTTACTCCCATATAAATTACAGTCCAAGTCCTATATAAAAATATATATCAGCTGCATTGTATTCTAGAAAACTGGCTAAAAAGACTACATATACTTGGAAATCCCAAAAGTACTTTTTCCATAGGCATATACTTGAAAAGAAATAACTTGGGGGTCAGTGCAATTTTATTATAATGGTATAGATTTATTATAAGGTTAAATGTCTGAGAAATAAAAACATCTAATTTTTGTTTAATCTGTACTTTTCTCACTGTTAATAGGCAATCGAGCTTTCTTTTGAGGAGGAGTCTTTATTGGGGAGGAGGGGAAGAAAAAATGGTGATGTCGTAAGAAAAAGTTTGGCTGCATAGCTACCTTGATTACAATCCATAACATTGCAAAATTCTCTGACATTGTTTTCATTGATCTCAGCTTGTTTCCTTTCAATGAAGGCCAATATTCGTCTTTCAATCTGTAGGTAAGAAACAACTTGTATTTAGTGTTCATTATTGCCATTCAGATTGAAAGGATTTTGACTTGATAGGAAGAAATGGTCCTACATTCACTTACTTCAGCTTTCCCAGCTTTTATCTGAACTACTTCTGGGTCAAAATCAAAAGGAGCTTCTTTCAGGTTTGCAGAGTCACTGGCTGTATGTTTCATTTCCTTCTGTAGGTCTTTATCTATTACATCTGAACTACTTTCAAAATGTCCATGTTCTGTCTTGCTAAAATTATAAATGGGTGCAGTATTTTCTTCTTTAATCAAAGGCTGAAGTTTTTCCATAAAAAGCTAGGTAATAGGAGAGAAAAAGAATTGATTTAAAGCAACAGAGCATGTTTTTTTTAAAGCCTGGGATTTCTAAAACTCCTTAAAATAATTTCAGACCATATGTTCTCATTATTGTGTACTTAATCTAATCAAATAAGAATTGAAATACCGCATCTCAAAGTGTCACTGCCCTTTTGATCACTGCCTTTTACTAATCTGTGTATTAAAAAAAACCTCTAGAGAGCCCAGACTATCAGAGCAAATCTGTCTGTTACTCATCTATTTTGTACCAAATCAGCTTTTGGCAGCAATACCACTTAATTTACATGTCATTCAAATGCTTACTCAGAACATTAAGGTTTAAGTATTTTTCCTCCTTAATATGAGAGCCAAGACTCTCATTCTGTTAAAGGTTTTGCTTTAGCATTACATCACTGACAGCATCTCCACTTGAAAGAGCAGCCACCGAAAACACAGGAGAGAAAGTAAATATCCTGTTCCAGACTCATACCTATCCCAGTGCAGCCAATATTTGAAAAACAAATGCTCTTTATTACTATATTTCCTTTTATTTTAATTTAAAAACTATATTTGCTTTTTAAAAAATGTTTACTACTAAGTCATAAAATACAGGAAAAATGAAAGCTCCACAATTCTTTAATGCCTCTGTGTTTTAAAAAGCCTGAATAATGACACAATCTTGAAAAGTACTTTCAAACAATACAAACAAGGAAGAGCTGTGCAACAATTACTATTTCAATTTGCCTCTTGCTCCCACTGTCAGGAAAATCTGAAAACAGGATTTTATGCTATGCCTATCTAAGAAATTTTAGTAAGCTTTATTATTTATTTTGAAAATAATAAAATGGATGATTCAATAGAAGTAAAAATTACATTTAAAGAACAACACAAGAACTAGGTTTTGCTCAATCTCCAGTCAATCTTATTTACTTCTAATGGGTACATTTAGAGTGATGAAATATTCAGCTAAAAATTTCCACTATTACAGTGCCACATGAATCGACTGAAATGGTGCCAGTAATGTGGTAATTTTTTCCCAATGGAGTATTCATAGAAGATGCTGCTGACACATTACATTCTAATTCGACAGGAAAGCAAACCAATTATGGATATATCTCATTGAGTACTAGGCCGAGGCCATAAGATTCGCACTAGTAATTGATCTAAGATACAAACAATGCAACTTAGCTTTAATAAAAATTTAAAAAGCATCAAATGAAAATGATGTAATACTGAAACTATTTACTTGATAAGATGAAACATTAGGCACAGAAAAAAAGTTACTTTAAAAAGATCTGTGCTGGCACTAAGGTTAATTGCTGATACGCACATACACCAGGATGCATCATGCTGGGATAATGCCACTTCTTGATCCACTGAAAGCACTCTACAAACGGCAGAACTCACCTAACGCATGGAATCATTATCCTAGCGTGACATACACCTGCCGTGTTATTGCTTAATTATAACCACCCCAGATACAAATGTACTGCATTTACAGTGGAAGTGCAGAAATCAACAGGAATGCATTTTCTCAATCTACTTAACCGGAACAGCTTGCAATATTATTTCCACAATACTTCCAATAAACCTGTTATCTTAAAACAGTTAGGACCTTTACGAAGTGAAGAACTTCTGGTGTTTCACATAGTTAGCTGCAACTATTGCAAATACAACAGTTTCAACAGTAGTGTAGAGGATTTAAGGTTTGAATTGTGCAATTAGGTTTTGGAAAAGTGCTTAATAAGAAACATTTACCTGTAAAGAGGAAATATGCTGCTGAAGAGCAGTAAAGAGCAATTTAGGCTGGGGTAGTGACATGCCTCGAAATTTCTCCCAGTTTATGTTAATTTTCACCACATCTTCCTCCAGGTTAAACTTTAAAATCCAAACAAATAACATCAAAAAGTTACAGTGTAAAACATTAGCAATTATACTAGAAGAGCCTCAGATAGCTCGACGGGCTAGATAGCCTGTTATTAACACCCAGCTGTCTGCAATTATGCGAGTTCGAGGCTCAAGGTTGACTCAGCCTTCCATCCTTTCTAAGGTAGGTAAATTAAGGACCCAGTTTGTGGGGGCAATAAGCTGACTTTGTATAAATATACAAAAGTATGAAGGCTATTGCTTAACACATTGTAAGCCGCCCTGAGTCTCCGGAGAAGAGCAGCATATAAATCTAATTAAAAAAATAAAATGTGACCCAAGAATTGCCATGCAAGAGATCAATGGCCCATCTAGTCTGACAGCTTGCTTTCCATACAGGCAATTAGAAGACTCAATAACAGACTTTAAAGACAATAATTATTGCTGCACAAATTCTTTGAAATTAAATATTCAGAATCCATCTGACTAAATACAAAACCCTTCTTTTCAAACTATTAAAATGACTTCATTTTTAACAGGTAGGCTTGCAATACTGATTTGGAAGCTTCTCCTGGATGTCTCCACAAGTTTATTTCAGATGTAAAAATGTGCAAATATGTCAGTTTTTAAAAAGTGTGTTTGAAATGTATTGTCTTAAAGAAAACAGCTTGCAAAATAAATAAGGGAAGGTATAAAAACACGTTATCAGGAAAAAAAATTTTTAAGTTTCCTTAAAAATTACAAACTGAAAACCTGAAATAAATTAAAGTTTAAAAAAATTAGAGAGAGAGAGAAATGATATACAGATGATAGATATCTGTATCTAGAACAAGTAGAATGCCTTACTCATATAATTATTATTGTAAACATTGAGTTTTTATTGCAATATGTTGGCATGTAATTGCAGATTAATATATTTTATATTGTTCAAGATCATATTTATGGATAAAAATCTGGCTTTATTATCTATCTTCTGAAATGAAATGTCTTCAAAAAAAATCAGAAAGTCCAGTTGCCTCTTGAACCCTATTATACTTCATTTCAGCTTTGCCAAGTTTGGTGTTAGCAACATCTTAATGGAGACCAATTAACTTTGTTTGAATCATTGAAAATAAATTACTTTTTTCCTTTTCCAGAAATCCTGGCTCACTGAATTCTGTAGCTGTCAAATTTCAGTTTGTTGGTAAATTGAGGTATTCATAATGATTAGAAATTATATTTATAATCACAAACCTCAAGAGACATAAATATATGCCTTGCTCTCAGTTGAAGATGGACCTCTTCTGGACAGTGTTTGGGGCTTGAAACCTGTCTTCTCTAGGTTATTTTCTAGCAGTTTCATTTTGGGACTCAGGTTTTTCTAGTTTGTGCCTTAGGCTTTTGTATTTTACTGGATTATAGATGTTTTAATGTTTGCATTCTTGTAAAACTGCTGAGAATTCTATGGGAATGTGATGAGAAATGAAATAAATTAATATATCTAATCTAAGATAAACACATTTTTGTATGAGTAGAGAGTAGAGGGTCTGAAAATATGGAATACAGGTGAAACTCGAAAAATTAGAATATCGTGCAAAAGTTCATTTATTTCAGTAATGCAACTTAAAAGGTGAAACTAATATATGAGATAGACTCATTACATGCAAAGCAAGATAGTTCAAGCCTTGATTTGTCATAATTTTGATGATTATGGCTTACAGCTCATGAAAACCCCAAATTCACAATCTCAGAAAATTAGAATATTATATGAAATCAATAAAACAAGGATTGTACATAGAACAATATTGGACCTCTGAAAAGTATAAGCATGCATATGTACTCAGTACTTGGTTTGGGCCCCTTTTGCATCAATTACTGCCTCAATGCGGCGTGGCATGGATGCTATCAGCCTGTGGCACTGCTGAGGTGTTATGGAAGACCAGGATGCTTCAATAGCGGCCTTCAGCTCTTCTGCACTGTTTGGTTTCATGTCTCTCATCTTTCTCTTGACAATGCCCCATAGATTCTCTATGGGGTTCAGGTCAGGCGAGTTTGCTGGCCGATCAAGCACAGTAATCCCATGGTCATTGAACCAGGTTTTGGTAGTTTTGGCAGTGTGGGCAGGTGACAAGTCCTGCTGGAAAATGAAGTCAGCATCCCCATAAAGCTCATCTGTGGAAGGAAGCATGAAGTGCTCCAAAATCTCCTGGTAGATGGCTGTGTTGACCCTGGACATAATGAAGTATAGTGGACCAACACCAGCAGATGACATGGCTTCCCAAATCAACACAGACTGTGGAAACTTCACACTGGACTTCAAGCATCTTGCAGTGTATGCCTCTCCATTCTTCCTCCAGACTCTGGGTCCTTGGTTTCCAAATGAGATTCAAAAGTTGCTCTCATCAGAAAAGAGGACTTTGGACCACTGAGCAACAGACTAGTTCTTTTTGTCTTTAGCCCAGGTAAGACGCTTCTGACGTTGTTCAGGAGTGGCTTGACAAGAGGAGTACGACATTTGAAGCCCATGTCCAGGATCCGTCTGTGTGTGGTGGCTCTTGATGCACTGACTCCAGCCTCAGTCCACTCCTTCTGAAAGTCCCCAACACTTTTGAATGGCCTTTTCCTGACAATCCTCTCCAGGTTGCGGTCATCCCTGCTGCTTGTGCACCTTTTTCTTTCACACTTTTCCCTTTCACATAACTTTCTATTAATGTGCTTTGATACAGCACTTTGGGAACATCCAACTTCTTTTGCAATTACCTTTTGAGGCTTTCCCTCCTTATGGAGGGTGTCAATGATGGTTTTCTGCACAACTGTCAGGTCAACAGTCTTTCCCATGATTATGATTCCTACTGAACCAGACTGAGAGACCATTTAAAGGCTCAGGAACCCTTTGCAGGTGTTATGGCTTAATTAGCTGATTAGAGTGGGACTCTTTGAGCCTAGAATATTGAACCTTTTCACAATATTCTAATTTTCTGAGATTGTGAATTTGGGGTTTTCATGAGCTGTACACCATAATCATCAAAATTATGACAAATCAAGGCTTGAACTATTTCACTTTGCATGTAATGAGTCTATCTCATATATTAGTTTCACCTTTTAAGTTGCATTACTGAAATAAATGAACTTTTGCACGATATTCTAATTTTTCGAGTTTCACCTGTATGTTTTAATCTCTTCTGTCTATATTCCATCTAAAATTGTTTCAAATGATCCCCAACATATTTGGTAAAATTGTGGTATAGTGGTTACTTCCACACAAATTGAAGTCCAGATTCAACTATGGAAATGGATAGGCAAGTTAAGGCCACCTACATCCCTCAGCCCAATCTACTTCACAGGATTAGAACTGTAGAATTGAAGAAAGTGCTGTATATATTATATTAAAATTCTAAAGTAGGCATGCCCAATCTTTTGGCTTGCCTGGGCCATATTGAATGAAGAGGAATTATCTTGGGTCACATATAAAATATATATTATAGTAACTGTCACGAAACATCACAAAATATTAAAAGTTTATGATCTTGTGGGGTTACATTACTAACTGTCCAGGGCTGCTTGTGGCCCATAGGATATGCCTGTTCTAAAGGAAAACAGATTATAAATCTAAGAAGCGATTAAAAATTATATTAAAAAACATTTTAGTATTTATTCTCCTGGTAGAAGTTAGACATAACAAAATGTCATCATTCTAAACACTATAGTTAAAATAGATAGATTTGCAAATATATCCATCTTTCTCAGAATTTGGACAGTTCCTATTTCACCGATGTGTAAATAAGTAGAGGGCATATAGCTAGATGATAACGCATTCGGGCTTAACTCAATCATCATAATACTATTTCTGATTGCTACCAATGCCTTTCCCCTATTCATGTTATCAGCAACTGCTACACAGCATGAGAAGTCCCTATTAAGTAAGAATATTTTAGGTGTTCCTAAATCCAGAGGATATTTTTTTTCTGGTGCAGTTTATAAAGCATATATTTTAAATCTTTTAAGATATATCTTCATTTAATCATAATTTTAGTAAAAGATATTATGAGATGTAAAGATATATAATGTTGTTGGATATTACAAATACATATAGTCTCAGCCCTATATTTTGGTATAATTAGTTCTGTATTTCATGCTCCAATGATTTTGGTGATTGTCTTCCAGTTCACTTAGTTGTAAAATGAATACGTTACACAGAGTGCAAGAGAGCAGTTTGTAATTAGAAAAAAAATTGAAAATATTTCTATTTGTTCCCATCTTTATGTAATTTTTTTGGTTGCAATTCTATATGAAGAAATTCAAATTTAGTTTAATGGCTTACTTTTGAGTATGTACTCAGAGCACTATGGTATTCAATTGTAAAAACCATTTTCAACCATTTAAAGTGAAGTAGATTTTTAATAACAGATCATGGAAGTATAATAGTTCTGAAAAATAGCCAAGGCCACAAAATAAATTGATTTTTTGTTTTCCGGATCTAAATCCACCTGTTCATCTAAAGGAGAAAATGTCACTTTAAGTAGGCAGTCAACTAATTCCCACCCTCATTTGCATCCACTACTAGATGGATTGTGGCAAAGACATACTGTATTACAAGTCTTGAAATTATAGCTCACAGTTCTCTTGCTTCTTCCTCATTATAGCAAATGCTTCTAGCATTCTTATAGATTCTTATGGCTTCTCTCTTCAACTTTTTTAACTTTTCAGTATACTTTTTAAAGTTTACGATCAAAATAACATACTATATCATTTACTATGGTAGCAATGTAACTAGAAGTATGGCATCTGAATAAATTTAACCAAAATAAGCAGAAAACCTTCAAGGATGCAAAAGAAGATTTTGAGAATGGGACTGCATTTGTTACATTTCACCTAACTCAGGAGTACATGTTCTTTGAAAACACAAATTAAAGTTTAAAACCAGATTAAAGTTAAAAACCTTTTCCCCCAAAGTCTAGGCTATAACATTTCAAATTTACAGATAGATGTGCCTAGGTAGTCAGTTCTTTAAAACCATATGTTAACGTATTGTAAACATTTTGAAATCCGTGTGTTTTCCCATCCCGTCCCCTTCTTGAGATAAAGTGACAGCATCCATTTTGAATCAAAGCCATTTGTTATTCATGATTAGATATCAGCTACACAATTAGCAAGCAAGGAAATTGTTTAAAAACAGAACAAAGAAAGGAAAAGAAGATAAAACAAGTGTGTGTATATGTGTGTGTGTGAAAGTCATGTAACCCCTGGGATACATGGGAACACAACATACTGTCACATCTGTTTCTGCTGTGAAAGGTAGACTATATTTAAATGTCTATGGAGATTCTCAACCATCCAGGTCATGGTTGTCCTAAAGGTGTATTTTTCAAGAAACAACTGGACTTTCTTCAGCAGAAGAAGCTTCTTGAATGAGAAGTGAAATGTCTTCAAAGAAAAAAAATCAGAAAGTCCAGTTGCCTCTTGGAAAAAAAGCACCTTTGGTTATCCCAAGACTATATTTGCCATTCTGAAGGCTAAGCTTCCTTTATCCATTGGTAATTCTGTGAAACAGTGAAAGAGAACCAGGCACCAGACACTTCATCAAAGAAAGATATCATTTCAAAACTAAATCAAACACGAAAGAAAACCCTCCCAAATGCTCCAAATCTTGAATACCTAAGCAATTACATCTCAAAAGGAACTCCCTGCGTCTCCGTGTTTTCCTCCAAAGAAGGCGACGTGGATTCCTTCCTTGTGGCCCATTCAGAATAGCTGCAATAATTTGGCGATGCACCTCAACTACAGAGAAGGCTCTGAAAAGCATCTCAAGGCGTGTAGGAGAAAACGTGGGAAGAAGCGCGCTCGCTACATTTAGCGCGGTTGCTCCCCGAAGCCAAGCCGAAATCAGAGGCTCTGCTAGTTCATCCTTTGCTCGCTTCGGATGATTCCTACAGCAACTCTGGGCAACCTTTCTTGTTCTCGTCCCTTCAAGCAAGCCTGGTTTCAACCCTTACACACACACACACACACACACACCGCCCGGGCATTGGGAAAGCAAAGGCGATTGGCGATAGGGAAGACCGCTATCTAGACACCCGTCCCTTTGCCGAGTGGAGGTATGGCTTCATTCCCCCTCCTTACTTACCTGCCCAATCAACAGAGGCAGCGAACGCAGGGAACCCCTCAAGACCTCTCTGACCGTCTCTTCGAAGAAATCCCTCGGCGGAGAGGGATCCTGGGGCGAATTCAAGCGTACCTCTCCATCCGCGGAGGCCATGACAGCCGATGAAAACAAACGCTATTGGTCGCGTAGGAGATTGCGCGCCTCTCCCTCGGCTCCTGCCTCGTGTCGCACAGAGATGACGGCATAGGTTTCATTCCCCCCCCCCACTCCCCCTTCCGCTTCACGCTCCCACTTTAGGAGTCCTAAATCAGCCTGAGAGCGAGACGCAGCCGAGCTGCCATAAAGGGAAGAGACCGGGCTGTGATGCTTCTTCGGGGCTGCCTCCTTTTTTAGGGGCGTTGCTGTACTCTCGTCTTCTCTCCTTGCAGAAGTGGGCGCTTAGCCGTCTGCGGATGTTGCGTAGGAAAACAGATTGCTTGGAACAGCGATCTGCAACTTGCATTCAAAGAATGCAAATAATGCCCTGCTGTTCTGGAAAAGGGCATTTTGAACCGAATGATCAAATACTGCAGCTGGGGAATACAGTATTTGGTGGTGGTTCGGGGTCAGTCCTCTCTGCGCATGGCCCTTGGTAGTTAGTCATCCTGTTTTGTCTCCAGGATTTAAAATTTCAGGTCGCTGGAGAAAAGCCCACGGAGAAAAGCGAGGGAGATGAGAGAAAAATAGAGTTTAGTTGCTGATGGAGGCAGGGGAGCCTTGAAAAGTGACAGCTGTGAAATCAAAAGCTATTTTAGGAACCTCTCCCACTCCCCCAAGAATGAAATATTTTGGGAAATATTAAAAAGATAGGATAAAATATTTTCCCTAAAGGAGAAATTAACATCTTAAGGGAGACAGAAACCAGCCCCAGTTTCCCTGCCCCAAGCAGAAACTGAGGAGGTTAGCTTTTAGAAATGCAGATTTGATAATCTATTCAGAAAGACTGGGTCAAGTCAGAAACTCAGATAAGCAACAAACAAAGGGTTAACAAAATTAGCTCAGGCAAACACCCAAGGATTTGTATTTCCCCTTTTGCCTATAGAGTAGGGATGTTAAACTCTACCTCAGGTGCTGGCCCCGGCCCCGCCTGGTTTAGCAAAGGGGGGGTGGGAAGTCCTGATATGTCACATGACGCCACCATGATGACATGAGTTTGACACTCCTGCTATAGAGCTAACCATGACCCCATAGGAATCTAACAACAGACGATAGAATATTAAAGGGCATGTTCTTGCACAGGAACTGGAAGCTCAAATACAAAGCCCACACTCAACTCCCATTTTGTCAGCTGCCCAGAATCACATATGGTTGGTTTCACTTCATCAATAAAGAGAACCTTTCTTTCCAATCAGCCTCTAGCCTTAATTTTGTTTCTAGTGCCTTTCTCCTGGATTGGAACTGAACCAGATGGATTTTCTTTCCACCATTATTGGTGCCTATTTTATCTGTTCCTATATTGGGGGAGGGAGACTAGGGGAGAAACCTCAAAAGCAAACACTGAAGAAAGTTTAACATTGGGACCAGTCATGGAAAATATATTTTAAAAATAAACTGTTAAATTCTGGGCAAAGAATGGAGGCGAGGCCGGAGTGATTTCTAACAGTTCTTTATTCAATGCTACCTGTGAAGGAATTTCTCTCCCTGGCTGACACAGCTCCTTTTATATGTAATTTATCAGCCAAACAACCAATTAGAAGAGAGCATTTTCCGCTCTTTTCGGCCCAAGGACCAAGACATCTTGTCGAGCAAGTGATGGAGAGGCTCAGCTACGGAAGCTTTGTGCAGCAAGAAGACACTGTAGAAATTTAGGAGTTCCAAGAACACCTGGAGTTTGGTCTTGTTCTTCAGTGTGAGACCTTCCTGGATGGCTTGGACCTTTGCCTGTGTAGGGTGTAACCCAGAGGCATCGATAAGATACCCGAGGAACTTTACCTGTGGAACAACAATCTTGCACTTTTTAAACTTTGAGGCTAACTTCCTGGAAACGGGTGAGTACCACTCGTAGATGGTCAAGGAATTAGGCATTGAATGCTGACACTAAGATGTCATTGAAATAGGGGACAACACCTGGGATGCCTTGCAAGAGATGCTCCATCAGGCTCTGGAAAAGTCCCAGTGCTACGCTCACCCCAAATTGCAGCCGGTGACATCTAAAAGCTCAATGTGTTACAATCATTTGAGCCTCAACTGTGGCATTGTCAACTGGTAGCTGTTGGTAGGCTTGGGCAAGGTCCAGGCTGGCAAAGACCTTACCCACACCCAGAAAGTGCAGCAGATGTTGGACTATGAGCACTGGGTATGCATTTTGCTGTAATGCTTTATTTAATATACATTTATCATCTGCTCAGATGTGGATAGAACTGTCTGGCTTCACAGGGGTTACAATTGTAGTCTCCCATTTTGCATGGTCGGCAGGTTCCAGGTTTCCTTGGCTGATAAGCTTTTCAAGTTGCTCACTAACCTTTGCACGCAAGGCAAACAGTACTCTTCACAGCTTCATTTGGATTGGAGCAACCTGGGGGTCGAGGTTGAATGAGATGGGTGTGCCGGTATACCTGCCCAGTTTTCCGTTAAAGACATCTGCAAAATCAGAGATTAAGGCCTCAAAATCAGAATTACTGACAGAGTTGATGCCGGTGATTCCCAGACCCAGGAGGAGAACCAATCTAGTCCTAGAAGACTCGGTAGGGAGCTGTCCATTAAGAGCAGTTGCAGTGGGCCCGAAAAGTCTTTGAAAGTTACTCTAAAAGTGCCAGTTACAATGACAGGAATGCTACACCCCTGTAGTCTCAGAGGTGAATATGGTTAAAGTCAGGGGTGAAATCTAAAATTTGTTACTACCAGTTCTGTGGGCATGGCTTGGTGAGGGGGTAATGTGACTGGGTGGGCGTGGCGAATTCTTTAAAAAAATTTAAAACCATTTTTTTTACATGTAAAACCATGGAAAAAATGCTTTCAAAAGGCTCTGACGATCCCAGCTGAGTTGCTTGATCGGCAGGCAACTCAGCTGGGATCATCAGAGCTAGGATCATCAAAGCCATTTAAAAGAGAAAAAAGGCTCTGATGATCGCGTGGCTCAGCTGGCCATCGCTACCAACTCACCCGAGCCGGTCCGAACCAGGAGCATTTCACCCCTGGTTAAAGTCCAACTGTGTTTTTGATATTTTTGGCACTACTCTCTTTAGGGTGCTCCAGGAAACGATGGTCATTGAAGATCCCGTGTCCGCCTCTATGCGGCAAAGGAACCCCTCAATCTGGATGATGACATGGACCTTCTTGCAAGAGGAGAGGCTGGCTTGACCGATGACTGCTTCTGCTTTGCAGGTGCCTCTGGAGACAGTGAAGCAATCCTCTCAATGACTCTGTTGTCTTTTCAGCATTCTTTTGGGGCAAGTTTCTGGTCTCGCAGTCTTGAACTTACATGCCATTCATGGGTGATTGCCACCACAACCAACACATGCTGGTTGCCAATTTTCTGTGGCCACATTCCTCCCCTTGGAGGATTTGAGGCACTAGACGTCATCATCCTCAACTGCTGATTCACCGTGGTTAGCATCTTCATGGTGCACAGTGTCTGGTTTTCGCAATGCTGGTGGGCTGTTTGATTTTTGAATCTCAGCCGTTGACTGATTGGACATCTTGGCTGCTTGTGCCTCGTTGAGCGCCCTCTGCACGGTGAGGTCTGTTTTTGCAAGGAGACGCTGCTGTAGCTTGATGTCCCTCACACCACAGAACACTCTGTCCAAGAGAGCACCATCTAAATCCCTGTTGTGACCGAGGCCCACATAGTGATTACCAAACATAATTCAGTCCTGAACAAACTTATTTTATTAAAACAGCTGAGAATTAATTCATTCTCAGCTTTAGTCCAAAACAAATTATTCGGCCTTATCACCAACCTTTGATGTCTTTGGCAACCTGCCAAAGGCTTTTCTTGGCAAAACCCCCACAAAGTTCAAGAGACACTGATAAGAAGCACTGGAATCAATGTTGCTTTTCTACAAAGAACCTAACGGCACGTTGCTGCTCTTTTAAGCCTTATGGGAGTGGCCAATCATCTTCTGGCCTTACTCCCGAGTTGTCCTTTTTGCTTCAGCTGCTCTTGCCTTCTGGCAGCTCTTCACATGTGTGGTGGGTGTGGCTTGGTGGACGTGGCAGGGGAAGGATACTGCAGAATCTCCATCCACCCTACTCCAGGGGAAGGATACTGCAAAAATCTCCATTCCCACCCCACTCGGGGGCCAGCCAGAGATGGTATTTGCCAGTTCTCCAAACTACTCAAAATTTCTGCTACCGGTTCTCCAAACTGCTCAAAATTTCCACTACCCGTTCTCCAGAACCTGTCAGAACCTGCTGGATTTCACCCCTGGTTGTGTGTCTATGAAACCAAAAGAAAGGAAAAACACTCATTTGAGTGGAACAACTGCATGCATTTGCACTCTACTAGTTGGTGGTATAGGGAAAGAACCAGATATGAGTTTTGGAAAAACAAAAAAGTTGTAATGTTTTGAATGATGTGATTCAGTGGAGAGAAATATCATGCTAAGTGATAAAGATGAATGCATAGAAGCAAGATGAGTTTCCTTTAAAAAATAGAATTTGGAGAATTCAGTTTGGAGAATCAACGGTGAAGGAGAGTGGTGACTGGTAAGAGATTGCTTAGAAAAAGGATTGTTTTGAATACATAGCTCTTTTTTATATACACATGGCAAAGGAATGAATAGAAATCTAAAAATAGTGTTTAGTTTTTTGTCTGATAGAAGTCTTAGTGAAGGCTACAGGGATGATGAATAAACATAATGAATACTCTAAATTTTACTTTTTGGTAGCTTCAAGAAAGAATCTTGGGGAAAAGATATAGAAGAAAGGAAGGATTGAAAACAAAAGAAGTAATTGCATTAAAAGAAATAAATTTTCTTTTAATTTATATGAAAAATTATTAGCAGATGTATTTCAAAATTGTGGGAGTGCAAAATGATATAAAGAAAGATGATGTGGACATTGCTTGGACATGATTCTTTTTCTACTTAATGACAGAAAGATGTGGAGTTGTGGTAATAAGTATGAAAAACAGTACAGTACTTGGAAGAACAATCTGAAAGAGGTTATGAGGGAAGGGAAAATGCATATAAGAAACATACAATATCCATAGAGAAAAAGACAGCTGCAAAAATTCTGCAAAAATTAAGATTAAATCTTAGAAAAGACAGATGAAAAATTTAAAAATCTGTTATGGAAGGGGGATGAAGAAGGCTGAATAAGAAGCTTCTATCAAAGTGAATATAATAAATAATAAAGGAAGTGCAAGACTGAGAAAGTTGTGGTTGGATGGAATTGATTAGTTGGTCAATAACACTAATAATCCACTATGATGCTGAATCCAGCCTGTATGATTTGTTCACAATCCAGCATGCCCTGCAAAACCAGGAAAACTGGTTGAGTAAAAGTACTCATGAGTAAGCATGTCATGCAAATTCAGTCACTGGATTATCTTCAAATATCATATTATCACTTCACATTTAAGAAATGTGTGAATTAACCCATCAATAAGAACCTAGTATGGTAAGAAGAATAAGTTGAAGGTATGGTGGAGTTGTGAATGCTACCCTCCTTTTATAGCTTCACTGTTCAATCTGAAGTTTCTTTTATATCCTTTCGTGTTTTATGCATGCGGGCAAAAAGATGGACATCTGACAGGCTATTATAGACTGCTCCTTTCCCAGGTATTGCCTGCTTGTTTCCTTTATCAGTGAATAGGAAATGGCTTAAAGGCACCTGTGTTATGAAGGTCTCGGGGGCAGCTGCCTGGCTACTGAATGCCTGATTATGTGTTAACATGCTTTGTCAGATATTGGCAGAATCTGTTCTCTTCTTTTGCCTTTTCAGCAAGGGTGCCATTGATGGACTGACGACCCATTTATAGAAATGTTGTCCATCAAACTGTGAGGAAGGACAATGGTGTTTTTCTGTGACCAGTGACTGTGGGAAACTTTTCTTTGGCTATTCAGGCAATTTTTGTAGCTTGTTCTGAAGAGGAGAGACTGATGAGTGCAAAAAGTACAATTAAGCCAAACCAGACTTCAATGGAAGGCTGTAGTGTAGTCTGCTGTTCTCATTTTTTTTATTTGTGTGTGTGTGTGTGTGTGTTGGGATGGTGTGGGGGGGAGGAAGAATCTATGGGTTTTCACTTTGCTGTGTGGCATTCAGCAGGGGGCTATTACAATGCTATTTTTTTTTCCTAGACCACCTCATTCTAAGTAAAAATTAAATGTAATGAGAGCCACTTGGAGTTCTGAATATTTTAAAGCATAATTCCCACAGAAGGGATTCGACCTAAACTGCAGTGAGCATCAGTTGGCTAATTATAGCCGCATTTATATTACAGCAGGTGTCAGATGCAGTCATCTCAATAAAGTCTACATAATCCTCAGGGAAGAAAGAAAATGACAAAAGCTTTTCTTCAAATGTGGATACTAATTTCTGCTAGGTGTCATATGAGCACTGATACTTCCCCTTAGCAATAACAAGGACTTTGCAGCACTCAGAAATGCATTTTGCTGGGGGATGAATTGATGCTATAAAGCACTTGCTAGTCAGACTTGGCAGATGTCAGTAGTTAATGCCAGCATTGCAGAGGTTACAATATAATGCAGAGAGTCTTATACAAATACTTTTAGATGATGGACAGGTTTAGAGAAATCCAAGTGCTGTTTCAGCTCATTAAAAAAAAAATCTAAAGAAACTGGAGGAGAAGATCTTCATTTGCTTCATATTTTTCTCTATTTACAGAAGACCTTCCACACCGCTGGGGCAAATGTTGAGGACCACTGTGAGAGACTTGGCAAATACTTGCTATACAACCTACAGCACCTCTTCTGATTTCTATATTCGCTGTAGCTTGGCAGAAGCAAGCACTGCAGCTGGCTGTGCTTCGCAACTGCAGCTGTCTTGGGGCAGCCTCTCTAAAGAACATCTTGGCAAATATGTTTGGCTCAGATGAAAAGCTACGACTTATCATACTTTCACTTAATTTGTTTTACAGCGGTTTGGAGATAGAGGATTATTCAAAAAATAAAAGGTCTAAAAACAGTGTAAATTGGTGATTCGCCTTTGAACCTTAACTTGGTTCCTTAGCCATATCCATGTAGCACAATTCTTTCTATTATTCATCCCAACTTATAGGTTTGTTGTTGTGGGGAAAATAAACAGAGAAAGGAGTATTATGTATGTTTACTACCTTGAGTTATTTATCAAGTAATAAAGGCAGGATGAAAAGTTGAATAAATAAAATAATGTCATTGTTTATGGAAAGAGCAACGTTTCTTTTCTATCCTCACTTATTTGAAATTAAGAACCAGAGTTTCTAGAATGATTTTAGAAATTATATATTTATTGCATTGACAGGTCCTTCTCCCTTATCATTTTTTCCTTACATTGAGATTTAACTCAAGGTAAGTGATGGCAACTACACCTTCATTGCCATGAGTCTGCTGATATATAAATTTAATAATAAATTAAATTTAACTAAATATCACCCAGGGAATTTCAGGTCGCTGTCAAGGCTAACCTAATGCTGTCATATGCTGTACAGGAAAGGACAATGAACCAAATGCTTTTTGGAACTTTGGTTTATAATTTGTCATCCTATTCCATTGCTATATTTTATACCGAAAGTTTCTATCCCATCATATTGTTTCAATCCATAATCAAGCACTTTTCTATCTCACTGCTGTGTGGCTTTCCACACAAAGACTAAGTGAACAATATCCTCATGGGCCAAATCTCCATGATGACGTATCTGGAATAAAGACACCTGATGCTACCTCTCTATTACACCTAGTGCCTAGGTTTCAGCCTCATATCTGCCTTATGTCTCTGTGTTTTTTTACTCATCCATTGGCATGACAAAAAAAATTGGTTTGAAAATATTACTCTCCCTATACACACACTAAAATGCACGTACTCATATATTTTCTTAGAAGGTCAGTGAGGGGAAGGAAGCACTGGTCTCACTCAAAACTTGACTTGGTGAAGATGCTATGGAGTTAGTGGTAGTAGTCCATGCAGGAAATGTTCTTAGTTTTCTTAATTAGCATAAGGTATTTTGGTAGAAAATATTACTAAAAAGCAACCCAAGCAATGTTTTTATGGACATGTTAGAGCTGATATAGGAAAAATAAGTTTAATACACCCAATATCCTTTTATATAAAATAGCTGTAGGAAGCCAATAAGCTAGTGAGAAAACAGTAGTTTTAAAAACTCTTCTTCTGCACATTTCCCTGGTTGAAATGTGTCTTTGTTTGTGAAAGAAAGAAAAAGAATAATATCAATGTCTCAATACCCAGTGAGATGGAGCTGTAGCTTGAGTGCAAATGATATATACTGCTCAAAAAAATAAAGGGAACACAAGCAGAAGACATCTGAGATCTGAATGCATGAAATAGCCTTATTAAATACTTTGTTCGTTACATACAGTAGTTTATACACTGCTCAAACAATTAAAGGGAACACAAAACTACTGTATGTAACGAACAAAGTATTTAATAAGGCTATTTCATTCATTCAGATCTCAGATGTCTTCTGCTTGTGTTCCCTTTATTTTTTTGAGCAGTGTACATTAAACAAGATTTCAAGTTGTGAATGAGAACATTAAGATAACTGTCTGTGATGGTTGCCAATCACTGCCATACCATTGGCTATCAAGGTCTGTCAAGCAGCAGCACATGTCTTGGTTGAACTTCAGCTTTAATCATCAACATCTAATTATTCTGATTTTAGTCAGATACAAACCATGCATTAAAGTTTTAATGAGAAAGAAGGAGATACTTGTAAATAGCAGCAGCACAATCTTAACCTAATAGCTTAAAACTTGTTGAACAGGATACAAGTAAAGATCTTGAAGTGATCTAGGAATTTCCTATCAAAGTAAAGAAAGTGAGAGAATGCAAATGCAAATACAAAATTCTGTATTGCCCTAGAGAGGCTCTATGAGTTCATGCACCCTTTCCTACCCCCCCCCCACACAAAGTTGACATAAAAATATTGAATAATGTTAAATAATAAAATTCATTATATGTAACTCATAGTAATTAAAGTGAAGTATATTTAAATTAAAAAGTAGCATTTTCAAGTGAAATTTAATTCTTGGTAATTTGATGCTATGCAGAAGCCCTCTAGGCTGCCATTATATTATTTATTTTTATTTTATGTATTTATTTGTCAAGCATGTATTAGATAACAGATATAAGTATCAACATGATTATGAAATGGATACGAATAAAAGGGAACATTGGATAGGAACAATAGGCATGTTGATGTGAAATCTAGCCAACCCCTCCATATTTCCAGTTGTCTCCTATCTAGGGCAATACTAAATAAATTTGCTCTGCTTACCCTCTGAGCCTGTTCTCAGACACCTGGGAAGAAAAGTTTAAATTAAATGAAATCAAACTTAACTTTTGTCTTGATCACATTTCCTTTTCCGAATACAACCCATTACATGCTCATTATACACCCCCGACAAGTTTCGGTATATAGCAATTACGCACATAATAATCTTAGTTTCTTCTCTAACTGGTGCTTGTTACATTAAAAGTGAATGTAATATTATTTCTCTCTCTCTCTCTCTTTCTCTCTTTCTCTTTATCTCTCTATATCTATCTGTCTGTCTGTCTGTCTATCTCTATCTATCTATCTATCTACTGTAGATATTGGTCTTGATATTGTGGATGGGTGTTTCTGTAACTATCCCTTTTAGGTTTGAGAAATTATTTTGAGAATTTGGACTAAATGCATCAGTATTTACTGTAAGCCTATTGAAAATGTGCCAATTAATGATTGATTTGACAGAGATGGTGAAATTGATAGCTTTCATTAAAGAACAGACTCTGAATAATTTTACTTCTACTTGGAAACCACTTTTGGAATTTTTGAGAGAAATTGAAAGAAATGAAATATTGATTTTGGAATTCAATGAGTAGAATTATTCAAGATTATAGAAATAATATAGACAAATGTTAGCCTTATAATAACACTGTGGTGTATTTTTTAAAAAAAGTTGAATTTCCTTTGCCTTAAAGTAACAGATGACATTAAAAAATGAGTGATTAAAGTTTAGAACTGTATTGGAAGCACTTGGTGACAACCTGTGATACACTTCTGTAAAAAAAAATTAATCTGGGTTATCTAGAAGTATATGTAGTAAAGCATAGAAGAAAGGGAATCATACTATCTCCCACTCTGTTGTGCCATTTCTACCTACAGCCAAAATAAACTGAGCATGAAGCAATTCATAGACCAATCTTAGGCTCAATTCCAGGGCAAACTGTTGACAGGGCAGTGTTGTGTTTTGTAATCAGTCTATTAGGTTCTTCAATTACCTAGATTGTTGCTGTTTGAAGGTTTTGCACCCAACTCAATCCATCATCCCTCAAATGACAGAACTACTGAATGCTGCCTCTTTCTTTCTATTTGCTACTTTCGTGGTATTAAAGTCAGCAGCAATAGGCTTTCAGACCTGTAAGAAAATATATTTGCTGGATATGTGAGTTCCTGATGAAAGTGAGCAATTTCATGGCCTTTACAGTTCTCAGATTCCCGCTCTTCTATATCACCCATACGAATGAGCCAGTCATCCAACTATCTGTCAGGCAGTTTGAATAAAATCTCTAAGCTGGAGGCAAAGAATGTTCTCATTGTGTAGAACAGGCCAGGATAGTCAACCAGGTGCATGGGGGCCCCATCCCTTAATGCCCAACAGGTTTCTTGTCTCACTGGACAATTTAAAAGTTTATAAGTTATTTAATTTAATTGAGAGCCAGTTTGGTGTAGTGGTTAAGGTGCTGGCTTAGAAACCAGAGGACTGTTGAGTTATAGTCCTACCATAGACATAAAAGTCAGCTGGGTAACACTGGGCCAGTCACTATTTTGCAGCACAACTCACCTCACAGGATTGTTGTTGGGAGGAAAATGGGAGGAGGAAGGCATATTAGGTATGTTTGCCACCTTGAGTTCCTTATAAAGTAAAAAGGTGGGACAAAACTCTAATAAAATTTCTTATGCTTTTTTTTTAATGGGAAGCTGGCATGCCGCAAAATAGTAGGCATAGCCTACATCATCTTTTATTTTCAAAATAAAAAAAATACTCTATGAGTCACTATAAAGGCTTAATTGGCATTCTTTAGAAATATGGTAGATGGTTGTAGCTCCAAATATTGTCCAGAAGTATGGTTATTTGTAAAAAAAAAAAAAAAAAAAGTTAAGTCAATGGTGTGCTGAAGTGATGTGGCAAATCCTGAAATTTGGGGATGGGGAGGAATTGAAAGGCATTAGCAATTTATCTTTTAGATGAATGTAATATGCATGCATGTCACCATGTCAGTCATTTTGAAAATATACCTATGGGAAGCCTGCAAAATTCTCTCTCTCTAATATTATCAGATGCCTTGAAATACCAACCTAAAAATGTAATTCCCTCTCCTCTATTATTATTAAAATCTTCATATTTAATCCCAAAATGTAGTTACTGTGTAGTTACATAATGGCATGTAAGCATAATAATATGCATAATTACACTGATATGTACGTCTCTGGGTATGTGGTATGGTTAATGTAAAACACAATTGTTTCTCCATGTATTTGCTGTAGTACTTTAAATCCTTGGAACGGACAAAGTCTTAGAAATATAGACTTTGCTGGCAATGCTACATGAGCACCAGGTAAGGACAGGGAATAATTTGTAGACTGAAATAATGTTACATATTAAGGTCTTAAAAATCAATACCTGTAATATTTTATAATAATATATGTATATCTATCAAAAAGATTCTGGACTGAACCATAATTTCAAGGCTGTTTCTATGATAACATGGAAGTACTTGTATTTTCTCCTTCATTCAACTCATGTTGAAACTGCCTCCATGTGTTAGGTGAAGGGACATTTAAGAATCGGTCAGAACATATTGCTGAATAAATTATATCTACCTGCCTAATACATAATAATTTCCATTAAGTGAGCAGTGTAAAAGTACAAACTCAGACTTGCTTTGATCAAGAGCACAATCATGTACAGACTTATGATCATTTTAAAAGCTTCATATGTACAATAAGCTCAGTTACAGTATATTTTCAGACATGGCTTTCTCTTTCTTTGATTTCCATTTAGAAGATGAAAATTCAGCAGGTGAAAATCTATAGTCTACTTGGAGCTCCTTAATGTAGTTGGTTAATATATTGCTTTTGAATGAATATCTTGATTTTGACCACATAGAGGGGTATTTTTTCAAAGCCTAATAAATCCAATTCAAAGGAAATCCCAACCATTTCATAGTAATGAGCAAAAGATTTATTTATTTATTTATTTATTTTTCAACAAATTTATATGGTGACCAACTCACACATGGGTGACTTTGGGTGGCTTACAACATTAAAAATCCATAATATAAAAACTCCATCCTACCTCAGCCCATCCCATGGCAGCAGCAACCTAATCAACCTAATCAAACCAATCACTTGATCAGCTCCATCTCTGGGGTCCCCAACAGGGGTGGGTTCTACTTACCTTTACTACCGGTTCGCAACAGGAGCACACGTGTATGCACAAATCGTCAACTATGACATCCAGGCGGGTGGGCAGAGCTTCCCGCTGCTTTTACTACTGGTTCTAAAGAACCGGACAGAACCAGGAGCAACCCACTACTGGTCCCCAGGCCCACTGACAAAACTACATCTTTATAAATGTTCCTCTCCATGGAAATCTTTAGTAAAAAACATAAGATTTATAAATCTGAAGAGAAACGAGGTGAAAACAACGTGAAACCAGAAACCAGAGAGTAACCAAAATGAAGCTTTTATTTTAGAGGAATAAATATAGCTGAAATTTGCATGTGAAGTAAGGAAAAATATGAACCAGAAATATTTTTAATTCATGCAACTTTTATAAATCAATTATGTTTAAAAACAAACACTAAAACAACATGTGCCCATGTATGTTTCTAGAATTGTCAGTTGCCAACATTTCAGAAAAGAAATAGGGCCATGACAGTATCCCTCTCAAGCACAATCTATACCATTATTTTGCCCTTCCTTCCTTCCTTCCTTCCTTCCTTCCTTCCTTCCTTCCTTCCTTCCTTCCTTCCTTCCTTCCTTCCTTCCTCTACCATTATGTTATCTCAAATCCTAAAGGTATAGTTTTCATAATATGTACCTCATGCAGCTTCTAGATGTGATACTTTTGAGGAACCCCACATGGTCCAGCGACTGAGGAGGCCATCTCAGTAGCAGATGCCAATGACCTTAAACAGGAGCAAACTATTATTTCTTGTTGTATTATTGCCCTGAAGCCAAGAGATATTGATGAGGAGTGCAGAAAGATGGGACAATGTTTTAGAAAGCCAATATAATTTTAGAAAAGTGATTCTAAAATTTACACAAAATGCTGTAAAATTTATTTAGTTGGCTCATATGTGGCCTAAATCTTTCGGAAGGGATTGTCTATTATATTGAATGGAACTATACACCAGTTCAAATCCTAACTGAGCTGTTTGGTGGCCTTGGGTAAATAATATAGCAGCGACATACTTAAAAAACCACTCCAAGATTGTGTAAGATATGGACTTATTATAAAACGTTTTACATCTTTAATCTCAACATTAATAGTGCAATTATTACTGCTCAAAATCACCTTCTTCTATTACTTCTGCTGTTTTTATTATCTTGCCATTTTAAAATATATTAATGTGGTTTTCAGGGGCTGGGGTGAAAAATACCTACATTATTCTTTTAAAAAATATTCTCTTCACATGTCTCTATTCAATATATTGTATATAACTTCCACGTGTACAAATTTCTGGGTTTTTTGAGGGTTTTTTTTAAATGTTCCCCTAAAATTGTGTTTTAAATGTCTATGGCATCTACTTCATTTCCCTTGTTATTCTTACCCTTAAAGAATCCAGAAGTTAGTGAAGCATGACCCTTCATTCCTGAGACCGCACTGGCTATCCTTAATCAAGCTGTGCTTTTCTAAATGTCTCCATTTAATCTCCTAAAATGCTTTTTAAGACCTCTCCCCCCTGCCACAAAGGAATCAAAACTAAATGGTCTGTAATTTCCTGAAGTGTTCCCAGATCCTATCTTAAATAATGACATTAGGTTGGCCACTTTCCAGCCGTCAGGTTGTTCCTGAATGCAGTGACTTTGTAAAACCTCTGCTGAATCTTGGATAAACTCTCCCCCACTGTCTCTTACAATCTGGATGAAGATTGATTGACAACATGTATTCCATGGAATGCCCCTCTTAACTCTGCTGTGTTCTTTAATGCAATATTCTTTTTTTAAAAATTCCAATTTTATTTTTCTACCAATAACTTCAACAATTTAGCAGGATATGAACGAAATTTATGAAATTAGAAGTATTTATTTTTTAAAAAAAAAATAAGCACCTTTATAGTCACTTTAGCAATTCCTTTCTGTATTTTTTCTATTATAGTTTGAAGATAAATATAAAATTCCTATTATGTTAATTTTTACATGATATCATCTAAAAATCTAATTTTGATTTGCAGATTTAGCTATGCGTGGAGTATTGGAATAAGGATTCAGTTGAATTAATTTTGTGAACCAATAAAGAAATCATGTTCCTGCTTATACTAACATAAAATATTGGGTGAAAAGCAGTGGTAAAATCTAAAATTTGTTACTACCGGTTCTGTGGGCGTGGCTTGGTGGGGGAGAGTAATGTGACTTGATGGGTGTGGCCAATTTTTTTTTTTACTTTTAAAACCATTTTTAAAAGGTTGTAAAAAAATGCTTTAAATGGCTCTGACGATCCCAGCTGAGTTGCCTGAACGGCACAGACTTTTTTTCTTTTAAATGCCTCTGACGATCAGGCAACTCAGCTTGGATCGTCAGAGGCATTTAAAAGAAAAAAGGGTTTTTTTTAAAAAAGCCTTTGATGATCCCAGCTGAGCCGTGTGATCATCAGAGGCTTTTTTTTCTACTTTTAAAAGCATTTTTTCAGCCGAAGAGTTGTAGAAAAAATGCTTTTAAAAGTAAAAAAAAAAGCCTTTGATGATTGTGCAGCTCAGCTGGGCATGTGGGTGGGGGCAGGAATTTTTGCTACCGGTTCTCTGAATAACCAGTCCGAACTGGGCGCATTTCACCCCTGGTGAAAAGTAATACTGCCAATGTTATCGATACCAACAGATGGTAATAGCAATGTGCTTGAAACTTTGACATGTTCTTTGGTATTTGTTCTTTCACTTCAGTTGATGGATAGTTGATGTAATAAAAGGTTCTATTAATAGTATTTGTGAAATGGAAGGCTCTACAGATAGTCCTTGACTTATGACTACAATTCAGCCCAAAATTTATGTTGTTAAGTGAGATATTTCTTAAGTGAGGTTGGCCCCATTTTATGTTTTTTCTTGCCACATTTGTTAAGTGAATCACTGCAACTGATAAATTAGTAAAACGGTTGTTAAGTGAATCTGGCTTTCCCATTGACATTGCTTCTCAAAAGGTTGCAAAAGGTGACCACATGATCTTGGGACACACAGCAATGGTTATAGATATGAGTCACTGGCCAAGCATCTGAATTTTGATCACATGATCATAGGAATGCTACAAAGGTAATGAGCTGTGAAAAATGGCCATAAGTCACTTTTTTCAGTGCATTTGTAACTTTGAACAGTTCACTAGATGAACTGTTATAAGTTGAAGACTACCTGTAGTGAATACTTATCAGTCTCTGCTCTAGCCAACAATTTACGACTGAAGTTCTGACTTTCTGAAGGAGTCCCTCCAATTGGAATTCATCATCAGTTACAGATTTTCTATGGTGATGACTGTGCTGACATGAGAAATATGTTTTTCTGGGCCCTAAAATTTACAGATACGAACTCGGAAGGGCTTATTTTTGTGGACAATAAATAGACATTCCATAATAGCGGCAAATGTGTTGTTGTTTTTTGTTTCATTTATTAAAATATCCCTGTTTAAAACAAAGTTACAGAGGTAGAGGCGCTACTTTTCTTTCAACCTCCATATAATTCAATTTCTGTATCTCTGACGTAACATCTATTACAAAACTTTGAAAATGGGATTTTTATTATTGTGCCAATCTGTGCCTGTTAGAATAACAATTAGTTCCTTGAAATATCTTCTATACTAAATCAACTGTGCTTCTTTGAAGGAAAGTGTTGGAAATATTCTCCCATCGTGAAAGATACCTGTATCTCCTTTTGTGTTACCTTGTATCATTATCAGTTTGTGAGGTCTCCTGATGTATGTGCATGTCAAACTGTTTTTGATCAACTTTTTACATAAAGTTGATATGAGACTGTCAGCTTTTCTTATCAGCAATCCTGGATGCAATAAATGAGTGACTCACTGTAATTCATTTGTATTTATTTTTAGATGATTATGATGATGATGATGATGATGATTTTATCCATTTAGTCAGGTCTGACTCTTGGCAATTTTATGGGCCAGGTCTCTCCACATCTTCCGGTCTTGCACTATTTTTCTGCAAAAGTTGATTTAGCAGAGATGGCTAAATTGGCTGCTTTGATTAAAGAAAGGAATGCCATTAATTTTGTTTCTTCTTGGAAATTGCTTTTGGATTTTGTGCTTGAGGTGGAAAAAAAATGAAACTTTGATTTTGGATTTTGCTGATTAGATGAGTTTGTTGTTATTGAAATGGCTGGTATATATTATTATGTAAAAGTAAAATGCTGCGTTTGTATGTTATTTACCTTATTCCACTGTGCCAAAAAGAGTCGAAAATCACTGCTTTTCTCTTTCTTCTCCTCTTTACCCTACACTTTTTCCTCTTTTCCTATTCCTCTCCTGTTTTCCCATTGTTTTCAGGTTTTTTTGGTACTTCTGTATTTTATATATTGATAAACTAATACCAATATGAACAAGCTGATCTTGCACTACTTCTTTGGGTTTTTCCCAAAAACTGGTGTCAGCTTTGATGATGTCCAGCCATCATGTTCTTTGGGGACCTGGTTTCCTTTTATTGCTAGCTCTCTCAAACATAATTGCTTTCTCCAGTAAATTCCCCTGCCAAAATAAGTGAGATGCAGTTTTTTCCTTCCAGTTACACATCTGGTGCTATTTATTTGTTTCCCACCTTTATTATCTTTACAAGTAACTCAAAGTGGTGAACATATCCTACATAGCTTTCTCCTCCTATTTTCCCACAAAAAACAACCCTATGAGGTGGGTTGGGCTGAAAGAGAATGACTGGTCCCCAAAATGGGTTTCATGCTAGAACTGGACTTGAACTCAAGTTTTCCTGTTTTATAGCCTGGTGCCTTAATGACTGGACTAAACTGGATATCTCAATATGCTAGCTTGGAAAGAAAGGGTTATTTGGGATCCTCTCCAGTTATCACATTTATTTAATTTTTTTCCACCATACCATATAGATGTTTACATATGGAGTTAAGGCAAGAGTACTTGATTGTGGCAGCAAAAATCTTATTTTCATGCCTACACTATAGATTGATTAGGTATTAAATAAAGAGGTTATATTATAGATGGAAATTGTGTGCAATGAACTAAATATTAACTTTTGTGTGTGACAAAACTGCTCTTCCTTTCCATTTAGGGCTCCCCTAAAAACATCTTAGAAGAATAAAGTGCTATAAACATGAATATAAGTAATGATCAAAAACTAATTAAACGAATAATGAAAAATATAGTTATAGAAGGGTGTGCTCTTTATGAGGCACCATAAAAAAATTTATTGGTTTTAAGATGAATTTATTATGTATATATAATTCAAGAAAAATGTTCCAATGAATTAGAATTAGAATTAGAATTAGATGCTATGTGAGCTTCATTGGATGCCATTTTGCTCTGGGTCCAGTTAAGGTGTTGTTTATTGCATACTTTTAAAGCCCTTAATGGCATAGAACCAGATTATCTACAAATGGTCTTATCTTGATTTCATCAAACCCTCTCACCCAGGAAGGCAGGGAGGGCATGTTACACGCCCCATCAGCTGAAGAATTTCAACTGGTGAGGACTAGGAAGAAAGCCTTCTCTGCTGTTACTCTTGCCTTATGGAACATCTTGACCATGGAGGCAAGGCAAGCCAACACACCCCAGGCCTTCCGGAAAAGCATTAACACCTGGCTACACCAACTTGCTTTGGGATCCAAGAATGCCAGGCAACCCTGAGATGATTGTTGGCTGAAGTACTTCTTCTGCCTTTTAATTTGCAATTGTTCCCTTTAACTTGTTTTAATCTGGTTTTTAAACTTATTTTAGTTTACGTATCATTTTATTGTTTTATCTGCAAACTACCCAAAGGCAAGTGTGATAGGCAGTATAGAAATAAAAATAAAATCATTGTTTCTTTTTGCAAATGTATACTACTCCAGATTGTATACAAGAAGTTAGGTTTCCTTTAAATAAAAATGCTCTTCTTAGAAATATACTACATTAGAAAGTGCTATATAACAGATTTATCTTATTCTGCAAGTTTCACAAATTCATAGGTGAACATAGAATGTCCTGACGTAATCCTTTGAGACACAGTAATTACAAGCAATAGATTCTGATGGATTTGAAGATAAAATTCTATCACTGAAGTTGTACAGTTTGGGAACAATGGTGGAGGTTAGAATAAAACACCACATTGCTTCCTTGATTCTATGGCAGCTTTCTCCAAGTATAAAAGATTGCCTGCCTGGACATTTTGAGGCTACTTGGCAAATCCACTGAATATACAGCATAACTAAATCTGGACTGTCCTCTTTCCATATGAGTTAATTGTATTCGTCTGTATTTATTCATTATTCAGCCCCGGTTACAAATCTTGTGCAAAAGGCTAGCAGAAAGGTCCTTTTCCAATTAACTAATTAGGTGATTCATTCTGATAATAAATGAACATTATTGACTCCTTTGTACTGATTGTTGAACTCTGTAAATTAATTATCTTGTTGGGATTTCTTTTAGTCACAATCTGCTGCTATCAGACATTATTAAGATAGAATGGGGCAGCACAGTGGGAAATCTTTTCACCCGTAAGATGAGCATGGTCATCCTAGGGATCACCAATTAGGAAGGCTATTGTATGATAAATAAAGTTTGCCTCTGCTTTAATGGGATAAGATAATCACTAATTGCTGTACTAGTGGGAATTGCATGTTTTCCTACTTCAAGATCATTACATGACCATGAACTATTAGTAGGAAAACAGGAACTTTCATTTTTATAATAAAGTTTAATATAAAGCATAGACAGCTTTGTATGCATTACGATTACCACACAATAATTCCAAATAGAAATATGGGTGAATAATCATCAGCAAGATCATCATCAAAGCCCAGGCCCTGAAATTAGGGAGATGGGGGGAGAGGGGCAGAGGGGGAGAGAGAATTGTATAAAGCAAAACATTAAATTTGTATGGCCTTTTTATGTGGTCTTCTGTTTCTGTTCAGCCAGCATTTCCATAATTTAAGATTTATGCTTTGGATTCTCTTAAAGTATATATTTTTTTATTTTATATTAAAGTGCCCTGCTTTGTTGAATCAAACATCCATTTCAGTCTCCTATCCCAATTATGCAACACAAGTAATGAATGAATGAATCTATAATATTATATAATTTATTTCCTGTCTTTATTATTTTGATTATTAATTCAAGGTGGTTAATACACCTGCTACTTCTTTCTTCTCCTATTTTCCCCATAACAACAACCCTGTGAAGAGAGTTGGGCTGAGAGAGAAGATGCTTATAATACAAGTTGCAGGGGAAAATAACTGTGGAGATGTTGATGTTGTTTGTTGAAATCAGCATTCCCTGACCTTGGCTGTGACAATCCAATATAAATGAGGAGCACCAGCTTGGGAAAGCCACATTTACATAGAAACACAAGTAACAAACCTATAGAAGTCTACAGAAGTCACAATCAGTTACTCTGAGATTGTTGAAAATGCGAAACATAGGCAAATCTTATTACCTGTAACAGAATTGTATTAAATATTGAGTTCATCTTAGAAAGCTCACTTGCTTCAGTCTACAAGTGTAAAATTCAAACAATGTAAACCTTTAATAATGATTCATCTTTCATTTCTATGCACACTATACCTTATTGTAGCATTATGAATATATTATACAGTACTAGTCTATTATTGCTGCATTGTTCCACAGCAATAATATACCATTGTTCCCTCCTTATCCTGACTGAGAATCATGGTTAATTGAAGGGCTTTCTAGACGGCCAATTCTTAGAGCAATTTTTTAAAAATCAAATTTATACAGTTCTTTTTTTCCTAAAAGTAGCAGAGAGATTGTTAGTCATCATTCAAACAATTAGCTGCTGAAAAAATTAAATCCTTGCTCTCAAAACTGAACATTTGTCTGAATTTTGGAGCAATTAAATTACTCCAAATTACTTCAAAATTACTGTTGAATTGCTTTCTATTTTGCTTTTGATATAGTACTTGGTTTTTTCTGTATGTAGAGCTCCTGGAATTAGGTGATCCAATATATCTCATACAATACATACATATAAATGTACTTTTCAACAATATAGACAGGGTAATTTCAATGGCGGGTGGGAACTCAGAACCCACTTCATAAATGTTTTCTCCTGATTGAATTTATAACAGACATTTTGACAATCTTTTGTTTGTTGCTTATCTGAGTTTCTGTCTTGACCCAGTCTTTCTGAATGGATTACCAAATCTTCATTTCTAAAAGCTGGCCTCCTCAGTTTCTGCTTAGAGCAGGGAAACTGGGGCTGGTTTCTGCCTCCCTTAAGATTTTTATTTCTCTTTTAGGGGAAATATTTTATCCTGCCTTTTTTAAATATTTCCCAAAATATTTCATTCTTCTAGGAGGGTTGGGCTTCCCACACTCTTAAAGGTAACACCCTTCATGCCATTTTTTTCCAACAGCTTGTAAGAATTTGGTAAACACAAGGAAACCTATTCTTTTCAAACTCTTCTTAGTCCTTGCAACAGTCTACAAATGGGCATTACTATTCTGGGCATTATTTTGTTTCTTCCTTTTTAATATGATAAATGATTCTGCCCTGGTTTTTTTGGTGAATTATTGCATCGATCTCCTAATTCTTTTTCTTTCTGTTTTTTTTTTTAAATCATCGAATACAATCTCTCCATTTTACCATTTCAAACATTTTACCTCCCGGTTGTGAATGGGACTTTATAAGAACTACCTGGTAAACCTAAAATGTGACTTCAAAATTCTTTTCTTAAAAAAACTGATCATCTGGATAAACTCCTTCTATGCTGTTTCCCCCCCCCCCACCTCTTTGAAACTGTTTACATTTTGCTACAATCATAGTTTGCCTTATCACTGTCTCTGCAGGTGGGCCATCATCAGTGAGATCTACTGTGAATACATTGCAGCTGATGGGTCTAAATGGAACCTGCACTTATAGCTACACCTGTCAATAACCTTAGAACCATTACATTACACTTCAGCTCCTTTCTGAAGATCACTTTCTTTTTGCAATGATTATTCAGTACTCTATGAACAACAACAGCAGATATTATTGCTCTTTATTTATCACCTCTTCTTTCCAAAGAGAAATGTGTGGCATTTATTATTATTATTATTATTATTATTATTATTATTATTATTATTATTATTATTATTATTATTTTATTTGAAGGGGGAACAGAAAATATCTCACTCTTTCTCATCAGTTGATCATAACAATGTTAGCACCTTTTTGAGTTTGAAGCTCTCAATAGTCATTATCTAATTAATTTTCAGAGCAGTTTGAAGAGGCAAACAAAGAAATGTCATCTCATTTTATAGATGTGTGATGGGGGAAATATGAAAATGTGGGGGCTTATTAGTACGGTGAGTGGCCAGATGGAACTGCAGTAGGTTGCAGATCAGTGGTGAAATCTAAAATTTGTTACTACCAGTTCTATGGGGGTGGCTTGGTGGGGGGGGATAATGTGACTGGGTGGGCTTTTAAAAGCCTCTGACGATCCCAGCTGAGTTGCCTGATCGGCAGAGGCTTTTTTTCTTTTAAATGTCTCTGACGATCCGAGCTGAATTGTCTGATCGGCAGAGGCTTTTTTTCTTTTAAATGCCTCTGACAATCAGGCAACTCAGCTTGGATCTTCAGAGGCTTTTAAACTCAGCTTGGATCATCAGAGGCATTTAAAAGAAAAAAAGCCTCTGATGATCGCACGACTCAGCTGGGATCATCAGAGGCTTTTAAAAGCATTTTTTCTACAACCTCTTCGGCCGAAAAAATGCTTTTAAAATTTAAAAGAAAAAAGCCTCTGCTGATCAGGCAACTCAGCTTGGATCGTCAGAGGCATTTAAAAGAAAAAAAGGCATTTTTTCTTTTAAATGCCTCTGACAATCCAAGCTGAGTTACCTGATCAGCAGAGGCTTTTTTTCTTTTAAATGCCTCTGATGATCCAAGCTGAGTTGCCTGATCAGCAGAGGCTTTTTTTTTACTTTTAAAAGCATTTTTTCGGCCAAAGAGGTTGTAGAAAAAATGCTTTTAAAAGTTAAAAAAAAAAGCCTCTGATGATTGTGCGGTTCACCTGGGTATGGGGAAGTGGGGCAGGGATTTTTGCTACTGGTTCTCTGAACCACCCACATCCATCGCTACTGGATCAGGCGATTCAATCCGAACCGGGAGCATTTCACCCCTGCTGCAGATACTGGGGTGTCAAACATAATGCCAACACAATGATTTGGGATTTTAACAAGAACAAAATACTTAGAGAAAATATAAACTATCCTAAACTCCTTAAGGAAGGGTAGGATATTAATGAATAATTAATGCATACCAGTGGTGAAATCCAAATTTTTTTACTATTGGTTCTGTGGATGTGGCTTGGTGGGCATGGTGTGACTTAGTGGGCATGGCTTGGTGGGTGTGGCAGGGGAAGGATACTGCAAAATCTCCATTCCCACCCCACTCTGGGGCCAGCGAGAGGTGGTATTTGCCGGTTCTCTGAACTACTCAAAATTTCTGCTACTGGTTCTCCAGAACCTGCTGGATTTCACCCCGATGCATACCTATTTGTTAGCTTAAGATAAAAAAAAAATTGAAGTAGACTTTATGAAGAAAGAAGCATGGCTATTTAAAACCTGCTTACTTGCACCAATTATGGCAGCAGAAAAATAGGCTCCATGGTATCTCTTGCTCCGGTGTGGGTTCTCTGTTTAGGGTATGTCACAGAAACAAAAAGGCCTAGACTCTGCGGAACCTCATCTAATACAGTACCAACCTCCTCCCATTGTCCTACATTTGAGCCCACTATTTATGAAGCATGACTGAAAGAACAGTCAGTCACAGAAGTGGAAAAATGCATTGCTATCAAGAGAGGCTTCGGTGGGTGGGCTGCCCTCTTAGCAACTCTCCCAGGAAGTGTAAATCTCTTTATAGATCTCTTTATTTCAGAGAAGTTGTCAAGAATTCTCAGTTCCCTCTGAAGTAATCTATGAAGTACATTCTTAGCATTTTAATTGATAACATTATTTAGTCCTAGAATCTGGACTTCTGTGTGTGGTAAGTCATTCAAGAGTCATCAGTATTTCTGACTGATATGTATATTAGATTTGTGCAGATAATGTTATTAAGATCTGCACAAATATAACCCAAACTCCCCTTTTAAAAAGTAATGGTTTGTGGCAACCCTAACATACGTAACTGTACTTTCTCTCTATCTCCAATTTCTTCCTTCCCAAGTTCTTATCATTTCAACTGCCACACAGAATTTGAGATTAAAATTGTCTAAATTTAATACAGACCAGACATTTAAATCGACTGAATAGATTTCTGTAATGATTTATTTTGCACTCACAGATATGTTTTTTTAACCCTGAAACTTTTCATTCTAAATGACAAGAAAAACAAATGAAAGAAAGTTTTAATTTGATTTGGAGGGGAAAAAATGGAAGGACTGCATTGCCTGTAACTGATAGGAATGTGAGGTGTTTTTGGTCCTAGTGAAGAAGAAAAGGTGGAAAACAAAGGAATCAGCATAAAGTTGCTTTAAAGGGTGGATACTTTTGAACATTAATTGGTGCTTGGGAGAAGCAGTTTGCCTAGGTGAATTTAACAAATTTTGCAATGCCTAAATATAGTTTCTCTTTTTTCCCTTCCTTTCCCATCCAGTGACCTCTTGCCCTTCCCTCGTCTCCATTTCTTTTTATTTTGCTCTTTCTCTGTTCCATCCTTCTTAGTAGGAGCCCAAGAGCCCATTCTTTTTACATCTTCCTCCCTCTCCATCTTCCTCTAGCAGGAAAATGGATAGGAAACTATGTGTCTGGTAACCATGTGTATTTGTACATTTCTGTGCATCAGAAAAGTTTGTATAGAAGGGATTGTGAAACTAGCAAAAATGGCAAAACCTACCTACTTGGTCAGAGACAAAACAATAAATCCTTTTAAGAAATAATTTAATGGCAATCTTATATGGAATTTTTGCTGGAAAAATGGAAAAAAGTGAAATAATGATTTCTGGATTTGATGACTAAAAAGAATTGAATAAAGGGCTAAAGGGATTTTTTTGTAATATTAGAGGAAGGCAGGACAATGAATTTGTTTATTACTGTTTAAAAGAAAGTGGGAAGTCACTTATATTTTCTAGTTCTTGTTCCTTTAATTTCGTTCCTCCCTCCCTCATTTTATACTTTTTTGTTTTCTTTCTTTTCTTTAGATATTATTACTTTATATTTGTGTTTTATCTGTGTAAAAAGTCCTAATAAAAAATTATAGCAGCTACGTAGCATAATGGTTGGAGTGCCGACTTTCATGCTGGAAATTGAGGTTCAAATCCTGGTGGGTATCTTACCAGAAAGGTCCCTGGACAAAACCCCTCTAACACTTCATCTGCCAACCTCAAAATATGAAAATGACATGAACTAGGAGAATCATGTTGGCTCTAATGTTGCTCAGATCAACAGGGTGTAAATCAGATGTTGGAGAATCAGTTGTTGAAGAATAGGCTCCGACTAAACCCCTCCAAGACTGAGTGGCTGTGGCTGCCGGCGTCCCGATATAGCCAGCTGACGCCATCGCTGACTATTGGGGGCGAGACATTGGCCCCCACGGAGAGGGCTCGCAACTTGGGCGTCCTCCTGGACGCACGGCTGTCTTTAGAAGAACACATGACGGCCGTGGCCAGGGGGGCTTTTTATCAGGTTCGCCTGATACGCCAGTTGCGTCCCTTTCTAGATCGGGACTCCCTACGCACAGTCACCCATGCTCTCGTGACTTCCCGCCTGGACTACTGCAATGCTCTCTACATGGGGCTCCCCTTGGGGTGCACCCGGAGGCTCCAACTGGTCCAGAATGCGGCCGCGCGGGGAATTATGGGAGCGACGTGGCGCTCCCACGTGACACCTCTCCTGCGCGAGCTGCACTGGCTCCCGGTGGTCTTCCGGGTGCGCTTCAAAGTGTTGGTGACCACCTTTAAAGCGCTCCATGGCTTAGGACCTGGGTACTTGCGGGACCGCCTTCTGCCGCCAATAGCCTCCCACCGGCCAGTACGCTCGCACAGAGAGGGCCTCCTCCGGGTGCCGTCGGCCAGACAGTGTCGGCTGGCGACTCCCAGGGGGAGAGCCTTCTCTGTGGCAGCGCCCGCCCTCTGGAATGACCTACCCCCGGAGATACGCAGGATTCCAGATCTCCGGACCTTTCGTCGGGCCCTTAAAACCCATTTGTTCCATCTAGCTGGGCTAGCTTGATCCCATCCTCTGTTTTTAAATTTGACATTGATTTTAAATTGGGTTGTTTTAATTCTCGGCCGAATAATATTTAATAATTTTTAATTGTTTTTAACTTTTGTATACCATGTTTTATTCTGGCTGTTCACCGCCCTGAGTCCGCAAGGAGAAGGGCGGTTTATAAATTGAAATAATAAATAAATAAAATAAATAAATAAGGATAACCTGATGATAACTAGCCAAGGTACTAGCCAATCAGCCAGATACTGTGGCAGTAGGACTAGAGGATAGCAGTTGTGATAGATGTGATAGTGCCAAGTAACAGCAACATCAGGAAGAAGGACCATGAGAAGCTGAAGAAGTACCAGGGCCTGAAGGAGGAACTATAAGATCTGGGAAGTAAAGGACAAAGTGGTCCCTAGTGCTGGTAGGAGCCCTTGCGACTATGACTCCTGTGATGCTGGGAAAGTGGTTGCAACAGTCCCAGGAACAACATAATAGCATAGCATAGCATAGCATAGCATAGCATAGCATAGCATAGCATAGCATAGCATAGCATAGCATATATCGTATCATATCATATCATATCATATCATATCATATCATATCCTTCTGTCCAGAAGAAAAAGTGTTAGAAACATTTTGCTAATGCTGCCCTAATATTTGATGGTCCTATTTTACCAGAAGTTGCATTCCTTAATCAGTAGAATTATGAAGCATGTGGATGTTCAGAAAAAAAGCTTAATAAAAATCATTTAATTTTAAACTACAGGAGTTCACTCAGCTCTATAGGTAAAGATACGTTGCAGCTGGGGAATGTTTCATTTAACATGGTGCAGTAGGAAGGTAAGTTTTAAATATAAATGCTTACTTCATTTACTTCAAAAAGCACAGGGTTTATGCCATTTAGTTCAAACCTGGTACTAATCCTTGGATTTATGCTATGATAACCTAATCCATTATGGGTTTTTCAGCTGCAGATATGAAGTACATGTAAATACAAGATAATAAGAAGGGGAAAAACTGGATTTTCTAAAGTAAGTATCTAGTAGAAAGAAAAGCCAATTCTTGATAAACCTAAACTGAAGATGTCAATATATTAATGTTCATTTCCACTTTGATATTTATGATTTTTTAGGTTTTAATTAATCTAATCCCTGAAACATTTGAAACTGATAGAGCATGTGTAAGTATTATCATTTAGGATATTTAGGATATAATCTGGTCTGCATGTCTGAGAGCATCAGCAAGGCCTGGGCAGCATACTTCCCAAATATGATGAGCTTGATTTTTCAGCAATAAAAACTATTTTCCATGCTGACTTTAGATTTGTTGGAGCTGATTTCCAATACATATCAAGACAACCAAGTTGAACAAGGCTGTTCTTCTACGTATTACATCAAGTTATCCTTGAACTATATTCAAACACTACAGTTAATGTAAAGATTTTTGTGACAACTTCCTCGAACCCCAAGATTTTCTAGGCACAATTTAAGATGCTGATTTAGCTCTAGAAATTATTCTATTGTTTGAGGTGATAAAGGACTACTTCTTTCCATGCCTAATTCAGTCTTAAACTATGCTGGTGATAATATCAAAATTTTCTTTCCTAAAATGTTATGAAGAGGGAAGCAGTATTATATGTTTTGTCATTGCAATGTAACTATGGTAAACATGCCATGGTGTCAATATTATAAATTCACATTATGAACCTCTCCTAGGGTTGACTATTTCTGGAAGAGGGATAACAAGGAGGAGAAATTACACTTAAATGGAATGTGTGCTTTGCAGAGGCAGATCTGACAGTTGGATCAGCAGTGGAGTTCATGGATTTAGGAGGCAATCAGATCAGGTAAGACGATTTTTGATAGAAAAATTGTCTTGGTTCTTGGAAATCCAGTTCAATGGATGATTTGAAACACTGTTCTCTCATAATCTGTGTTAAAACTCCTGTTATCAAAATTGCTCTGAAGCTAAAATAATAAACAATAGTTTTTGGTACATTCAAAGGAATTTCCTTCCATGTAAATGACAAGGGATTCCTATAAAAATCTACTAAGTGCTTTCCAACATAAGAATGATGAATGTTGTAGCCCCTCAAGCCTTGAGAGTACCAGGTTAAAAGGCTGCCCTATAAACCTATTCTTCTGCTTATGTCATGACTAGTTTGACCTTGATCTTCTTATTTAAATTTATTCTTGTTCCTCCAAACCTTTCATCCCTTCAGAAGTTTTCATTTTCTCTCAATAGACAAGAATAATTTATTTCTTCAACAACACACATGCAGTAAATTGCAAGCTATTTTTCTTCCACTAGTAAATTGATATCACACTGTTCATTGTGTTGAATAATAGACCATGCAACTTCTTCCTTCCCTTTCCTTCCCTGCCCAAAACAGAATTCCTTCATAAGCAACCTCCCATCTTCAGGTCTACTGACTCTTATTTGCATTCCTACCCCTTCTATTCCAGAGCAGGGGCACTCCAGGGCCCTCTGTTGTTGATCCTCTCCCTAAAAAATAAAAATGACAGCTCCAGCAAAGGAGGCAGAATTGCAGTGAGCTACATGGGAGAACAATGCCATGAATAAGGAGCTGAATCTTGAAGGGAATCTCTATTGAGTAGAAATACAATAGAAGTGGCTAATTCAATTAGCAATTGATGCATGTCCCTTGAACAAGTTTAAGCAGCATTTTTGCAAGAGTAAGACATTAAAAAGCCACTGAGTAGGTTGACAATATACAAAGTTTTAACGGGTACAGTATAACACCCCCTCTCCAAAAAAATTACAAAAACCAAGCAATAACTAAAGATGATTTAACTTAGCTATCTAAATTCTTATTAGGCTGTTATTGTATCAAGTTATTTCAAGGCTCTTTAGACATAGGCTGTAATTTTATACCTGTTTTGTGTGGGAGCACACCCCACTGAAGTCTTATGGGCCTTATCCTTAAGATTGCCCTGCTAGGTTGCTCCTCCATTTCTACGTAAGGAAGCAAACTTTTATGTGAACAGCATTGTCTTTGAGCATAACTCAAAGGCTTTTAAATAATTTTGTTTTATGTAGTACAAAGCAAAATACCTTGAAATATCTGAATATATGTTATGCATAAAAATCCACCATCAGGAAGAGATCCAGACTCCCAAATTCCTTTTTCAGTCTTCAAAACAAATGAAGTAGCAGGAAGAGGGCTTGGTATATGTGTGGCTGTGAGGAGTGCTTGCAGTTTTCTGCATTATGTAGCTATCTTGGAGATATAAAATATGACTTTCTTGTTTATGGAGCTCCATTGTTTCACCCGTATAATGGATTCTTAATCCTGCTCAATCAGCCACCGTCCCAACTTGATGCCTTCCCAATATGTCAAGACTGCAGTCCATAGAAGTCCCACTTGTAAACTATGATGTGTGTGAATTATAAAGGTTTGGAGAATGCCAACTGGGAAAGACTACTATAAGGTTCCACAAGAACTTCTTTTAAGCTGTAAATGAAATGCCCAGGGTTCTCATTCACAGTCTGGTCTTGCTTTATTAAGGATACAGTGAAATTCTTCAGTTAAGGGTAGTGCCCCTTGTAACTAGCAAAGTATCATGAACTGAAGAGTATCTATCTTGAGTGCTGGGACAGAGAGGACGTTTCACCACAGAGGAAGCAAATGCTGAAAAGATAGCAGACAAGAGAACCTTTCTTTTTCTTAAATTCTGTACACATAAAATGCTTGTAATTTAGAAAAGAAACAAAGCACCTGCTGTATCTCCGAACTGATATAATCCTTAAAACAAGAAACTCAATATTAAAAATATATGGTCAGTTTGGTACTTTATTATTATTAACTTACTCTCAAAGTCAAGCTTGTATGAATTAATGTCTAAACGTATTTATTTTGCTATTCTGGAGGTATATATTTCATTTCTATTTTAATTTTCACTGTTCTCCACACAGCTGGTTTACAATCCGATACAAGCATACACTACTTCCCAATATCTTTGTCCTTACTCTAGCTTCTGAGTTTGTTATAATCATTCCTAATCAAGATTTTGTAACTATCTTCCCATTTTATAATTAGTAAGCAAACACAATTATTTCTTCACCTCCAAGCATTGTTCCCAGACAGCACTACATGGTCTCCGAAATCGGTTTCCTTTGGCATCATTTTTCATACTCTCCTAAAGCAAGTTCAGGCAGCTGAGGTGCTAAAGGTAGAATAGTACCCTGATGCCCTTTTTAAATATTGATCACATTTATATGGCCACTCTTTAATTAATGGAACTCTGGTGGCAAACAGGAAAAAGAAAGAAACATATCAAATGCATTAAAATGGAGGGGGGACACTTCTGAGATTAAAAAAATAAACCACCAAGTTATGAATTCCCTTAAAAATGTTTTAATCCTCCAGAGCTCTCCAAAAGCAGCCCAACATAATCCCAACTTTCTCCTGATTTTCTACTTTAAAAGAGCTACTAAAGAAGTAAAGAATTGCACAGCATTTTCCATGTGTCAAACATTTGACCTCCAAATCAGAAAAGGGCTTAGCATTTGAGTCCTCCATCCTAAATTTCTTTATCGTGTGCCTGTTCTTGAGTTAACGATTGATGCACCTGATAAATGCAGAGATGGTTTGTTCTTTTTTGATTGATCCTGTTCTTTTTGAGTCTGACTGAGAAATTTAGAAGAGCAATTTTCTTTATTTCTTCCTGGAGTTACTGATTTTTAAATATCTAAGCAGCATAACCAGAGAGGATAGCAAGTACAGTAGCTTTGAATATTCAGTAAGGTTCTGGAGAGAAAACAAAATTAAGTATTTTTCAGTTATTGACAATATTTATTCCCAATATTTATCATCATCCTAACGTTATTCCCACAGGTGCGGGGTTCGTTTTTTGGAGAAACGAAAGCCATCTTACACAATCAAACGCAGCATCCGGATCCAACCAGGCTCATGTCTGCATTTATTGTGTATAAATATTTCCAATATTCATATGTGATGAAAAAGTCCCAGGGATATTTAGAACTTTCCGTATAGAAATTTAAATCAGGTTATTTTCAAAGAAAAGAAACTGGCTATGTTTCTGGGTCTATGTATTGCATCTATTTCCATACAAATGCTAATTTTACTGTATATTATTTACGGATGAATGTGTGATGGTTTCAGAGACTGGAGCATTTAATTTAATGGAAAAATGGCCCTGATATGAAAATATAGGCAACAATTTTAAAGCCATGCTATTCTATCACATATATGATGGAGATACTTTAGTGCTTAATTAATTTGCATGATTTGCATTGTTAAACAGATGTTATCCTAATGTTACTGTACAAGTGTTTAAACACACAATTCTTGATTTTATGCTATAAAAACCAATATAAGGTACATTTTTCAGTTTCTTTTGGGGGTGAGAAGACAGGGCATACAGTTCTTAAATATTCTTGCTATTCTTACAATATTTGTGAGCTGCCCTGAGTCCTTGGAGATAGGGTAGCATACAAAGTTTATAAAATAAATAAATAAATAAATAAAATATTTGCCCTTTTTGAACAGTTTATTTTCCAATGGGAACAAAAGAATGAAGTTAAATTGTCAGAAATATTCTTTCTTGTGTAGAACTGTGTTATCTTAACCTTTTTAAAGAAATACCTCTATTACCAAATCCATTTTTTAACTCTGTTATAATCTGGTTCTGCCTGCTTGTTTCCAGCGAAAGTTTGTATATGTGTGTCATTTGAAGATTCCTGCTAGAAGAATTTTCCCCCCAAAATGTTTTTTCCCCCCAAAGGATTGCAGACATTCTTATCTTTACCCCTTGTCATTAATGGGCAAACGACTAATTTATTTCTGATGAGAATTTATATGGTTTTCTGCAATTCAGATAAAAACCATAATTGCCGACAAGCCCAGGGCAATATTTAAATCACTTCCTTGTTGTCAACATATTTCTCCTTCTTAAAAGTGAATATCTCTGAAATTTGATTTGTGCAGAACCCTCGTGGACTCCTCATTCAACTGTACTGCACCTGTCACCTGTGTGCTAGCATTCTGCTTAAGGATCAATTTACATAACCTCATTTAATGGGTTCATAAATCATACCCATTAAGCCCAGCTAACAGGAACCAAGGGTTCTAATTTATGCTGCCTTTCATAGCAGAAAATTGGGAGGCTGGAGCCTGTGGATAAAGAACCCAGGTCTTGCCTTTGATTGTTGATTGTGATGGTAAATGTATGGATGATGAGAACAGATTTTCACTGTATTGATTTCCTGCCAAAGCACAGCATGCTTTATTGTGAGAGGAGGTCTTTGGCAGCAATGCTAAAAGTGCCGGTTGTTTAGAAGCTCTTTGCCAAGATGACATCGAAGACAATACCAGCGGGTAAATACTAAAATAATATCAAGCTGAAATGTTAACCTTTTTTTAATAAGGAGCCCAAACAGTCACAAAAGCAAGTTTCCCCAAATTTAAAAATTTGTCTCAGTGATACATAGGAAGCCGAGTATACAGTAAGTACTAATGTACAGAATTATTGAAGAAGCCTTCCCCAGTTTACTTACTTGTTTATTTACTTCTGTAAATTATACGATCCTCAACTGTATGCAGAGATCAAAATCCACCTATGAATAAATATAAATCCAGAACGCTCTGTCCAGTCATTGTTTTTAGCCTTGGCAGAAATTAGTGTTCAAGTAAAACAGTAAAGTTTCTATTATTTTCACTCCCTGGAATCATGATATTATGTGTGACCTTGGCCCTCTGCCCAGAATCATATCCATGTATTTAATTCTGCCTAAAAATCAATGAGGAACTCTTTACCCAGATTGCCTTTTTAGCAGAATTCTTGTCACGGGGGAACTGTTGCCTCATAAGGGGGTCAAAAAAGTTGAGACAACAGCTAGAATCATGCAATGGAAGTCCTGTCTTTGTTTATGCATAAAAAGGGGTGTGGCTTCAAACAAATGATTGTGGCCACTGTCTTGACTGTTTGAGTTCCTGTAGACACCCCTGACTATTATTTTGACTGAAGGATCAGAATTAACTATATCTACAGTACACCCAATGGTGCTTTTCAAAACCATGACCTGGATGATTGAGAATCTCTGTAGACATGTCTATAGTAAACTACAGTCCCTCTTAATGATTTTTGAAAGCCTTTCCTAACCTAAATATCCTCCAAATGTAGTTGCATTATAATCCCCCAAATCCCTAACTGTCATGACAATTTTGGGAGCACCATTCCCAAAATATTTGAATGACATACACAATATGTTACTTGTTTCAAGTAAAAAGATGCTGTTTGGTTTCAGCACAATAGTTTGATTAAATTTAGTGACTGGATCTAAACTGCCCTCCCCACTCATTTATTCTTTAATTATTCTCAACAGAAGGCATAAAACCTATGAATCTATGCTGGCTGACCCAGTCCTAATTTCTGCACATTCAATGGAAGATATTGATATCTTCCATTGATATTGATACCTGCCATTAATATCTTAGAATATATTAATCTTCTAGGTATGCACGTACAGCCATAATAACCTGTTCATATTTTTAAAACGAACATATTAAGATTAGATACAAATTTTTGATCCTGTTCTCTTTATCTGCTTAGTTAGCATGGATTGAAAATGAAGATATGGTTCTGCTAAGGCCCGGTGAGTCATATCCTTATTTTCACATTCATGCTGACTGAGAGTATGAAGAAGACAGCAGGATCTTGCCCAACAGTTTGTCTCTAATCTTAATCTTATTCTATTCTAATCATCTAGTCTAATCTCTAGTCTAATTTCAATGTAAAAATGAGGATATGGCTCTTCGAAGACTTGGTTTTGACAGTGAAGATATCAAAGTGATAGGTAGCTTCTTGCCTTTTTGAATCAATCATCAGTAGTAAAGGCACATGCAGTCAAGAAATATGCTATGGACTGGCATTTGGTAGAGCAACCATGACAGTCTTGGAAAAGATATTCAAATTCCACAGCATCTCTATACCTACAAAAATCATAATTGTACAAGCCATTATATTCTCTGCAATATTCTATGGAAGCACAAGTATGCTGTTTATGCAAGACTGAGCCTGCCATATTTTTCAATATTTGCATAATATTTGTTTTATGTACATCAGGGTTTGTGTGGCCAAATACATGAAAACAGTACTACAGAGATTTGAATTGTCCATCAGAAATCCAAAACCAAATCTCATTTCTTCTATTTTAAAGAAGAATGAACTAAATAAATGAAGACAATATCATATATGGTAAATATCTTAGGAGATACTCTTTCCTTACACAAATTCAGATCAAACTCTTGGATATCTGTAGCAAGGATTTAAGTGTTTGTTCACTGAATAACCTGTGGAAGAATGCCCAATAATACACTATGCTTAACAGTATATACAGGAAATAAATTGTTGTCATTATTCAAAATTAATGTTATGGTTTGTTCAGCAGAGAAGGAAGAATATCAGCAAGCTCTTGGAATTCAATGACATTAAAGTACAAATGCAGTTGTAGAACAGGTCCTGTGCTTGCAACATTCAATATTTTATTTACTGTACTATGTCTAATTAACATTTCAAATATCACAATATTGGCACAATATTAGAAGTTCTGAGAGACTGCACACTCTGGTGTTTATTTACACATCCAATCAAATCTCATAGAGTCAACTATCTCTAGGTCCCATTCCAACTGGAATGTGTTTAGAGAGGGATTCAGAGGCAGGCTTTTTTAATCAACACTATTGATAGTCAGTCAAATTATCAGTCCAAAAGACACAAGCTCCATAGGATGCATTAGTGACATGGAATCGATCAATCTAATAACTCCCACCTTTCTGCTTATTAAAACACATTCCCTACTACTTCACTGCTCATGTTCCTAATCAAACAGAAGAAAGTTTGGGGCCCCAGGTAGAGGGGTTCTACCCCATGGTTGTTTTATCTTCAAAACAAATATGACTGGTTATTTTTAGAGCTATGCAATAGGTTTGAAAGGATCCTTCAGTTCAACAAAGCTTCACTTGAGTCAAATCGCAAATCAAACTGGAGGCCCTCTGATGCAGGAAATTGTGCAATGGAAGCACTTTCTAAATTCAAGGACTTTTCTCTTACTTCTGGAGGTCAACACTGCAACTTCATTTTCTTATGAGGCCAATGCTGAGGAACATGCTGAAGGGTATGATGGACTCTGTGACTTGAGATGTGTATATAGATGGCCAATAAATTGTGTCACTAAATATTCTGCCAAGCTGCACAGGAACAGGCTCAAAACTTTTTTCTTTCAAAGGGTATAAATTCTGTTTTGTTTCTCTGGGTCACTTTCACTTATCTATTTCTATTCTACTGCATTGCATCAGCTTAACCAACAATTGGTTCTACTAGCTTATAGAGAATTACATGTAATTAAATGTACATCTCAATTACAGATTTGAAATGAGAATCTCTCAGTATATGGAGCAAACAGTTCCAACCAAAAGATTGCTTATCCATTTTAGGAATAATTAATAAAGTATATTGGAAAAACCAGCAATTTGATATTTTAATTTTTATACCTTTTTAGCAAAAAAGAATAAGATTATTTTTTATTCATTACAGGTAATCTCCCTAGCATGTTGTGGGGAATGTGAAGCTGAAGTTTCAACCTGATGTGCTTCTTTATCTGTAGGCAATTTTTAATTTAACAGTTACTTACCTACCTTCTTCTGAAATCTCATATTCTAAGAAACATCTTAACACCTAGTATTATAGCTCAGTATATAATAAGCACATATATAGCCTTCTGAACATTGAACAGAGTAATTCACTGAAGCGTTCACAAAATTTCTACTAAAATAATAGCACTTAGCAATAGCACTTAGACTTATATACCGCTTTACAGCCCTTTCTAAGTGGTTTACAGAGTCAGCATATTGCCCCCAAGAATTTGGGTTCTCATTTTATACACCTCAGAAGGATGATAGGCTGAGTCAACCTTGAACCTGGTGGGATTTGAACTGCCAAATTCCAGGCAGTTGGCAGTCAGCAGAAGTAGCCTGCAGTACTGCACTCTAACCACTGCACCACCATGGTTCATATTGTCATAATGACAATAATAACTGCATCCTGTGCATGTTAAGATAAATTGAATTCAAATTCCACATCAGGAACTTAAAGAAAGAGATACTGAATGGTCTCCTTATTCACGGAATGCACAATTTTTTATGTTATTAGACTCACAGAAATATCAAGCATTAAAAAAATGAATTTATTGATTTCTGAAATTTGCCATTAAAAATAGATGTTGACAACTCTGAAAAGTAATTATTATTTTCAGTTGTACCATTATTACACATACGCATCCATACACATCCCAAGTAATTGACGATTCCTTATAGCATCAATAGATAACTAATGCAGATACAAGTTAAGACATTTCATTTATAATAAGTATATGTGTGTCTGTGTGTGTATGTATAAAATGAATCTCTAATATTGGGGTATTGTCGCACGTGATGAATTATTGTAAGCATGTCAGCATATTGTGGAAGTCAAGTACATTCAAACACTACTCAGTCAGAATTGAATTTGTCGTGATAGTCTCATAAAAAGGGACTCAATTGAGAGTTTCCACTTGCCTGCTCTAAACTTGTCACTTGTAGGTGCTAAAGAGCTTGTTGTGTTAGTTTAATTAGACAACAAATCGGTCCTTACTTGATTGCATGGTCGTATCACATATGTTAGCACTTCAGTGTTTGATGGAGATATTAACAAGTAACAAGAGTCTCTTGGTCTATGGACTTTAAAGAAGGGAAGCTCTTCTACATTATTTCATTTGGCCCTGCCAATATTTATTAGATCATGCAGCCAGCAGGCTGCCAGGGAGAGAAAGACAACACAAACATTTTTCAGGGTTATGCTCATCTGTATCCAAAAGAAGGGTCACTAGACAATCAATGGTAGAAGAGTATAAGTAAGATAAGTGTTCTCTGCCGCAGCTTACAAATTCATTATTGGATACAGTTTGCTGCAGACCTCCTTTCAGCTTTTGTCACTTAAAGATAATTTATGACAAGAAGAGAGAGGTTCTTGAAAATGCTATAGCAACTAGAGCTGAATGATGCCACTCCGGCATTAGATGCATAGTCACCAGAGGCCAGGAGAAAGGAAGTTTGCATTTGTATGAAAAACCATGCAAGTTAAGCATTTATCAAGGTTGGATAAAATATTCCCATTTATGTCTGGAAGATTGAACAGGAAAAATGTTCTATGCAATAATTAAAATGCCTTACTACCACTGGTGGAGAGAAAAAAAGGGGGGGGGAAATGATTCTTTGCAGGTTTGCAAAAGGAGCCATTTACTCAGGATTGGTGTCACAGCAGACAAAAGAGAAATACATGTTTTACAACTTCTATTCATACAGCCATATAGGTTTTTATATAGGAATGGGGTTGGTTTTTTTTAAATCTATGGTACAAGAACCAAGTTCCCAACCTGTTTACTGCAATAAGAAAAAAAATGTGTTGGGTGTGGGAAATCTGATTTCTAATATTCAGTCACTATCACTTTGTATTTCTCAAACCCTAAATGTATGAAACATCTGGAGGAAAGAGACAGATATTCTGGGGTTGGATGGGTCTGTAAAGAAAAAGATACTACTTGCTTGATTTCTCTACCTGTCAAGGTCTAATGGTGTGTGTGTGTTGGGGGATGACCTTGGGAGATGGGGTGAAAAGATGCTGCCTAGGGAACCGTTAGACAAGAGACGGCATAGCCTGAAGTTGCAGAGTGGCTCAGAAGGGACCCTCTGTGGGTTCTTGGGTTGTAAAGAGGAGGGCAGGAGAATTTTACTTTCAGACTAGCAAGATTCTATTAATGTAGCTTTACGGTAAAGTATAATTGACTTATCTGGTCACGTTTCCTGTCTAGTCTATCTCGGAGGGCTAACACAAGGTGTAGCTAGATCAAATAGCAAATATCCCCTGGTGTTATATTTTGATATACATTTGTTCTCTTCCTGTTGCACCATTCTTGTGTGATTTCAAAGAAAGAAACCCAGAAGGAGCTGTTTGTTTGTGATAACATTTATCTTGCATATCATAAAGATCAGAGATTTTTCTGATTTAATGCTCCAAATACTACATGCAGCTTCAGATTCATATCAGTGTTGTGGCCCATCAGCAGCCTGTGCAGCTAGTAGCTGATTCCGACAGCGAGGAGACTGGTGTGGTGCTGCGCCAGCAGCCTGTGCAGCTGGCACTTGAGTCGGACAATGAGGAGTCTGGAGAAGATGTGGTGCCAGAGGCAGGGATTCAGCCAGGGTCTTCAGAACCTCCAGAAGCTCCCTTAAGTGAAGAGGAAGAAGAGGAACAGCCTCTTCTCGATGCACGGGCGTGCAAAGCTGCCAAAAGGCAGGAGTGGCTCCTCAGGAGGAGGCCTCCTCGAGAGTAAGGTTTGGGGCTAATTGGCCACTCCCTTAGCCTATTTAAGGAAGGACAACGACTGAGGCAATTTTCAGGGAACAACTTCGTTCACTCTCCTTCGTGTCCTGGTCTTAGTTCTCTGCAAATTGCTTCTGGGCTTTCTGCCAACCATAATAAGATTACGATTATTTATTCTTTGGATTCTTGTAGGCTGTTAATTAACAGCCTTTGTCTGAAAAAGACTGATTTAATTTAGTAAACTAAGGTTTGTACAGGCTTTGTGTGTGCTGCATTCTTCGGGGTCCATAGCTGGGGCAGAACAATCACTGAGTAAAAAAGAATAATAATCTGTGCCAGGATTGCAAAATTTCCAAGCATATTTGAAAAATGTATGCAAAAACAGAAACATTTCTTGAGGCATCAACTGTTTATATTATCGAAATTCTGTGTATCAGAAGAAGATACATACAAATGTGTGTGTGTGTGTGTGTGTGTGTATGCGCAATAGTTAGAATGTAGTATTGCATACTAACTCACTGTTCATTGCCAGGAGTTCAATTCTGACTGGCTCAGGATTGACTCCTTCCATCCTTCCAAGGTTGGTAAAATGAGAACCCAGATAGTTGGGGACAATATGCTGATTCTATAAACTGCTTAGAGAGGGCTGTAAAGTACGATGAAGTAGGATATACATCTAAGTCAGTGGTGAAATCTGAACCTGATGTGACTGCGCACCAAGCATGTGATGTGTATGCGCAGTTCACACCAAACACGTGCTGTGCACGCATGCACAGTACACACCAAAAGGAGGCTTGGGAAGGTAAGCAGAAGGGGGGGAGGGAAATCAGCTATGGCGTGCAATCTTGGGAACCTTTCTAAAAACTTTTTTAAAGCATTTTTACTACCTTTTAAAAAATGCTTTTAAAAAGTTTTTTAAAAAAGGTTCCGACACTCATATGGCACAGCTGTGATCTTGGGAACCTTTGTTTTTATTTTTTAAGCATTTTTTTCAATACTGGTTTGGGCGAATAGGTAGTAAAAAAATGCTTTAATATTTTTTTTAAAAGGCTCAGACGATCACAGCTGTGCTGCGCGATCATCCAAGCCTTTTTTTTTTACTTTTTAAAAGCATTTTTTACTATCTATTTGCCCTAACCGGTAGTAAAAAAATGCTTAAAAAGTTTTTTTAAAAAAAGTTCCAACAATCATGTCAACTCAGTTGATCATCGGAACTTTTTTTAATATATTTTTTTGGCAAACCAGCAGCATTTTTTACTACTGGTTTGGGCAAACTGGCATTTCACCCCTGGTCTAAGTGCTATTGCTATATACAGAGATGCAAAAATCATATGCATGTACAGAGGGTAAAAGCTTTAAGTAAACAGTTGTGGCTGCCATCTTGACTTTTCTCAACCCTCTCTGTGCACTCTGTTGATATATAGGTAAGTAGGGTATGTTACAAAAGAATACGAGTAGGAACATTATTCCAAGTTCAAGCAAATGAACTATGACTTTTCTGTTCCCCTCCACTCCACCTGAGATATTTAGGGGAAAATATTGTACCTTCCAAAAGTATATTATTTATACTATAGTTCCAAGCTGATTAGTATGTCTCTCAAACACAAAGATAGTGCTACTTTTATTACATAAGAATTGGCATTTGGAAAATGAATTCACTAATAATGTAAAAATACAGTAAGTATGCTTAAATTATGAAAGGTTTGAATACAACAAATGTGTTTGCCTGAAATTTGTACAAGATGAAACAAAACAGTTAGTGTTGGTACTATTTTTCTAACCTCTTGCATTAGACGTACTACACAACTGCTTTGCATGTATCAATACAATGAAATTTTGTGTGCTATTACCAATAAATTCACCAAGGAGAAGTAAAGATGAGAAAGAAAAGACAGAATTAGAATGCAAGGCCAGAGGAAGAAATAAAAGAAGATAGCAGGAGGTTGAGAGATGAGCTTCATTAACACATATGTGTTAGGCTAGGAAATAGAAAAGATGGGTTATGAAACAGCACCTTGTGGGATAAATTACTGAATGACCTATGTCTGGAGAACAAAGATGAGAAAAACTACTGAAAAAGCTCCCTCAAAATAAAATAAGTCATATTTCCCGTTCTAGCTCTTCTGTCTGTTTCTCAGTGAGCATCTTGAGTGCTGTAGGACAAGAAATCAGAAGCAAATGCCTGAATCTGGACATGATTTTAAATGAGCAAGTTGAGCAACCCAATACCAAATCATGGGTTAAAATTGTGGCATTATGATTTGAATGTCGTAAGCCATAAATCGAGACTCCCAACTATAGGAGGGAGAGGGCGATGAAGAGGAGGTGGGGGGGAAGGGGACAGGGCAGTGGTTAAATTCACACCCTTGGTGGGTGTGGCTTGGTGGTCATGTGAGTGGCTAAGCATGGCCAACTCAATGTCACTCCCACCCAGTCAAATAAACCCCCCACCCCAGCCACACCAACCCAGGTTTTGTGGCTCCTGGTGTTTTCTGTAGGAAATGGGTCATGTGACTGGGTGGGGGTGGCCAACTTAATTGGTCTCACCCTTAGGAAATTTCTCCTTAGTCAAACTCACAATAAAATAGCACTGTTCCAATATTTAAAATAGAATAGAATAATAGAGTTGGAAAGGACTTTGGTCTTTTAGTCCAACCCCCTGCTTAGGTAGGAAACCCTACACCACTTCAAACAAATGCTTATCCAATCTCTTCTTAAAAACATCCAGTGTTGGAGCATTTACAACTTCTGGAGGCAAGTTGTTCCACTGATTAATTGTTCTTTCAGGAAATTTGAGGGGCTCCTACAAAAATGAAGGAGTCAATCTATTTTCCAAAGCACCAAAAGGCACAACAAGAAACAACGGATGGAAACTAACCAAAGAGAGAAGCAATCTAGGACTAAGGAAAAATTTCCTAAGGGTGAGACCAATCAACCAATGGAATAGCTTGCCATCACTACAGGCTTTCAAAAAGAGTGAGGGAAGTACACCCCAAAAGGATAGTGCCAGGAACCACTAAAACAATGCAGAAAACTTAAAACAGCCATTCCTCTTTTAAAAAAGGTCAACCCCAAAGCAAATAGCAGTTGAGAGGGAAACTAAGAGCAGCTGCTCAGGCTAATTGAAAGCCTGGGCGTACTGCCAAAAGCCATTAACCCTATGTTCTAAATTGGGTGCTTCACAGCAGAAGCAATACAGCTGGCTGGACCACACATGCATTAAATTCACAGCCTGTATGATCAAGCTGCATCATTGTCCCCTCCTGTATCTTTTCCCCCCCAGGAAGAAACAAGAAGTAGCCAACACTGCAACAGCTATAAAAGGTCTTGGGAAACTCCAGGGAGTATCAGCTGATCACAGAAGTGTTACTTAATATTCTTTTATAATGAAAATGTTTGTAATCTTGTCCTTCTTCCTGAACGGAAGAGGTTAATCCCATCCCTAGATGGGTGATTGATGGGTTTCCATGCCCTAATCCTGTCAGTTTCTGTTGCTTATTGACTTGATTCAGAGTGTATCGGCTGCATTCCAGCTGCAACTGTTAAGTGGAGCTATTAACTGAAGGGAGAGAGAGAGGGGAAAAAACCCTCTCTTGCACTTTATTTTTAACCAATTTAAAGCAATTTGCTAACAATCTGGGCCAACCAGTGAGAACTGGCTGGATTTCACCTGTGGAACAGGGAGAGGGAAAGACCACTTTCTCTATGCTACTGTGCTTAAGGAGTTAAACTAGGACCAGAGAGACAGATTCATTCTCAGCAATAGAAATTATCTGGGTGATTTTTAGCCAGTCACTCTTGCAATCCCAGTTGCCTTGCAGACTTGGAGTGAGTGGGGAATGGAAGAAAACGTCACCAAGACACTTCCAATTTTACACGGGAGAAAACCCGAAAAACCAAAGACTGACCTACATATATATATATATGTAGGTCAGTCTTTCTGTGTGTGTGTGTGTGTGTGTGTGTGTACACACACACACACACACACACACACACACACACACACACGTAAATAGAAACAAGAAAAGAATATCCAAAGTTGATATCAGCAACTCCAGCATCTTTGGATATTTTCACATTGGAAATGTCATGGGTTTAGGCAGATCCCTTGTTTCTGAAATCTAAGTATAATAAAAGCAGTCTCGCTGCTTAATCTTATAAAGTCTAAATCATTTATTTTTAATCTGAACATATAAATGCAAACGCCAGTATAAGGCCAAGGCAGAGAGAGAGAGAGAGAGAGAGAGAGAGAGATGCCCCACAAAACAGAGTTGTGTGTGTCCTCTTTCAGGTGTGTGTTGGTAATGCTTGAAGCATAACTGAATCTAGTCTCATTCTGAACTTCTTTAAATGTCCTGGCATGATATCAATTATGAGCAAAGGTACACCTGGCTGGGTTCTATTGCCTTCTATCTCTCAGTGACAGAGAGAAAGGAAAAATCAGGTGAGTACAAGGAAAACAACAGCAGTGGACTCCAATTAAGGGACCTTGACCTCCAAAACACCAGATATACTGATGTATTATGTATATTATTCATTGCATTTATTTGTTTTACATATTTAAAAATTCTCCTTCCTTCTTGAAGATAAAGACATGATGAGGGCAATCTTACAGTATCTAACAAAAATGAGAAAATTGCATAAGAAAAGAAAAAAAATAAGTTTATTACTCAATTTAAAAGTCTGTGAAACCAAAAGGTATTTGAATGGATGTCCAAAAGATTGCAAAGTTGGCACTAGTCTCTCCTCTATGGGAATTTTACTCAATAATTGGGCTGTATTAATAGAAAAGACTTCTCCCTTGTTTTCACATAATATATTAAGATGCATGGAGAAAAACCTTCACTGATAATAGATACACAGCTGGAGGTTCCAAAATCATACAGTATTAACAGTGTCTCATCAAATTGGAGAGACCAAGTACAGTACTTCAGAATTTAGTCATTGTCCTGGCACTCTTCAAAAATGTTATTAAATAATGTGAAAGAAATGCTTATCAAATATGTAGAAAGCAGAAATAAACTGCACTCCAAATATATTCTCCTACATTGCAATATAACATATACTGAAAAAGCAGTACTTTCCACCAAATATGTAATTGCATTAATTTAGGATGGGCTGTACGGTGTAAAATGGCCTCTGGTGTCTGCGATATTCAAAGGAGAGATGGCATATATGCAGTAATTTTTCTGAGTTTGGTTTCCTTTTCCAAAATGTTTACCTGGCTAATTTATTAATTAATTTATTTATTTATTTATTTATTAGATTTCTATACCGCCCTTCTCCTACCGGACTCAGGGCGGTGAACAGCCAATTAAAAACCAATACAAAAAAGTTAAAAAACATACTAAAACCAATATAAATTAGGCTGAGAGTATAAAACCAAGTAAAACTCTAAAAAATTTAAAAATAGAAGGGATCAGGCAAGGCCGGCAAGTTGAAAGAGATGAGTCTTCAGAGCCCGACGAAAAGTCCGGAGGTCAGCAATTGTTCTCAGTTCTGGAGGGAGATCGTTCCAGAGGGTGGGGGCTACCACAGAGAACGCTCTCCCCCTGGGGGTCGCCAGCCGGCATTGTCTGGCTGACAGCACCCTGAGGAGGCCCTCTCTGTGGGAGCGAACCGGCCGGTGGGAGGCAATTGGTGACAGAAGGCGGTCCCGTAAGTACCCTGGTCCTAAGCCATGGAGCGCTTTAAAGGTGATTACCAACAATTAATGTATTTATTTGTGCAATTCATCTGCTATTACAATTCAGGTGGGCTCTAGGTAATATATAGCTTAGCAATAGCACTTAGCAATAGCACTTAGATTTATATACCAGTTCCCAGTGCTTTATAGTATTCTCTAAGCAGTTTACAAATGTCAGCATGTTGCTCCAACAATCTGGATCTTCATTTTACCGACCTCAAGGATGGAAGGCTGCATCAACCTTGAGCTGGTGAAAATCAAACTCCTGGCAGAATTAGCCTGCAATACTGCATTCTAGCCATTGTGCCACCATGCCTCTTGCATCAATACTAAATACTGAATTATTTGAATTATGAAGGGAAATCCTTTAATTTAGTATAGATGGGCATTTAATACAATCAAGGAAGAAGTCTTGGATCATTTTGCATTCACAGATATCTAGATTCAAAAAAATCCTTGTCATCTAAATCAGATTCCTTTATTTATCTTTTTTTTTTTGTGATGGAGATATTTATATTTAAATTTGTTCACTTACTATAATATGCCTTGTCCATTATTTGATATTATTCCATCAAAACCTCAGACCATGCCCACACTCTGATCACTTTAGTATTCCTTTATCAACAGAAACAATCTTTGTATGTATGTCACTCACCATCCCATCCCACCCCATCCCCATTTGTCAGGCAAAAAGAAAAATAATGAAGTATATCTTGCAGGAACCATATTAAGCTATACATGTCCAGTTTTTGCAATATACTGTCCAATAAAATCTGGAGAAGATTGCACCCAGCAGTGATGGACTTAAGTGTCTTGGAACTAATTTGTAGTTTGAAAATTGGGTTGAAAATAACAGAAAGATGAAAATGAAATTTCTACCCAATTCAGACTGCACCAGTTGCTTAAAAAATTTGCTTTGATTATGTTGTGCTTGTATATTGGTACATAACTTATATTATATTATAACTTATATTATAACATAAGTCTAAGTCTATGACTATAAAATTCTGCCCTAAGATTAAAACCCTAAATGGCAATGTTTGTATAGCAATATAGCACAAGCATAGCAATGCTTGCCAGATTTTTTTTATCCTTAAGCTACATGTATGTTTGTAGGTATGTGTGTTATGATGTGGATGGGTGGGTGTGTAGGTAGGTATTAGACTAAAAACTTGGAGAACATGAGCTTTAGTCCTAAGGATAGAACTATCTGGGTTGTCTTGGGCCAGTTAATATCTCTCAGCTCTAGAAAGAAGGCAGTAGCAACAATTTCTGAAAATGTTGCCAAAAAAACTACAGGGTGTTATTGGTATTGTTGCCGGGAATAAATATGGTACCTGTAAGTAAGTCAGTCAGTAAGTAAGTATACACATTAATGCTTTACAAGCTTTATTTGTGTCTGTCACTATTTCTTTGTGGTATTTCAACCTCTCCTTTGCTCAACGCAATTGGAATCTGTCATCATCATGTTTTTCTTTTTTCTTACAGTATATGATTTCTTAAAAACATTTAATAATTTTAAAAAATAGTGATGCTAATAAAATTGCGCAGTGGGTATATCATGAAGTGAGTGAAGAGAATCATATCTCTGTTTTCTGCTTCAGGATACTCCCCAATCAATTGCAGCTGTGGACTGCTACTGTAAACCCTTTTTACATGAGATATACATATCTCAGAGTTAAATCACCATCTTCATTTGTGACATGCGCATTACACTGTATTTATCCATTGAGTCAAGAGGCCCCTCAAACACCGATGACCAAGCCCCCTTCTCAGTACATGCATTATTTCAATAAGATTCCACCACTCTGAGATACTGTGGGGAATAATACTGTAAATTCAGATAACCAAGTGCTTTTGCTTAACTGAGTTTATGTAATAAGGTTCCTACAATGATTCTTCTTATGTGATCATTCTTTAGTATTCAGAAGAGCACTTTGCCTTCCAGTGTCCTACTGTGGAGCATTATAATAAAGAGAATGGCTGGAGGGAGCTGACTTGCTTGGCAGGGAGTCTCTCCACTGGGTCAGCTAATTTTGTTGTAGCTCTGAATAGGATATTACCAGCTTCTCTGGGGAATTAAAAAGTACATTAATGTCTGATCCTCAGTTAAAATTGGGTCTAAGTATGTAACACTTTAAAAATATGCCTTGGGCCCTTGATTCAAGTACCACATCTTCCATTAAGAAGGTGAGATTTATCACTTTACAGTGTCACAAATCTTCATTTTAAGCTACCACAAGATATAAGATAACAAGTACATCACTGGTCTAGGACCGAATGCAATCGTTCTTGAACCTTACACTGTTGGACTTGAGTGGCAATAAAATAAGGAATAAGAGGTAAGGTTCTTCTTAGTCACACATACAGTATGTCTTTTATAAAGTTGTGAAAGAATACTATATTTAATATAGTGTCTAATTTGTGCTGGAAGCACAATACTTTGGGCATTTCAAAAAACAAAAGCAAATAAAGTTAAGAACCTAAAGAAAAGGGAGTTTTCCTCATTCCCCTATTTAATGTGGTTAAATTAAAGTGGTTAATTTCATATGTTTAAGTTGGAAAAAATATATTTGGGGGAATGCCATTGAGTTTATAGTGAATTGACATCATCCATGCATATACAAGGGTGAGTTTGAATAGCTATAAGGGGGAAGTTCTGAAGAAGTTTAAAAATAAAAAAACAAAACAAAGCAATCTGGGTGCAGGGGCAATGATAAATACATTCCAGCATTTACCAGTAGCTATAACTGCCATAGCTTTTCCTGATGGCAGTGTGTGTGTGTGTGTGTGTGTGTGTGTGTGTGTGTGTGCGCGCACACACACACACACACACATATGTGCCTTACAATCATGCTGATGCCTGATGACTGCCTGGACAAGTTCTTGCAGTTTTGCTGGTGAGCTTTCCAAAGTGCCCTTGGCTGCTTCCTAACATTGAGAGTGAGTGACTGGCCCAAGGTGACTTAATTGGCTTTGTGCCCTAAGTGGAACTAGAACTCCTGGTCCCTTGTCAGGTGCCTTAACCATCCAAGGTAGATTGCTCACAGACCCAGTAGACCCTTTAAGCCTCTCTGTTGACCTTGCTGCCCTATTCATTCCAAAACAGCAAGGGGCAGCCCAGGGGCCACCAGATGAAAACTGACTGTGAAAAAGGAGAGCTAAATGGTATACAGTGACTCAAATCCAGAGCAGCAGCACTTCACCAAAATATTCCCATGTTGTGCTATTTCACCATATCCTAAAGACAGAATTTGGTTATGGCAAAACAGTTACCCTGTAGTTTAGTGGAACAGCCACAAAGTTAATTCATATGAACTGCTCCCATTAAAATTTGATGAAAGAACTGAAAGATAAGAAATGAATTCCAAACTTCTATTGCTTTAAAGTACTTCTAACCTCTGAACACACCCAGCCAACATAAGGAAACCTTACTACTTTACCAAAATGTATTCAGACAGTTGGAAGAGAACATGTTATATAGTGGTGGCATAGATGGAAAACAGGAAGAGGCACAGTCATGGGCCAACTAAATTAGCGTACTAAATTATCTAGTGTTGGAATAAGATTCTAGTGTTTTTTGTACATGGAATAGAAAGGTGCAACATCTTATTCTTTGATCCAAACAGCAGGATGCCTTGGCCATTCTTGGAGGAGGTTTCATCAGAATGGACCTGAAATTAAATTTGAGCTCAATAAGGATCTGACTGGAAGTGCACTCATTCCATAAAATAAGTATAAATATACAAAGGGACATATGCATACATAACTAGACCAAGAATTCAGACTTGATAGAGTCATCCGTAAAGAGGCAGGCTCTCCCTCCCTCCCTCCCTCCCTCCCTTCCACATTGTGCTCTCTAACAAAGAAGAGCAAATGCTGCACTGAAAGGCAGTCTAAAGCAAATAGCTTAAGACAATCTTTGATGCAAGCAGCAAAGAACCACGAAGCATTAGCAACACGTTGCAATGCAAGACCCTGCTATCAATTGTTGCTTATTTAGAAACTGTGAGAAACTGTAAAGCTATTCTCCAACAAGTCCGTGCATGGAGATGAGGCAAGGGACCATTCGTGTGATGGCATGTTGGAGGATCAAATTCTCTCGTCCCCTCCCTCCTTCAGGCTTTTTTTTTTAATTTCTCAGTGTAGAAAACAAAAGCGTAGAAAACAAAAATATTCTAAGTCAATACATAAAAATAAAAAGCAGAACAAAAGAAGGAAATTATTTGGCACCGGTCCAAGGTCCCTTCCAACTCTGTTACTGTTTTAAAAAAAGATTCAGCACCTTTGTCCCCCAATTTACTTTGAAAACATCCCCTGCTTTATCATTACTGTTAAAAAGCTAAAGGAGCTTGGGAACATTCAACTTCGCAGCAGTCCCTCTGCTAGGGAAAGTGTGGTCCAATAATCCAATTTTCCATGTGTTTCATTAACCTTTCTCCATGACGGGTAGTAGATTGAGTGATCTGTCCTTTGTTGGGGAATTCACTGCTGACATTTGACCATGTGGACTCACAGAGCTGGCGGGAATCAGCAGACAGTGCAATTCCAAGATGAGCTGAGCTGATAGCTACAATTGCAGAGGAGAATTGCAGAACACAGAACTTAAGGGCACTTCCTACTCATCAGAAGTGGAGGCCAATTTTCTTAAGATGAGAAAGAGAGAGAGAGAGAAAGTAACTGGACGTCCTGATGCTCCCCCATACAGAAATGATTCAGCCATTCATTAAATGTGTGAAACTATAGAGAAATCCCCTTCCTTTTGGGGGAGGGGGAATTGGCCAGGGACTCACAGACAGAAATAAGCTGCCATTCTTCCATTTGATAGCCAGACACTGCCAGTTGTTGCTAAGATGGTCATGCTGTTAAATTAGGTCTAATGAAGGAGTAATTGCTTTAGGTATAGTGAACCATTTGAAAGAAAACAAGGATTCTAATTGATTTGCAATTTGTTTGGCACATTGCTTTGTCTGGGGCTATTGATTAGTCTTCTGAATTTCACTCTGCATGTGTTTCCCTTTATTAAGGGAATAACAGGTTACTGATTACTTTCCTTCTGGGTTTAATGTAGCAGTTAATGTCTACTTTGTTCTTGTGTCATGTCACAGGCTAGGGAGGAATAATATGCAAGTGGGTGGCCCTTTGCTAAGAAACTCCCCTGCTGCTTAGAGCTGTGTACTCTAAGAAGGGCTGAAAAGCAGATCAAGAGAAAGGGTTAGAATAGCAGGACTCACAGGTTACAGCCTGAGTCAGACTAGACCCAGCCTGACAACTTAGCTTTCCTTCACAGTCAAAGTATACCATCAGGAAGGAACAGCTGGTGGTAGTTTTGGCCTTGCAACCTTAACAGCATGTGAGTGAGTGAGTGAGTGAGTGAGTGAGTGAGTGAGTGAGTGAGTGAGTGAGTGAATAGGACAGAGCTACCAAATTTTATTTATTTATTTATTATTGTGATTTATATGCCGCCATTCTCCCTGAAGGACTCAGGGCGGCTTACGTACAACAATCATCAATACAAATCACAGTGAAGAAATTAAAATAAAATTAAAACCCCCATTAAAACCATATTAAAATTATAAAATTATACAACCCCTCGATCAGATTATTGCTGGAACAGCCACGTCTTTAGTCTGCGGCGAAAGGAGAGGACGTCGGGGGCCGTCCTGAGTTCGGTGGGCAGACTATTTAAACAAAGTTATTAAATCTTTACAATGAATATAATTGAGATGTTTAAAGTGAGCTAACTCAGAGCTCATATCAAAAGTACATTCTTGATATTAGAAGAGGCATTCTGTAATATTATGAAGTTATGGCTCAAAAATAGCAGTCAGGTATCTATTTATTAGATACCTCAATGAAAGGATGGACTGTAGAATTTCTTTGCTTGCAAAATAAAAAAACGTAAGGGTATGTTGACCTGTATGATTTGGTATTGTCTCTTAGTAGTTCATTTTTGGAATAATATTTTAACATACCCAAGTGGATACAATATATGGGTAAATGTTTTAATTTGAATGATGTGAGTGATATTTGCATTATATTCTACCATTATGGAACTGGTCTTCTTGTGGAACTGATTCTCTGGACTGGGCTAGTAGGTTGGGTCAACTATTTTAATTTAATTTGAAAATTCATTGGGTTTTGCTTATTCTTTTTGTTTGATTTCATAATAGAATTTAATAATTAGATTTGTTGAATGAATATGTATTGCCTTTTAACAAATTTATTTTGGTTTTTTGCTTACTTTTATACCTTTTGTTGTTATAAACTGTTTTCTGTGTATTTTTGTTCATTTTTTTCTTTTCCTATATTAAAACATAGAAGAAAGCCAAAGCACAAGCAAGCAAGAATATGGAATCATATTAATTAGTCTTTCCATTTTGTCAATAATCAGTTCAAAATCAAAGAATGAACATCATGAATCTAAGAGTGGCACCATCTTCCATCATAGTCAAAGCAAAACATTTTTTCTTATACTCTATGCTTAACAGATTCATAGTTCTTCACCTACTGGTAAGTTATAAATGTTTAATAAGTATCTAATTTGTGCAACAAAGTGTCTCATGGCCTCATCTTTTACATATAGGTTTGGATCATAAAGATAAGTATAAGCAGATGATGGAAAGGAGAGGAGAGGGGAGGAGAGGAGAGGAGAGGGGAGGGGAGGGGAGGAGAGGAGAGGAGAGGAGAGGAGAGGAGAGGAGAGGAGAGAGAGGAGAGGAGAGGAGAGGAGAGATACATTGGAGAGGAACTATATCATTGACTGATATAGTTAAGTATTACCACTTTTTTGGATTCTTCCAAAATATCCAAACATTCAATTGCTGTTGAGCTACTGCATTGCAATATATTTTCTAATTAACAGATAGGTACAGTATGAAACATTTCCTAGTTTATTTACAAGTCAACATTTAAAACATTAAAAAGTACTACATAGAAATCTGAGAGTTGATAGGCAGCAAAGTAAGACATCCTGTTTTCAGAAAAATCTAAAAAAGAAAATACGTTTATAATACAACATAGCATTGTTGATGAACTTTACACAGGTGAGATGAAATGTTATGCTGATACGCCATTATTTTTTCACACCCTACAATTCATTTTGGTTTGATAGTGAGAGACAACAATGTATTTATCTTACTGATAGAATGCAAAATGTGTCTATTTCTATGTTCATTAGTCAAGATCACAAATATTATGCAAGTTTTTTTCAGATTACAAGGACAAAATAAATATGTGGAGGAAGAAAAGAAAAATATTTTTCTTGGTCAAGCATAGGCCTCAAGGGTGAAAATAAAAAAAAAAAACAAATAAATCTCAAGACCATATGATTGAACACCCCACTTTTTTACAGATTATAAAAAGATATAAAAAGGGGTGGGACTTGTTTGTGCAATTGTGGGTGCCATATTGTGTTTTCTGACTCCTACCAGTCCTATAGATATCCCTGAATTCAAACTATGTCTCTACATTGTATCTTGCCTTAAACAACCAGTATGTCAGCTTTGGAAGCCATATTAGGCCGGAAACTTCCATGCTGCCACCTTCTCATGTGTGGGAAAGTAGGAGGGGGGATTTAATAGAGGAGTTGTCTGTAGACATAATAGCATTCTTCCTGTCAGTCAAGGTCAGGGTGATCCTATATCTGGAGAAGGAGTGGTCGGAGTGATGTCTCGCAATGGGACGGTGGTTGATTGGAACATGTGATCAACTGAGGAGTGAGGGAATGGTTTGGGGGGTTTTGATTTACTGAGAGAAAACCGGACCTCTCAGATTCAGGTTTTCCCAGATCTACCAGTTTACCTATTCTAGTAAATAGAACTTTGAAAAATGCTTGCTTCAGTCTTTACTTGGAGTTGGGTTTTTTTCTGCAACACTGACACACTAAAGAAGAAAAGCAGGACCTAAATTTTACAATGTAATAGTTACAGACTGCTGGAATGTGAAAGTATGTAAGTTAAAAGCAAACAGAATTACACCATGTGCTAAGATGGTTTTAAGGTGAACCAATTCTCTTGCAAGAAATTCTGGGATAGTGGGAATTTTTTAATGGCCTTCTGCTATTTTATTTTTTAAATTATTTCAAATTCCTTTCCATTCTTGAAAGGTAGGATAAAAATGTGATAACAAGATAGAAGCTATTCCTTCAACAACGCAAATTATATTTTTAATGTAGTTTTCATAAGTAGATTCTGTTATAATTTAGGGTCACTGAAATTTGAATATGAATAATTAATAAATAACTATTGTTTTTCTTATTATGAATATGGTTGTTTTTCAGAGTTTGAACTATGTTGACAAAATATTATGTAAGGTTGAATCAAGAAAATGTTTTAAATAAAAGGCCTCTGATCTTATTCAGCACAATGTGTTATATAATGCAGTAGTAATCAAACTGCTATTATATGAATGAAAATGAAATCTTAATAGATTTGTCCCCTTACAAATGTTAAGTATTCATTAATGCCAAATGCATATTAGGATCAATCTGTGCTCTTTTTAATAAACTCTAAGCTTATTTTCCATACATTTACACCCTAATTCCGGGATGGGAGACTTTTGCTCTGCTGATGCTATTGAGCTACATCTCCCGGCAGCCCCAGCCAACTTGGCCAGTGCCACCTTTATACATGTGCAATTTGGAAATACCCTTTCACATGTCAGATGAAGTCAACTCTAATCGAAAATAATTCTTTAGTATTTTTGGATAATTAGATTTTCTGAAGATAATTTACATTTTGGTCAAAGTAGGAGATATACCTCCCTCCCCCCCCAAAAAATTACGGTGTCTGCAATAAAAGAAAATATGATGTGAAAGATTATTTTAAAACTCACAAAATGAAAGACTGATATGTTGGATACTGTGGAATTAGTAACATATTAATGAGTTTTAGTTTCAATGCAGCAAACAATTTGCCAAATCAAAATTAAATGGGAAAGTTCATTCAGGTGCCAGTTTCTTCTTTTGTCATATATTCCACTGTAGTCCCCATTTTACCACATTCTGATTTCTTGTAATCACTACTGTGGATTTACCTATATGCTAGAAAAAAAGTAGATAATGGGCCTTTTTATCAGTTTTTAATAAAACAGTTAAGTTCAGAAGTAGATGTAGAACAACTAAAGGATATAACAACCAGTTAAATCTTATGTATTATTACAGACCCATAGCATTTATGGTCTTTCAACTTGCCCTATTGGCCTCAGCTGCAAAGGCATTCATTGGATTGGTCATTCACAGTTCTACTTCTATTAACCATTGTCCAGCATATAAAGCCTCGAGAGGCAGTAGTTATCTATTGAATACATCAGTTACCTGGCTTATCTAGCCCTGCTGTGAATAAAGCAAAAATGAGCTGGATTTGCATTGGTGCATGTTGTTAGTCCTAGTAAATATCTATGTTCATTTAGCTAATCTGTTCATTTTCCTGAAATACACTTGTGCTTTAAAATGAATGTACTAAACAATTACCACAATTTACTATGACCAAGAAATATATCAGAAATCCTATGCTCATATTACATTACCTGCTTTGAGGTTTTATTCATCTCAAAACGTACATACTTGCATATATTTGGCTTTCTAACATACCGAGTAATTTACAATACAGACAATTAAGGAAATTGCTGCAGGACAGAAATTCAAATTACTTACTGGGGGCTTCCAAAAATTCAAAGCTCAAATAAAGGTTTAAACTCAAAAACAAGTTGAAGTGCAGATAAATGGAAGTAATCATTGAGTTGGGAATAGAGGTAACACTGATCTGTATATAGCAGTCAAAGATGTATTTGGAATCCACACAGCGGTCTTGAAGAGAACTAGAAGATGAAGAGTTGGGTTATGGGAAGGGAAATAAAATTTGTTCAAGATTTCTTCCACCTTGCCCTGTTGCATGAAGTTTCTCTAATGATAGGAGATTGGCTTAAAGATGGCTGTACTATATTTTGTGGTTCTTGTTTAAAGACCAAGACCAAGACAAATACTCTTAATTGTATGTTCCTATTGACAATGATGCGAGTGGAGCTGAGGTAGAGAGTCATGCTTTGGATATGTAAGTTGTGGAGAACTTTGAAGAGTGTCCCTGCAACCAAGAGAGGAATAGCAAGAGCAATTGCAAGGGCTGTTTACAGAGTCAGCATATTGCCCCCCACAATCTGGGTCCTCATTTTATCAACCTCAGAAGGATGGAAAGGCTAAGTCAACTTTTGAGTCTGGTGAGATTCAAACTGCCAAATAGCAGTCATCTGGTAGTCAGCAGAAGTAGCCTGCAATACTGCACTCTAACCACTGCAACTCTTGTGCATTCCCTTTGAGTTTTTTAGAGCTTGCTTTACAATTTTCATGTGTTTTCAAGCAATCATAACCTTGTGCTGCCATTTTTTAGTAATAATGATCTGAAAAGGATCCATAGGATCTCAAAAAAGGGCACAAGACCCACATATATCCCCACTAAGACACATACAATAAGAAAGAATATACCTTGCCATCTATATTAATTGACATCAATTGACTCTAACCTAACATTTTAAGACTCTTGTTGAATTACAGGTAATCCATGTTTAGCTTCAGCTTTCCTTTTCGTTAGAAGCTGCAAAAGTCATAAATGCCGTAGTCATAATTGATCAAAGTCTTTCTTTCATCACCATTATAACTGTGGACATGACTAAATGAGACAGTCGCTAAATGAAAAATATCTGTACATATAGGACACTGGTCAGTGCTTAGATCTATCTACTTAGCATATCTAAACCTGATATGCCACACAAATCTACCCAAGACCATTTCCTTATCTCTTTTTCATATGCACAGCACCTGCTGGGATCTGTAGCTTCTTCATTCAGTTCAAAGGAAACCTCTTGCTTTATTACTGTTGCTTTGAAAAAAAAATTAATCCGATATATACAAACCAGTTTAGAAATGAGACTGGCATCTTTACTTACATATAAATCTTACGAGCACAGAAATCCATATATATATAGATTTACATATATATATATATATATATATATATATATATATATATATATATATATATATACACACACACACACATACACACACACATATATATATAGTAAGATTTACGTGTAAATCTTACGAGCACAGAAATTCATATATAAATAAAAATCTTCAAAAGAGTTATTCTGAATTTGCCAAGAAAGGATATTATTTCTTAAGGCCTGTTGACTATTTGAGCACATTGATGCTAATGTTAAAACTCTGTTCAGGCCTTAAGGTTTTATAAAACAAAGAAAAAGAAAACTGATAAACTGTCAGAATAATTACTAAGAACATACAAGGATTATCCCAAGTAAACTGCAGACTGCAAAATAAGAATTGCATGTTAGCTAATTGTTAATTTAAGCAATTGCAATGGCTAATTAGTGTGGCACATATTGACTATTAGCATGATGCCCCAGCACCTGCTTTTCCCAATGAACCAATTTCTTCACTGCTCGTGCAGGAGCCAAATGTGTAATTATTGGCCATCGTTGGGGCAATTTTTTCAGTGATTCTTTTGTGTGATGTGAATAAAGCATAATGACATATTTTATTAAAGGGCAAATAGCTGTTTGTTAATGGAAATGATTTGAAACCCAAGAAACTCAGAGCTAGGAATATGTTTTCAGTATCAGCATGAATTCAAACGTATTCCCTTTTCACCATATAAAAGGAACACAGAAATCAAATCTAAACTTAATATAATATATGGTATGTGCAAACACAGCATTGATTAGCTGCCTGTAATGTATTTCAGTCCTGTGTCATTTGGGTGGTTTTGGAGGCTGACAAATTTCCACTTTTGCAGTTTTTAAAAGTCCTTTCTCGAGAATGAAGTAATAACAAAAAGAGAGTTCATTCCACCCTTAAAGAAAAGAGCTCTCCAAATCTTTTCTATGACATAAAACAATGTATAAATATAATACAAAGCATATATCTTCAGCAAATAATGTTATATAAGGTGACATAATTAACCCCTTGAAAAACATAGGTGAGTGTATATGTATAACCAATGCACAAATATCAGCTGTGAATTAAATTAGTCCTAAGAGCAGAAGTATAAACAAATAACTTGTCAAATAAGAATAACAGAATAACAGAGTTGGAAGAGATCTTCTAATCCAACTCCCTGCTCAAGCAGGAGACCTATACCATTTTAGACAAATGCCCAGTCTCTTTTTAAAAGCATCCAATGTTGGAGCACCCATAACTTCTGAAGGTGAACTGTTCTTGCCTTCAATCTTGCAATCTTTTACAATCTATGAGAGATTATGGATCCAGTGGCAATAAATAAATACCCTTTATTTATTTGATAAAGGGTATCAAATAAATAATTTGATAAAACCCTTAATTGAATAGCAGTTTTATATATATATATATATATATATATATATATATATATGTATGTATGTATGTATGTATGTATGCATGCATGCATGCATGCATACATACATACATACATACATACATACATACATATATATAGCAGTTGCCGGTTTGCTCCCACAGAGAGGGCCTCCTCAGGGTGCCGTCAGCCAGACAATGTCGGCTGGCGACCCCCAGGGGGAGAGCCTTCTCTGTGGTAGCTCCCACCCTCTGGAACGATCTTCCTCCAGAGTTGCGAACAATCTCTGACCTCTGGACTTTTCGTCGGGCCTTAAAAATGTACTTTTTCCAGCTAGCCGGCCTGGCCTGATCCCATGGGGAAATCTTTTTAGAGTTTTTGATATTAATTTTAATTGAACTGTTTTTAACTATGGGCCAAATTTATATTAGTTACTTTTAATAATTTTTTAACTTTTGTAAGATTTGCTTTTTATTTCTGGCTATTCACTGCCCTGAGTCCGCAAGGAGAAGGGCAGTATATAAATCTAATTAAATAAATAAATAAATAAATAAATAAATAAATAAATAAATAAATAAATAAATAAATAAATAAATAAATAAATAAATGCATGCCTCTACCTGGGTATGTGTATTTTTGTGAATATATACTGATGGGATGTCATTAGAACCAAAAGAATGACACTAGTGAGGTGTGAATACTGAAAGTCAAAATAAGTGTTATAGGTACATGTTTTATTATAGCCAGCATCTCCTTAAACTAGTGCAGCTATTATGGCCAAAATGATTGAAAAGCGTATAAGCTTATATGAGTTGTTGACTGCTCTCATAATAACCTATCACAAATTGTAATAACTTTATTAAAATTATTGAATCTTTGATCTTTATTTTTGATAAAGATCTTTGAATCTTTATTTTTTTTTGCACAGTTTAAACAAACTGTTTAAACCCAACATTCTTTTAAGCTTATTCATTTTAAAAAAGATATTAACATATGCTATTTTTATTTTTAATCTGTCTTTATTATTTTTGTACATAACTCAAGGCAGTGAACATATCTAATATACTTTGTCCTCCTATATTTCCCATAACAAGAACCCTGTGAGCTGAGGAGGGCTGAAAGAAAGAGAGTATGTCTGGTCCAAGGTCACCCAACCGACTTTCATGCCTGAGGTGGTATTAGAACTCATAGTCTACTAATTTCTAGACTGATACCTTAACCATGAGACTAAACTGGCTCAATTCTTTCTTGTTGAAATCACTGTAACTTTAATTTTGGAAAAAATATAACATCTGTTTTCTTTTATGATATTTCATTTCATAAATATGAATTTTTGTCCTCATTAAATTTTGCAGGAGACAATTTGAATGTTAAGCTGCTCAATATATTTTGAATGAAAGGTCCAGTGCTTTTGAAGGACTGATTTTCTTATAAGTTTTGTCTTATTTTTTTTATACTGATCTTTTTTCCTGAAGAGGACTTATTTTGCTCATATTTAGTAAACCAAGTTAGGATTGGAAAAGGCCAACAGAAACATATTGGGAATGCCAGAAGGACAAAGAATTCATTCTGTTGGCAATCCCAGCTCATTGGATTATGAAGCCTAGAAGAGTTAGGTAGATAGACAACAAATTTCCACTATATCAAACAGATGTCCTTCACAACCTCATTAACTGAACCTTGCAGTGTTTGAAATTAAGATCTACCCTAATGTATAAGAAATATTTTGGGTTGTAAACTTTGGGAAGTACACTCCTCCATGCATTTGCAATGACACATTTTTCATTTCTGTGGACAACTCACTTTTACATTCTGAGTGGCTAGACAGAAGCCAATCTTTCCCACCTCTTCACTTCAAGATGTATTGAGACTATAATTGCTTGGAACCCCAGCCAGAAACTAATTTTCAAGGCACCATGTTGTAGAAGATGATTCAAGCAATTAATGGCTCTGTGTTCAACAGATCAAGGGCACAAATATTTTGCATCAGATATATGTGCAGAGAATGTTTTTATAAAACTGTAATACTGCAGCTGTTCCCATGTCATACAATAAACTCATAAGAAAACGCTATTGATGATTTTGAAGGTTGCAAATGGAAAAGCTGGTATAAATTTCACATGGAAGTATTACACAATAAAGGTAGATCAATATCTTGTTCTATTTCCACTTGCAGAAGACCTTGCCCCAAGAGTTTTTACAATTTCTCACAGAAATATGAGAGCTCCAATAGTACTTACCTATTTTGTGCTTGATGGACTCTTGTACAGAAACATTCATAGTTGTTTGTAAAATATCATTACATTGATTCTTTGGAATTCATCAAGCTATTGAAAAGTGCTTGTTCCAACTATTAAAAAATTATTTACAAACATGAGGAAGAAACTCTGAATAGGCACTTTATTTTCTCTCCAAGGGCCTATAGATTCTCCAATGATGCAAGATACAGATATACATTCAGTATTCAAGTTCACTGTTTGACCCATTAAACTAGCATTGAAGAATAATTTGTGTGTTTTCCCAGTATGGCTGCATGTAGAATGGGGCTAATTTCCACAAGTTTGAATAAATTTATCCAGTTCAGTGAACCTGTTGTTAAGCTTAGCAAAACTCAGTAGGTGGTTTTAAAGTCCTGTAATTAGCCCATTACATAAAATCTGTACTTTAGATTTTTGCACATTGGTTAATAAGTATAACATTCTCCATATATATATAAATAACATTATATTAAATGATACTACATAAAGGAATTAATGACCAAAGTAGTTAAGTAAAATACTTGAAAGAGAACTTAAATTAGCATGTTTAATTCCAAGTCATTGAACAGTAAAAGACCTGCAGCCTTACTGTAACATTTCCAAATGACAATAATTGGCAGAGAAATACAAATTTGACTTTCCTTTTTTTCAATGCAGTGAGTGAATTCGTCTAACTTATATATCTAAATTTAACAATTAATGAAATTTCTCTTGACCTTCTGATAACTGTAGTACATCATGTGATGAGTTCCCTCTACTTCTTTGCCTAAAACTTTTCTTTATCATTTATGCATATCTAATATTTGCTTCAACAGTGAAATCTCCAGCATTCTTATTTAATTCAGTTAGATTTGTTCTCCAGTAAGTACTCCTAGGATTCTAGCCATTTGCCTTAATTAACCTTTAAAAACAAAAGGAAAGGTGGCTCTAATTGTATTTATTACACTGGGCAGATTTTATAAATCAGACATTATCATGCAGAAATTCATAATAGTGTTTTTAGAAAAGCGTGACCTTGTGGTTTTCATGCATTATGAGCTTAGAGTGAAATAGCTTTGCAAAAAGGTGACTGAGAAAGTATACAATAGCACTGTTCATATACACGGAAGAAGGTTAAGATGTGTTTTTCCCAGTCTAGAGTGCAGAGCAAGTTATAATGGATTGGAGTTTATAAGAAAGCATATTTCAACTGAATGTTACAAGAAACTTCCAAACAGTAAAATAATTTGATGGTAGAGCCAGAATGGTGGTGGGCTCACCTTCACTGAAACATGCGCAACCGAACAGTAGGTAACCTTAACTTGGATTTCTAATTTGGACCCAGTAGCCTTTTCAAATGTTATAAACCCATGGTAGTAAGAGCTTCTTACCGTTGTTAAGAAGTTGAATCCACCTGAACGGATTTAGGAAAGGAGGGGGGAGGTGTGAAGTGGCAGGGACAAAATAAACTTTGTTTTTTTCAACAGCATAATTGTACCAATAAAACAATTTGATTTCACGAATAGAATTTCAAAATTCATATGCAAATCCACAGGTAACTTTAACAAACCACTGTGTGACGCAAATTGTAAAGGAAAGAAGTGCACACATGTAAATAATATACAGAGTGGCTTTATTCTCCTTTGTAAGTGGTCTCCCTTGGATCACATTTAATTGATTAATATTTCTTATAAATTCAGATATTCATGTTTATGGCTCTTAAAGTTGAACTGATTATTCTTTTCCATGTTTTTTTTAATCTGGTGCTATTTCCCTCCCCCTCTGGTAATCTCTGCTTCCTTTAAATTCTGGAAATGATGTTATGTTGGATACAAAGGGTTACATGTGAAACATGTTTTGAACAATTATATCAACGCTTAAAATAATTTTAGGAATCTTTATTTTTACTATTGGTTGGTTGGTTGGTTAGTTATTTTTCTCATTTCTATACTGCCAAAATCAAATGGCTCCTGGCAGTTTACAAGAACAAAAGTGTAAATCAGTACCAGTCAAAACCCAATGAAACTACAGTGAAACATAAAATCAACTGGGACTATTATTTCAATCATCAAACAGCACCAACTAGTTTAAGATTGAATGTGCTCTAAAATTAAGCCAGGCTTGCTACTGATCAGATCTTTATGGGAGCCTGTGCCTGTTCCATAGGGCAGGAGCTCTTCTGGATTGGGAGCCCACAATATACAGGATAAATGGATTAGATGAGTTGGTTCTAACCGGAGATGGCAAGTACTTAGCAGTCAATCTATTTAGAGCTTTAAAAATGAAAAGCAACATTTGGAATTGTACCTGGGAGCTTACTGGAAACCAGTGCAATGCCTGGAAAATAGATATTACTTGGCTGTAGTAGCTTTTACTCATCAGCATGCAGGTCATTGCATTTCGCACCACTTGTGGCTTCCAAGTAGTATTTATTCTATGAGCCCAAGAACAAAAATGGATGTTTCCAAAATATTATAAAAGAACAGATGAACATTATTGTGCTATCATCTAAGCAATTAGCATACTCTTATTTATTTATTTAGTTAGTTAGTTAATTAGTTAGTTAGTTAGTTATTGTTTTGCTTTATTTATTGTTTTGCTTTATTTATTGTTTTAACTATTTATATACAGTAGCTGTTCATCTCGCTTCTGGAAGTCTGGGAAGCCAGCGACAGATCAATAGCAATAGCACTTAGATTTATATACCACTTTACAGTGCTTTACAGCCCTCTCTAAGCAGTTTACAGAGTCAGCATATTGGGTCCTCATTTTGCCCACCTCATAAGGATGAGTCAATCTTGAGCCTGGTGAGATTTGAACTGCCAAATTACAGGCAGCCAGCAGGCAGCAGAAGTAGCCTGCAGTACTACACTCTAACCACTGTGCCACCATGGCTCATAGATTAAATGATTGATTGCCTGATTATACATGTTTGTAGTGGCCACACAGACAGATTTTTTTTCCCTGGACAATCTGGTTCTTTAGATTTTCTAAATCCCCAACCCCTGGGCCATGGCCCACTACCAGGCCACTGCCTGGTAGTGGTACTGGGTAGTGGTAGTGGTACTGGGCCATGGGAGAGATGGGCAAGTTCACATACATGAAGCTCCACTCAAATGAACGGAGGGCACTTGCGCACAAAGCTCCACTCACATGAGTATAGGGTGCTTGCACTCACGTGTGAAGCCCCATTTGCATGAGGGGCACTTCATGTGGAGCATAAATGCCCTCCGCTCAAGCACTCTCTGCTTGACCACAAGTGTCTGCTGCTCGCATGAGCAAGTACCATCCAGTCACACGCAAAGCTCCATTTTTGCAAATGGAAGGCACCTGCCACTCAGTATCTTCATTGTCTGTTCTAAAGCCAATTTTTGTAACTGTGGTGATTTTGTTATACAACTAATCTGACCCTATGCCATGTTGGGCTTTATAGATAACTATCAGCACTTTGAATTGTACCCAGAACTCCATTGGAGCCAGTGCTGCTTGCAGAACAGGGGTATTTCATAGAGATATTACGCAGTGCCTCAAACTGCTCATACTGCTGCATTCTTGACTTCTTGCAACAATTCTAAATGTTACTCAAGGGTAGTCCTTTTTGGACCAATTGCAGATCAATTGGGTCTGATAAGAACTACTTAAAGCAGTGCCTCCAGTCCTCAACACTTAAACACAAATAGTGCACTTGATGATTTCAAAGTCTGTTGAGAGATCATGTAGGATGAGGAGAGATCACTCTCCACAGGTCCAGGTCCAAAGAAAAGTTATTGAGCACAGTGACCAATACCAACTCAGCTGCATGCTCAGATCTGATAAAAGTCTATATAAACTGTTTATTCTACAGTACTATATAGTTGGAACCATACTACCTTTTTGACAATCTTCCCTAAAATGAGATTTTTAAAGACAATAATTATCCAATTGACCTAAGTCAAAGAGGTTCTTTTCAAAAAGGAATGCATCAGTGACTCTTTAAAAATAATTAGAAATACACTTTCACCAGACGACATTGACCATTTCCTTGATCCAGCTATTCTCTATTCCACTGGCCACCCAAATACTTCGCTATCCTTATTATCACAATGTAGGTTCAAATACGAGTTCTTGTCTGTATGCCATCAAATTCATTTTTGGTTTTTCTCCAGCAGCACTCAGAGTGATGTTTCATCTCCTAGATGCCATGGTAATTCAGGGATCACCTTCAGATCTCTTGATAGAATTTGTACCCCTTCCTGAACCAAGTTAGTGCTCTAGTTCTCTTCTACCCACAACATACAACCAGATGACAATAAAACTGCCTCCAAACTGCTGGTGACTAGTTCAAGCACTTGTTAAACACCTTTCAGATCCAGGAGCAGCTGAGGCAGACAATACTAATTGCTCCTCACATCCAATGAGGTTTTAGGTGAGGACCAGTGGTGAAATTCAGCCGGCTCTATCCAGATTACACGATCTGGTAGTGCCGGCAGCGGGAGGCTCCACCCAACTGCCTGGATGTCATCACATCCCATTTTTTACCCTCTGTGCATGCAGAGAAGGCCCTGTGCACCAGGGGTGGTAAGTGAATACCACCCCTGGCGAGGACAAAACCCACTTGAAAAGTGATCTAACCATAGCAGTCATATTCCTTACCATCAAATTACCTAGCAGCTGCTCTGAGATCCAATGTGATTTCATTAAGTGAATTGGGCACAAGGTTACTTGGTTGCCATGGAAGCCATAAAATCTTATTAAATCTTTTCCTTAAGGCATGGAAAATGAAGTTTCCAATGCAAATAAATAGGGAAAATCCAGGACCAGCCCAGGACAAGGTTCACAGCTCAAGAAGGAAACTGAGCAGCAATATGAGCAGTACGTGTGTAGGGTCCCCATTGTGCCCTATAGCCCAATCTAATATGAGTGACTGAAGTAGAACCTCATGGTCCAGGAAAGGTGTTGTGGTCCACCAGCAGCCTGCGGAGCTGGCAGCAAAGTCGGAGAGTGAGGAGGCTGGGGAGGAACATGGGTCAATCCTGGAGTCTGGGGGAGGCTTGGATGAGGGCTCTGCGTTGGAGGCAGAGATGGGGCCAGGCCTATCTGGGAGTTATTCGCGGACTCTGGAGTCTCCAGAGTCGGACATCAGAGAGGCAGAGGAACAGGAGCCAGAAGGCAAGAACAGTTAAAACAAAAAGGAAGACTCAGGAGTAAGGCCTGGAGATTATTGGCCCTTCCATAAGGCTTAAAAGAGAAGCAAAGGCACGTGGGTCCTTTGCAGGAAAGCAAAGTTGTTAATTCTGTTCCCAGTCAGCATCTCCTTTTGATTCTGGACTCTGTGTGGCTTTGCCAAGTAGGTCTTTTGGCAGCATGTCAAGGGAGATAAAAGTTGGTGATTCTCCCAAAGGACTTCTCCCAAAGGACTTTTTGCAACTAATTGGGACTCAGCTGTGAATGAACATAATTCACAGCTGTTACAATAAAAGAGGTTTTGGGACTACTCATGTGTTTTAATGACTCAGGAAGCTGAGGTCACAACAAAGGGGTACAAATGGTGCCCAACACAAAGCTGTGCAAAGGCCCTGTTAGGCATGACTGCCACTTGCTTCTTGAGCAAAAGTCATGATTCTAGAAGGATCTCCAGAATGTGCATTGGACCTGTCTAGGACACGGGTGCCCAACTTGATCACGTCACATTACGTATTGTGATGTATTATGTTTTTTGCTTTTGCAGAGCTGGGGTGGGCATGGCCTATGTGTAACACATCCGGCCAGTGGGCCACCACTTTGACATCCCTAGTCTAGGACAATGTTACACCATGAGGTACCAACAATGATATTTAAAGAAGGTAGAACTAAAGAAGTTTTTGGATGAGAAGCAAAACAGTTTCCAAGGGAAACTGTTGCCTTTTGCAGAAAAGCGCTTTAGAGATTCTCATTATGTCACATTAAACTTTCAGAAAACTAAAGTAAAAAGGATCAACTGCTTATTAGATCATACATTAGAGGAAAAAAACACAACTGCTCATTAAACATGCTAAATTAGTTATAAATTCTGGCAAGCCAGGTTTAAATTCTAGAACAGGTTTGGGTTGACAATATAACTATATTTGCATGTCTCACAGAACAGCCCCCTTTTCATTTGCACTCTTCCTTCCAGGCATACAAAAAATATCAGTAGGGAGACACAGGGTCACCTAAGCCAGCCTGTGAGTAAAATTAAAGTAGTCCAATGTCTAAACATTTAACCACAAAGAGAAAATCTTCCAATCCACCCATACCGCTTTCTGTGGCAAACAGTGCTCAAACCTTCTTTATTCATATACCTCCAAGTAATTTGTAGCCTCCATACAAAATCTAATTTCCACAAAGAAATTACTATTTCTACACATTTGTTCATCACCTCTCCCTCTCCCTCTCCCCCCCCCCTAAAATGCTGGCTAATTGCTGCAATGGCCATTATAAAGCATAATTTTCGCTTAGTAGTAGAAAAGGGAAGGGAATGAAGAGGACATTTTCTGGTTTTGTTCCATGGCAGAGTCTCTATTCAGGCCTGCCTGAATGCACAGCGTTTCACTGCAACATTTATTATGCTGAGAGGTCAAGTATTACACAGCATCTTGTATGACGCTTTGCATGCTAAGCATTTCACTTCACAAATTGACCCTTCGGTGTACTTACCACATAATGCTTTAAAAACCCTGCTAAAACGCAGGACAATTAGCAATACTTTGCCTCTCACCGAACAATGGGGACACCAATGTAGGTGATTGCATTTACAGTGCTCGCTTTCTTCCCCCAAACATTTTTGACACATTAAGGTACTTTGGAATTGTGCAATACCAGTCGCCTCACTGCCTTGAATGGCTTTTTCCAGCACGGTGGAGACGGGGGGAAAAAATCACAGGTTGCAGTTTGAGATAAAATGGATAAGAATTTCAGGCACAGACCTCTGAAGCACCAATTAAGGGGATATTATATCATAAAAAGCTGTAATATCCATTCTCAGCTTCACACAACAGCTGATACCAAATAGGGTGTGATTTCAAAAAAAGGGGACATGCAGCTTGAACCCTCAAGACTGCTATATTTAATTAGAAGTTCCCAGAGATAGGCAGAAGGGAGAATGCCTTCTTTAGAAGCATGTGACCTGGGCAGTCTACCTAACCCCAAGGAAGAAAGACCACCAAGGTCTGGGGTATGACTGGTTCTTAGCAGTTGGCCTCTTGAAAAAAGAGATGACATGGCTGAATCCAACTGGAAAGTTAGGCCCTTTGGCCTAATTTATCCTCTTCAAGCCAGTGTGATTAATGTATTAACTTACAGCCCTACTAAATTGTTACAAACTTAACTAGTAATGTTGGAAATGAATTCAACCAGCAAGCATGGGTCGATGAAAACAAAGAGACTTTATTAAAAGAAAATAATAAAAACAATTTTGCAAAATAGGGTGGTATCCCAGCAGATCTCAACAAAGAGTTTGAGCCAGGAAGCCACACCTAAAGCTTCAAAAGCATTACATTTTATAGTTCCCTATCCTGACGCCCCCCCCCATGCCCCTCCTACATCGCATCCAGTGACCGATCACAGCTAATCCGAAGCACCTTTTAGAGAGAACATCATCTCTTTCTCTAATGTAACGACCATGACCAGGGGGGCATTTGCCCAGGTTGCACCAGTTGCGGCCTTACTTGGACCAAGATGCCCTACACACAGTCACTCATGGGCTGGTCACCTCCCGTCTTGACTACTGCAACGCTCTCTACCTAGGGCTGCCTTTGAAAACCACTCGAAGGCTTCAGCTGGTGCAGAATGCAGCCGCGTGGGTTGTGATGGGAGCGTCCTGACACTCCCATGTTACACTCCTCCTGCGCGATCTGCATTGATTACCAGTTGCCCTTTGGGTGAGGTTCAGGGTGCTGGTTATTACCTACAAAGCCCTTCATGGCCTAGGCCTGGGATATTTGCCAGATCCTCTGCAGCCAGTGACAATCCACAATCATCCAGTGTGTTCCCACAGACAGGGCCTCCTCAGGGTGCCGTCGGCCAGACAGTGTCGGCTGGTGACCCCCAGGGGGAGAGCTTTCTCTGTGGGTGCACCCACCCTCTGGAACCAACTTCCTTTGGAGCTCCGGATGGCTCCTGACCTTCGTTCCTTCCGCCGCGATTTGAAGACCTGGTTGTTCCACAGCTTGGACTGACGGGGTTTATTAATCAATTTTAAACTGTTTTTAAATGGGAATTTTAATTCTTACTGTTGTAATGAAGAATTATGCATTTTTACCGTGGTGAGCTGCCCTGAATCCTTGGAGATAGGGCGGCATATAAATTGCATTATAAATAAATAAATAAATAAATAATTACATGTTCATCAACGCCTCCCTATAACTACCCATAAAATATTTTGCAAACATGGCTCTTTCTTATCTCTATTGCCTTGGCATTAAAGAGTGGGCCTCTTTCTAACGGGCCTCAAACAAAAGATCTATTCTAACACAACATGGTTACGTATTGGTATGCTTTCAGCGTGTTCTCCAACTATCTTAAAGCAGAATAATGTCTAACAAATTTAACAGAGTAGCAGAGCTGGAAGGGACCCTGCAGGTTATCCAGTCCAACCCCCTGCCTGAGCAAAACACATACTATTTTATTTTTGAATCTTCTCATATCCTACAGTAAGATGATGTCTTATCATACATTTTACAGACCACTCTACAGTAGTTTGTCACAGTATGAGATTTTTCTTGTTCTTTCTCAGTGTTACCTCTATTACTGGTGTGACCTCTATGGGATTGTGTCAGGGACATTGAAAGCAGCATGGATATGTGGTTGAGCTCACTTCTCAGTACAAAAACTCATGCCCTCATAATTTCGTAATTACACGAAGCTATCTTGGGAAACAACCTGGAAGCTGTAGATGGTGCACAATGAAGTGGCCTTGGTGCTAGTAGAAACAGGTATATTTAGATGCATTATAGTTTGCTTACTTTCAGTTATCAATACACTTCTGGAGCCAATTCAAGGCCCTGGCTTTAAACCATAAAGGCCTACATGACTCAGCAAATGTGAATGTATCTCTTGGGTCCAGACTCAGCCTATCTGTGCATCCAGAGGAAAGCTACCCCAAATGAAGGGAAGGTAGATGAGGCGAAGGACATGCCTTCCTGGTGTAAATCCACTATCTATGGAATGCTTTGCCATCTGACAAGCACTTACTTTGCCTGGTTTTAGCAGACTGATTTTATTATTATGGTGTTTTTGTGTAGCTGATAGACCTTGGTAGCTTGATTTGAGTAGAGGTGGTTTGGTTATGCTGATTATTTTCATTATGCTTGTTTTATCATATTTTTTCATACTGTAAACTATTTTGAATCATTTGAAGTAGAATGAATGAAGCATCCTTGATTGATTGTCCAGCTTCTATTAAACTCTTCCCGTTATCTCTCAAGACTGTCTGTCCCTTTATCAAGTAGTCTTTATTTAATATTTCCCTAACAAGAAATCTCATGTGGCTTTAAAATGTTTTGTTCCTATTTTAAGAGCAGGGAAAGCTTTTGTAAGCATCCACAGAGCTATTTATTTCTTCTGAATGTTCCATACCCTTTCCCAAGAATTGATGTTCTTCAAATCAAGAGCATCTATCTATTTTTTTTTTAAATGAGATATTATTAGTTCGACTAGAGCCCATAGAAATGTTCAGAAAAGTGAATACAGTGGTTAATGTTCATTGGGGTGGGGTGGGGGTTGCATATGTGAATATGTTGACTGTCTGTGTGTGCAAGACTAATTTGTCAGGGAGAAAGCAATGTACATGTTTCCCCCCAAAATATTTACTTTGCATGTACAAAAATGGAGTTCAAACATGCAGTTATCTCATAACTGTCAAATGGCTGACATAATTCATAAATCCTATGATAAAGTTGCCATTCCAATGAAGAATATAGAGTGTTGTAATACCAGATTCTGCTAAAGTGTTACTATGATCTGAGGCCACAGTTGTAGTTGACATTTTAATGTACTGCCTTTCCTGTTAATACACTTACTGTAAAAATTGTTGTGTATGTATTTACCTATACATACCTGAAAGGCACTAGGCCCATGATGGTGAACCTATGGCATGCGTGCCAGAGGTGGCACACAGCGCCCTCTCTGTGGGCACATGAGCTGTTGCCCCAGTTCAGCTCCGCCACGCATGCCGGCCCGCCGGCCCACTGTTCTTCAGGCCTCTGCTGTGAATGGGGTGCGTGCGCATGCATGGGGGAGGGGTGCATGCGTGGGGGTGGGGCGCATATACAGGGGCTGCGCACACATTGCAGTTTGGGGGTTCAGGTGCACGCGAATGCATTCACACACACACACACTTTGGGTTAGCCATCACTGCACCATGCTGAGGTAATCTGCTCTAAACTCCCTCATATTAATTAACAGAGAATCTGCACCAGAGATATTTATTGCAGCTATCTGAACTTCCAAGAGTTGTCCATCTAAAAGATGAACTGAAATTAAAAATAGTTTGTATAATCCACAGAAAAAGTATTTGTGAGACTTTTTTTAAAAATCTTCAAAGGATTAAAGCAAAACCTTCTCTTGTATTTGGATTATGGATACTGTATATGGAGAAAGTATACATCCATTCTGAAAAATTGTTCTGGAAGTCTTTTCCATCTTTGTTAAATAGCCTGATGAAGGCGTCAGATGACATTTTTGGCCACTTTTCTTTTAGTATGGAAATCTTAACAATTTTCATATGCGTAATATGGTAGTAACCTAGCACACCGTTTGTGAAAGATTCTGCACCAGAAAGATAGAAAGAAGGCCTCTGCCCCAGATTTGCAAATATTCCTCTCCTGTTTCCACTCTGATCTTACTCAGTCAGATTCATTTTTTTTTTAATGCATGCCCGCTCTCCTTCCATAATACAGTATGCTCTCTTGTACACATAATTCTGTCAAAATGGGGTAAAGGTGAAAGCCTAATCTGTGCTTTATATTGAAATAATTGAACTGTTCTTGGAGGACATTGTATCAAGGTAATAATAATCAACACAGAGCTTTGGAAAGGTGTAATGCACTGGGGAGGCTTTCAGTTTGTCTAATTACAAAGCCTGTTAATCTTCAATCAGGTTTCCTTAATATGTGCTAGACAGAGAGGCTTGTTTGCCACTTGCTTGGGGGAGCTGCTATTCGAATACAAACACAGAGAAGGTGATGTAAGTGGGGAATGGGAAGGCTCTGCGTTTCCAAAGGAAACTGAAGCATGTTCTCCCTCCCCATCTGTTATGTCCTTATAAGGACATCCGCCTGGGATTGGCTGAGGATCCTTCGGCGGGAGTTTTGAATCCCTGTCAGTGGGCGGTGCGTCTGCCGGAGTGTATATAAGGAGAGCTCCGGCAGCGCACAAGCTGTTCAGTTCTTGTTATTAAACCTGTTAATTGAACCCTGCTGGTCACTTCTTCTTTCCTGCGCCGATCTAACACTGGCGACGAAGGTCTAGAGAAGAACCTCCGCGTGGCACGATCGCCATAACGAGCTGAAGTCACTCGACGCGGTCTGAGAAATGGCAACGCCGCAAGCGCCGTTCGCCTCGCTGGCTCCCTTCAACCCCAGCCGGGAGAAGTGGAGTTCGTATATGATACGTTTCCGCCAATTCCTCCGGGGAAACGGCTACAACAACCTAGACGACGAGAGGAAGAGGGCTCTCTTCCTCGCTCACTGCGGCTCCGATGTTCTGGAACTCGCCGTCAACCTCGTCGCACCCAGGGACATTGAAGTCATGTCCTGGGTGGATCTGCAGACTGCCCTGCAAGACCACTATGCACCAACGGGCACCCCCATATCGAACCGCTTTACCTTCCGCCAACGTAATCAGAAGGAAGGCGAATCGCTTAAAGACTTTGTGGCGGCATTGCGTCAAATCGCTGCGAACTGCGAATTTGAGAACGTTGACAATGCCTTACGCGACGGGATCGTCTTCGGGATGAGAGATGCCAACCTCCAAAAGAAGTTCCTGAGCAGAAAAAGACTGTCCCTGAAGGACGTTCTTGAGGAGGCTACGGCTGCTGAAACATCCGAGACCGCCGCTGCTGCCATGCTCCAGTCCCGAGGGATCCATAAGATCCGCAAACCGTCATCTGAATCGTCCGAGGACTCTGCCACACCAACCGATTCAGAGGGAGAGTCGACCGTTTTGAAAGTTTCCCGCCCACCTAGGCGGGAAATTCAAAAAGATGGCCGCCGCGCCGCTCAGTGCGGCAGTTGCAAGGGACACCATCCCCGCCAATCCTGTCGCTGGCGGGATGCCACCTGCAGACGCTGTCTTAAGAGGGGGCACATCGCGGAGGCATGCAGAGCCTCTGATCCGGTTCCTGAATCGATCAAGCCCCAGAATCCAGAAAGTCGTCGCGACTCCCAGAGGTCATCCAAACGGTCCTCAATCCAGCAAAATCGCGACGACCGCAACAGTTATCATGGCGGCGCTGTGAACCAGACAACGATCGCCCTCACCAGCACCAACAGTGCCACAAAATTCCACGTGACACTGTTGGCAGAAGGCTTGCCGTGCACGATGGAAGTCGACTCAGGCTCCGTCTATTCGATCATCGACTGGCACCAGGTCAAGAGACTGAAACCGAATCTCTCCAAGCGCCAACTTGAACCTCTGCACTCCAAGCTGGTGGACTTCGGCGGCAACCCCATCGGCGTCATCGGGAGAACCAACCTCCGGATCGCCTTCAAGCAGTTCCAGGGCCAGCTTCCCATAACCGTCGTGGAGCATAGCCGCCCGACCCTGCTGGGCGTGGAGTGGTTCCAGCCGCTGGGGCTTTCTATTGGAGGCATCCACCAGATTAGCTTAGGCGAACTCGACTCACTCATCGGAGAGTTCCAAGAAGTCTTCGATGGTAAGTTAGGGACCTTTTCAGGGAAACCCATCTCCTTTAATCTGGACAAGGGGGTAACCCCAATTCGGCTCAAGCCCCGCCGGGTTCCATTTGCCTTGCGGGCTAAAGTAGACGCTCAGCTAGATAAGCTGATTGCCCAAGGTATCCTGGAACCCATCGATCATGCTTCATGGGAAACTCCCATTGTGACCCCCATGAAGCAGGATGGATCTGTGCGCATCTGCGCCGACTACAAAGTGACCATCAATAAGGCGTTGCCGCAGAGCGCATACCCCGTGCCAGTAGTGCAACATTTGCTGCACTCACTCGGCAAGGGCAAAATTTTTGCAAAACTGGACCTGGCCCAGGCTTACCAGCAACTGCCAGTAGATCAGGAAACGGCGGAGGCACAGACTATTGTCACCCATAGAGGCGCGTTTAAGTGCAACCGTCTCCAGTTTGGAGTCAGTGCAGCCCCAGGCATTTTCCAATCCATGATGGAACGCCTTCTCCAAGGCGTTCCAGGGGTGGTGCCTTATTTCGATGATGTACTGATCTCTGGGGACTCAAAGGCTCAACTCCTGGACCGGCTGAGGCTAGTTCTCCAGCGTTTCAGGGAGAAGGGCTTGAGAGTCCGGAGGGACAAGTGCATCATTGGGGTACAGGAAGTCGAGTTCCTGGGCTATCTGATAGATAGTTCTGGCATCCACCCCACCAAATCAAAAGTTAAAGCTATCCATGAAGCTCCCAGCCCCAAAAACAAAGCGGAGCTTCAGGCTTTCCTTGGATTGCTTAACTTCTACGCTATTTTCCTCCAGCAGAAAGCCACTGTTGCTGAGCCGCTCCATCGCTTGCTGGCGAAGGCGGTTTCCTGGAGGTGGGGACGTGAGGAAGAGTCTGCATTCAGAGCCGTTAAGCAACTTCTGACCTCTGACAGTGTGCTCATTCAATACAATGAGACACTGCCCCTCAGACTGACCTGTGACGCTTCCCCGTACGGAGTTGGCGCTGTGCTCAGCCACGAACTGCCTACCGGTCGTGAAGCCCCCATCGCATTTTTCTCAAAGACTATGTCTAGTGCTGAGCGCAACTACAGCCAACTGGACAAAGAGGCATTGGCTATTGTTGCAGGGGTGAAGCGCTTCCACGAATACCTGTATGGACGGCAATTCACCATTGTCACCGATCACAAGCCTCTCCTCGGCCTACTAGCAGGGGACAAGCAGACCCCAGCATTCATGTCCCCCCGGATGACGCGCTGGTCCATATTCCTCGCCGGCTACTCCTACAGCCTCGTCCACCAGCCTGGTAAAGCCATCGCAAACGCCGACGCGTTGAGCAGGTGCCCATCCGCCGAATCCGTGGAAGACCCGGCCCCCACGCTCGAGCTGCTGCATATTGACAACGACAGCAACTGTCCCGTGACATCTGCCGACGTAGCGACGCACACGTGAGCTGACCCCATCCTCCGGCAAGTCCACTCCTGGGTCCTGAGAGGCTGGCCGACTCGAATTGACAGCGACGACTTCAGCCCGTTCAGCCGCAAGCAAGGGGAGCTGTCCACCATGCGCGGCTGTTTACTATGGGGAGATAGGGTGCTGATTCCCAGCACTCTGCAATGAAGGACTCTTGCTGCGCTGCACAAAGGACACCCGGGCATAGTCCGGATGAAAGCCCTGGCACGGAGCTACGTCTGGTGGCCGTCACTGGACAAAGACATTGAACATTGGGTCGCCAGGTGTAGCCCGTGCCAAGAAGTCAGAGCCGCCCCGCCTCAATCTGACCCGATGCCCTGGGAGACTCCGAGCTCCCCCTGGTCGCGCATTCACATAGACTTTGCTGGCCCCATTCATGGGCACCACCTCCTCATCGTGATTGATGCCTACTCCAAGTGGTTGGAAGTCGTCCCCATGGCATCCACCACAACAGAAGCTACCATCCGTGCCCTCCGGCGCCTCTTCGCGACCCATGGACTCCCAGACGTGTTGGTCTCAGACAACGGGCCCCAACTTACGTCCGTGCCCATGGAAGCTTTCCTGGCTGGCTTGGGCATCCGCCATGCCCTCTCTGCCCCTTACAGACCGGCCGGAAATGGGCAGGCTGAACGGATGGTGCGGCTCACGAAGGAGTCACTCGCCAAGATGGGCCCGGGTGACTGGCAGGAGCGCATTGACACTTTTTTGCTTACCCAGCATATCACGCCTCACTCTGCCACCCGAAAATGCCCCGCCGAACTTTTAATGGGCAGGAGATTCCGGTCACCCCTGGACAGACTGCACCCACAATACTCCTCTGAGGTGCCCGCATCCGCCAGTCGCCAACTTCGCCAGTTTTCCGTCGGTGATGCCGTCTTCGCTCTTAATTTCCACGGCTCGCCTAAATGGCTTAAAGCTACAGTACACAGCACAACCGGTCCCAAATCCTACTGCGTTGAGCTGGACGATGGACAGATCGTGAGACGTCATCTCGACCAGCTCCGCAAAAGGTGGAGGGAAGTGAGCGAAAACCACCCCGACGAGGTAGGCCTAAACCACCCCGGCGCAGTAGGCCTAAACCACCCCGATGAGGTAGGCCTAAACCATCCCGGTGCAGTAGGCCTAAACCACCCCGACGAGGTAGGCCTAAACCACCCCGCCGCAGTAGGCCTAAACCACCCCGACGAGGCAGGCCAAAACCACCCTGGCGAAGTAGGCCTAAACCTCCCAGACGAGGGAGACCGGCGACCCAAGGGAAGAACAAACACCCCGGCACCTAGCCTAATACCAGATCCGGCAAGGCAAGTAGACCGGGGACAACCCAGCAGGGGAAGCCAACGTCAACCCTGCGAAGTGGGCAACCGGCAGCCCAGAGATGGGGACCTCCAGCCAACATTCCAGGAGGCCCTACAACAACCCGCCAACCGCGCAGAAAACCAACCCTGCAAGGAAGGCCTCCAACACCCCGGCAGGGTAGGCCAACGCCAACCCGACCAGGTCGAGCAGCCCAGCGGCCAGAGGGAACATTCGGCACCACCACCAGACCAACCGCGCAGAGAGGGCCTACACCACCCCTGCAAGGTAGGCCTACGCCACCCCGACCGAGCCGACCAGTCACCTTTTCCGTCCGCCTGCCGCCCCGGGAGTAAGCCGGACTCGACCGGAGAACCCGGGGGCTCAACCCAACCACCACCGCCGGACCCGGACCCTGACCCAGACCGGCGCGACCCCAGCCCAGAGGGGACCCGAGGGAGACCCAGGGATCTACCGTGGCTCAGGAGTTCCGGACCGGTCAAGAGCAGGGATCCACACCGGCGGCTCCACGATCCGTGCAGGAACGAGGCAGACCAGCATCGCCCGCAGGCGGAGGTCCGTGACCCGGCCGGAGGTTCGGACACAGTGCCCGCGTCCTCGACGGCCAGATCCAGCCCGGCACCGGGGAAGAAGCCCCGAGCAGAGCAGACACCCTCCGTCCGGGAGAGTGTCCATCTTGACTGTGAACTGCGCAGGTCTACGCGGGCACGTAGACGTCCTGTTTATCTTAGTGACTATTTCCCTGATCGACTGACTAAGAACTAGGGGGGAGGAGTGTTATGTCCTTATAAGGACATCCGCCTGGGATTGGCTGAGGATCCTTCGGCGGGAGTTTTGAATCCCTGTCAGTGGGCGGTGCGTCTGCCGGAGTGTATATAAGGAGAGCTCCGGCAGCACACAAGCTGTTCAGTTCTTGTTATTAAACCTGTTAATTGAACCCTGCTGGTCACTTCTTCTTTCCTGCGCCGATCTAACACCATCTATCCATGCCTTGATGTGGTATTGCTTTCTTGTTCGTGGCTGCAATCATAAGACGAAACAAGTTTGTATTTCTGCAAAAGATGGAGCTGTCATTGGAACTATTTTGGGGAGAATTCAAAGCAACAGATTTTCAGAGGGGGCATATGCAGTCTGGAATCAGGGATGGGCTTAAAATTTTTAGCAAGGGGTTCTCTGCCCAGTTGCTGGGTGGGCATGGCCATGGTGGGCGTGGCCTAGTTGGCCTCCTGCACCATGGTGGCAGGGGCGTTTTTGCCCTCCCCAGACTCCGAGGCTTTCTTCAAGCCTCCGGGAGGGCAAAAACAGCCTCCCTAGGCTCCGGAAGCCCTCTGGAAGCTGGATATGGGATGTTTCCAGCCTTCCCAAGCCTCTGTGCATGCCCTGCACTTACCTGCATTCATAACAGGCCGCACAGGGACTCCTGGGAGGGGCGGGGTGGGGTGGATGGGCAGTCAGGAGTGGGATCTGGGGGTTCTCTGAACTGCACAGAATCTTAGCTAGAGGTTCTCCCAAATCCCTGAGAACCCCCGGCAGCTCTGGCAAAGCCACTGGAAGTACATTTAAAATAAGCAATCCATATTGCATATGCAGTCACCTCTTCCTGTAAGACTACCAGACTAGACATTGATTTCTTTGAAAAATCTCCCTGACTAGGATTATATTCTCCGATCCCTCTCCATTTCTCAGCTTCAAAGAATTTTGAGATTTATCAGTTGTGTCACTATCAGAATTTCTTCAGCTAAAGCATTTATTTTTATTTTTATTATCTGTACGGCCACTTATTCTGGGTGATAAACAGCAAATTGCAAACAACCATGAAAACACCATAAAAAACTAAAGTACATATTCATATCAATAACCCCCTAATAATGGATCACCTAACTTTCTGGCCTGGTTCCTGAGGAAAAAGTCAAACTTTTAGTGCCATAGGGTAAGCCATCATGATCAAGGCCATCCATATTGAGGATATAGGTTGTTCCCCAAGGCTGTGCTTCCTAGATGCCATCATACACTATTGTTTAATCAAAGGGATCTGAAGCATATCCATCTTGTCAGATCTCATAGGAGAGGCAGAAATAATTTAAAACTGGAGGGCCTATAAATAACTCAGCCCTATGGCTCGAATGATTATAGATGACAACCAGCATCATGAATTATGCCTGGAAGTCTATTGGAAACCAATGCAAGTCACAGGATAGTATTTTTTTACGGGCATGGTAAAGTACACCTATAATTACCTACAACACTACATTCTGCAGTAGCTCCAGTTTCTGAGTGGTTTTCAAGGGAATCCCCATACACAGTGAATAATCCAGACAGAAGGCAACCAAGACAAGAGTGACTGTTCATAGGGCTTCCTGATCCAGGAATGGGCATACAGTGGTAGGTCCACAAGATGTATTTATGCAAAGGTTCTCATACACACAGTTTTTGAGCCAATGATTTAAGAGAACCTCCAGATTGTACACCAGTTCCATCCAAGAAGTGCAACTCTATTCACAGCAAATGATGGAAAATTCTGAGATCTAGTAGACCTAAAACCCATGGCCACTTGGTCTTGCTAAAATTGAGTCTATTTCTGCTTATCCAAGCTTATGTAGCTTCCAGACACTGAGAAATAAGATATAGTATATAGCATTCATCAATGTAGTGATGTACACAGTGTACTTTGTCTTGTGCCACTGGATAAGATGACTTAGAGGCTTCATATAGCTTCATATAAATAGGAGTGGAATGAGGGTGGAGCCCTGAGGTACCTCACAAAACAGGAGAGGGAGGGAGGGAGAGAGGGAGAGAAAGAGAACTGAATAGGTGAAGAACCTGAACTGTTTTTATTAAAGAGTATTCTTATAATTGCTTTTGATCTTTTCCCACACAGGTAGGCTGAAGACAATATTGTTGATTTTTGTTGGTTTGTATTCTCTAGTCCACTAAATGGTATAATAACTAAAACAATCATTAAAAGACAAAAATGGTTTAAATTATTATTGAATGTGAATGATGTACGTTTGCAGTGCATTATATTGCTAATTGCAGCTTGCATGATTTTAATTAAAATCAATTACTTCTCTTTAAAAAGAGCGTTGTAAATCAGTTATATAGCTTTCTGATTCCCATGCTTTAGATCTAGGGTGTGTGTGTCACTTCTAGATTTAGCAGGGCAGATCAATATTTCTGTATTTCCTGAATACAGGAATTTATTCAGCTGATTAGAGTTCTGCTAGCCACAATACCTCTAATATATGTTAATTGCTAGATTTCTTCCTGGTGTGAAGCTCCCGCACAAGTTCAGTTATTTCCATGGCTGTCTCAGGGCAACAGTTCATAATGTCATTCAGATCTTTGAGAATCCTTTCCTGACTTTTGCTGTAATTTACTGTTGCTAAGCACAAAGAGAGAAAATTGGGCAGAACTTTTTGTAGGGTGTATGTGAGAGGTGTGGTTCAGTGGTTGTCAAATATATCTCCTGACATCTCATCAGATCTTGAGACCATCCTAACTGCAGATTCCAAAATGTTGTTAGATTTCCATCCTTTTCCATAGATGTCAACCCTTAAGGATAAACTCCTCAAATAAGCAAACAGGCCTACAGCAAGGGTGTCAAACTTGCGGCCCGTGGGCCAGATGCGTCATGCACTGGCCACGGCCACCCCTGGTTTACTGAAGGGGGAAAAAGTCTCAATACGTCCCGTGACAATGTGACACCGCAAGCTTGATACCTCTGACCTAAAGAAACTAATATAACTCTATGTTTTAAAGTATAATGACAGAATCTTAAGAACCTGACAGAGTTTCCCTCTTGCTTCCTTCCTTTTATACCTAATAGAATTAAGGCAAGCCAGCCTTGATTATTTTTTCCCACTTTTTCATCCCTTTCAGGGCAAAGCTGATGTTTTCATACTGGCTACCATTCAAGGCAATCTTTGTACTTCTCTAGAATAGATTCTATTAAATGTCTATGGAGATTTTCAGTCATCCAGGTCATGGTTGTCCCAAAGGTGCTTTTTCAAGAAGTAACTGGACTTTTTGGTTTTTCTTTGAAGACACTTCTCATCCAAGAAGCTTAGACAGAGAGGACCACTGGTTTGAAAGAGGGGTAAAAGAGGCCATCTATGTCAAAATTGAACAGCCCTTTCTCAACAGAGTGGGAGGGATATGACATCATCTATCTCCAATTTACAGCACAGTCCTTCCAACTGTTCCAAGAAGGCACCATACCCATTTGTACCACTCAGGTAACCCTGATGACACAGATAAACCTCCAGGTGACCTTAACAACCCCCAAAAAGAATGCAAATGACCAGCTGTCTGCAAGGAGTATAAATCCTTCCATTCCCCACCATTCAGCCAGAGCTGAAGAAGGTTCTTGGATGAGAAGTGAAACATCTTCAAAGAAAAAAACAGAAAGTCCAGTTGCCTCTTGAAAAAGCATGTTTGGAATACCGTAGATTGTGTTGCTTGGGATGCCAAGGCTCTACTCTGGCAACTGGGAACTCAGATTGAGGGAAAACATATCCTCAGGTAATATGAGATCTACCATATCTAGGACAATTCCCTAATCTACCCTTTTAGAAAGTGAAAACATACCATGGTTTATAGGGCAATAGCAATAAAAGCAAACTTTAGAAGAGATTTTTTTTTCCTCTTAAAAGCAAAACCTATCAAGAAAACAGACAATTGATGCAGAGTAAAATTGTTTTTAGGGGCGTCATCATAATCAGTCTGTTTTTATATTGTGTTTTTATATGCTAGTTTTCTCTTTCAAACTCTGCAAGCACCTTACTTATTTTCTCTTTCTGTACAGTCAGTTCTTTAGAAGCTTGTGATCCTTTCATAGTCCATTCATATGCTTACCTCTGTTTCTTTCTAAAATTCCAGCTTCCTTTATGGAGGTAAGATAAATAACAGACAGGGCCATGTCAACACCTAGGAGACTTAAAAATCAGGAACAGATTCAAGATTCTGGACACCGTAACTTGATATTTAGGATTTGTGATGCATTTTTGAATGTTTAGTTGACTGAGTTCCATGTTTAATGAATAAAATAAATAATAATAATAGGATTTATAACTTTTTTTCTATTTCTGATAGACAAATATGCAATCTTGTTCACATTAATCCCTGTTTTGTAGGTCTGTCTTGCCTGGATTCATCAGAAAGATGTAAGGGGTTTTGTGTGTTGTGTGCATTCATTCTAATTCATGGAAAGTAAAATCTCCAAAACTGAGTATATTGTACAAGTACCTCTTGGAAACAACCTGCCAAACTATGGAAGGATTGGTTGAAAGGAAGGAGCATAAAGAAAGAAATCTGTTCTTCACATAAAGAAATCTGAAGGATTAAGAATAAGTAAAATTACACCCACATATTAAATTCATCCTATTGCCCCAAAATCTAAATGGAAATGTACATTCTTAAAGGGCATTATTTTTTAGCTAAACAGAGTTGACACAGAGCAGAAACAAACAAGAAATAGCCGAGAAATAGCTCTTGATGATCTCTTCCATGTGATTCAACTTTTTTCCCTGTCCCATCATTTTATAGAGGGGGGAGGAATTAAAAATAGAAAGAATTATTTGCAAATAATGAGTCTGTTTTTTGTTTTTGTTTTTGTTTTTTTGTTTTTAGCAGGATTCTGTGTTGTCTTAATAGTACAAAGATGATGAAAACCCCAGTTTCTTTCTACCAGCTTTAGTGAAGTCTTGCTTTATTTTAGTAGCCTGCAGGGTTTGTTTACCAATTCTCTTGTTTTAAGAATTGGATTCAAGATTGGGACTTATCCAAGTCCAATAAACAACATAACAGAGATAACATCAATCTCAAGTACTGTGCACTATTAGAAAACGGACATGAAACGATGTTTCAAAGGATGGTATTTCTATGGTAATACTTTTAAAGTTTAACAGTTATGATAAACTAGGTTTTGAACATTATAAACAATTAACCTTAATACAAACATACAGATAGTTCTTGAAATACAACCATAATGGAGCCTCCTTATTATGGTCAAATGTCATGATGTCTATTAAGCAAAACCACTTTGCTTAATGACCCCTATACCTTGCTTTCCCCAATGTAGAGTTATTAAACAAACATGTGAGTTGTTAAGCAACACCCAGTGCCTTAGGGGTGGGGGAGGCCTTAGGCGGTCTTGCATAGGCCCAGGTCCATCTTCCCCAGGCATCCCAAGGCCTCCCTCACCTCACAAGACACTTTGTGCTGTGCTTCCCATCCCTTGAGTTTTTGAAAGTCGTTACTTCCCCCAACAGCTCCTCACTGGCCTTAGGCCTGATTCCCACCTATAAGGCCTCATACAAGAACTCCAAAGTCTTCCATAGCACTGGAACAGGTTGCTTTGTCGTTTGGCCTCAATCATTTAAAAATCCCCAAAAAATTCAATAAATTGTTCTTCTATTTTTTATAAATGTGATAACTCTAATTTGGTAAATAGGTTGAATAGTTTCCTCTGATTTTTCTGATTCTGTTCTTCTCACTTGGTAAACTTGGTAAGGTTAAAACCAGTCTAATTTTTAAAGGAAAATTGCATGACTGTGAGAATCTTATGACGTTCTATAAATGAACAAGTCTATTATAAAAGTAGCTGTGGTAGGTAATCTGTAATCCATAAATCTATGCCATCCTAAATTCATTAAGGGGAATCCTGATCTCCAGTTCCACTGGCTGAAAACATTTAGGACTGAGTGAATGAGAGTTTTCCCAACAAGGAAGAAGTCCATCTACAGTGAAAGTACTACCTCTGTGCCATGAAGGACTCGGAACCCTTTCTGAAAATTCCATAGGCATAACTCTATCCCTGGAAAGGTTTGATGATAGGCCCATGAAGGGAATATTATGGAAGAAGTCTTGAATTATCTGGAGATGGTATGGATCTTTCTTTCCCATGCAAACTAAAAGGAAAATAAATCAAAAATTTTTAAAAATCTAATAAAGTTCAGAAGTGAGACTATCTCCATCACCAACTGTTCTGGCCAGGGAGTTTCAGCAAAACCTTCAAAAGATGTGAAACAAGTGATGTTGTACTTCACTTTTACCTTCCCATTTAATTCCCTTTCCTCATATCTACCCTACTTTCCCCTCTCACCTAGATTGCTCAGTTCCTCTTTAAGCTTTCAGAATGTATTTTTTCTGTCACGGACTAGAAATCATAACATGAATATGTGGAGAACTTTTTCTCCCTTCAGCTGAATCTCTTGTTTATGTTGTGAGTATTACTGTTCAGTCAAGACATTCATTGATAAAGTATTTCAATTAACTACCGTATAAAGACTTACACAGCTAATCAGTTACAACTGACGTACATTTGGGCTAAATACCTATAATTACAGTTGTTTCACACCTGAGCCCCTGTTATTGATGTTGTATAACAAGCAGGCCTGATTGCTGACATCAGCCCACTTAATGTGCCTGCATTTATGTCATAATCAGATAAAATCAAATATAGAGTTAATAGTAAAACTTCTAAAATGCAAGGCAAAATCCATTGCAAATATCTCTCCTATAAGGCTCATTGAAATACAGAGGAAAAGTTCAGAGTTGGTTATGCAGGAAAAGTTGTGCATATCCAAATATTTCAGTGTTTATATTTTCTATTCAATATTACAGGCAAAAGAATAGCATCCAAGATTCTAGGAGCCTTTTCCAATTATTATACAAAACCACCTCTTTTTTTTTAATTAACTCCTGTGTAGCACTAACAATGCAATTACAGCCTCAGACTCTGATTTACAGTATAGTGGTGAGGAATAACTCTAAATAGAATAATGTTTGGTTCATTGATTGATTGATTGATTATTAGATTTATGTCGCATCTTTTCTTTGGTAGTTCAAGTTAGTATGCATAGATTCCCTTCTTCTTCCCCTAAAAAAGAAAATTGATTGGTAAGTTGCTTGGAAAGCAAGTGACTAGTCCAAAGTCACCCAGTGAGTTTCTTTCGCTGAGGGTGGACTAGAACCTGAAACTTTAACTCTATACCACTGTGATGATGAACCTATGGCATGCACAGGCACTCAGGCACTCGTCACTTCCCGCCTGGACTACTGCAATGCTCTCTACATGGGGCTCCCCTTGAGGAGCACCCGGAGGCTCCAACTGGTGCAGAATGTGGTCACGTGGGAGATTATGGGAGCAACAGGGAGCTCCCATGTGACATCTCTCCTGCGTGAGCTGCATTGGCTTCCGGTGGTCTTCTGGGTGCACTTCAAGGTGTTGGTTACCACCTTTAAAGCGCTCCATGGCATAGGGCCTGGGTACTTGGGGGACCGCCTTCTGTCGCTGATAGCCTCCCACCGGCCAGTACACTCCCACAAAGAGGGACTCCTCAGGGTGTTGTCAGTCAGGCATTCTCGGCTGGCGACCCCCAGGGGGAGGGTCTTCTCTGTGGCAGCACCTGCCTCTGGAACAACCTCCCCCCGGAGATACGGAGGATACCAGATCTCCGGGCTTTTTGACGTGCTCTAAAAACTTTTCTGTTTCATCAAGCTGGGCTGGTATAACCCCCCCCCCCTTAGATATTTTTAATTGTAAATTGATTTTAATTGGGAGGTTTAAAATTTTTGGGCCAAAATTTGTATAATTCTTTTAATAATTTTAACTTTTGTATTCGGATGTTTTTATTCTTGGCTGTGCACCGCCCTGAGTCCAGTAGGAGAAGGGTGGTATATAAATTTAATAAAATAAATAAAGAATAAATGTGTGTCAGAAGTGGCATGCAGCGCCCTCTCAGTAGGCACATGAGCCGTCACCCCAGTTCAGCTCCACTGCGTATGCACAGGCGCCTCCCTCCAGCCAGCTGGTCTTTGGGTCTCTGCCATGCATGCTTGGGGATGGGCCATGTACAGGGGGTGCATAAGCATGCACAGGGGCATGCGTGTATGCATGGGGGCAGGGCACATGCGGGGCATGCATGCATGTGCAGGGATGGGGCGCATGCACAGGGGCCACACACGCATTAAATTTGTGGGGTTTGGACTTTGGGCATTCAGTCCAGAAAAGGTTAGCCATCACGTCTATATCACATTGTTAAAAGCCACATAATTCCTACTGGCCAATTTCCTTTAGCTTCAATCAGTTGAAATCTTACCACTGTAATTAATATTTGAGGTGTGGGGGAAAGATCTTCCTTCTAATCTTCCCACTTCCCCAGTTGTCCGTTTCTTGAAAGAATACATTCAGTTTGTGCTTTACTACAGCAGGATATTTTGGCTTGAAAAAGATCCATAGGTCTGATATTTCTTTTGTGGCTCTCATAACCACAATGCAGGCCCCCATTTAAGGCACTAAAAGTTAGATTTGAATGCCTGTGGATTAGTCTGCATATCCTACATTTCTATAATTGTGTGCAATCTTATTCCAAATTCATTTTCTCTAAATATGTAAGAAAATAACTTAATGGAAGCCTTATTCATACGAACTTGGTATAAAATGTTTCTATTCACAGTCAAATGCAGCTTATTTAACAAAAGCTATTCTGGTGTTAATGTACCAGGGCCTTGGAAAGGGACTTTTCATTCCAGCCTTCAAACTTACTTATGCAATTCTATTTGTCTTTCTGCTCTTTCACTTCCCAACTATACAGGGCTGCCCTTTAATTCTTCTTGCCAACCATTAGCAATGAAATATGTTTTAATGCAGTTCTACCTTTTGTATTCCCAACTTTCACCATTTATAACAATGGTAACATTCACTGTACTGTTTAATTAAATTTAATATCCAGGGAAAGAGATAGATACATTGCTGTAATTGTCAGGGACTTTATTTACTAATTGAACATTCAATTAACTTAATTAAGATTTATTTTAATAAATCTTTGTGAGATTATGGCCCAATATAAACATCAAATTTGATGTTTATATTGATTTTTATATTTGGAATCATTCACCTTAAGTTAATGATATAGCAAAATTTGATAGTACTAAGTGGAAGTAGACTTGGTGCATATATATATATATATATATATATATATATATATATATATATATATATATATATATATACATATATATACACACACACACACACACACACATGTTCACGCTAATCAGGCTATTCAGTACATTAATTCATTGAGGCACTTATTGCACATTTAAATAAAGATGGTTATATAGCTCAGGAAACACATTATTCTATAAATCCCTTCTGCAGTTTAACGACAGGATGAATGAGAAGGGTATGGCTGATCAATTCCATCCTAGTATGAAAAGGCTCTGTTATTTACGGTAATTAGAGCCATCCTTTATTACAGCCTTTTTCAAACAATGATAACTAGATGTTGACTAGATGTTTTAGGATTATGGCTCAAAAAAATCCATGTCAATATAGCCAATGGCACATCCTCAGGGAATTCTGGGACGAATGGTTCCAGACACATTCAGAAGCCAATAGCTAGAATCCTTGTTTTAGAGAATCATTATCATTACATTCACTATCACTATATCTTCCATAAGTAGATATTCCATCTCTGAAAAATCCTTTTACTAAGGTGACTTTTTCCTCTTTAAAACAACTAAGCCCCTATCCCAACTTCTGAAAGCAGTTTAACAATGATTTGCTATTTCTTAATATGGAATGGATGGATGGACAGACGGATGGACAGACTGATAGATTGATTGTCAAGTTTTTATCAACAACCAGATAGATAGATGTTCTCCATGATGATCTATTCCCAGCTTGGACCTTCAAGTCTTCCAATAGTGAACTCTATGCCACTGTAACTGAGTTCATCCATTTTGCTGATAAGCTGTCCTCTTCTTCTGTCTCTCTTTTCTTCTTCTTCCACCTTTCCTAGCATTGGAGCCTTCCCCAAAGAGCTAGGATTTGTATAATGTGTCCAAAGTAGGATACTTTAAGCCTGGTCATTTTTGCCTTAAGGGAGAATTCTAGGTTGATTTGTTCGATGATCTGTTTTTTTGTTGTTGTTGTTGTTGTTTTTGTCTATCCATGATATTCTCAGGAGTCTTCTCCAATACCACATTTTAAAGGTTTTGCCATTTGTATATTGAAGTAAAATCCATTCTGGGGTTGAATTTTACAATCTAGAACTTGCTTGAACACCCCAATCCACAGTAAATCGATCAATCTTGCTCTCTACAAGGAAAGCAAATTCAGGAACAGGATTTTTAGCCCTTGTGAATAATAGGAAGAGATGTTTCTCTTACAATAAACTGATTTGCAAAGATGTTCTATTAGAATGGAATAACTGCTTTAAGCTATTTTAAGTAATTTACAGCAGATTTTGCTTTAAGGGCCCTAGGTTATTAATTATTTTATACTTTACTGTTGTGCCATATGGCCAGGGAAAGACAAATATAATCAATCAATCAATCAATAACGTGATTTATATAACCTTCTCCTCACCCTTGTAAATGTAATGTTTGCAACAACTTGAGAAATTAAGATAATCTGAGCAATAGCAATTGAGTCAATGAAGTTAGTGACTTCATATTGTAGGTATCACTTATTGACTATTATTTCTCTTGTTTTCTCTCTTTATCCTTTTTAAATAAATAAATGTTGACCTAATAATATGAAATACTCCTTGAGATTTACCCAAGCATGGCTATTCTGTCTTGAACGACTACAATTTAAAAGGAGGGAGCATTGTTAGAAATCTTGCTTCAGATTTTCTACTGTTGTTGCTAGGTGAATTAACACTGTGATGCAGTATATGCTTCTCTCCAAGAGATTAAGGGTTAGTTCCATGAGATGCAAAGTGCTGAGACATAAAATTGATAAAAACTAAACATGCCTTAAAAAGGCTTAAATGTTGCACGAAGGTATTTTTACATTCTCTTGCGCTGAATGTTTTACTTTGTAAATTAAATACTGTGAAATAATAAGCTTCAACTGCTTATAGAAATGATTTATTGCATGAAAATTTCCATGTATTAGATAATAGAAATATTTGACTCACTATTTTTCTTTTTTAAAAATGTTACTTTTCCCTCAAAGACCAAACATATTCAAGAGCATTTTGTCTCAGAAAGCAAAAGTCCTTACGCTTTCTACCTAATTAAAACCCTATTCACTTTTTCCCAATGAAGTTGGCTCTGCCCATTCTTGCTTTGTGCCTTTACAACTGAAAGATAACAATATCACAATATAACTGGGTTATGGTAAACTGTAAATAATAGCTAAATTAATAGTTAAATTTACTTTTTTTCTGAACTGAATATTTTTGCCTTCTTTATAACACATCCTATTCAAACAGTTTTTAAAACAAAAATAAAAGACTGTAATATAAACTATACTGTTACATAAAAAAGCAGAGGAGCTAAAGAAAGATGTTCTCAATTTTAGAAATGTCAAAATACAATTTATAACATTTGAAAATGTATAATAAAATAGATGTGTTTGGTAGAGGGGATGAACAAGATTGAAAATCTGGATATTAGTTGAAAGATTTTGGAGCTATTCTGCTTTGAAAATTGGCATTGTCCATTTGATGGGAGAGCAACCAATGAAATTTGATGTTTATATCTATAAAAACTAAGAATTAGATATAACTTCTAAAATGATTTTATTCACAGTTATGTGTTTGATATGTTTAATTATTTTATGTACATATATAAAAGTTTATTATTGTTTGAATTTGTTGTAGGATTAAAATTGTTTAATTGTATTTATGAATCCAAATCTATAGCAGAAATATTTCCTATACAAATATATATGATATTTATTTTCACTAGAATAAAGAGTTTGATAGCACTAGTAACTCGGATGAACTCAAGCAAATGGCACTATTGCATACATTTAACCTTGCTACGTGTAATATACAGTTCTAATTGAGATAATGTAGTACTTCATTGTTTGTAATGCATTAACCAGACAATTTTACATGAGGGCTTGATAGAAAAGAAAACAATTATCTTGTAAATAAAATGCACATTGAAAAGTAAACAGTAAATATGGCAAGATAATATGGAACTTCATTCACAAATGTGTTAATCCTGAAGTACTTGAAATTCCATCAATTTTGTTCCATTTATTTCATGGCAAGTAAATCAACATAAGTAAATCCAATCACTTTGGATGTAACTAGGATGGGGAGGGATTGTCTTTTAAAGAAAAAAAATAGTATGCCAAGCAAATAAGAGCCCAATCAGAATGGTCAATGACTTCTTCTGTTCTTAGGGAAGGTTTTTCAGCAGCCTTTCACTCATTATTGGAGAGATTCATTGTGATGCCTCCTGATTCTGAATGACTAAAATGTTTATTTTCTGGCAAGCTTCTGCATCCAGCCTGTGGGAAATGTTTACTCTAAGGCTCAGCCGTACATGGCTGTAAGAAATGTTGCAAAGCAGCCAATACTGACTAGAACTAATTATCTGCAGTGCTTCATTTCTTGTTCTCATTTCAAGCATCAAGATACTGCAGAATTCCTATTCTTATCAGCCTTTCTTTCTTTCTTTCTTTCTTTCTTTCTTTCTTTCTTTCTTTCTTTCTTTCTTTCTTTCAGGACAAAAAACAATCAAACACTTTGGGAGTTCCCAAAATTCTAATCATGTTTTTCTTGGTAATATGAATGATCCACAGGGTTGATTTGAAGTTTGGGAACCAGTAAATTAGAGTTTCAAAAATCTTGTATACATGCTGAAAATTTAGTGGTTTTAAGAAGTGATTCCTCACTGATGGAATGTCTTCCTTATATATGTTGCATGTTCAATCTTGTTTTAGTGCTTTTTATTTTAAAAAAATTGAAATATATAGAAATATACAAATTGGGGCGTTGTAATCTTTTTCATCAGTTTAATTTATCAGCTGGCCTTGTACAAACTAAATAAAATAACACATCAAATTTTGCAATGGACATGAGAGCTACATTCTTCTTTCAACAAAACAATTTACCAGGCAAGAATATTAAATTATGTACAGCAGATTATGATAGTGTCACCCTGATCATATCTTCCTAGAAGTAATTCTTCAATGAGATTTGTTACCATTTAGGATTACAGGCTAGACTTAGATTTATTTTTGCATAAATTCATGGAGGTGCATTGTGATTTCTGAATATAATTTTGATAATCCAAAATTACCCCCCAAATACCGTATATTGAGAAAGAATGTAGTATGAATGACTACCAGTAAAACAATTTCATCACTGTGATATCTTAAATACTAGCAAATTTATCATAACATAAAATTTGCTCCTCAGATTTATTTTATGGTATTGAGAATGAAGGTCTACTCATAATAATTATATTGCTGTTTTCAATATTGCAAAATTATTTTTGATTTTCATCAGCTTTGTAAGATTATTATCCCTTAAGGAAATTATAATTTCCCTTTCATTATATAATTTTAAAATATCTCCAAAAATCATATAATGAATATAGGTAACCAGATAAGAACAGCCTTTCCAATTTTTACATGTTGCTTGCATGAATAAACAAACTAAGTTGCTTGTACTAATATATCTGAAACACCATTTCTTTCAGATATATTGAATTGGTCCAGGGTTATATCCCTTATCCACTAGATGCAGGGGTGGGCTGCTGAGGGTTCTCAGGGGTTCGGGAGCACCTCTAGCTAAGATTCTCTGCAGTTTGGAAAACCCCTAAATCCCACTTCTGGCTGGCACAACCCACCCCACCCTGCCCCTCCCAGGAGTCCCCACACAGCCCGTTTTGGATGCAGGTAAGTGCAGGGCATTCACGGAGGCTCAGGGAAGGTGAAAAACAGGCCTACTGGAAGTTCGGGAAGGCTGGAAACAGGCCCATTTCTGATCTCCAGAAGGCCTCCGAAGCATGGGGAGGCCGATTTTGCCCTCCCAGAGGCTCGAGGAAAACCTCTGGAGCCCAGGAAGGGCAAAACACGCCCCCCAATCATGGTGCAGGAGGCTGACTAGGCCACACCCACCATAGCCATGCCCACCCAGCAACTGGGCAGAGAACCCCTTGCTAAAATTTTTGAAGCCCACCCCTATCTAGGTGTCTCATCTCCGGAAGGAAAGAGTTTAGAGGAGATTGAAGACAGATATTTCTTTAGTGTAGCACCGTAATCAAAGAGTATCTTGGAGAGTGGGCAGCCATATAAACTGAATTAATCAACCTCTTAAGATAAGGTGTTGGGGGTTAAGTAAGACTGGGAAGTTTAAGTTGCTTTTAGCTATTGAAGATCAATGGATAGCTTTGGTTCAGTAACACACTCTCAGACCAATCTACTTATCAGTATAGTTACAGGTAAAAATTGGATGAATGAATGCTACCGCAGACCTTGAGCTCTTAGAGGAAAAGCTGGACGTAAATGCAAAGAAACAGAAGACAGTAGAATTTCTCTCCTAAAGTAACACTGAGAAAAGCAACTAGATGTGTTCACCTCCTTTCAGTACTCTTTTGTAGTCAATCTCTTTTCCAGTACAGAAAAATTCACACCCTCTTGACCTTCAGGAGCCACGTATGAAAAAGAAAAAGAAAAAAAAACCTTGACAAATACAGATGCTAAGAGAGCACTGCTGTGATGTGTGATTAAGAGGCAGTAAAAGCAGTTGCATGGCTTAATACTTAATCTTTGGGGTTTCCAAGCATATTCCTTCAAGCTCTTAAAGAACATTGATGACTTCCCTGCCTGGGAACATTCCTTTTCATTACGTAATTTATGTATGTGAGTTTCAAGGTGTATTTAGAACTATATTTTATCCTCTTGTTTCATCATTAGAGATAAAAGAAGTTGCCATATACTCTGTGAGACCTTTAATCTATCTTGCTTAATATGGCCAACACTGTCTGACAGCAGCTGTTTCAGGAAGAATAATTCTACACTTGGACCACGTCTGCATAGAAGATTTCCTAGGCAGTGACACAGTTTAGTTTTCTCTCTTGATATGTTCATTCTTAGTGACAGGTTTCTACAGTAACAGAATAAATATTTATGTTCATTGATATACCTAATATTATCTTTTTGATCCAACAGTAAAATGTGGCTTAATTAACCATCCAAAGGTTCTGATCAAAGGGCAGTACCTGTCTATTATAATAATAAATATTTGATTACATAAATATATAATTTCATCTGATCTGGTCTTCATCCCTCATTTCCCTTGTCTGAACTGTGAAATAAGAAATCTGTCACTGTATCAATAAACCAGGCGTGCATTTTAATCTGTAAAGATATTGCTAAACCAGAATGTGAATCATAAACCTATAACTTCAGGTATCAATATGATTCACTTCCTCATGGTGCAGTTATATCGGTGGCAGACCTTGACAGAGGGATAAATAAAATTTGTTTCCTACAGTTTCTTTAGCATAAAATGCACAAGTAATTTCAGGTGGCGGGGGGGTGGGGGGCTTATGATGCTGAGCTTATGGGAAGGAAAAAGATAGATAAATATATTTATGAAGGAATATGGGCTTCTTAAGATCAGTCATGCAATTCATGGTAATTGTGGGCATGACCAAGGAGCAACAGGAAAGGAGCCCTAAAGTAAAATTCATGCACCTAGTTTAACTACAGAGGGCCAAGGAAATAATTATCATTGCAATTCAGGAATGTTACCTATCAGTGAAATACAGGGATTGCTCAGGAAAAATTTCAATGGTAGTATAATTCTATGTCTATATGTGTCTAAGAATTTTCTCAGCAGGAATTAAGAATTGTATTTATGTGTTCCTTCTTTGAAAATTATACAATGTGATGCGGTATCTTGCTCTAACACAAAAACTAAACAAGAAATGCATATATAAAACCAAAAAATAATTAGTAGACAAATATAGCATAGTCTATAATAAGAATATCTTGATGAAGAAAGCACTCTTGGGATTATGCTTGCTCTGAGTAGCTGTACAACACCTATAGACTGCTTTTAAACTTGGGAAGATCAGTATCACCACTTTTGGACTGTACAAAGGTTGACCTTGGTGCTATAGTATCATAAGCAGCTTTATTCAAATCTGCAACTGCAGATTTTCCAGTTTGGTTATTTAACATTACCTGCATGTAGGGGACAATGAGGCACAAAAGGCAAACAAATAACAACATGCTGATGAAATAGATCGTGTAACATGTTGAACAGTGCACCTTTTCCCGATCTTTTTTGAGCTGGACAACAACAATTGTCTCATAAACTGAGCTGCCAAGGCAGGTGCTCCAATCATAGAATTCTCATTTCTCAGAAGGAAAATGAATGATGACGTTCCTTGCCATGCCTATAACTTTCTCTACAGAATGTTCTGTTTTCCAGTAGCATCAGGACACTTTTCCAAGCAATGGCCTTGCCTGTAGCCTCCCACAATTACTGTTTTTGAAGATACTTGTGAGTCTCATGCCAGACACCTTCTTAGAAACAGTCACGTGTGTTGCTTTGAAGCACACCAGCTTTTCATACCATTTTTTTAAAATCCCAGGGTGATAAAAAGCTAGGCAGATTCCTAGAGTGGTGCCCATCAGCTTCTAGGTGCTTATGGGTCCCATATGGCCTATACATATGAGCTTCAGGTCTTCTATACAGAACACTTGTTCTTCTTCCTAGCATTATTCCCACACTATGGCAGGGTCACTTGTTGGGCAAAGCCATCTCCATTTGGATTGTTCCAGGGGTGATGCCCATATATTTCATGTCCTCCTTGATGTGATCCATCCACCTTTTCTTGGCTGTGCCATGGAGTCGCTGCCATCAGGGTCCAGAGTCCTGATACAGGGCTGCCTTTGGCACCAAGTCTTCTTCACCGCATAACTTCTTTACTGCTATAGAGAACACTATTGCTTACAAAATCCTGTATATGTTTAGAGATGCTCACAGCAAAGTAAAACCATTTCCTTCAGGCATTCCAGTAAATAAAGAAACTTATATTACACCAGCCAAGATAATCAATATGACACAATGCCACTTACAAAAGATTTCCAACAAGTTAAATAAATCACAATTCCATTTTAAAACTACCCAACAGCTATATAACTACCCAGATAAAAATGTGACTCAAGTAACAGCATGTTTTCTATAGTCTTTGTATCACTATCCTGTACAGCTTTGCTCAAAAGTAAATCCTGCTGTATTCAAAAAGGTGTTTTCTTTTCTTTTCTTTTCTTTTTTTTTAAAACCCTGTTCTAAATGCAGTCAGTCACTTTACAATAAAGCCTCATCATGTGGATATGAGCCATTCAAACCTCCACTTTCATACTTGGGTCTATTCTATTGAACTGAAGCCACAAGGATTTCAGAATGCCCTTCCTACCTTCTTTTTTTTTCTTCACCACCCAGTGGTCTCCAAGAAAAGCCTACATTACATTCTAAAAGAACGATGTGCCAATAATAATCCATGTACATCAGGGTGATTTTGCTGCTTGAGATGAAAAAAAAATTATGTGATATCATGGACCAACACTGCCAATTATCCTTTCCTTCTACAGTGGTGATGGGAAGCAAGAAGCAAGAAGAAAGGTGGCTAGCACAGAAGGGTGCAGATACAGGGAATGTAATTGAAAGAGCCTTGGTGGCGCAGCAGCTTAAAGTGGTGTTAAAGTGACACCAGCTGCCTGCAATTACTGCAAGTTCAAATCTCACCAGGCTCAAGATTGACTCAGCTTTCCATCCTTTCAAGGTAGGTAAAATGAGGATCTAGATTGTGGGGATAATAAGCTGACTGTATAAAAAAGAACACCGCTTGGGGGGGGGCGAAAGCCCTACTGAGCAGGTATATACAAAAGTATGAAGGCTATTACTTAACGCATTATAAGCCACCCTGAGTCTCCGGAGAAGGGCGGCATATAAATTAAATTTTTAAAAAAATCTTATTATGAATCCTAATTTGTCATCTCCTATTGCTTTGCTCATCCTAATGAAAGTCAACCCTGGTATTTGTGTGTGCATGTATGAGAAATTCTCAATAAATGCCAATAAATGATAGTCTTAAAAAATGGGATCAACAGCTCTAATCTACATTTGGAGTAGATAACAGTTTTCATGTGCCCAGGAGGAGGTCTTGTTGAACTTAATGGCACTTGTTACTGGATGGATAAGACTTGCCCCAAGCCTGACTCAGTTAAAGATCATTTTTATAGAATTATTCCAATTTACATGCAGGTATTTTCTTACGTGGGTATCTATGTGTATCTGTTTTCATCTCAACATACTGTACAGCTGCTGAGAGAAAAACAAAGCTTTGATTTCAGTTTCAAAGTCTATGATCAACACTTGCACTGCAATATTTTTCTCCTGCTAATGCTTCTCTCAGCTTGACTTTCATAAGCAAATAGGGTTGGAATGAACCTTAGAAATGATCTAAGCCTATCCCCTCCCCAATACTCTGCAAACCATCTCAGACAAAGGGCTCAAACCTTTTCTTGAAAGCTTTTAGTGGCAGAGCCCTTGTGACTCTAGAAAGCAGGTTATGCTACTGCTTAATACCCCTCATGGTATGATAATACTTCTATCTGTCTCTTAATACGGTCTCTCATTATGTTCCATCCAGTCTTTTACTAATCCAGCCTTAATCTACATCATGGGAAATGGTTAGAAATGTGCATATTGCTTTAGAAAGGAAACAACATTGCCCTTTATTTTCTGACATTATTGTATAACTTATTTACTTAGAACATAGGAAACTATCATATAATGAGCCAAGCCTTTTGTATATTTTGTCCAATTATTTTTCCTTTTGTTCTTAGTTGCAAAGTCACGTCCAACCAATCGCAACCCCATAGACAATGTTCCTCCAGGCTTTCCTGTCCTCTACCATCCCCAGAGACCATTTAAGCTCATGCCTACTACTTCAGTGACTCCATCCAGCCACCTCATTCTCTGTCATCCTCTTCTTCTTTTGCTTTCAATCTTTCCCATCATTAGGCACTTCTCCAGTGAATCCTTCCTTCTCATTAGATGGCCAAAGTATTTGAGTTTCATCTTCAGGATCTGGCCTTCTTCTTTTGCCCTCAATCTTTCCCAGCATTAGGCACTTCTCCAGTGAATCCTTCCTTCTCATTAGATGGCCAAAGTATTTGAGTTTCATCTTCAGGATCTGGCCTTCTAAAGAGCAGTCAGGGTTGATTCCCTCTAGGACTGACCAGTTTGATTGCCTTGCAATCCAAGGACTGGCAGGAGTCTTCTCCAGCACCATAGTTCAAAGGCCTTAATTCTTTGGTGCTCAGCCTTTCTTATGGTCAAACTTTCACAGCCATACATTGCAACTGGGAGAACCATAGCCTTGACTATACGCACTTTTGTTGGCAGGTGATGTCTCTGCTTTTTAGTATGCTTATTTTTCCTAGGAGATGCCTGAGATTGAAACTACCCTGTTTCCCCCAAAATAAGACATCCCCTGATAATAAGCCCAATTGGGCTTTTGAGCGCATGGCAATTAGGCCAAGCGCTTATTTCAGGGTTCAAAAAAATATAAGACATGGTCTTATTTTCAGGGAAAACACAGTAAGGCCTTTCATTTGCAAAGTATGTGTTTTACTTCTATGTGGTGGCTCCTGCTCCCCTGATAAAACTTCCACTATAAAATACGTATTTTCTAGTCTGACAGCTTTGTACTGCATAAATTACATCTTGAGTTGATCAAATTTTTGTTCTGTCTCACAATAAAATTAAGAATGACTTTCTTCAGCTTTGATTCTTTTTTAGTCATGCCTTTCTGTAATCCAGAGCCTTTCCCTAGATATCCAATAATCAATTTCATAACTAAATACCATGTTTACGGTAACTACGCTCTATAATAAAATTGTAATTGTGATGAGCATTGTAAAAATATATTTTAAAAATGAGATTATCTATCTTCAGCCTACTCAGGAGTCTCTGTCATTTTGAAGCACAACGACACCTAAAGAAAAAAGACAAAAAACATGTTATAGAAAAGCAGGTTACACAATTCTCAATAAAAGAAGTTCAGTATGTAAGTATATCAGGCTGTTGCACCATTTCTGCTCTGTAGGAAAATAGCTTGACCTGTTAGGCACCTCAGTCCATGTAACATTTTCTCATTCACATCAGATCCATCTTCAAGCTAGCAAAAATCAGAAAAAATGGCACATTTCCAGGGCTGATGCAACGTACAGTAGATGTTAAGTAGAGAAAAAGGTAGTGTATGGTTTATGAGTTTTTCAGGCCAAGAAGATCAGATGGTTCTGGAGATTTCAAGATAATGGTATTCAGAAAAGGAAAGCTTAATACATACAGTGACTGATCAAAGCTCATCAAGCTAGTAAAGAATAAGACAAGCACACCTGTCATTTTCAGCATGATGGGTAAATGTCTCCATTCTCCCATCATAGACAGTATGTAACTAAGTGAATCTTAAACAAACAGCATCAACTGGCTCTTACCTTTTCACCAGCTGCATTATGACTTTAGTTATGTATAATGGTCACCCCTAAGTCCATCTGTCTTTCGTTTTTCTGGCTCCAAGGGATTTAACGCTGTCTTGGAAAGTCTTGCAGCTTTTTTATTTGCTTTTCTCTGAGGTTCCTTTGAGCTTGTCATGTGCTTTATACATATATCAGAATGATTTGTTGTCTCTGAAAGCAAAGGATAATTTCCCTGTACTATTAGTTTAGTAGAGAAATAATTTGTATAATATACTATAATATCTTTGAGACCCTGGAACTAATGCAGAATTCACTGGAAATTGTGGGAACAATAAAGAAACTCTGATGTTACTCCAGTGGTGAAATCTGAAGCGGTTTGCTACTGGTTCATTGGCCATGCATGCACACCAAATGCACGCTGCGTACACATATGCAGTATGCGCCAAAAGGAGGCTTGGGAAAGTAAGTAGAACAGCTGATCGTTGGATCATGTCTTTTTTTTAACTATCGGTTCAATCGAACTGGTAACTAACTTCCGGTTTGCCCAAACCAGTAGGGTTTTTTTTACTACCGGTTCACCCGAATCGGTAGTTTTTATCACTACCGGTTCACCCGAGCCAGAGTGAACTGGTAGCATTTCACCCTTGTGTTACTCCCTGGGTCAGGGGTCTGCAACCTTAAACACTCAAAGAGCCATTTGGACCCGTTTCCCACAGAAAAGAAAACACCGGGAGCCACAAAACCCTTCCCGTGCCTGACCATTTCTTGAGTGGCCACAAAACTAGCATATGTAGTTGAATTAAACTTTCTGTTTTCTTCTGAAACTTTTCTTGGATTTATCCATGGTTGGCCTACCAGGGGTTGAAAAGCTCAATAGATTGCATGCCAGTGGGTCACACATTGGTGGTTGTGACACATATTTTGAGTGACAGGGAGCTGCAGCAGAGGGGTTAAAGAGCCACATGTGGCTCCAGAGCCGCAGGTTGCTGACCCCAGTCCTGGGTCATTCTTGGTTCCTTGGTCCTGATACTTACGTTAATAATTGGCTACTAGAGGGAACTAGAAGGAATTAAAGATTATATTTAAAGAAGAAGGACAGTCAGATGCAACTTACTGATACAGAGCAAAACAAAACATTGTAACATTGGACATAACTGAACAATATTTTTGAGCAGTGGACTAAAGATCAAGATTGTTAGAAGTAAAAAGGAAGAATATATGAGGCACAAAGTACCAGGATTGTTTGTATAGATTGCAGCATCAATGATTTATTGAAACCTATACACAAGAATCTAGTCAACTAATGATCAGCACTAAACTGGTGCTACATAATGGTCAATGGAATTCAAGGAGGGCCTAGACTTGGATATCTTATGGCAACGTGAGAACTCTAAACTGATGGTGTGTTTTACTACGCCCAATCAAGCTCTGCCAGCTTTTCACCTACAGAATATAATGTAGGTTCATTTGCTCAAGATTAAAATAGACATATTGCTATTTCCTGGACCCTTATTTTGCTGACATCAGGACTAAAATGATAGCAATAGCACTTAGACATATATACCACTCCATAGTGCTTTACAGCATTCTCTGAGCTGTTTACAATATCAGGATATGGCCACCAACAATCTGGGTCTTCATTTTACTGACCACAGAAAAATGAAAGTGCTGAGTCAATCTTGAGCACCGTCAGGATCAAACTTCTGGCTATGGGCAGAGTGAGCCTGCAATACTGCAGTCTAACCACTGCATCACCGTGGCTACTATGATGATGCTTTATATATTTCTTTATAGATAAACGATGGGATAGGGCAAGAAGAGTTCATTTTAGAGAAGATAAGTTACTAAAATTGTTTATGCTTGTGATGAAGGGGAATGCCATTTCTTTATATGTTTCTTTTCTTTTTTCTATTTTTCTTTATTTTTCTCTTCTTTTACACCTTTTTCTTTTCATCTTTTTCTTTTTAATTTGTATTAGTTTTTATCATTGTAATTTTTAATAAAATTACTACTTAAAAAAAGAAGTTGCATTTTCCCCGCTAAATAAACTACAACTTCTGCACTGCCTTTAACGATGGGGTATGGAAGGGGTAATTCAAATGCTGTTTGTCTTGTTCTCTTGCTCCTTTCTGTTCTAAACTATAATTTGTAGTAGTGTGTGTTTTCCTTTTCCTCAAAAAAAGTTATAATTCAAATATTATCATCCCCTACATTTAACATATAAAATGGTTTCCCCAAATTGCTAATACTAAGAAGAAATTATTTTGGTTTGTAAAATCCTTTAAAAAAAATTTTTTTTTAATTATATTGAGGGTTGTAGGGGAGTCCGTGGCTAATTGACAGAAGCTGTAAACAAGAAACCTTTTGATAGCATTGTTTAACAGAGCCTTTCACTTCTAGCAATCAATACATTTGTGATGCTGTGGTATTACTGCTAAATTGTGTGCCAATTCCTCCTTCTTGACAGCATCTGTTCACTGGTACTTAAATTTCTTAAGGCTGAATCTCTATTCTATATTGATTCCTAATTTACCTACTCCAAGCTTGTTAGAGTTTGCAGCAATCCAACCAGCACACAACTAAATAATGCAGCATAATTCATATATAAAAGAACCGTCTTTATATAAAGAATGATATTGTAATATAAAGCATGATGTTGTATACAATATCATATCTATACAAAATGCTACAATATGCAGCAGAAGCCAGAACTCAAAATCCAGAAGCTCAGACGCAATATAATCACAGAAGCAATAATGCAAGGACAAACCAACTATTTTATACATTAACAGTCAAGCTAAACCATGCCCAGCCTCCAAACTGTCTGACTCACCTAACAGTCTCCATTGGCTGACCTGTTGACATGTCTATTCCAATTCATGAACTCTTATACACTGACAAACCTCTTACAGAGCCTTTCTGATTTTGCTTGATTGGTTTAAATCAAGGCAAGGCAAGGACCCATAAATAACAGTAAAACTCCAGTGGAAATCATACTTAAACCATATGAAAAACAGCAGCAGTTGCATCTTATTTAACAACGTTAACAAGAAAAGTCCCACCAAAACTCAGCTGTCACTTTTGGCGACAAGCAATGCAGTTTGACTCCCTTAAAAGTCAGTTTCCCACTAAATTAATTTATTCATGAATAAGCAATTAAGACCAATCTATAATAATCCTTATAAAGCCTAATCTTTCTTCTTCCTTCTCATCATACTACTGTTTACCTGAGTTTGTTTTCATTCTTGAAATAAGTACACTACTCCAGGAGAATTTTGCTGTCAGTTTAGGGGAAATGTTAAAAACTGTGATGGGACTTTTTTAAATTCTGGAGGGTAGAGATGCACAGGCTGGGTGGGGGGACATAACTAGCCACTAACTATCTTGAAACGGAGGAGCAAACTCTAGTAGGTGGGAGGATTGTGGAAGGATTCCCAGCATATTGGAAAAAGGTCTATCACATAAGTGTTTCAGCACTTAAATCCTCAGAAAAGGCGGAGGGAGGGTGGAAAAAGATGAATGGCTAGAAAGTGATGTATCCTGAGGGGAGGGAAATGTATCTCTTACCACCAGTCAGGGCACAAATACGGTTTGAAAAACATTTGCACAAATGATTTTGGGAGCTGCAAAAGTGTGTGTCTATGTCTGTGTTTCCAATTAATACAAGTTTTTAAAATAAAAATAATGACAGATATGCTATTTCCTTAGACAGCTATCCTGCTCTGAGGAAATGAAGGGAAATCAAAATCCACCTTACATTTGTAATATTACCCCAGAACAATAACTATTATTCTGTGAGAGTAGTTCTCCTTGAATACACAATGCTCCCTACACACAGTACAATTTTTGGTCAAGTGGGTATTCTTTTCAGTATGTGAATATACAGACAGACTAACATATTTTCTATTCCAGATTTGGGACTCAAAGCTAGTTGTCTTTGATCAGCATCAGTAATCCTGATTCCAAAACATTTAGGGGTTTACTTTTCATTTATTTATTTATTCTTCAAAAAATATTGAAAAACATTCCTTTGGCTGTGTGTGTTTTTTTCTTAGAAACATTGCATATGACTATGCGCCTATGTATATTTAAAAAGGGGTGAAAATTCAAACTCTCACTACCTGTCGAGAACATTTGGAGCATCCTTCATCCTAAACACGGATGCATTTGAAAATAATTCTCCCCAACTTAATAAGGGTGGTGGTACACTCTTGTGCAAATAAACTCCGAAGAAAGCTGTAAAGGACTGCAAAAACCAAGGTTTCCAGGGAAGAGGGCTTAATAAAGGGGCGGCAGTTTCATATCCAACAAACTCAGTTGTATGAAACCCATCGCTACAGGAACGGACAATTAAAAGAGAGGCATCTTCATCAAGTTCCACATTCAATGAATTTGCGTAAAGCGGGGAGAGAGAGGGAGAGGGAGGGAGGGAGGGGTCATAAAAAGAAGCCTGTTTAAAGGAATTAGGAGGTTTCTCCTCCTCTCCTCTCCTCCTCCCCATGCTCCTCCTCCTCATTATTCTTTTAATGGAAATATACAAAGTGCAAGAAGAAATCCTAACTCCATTATGATTACGTTGAGATTAGGGTCTAATTGCTTAAGGTTCAGGTGGAATCCGCGGACTAAATCCTAGCGGGGCGAACTGAATTTCTCAATCATTCTGTCAAAAGCGGCAGGGTGAGAGCCCACACGCTTCCGAACAAGTCATTTTAACAGTTACAAGCTTCGGACAAAGACCACACAGGGAGTTTAAGAGATGCAAATCGAATCTTAATCCGCGCTCATTCTGCGAAGCCTTCAACAAAGATGGAGTAATGCCTAATAGAAAAGAAATCGGTGTCTCTGTCATCAGCTTCTAGGAAAATATATTCGAGAAAGTATAGATCTTATATTTACAGCCGTTGCCTTAAAAAGTTAAAGACAATGTTTTTATTGTCTTAAAGGTTAAAGACAATGTATATATATAAAATATATATGGAAGCAAAAAGGATGGTGAGAGTCAGTGGGATTTTTTTTAATGTGAAATATTAGACAACCCCTTAATGATGATCCTCGCGTTATATCCCTCTCCTTGCTTTGATAATTTCGTTTGTATTCATTAGCCAAAGGAGAATCCTTTCAAATGCATTCAAAACAAAAATGGACAGGGAAAGGATGATACCCTGTCTTTAATCAATTTCACTCCTAAAGCAAGGTCCCTTGAGTTCAAGAAAGTTCCTTCTAATTAAATCTGGGGAAAGTAACTGTTTTGGTTGGAACACGATTTTGTCGGAATAATTCAGCACGGATGCTAAGGACTTCCAGCTTCTAGGCAAGCCTCCTGCACATGGGGTTTGGAGACACATTTCAGATCCCAGCCTAAAAGGAATCGGATGAAGAAGGGATTGCTTTGAAGACATTCCTCTCTTCCGAATTCACTCACACCTCACTCCCCCCTGAAACGGAAGAGGCTTTTCGAAGCTGAGTAGATCTCAGAGGCTCTTAAAAAGTCCGCCCACCGGGTTAAAGGCGATCTTACTGTAACACCTGCCTGGGCTTGCGCAGTAAAGTAGGCCACCCCGTCTCCGCTCCAGGTCGCGGAGAGAAATCCCTTCGGATCGCAGGGGGATTCCCTTTCTTTCCAAATGAATGGGCACATCATGAGAACTTGATCAGCCTGACACCAACCACGCCGAGAAGTTGTTCGGCTCAAGATTAACCACTTAATCCTAGGAAAGAATTTTGTGAGCGTCTTGAAGTGGGAGGCGGAATTTCAAAGGGTGGGACTTTTGGGGTGAGAGCCGTGTTTCTTTCCCTTGGCTTATTTGTCTAATTTCACTTAGTGAGGTTATTTGACGGTAAACGAAAATTTGGGAAGCGAATGCTGTCGTTGGCAGAAGCTCCGGTTTCCCAACTTATTTATTGGGGTAGAAACCCCCACTTCCTTAGAGAAATGCCAGTACCACTCCCCCTAGATCTCGACGGATTTGCAATACTTTCTGGATAAGTGTATTAAAATGCTACCTGTTGCGTCATCCCTCCTTCTAAAAGTCCAGGTTACTTTGCGGGGGGCGGTTCAGGGGGAACCCCGTGTGAGTACACCTGAATGCCGCAAGGCGGAAAGGCATCTCACCTGCCACCTGAACTCAGAACAGCATTTTTACTTCTGTCTTGCTTGCCTTCCACATCGGGGGAAAAAGAGAACTGCCCTTCAAACGAAGGAGGAAGCAGAACCGATAGGCCCGAGGGTAGCTTTCCCTGCTCGCTTGAAAGCCGCTCTGCCTCTCCCTCCGGACGGGATCGGCTTCCTAACTTCGTCTCTGCCAGCCACGCTCGGCTAAAACTCTTCCAGATGTACCCGCGCCAGTGATGGCAACGGCGGAGGTCTCGCGGAGAAGGCTCGATAGGCAGCATCGGTGTGCGGATTTATGTACACCTCTCTCGGTGTTTGGATTGTGCAAAGGACCTCGATGTCCTGCCGCTTGCATCCCGCCATGAAAGCTTTGCAGTCAAGGCGATAGTTTGGGTGCCATTTTGGAGGGTAAATAAGGGCTGCCCCTAGGGAGAGAACACTCATTAAACTGAAATTACAGGTTATGGATCTTAAGTCTATAAGGAAAAAATAACATACTGAAAAAAAATTAATGCCTATGTTTTGGGACTCATTCGGCCCCGTGAAGCCTGTGCATTCCGCGGCTAAGCAAACGCCTCTGCCAGAGCAAAGCCAACCGATTTCACGAAGCCCTCCCTTTACCCAAGAGCTTTCTCCTTGAAAGGGATGAGCTACTCCAGGCTGAAACGCGGCGCTCTGCCTCCCTCCGTCCCTCTTCGCGGGCAGACAAGGGTCCGCGCCGTAGGGGGTCCTAATTTGAGGGCGGGAAGGAAGGCTCGACGCCACTCGCGTTGTCCCCACGCGGAAATGAATGGCAGCCGCTAAATCCTAATGCGGCTCATCTCTGCCTTGGCTTCAGCAAGCCTTGCCACCCGCGGAATCGCCAGACGCCCCGGCCAGCTCTCGGACTTCGCGCACGGCAGCTTCCTCCGAGGCTTCGCCATAGGGAGGCCTTCCGTTGCAGGCCTATGAATGGGTTGGGAGGCTGGCCTGACCGGGAGCGGAAAATAATAGCTGAAGGGTCCTTCACGGCCGCACTTCTGCGCGCCGAGTCGCGTTGGGTGCAATCCTGCTAACTTGGCCGGCGGCCTCGAGGCTGGCCATTGACATTGACTTGAACGAGATGCAAACGGCTAACGGGCAGAACTGCCCCTTCTCGTGTGTGTGTGTGTGTGTGTGTGTGTGTGTGTGTGTGTGTGTGTGTGTGTGTGTGTGTGTGTTTCCTTCCCTTTCTGGCAGTTCTTCTAGGGAAAAACGCTGGCACCCCGACGCTGGCATCAGACCAGGGAACGGGGAAAGCAGAAGGTCGGCCAGCATCCGCCGGTGGGTTTGGGGGAATTGGCTTCAGGAGTGCTACTGGAAAGGTTCTAGCAGAAAGATCGAAAGAGATCCTTCGTGAGACAGGACGGCCAACCAATTTCTGAGATTAAGCATTTAGAATCGCGCCTTCGTTTTCAGAGTTAGTCCTTCTTCCTGCCCTCTCCCGTCCTGAAAATATAATTTGGTGCCTTGATTGTTTCCAGAAGCTGGTGGCGATTTGAAATATTGATAACATTGGTAACTTCCCAGGTGTGGATCTTCAGACTGAAATCCTATTCCTACTAGAAAGAATTCTGAAAGATGAGTTTAGGATCGCACTGTTTCTACCCAAATCCCCTTTTTTCTTCCTTCTTTCACCTACCAGATAGTGTTTGCGTATCCCAGAACCAAGTCCCACTTGCTAAACCCTTAGTGTCAACATCTAATCATTGCAGTTAACTTCGTTGGAGTTTATATCTGACACAAATCCCATGGATTTCAGCATCACAAGAGGCACAGTCCAATTAAGCTTTCAGGAATCCTATAAAGGCCGTGGGTAGCTTATCTCTTGCCTCCTAAGGGCTTAATTCAAGTAAAATTAATTCCATGAAAGGTTATTTGTAAGCAAACCTGTTTATCTGGCTAGGTCAGTTAATATGTTAAAAGGTACTAATAACCTTATATTGAAGTTATCTGAGACTCATCTTCAAATGTTCTTTGCTCTGGGCCCATTTTTTCCAAAGCAAGATTAGTTGGTTGAAATCGAAATATCCAGTGCAAATGTGGAGAAATTTAGGAGAAAAACTCAGGCTGAAGTCCAGTACTGCAAAGAGTTAGAGTCTTTTGATACTTGAATTCAGTAAAGGCAATAATTTGAAATACCAATATTTTGAGTGAACGCTCTCCATGAGGTCCAACTTCATCTTATTTGGTTCTGCAATTAACATTTCACAGGATAGTTCTTAACCAGTTCCCAGCAAATACAGCTCTTAATAAAGAAATTTAAAACAATTTAAAAATAATATTTGTATTGTTATTACGCTAGCCATTTCTTTCTAAATTTTGGGACACTTGCATTATGCCTACTCTATAACTTATTTGTAAATATTATTAGTGAGTAAACAAGGTTATTTTTAACACTGTCTCCATATTTTTTTTTCCGTTCTTATTTCAGGTGTATTTTTAACTTTGAAAAATACCATAGATTGTTAAATCAATAATCTTCAAACCTAGTAAGTTTGGCTTCATTTCAGACCACCGCTTGAATGCGCACCAATTGCGGCTTTGAAATTATTGCTTGAATCTGAAATAGTGTCAGAACATCCCCCTTAGGGCGGGAATGTTCTCATGTTTGAATTTTAAGGAAAGATCAGAAGAAGTACTGGTAACTGGCCCTTTCTTTTAGGCAGGCAGACAGTGTTCGTGCCTCCGCGATGCAATCAGCTGTTCAAGACAAAGTTCCAATAAAGCGCTCCGGGTAAAACGAGGAGGGCCACAAGGTGCGAGGACAGTTTCCGGTCAAAGAAAGCAGATCCTAAAATCTATCCCAATCCTAAAAATCCCCCCAAAAAAGATCGCATTTCCTGCGTGGGTTCTAATTTTGCTTAAGTAGTTGCCTGAAGAGGGGGGGGGGCGGGTGTTAGGCAGCTCTGACCTTAAATCTTCCTTGGTTTGAGAACCGGAAGAGGATTCTGATGCAAGTGAATCCACTTGTGTGAACAGACTCTCGTGAGTTAAAACTTGCCCCGTCCCTTTCTATGGGGACTGAGCAGAAGTTCCTTTCCTGTTTTTACTTTGGGGGGTGGGAGGTGGGGGGTGTCAGTAACAGAGAACAAGCTAAACCGGAGCGTCCGAATGAAACTTTCTTCAGTTACAAGCTTGTACATCCAGAAAGTTTGATTCGGATTGTAATCTACGAAAGGCCAATTCACTTTCATGTAGGGAGTAAAGTAAAAGTCAAAAAGGGGGAAAGAGCAAAGAGAAAAGGGGAAAGTGCGATGAATACCGCTGGATTCAAGGTATTTCAGCTCAGATTAACACGAGCGAAACCGGAAACGTATCAGTAATCTGAAGCCAGGGCTCTTTTTGCAAAGAAGGATTTTGCAAAGCGTCAGATTCTCCTGAGGCCTGGCAACGCTGCAGTGGATGTGAACGATAGCAAGTCACACCCGGAATAATGCCATGTTTCCGTGCAGCCAACCCCATCAACCTTCTCCTTCTACGGTGTGGTCGTAGCGGACAATAAGGACAGGTGGATCTTTCACTTAGCTCTAGGCGTTGACCAGCCAAGGTGGCGGGGAGGGATGAGTGAGACAGGGGAGGGGCGGCTTTTCCTGCCCACGCAGCCTCAAAAGTGGATGCCATCCGGTTCGGATTCTTGGAGAGAAACTTGCAGAGGGGGCAAAAGCTTGTGAGGATGGCGACTTTGACATGAACTGATTCTTGTCCCAGGCCTGCGCGGGCCGAACCGGCTGAAAATGCTGGTGCTCTACACCCCCGGTTGGGGAAGGCGATGGACAGACTGTCCTGTTGCTGCTCTGACACTAGTATTTTGGCCTGTCCGAAGTGGGGCGCTAGGCTGCCTGGACGAACAGCCGCAGCACGAAAAGTCAGGCGGTGGTCCCTTGGCATTTCTGGTTGACGAAGTCTGAGCCAACTGTGGTTTGGCATTACGGAGGTGCATTCCTGACCGAGTGGTCTATCACTCTGGCCTTAATACCAGAAGGACTTGGCTGTTCGAAGAAGTGACACGGCAAATACCATTGTTATCGTTGTTGTGGTCCCTTTAGGAAATGCACAACTTTTTCTTTCTCCCGCTCCTCCTAGCCTCTCCATTGGTTGACTGATTTACTGGTTGATTTTCTGTGCTCCGTTTTTAGGACCGCCCACTCACCAGGCAATTCGGGGCCGCCATAGAAGTTCTGCGATATATTTTTTTTTTTTGCAGTTTGACGCTCTTGTCTCGGCAAGTCTGGCAATAGGCCGGCGACGCCTCACGAAATCCAACCCTGAGCGCTGCCCCAATCCTCCGCCTTCCTGATTCTTCCTTCCAGCGTCCCTTCCTTAGAGGCCGCTGAGTTGAACGATCCCCCCTTTGCTTCCCCCACCCCCTCCACCCCGAGAAGAATAAGGACTGCCCACGAAGGAAAGGAAGTCTGTGGGTCAGTGGAAGATCGGGAGAGGCCCTCTAGCTTCTTCGGTCAATGGCGGTCAACAGATTTTTGTTCGTTGTTTGCTTTTAATGTCCCTTAGTAAGATGACCTTTTGGGAAAGGCAATTGGCCTAGCGGTGAGGGAATTGAACTAGGACCAGGTTTTCTTTCTGTTAAGGAGATGGAAAGTTGGGTTAATCAGGGGTGGGTCCCTGATTGAAGATGGTATGTTGAGGCTCCTCCCCTTGTTTACTGCCTCCCCTTGTTTACAATTCCTTCTTAAGACTGTGCTGTGAGTGGCTGAGCAAATCTTCTATTCTTTGGTTCAGATGGGATTGCAGGGCACTTTATCTGAGGGTAGGATGGATCAATTTGGGTTTTGATGGGATAAGAAAAACAGAGGAGCTAATATTATTTCCTGGTCATATCTGAAAGGGAGGGGTGAGGAAGAGTAGCGCCTCCATTTTATTTATTTATTTATTTATTTATTTATTTATTTATTTATTTATTTATTTATTTATTCATTCATTCATTCATTCATTCATTCATTCATTCGTAGCATTTCTATGCCGCCCAACTCCCTAGGGACTCTGGGCAGTTTACAGCAAAGAACGAATTTTGTTAGATCTATTTTCTCCACCACAACTGAACCAAGTTCAAACAAGGAAACTCACCGACTGAGCCTGCTGCAGTTCCTCAGTTGCAGGTTAACCTACCTCACAAGGTTGTTAGGATAGGGATCAAATTGACCAACGATGTTCTAGATGTGATTAAAAGGTTCTGAACCCAGAGAGGCTGTCAAACCAACCAACAGTGTTTTTGAAACATAATTTTTATTAGCCTCTCTCCCTTCCTAAATTTTAGCAGTGGTGTTTGTTGTTTTTAACATGTTTTCAAAAGTAATGTTAAGGTTAAAAAAAAATAAACCAAACAAATGATTGATCCTTTGTTGAAAATAAAATAATCTAATTAAGCCAATTAGTTTGGGTTGAAGGAAAGATTTGAAGGAAAGGGAAGTAAATCTTCTGTGCTTGTCTGTGGGTTTTCCCCCTCCCCGCTCCAACACAATATTCTGTATCTTTCAACCTGTCCAGCTCTCATGATTACAAATAGGCCTGTTTTCAAATGGAAATAAGACTTCCAAACTGATTATGTGTATTGAATTAGAGTTGCTCACTAGAGCCTCTTGTTTAAGATGTATTGAGAAGAGAATGATGGCTAGAGACCTTTGGAACCAGCTCAGAGAGGTAGATTTATTTTGCAACATTTGGCCACTGCAGAATATTTCAGCAACATAATTTTGGCAGAGAAGGCAGAGCACCATCTTATAAATAACCCCTCTGTTCCCCTCCCTCCTCAACTTCTAATTCCAACAAACAGGAAATTTAAAGACATCTGCTCCCACCCCATAAGAATCCTCTCAAATGTTCAGTTGGAGGAGCTGGTGATTGAATACTCCCATTTGGCCTAAACGCTGTATATAGTGACTCACTTTTTGTTCAAATAGTTTATTTTTTAGAATGACTTTTTCTAACGTGATGTGGTTAGAAGAAGACAGCAGTTCTTCCAATTCTCAGCCAGTGTGGCTATTGCCAGAGAATTATGGGAATCCCAGAACCTCTGGGAGGCACCATGTTGGAAGAAATTGATCAAGGTTAAATAGGGTAACAGGTTTGGAAAGAACAAATGAGGTGAAGCTAAGGCTGAATTCAGGAATATTTGTTTGGCTATTTTGGAGGATTCAAAAATATTTCAGCTGATAAGCACTGCAGTTGCATGAAATGTGAATCAACTAGCAAACATTAACGGAATCCCAAATTACTTCGTCCTTAGTCGATTGGGTCCAGCAGTCCAGCAAGTGAAATTGTAGGAGAGACAAGTATAAGCTTGTTACTCAACTGAACTGGTTCCTTTGGATTCGGTTTTTTTTTTCCCTTTGGATTGTGGATCCTTCATCATTGGAAGTTTATTAAGAAAAGACTGAGAGCCACCTGTCTGAAAAGGCATAGGGCAGGGGTGTCAAACTCAAGCTCAGGAGACCATTTTCTCTGGCAGAGCGCTCAGGCCACCACAGGCGCCCCAACACAAGCTGACATCAAGCTGGCCACTCCCACCATGGCTATGCTAACCCGCCCCCACCCCCCAATGTCAAACGCAACCCTGATGCAGACCTCAATGAAATCAAGTTTGACACCCCTGGTATAAGGTTTCCTGCTTGAGCAGAGAGTTGTACGGGGAGACCTCCAAGGTCCCTTCCAGTTCTATTCTGATTGGTTGATTGATCAGATTGGCTCTCATAAACCCGTGTGATTGGTTTTGAGAGAATGACCCCTAAAATCTGGTAGAGTTGCCTGCTCTATCAAATGGCAAAAGAATTGCTAGTGGCTGTAATTTCTCACTCTCTAAATCTAGAATAAAGGCCAGACAGTGATATTTGCCTTGCGAGGGGAAAAAAGTTGAATTCATTGCCCTGACCTGCTCCAGTTCTGCTTTAATTTTTACTTTAAAAATTCACTGAAAGCATCTGAAGCATCTCGTGATAGCTCATAATAAAAGTTAAAAATTCCAGATAATGAGATACATTCAAAGGACTGCCTTTCACAGGAGTGGAATGTATATCAGAATCTGCAGTTCCCACCAATTTCTTATAAAAACACTGTTCTTTGAAATGATAACATAAAGATAAAAACACTGGGTTAGGTTTGTGATGCCACAGAGTGATCTCTTTTGGGAGAATCTGCTTTTTATGCCATTTTTTTTTTCAATGACTGTTTGGTATAGCCGTACATTTCCATCTGGCCAGTTGATAAAAGCCTCTACAAAGACTGCTGTGTAAACAGCCAATCACCTTCCTTGGAATTTAAAGCATTCTGATCATCACTGAGTTATGGATTTTCCTGACCATTCAGAAAGTACCAATGCATTCCCAGCAAACGCTGCTTATAGTATATTCTTCAGGGGGTTATTTATTTTTGCCTTCAGGAATTAGGATCAGCTGCTGTTTCTGGCAAGCGTGTAATTTCTTTTCAATAATTCAGTTTACTATTTTATACGATTTTTTTTGTAAGAAAAAAGAACATAGAAAAGTAAAGAGAAATTAAGGATCAGGATTTTTTTTCCTATAGAAAATTGTGAAGGAATAGAAAAATGGGAGAGAGTGGGGAATAGTCCATTATGTTCCGTTCATGCTGGTAAATAAATAATCCATTAAATTGTCTTCCCTTCATCCTTCCCTAAGAGTCTGCGTGCTTGAAATATCCCTGATGTCTAGGACCAGAGAGGGAAAGTTGGGTTAAAACAAATCAAGCTTTATAGAGCCTTTTTTTAAAAAAAAGTTTTTAAAACTTTTCTGGGTAATCCCATTTTTGTCGAGTTAGACGGCCAGCGGGAATAAGATGTAAACATGCACAATTTTGTCCCCAAAGATAATTATTTTATTTTAAAAATTAATTATTCTTAAAAAGCTGATCTCCCCCTTTCCCGGCTTCTCCCTCACCCCACCCCACGCTCTTTTTCTCCTGTGCCAGTGGAGAAAAGGCGCGGGAGCCTCTTTCCTTCTCTGCTTTTCCAGATGGAAACTTCATCTTTCAAAACGGGAAAAGAAATCCGGTTCCTTTCTGGCCAGAGAAAGCTTGATGAAGAGGAAAGGCCGCGACTGGCTGGAACAGAGCTGCTTAGAAATCCGAGCAGGCCACTTTCATTCGCAGGGATGCCCGCCTTCCCTCCTCCTCTTGGTTTCTCCCCAGTTCCCCCGCCCTTTGCGCCCTGTCCAGCGTTTCGCCTCTCGACTTCTGATTGGGAGGGAGAGTCACTGGGCGCAGTTCGGCTGCATACACGATCCCTTACCGCCGCCCCCCCTCCCCTGCATATTGATGAGACCTTCTCTCAGAGCCCTTCCTGTTGAATGTGGAAGGGGTGTGTGTGTTGAACAGACAGAGAGGGTCTCCTCTGCTCCACATGATGATCCTTTCCAACCCTGACCAAGCAGGGCAGAAGCTCCCGTCCATCAGATGACACAATATTTCCCCGTCTATTACTTTGATGACTGTAACACGCCTGCCCAGAATAAATCTGTATTTAAGATTCTCACGAGGTGCCTATGTTTAGTTTATCCCAGGATAGCTGCATAATCAGAGTCTTTGTGTATTCAGATACACATTCAGGATCATTCTGGATATGGACCTAACCACACGAGCCACTGTTTAGATCAAGAAAGATCTAAAATGAGCCACTTACATATGGGAGTATCCCTATAGTTATCTATGGAAGTCCCGCTGTGGAAATGAACCGCGAGTGACCTTTGCAGGCTGTGCAATGCACTTATAAATCCAACTGCCTGTATGTTCTCAGAAAGGGTCATATTGTATTTGATTGAATTTGTTCCTAGATAGCCATGCATCAATTAATACTCAGATCATATTTTCTTATAGACATCATCCAAACATGGGGGCATTTAGCATGTTTAAGACTGCACTGTTAACCTATCTGACCCAAAACTGTTTTAATCTATTTTATTTATTTGGACTATGAACTGTACTGTTGTATTGTTTGCATTTTACTTCTTCAAATACAAATATATTATTTCATGGCACCTGGTGGACTAGCATATATTACTCAGAAATTATAATTAACTGTGCGTGTGTATTTGAATCTTGCACATATTGACCATTGGTCCACATCAGTTAAATGTAAAGATGGTTAAAACATTATGGACAATGCTCGTTTTGGATTCAATTCAACTGAAAATAATTCAGAGTGACCAAATTTAAATGTATACAGACTGAGACCTATTCTGATAGGGTTCTTTAAGCAAAATTCACTTGATTTTGATAGACTCGGATTGAAGTTCTCTTCTTCAGAAGTTTTTTGTGGAATATGAGTTAAGAGGAAGAGAGAAGAGGTTACATAGGTTTGACTTTCTGTTGACCGGCATTGAAATGGTCAGTCTAAAGTAAATGAACCATTGAATTCTGGTCCTTTATTTATTTGTTTATTTGTTTAATCATACTTACTCTTGATTGGATGTACAGTACTTTTTTAAAAAAAATCTAATTTTGTTAGCAGGATCAGGACTATCTTGTAAGAATTAGTAGACATTGTGATATTTATAAACCTTTAAGAAGCTTTCTTTGGAAACACATTTAGAGTTGGAAAAGAAAATAAAGAGTGAATGTGTATATGAGTTCCATCTAATAGCCTAGTGTTAATTTATAAGCAGCAGAATGTTCAGAGTGTGAATGACAGAATGTTTTAAATAAAAGGTCCCTATGATGATACAACATACATCACACTAAAAATGATATTCTTATAATCTCTGTGATCTACCATCTTTTTACATGAACCAATTTATTTCAAATTTTGAGAATGTGAAACACATTAAACTGTTTACTTTAATCCTGGAAAACTAAGGAATTAGAATCCCAGAAATATTTGCTCCTTATGTTTCTGAATTAATTTAGACTTCCTGATTATAACAAAGTATACATTTAAGGATGACCAACTACAATACTTAAATTGTTATTTAACGTACAGAATATTGTGAATGCCAATACACCAGTACTATATACAAGTGTGCACAGGTACACAGTCTCCATGCACAAGCGCAGAGAAATATGTTAGACAAACTCACGAATGTGTAGGAGCCGTTGTTATGTTCTTTGGGGTGTTAAAATTAATTTTTCTTGTTTATCACAATTCATGATCTATTATAGAAATACAGCTGAATTGTGGATGAATAGATGAACAATGTTTTTGATTCCAAGAATGACAACTTAATTTTCTGCCACGGAGTTCTTTTTCGTGACAGAGTTCTTTTTGAAACACACACACACTTTGAAGTCCTCCTTGTTAAATAAGAGGAGCGGGGAGAGATTCTCCTATATTTCTCAATATTTAAAAAGGTAAAGGTTCCCCTCACACATATGTGCTAGTCATTCCTGACTCTAGGGGGTGGTGCTCATCTCCATTTCAAAGCCGAAGACCCAGCACTGTCCAAAGACGTCTCCATGGTCATGTGGCCAGCATGACTAAATGCCAAATGCGCATGGAACGCTGTTACCTTCCCATCAAAGGTGGTCCTAATTTTTCTACTTGCATTTTTTTACTTGCTTTGGAACTGCTAGGCTAGCAGAAACTGAGACAAATAAAGGGAGCTCTTCCTATTACGGGATACTAGAGATTCGAACTGCTGAACTGCCAGCCTTTCCATCGACAAGCTCAGCTGCTTAGCCACTGAGCCACCGCAGCCCTTTCTCAATACTTAGAAGTTCTGATTTCAAACGTCTTAATTTATAGCTTCTCAATACTTAGAAGTTATAAATTAAGACGTTTGAAATCAGAACTTCTTGTGCCCGAACAGTTTTCAATAGGAACCCTGGAAGAAGCCGAGCTGACCGTCTGCGGCTCCGACCCAAAAAAGCATTTCGAAGAAAGAGTCTCTAGAAGCAGCGGAGGAGCAAGAGATCAAGAGAGGAGCCTTCTTCTCTCTCTCAAATGTGTGGGCCTAGGGAAGTCCCCTAGGACTCCCAGAATTCTGGGAGCTGGCTGGGGAATTCTGGGAATTGAAGTCCCCCAGGCTTAAAGTTGCCAAGGTTGGAGACCCCTGCTCTAAGGAGTTCAGTGAAATTCACTCACAGCAAGCAAGAAATGTGGGTATCAAACTGACCCAGAAGAACTTCCGGTACTGGGTCGTGAGGAAAGGATTCCGGCAGAAGGCAGGGCAACGTCTTCCGTAAGACGTCCCAAATCAAAACTACGGGGATAAATCCAGCATCTCTAAAAGGGTCCCGCTGCCTGAACCCTATCTTTTACTATAGCTTTGCAGAAGTTGAATTCTGAATGGCGGGGGGGGGACACATCTAGCTTAATCGTGGACAGTTTCTCCCTCAGGAGGCCCGCCCGTATCTCCCAACCTTTTGACCATCCACGTTTTCAGAGAAGAAACTACAACATGTACACATCCGGAGATTTCAGCGGGGCCCCAAGGCAGCGTTTTGACCCACAGTGTAGGCGGGTGAATTCAGAGATGACGAGACAGCGAACGCTTCTTGGAGCACCCTTGTTCTAACTCTTGGCCACAGCGGGGATGGGGGGGGGGGGGAACAAGAGGACAAGAGGGCGCCACCAAGAACGAGACTCCTAAGGTTCACCTGGCAAGTTTGAACAAGACGTGAACTTTGCAATAATATCGCCAATGGGCCCAGCCACTTCAGTGTCTACGCTGACCTGCCCATCCCAGTTTCTCGGCCTTGCTCCGTAGTCTTTGGCTCCAACGCTTTAGCTGTCGTTTCCCACGACATTTTCACAAACGTGTACGCCTCTCCACAACTTCATCCCTGTACAATTGCAGCCCGGAGAACAGGACTAAATGCCTCTTCAGTAGAAAAGGCTTGGAAAGATCCCTCTCGATCACATTATGAAAGAGAAAGGAAAAAGAGTTTCTTTTGAGATCCGGGCAGAGAGGGAGGGAGGGAGGGAAGGGGGAAGGGGGAGAGAAAGTTGTAGAGAAGCCGAGAGGCTGAAGGTGCTGAGCAAGTGAATCATGTGAAATAAAGTACGTGAAGTACAGGAAAGACGAGGGAAGATCCCTTTTAACATGCACCACCGGCTAACGCATAAAGAAAAGGAATTCAGAGGAGTCCATAGATACAGGCTGCTCGGACATCACAACCACTGATTGCTAAGGGAAAGGGTCTTCGGGCCCACGAGAGTCTCGCTGGTGGGAAAAAAGTCAAGCAAAACTTCCAGGACGGGGCGTGCGAGCTCCTGTTAGAGAACCCGGTTCTGCGTGGCTCTTTCTGTTGGGGAACCCAACGCCCCTTCCTTTCTTCCTATTCAGAGTACAGGTGTCAGGACAGTCACAAAACAGCCCAGCGGCCACAGGGACTGGAAAACGGTTCAACCCATCCACTCCTTGAGAAAGGGCTCCACCAAAGCAGAGGCAAAACTTTTTATCAAGTAGAAAAGGCTGAGGCTGTCTCGCCTTCTGAACTTCAAGCACTGGTTTGTGACGGACTTTTTATCTTCGGGCTGCTGTCTTGAAAGCAAACTGGGTCTTGGAAAGCTAGGTCCTGGGCAGCTTTTCTCGAGAAAGTACGACAGGGTTGGGAGCCCTCTGGATCAGCCACTTGCTATCTTGATCCTCGGGGTTGAAAGGATGGAACACAGGGTAGAAAATTGCCGACCTTACCTGAGCTCGCGGAGCCTGGACCGGGAGGCATTTCGCGTTAATCACCAACTTGGTTAAGACAAGGGGTAAGAGAGCACAAATTACAGTGTTCTATATGGCTTCTTCACTCCCCATCCGCCCAGACCACGGAGGACCAACTGGACAAATGAAAGAGAAGCTGCCAACTTTACTCCAACTAGTACTTTTAAGGCTGGGCCGTCTTTATCAGCCAGTCCTCGATTTCTTGCAAGTCGCTGTTCGACATTTAAACAAGCGCCAAGTCTCAGCGAGGCCCTGGTAGCCGCTATCCGGCCAATCGCGCGTCCTTCCTGAGCGACCGCTGCTTCCACAGACACGGATAGGGAAACTTTGGGGGGAGGGGGATCTAGCTGTTTTTTCCCCCACCGAAACACTTTCGCTTATCTTATCTTTTTTCTTTAAGAGATCGTTTAAGAGTCGCCAAAAGCGTTCTCACCAATAACAAAAATAACAAAAAGGTGCTTGAATGCTGAACATCAGAGGTGACGAATGTCTGGGTAGCTGTGGTTTGTCCCTTTCCACCCGCTCTTTATAGCAATATTGGAAGGTGGCCTGTGTATATAATTCGTAGATATTCATCATGCGATGCCCTTTAGGATGAGGAACGTCGTGCAAGGGGATATGACATAGAGAGGCAAAGAAATGACAGGCATGAGACAAATTTTTTTTTAAAAAAAAGAAAGGAAATGTAACCATTCCCTACTCTTTTCCCTATTTTTCTGCCCCTGCCGATCAATCTTGCTTCGCATATCATCTCACGTATTACTTTCTATTCTTTAAACTTGTTACTTTGAATGAATGTCGAGAGAAGAACAGATACGAGTTCTAGAAGGAAATAGGCACCACCTGTATGTATGTATGTATGTGTGTGTGTATGTGTGTATGTATGCATGTATGTATTGAAAACAATTCTGTTAAGTGGCATGAATGGATGGGTGGCAATGAAATAAGACAGAACAGGCTGGGAAAAGTTTGAGATATTCGGAGACCTAAGAATGATTAAGAATGGTGACTGCTAAGTATTTGTTTTGGGGTGGGCGGGATCTGTTTCAAATTCATGGTTTTGGTTTCGGTTGCTATGTATACATGCACATAGCAAAAGAGTGAATAAATATCTAAAATGTGGTTTACTCGGTTTTATTTTTGAATCATAAAACTGAGAGTGCTAATACAGATAACAAGAATATTAATAGATCCGGAATATGGGACCTGCCAATTTTTTTTAGTAATGTTAATTTTAATAATGTTGATCCTGGGAGATATTGGACATGGAAGGAAAAGAAAGGAAAAGGAAGCAAGTAGAATGCCTGCAGAAGGCAATGTATGATGAAGATCACATTCTATCTACTCCTTTTCTGCGGCCACTTGCAGGCTTCACAATTTCTCCAGCCGTTTTCCCAACTTCACTAAACATTTATCTGCTTGCTCTGGGGTTTTGTTTTGTGTGCTTGTTTTCTTGCTTGCTTTTTATGTGCAATTTGTGATTATTTATTCTGTTTCTATGCCGTTTGATGCATTAATTTTGAGATCCAGTCTCTTGGCTGCATTGCACAATCTGTCTGAACTTCCATTGAAATTATTAGAATTCTTAGCCAAAAGGGACACCGTCAGATACAAAATATATGTATATTCATGTTTCTATTTACACAAATTCCTTATATATTTAACCATCAATGTGTTAAATAATAAAGAAGTTACCATACATTCTTTTTACTCCCTGCTCAATGTTGAACCATTCACTAAGCATTTAGTCTATTCTCACACCAACTTTCCTTCCAGCAACCAACCTTCACACTTGTGAAAAACATCCTGAAATTCAAGTCTATTCATTGTCAAATGCTCTCTCTAAATCAACTATTTAAAAAGTAACTATTTTATATAAAACTTATTTTTCACAGCTGTCTTCATCCTATGGATTCCTACGTTCATTTGCACCCACAACAATGTAGAGACCTTTCAGTTCATAAGTTAATACATTTTAGTCTTGTCTTTCCTAGTTCTCCAATGAACATTTTCATTTCCCTCCATGCATTCATTCACTCTACTGTGCAAGAACAGACCATCTATTTCTTCCTTTACACTTCTTTTACTGTAGCTTCACAGACATTTAGCCTATTTTTCTTTACTTTTCTTTCTTTCATTTATTCATGCTCTTTACATTTACTCCTCTTACTTTCCATGTTTCAATCTTTCATGGTCACAGACAAACGGGCACCCAAATATTGATCTCTATTGCCAAAATGGTTTTGATCAATCTAGTCAATCCCACAATGCTTTTTGTTTTCATAAGGTAGGAATTGCATAGGCTAGCTAGGTCATCATATTTGGTCATATCCATGTCACATGTTTCTCTGTTAACAGTAAAACAGTACCATTTGGGCACATTTTTGTCAGTTTGGCACAATTGCAATCGAAGTCCAGTTTTAATTCAAGCATGCTCCATGCAGATTAGGATCTATCATCCTGAGGTAAACTTGCAAACCAACATACTGTGGCCCACATCCCTCCAACTCAGAACATGTATTAACTTGCCTGTTAATTTCAGAGAAAAATATATTCACAGGACTATATTAAATAAATACCCATCTTTCATTAGCTTCTCAAATCTTATTGCTTTGAAACCTCTGAGATATACACATATATACACACATATTCTGCCTATAATATATACATGCATTATGTGTGTCTCTATGTGTTTAGTTGCAGAATTTTCGTTAAAACTGAAGTGTGGATTTCTGATTTTAATCACTTTTCTTTGCTCTAAACCTTTTTTTAAAAATTCAGGAAAGAATTACATTAGGTTATGCTTAGATTTGCAGATTTCCATCTGTGTCAAGGTTAACACGCAAACAATACTTTTTTAAAGCAAAATGAAATTTGTTTTGGCTGAGGCAGTACAGAAATAAGAATGAACAAGAATTTGCTTGAATACTCTACAAGTCTCTGGAAAGAAATTTCAGTGTGACATAATTTTGTCCTAAAAGAAAGAAAAAGAGAAAGAGGGAGGGAGGGAGGGAGGGAGGGAGGGAGGGAGGGAGGGAGGGAGAGAGAGAGAGAGAGAGAGAGAGAGAGAGAGAGAAAGAAAGAAAGAAAGAAAGAAAGAAAGAAAGAAAGAAAGAAAGAAAGCTTGATGTGCCTCGATCAGCCAAAGCTTGACCCTGAAAGGAAAGTTATAAAGCAATGATATAATTTCTTCTTTTAAAAAAGGGAAGGAACTGTAATTTTCTTAGAACACTTTTGTTTGCATTTCTTCTGACTGATAGGTAAATAACCTTTGAATTGTGTTTGCTTGGACTCTAGAGGTCTATCAAGAGATGAATTCACCTTTCGGTGGAACAAGCAAATAGACTTTAATCTAAGCCGACCCCAGACAAAGTGGAAGCCAGTTTATTTAATCGAAACTAAATCTAGTTGCAGAAAGATAAGACGGTGTACACAATCATCCATTACATCCATTAGTCCCCACCTCCAGATATGTGTTTTATGAATTTGACTAGAAATACCAGACCATTAATTTCCCCAAAGGTTTCCCCTTTTTTTCCTCTTTAAAAAGTAAATATAACAGTTCTCTGGAACAGAGTTTGGCTTCAAGAAGCCCTTTTTTACAGGTAACTAGAAAGCAGTAGATCGGGAACCCTATCCAAGTTTAAGGCAACATTAATGTGCAGGGTGGAGGCAGGAGGAAACAGAATACAATTTAGGAATGTGCCACGGTTGCTTCCCAGTGGCTGGTCGGCTCGTTTTGTTAATTTAAATCCCAAAATGAATATATTGGGATGAGAGGTGGGGGGTGGGCGAATCTATAAACCGGGTATATTTTTCAACAGTTAAAGACAGGTTGATCTGTTATCCTCTCTTCCACACCTTGATGTTTCCATTCCCAAGATAGGGAGCTATCTAATGGGCTATTACTCACCCCACCCGCCCATCCCACTGCTGATTCTTCTTTGCCAAGCCTTGAATGCATGCAGATTTTTCATTAAAAAAAAAGAGAAGTTCACCAGAAAAAAATAATAATAAAAGGAACCACATTAGGATTTCAAATGACAGCTCTGAGTGCTCCATTTTGGGCTCTGAAGATGCTAATTTTAGCACAGAGCTGTAAAAGACGGAGAAAAAAATAGATCTCGCAAGAGGAGGGAAGGGAACAGCTGGAAATGTTTCTCCCTAGCTTGACCAAATTCACTTTCCCTCCCTCCCTCCCTTCCTTCCTTCCTTCCTTCCTTCCTTTTTCTTTCTTTCTTTCTTCCTTCCTTCCTTTCATTTATTCTTTCTTCCTTTCACTCTTTCTTTCATGGTTCTTTCTTTTGCTCTTTTTTCATTCTTTCTCTCTCTAAACAAGAGGAATACCTGTATTACGTTCTGCTGACACATGTAGCGCCTGCAGACACAAACCATTCTTTTTCCTTTCCTTTAAAAGCAAAACGGTTCCCCTTTTTTATCCCTGCACCCGTAGCTATCAGGCGAGAAGCTTTCTTCGGCAACTGTGAGGCTCTAGCCGCCATTGAGGCGGAGGGCCATCTGCCACCCGCCCACCCACCCGCGTTGGCCTTTGGCAAATTGCAAATCCCTAGTCTGGATTTCCAAGCAGTGATTCTTACATAGACAGAGAGAGGAAGGTCCTTTAGAAAGAAAACCCCAAAGAAAGGGCTTTGGGGCAAACCCAGCCTCCAGTCCAGGAAGGTCTCCTCTTCCTGCTGCCTCTCGATAAGGTTGAAAACATCATCCAAACGCGGTGCGCTAAAATTATACTCCTATTGACCCGAAGGAGACTAGGCGACGCCGTCACTTGCGAGGAAATAGCCTTGCGTTCCCTTCTATCAGCCTTGAACAAGCAAGGTGAACTAGATTCTGAGACCTGCTCTGCCTCTAAAGCCAACCAAGGAGAGAGCGATCCTCCCTCATCAAGATTTGGGAAGCTACACCTGGTCTACACACATCCTCCTCCTCAGGACGTACCAGCGTCAGGCGGGGAGGGGGAAGAGTTGCGCGTCCGCCTCGGTCCCTACAAACTCTGCGGAGTGTCTTCCGTGTTGCGGTTAAGTCAAACTACACGATACGCTTCGTGCACAATAAACTATGTTTTATTTTGATTATAAATAAGATGTTTTAAAATACTCATACTTCCCTTAAAGTACAATTACGTAGAAATGATGGGCGTGTTCCCTTTTTTTTTTACAAGTTAATAAAAGCGGACTTTTTAAAAAGATTCTAATGTTCTCCCCTTACCTGTTAGTACGTCCCTTGTTAGCTTTCCCACCCTGAGCATCAACAGTATTTTAAATGCTCCTTTTTTAGTACGTCTGCAAATATTGTCTTTCGACTATGAACGACGCCACTTGGATTCCCTTGTCTATTTGTCTTCTCATTATCTTGGGCTCCCTTCTCCCGCGGCAGAGTTAATCGGGAATGAATGAACCAACGATGTAGCTTTGCTTTTTACTTTTCCTGAAACAGGGACCTCTCGTATATCCCGTTGAAATGGCCGCAACATTTCCCCCGTGAAATTCAGTGGGCCTTTGGAGGAATTTTTCTGGCGGGATTCAACTCCCTTCTGCATATATTTTTTTTTTAACAAAGCAGGAAAAATACCAAGGCAATAAGGAATGTCGGTGATAATTATAATTTATTAGACGCTTCTTAGGAAATATATTTAAAGCCAAATATATCTACATAAGTAGCAAAGAAGAGAAGGACAGACAGTGAAGAAGGGAGGGAGGGAGGGAAGGAGGAAGGAAGGAAGGAGCATCAAGAAAGACTAAACTGCCCCAAATGTCAAGGTTCTGTGGAGATCCATTTTTAAAAGTGGCTTTCCCCCAGTAAAATTAAAAAGAAAAACAAAAAGCTTTGTTTGATAGATCCTCGCTCCACATATATTTTAAAAATCAACAAAATATTCAGGTTGCTAAAAACTATGGGTTTTAGTCCAAGGTTTGTGATGGACCATATAAGCTACGAGTTCGTGAGCTGATTGATGTTAAGGCGCCAAAGTGTCGCTGCGTTTCCTTCCCTTTCCCGAGTCTGGGATTTCGTGCCTACACAGAGGTGCCGATGTTAACTTTCCGGAAGGAGAGGAGAAAAGCCCACCCCTCGCCCCAATGTTTGTGTATGTACATACAAGCGTCCAATGGAGTTTCCGCGTCAGCCGAAGAGGGTACAGGGTCCCGAATGGCTTCCAAGGCCCCCAACTTCTCCGGACAACTTTCGTCAGCAGCCACTGCGAGAACAGTCTTTTCTTTTTTTTGCTCCGACTGAGACCAAAGCCAACGGCCCCATCCTCTCCTCTCCTCTCCTCTCCTCTCCTCTCTTTTCCTCTCCGAAACAAACAAACAAAAAAGGGGAAAGTCAGGGAGGGGTCTTGTGGGAGGCAGGGGGCAGGTCAGCTCGTTCGGGGAGAAAGGGGTAGCGGGCGCCGGCCGAAGGCGGGGCCGGCCGGTCCTTTTCACCAGGTCCTGCCATAAAGCAAGGTGGAGCAGGACATGGCCGTCCCGTAGTCCGAGGTGGAGGAGTTCAGGTGCGACAAGGCGGACACCTGGCTCTGCAGGGCGGAGGGGCTGCTGCCCGCGTGCTGCCCCAGGTCTGGCGATTGCCCGGCGCTACTGGCCTGGTGGCTCGGATGTTGTCCCAGGTTGGCCCCGTTGGAGGCCACGGTGATGGCGGTGGCCGCCGCCTGTTGTTGCTGGTGATGGCCCTGCAGCGCAGTGGAGGGTGCGTTGGAGCCCGCCTGGCACGGCTTGCCGTCTTTGACCAGGACCGGCACGGCCACTCGGCGGGGTGACTGCTGTTGCTGCTGCTGCTGCTGGCAAGAGGCGCCCTCCTGCTGCTGCATCTGCTGCTGGGCCGCCTTGTCCTTGGCCTGGCGCTTCATTTTGTAGCGGTGGTTCTGGAACCAGATCTTGACCTGGGTGGGCGTCAGGTGGATCATGCTGGCCAGGTGCTCCCGCTCGGGCGCCGACAAGTACTTCTGCTGCTTGAAGCGCCTTTCCAGCTCGTACACCTGGGCCTGCGAGAAGAGGACGCGGCGTTTCCGCCGAGGTGCGCTCTGCAGTGGAGCCATGCTCTTGCTCACGTCGCTCAGCGAGCCCAGGCCCCCCATGCCGCCCATGTTCATGCCAGACGAAGGGCCCATGAAGCGGGAGACTGCAATCGAGAAGAGCCAGACAGGCAGAGTTAGTCGCTCGCTGGCCAGGCCGGCTCAAAGATTTTTCACCTCCGAATCCAGGAAGCCCAAAGCCTCCCCTCTTCCCGCACCCCCCAGAAAATGGTGGGATTCCCCCGGATGGCCAGACATTTTCTTTCTTTAAAAAGCCTAAGCACAAATAACAAGCCAAGAGTAAACCAAACAAGATCGCCCACGAGTTACTTAATAACCTGCAGAAATCGGGTTCTGATATAATATTTCCCGTGAAGTTTAAATCAGATCACCCAAATATGCCCAGGCTCTCAACATCGCCCCTGAAAACCCTGCGAGAGGAAGATCTGGAGAGGAGGAGAAGCCCTATTAAGAAAAGGAAGAGGAAGGGCGAGTTGCTGATGTAGGCAACATTTAACTATTCTGTCCTTAACAGTTGCTTCCGCGGAACGCATTGCCCCCGAGAATCCCGGTTCAGAATCATAAACGGTATATGCTGAGTAATCAATGCTGAGTAATCAATAGAGCCTATTCCTCTCCGTCTCCTCATTTACAAAGTTATGCTTTATTGCTCTTATTGTCTCTGTCGGCGTTGTTCCGAAGTTGAGATAATATTCCCACTGTACACAAAGGCTTGGAGGCCCAATGTAGTTTGCAGGATTCCTATATTCTGCACTACCCACACGCATTATCTTAACTCCTCCACAGCCCTGAATTTAGTTTCCCGATTTCCCTCGGTTTTTCGCCGATTTCTTCCCATTGCAGCTGTCGCCTGCGATCGCGCGAACCTCTCTCCTTCTCCCCGCTCCGACTGCAATTAAACCTTGGCACCAGGTCTTTCCATCCATCCCCCCGCGGCAGCAGACGCCGCTACGGCCTTCAAGGTCTGGAAGCGCCTTAAATGAGGCGGCCCAAGAGCAGAGAAGAGGGGAAGGTGTGCCGAAGGAGGGGAGACAACCTGGGCCGATTTTAGGAAAGTGGACCCAATCTCCCGAGCCCCACTTCGCCGATCGCCGCTCTGACCGCTACCCCACACCTGTTCCACCTGTCTAGGGCGCCACGATCCCTCCCTGAAGCGGGGAAAGGGTTTGGAAGGGGGAGCCGCGAGCACTTACTTGTAGAGAAGCGGGGATCCGGGTTGGCTCCGTACCATCCGGTGGCGGAAGCGCTGTTCCTCATGGTGTCCTGGTAAGGCGGGAGGTCGCCCATGTTGCCATTGCAATAGCCGCCCATGGCGGTGTGGGACAGCTGGGGGACCCCGGCGGCTGCCATGTGGTAAGCGGCGGTGACCGTCCCGTTATGGCCCATGGGGTGCTGCTGCATGGTCGGCTGCGCCACCTGGGATTGCCTGTACGCTGCCAGAGGAGCCCCCAAGTTACTCCCCTCCATGGCCACTTTCTTGTAGCTTTCCTCCAAAGGGCTCAAGATGTCAGACACTGAGAAAGGAGTCGTATGCTTTGGGCTCATCGACATGATTCGGCGGCTGGGGGGAGAGGAGGGGAAAAGAAGGGAAAGGGGAGGCAAAACTCTCTCACTCACTCTCACTCTCTCTCCTTTTCTTTTGCTTTTTTTTTTTTTTTTTTGCCAAATATTCTGCTGGGTTGCTTCCACGCCGATCTTGTTGGATGAACACGTAACCGAGTGGACCAAGTCCGCTTTAATTGGATGGAGTGGAGGCTCAGAGCTGCCTTTCGTTTGTTTTAGCCAGACGCCAGGTTTTAGGCTGCCACCAGAGGCGGGGCATAGGCTCTAAAGCAACAAGACAATAGATCCCCGCATCTTGCCCAAGATAATTAGCGTGCATGCTGATGACAAGGTAAACACCTTTAAGTTTTTTTTACTTCTCAGGATTTGCTCTTCGTTGTCTGTACTTTTTAAGAAACAGGTTAGTCTTTTCATACACACAAAATAAATAAAATTATGCCTCCCCCCTCCCCCAAACAGAACCGATTTTGTTCGTTTATTTATTTCCGGGAGAAGGGGAGGGGAGGGGGAATCTAACCCTTAGACTATCCCTAAGAAGGGGTATAAAAAATCCCAAGGGTTTAATGGGGGAGGGGGTTCAATTCATCTTTTCTTGTTTGCTTGCTACCCCCTCCCCAAACACTCCGCCCGTGGATAAAGTCTGGGAAGCAAACCAGTTCCGATACCAACCTCTCCCTCTACCCACACACCCCGCGCGCCACTGCGACCCCCCCTCCACGCGCTTCCGCCCTACCAGTCCTCTTCCTCCTCCTCCTCCCTCCGTCTGAACGAGGAAGGTCAGGACTGAAGAACTGGATCTAGCCTCCAACCCCCTCGCCTCCGCCCTCGCCCCCGCCTCCCATTAGAAAGCCCGGACAGAGAGAAAAGAACAGCTCCCCATCAGACGGTGCCAAGTTGGCCGCAAGGCGGTCCCGGGCCAGACCTTGGACGGCTCCACTCGGGAGAGGCTCTGGCTTTCCTAGAGCAAACTACTTGTGCCTTCTCAGGGCTGCTTAGGAGGCGTCAGCTGCCGCCGAGCTTCTAGGAAGCTTATCCATCTGACCCTCGCCGCGCATTCGTTCCCCCGCCCGCCCGCCACTCCGCGCTTTGCCAAATATATGTTCTCTCTCCAGACACGCAATCACCTGATCCCAACGCCGCGCGTGTTACTCTCAAACAGGAGGAAGCTGGAAGTTTGGGGGAAAAAACGTGTCAAGCAATTGTATAAAAACGGCTGCTGGAAAACACATTAAGACTAAGGGGCCGTTTGTTATTTTCCAATCGGCGCCGTGTCACGCACTCCTTCGGGCCACGTCTAAATCTTACAAGCGGCGTTTCGTCATTCTTATGAATCAGAGACGCCAGGCCTGGCAAAGACCCTTAGGTCACCACCACTCCAACTCCACCAGGGGAGAATATTGTCCTTATTTCCTAAGATTTCGCTGAGACGGACTGCAGCCACCTCGGTGTCTAGACAAACCGGGAGTCCAAATTGGCGGCGCTGTGGCGGAGGTCTTAATCCAGCCCCGATCCACCAGCGAGTCAAGATGCCCAGCTTCGGGGGCAGGATTTAGAGGCAGAATCCTAGCCTCGGAAACTCCTTTCCCCCGCCCTCCTCGCGAGTGGGACAGGCGCGGGTTGGGCCGGGCCCTTATTCATGCCTGGAAGCAACCAAGGCGGCCTGGTTGCTTCGTGTTATCCGCTGCCGCCAGCCGCCTCCTTATTCCAAAGCTATTTTTTCCATGTGCCGTTTCGTATTCTTCTCCCCGGGAAACGGAGTGGGTGGGAAAAGGGAAAGGTGGCGAAGCGCGGGGGAGGGGAGGGAGACAGATTTTCTGCATCCTTGTCTGGCACGTTAGTGGTACCTAATTTAATAAAGCAATTCTCTGAAACGGAGAGGGAAAAAAGGCAGCTAAGGGGCAGTTAACCCGATGATTTTCAAGCTTCAACCGTTTAGTAATTGCCGCTGGTAAATCTGTTGGCATGTGCCACGGGCTCGGGCTTTTCAACATCATTAAGCAAGCCGGCCTATAAATAAAAATTAAATAAATAAATGCAAAAGTGCACTTTTGCTGCTACCCGGGAATAACCGAACATCTTTACCTAAAGTGGCTTTGCGTAAATGGCCGGTCGCTTTGTCGCCGACTCCATGTCGGCTCCTAAAGATCGTTTTGCTCCAATTGAGAGACCCTCGTTGAGGAGGCAAGAAAACGCTCAGGAGCGAAGCCGATGCCCGCCTGAGTGTTTCGCCTCCTTCAAGTAGAAACCGGCGCCTTGATTAGGCTTTAGGGCTCGGCAAGAGGTGAGTTCTGGCACGCCGATGTAATTGCAACAACTTTGAAGGCAGAGCGTCATTTTCCCCCTTAAACACCCCGCGCGCCGCTTCCGGACAGCCGCTGGAAACGAGTGCCATCAAATCAATAGGGGTGATTTCCGAAGTCGAGGCGCACCCGGGGCTGCTGGGTTAGGCTAGGTAGGAGAACTTCTGGGCACTTGTGGAGGAAGAAATTTCGCTCAGGGGACGGCATGCAAGTAACACGGGGTCCCAACTAGGTTCTGTGAACGGTGAGCTCCCACACACACACACACACTTTTTTTTTTTTTTAAGTGGGACTTCCCTCCCTGGAAGTTGCTTTCTCTCGGGCTGCAGCGGACTCCAGAGCCGCGAATGAGGCGTTGTGCCTGTCGCGCTAGAGTTTTTGGTTTCCTTGCGAAGAAACTTTAAAACTTCTGATCTTACCTGAATCCAAAGATCTCCGTTATAAAGCCCGATGCTTGGGCGTCGCTGGCGGTATTTTTTTTTTTTAGGGTATACTATTTTGTAATAATTTATTTGTAGGAGCTCGGAATCGAATGATATAAAACAATTTAGTCACCTAAGAAATTAAGAAGTTTGTTTTCCTTTCAGTTATTTCACAGGCTGACCATTGCAGGACTGTTTCATTAAAGCAAGTAAAAATGTAAAATTCCCCCAAACAAAAACGAATAGGAAGATAATAGAATTGTGTGCCACTATTATTGGGGATGGACCAGATCTATATTATGTGTAAAAATCCGAACAGAGGTAGAAAAGTTACTTATATTAATTGCATATTTAACCTCTTTAATAATTATTGATATACAGAGATTATACAAGGATATCTTACGTATCTCAGTATAAATAAAAAGCACATTTATTTTCTACAATGTTATTTTATTTATGTTAAGAACACAAACTTATCTTAAAGTACAATAATTGCACAATCAAAATACACTAAAATGTTAATAATTGCTCTAATAATATTCTAATAGGAGGTCAAAGTAATAATACTTAGCAGTAGTTATATGTATTACTTTGCAGTGGGCGGCTGTATTGTATTGTTTATATATAGAAAAGGAAGAAAGAAAAAACAAAAACAAAAACATACTTTTTAATCATACCCAGTTCTCCCCGCCCCAAAAACCAGGGCTTCTCAATTTATGCCTTATTATAAGAAAATATTTCCAAATTTTTCAAAACTTTCTTCTTTCCTCTCTGCATTTTCTTTGGAATATTGATTAGACTGGAAATTTTCTCCTAGAATATGTTCCTTCGATGTGTATTATTAATACGTTTTTTATGAAATTGGACCCAGTTCTACTCTTCCATTTGGATCTACATCTACACTGGAATGTATTTATTTTGACTAAAATGATCAAACTACAGCCATTGATCCTCCAAAATCTAGCAGTAACAGCCAATCAAATATACAGCAGTGGCGGGACAGAATTAATTTATATGTAAAATCACATCGAAAGAGATGAGTTTGTTCCTAATCAAATAAGCTGATCTCCAAATCAAGTCAAAGCAAAGTGTTTGAATTTCATTTGGTAGACAGGTTCATATTTTCAATTAGTTGCAATAGTGCTTACTTGTAAGTGCTTTGATTTGAAGAGAATTTGATTTCCAGCTAAGAGAGCGTAGACTTTGCAGCAGAAGCCTATTGATTTCCCTTGATGGAAAGATGCAGCAATCATTTGATCGACTCTGAAGTCGCCAGGTCACTCTAGCTTGCCTTTCCTTCGGGCCAGCCTGCCCCGTGGCTTCAGCAAAGTACATCAACTGCTCTCAGTGCGAGAACGGCGGGCGTCTCGGGTGGAATTAACTTCCACGGAAAGGAGTCTTGTGGATGTACGGTAGGTTCCTTCTAGGAGGTGATTTCGGGTAATAGCCAGTCTCCTTCGGCGTCCTCCGCCGGATCTTCTAATTCAGCAAGCCAGATTCTGTCCTTCGGAAGGAAGAAATACACCAAGCAAGCCGGTGTTTACATAGTTGAAGACTGGGTCTACCTCCGCAGACACCACCGTCTCCTGTAAAGCCCTGGGTGGGCTAACTTCAACTGCCCCGATTGTCCGCAGTTGGGTTGATGATGGTGATGAAGAATGCGAAGAAACAGGGTGAAAAGAAATGCAAGAGGGAAGATCCCGATGGACCAGGGTGCGTTTGGCCTGCTTCAAAGGCTCCCACCTCCCCGATAGCCACCCCAGCCTCTCCCTTTGAGAACACGTTGGATTTGCCTCTCAGGACCGGCTCTTCAAGAGCTCCAGGTCAAAGATGCCTGGAGCATCACAAAGTGACTGGTGCCCCATCCAAACCCGAAGCACGCAGAAAGAAGACAAGCGCCCATTAGGAGGACAGCCGTTGCCCCGCCGGCGGCCTTTCGGAGGAGATGCCTGACGCTTTGCGAAGGGAAGGAGAAAACCTCCCCAGCGCCAGATGGAATCAACTTCTCTGCATTTGGGCCAATTCTTTGGCAGCTGGATAAGAAAAGGAAGGAAGGAAGCTTGAACTATTTTTCCCTCCCCATCCCCTAAAACTTAGCGGGGAAACCTTCACTTCTGTAGCCTTTTAGTTATACAGTACCAGGGCGTTAGAACTCTCTTATAGCTTTCTTCAGACGTGTTGGACAGGTCATCTTCCACTCAGCTGCGTACCCGAAGGATGCCGTCCCAGATCTCGAGAGCACTCCGAAATTCGGGAAGTTTCTTTTCCAAAACCAGAAGACAAGGAAGGGGCAGCTTTTTTCATTCTCATCTCTAAGAAAAGAAGGGCACATCCCAGCGTGAAAGTGGCACCCACATAAATTCACTCAAGATGGCGTCTTACATTAAGCACCGCTGAAGTACTCTGCTCCAACTGTTTAATGAATATTGCCCTTAATGTTGCTGTCCCAGGGCATTTGTCCTCTCCCCTGCCCCCCCCCCCCGCCCCCCAATTCCGCCCTGGTTCTCTCTGCAAGCCAATTCTGGTTGGGATTTCAAGAAGGCAACCAGCCCAGTTTAGGATCATTTTAGACCTTCGCCTTGGAGGGTGGAGGGGTGGAGGGGAAGGCAGAGTCCCTTTGAATCTTTAGAATTATGCAGTTAGTGAGGCAGAAGAAAACGTTTCATTGAATAACATTAGCATTGACATCTATAAAATACTTTCCAAAATAAGGAAACAAAAAGGGCAGAACCAAATCCTTTGGGATCTTTCCCTCTCCAGATTGCTACTCCTATCTGTTCTGAGGTTCAGTCCTGTTCCAATCAGTCCCAAATATATTTTGCTTTAGGACAGCCTTCTCTTAGGCTCCACTTCCTCATTTTGAATGGGTCATGGATCAATGAGTGATCCTATTTATTGATTGGTAGGACCTTTGTCTTCAATATTTGATAAGGATATATTTACATCCAGATGCTAAGATTTGTGGGTGACTTAAGTAACTTTGAAAACAGGGGAGTTGGTTCCAAATTAGATATTTTTCAAATGAATAAAGCGAGCTGGTAGTATTCTGTCTAGTTTTCAGACTATTGCTGCTTTGGCCAGCTAAGACCATACTAGTGACAGAAGTAATTAGCAAAAGGATGGGAGACTTATTTTTTGTGGATGAAATGTCACCAAATACTTTTACTAAAAAGTTATGTCCAGTTTAGAATGCTATGTTCAGATTGTAATATTCACTTCTTCCTTTCTTCCATTCCTCCTGGCAGTTTCTCTCCCCTTTACTTACCGAGTTGAGTATTGTTTAGATTTTAGAAAGTTGACTTAATGTTGATTTTAGCACTTCAGTGCTGAGTTCAGTGCTTTTCTTAGGTTCCAAGCAGTATTTGTTTCTTCTTGTGTTTCTACGGACAGTCCTTTCCACTGAAATCAGTTGCTTCCATATATATAAAGTTCAGGTGGGTTTCATCACCTCCATCCTTAACTTGACTTAAATTTGCTTAATTTGATGTAGATGGAGTCCAAAGTCATGAGATTCTTTCTCTAATCTTTTCCCTTCACATATTATTTTAGTGCAATGAAACAATTAAATATTTTTTTAACTTTGGACTTCATACCTTCTCCTTCTTTAGAAAGTAATATGCTTTATTTCACTTTCTAAATTCTTAATCAACAGTACTGTTTGCTGTGTTTGGGTTCATTATTCAATATTCATTCTCCCGAGTGACGCTGAATTCAGATCTAACTCCTAAGTATACCATTACTTTGATATTAAAAGGGCCAGATATCTGCCATTTTATGAGTCAGTAAAGTTGTCACAAGGTTGGATCACTTCCCTAAAATAATTATTGTTACAGAAAAATAGTCCTTCATTCATGATGTGACACAAGAGGTGCGCCACTTCCAAACCTCTTATTAGAAAACAATTTCACATAACTCAGTTTCCTTTCAACATTATTTTTAATAAACCATAACATTCAATAAAAGTGGGGTTCTTCTCAGTTACTGTAGCAATATTTTTTCCTAAAACAGAAAGTTTCTATGTTTCTTAGTTTTCCTTAGATAATTTTAGATAATTTTATTTCTTTATACCTTTTTTTTCCTCTTTTGTAATCTTCTAGGAGAGCGCATGACCAAATGCTCCTCTGTGATGTAAATATCCCATATATTGCTTCCTAGGGAAAATAGCTTTTTTAAAAAAAGATAAATAGTTATCTGAATATAAATATGGAAAAATATTCAGTCATTAATCTTGCCTAAAATAATTCTGTCCACCCTGCCAAATCATCCTGAGAGGTATGTTAAAATCCCACATGACATGAGAGGGAATGTGGCTTCTGCTATATGGAATGCTTCATAATACCTCTTCCTTCTGCCTTTCAAAAAGTTGTTTTGCAAACTTTTCCCCTAGGCAGGCATCCATTTTAATGTTTTGTGAGGAGAAAATCTGGGTATATGATTTTTTTAATGAGTTGTGCCATTATTGATTATTACTTGGGGGAGGGCATTCTCTGTTTGCTGCCTAGAGTCATGTGACTGAGCAATGTCCAAATGTTGTAAATGAGTAAATAATCCCTCTAGTCATAATATGAGTCATTCTAAACTAGGAACAGGTGTACCATCTCAACAGATGAAATTGAAGAGAAACCTCAACTCACTGCATTAATTGCAGAGTTCTTGTTGCAATTCAAAATCTTCTTTCTTAAATGATGGTTGCAGAAATAAAAAAAGGAAGGAGGACAGGTATTTTCAAAAATTTGATACACCTGTGTCCACAGGTATAAGAACATACGCAGAAACTCACTCTCTCTCTCTCTCTCTCTCTCTCTCTCTCTCTCTCTCTCTCTCTCACACACACACACACACACACACACACACACACACACCCCTAGCTTTCTATCTACAAACTCACATACATAAAGATATTAAAATATAGAGACTGTAATCATTCACATGCAAACTATATAAAAACAGTATTATATTGGATGAAAATAAAGGCCAATTCAGCGCAGTATTGGCCAATCAGATAGTATGGAAAATCTACAAGCAGAATAAGAGCATGAGCTTCCCATTTCTGCTTCCCAGCAACTGGTACTGAGAGGCCTATTGTTTTTAATCATGTTTAGCCATTGTGATTTGTAGCTACTGATAGCCTTTGCCTAATCTCCTTCCAAGTTATCCAATTCAAAGTCTTCGTTACAGGTAATCCTCAATTTACAACAGTTCATTTAGTGACCTTTCAAAGTTACAAAGGCACTGAAAAAAGTGACTTATGACTGTTTTTCACATTTACGACCGTCACAACATCCCAATGAACACATGATCAAAATTCAGTTGCTTGGCAAATGACTCATGTTTATGATGGTTGCAGGGTCATGTGATCCCCTTTTATAATTTTCTGACAAGCAAAGTCAATGGGGAAGCCGGATTCACTTAATAACCATGTTAAACACCTATCAACTGCAGTGATTCACTTAACAACTGTGACAAGAAAAATTGTAGAATGGGGCAAAACACACTTTACAAATTTCTCACTTAGCAAAAGAAATTTTGGGTTCAATTATGGTCATAATTAAAGAACCTCCTCTACAAGAGCCACACTATATTTTGCTATCTGAAACAAATATGTGAAACTTTCCAAGTAAAAATAAGCAATTAGACTGGTAGATGAATTTTACTTCAACACTAAGAATGGGACAGAATCAACTACTAAAGGCAATATGTACTGTAGGTTGGGAAATAAAATGGCTGCCCATTCAATTCAGTTTACCTAGAACTAAGGCAGCTGCCTACTCTGATAGAGTAGGAAATTCAAAGAACAGAGCACAACACTGAAGAGAAATAACTGTTTATTCAATTGCTGTTGGGTTCCAAGTTTATAAGAAAGAACCCCAAACAAGCAGAAAACAAAGAAAAACAAAATGGGAGTCATCAGAACACTACACCACTGAGCTGAAGGCCTGCCTACACTGAGCTGAAGGCCTGCCTTCTTTCCCTGCAAAGATGGGAAAGAAAAGAAATAAAAACACACCAAGGAAGCCCTCAGAACATGTGGCTATCCCAAATGGGCCTTCATCAAATTTCAAAAAAGACCCTTTTTTGGATTAAGACCATTAATCCATCAACCACTTCCAGTGTGCTACTCCTCCATTGGGGCCCCGAAGTCAACTGCCAGAGCCTCCTTTTCTGGAAAATATTAAGAAATCTCAGTATATTGTGGTCCTTTTCACATAGCAATTCACCATTCTCTTCATAATAACCACTCAGTCACTGAAAATCAGCAGGCATAGAAATGTAATAATTATTAATATTAGTTATTATTAATAAAGTCAGCAGGCATAGAAATTTAATAATTTATTATTAAATAATATTGCTTTTTTGAATGAACACAGTTTCCAACTGTACCTCTATTCAGGTGCAGTGACCAGAAGTGTAGTTCTACCATACTGAGGGGTAGAAAAAAATGTGGGGGGAAAAATCATTTATAGCATTGGCTGTTTTGTTTCCTGTTCATTTCTGAATGACAGTAGCTGCAGTAGATGAAGGACCTGCAGCTAGTAAAGTGGTACATAAGCCCCAGAAACTTCTTTCGCCTATAGGGGCAGAATTGCCAGAAAAAAATAAATGATGATATAGATAAGTTTCACTCTAAGGCCACCACTCAGGAATTAAGACATTAGACTCTAGAAAACCAGATGATTCAGTAGCGGACTCATCACAGACTAACAAGGATATTGTGGTATAGGTTTTGTTGTTTTTGTTGTTCCTGGCCATAAACTCTTTTGGACAAAACTGAATGTAAATGCCATTCTACTTTTCACTTTAAGGTCCCAGAGTTGTTATTTGTACAGGCATGAGGTGCAGATTCTGTTTGTCAGATGTATTTTCTCCATTCCTAATTTTCCAAATTGCTCACATTTTCAGAAGTCTGGCTTTGTTTTAGAGTAAATTACCTAAAAGGCTCTCCAGGATATAACCAGCTTTCAAATAAATAAAAATAAAATGTATGCTGATTATGGATGATTTGTTTCATAGGGTCTCCTTCCAAACTTCAGGAATTTATTCAGTTACAACATCAGTGGGAAACCTCTCCTCATTAGAAAGTTGTAGTGCTGGATTTGGGTGGAGGAGGTGGTAGGGCTGCACAAAGAACTCTGCACCCCTATCCCTATTGTTGTGCACAGCCAAGGAGAAAAGATAGCACCTGCGCTGTCCTGCATGTCACCCTGGACCTTGACTTGTCCACTAGGTCAGATGAAAGATGTTATTCACACTCTGAACTTGCCCTCTCTAACATTCGTTGGGCTGGACAAACTTGTAAAAGGCAGTGATAAGGTTGGCTGAGGCCAAAGCATTTCTCACTGCAGTGAGTACTTTAGCAAAAAAGATTTGTGCTGGGTGATGTGGTCCATCTTCTGGAAAGTTTCCACAAACCAACCAGCTTATCCCATCTGCTTATTGACTTTTCTTCTGCTGTACAGTATTGCATGTTCACCAATGAGCTTTCAGAAAAAGTCTAATCTTTTGGTTATTCAATTTCAGTAAAATAACATTAAAAGCTAGACCTCACCTAGGGGATCTTCAGATGATACTATACCCCTAACTCGGAAGAATGGGGCCTTTGAATCCCCCCCCCTAAATCAAGTAACTATTGCAAGACTTTGCAACTTAACAAGAAGTAACAGCAAGATTTTTAGAGCTGAGAGTATTAAAGTATTAAAATAAAACATCACCAATGAAGGTACTATGGAGGATTTCAAGAAGCACATAGGTTGAATAGCCAATATTCATTCATATTTAGACCATCAAAAAGCTTTTGACAAAGTCTCTTATTAAAGGCTAGTGAGCATGCAATATAAAAATGTCATATAGTAAGATTCTCCTCATAGATTAGTAACAAGCTAAAGAATAGAAACCAGAATGTAAGATTGTTTTAATTTGTACAGGATTAATTGAACAGGATTAAATGCACTCAAGGACTTTTTAATTTAGAATCATAGGATTTTTTAGTTAGATGGTCATCTAGTCCATCTCTGTACTTAGTTCAGAGTTCAATCCACTAAGACATTTCCAACAAGTGACTATTTAGCACTCAAGGTGAAAACCAGGATTACTCTTCTAAGCAGAATGTTCCACTGCTCAACATATTATCAGAAATCTCCTGCCATTAGTCAACTTCCTCTTAATTTTACCAGAAGTAACAGCTCTGCTTTTTTCTGTATCTGACAGTTATTATAGATCCTGTCAGACTTTTGTGACCAAAGGATTTAGTTCTTCATATCCCTTTCAAAGTGTATGTGATGATCAGAATTGGACCTAGTGCTCTGAGTACACCTAGCTAGTTGCCATGATCTTTCCTCAAGATTTTTTCTCAAGCAAGGCCCAACCAGCCTAGGAATGGTTGGGTAGAGTCAGGGCCCTTTAAGTATTTAGTAAACGGCCTGGCTTTAGAAAATGTGTGAGGATTAACATTAGGCAGGGACAGCTTTTTTCAACTTTAAATTTCCAAGCATTAGGGGTGCTCAATCGTGGTGACATGCCTTGATGATTGTAAAGATATTTTGGTTACTTTTATATAATTTAGATGTGCTTGGTAAATATAAAAGATATATCATATTTTTTAAACATTTTGTTTCATTTAGTTTCCCATATTCAACAACTTTTCAGTGTGAGGAATAAAATAAGCATCTTATTTTAGCCTCTTTGATGTTCCATTTTTCTTCGCATTAATTTGTTTTCCGGAGGAGTGAAATATACCTTAAATATATGAATGTGAATTTAAAAGGAGTGACAGTGTTAGGGTGTATTTGAACCTTCCCTCTCCTCCCCAGTCCTGTCTATATTAGCCAGTTACTACCATATTTTCTCTTTTTTCTCAGTCATTGCCAGTCTTTTGTTTCTGGTAAACAAGGTTAAGAAGTAGTTTGCAAATATATACCTGCAGTTAAGGTATCCATATTAGGAAGGCTGAGGGATTTGCTTCTTGCATTCTGCTTTTCATCCATAACCTGACTTCCCATAATATTCCAAATCTTTGTCTCAAATACAGGTCGATATAGCACTGCATTTTCACAGTATAGCTCTCTCCCATCTCACAGGTTTCTACCGCTAGAGTGACTAAATGCTTCAGAGTTCTCCAATTTATCAATGTCATTTATCATTTGACTCTTAGATCCCATGAAAACAAGCTCCAGTATAGGAAACTTTTCATTACTCCTACTCAAGGTAATCAGAGTAGGAACTGAAGTGCCTTAAGGCTTCTGCCCATGCTGCAGATGACTTATTTTCTTGAAATGAATTCAGCAGTTTTGGATTGCATTTATTGTGTAGGCTTGGTGAAAGGTAAACTAATCTTAGCAAATCATTACTGACAATTGAAATGACTCTTAACCGAGGAGGACTTCATTGACAACAGTGAGCAACGGAAGGCAATTGTTTTAAACAAACAGCCCCCAATTATTGATTTTAGTGGCTTATCTTCCCCTTCCAATTAGTATACAATAATTTTTAAATAAAGAAAAACAGGATAAATCGAAAGGAAAACATATATTTGCTTACTTAAAGTATTACTAGTATATTTTTATTGGTGATGGAGCAGGGAAATCTATAGGATGAACTGCCCAGGATATCAAAATAACTATCAACTTTGTGTACTGTGCACCTGAATTGTGGGTAAGTCATCACTTGATGATTTCCTTTAAGCAGTAATAACTTAGACCATTTGTACTTCTGTATAAGTTGTGAAAGCACTCTCTTGTCCTTTATACTTCCATTAACTTCTATAAAAAGTATCATCTAATAAGCAACTATGTTTGGGCCATTTAAAGTCAGCATTGAGTACTTTATAAAGAAGCAAACTATACATATGAAAATGAAGATAGGCCTAAACGTTTTAATGTTTTATTACATTAATTAAATTGTACATTGCCCAGAATCTCTCTGTGAAGGAGATGGTTAAGAACTTTGATAGAGATAGATAATGAGATATATGATAGATAGATAGATAGATAGATAGATAGATAGATAGATAGATAGATAGATAAAAAAAATGAGTTGTCTGTCAGCCTATTTCATACTCCCTGTAGCTTACTGAAGGACATTATGAGAAAGTCTTGATTGTTCAATGCTATTGTAGAGATGAATATCCACCATACTTTTCACATGACAGGAGATGGAGGTCAATACCATCCACTTGGAAGACTGTAATTTGTTTACAAGGACTGAATTATAAAAGAGAAGGGGGGAAGGAAGTTAGGTAAATTGTGATTGGTGACATTAAGAGAGAAGGATGTAAGAGCTCTAAATGAAGCTGTTCTGTTCTTTTGATGAAGAAGATGAACACCTGTAGGGAAATGAAGACACTGTTTTAATTATGAAGTTAACTAAGCATCACAAAGCATGGACTAACTATGTTGTTCCAAATACATATACTCCCTTTTTTATGATCCTTTAGTCCAGAGGCGAAATCCAACAGGTTCTGACAGGTTCTGGAGAACTGTTAGTGAAAATTTTGACCACTTCAGAGAACCAGTAGCAGAAATTTTGAGTAGTTCAAAGAACCAGCAAATACCACCTCTGGCTGGCTCCAGAGTGGGGTGGGAATGGAGATTTTGCAGTATCTTTCCCCTGTCATACCCACCAAGTCACACCCACAGAACCGTAGTAAAAAAATTTGGATTTCACCACTGCTTTAGTCCTTACTTGGGAGTCAGGCCACCACGCCACTCTAGTTGTTCTAAATGCATATGAAATTTGGAATTCAGAGACTTGTGATAATTGCATATTATGCTCTAGTGAATGGGGACGAAAGAATAACCAGGGAAGAGTTTGGGGGGGGGGGAATTGCACAATCTTATAAATTAATTTGGTCCAGACGAAAAATTATTCAGTGAGCTGACATAACGGATGGGTGAGAATGACATGAGAGAATACATACAATGTGATTCAACCATTTGGTGACTCAAGAGTGAAGTTAATGATGACAGCCTGATGCACATTTGTTTAAACAAATGGACTCTTTGTTTCAAATATGCAGCTTAAGCATGTCTATTCATACCTACAAGAGCAAAGACATGAATATAAATCTAAAAGCATGGCTGATTTTAAATTTATTATTAAAGATTGAAATAATTCATGAGAGCAAAGATCTGTGATGAGACTACAGTATATGGCGCATTAACTATCAGTCAATGAGTAGTCAGACCAATGTGTCCTTAGATGGGACAGGAGTCTGTATGTCGTGGGAGGGGGGGCAATTTATTCCAGGAGTGAAAGGAAAGGAACTGCATCCCCTTCTTTGGATAGTTGGGATGGTGGGTAGTGGAAGGGAGATCAAGTCAGCAGTTTGGCAGTTCGAATTCCTAGTATAGGTCTCCTGAGTGAGCAGGGGGTTGGACTAGATGACCTCCAATGTCCCTTCCAACTCTGTTACTATTACTGTTACCTCCTTAGAATGAAAATATGAGACACGATTCCCCAAGTATTTGAATACTGTTATATGAAGTGAGAAAAATGATATCTAAGAGTCTAGGTTCAGCATGGCCAAAGCCAGGTGATGAGATCATCTCACTGAATCCGAGAGGGATTCATCTCACTGAATCCGTTGGGAAATCAGAGTAAAGCTAAGTGAATATACCAGGAGGGGGAGTTGAGAGATGATGGAAGAAAATAAAGGCGGGACTTTTCCACAATGACAGGGAGACAATATATGATAGCAAGCAGTGAAGCAATTGTTTCAGGGGAAGGGAGAGGAGCATTCTTGCTGAACCTCCCTTTTGGCCCTAATCCTTCAAAATGTGGTGCTGGAGGCCAAACTGCTGGAGGCCTGCTTGTGCTAGGATGAGGTGGGTTCAGCGGTGAGTTGCCCACGGTTCGGACCAGTTTGCAAGAACCGGTATTAAAACCAGCAGGAGGCTCCGCCCACCAACTCTGATGTCATCAGAAAGCTATTGCGCATGCGCAGAAGTGTGCGCACGCAGACACATTGCAAACCGGTAGTAAAGATAGAACCCACCCCTGGGTGGGTTGGTACCTATTGGAAATATCCCTGTGTTTTGGATGCTGCACTAACCATGACTCCAGGGCTAGGGAGATAAAACAGCAATCAGATGTTCTACTTTATAAAAACTGAGTACGAGTCCCTGTGTATGAAGTTGAACTTTAGAGTTGCTGGTTTAATGCCGAACCTGTGACCAGCAAGATCTTTGCTTGAATTTGTAGTTAAATCCCAATTTAAGTGACTTCCATCTCCATTCACTAACAGCCAGGTCAGGAGACAACCAGGATTTTTTGGCTGCCCTGAGTATCTGGATACATCCCACATACTTACTAAACTGATTAATGCAAGAGAAAGGGGGGAGGGAAGGAAGGAGTTCAAACCATTTGGTCTATAACTGTCTTTCAGGCAAGCAGGCAGATAAGCAGGCAATCTGACAAGATTCCTGTAAACTGGTGACCAAAAATAAAGAAACCTTTCTGATCCATTCTCAGAATTGTTTCAATTGTTTGTAGGCTAAACAGAAATGCTTCAGAGTCCTAACCTAATGCTTAGAGGCTGTGAAGGAATAGATAATATTATATTGAAATAAATCTAATATAAAATCCAGCAAGACAGTGGCTGTCTGGCATTACAAAATATCTTAAAATCTTTACCATATATGCTTTCATCATCTGGATGATTTGCAACTAATGTCATATAGGTTAAATGATGCAACACAGAGTATAGATCTATAAAGTAATTTATAAAGGATCAAAGCAATTTTCTTGGTGATAGGGAAAATGAGAGAATTAGTTCAAGTTACACTTAATTGGTGAGAAACCAAAACAAACAGATGAATTTGTGTACATTTTGTACATTCTATGAATATCTGGAAAATATTTATTAAAAATGGGGAAATGGGTAAAAAAATAAAAGACAAACAAATGTTGTTATAAAACTATGGCATTTAGGCAAGGAATAAAACATTTGTCAAAATATAGTTTTGAGAGCATGCTTTTGTCCAATTTATTATATAAAAATGAGAATTGGGTAAGTCAGTAAAAGAAAGTTGAATGCAGTGGGAATGACATATATATTAAAAAGTATATGGGATAAAATAACAAGAGGTGGAACAAAGAATAGATGGGTGCTTAATGATTATGAAATGAATACAGAAGTGAATCACCACCTTAAAATGGATGTGTTGGAGTAGTTTTGTCATCTAGAGAGAACGTGAAACGACTGAAGTAATGATAGGCCAGACCTGATGAGATTCTCAGAAAAATAATGAGAAGAGGGAGGGAGGGAGGGAGGGAGGGAGGGAGGGAGGGAGGGAAGGAAGGAAGGAAGGAAGGAAGGAAGGAAGGAAGGAAGGAAGGAAGGAAGGAAGGAAGGAAAGGAATCACTGGGACATTATAGGGACATAATGGAAAGAAAATGGTTTGCAAATATACATATGGAAAAGCATAATGAATGTGCTGGTGTAAACTAAAATGAAGCTATATTTCTTTTTCTTATCTCATGCCTTCAATTTCCTTGACATTCCTACTTTTCTGCCCTTCCTTGATGAGCATATTGATGAGCTGGTGGACTGCTCACCCAATCCACCAGCACACTCAAAGCTGCTTTGGCCCACTCACCTTTAGTCATTTTTATTCCACTTCTGACAAATGTCCACCATTCTCCAAGCCACCTCAAGCTGTTTTCCACCCTAGCATCTGATTCTTAGGATACTTCAAAACTCTCATTCTACAAGTTGCATGATTTGGAGGAGGAATGGCATGCATGATTTGAAGAATAAGCCTTCTTAAGGTTTGCAAGAATTGGGTGCCGGCATGAAGAATGGTACAAGATAGCTTGGAGAACGGTATTCATTTGTCAGTTGCAGTTTTGTGTGTACTGGTGGGCCTGGCATCGTGCAGCACTTCAATACATACACCCAACTTGGGCACAGTCTGTACTGACCTCCCAGGGCTTCCTCCACCCCCTAGGGTACCCCTGCACTTCTTACCTAGGATTCCATCTACATTAACAACTCACAATTCTCACTTAAATGACCACAACTGGAAATGCCAGGATTGCAGTCATTGAGCAAAGCAGCCACAAGATACTAGTCTCAACTGTGGTCATAGATTGAAGCCTACCTGTACTCAGAACATATATATGTTGCTGTATTACTAGAGAAAAAGCTTTCTGCCAATAGGCTACCCTGCCTCATATGCATAATCTTATTCTGCAATGTTGAGTTTTTGTGGTGTAATAAATTCAGAAATCTACAAAATACTACAAAAAGAGCTATATTGAAGCTGGCTGGTAATTTGAGCACAGAAGGCAAATTTTTGCTGGCCAAGCTTCCCCAAATATGTCTCTGAGCACAACCACATACAGGTCGGTTGACTTCATTTTCAAGATCCTAGGTGAGACATTCCAGATTTTCTATACCTTGAACTTGGTAAAATAGTCTTGGTTTAAGGGAGAAATATTATTTTTACAACCAGAATATTTTAGGACAACTTAAAAGATTGGGGCAAATTCAGAGGAACATTGTGAGCAAAGGGGAAGTTGATAGTGTGGGGATTAATTGTACTGTGATAAAGTTTAGGAAGGAAGTAGACCCTAAAACCAAATGGATGGGTAATCAGAGAACATTGGAAAATGCTACTTACATGTTACTGATTTGTAAATTCTTAATTCTTCTTAATTCTTTATTATACAATTCTTAATTAATAAAATCAATGATTCAATTGTATATCATTATACAATTATACTTGCTTTTCAGAAATAGTTTGAAATGGAAGACTTAACACTGGCACAAAGTCCTTGAGAAAAAGGAAGAAAAGAGAAAGAAAGAATTCCTGGAGTTCATTTTTCCTCATGGAACCTACTTTCCCTCCTTCACAAATTTGAGTGAAAGTAATATCAAATTAATTTTCATGTATCATCTATTTCAATGTCCACAGCAGGTGTACAGCTTCAACTGCCCCGCAGTGGTGCCTGCAGGGTGTGGTCAAAAATGTCAATAAAGTGATCACAACGATGTGACTGAAACTGCACACATAAAAAAAGCAGATAAAAGTTTAGTCACACCATTATAGCCATGAAATTTTTTGATGGCACTCTTCTGACTTCCCTGCTCCCAGTGATTAAACTCCCCAAAGGACAGGATAGTGGAAGACTGTATTACATTTCTGCTTCAGTATTGTTCAGAATGCTGGGGAGGTGGGAGGAGAAGCATTCAAAAGCATTCAAGCCCAGAAAAAAAAATCAGTACTTTAAAAGCGATCAAAACTTTGGCTTGTGAAAATCAAGTGATATAACACTTTCTGTACTACAGGAGAAGCCTAATATTTATTCACTGTAAAGCCAAGTCTGTCTTTTTTCTGCAAAATTCCACTTCATGGCTCAAAGAGTCTGGAAAATCTTCAGGCAAGATTTATTTTTTTAAACCACCCGAAGATACTCGCCCTACCACTTTCACTTCTGGGCTCTTTCAGACGCTTCCTGCAGAAAGTTGTTCTCTGCAGGAAAAAATATGGCTGACTTTAATAAAGCAAGAAGGCCATCTTCAAACAATCTCCCTCTCACTACCACTCATTCCCACTGTTTGTTTGTTTGTTTGTGTTTAAAGTAATTTTAATTAAACTTTAAAAAAAAACAAAAATCTTTGACAAGCTTTCCTTTTCAATTTCTTACTTATACATTTTTTTCTCCCTTAATCTAATGTATCTTTTATACAAATACTTCTAATATTAATTTATTTACATATATACATATAAATAATGGTGTACACAATTTTATTCCTTGTGGTTTGTTTTTAAAACACGAAGAATGGAATGTTTTCTGAAAAGCTCATCAATTGCTCCACTGTAGGGTAGGAGAAAGGGGTCCAGAGTCCACCTGGTGGGGTGGGAGAAAGGGGTCCAGAGTCCACCTGGTGGGGTGGGAGAAAGGGGTCCAGAGTCCACCTGGTGGGGTGGGCGAAAGGGGTCCAGAGTCCACCTGGTGGGGTGGGAGAAAGGGGTCCAGAGTCCACCTGGTGGGGTGGGAGAAAGGGGTCCAGAGTCCACCTGATGGGGTGGGCGAAAGGGGTCCAGAGTCCACCTAATGGGGTGGGCGAAAGGGGTCCAGAGTCCACCTGGTGGGGTGGGAGAAAGGAACCAGAGTCCACCTGGTGGGGTGGGAGAAAGGGGTCCAGAGTCCACCTGATGGGGTGGGCGAAAGGGGTCCAGAGTCCACCTGATGGGGTGGGCGAAAGGGGTCCAGAGTCCACCTGGTGGGGTGGGAGAAAGGAACCAGAGTCCACCTGGTGGGGTGGGAGAAAGGGGTCCAGAGTCCACCTGATGGGGTGAGCGAAAGGGGTCCAGAGTCCACCTGATGGGGTGGGCAAAAGGGGTCCAGAGTCCACCTGGTGGGGTGGGAGAAAGGAACCAGAGTCCACTTGGTGGGGTGGGAGAAAGGGGTCCAGAGTCCACCTGATGGGGTGGGAGAAAGGGGTCCAGAGTCCACCTGATGGGGTGGGAGAAAGGGGTCCAGAGTCCACCTGGTGGGGTGGGAGAAAGGAACCAGAGTCCACCTGATGGGGTAGGAGAAAGGGGTCCAGAATCCACCTGGTGGGGTGGGAGAAAGGGATCCAGAGTCCACCTAGTGGGGTGGGAGAAAGGGGTCCACTGGCTTGTTGGTGTCGCGAGGCATGGAAGCTCTCCCCACCCACCCACCCACCCCAGTCTCGAGGAAAAATCGGGAACGCGTCCGAAGGTATCTATTCCCCAAGAGCCGCTTCGGTATCTTCCGCAAAATATTGCCCCTGCCAAACCGGAAAACCAATCAATCCAAGCACGTACAGTATGTCGACGGAAATGGAAATCCAGAGATCGGGCCCCGAGCTTTTGCCCCCGAAAGCCAGTGTCCACACCAGGGTCAAAGCAAGCGGCTGCCTCCTCCGCGTAGGTGACTAGGAGGCATCCGGTCGGGGGAGCCAGGGCGAGCTTAGCTCCAGGCCCAGCTGATTCCCAAAGGCTCACCTCTTCGGACTTGAGGCGATCTGCAGTAACCTCTTCCGGACGCCGCGAGAATTGCAGTCGGCCGGAAAGCCGTCGAGGTTTTCTAATCGGCCGTCGAGATTTTACCCCCACCCTCCAACACCGCAGCGGAGTAACTTCCCAGCGTTTGGTATAGAGAACGTCCGGGGCAACTCTGGCGGAGGCTGGAAGCAGCTTTACAGCTCTTGTCCGCGGAGGCAGACGGGGAAGTATTGTGAAACGTTTTGTGAAATATGTGAAAAAGCCAGGCCTCCCGGCTGTGCCAGACTTGCTGATACTGTGGATGCCGTCACCTGGCTCTCTTCTTTGGTGCCCCCACTCACAAAGTTTTATGCCTGAAGGCTTCCTCATAAGGGCAAGAAGCTGCATCCGTTTCAGGGCAGCAGGTGTATTGTATCTCCCTGGCCTCTTGATTCAACAGACTAATGCATTGTAATTTAACTCCAGCTGTCTGCAATTACTGTAAGTTCGAATCTCACCAGACTCAAGGTTGACTCAGCCTTCCATCCTTTCTAAGGTAGGTAAATTGAGGATCCAGTTTGTGGGGGGCAATAAGCTGACTTTGTATAAATATACAAAACTATGAAGGCTATTGCTTAACGCATTGTAAGCCGCCCTAAATCTCCGGAAAAGGGCGGCATATAAATCAAATTTTTTAAAAAAAGAGGGGATTGAATCTGCTCCATAAACCTGTTTGGCTCTTTCGCCTGCAGTGATTTACAGCACAAAGTAGAAGTGGTGATTTATATACAATTTATTCTAAGGATGTGTGGCTTCTGTACAGTATTTATTATTTTCATTTGTGTAGTTTATCTATTCCTCTGTCTTTGTGACCTCTAGGCATTTTTACAGATATTAAATAAAATGAGCAGCATGGTAGCCTAGTGATGAAGATGCTCGCCTCCCACTCAGAAGGATGAGAGTTCAATCCTAGAAAGCGGCAGATATTTCTCTCCTAGGATGCAAAGTTGACACTATTGAAATGTAATAAAACAACAAAATTAAACTTGTACTTCCCGTTGCTTTCAATAAAAGCTGAGCTCTAAATTGCAAACTATATCAAGAATACATGTCAATAAGTGCAACTTAAATTTCCCTCCACAGTGATTAGAAAAGAACAGAACAGAATAACTGAGTTGGAAGGGACCTTTGAGGTCTTCTAGTCCAACCCCCTGCTTAAGCAGGAATCCCTATATCATTTCAGACAAATGGTTTTCCAAGCTCTTCTTCAAAACCTGCAGTGTTGAAGCACCCAGAACTTTGGGAGGCAAGACATTCCACTGATTAATTGTTCTAACTGTCAGGAAATTTTGCCTTAGTTCTAGACTGCTTCTCTCCTTGATTAGTTTCCATCCATTGTTTCTTGTCCTGCCTTCAAGTGCTTTGGAGAATAGCTTGACTCCCTTCTTCTTTGTGGCAGCCCCTGAGATATTGGAACACTGCTATCATATTACCCCTAGTCCTTCTTCTCATTAAACTAGACATACCCACTTCCTGCAACCGTTCTTCATATGTTTTAGCCTCCAGTCCCCTCTTTGTGCCTCTTGTCTGCACTTTTCTAGAGTCTCACCATCTTTTTTATATTGTGGCAACCAAAACCGGATGCAATATTCCAAGTGTGGTCTTACCAAGAGCCTATAAAGTGGTTTTAACACTTTGTGTGTTCTTGATTCTATACCTCTGTTAATGCACCCTAGAACTGCGTTGGCTTTTTTAGTTTAATAATAGAAATTCCTACTATGGTGAAGAGGTATGTCATGGCTGATACCATGTAGGAAGAAGATATATATTTACTTATTAAGAGGGGAAAGCAGTGGTCACTTGCCTTGATCATCTGTCATACCTCTTTGTGAAGCTGCTTTTGGAAGCAGCTCAGAAGGTGTAACTGGTTTTGAACACAGTGGTAAGAATGCTGATGGGGGAACTAGATCACTGCAGAATGATCCCTGTTCTAAGTTTCCGCACTGGTTGCCAGAAGGTTTCCAGGCAAAATTCAATCACTCATAAGGTTCCATATAGTGTAGTAACAGGATGCATCTGGTACCACCCGCAAAGAATAGAATCTACCCATCTGGCCAGGGGTGAAATCCTCCTGGTTCAGACGGGATTGGGTGATCCAGTAGCAATTGTGGCAGGTGGTTCGGAGAACCAGTAGCGATGGTGGCGCGAGGCGAGGCTCACCCGCTCGGGTATTGTTACTTCCTGGTTAAAATGTGTTTTTTACCCTCTGTGCATGAGTAGAAGGTTTTGTGCGTGCAAAGATTTTGCACATGCACAGAAAGTTTTGTGCATGCACAAAGGGTCTGTGACACGTGCACTTCCGAACCGGTAAGGGAGGTAAGTAGATTTCACCCCTGCATTTGGCCCAAATAATTCTAGAGGGCTTGCTGAGAATTCCCCCTGTGTGAAGTATAGAAGATATGGACAAGGAGACAAGCCTTCTTAGTAGTAGCTGCTTTTTGTTCAGTAGTAGTTCCTTTTGGAACAATCTTTTCCAAAAATAGCTCCTCCCTCCTTTTTTTACAAGGTTGTTAAAGTACTATTCTAGTGTGGTTTGGGCAATTAATTGTGACATCTAGGAATGCTTATTTGTTGAATTAGCAACTACCGGTATTTTTATTGTGTTTTGTTGTCATCATACACCATGCAGTCTTGATTGGGGTAAGTATACAAATATTGTGACATTTCCTCTTCTAAATCTCCTTTCCTCTTCTAGGTTTCCCTCAACTCAAGTTTCTCTCCTGCAATGGCATATATAAAGTTCCATGTAGCTTTCTTGAGCATAAGGCAGAAGTGTTTTGCTGTTGCCTTCATACAATATTATTTTTATTTCCCAGTCTAATCTATATTCCTAAGATTCCCTAGTGATCTTTTATCCACATTCTAAGTAAAACTTACCATGTTTAATTTCTGAAGCCAACAAATTAGTCAGATGCTGCCACCTGTTGAGACTTCCCTTTCTTAGCTGCCTCAACACTAATTACTTCTTTTTCCCTTCCAAAGCAGAATTAAGATATTTTTCTTTATTGCCACTTAATTTTAATGACTTAATTTTTATTTTGGACTTGGAGATCCAAAGGCAGGTAGACAACAGTTCCTTATTTGACTGTAGATAGATAGATGATAGATAGATAGATAGATAGATAGATAGATAGATAGATAGATAGATAGATAGATAGATAGATAGATATAGAGTGATAGATTAATTTCGCTTTTGCTATTGGCTGTTTGTTTGTTTGTTTGTTGTTTTGTCTGTAGCCATAGTCCAATGAGAATGTGTACAACTGGCAAGACTGAATTCTGTTAGTTGCTTCAATACATTTGAAGGATATCAAATGGGGAAGATAAAATTAGGCTGTCAAGTGGTTTGAAGAGGAAGTATTATTTCATTTTAGCACTAGGAGACTGGTGCCAGATTTCACAAGTTGTTCTCCTATGCTCAAAAGTTAGTGTACTAATCTAAAACATATCGTTGGGAAATAATTTAAAAGTCAAGTTAAAGTGTCATCAAAATACTAAGCACATTTTCAAGTTGTCTGAGTATACTAGGCTGATAACGCAAACAAATAAACAAACTTAGGCACAAAATTGGATCTTAGTTCTAAACTCAATATGTAGATTGCAATGATTTATCACTAGTGGGTACTCTAAAACTTAGTTACCCCAAAACTAGTTGTCACTGAAATCTTCTGCTGTGGACTAAACACAATGTTCCCCTTTTTATATATAAACAGTGAGAGCTGAAGTGTGGGGGGGGGGGAAACCTTTGACTTTTAGTAGTTAGCAAACTTGGAATATAATTTTGTATGATTCTTCAGAACAAAGTAATTTGAAATTAATTTGCAGCATATAAATTTAATAAATAAATAAATAAATACTGTAAATGGAAAGGGGGAAGGAGTCCCTGTGGATTTTACTGTACTAGTTGTAGAGGCAGTGCTCATCTCCACTTTGAGACCATGAGTCAATACTATCTGAAGACATTTCCCCAATCTTGTGGCCAGCATGATGTTGTGTAGTGCTGTTTCCTCCCCATCAAAATGGTATTTAGTTATCTACTCGCATTTGCATACTTTCAAACTGCTAGGTGAGCAGCAGGTGGGCAAAGATGTATACTCACCTTACCTTGTGATGCCAGGCCTCTAACCTGAACTACAGCTTTCCAGCAGACAGCCCAGTGTTTTAACCACTGATCCATCGGCTGCCTAATAAATAAATCAAATAAAAATTGCATGGTATTATCTAGAGATCGGAGTGAATGGAATCTTCAAATTGCATAGAAAATAATCTGAAGCTTACTCTCCATGTGTATATGATTACAACTCCCAACATGGCTAATGGAGAATGATGTTAAGGAAGTTGTAGACTATAAGTTATAACTAGAGTGAGTGAACTGTAGAGTGAAGAAGAAGAAAGCTAATTTAGAGCAAGGTACTGTATATACAACATACATATTTCCAGATGTTGTGTTGCCCAGAAATATCAGCCAAATTGGTCAGTAATAAGATATGCATTTAATTCATTAAAGTCTGAATAGCCCTGGACTGCGAGAAATGTTTTTGTATTGTTTAATCTGAACAATTAAATATTTTTGTGATTACCAATGCCTTGAATTTCTAATTGTTTTAAGAGAGAAGTTAAAAACTGTATCTGAATATTACACATAATTTACAGAACATCAACTTCTGAAACATAATGCATTTTTTTCTTACGAAGTTTTCTGGAGGACATCCTAACAATGTTATTTAATTAAACAGAATTCCTTAGCTGGAGATGCTGCATTCTATTTTATTAATAAGATGCCACTTCACTAATATTTTTGCAATGGCTTTCTGTTCTGACCAAACTTTTACCAAATAAGTTCAGAGACTGTTGAAAACATATTAGTGAAATAGTAATGTTATTAATAAAATAAAAAGTTGAACTTTTACTTGTATTTTTGGTTTGTGAAAATATTCTATGGCTTTACAATTGCTTTATGATGTGCTTGAAATGGAAATTTTTCCCCCCACTTTTCAGCATTTCTGAGCTGTCTCGCTAGCAAGAATAGGCATTCAGTTAAATCACTTGAACTGCAAACTTCTCTTACATATATATGGTACATAACACTATCCATTGATTTCTTTAAGTGTCAGGTACAAAAAGAAAACATGAGACTAAACCTTGCCATTGTAATTATCACCATAGCAAACTGGCAACACATGACAAAAGCTTCTGCTAGTGAAAGAATACATTGTAGATGATAAAAAAAATATTGACTTATGATTGCTGTATTCAGGTAAATGCCAACATGGTGCCTACTGTTCCTACAAAATTATTACTTCAGGTAGAATTAAATCTTGGGTAGATGTGAAGAAAGGAATGACAAAAGGTCAAATGTATTCATCTCTTCCTGTCTTAATGTAGATGTTAAAGTTCCCACATTTATTTTCAGTAGGTTTAAGTCCCTGCATCAACATGTAACCTTTGTAACTTGGGTGCATAGAGAATCATAAACTAAATCAAATAAATATTACAATAAAGAGGCACAGGATGATTGACGTTTTAAATATTTTGAGCAACAAAAAGTGTGGGTTACAAGTGTCAAGTTAAATATCAAATGCAACTCAAGTTGGTTAGGTTGGCCTGCTATTATTACAGATCACTATTATAATTTCTACATGATTGGTACCATAGGACTGATTACTTTGATCTACAGGATCTATGTGATTAAAAACAAAGCTAGAAATTGGAGCCAAATAGATTAATTTTACCTAATTAGCTGATGTCAACAAACTATTTGAAATCAGTCTGGTTTCTTCTTAGATGGGAGACCAAGAAGAAATATGGCTGATTTTTTTTTAAAAAAACCCAGAAACTAATGATAGACGACTTTCATATTGTTACTAATCAAACTATAACAGCATGTAAATGAAAATGTAAAGCCAGGAGTTCAGTACAGTTCAGAGGAGACTTTAGTATTATATTTATTATATTTTAATGTCAGGTATGAAAGACCACGATCACACATGAAATTCCAATTAAACTGATTTACTACTATACTACTATTCATGCCTAAGCAGAGGAATCTGGTCAACTAAGGCTAGCTCTATTTTGGCTCTACATAAAGGTCAACAGAATTCAAGAGGGATTGGATTTACTCTTTTGTGGCTATGCAGAGATTCTAGGCCAGGGGTCCTCAAACTTTTTAAACAGGGGGCCAACTCACAGTCCCTCAGACTGTTTGGGGGGGGCAAACTGGCTGTGGGTGGGCAAAGCTAGGTCGTCATGTGACTGGATGGGCATGGCTAGGTGGTCATGTGACTGGGTGGGAGTGGCCAATTTAACAGTCCAATTTTTTGCCTTTCTCCTTCCTAAACTCCTGTTTAAATTGTTTTCAAAGACTTTTAATTTAAAGCAGTACTTCAGAAGCCCAGAGATGGTTTTCGAGGCTGCACCGCCCCCTCCCCTATTCAAACACTGGCCCTAGTTCACATGGCTGTGAAAAGGATTTTTAATTTAAAGCAGTACTTTACAAGCCCAGAGCTGCTTTTTCAAGGCTGCACCGGAGAGATAACTCCTTAGCTGGCCTTCCAGCTGGCTCGCTGGAAGGTAAGGCCCGTGGTGAGGGACAGTGCTTTATCATACCACACTGCAGGCCGGATACTTTGCATTGGTGGGCTGTATGCGGCCCGAGGGCCATAGTTTGAGGATGCCTGCTCTAGGCTGATCTGGGACTAGAAGTTTCCCCAAGATCGCCTCCAGCCCTATAATTCTACGCTTCCTTTTTTGACTGCCCCCAGGTTCTGCCACTCTTTCTCCTACATTTATTATAATGTGTTTCTGTTCACTAATTGTTTTGATCAGGTTCTCCAACTCCCTGTTCCTTTAGATTTATCAGTGCTTGCTTTTTAATCTCAAGTGCTAGTTTAAATTGAAATTGGTCATAGTTTCCCAACTATATTTTCCTAAAAAATAAAATAAAAGTCTGGGATATAAAGCTTTATAATCTCGTAAATAAAATAAAAACAGAACATGATTTTATATATCAACAAAAGCCACCCATGCTAAGAACTTTTCACATCATCTTATTTCTTTGTGGAAAGCAGAATGAAAGGAAAATAAATGTGTGAAAGCAGCGACTGTTGCCTCTGCTCAGGGCTGGAATGTCATTTACCCAGTAGCAGTGCAAGAACTACGCAGAACTGATATCCATGGAAAGAACTATTGAGAGGCTATTGTGCAGGGTGACTTGCATATTTTCATTGTCAGCACATTCTGATTTGCAGGAGCCAAATAGGGGAGACTAACTAGGAATGGCATACAACAAACCCCACTTCTCCCTATCTTCAAGAGGCAGGTGAGATTGAAAATACAGGTCTTCAGTACAATGTAAGTACACGATCACCTTAATATTTACCACGTCAGGAAGCTTCTTAGTTCTTTCTTAGAGCTTTTTCTCTAACATAATGAGCATTTATTTACCCTCACACTGGAAAGAGTGGAAAAGAATAAAAAGTAGGGTTGTATTGTGTACTGATATTTGCATCCAGGTAGTCTGCCTCAGAAATTACTGATGGTTTTATTTATTTATTTATTTATTTATTCAAGAAAAAAGATGTAAAATCAAATACAAATTGAGCAGCATATGACAACCATATTCTCATACCAAATGAACAACTAATGCTTCCCATAATATCCACAACTCACATATGTAAAAGGTAGGTGTGAAGCATTATGTAAGAGGAATAAAGAAATATTTCTTAGATGCCAAGCTTCCGAGCCTGTATAAATGGGAATAATCCTGCAATCCACAATCCTGCAGTCTATTCTGCAATAGTACTGCTGAAATTAAAGAAACTATTTTGAAGGAAAAGTGGTCTCTAGTAGAACACAGAAAGGCTGTGAAACACCCATAGCCTTCAGAGTTCTTCAGGAACCATCCTAAGCAGTTCAGAGATCCTTAGGAACATTATTGGGTGCTGGTGTAGAAATTAGAATTCTGTGGCTCAGCAACTGGCTGATGTTTCTGCTTGGTATCTCCACTTGGTCTTCTGGCATGCCCATCATGGTTCTCTGTCTTCAGTTTTTATTTTATTTTATTTCCCCCTCTTAAACACCAGTCATTTTGGACATTACTTATAATTAGTACAATGCTCTGTTTTCTTCTTTCCATCCTTGAAATACATTAAGCAATACACTTGTGGCAGATCATGATTGCTTAAGTGACTAACAATTAATTGCTACCTCAGAAATAGGGCAAAATCATTTTCCTGTCAATTTATTATTAACTGATAACGTAACAGAAAGATAATGGATCCAGTGAAATATGCACATTGCTATAGGTCTTAGCCATATGACTTAAACCAGGGGTGAAATCCAGCAGGTTCTGACAGGTTCTGGAGAACCGGTAGCGGAAATTTTGAGTAGTTTGGAGAACCGGCAAATACCACCTCTGGCTGGCCCCAGAGTGGGGTGGGAATGGAGATTATCAGTATCCTTCCCCCAGGAGTGGGGTGGGAATGGAGATTTTGCAGTATCCTTCCCCCAGAGGTGGGGTGGGAATGGGGATTTTTCAGTATCCTTCCCCTGGAGTGCAATGGGAATGGAAATTTTGCAGTATCCTTTCCCTGCCACATCCACCAAGCCACACCACGCTCACCAAGCCACGCCCACAGAACCGGTAGTAAAAAAAATTGGATTTCACCACTGAGTTAAACCCTTGAGCTATTTAGCACATATAACAAAAGAATGATGGGTTGTGTGTATGAAAGAGATAGGCTTCCCAGTATTGGTCTCTGTGCATTGCCCATTGATATATGTGATGGGGAGACATCAAACGTTGACATTTATTCAAAAATACAGTAGGATTTTGAATGAGTTCTTAAAGAGGAGAACCTCCTATTTAAAGAAAGCCCTTTTTTAAGAGAGAGCAAAAATCTTGAAACTGCATTTCACAGTTAATACAGTTTAAGCAATAACCAGTATCACCGTCTTTCCCATAATGATAAAATTGCTTGCTTGCTTTCCCTTCAAGTTAATCTTGACAGATGATGACAGCCTGGATTGGTCTCTGCAGTTTTCTTGAAAAGATTTCAGAAGCGGTTTGGTAGGGTTGAGAAAGCGAGATTGGCTGAAGGTCCCCAGTTGACTTTGTGTCCAAGGTATGACTACAGCTCCTGGTCTCCTAATATCTAGCCTGGTGACTTACCCATTAGATTCAACTGTCTTATTTCTGATTATTAGTTATAATAATCATTTATACATTTCATCTATGCATATAAATTAGCAAGTGCTAATTTTATGCAAATCTTCTGCTGTTATCTCTGCTTGATTATGTTTTTTGGGAATTGGGAAGATATGTGTTGGTTCATCATAGAGAAAAGCTTCATTCGTATGGTTTAGCTGAACTCCAGTATATATACAATTACTTTGGGATACATTTCATTATGTTAAATTGATCTTATTTTTGCCACATGTATAACCATACATTGTTCTGAAACTAATGGAATTTAAAAGTGCACAATGTAAGCTGAATTACACCCAGTTATTTCTTTCCACTTTACTGGATATGCAACAATGAGTCATTGGGGGTCAGGTGGCATGTAAGCTTAATTAAATTATTATTAATCGCATAGTTCTTATATGTCTACAGTGTAGAGCCAAAGAAACATATATTAGTAATATAAATATATTCTCGTTAGCATAAATTAGTATGCTGTGGTTTTTACTCATTTTTAATTAAGGCAGGAAACGATAATTACCACTAGGTGGCAACTGTGCAATTACCGTAATTCTATTTATTTTTATTGTTCATCAGTCCTTCCTATAATTTTCAGATATGGAATGCAATCAATAGATGGCAGCATAACAGATAAACAAGTACTCTGAGGCCATGCAACAGTTGTCTGGATTTTTGCGATCAAGACACTGTGGTCCTAGTAATTCATATTAAGGAAATCTCTTTTGTTTTATCAACATACTCATTCCCTTGTGTGATTGCTCTGAAAATATTCAGTGTTTGCATACAATTAAAGTTCTGCATAACAAAGTAGTTACACTCATTATCTTATGAAGCTAGATTGTCTCAATCACAGGCCATGAGAACTGTAGTCTCTTTAAAGACCAGGTAGGCAGTTGGAGAGCTTCCCTAGACCCAGCATATATAGAGCAGGGCAACCTTCTGTAATCTGCACCTTAATTAACTCCAGACAATATTTTTGTACTGGACTTTATGTGGAACTGCCTTGGCTTTAAAACCAGAGTTATTCAAATGTTTTGAACACGTGAAACACTAAACAAATGTCCAAAAAAAATAGAGGAACTGCCCAGTTCAATTGCTATCTACATATCTTTAAGATCATGGAAGGTAACATTTTCGCATATATAATAATTATTATAGTTGCACCTTCATATCTAGGCTGAGACAGTAAGCAGACTGGCTTCAGGGTACTTGTAGCTGATGATGTGATGGAGCTTCATAGACTTCTAGTTTTCTCTGGCCCAAAGATGGTGTAGAAAAGGTATATCTAGGATAGGACCAACATATTTCATGATCTCAGAAAGAGGACACACACTTGCATATTAACTTGTGCTTCATTTACATATTAATTTTTGTGTCATTTTACTGGCATGGGCCCAAGAATTCCAAATTATACCTTTGGTGAGGTTTCATTATTTTTGGCATTAAAACATATAGCAATAGCACTTAGACTTACTGGTATATACCGCTTTACAGTGCTTTACAGCCATCTCTAAGCAATTTACAGAGTCCATATATCGCCCCCAGCAATCTGAGTCCTCATTTTACACACCTTGGAAGGATGGAATACTGAGTCAATCTTAAGCCTGGTGAGATTCGAACTACCAAATTGCAGTCAGCTGGCAGTCAGCAGAAGTAGCCTGTGGCAGGGGTGGGTTCTACTTACCTTTACTACCAGTTTGTATCGTGCCCTATCTGTTAAAACTTGGAAGGATTCATGGAAAGTAATACAACTATTCTTATATTGCTACAAACAGAATGGATTACTGCAACATGCTCTACTTTGGGCTGCCTTTGAAGAGTATTGCAAGATTTTCAGCTGGTGCAAAATGCAGCAAGGGCAATTATGTGTGCCAATTGTTCGGCACATATGACCCAGGGGTGAAATGCTCCCAGTTCGGACTGAATAGCCCGATCTAGTAGCGATGGAGGTGGTAGTTCAGAGAACCGTTAGCAAAAATCCCTGCCCGCCCCCCATTGCCCAGCTGAGCCGCGCAATCATCAGAGGCTTTTTTTTATTTTTAAAACATTTTTTCTACAACCTCTTTGGCCGAAAAAATGCTTTTAAAAGTAAAAAAAAAAGCCTCTGATGATTGCGCGGCTCAGCTGAGACCGTCGGAGGCTTTAAAAAAAAAGGCCTCTGCAGATCAGGCAAGTCAGCTGGGATCGTCAGAGGCTTTTTTAAAAAAAGAAAGCCTCTGCCAATCAGGCAAGTCAGCTGGGATCGTCAGAGGCTTTTAAAAGCATTTTTTACAACCTCTTCAGCCGAAAAAATGGTTTTAAAAGTTTAAAAAAAAAAGTTGGCCACACCCACTCAGTCATATTAACCCCCCACCAAGCCACGCCCACAGAACCAGTAGTAACAAATTTTACATTTCACCACTGATATGACCCTCTTCTTTGTGAGTAGCATTGGCTTCCAGGTGCAATTCAAGGTGCTGGTGATACCTTCAAAGGCCTTCATGGCTTGGGTGCAGGTTACTTATTGTATGGTCTTTCTCCAGTAGTATGTACCCATCCTGGATTTTTACTGTTTTTATTTTATTTTAATTGTTAGTTACTGAGAGTCACTTATATGAGATGGAAGGCCTATAATTTTTATTGAATAAGCAAATAAACAGAACTCCAGCAGATCATTGGGGGAGGAAGTGTTGGTCAAATTTGATTGATTGGTAGACATATCTATTTTTAGTTGAATGAATGCTGATTAGTTATTTGAGATAGACTAATGGCTTCTCATTGGGTGGCGGGGATAACCAGTACTTAGCATGTTTTTGTATGGCAAAACTCAAACTACAGAGGATTGGAAACGTTAATTGGTTTGTTTGATTTAAAGCCCCCGCCCCATAAACTTTCGAAGTTCAAAATCCTGGACTAATGCATTTAAATGCCTGGGCATTTAATCACATTGCAATGTTCTGTGGTAACATTATTAGGATCTACATATTATTTCTGAATCTATTTATCTCAGTTTATTTGAAGAGTTCCCTGAACTATATCAGTGTATTTGAACTTAGAGATTGTTTTCTGAAGCCTTGATTTTTGGTCCTTTAGTAAAATCTGGTGAACAACACAAATAAGTCTCTTTTGTGCTAGATTTATTTGTCTGGAATTCTGTTCTCTGGGAAATACAGTACATCTCAGTCAATGATCTAAAATAACTACTGGACGTGGAAGTTATCCTACGTGACACACTGAATATATTGCACTGATAAATAAGTGATAAATATAGCTGTACCTATTATGGATTTGAAAGGATCGCTACCAAAGCCCAGTTATCAAATTACAGATGATAAATATTGTAGGAATCTAGAAACTGGTTGGATCATGTCATAATTTCTTCCTTTCCGATCATTGATTCGTTCATTCATTCATTCATCTTCATTTTGTTTATTGTTCAGCTGATGGACAAGGATAGTAGACAAGACAGAAAACTAAGGATGACAATGAGGGAACCAACAGCATACAGTATTTCTCTGTGGAAAATATGTGAACTTTCCTCTAAAGCCTACAGGAATTATCTTTAATGATGCAAAGAAAATACAATCTAATTATGAAAAGCACATTGTCTATTAATATGTTAATGAAGCAAGGTTGTTAATAGGGTGATCTGAATTTTAATACATTTTAAGAGCTTCTTGATTATGTGTTTGTTAGTTGATATGATCATTACAAATTAGTGGTATATGGCTTTACAGTGACTAAAATCTATATTAAGCCCTGTCATTTTAATAGGTTTTAATGAGGCAGGTGAATGTGCCATCTGTATCTCAAACACCATCAGTCTGAAATTCACTTGCAAACCAATAAAGCTTCTCATGTGGCAGTTTAAATTTTTCAAAATAGCACAGTCTCCCAATTTTATTATTTATTTATTTATTTCAATTTATATACCGCCCTTCTCCCCGGGAGGGGGACTCAGGGCGGTGAACAGCCAAATTAAAACACATATAATACAAATATTAAAAAATTTAAAATTAGATTAAATCGTTGGCGTTCCAAAATAAAAGTCTCAAACCCCGTTAAAATACCCAATTTAAAACCCCAGAATTATACAGCATTTCAATTTATTATTTCTTCAGGAGAGCTGTGGTGATCAGTTGCCTCTATAGAAGGTTTTGGTTTGAACAGATTGTTCAATTTTAATTTTCACTTTATTGTTTCCCTATAGCAGCTTATAATATGGTACGAGTAGTGGAACGGGGTTAATTATTCTGGGGATACAAAATGAGTCATGAAGTTCTGAAATTAAACCATTCTGAGAAGCATCCTTCTCATTATGGGCAGAAGCTCCTTCTCTGAGCAAAGCAGAGACATGTGCTCCTACATCAGGGGTGTCAAGCTCAATTCCATTGAGGGCCACATCAGGGCTGTGTTTGACATCTGGAGCAGGGGTGGGCATGGCCAGCTCAATGTCACTTATGTTGGGGGCATCTATAGTGGTCTGAGCATTCTGCCAGCGAAAACGGGCTCGCAAGCTCCATTTTTGCTGCGATGGCCTCCTGCAACCCTCTGCCAGCGAAAATGGAGCTTGGGAGAATCTCGCAGGTAGCCCTTCCAAGCTCTGTTTTTGCTGGCAGAGGCACCACTGGCTGGTCCTTCACTGTTTCCAGGGCAGCCCTGCAGGCCAGATCTAAACACCCTGTGGGCCAAATACGGCCCACAGGCCTTGAGTTTGTTCTGCATTGTGCTACTTATGAGAAGGGGAGAGGGCTTCAGGGGGTGTTTCGTTCCAAGTTCTTCCAAAGCAAATCCCCTTTTGAAACATTTATGAATCTATAGTTTGTTATTTAGACTTAGAATTGGTCTTTTTGTCAAGCACAGCACTATATTGAATCACAATTGTAACTAAGAATGAGGTACAAACAACTTAATACCGGTAGATAACAAAAATGTTATGTATTGTTATATAATTACAATACATAAAAATATCAGAAAAAGTCAGATCAGCATATAACCCAATTATCTGCTAGAGGATTGATTAAATAAAAATATTTTTTGCCTGTTAAGCAGAAAGGTAGGAGTTAAACCAGCAATTCGAGAACTTGGAGGTAGACACTGAGAAAGCATTATTTTGCTTTTCATCAAATGTAATGATGATAGTAAGAACAAAACAGAAAAATGGCTAGTGAATTTGTTAGGAAAAATGCAGGTTTTCACATTGCCCAGTGCCAAGCTATATGCTTCATGGTAGTATGTTAATTAGTGTCTGCTGACACTGTAGGAGCAGGATGGCTCAACGATTAAAGATGCTGAGCTAATCAGCTGGAAAGCTGATAGACTGGGTTCGAGACCTGAGCATTGCACAACAGGGTGAACCTGTTATTTGCCCCAACTCCTTCCCACCTAGCGTTTCGAAAGCATGCAAATGGGAGTAGATAAATAGGTACCACTTCAGTGGGAAGGTATCAGTGTTCTATGCATGTATAGTCACGCTGTATAGTGTGTGTATAGTCATGTTGGCCATATGACCAGGAAAGTCTTCAGATAATGCTGGCTCCATCGGCTAAGAAATGGAGATGAGCACTGCCCTCTAAAGTCAGACATGACAGGGGAAACTTTTATCATTACTTTTACCTTTTGAAAATACAGTGCAACTAATGCAAACGTTTTAGCAAAAATATATGTTCTGTATAATGTATCCAAATCAAAATCTATTTACACCATTCTGAACTTGCTGAAGATTCCAATATGTTTAAAAGCAGTCTGTATTGAATGTGTTACAGTTACCATCAAACAGGAGACCTGGAGTTTTAGTCCCACCTTAAGCTCAAAGTCACCAGAGTGATCTCAAGCTAGTCACTTTCTCTTATCCTAGGAAGGAGGCAACAGCAAACATTGCCAAAACAACTTCACCAACAAAACTGCAGGGACTTGCCCAGGCTGCCTCTATGAATCAGACATGATGAAATAGAAGAAAAAATATTATCAGTTTGTATTATAATAAAGAGACAAACGCTGATAATATTCTTCTGGGAACTGATATTTTAGATATCACAGAGATAAAGTTAATATTCTAATCTCAGTAAACTTTGAACTGACCTTTGATATAGTTCAGAGTAAATTTATGAAATGAGTTCTAAGAAAATATGGATTTTCACTGTGTTTTATTTATTGGATCACACTTTGGGTCTTTATCTGTTGGCCAACATCATTTTAAATATTTTGTCTTCAAGCTATTCATGCTAACACCAAGGCAGATTAATTTTTAATCTAGTTCTTGAATCCTTAGCTTCTCTCATTAGTTAAGTTTAAAGTATTAAAGGTGTGGTGGCATTTGATAGTGAATACAAATTGTTTGTGTAAGCTGATGATACAATAGCTATTTTGGATAATTATTTAGCAGCATTGTTGATACTTATTAAAATTGTACAACAATATGGTTTATACTCTGATTATGCTATATTCTGAAAGCAATATTTGAGGCTCCAGAAACAGTCCAACCTGATTTGGATTGATCTGGAAGCAATATTTTTTATTCATTCCAGTTCCTAGAGCATGATTTGGAAAAACAGATCTATTCCAGAGTTCTGCAACATTTCAAAAATGTGCTTTATTCTGCCAATTGTTCAAGTGAAACATCCCTCCAAAACTGCTTCACAAATATAGATTATCATTTTTCTTTAATGAAAATTAAGAAATAGTACACAAAATTCATAGATAATATTTAATCCAAGTAGTGATTCAGTATAGATTTGCTCGGCTTGAATAATTTTATTATATCTTCATATTACCCTTTAGAATATAAAATTGATACAGTAATTAATTCATTTCATCTTTGCTTTCTTTCAGGTCTTGTATGTTATTATTTTAGAAATATAATTAATATTCTCCTGTGGTTATTTGAGATCATAGGTAGCAGGATACAAGTGCATTTATCAGCCACCAGGAAGGGAAATTGAGGGGGGGCGGGGAATTAACTAAAATGGGAAAGGGGAAGATGTTAATTGAATAGTTTAGTTTAATTTAGGTCATGCTGCCCTCTAGGGGAATTAGTCATATATATCTTGTTTAATCATATATGGTATATCACTTCAGTTTTTATACTAAGGAAAAAAGCAACACATATCAAAATATATTTTGAATACATTTATTTTAATATGTATTGAAATACATTTAATGTGTTATATAACTTCTGTAAATAATTTAAATATGTATTGTTTTTTAAGATACTGAGAATTATAGAACCATTATGGTTTAAGGTCCAGTGAGGTATCAGTCACATGATTTCATTTTCAGCCTCAATAACTGATTGGTGGGCCTGGACATTTTTGACTTATTTTTCCATTTGTAAAATGGGGGTGATAATAACACTGGTAATAATAGCATTGCTGTTTTTTCAGGACATGCAAAGAATAATAATAACATTGTTATTTTGTAGATACACAAAGATTGCCCATCAATCTTCATCCCAAATTCATTGTAGCCCAATTTATTCAGATTGGTCTGGAGCATCATTCAAGGAAAAATAAGACCTTTTAATCCAATTTTTCTTAGAGACTATTGCTATTGATAACATATACTTGAAGTAGTTCAAAATCAAAAACCATTGCATGCTAATTAATGCATTAATGCATGTAAGTGATCTAAATTGGTTTAGGATACAAATTGGCCATGTAGATGAAAGACTGCAAAAGACCAGTTACTAGCTCAGATGTCAGATGTAAACAGAAACAAAAACTTTAATCTATCTGTATGCTTTGAGGACCCAGAAATTGTCTCTTTAGTCAGTAAGAGGCTTCAGTGGTCGAATTCAGTGGTTGGTGGAATAAATTCTCTTTTCCATTATTGGAATACTTCTCATGTTTCCCAAAGTTTTGTGTCACATTGGGGGGGGGGGAGGGAGTAGCTTTGATTTCTGCAAAGAAAGTGGGAAGCCAGCAATAACAAGCCCACCCCAAATTTTAGTAGCAAGAGTATTTGGGGAGGGAATATTCCCACCATGGAACCAGGACAGAAGCTTGCTTTAACCAATTATATCAAATCTTTTTAAAATTATGCACCATTTATGCTGGCCTCTGTTATTCATCTGCCTACATTCATTACAAATTGGGAATAATTCTAGAACCAGCAAAGATCTTTCCATGTATGTAATCTGTGAACAATGCCAAGACAAGTAATTGCCCTAGACCTGAGACAAGGAAGAGAAAGGACTATAAATGATACCTGAAATAAACAAATAGATTAATACTTTTCACTGAAAGTAGTTAAACTGTTTACTTAAACTATAGTCTTGAATTATTTTAATATTTTGGCCTTCCCCAAACACTCATATTTGTTTTGGCCTTCCCCAAACACTCATATTTCCCCAAACACTCATATTTGACATGAGCAAAATAAAAAGTGATCTAAATTGGCTTAGGATACAGTAAGAAGAAAATGGGGAGGGTGTACTCTGCCCTTAGACTTCTGGTTTGCCATATTGTGGCGTGGTGTGGCTGATTCTGCATATCATGAATAAATGAACCCTGATTTAGTAAGAGTATAAACTCAACCTTTAGAAGACCCTATCAAGCCAAAATTTACTTGTTTTTGGAAGCATTCCATTATTTTGCTTTAGTTGGTTTGTACTGTATTATAACCCAAACCTACATTAAATGCCATGATAATCATTTATGTTGTGGCATCCTCTCTTGCCTTTTGTAATGGAAAATTTTAAGTTATGAAACTTCAAAGCTTTACTAAAGCTACAGCAATTAGTATCTTCCTGATAGCTCCTCCAGGAAAGCATTGAAAAAAAGGGAAGTTACCCACAGACAGTTCCTTGGTTCACACAAAAGTTCACCTATTAATTACTTTTTAATGATTTAAAATCATTTAATTACTTGTGTAATCATTAACATAATTCCATCACTCCAGTCTGGAATATCTGGAGGCATATAATGCAAAAGTAAAAACAAGAGGTGTATCAGCATAGATAAGACAAAGATACACATACACACATAAAAGGAAAGAGTCAATATTTTGCTGAAAGGTTCAAAGCCTTTTTGACGAATAACAAAGTTCCATTTTTCCTGATGCACATAAGTAGGGGGAAAAAAATCAGATGAGTGCATTTCCAGGCCAAAACCAATCCTTGATTACAGTATAACTAACAGTAATTAATCCCTTACAGAAAATATTTTCCATTGTCCAAGGCAACTCATGTAACTGATATTTAAAAATTATTATTAGAGCACTGATTTATTTGGAATTGAAGTAGAGAGGCTTAAACTGAGATCCAGTACATGGGAAATGCGTTATGCATCGCTGTCTGCCAGAAGGACTAAGGGTGACATGATAGCAGTCTTTCAATATTTGGGGGGCTGTCATAGACAGGAGGTGGTCAACCTATTCTCCAAAACACCTGAAGGCAGGACAAGAAGCAATGGATGAAAACTAATCAAAGAGAGATCCAACGTAGAACTAAGGAGAAATTTCCTGACAGTGCGAACAATTAATTAGTGGAATGGCTTGCTTCCAGAAGTTGTGGCTACTTCAACACTGGAGGTTTTAAGAAGAGATTGGACAGCCATTTGTCCTTGAGCAGGAGGTTGGACTAAAAATTCTTCCAGGTCCCTTCCAAGTCTGTTATTCTGTATTCAGATACAACTCTGATTCTGTGTTATGCAAACTTAATGCCCCAGTAATGAATCATGAAGATAGCATGAAGTTTTGGGACTTCTAGTCTCAAGATTAGTGAATACTAAGAGGGTGCATGAAACAATATTTTCTGTGAGCCCATTCAGATCAGCTGAGATTCTGCAAAAAGAAAGAAAGAAAGAAAGAAAGGAAGGAAGGAAGGAAGGAAGGAAGGAAGGAAGGAAGGAAGGAAGGAAGGAAGGAAGGAAAAGAAATCTGAAACAATTTCCTTATTCTAGTGGAGTTGAAATAGTATTTGAAACAATTTAAGTCGTTCTAGCCATAGGAAACAGTGGGATTCTGAAGACAGCTCTTTGACTACAAAAATCTGGACAATCACTAAAGAGCAGCAAAAAGATCCATAATGCATTAAATCTTTGCTGTAATCTAGACCATTGTCCAGATGTTTGCAACTCAAATTTGATAGATTTAAGTCCTAACCTTTTTAAGAGCAGTTACTTCTTAGAGCAGTTACAGAACTTGGGGCAGTTATTTATTTTCCAGTATATGTGCTGTATTCTAACTGAAAAAAAAATGTGAGGAGAGATAAGTTGACTGTATCATTTTGATCTTTCACACAAGATACAAACCTTTCAGTCAGTTACTTCTTCCAGAGCAAAAGGACATCTGGCAGAAAATGTTAAGTTAATTCCAGTCAGTCCATTAATGGATGATTTAAAAAAAAAAGTTTTAAACCTCCTCCTCTAAATCCATCTTGTCTATGCCTAAACTTAATCTTGCAGATGGTCAGAAAGATTTATTGTCTCCCTCCATCCCTCTATTGAAAAGTTCACCTGCAGATTTTTTTCCCCCTGGCTGGCTGCCAAAAACAAACCACAAAAAACCTTGTAATTTCTGTCTAGCAGAATGAATAAGCAAGCAAGGGAAAGCTTGCTCAGGGAAAAGACCCCACTTTGTGAAACAAAACTGTCCCCTGTCTTGCTGCCAATCTTTGCATCTTAAATTCATATTAAATTACAATTACATCCTCAGTACATGCTCAGCAAAGAGAAGAAATCACAAGTCACATACAATTTCCTTTACATCAATTTAACTGCTAATTTAAAAAAATGTTGCAACTAGTTCAAACAATATCTTTGCATCAAAATGCTTCATGGACAGCAACAGCATGAACAGAGTATATCTACATTCATATCCTATGAAGACAACGTCTAAATAAAAGGGAACTCAATATGCAGAGTACCAATATGAATGAACAAAACTCACAAACTTAACCAGTGCAAAGCATCAGTATAGAACCTTTTGAGGAGAAAAAAAGGATAATATCGAAGAGTTTAGGTGAGTATTTGCACGCTGTGCCTCACAATGCCATGCCTGGTCTTCTGCTGTTCTGGAAGCCACTTGCAGAATAAGTAGATGTAGTTCCAAGGGGAGGCGGACATCCTGGCATTGGTCTAACATCCACCTTCCTTTCAAATTGTGACAATAACCAGTAATCATATGGTACTTGCCAATAAGAGCACTGGTGGCAATTTCTGGAATGATCAATGCGTGACCAAAGCAGCTGATGCCATTACACATTTTGCAAGATGACTATGGAGTGATGGCAGGGGTGAAATGTAAAATTTGTTACTACCGGGTGTGGCTTGTGACTGGATGGGTGTGGCCAACTTTTTTTTTTAACTTTTCAAAGCATTTTTTCTGCAAATGCTTTTCAAAGCATTTTTTAAACCACCTCTTCCTCTGAAGAGGTTGCAGGAAAAAATGCTTTAAAAGTCTCTGTGATGACTCCAGCTGAGTTGCCTGATCATCAGAGAGGCTTTTCAAAGCATTTTTTAAAAGCCTCTCTGATGATCCCAGCTGAGTTGTCTGATCGTCAGATATTTTTTTAAAAGTCTCTCTGACGATCAGGCAACTCAGCTGGGATTGTCAGAGAAACTTTTAAATTTTTTCTGCAACCTCTTCAGCGGAAGAGGGGGTTAAAAAATGCTTTGAAAAAGACTCTGATGATCCCAGCTGTGTTGCCTGATCAGCAGAGGCTTTTCAAAGCATTTTTTTAACCACCTCTTCGGCAGAAAAAAATGCTTCAAAAAGCCTCTGACAATCCCAGCTAAGCCGCGCAATCATCAGAGGCTTTTTTTTTTACTTTTAAAAGCATTTTTTCGGCAGAAGAAATTGTAGAAAAAATGCTTTTAAAAGTAAAAAAAAAAGCCTCTGATGATCATGTGGCTCAGCTGAGCATGGGGGGGGGGGGGAACGCAGGGATTTTTGCTACTGGTACTCCAAACCACCTGCTGCCATTGCTACCGGATCAGGTGATCAGGCCTGAACCGGGAGCATTTCACCCCTGAGTGATGGTTGATATTTAGAAAAGAATAGAGCTGGAAGGGACCTTGGAGATCGTCTAGTCCCGCCCATTGCTCAAGCAGGAAGCCCTATAGCCATGATGGCGAACCTATGGCATGGGTTCCATAGGTGGCACACGGAGCCATATCAGTGGGCACGCAAATGTTGCCGTAGCTCAGTTCCAGCGCACATGCATGCGCCGGCCAGCTGATTTTTGGGCCTTCCAGTCCCACTGGAAGTTGGGAAATGGGCTGTTTCTGGCCTCCTGAGGGCCTCCAGGGGGGGAGGCCATTTTTGCCCTCCCTAGGCTCCTAGGAAGCCTCTGGAACCTGGGGAAGGTGAAAAACGGGCCTACTGGGCCCACCAGGTCATTCTGTGCTAAAAGCGGGGGGAGGCACAGGAGAGGGCGCTGCACATGCACGGGATGGGGTGCATTGAATTATGGGTGTCGGCATGCATGTGGACTCCCCCCGCTTTTGGCACACGATGACAAAAAGGTTAGCCATCACTGCCCTATAGTATAGGGTCTATATCATTTCAGGTAAATGGCTATCCAATCTCTTCTTTAAAAAATCTCCACTGATGAAGCGTGATTTATCAGTGTTTGATCTGTAAACATTATGGTTTGAGGCCACACTCACCTCTTTGTCTTGTAAGACACATCCAACTCCTTGGTAGCTTGGCTTATGTTTCATCTCCATCTCACTTTCACCAAGACACATTCCTATTCAATTGGATCAAATGTCTGATGTGAAATTGCAGAATCTAAGGATGAAAAGTGAGGGGGGGGCATCAGGGCTGCATATGTCCCAGAACCATAGATGGTCCACCCTTGGTTAGAAAAAGTTTCCATCTAGTCCAAGTTTAAAGATTAACCCTCCCGTAGAAGAAGAAAGTATTAGCCACTCACCGCTGTTTTCCCTGTGAATAGAAAATGAATGTTATTATAATAAAAAGGTGAATTCCAGATTATACAAAATTCAGGCAAGTAATATGTTTAATAACATTCTCCTCAACGTGAGTTTATATCTTTTTGACATGTTTAGCTTGAATAGCTTAAGATGTTACTCTTGTAAGCACTTTATTATTTAACCCCAGTAATATGATTACTTTCATTTAAGAAAATGATATGCATCCCAATTAAGATGTTTCCAGACAATTAATTTGCTTCTTGATTTCCATAATTGTCTCATTTATAAGATTTCTCCCTTTCCTGATTAGTCGGTTAGTGTATTTTCTTTCTTTTAGAAACATTTGACATTCAGAAACTCCAAACAAATCTGCAACAAATGTGTTGTTTTGACTTAGTGCAAACCCAGCATGCCACAGCTTGGAAATTTATGTACGTGACATAATTTTGAGGTACTGATCTGAATTTGGGAGGAACGTATTAGGATATGCCCTTGAACATATGCAGAGTGTGAAAACAATACAAACTAATTAAATAGCTGCAGATCTAATTGAAAGATGCTAATAAAATAATTGTCTTGGCTGTAGATTATTAGCTGTAAATGAATAGATAGAATGCTAGCATTCCTTACTTTCAAGAAAAGGTAAGATGGTGAAGATCTTAATAAAGGATGGAATGATCTTATATTTATTTAAATTACACCTAAAAGGGAAAGAAGGGCAACAGAGTGGGGGGAGGAGGCAGAGAAAGAGGAAATCACCTTTGTCTCCTAAACACAGAGACTTGTGTAATCAATAATGGGCCAGAAGAGAGACCTTTATTTATCTCTTGCCATTTGCTCTAGTGGTCAAAAGAGTCTGGGGGGACAAAGAGGCTTTAACCCCTCCCCCTTCCCATTGTCCCAGGAACCCTCTTGTGACTCCCCTCTTTTCCCAAAGCATCTGGAACTGATCTCAGGACAGTGGCTAACCACTACATCAATCCCCATCTATTCTGTAGGAGCATAATACACACTGATCAGTCCTTTTGTCTTGTACATCCAGTAGGTCAGTGTGCATTACTCTCAAATTAATCCTTCAGTTGTCTTTCTGGGACATCTGAATACAACTTTTGTTGCATTATTACTAACTTTGCTTCAAATATTCAGTAACGGCAAAATCCTCTAAAAACTTGTACATCCACAGGATTTCACAACTACTACAGCTAACTGATACTCGGCCTCAGAGGAGGAGAGTTATAGTTGCTTGCTTTCTGCTGACCCAGTGCTTTCCTTCACCACTACAGAGGAAGAGATATCTGCTTGGAGATGTGCGCTGAGCTCCATTTTTGGCCCAATTTTAATCCAATTTATTCAGGGAAGCTGCTTGCCGGCAGTTTTAAATTTAAGTCAACAGTGCCATTGAAAGATCTCCATAGCCTCTCAACTTCATTCAAGTCACTTGGGGTTGGTGCACTTAACTTTTCTGCATAGGATTCTATTTGCTGTATCAAAATCTCTTTTGTTTATCATGTGGCAAATAGTTCCATAGGTTGCCAAGTGTTATTTTGTAAACAGATTCCACCTCTTCCCTACGGCTTTTTTCTTCCGTTCCCTTTTCTACCTATGACTCTTCCCTCTTGACTATGAATGGCAGTCTTATGGGGGCTCCCTTTGTTAGATCTCTGCCGTCACTGTCACTTAGGCTGAGCTGTTGCATGCTGCAAATCCATTTCTGCATCTTGCATCACCTCAGCAGGTTATGGTGAATCCCCCTAGTGATATTACCTGCGATGCTGATTTGAAACTAGAAAATAGTTATTTATTTATTTATTTATTTATTTATTGTCATATTTATATGCCGCCCTTCTCCGAGGGACTTGGGGCGGCTCACAGAATAACAGTCCAACAATAAATAGCATTAAAATGTTAAAATTCAATTTAAAACCCCAAACCCCAAGTTAAAATACACAGCAGATCAGGGAATTTGCTGAAAAAGCCATGTCTTTAGGTCGGCGCAGAAGGTGCGGAGATCGGGGGCCGTCTGGAGCCCAGTGGGTAAACCATTCCAGAGGGTCGGTGCGACCACAGAGAACGCCCTCATCCGGGGGCCGCCAGCCAACACTGTCTGGCCAATGGAATTTGGAGGAAGGCAGTCCTATGTGAGCGCAGTGGGCGGTGGGAGGCCAGTAGGAGATGGTCCTGCAAGTAACCCAGGCCCATGCCGTGAAGGGCTTTACAGGTGAGCACCAGCACTTTGAAGCGGATCCAGAGTACCCATCTCTCAATGAAGCGTTGACAATCGCCCGGATCCAGTCTCCAGTCACCTCTCTGGTTGCCGCAACAAACCAGGAGGGACAAGGGTCCAGTAAACATATGGAGGCTCCCAATCTGCTCACAATCCTGTACACTTCCTCCATAGAAACAGGGTCAAAGTCAACCCAGATGTTACCTCCAAGAGCTGTTCTCATCTCTTCATCGGATCCTGCCCAGTCAGAGTCTAAACCCATCCGGATCTAAGCGATTTTGTCTTGCAGAAATTGTGCAAAATCCTCAGCGTTGCCCTGCAAGGGGTCACTCAGAACAAGGCTGCTGGGCAATTTTCTGCAGACGCAATGAGAGCAGCAAAATAATTACATTTTGCTGCTTCCATCGCCACAAGATAAGACCTAATACAGGTTCTTAGCTGTGTTCAATCAGATTCAGAATGGGAAGACCTCCAGCAGCCCTCTAGGTGTCTCTTCTGACACTTCATTTCCCTAAGCTCCATGGAGGACCATGGATCTGCCTGGGATCCCTGTCGGAGGAGAGGCCGCAAAGGGGTGATTCAATCCAGTGCCCTGGTGGCCGCCCATACCCAGGCATTCACCAGGGCCTCTGATGAATTGTGGGATAGTTCAGCGGGAAATGTCCCAAGCTCCATCAGGAATCTATCAGGGTCCATTAGATGCCTGGGGTGGAACTAACGAGTCAGTTCCGCCTCCCAGCAGGGGGGTCAGCGGACAGAAAGTCTAACTGAAGGAGAGAATGGTCGGTCCATGACGGGTAGCAAAGAGAGTTCAAGCATTTATCCTCGAGCATTTATCCACTGCCCACAGATGAAAATCAGATTGAGTGTGGGTCCACCACTGTGAGTTGGGCCCTGTACAACTTGAGTCAGGTCCATAGCCGTCATGGAGGCCATGAACTCCCGAACCAACTCAGATGTCCCACTGGCTGATGGGAGGTTAAAATCTCCCACAACCATCAGGTTGGGGATTCAGTTTGGCTAAGACTTCGAGTAGCCCGGGCACGACTGAAGATACACAGCTGGGAGACAGGTACATAATCAATAGAGCCAACTGTATTCCAGGGTCCCATTTCAACAGGAGGAACTCACACCCGCCAATCTGAGGGACAGTGACCTCCCTAGGTCTAAGACCTTCCTTAATGACAACTGCCACCCCACCACCCCTCCTGTGGAGTCGTGGCTGGTGTACTACACAAAAACTTGGTGGACATAAATCAGAGAGAGGAACTCCTCCCTCCACGCCCAACCAGGTTTTCGTGATCCAAACCAGGTCCGCACCCCCCTCATCAATTAGATCACAGACAAGGGGGGCCTTATTAACAATGGACCTGGCATTAACATACACCAGCCGGAGTCCCAGGTTCCGCATTCCCATCCCCCCCACCCGGGATGCAGGTAGAGCTACAAGGGCTGGAGCACTGAACCCGCTGCAAGCAGCAGGAGTACGCCCTATCACTGTCCTTAAGTCCTCTGCTCCCTCCACTACCGTTTCTTCCAACCACCATGGAGATAAGATGACCCTCACCACACCGTACCCCATCAGCCCCCCTCCCCGCACCCCCCATTGGCACTGTCTGACAGGCTGGCCCACTGATCTGTAAGGACCCCCCCAGGTCCCGTCATAAAACAGCCCACCCCCACCTCCAGAAACTTTGCCAGAAAGCCCCTCAACCTCCTCTTTGCAACATGCCACCTCTCTGGGTTCCAAAACCCATCATCAAAGTAGGCCCTTGATAGTATGGAGGGCCAGGCCTGCGAGAGGGGGAGTCTCACAATGCAAGAAGCTCGGCTCCTGAATACATCCTATAAACAGGATGGGAGGTGACATCTGACCAAGGATCCAACAAGTAGTCTGAAAGTACTGGAGCAGAAGAATAGATCTCGATGCAGGAAAACTGGACTCCACTGCCCTCTCATGGCAGTGGGAGGAGTCCCGTGCTATTTCGATACAGCCGGAGGGTAAATATCCAAGCCACCCTCTCATGGTGGCTGGCCCAGATGGACATGGCAATGGGAAATTTGATGGTCTGTCTCCTCTGATGGTGAAGTGGCAGTAAAAAACCAGCTCCCTCAGCACCCGCATAGTAATTGTCCAGTCTCCATCTGGCAAAGGGGCTCAGCTAGAAGATAGAACCAATCTCTGAAAGCGGAATAATAATAGTCCCAAGGGAGGGAAGATGTGCGTAGAAAGGAGATAACTTACAGCAGGACACAATCTGGATGTGGATGGCCATAAAAGGCCAAAACCAGACCAAAAAAAGGGGAGGGGAGAGGAAAGACCACCCGAGGCAACCAGATGACCAGTCCTTGGCCACTCTCCAGCCTCCAATCCCCCAGGTCTTCACACAGTCCCATCATTCACGGTCCCATCAGTCATGCCTCCAGACTCCAGCCCCCAGATCTCCATGGGGGTTTCTAGGTCTCCCCAGGGCTGGACACCAAAATTGGGCCAAACACCCTGCCTGGCCCAGGCAGTTCTGGATGATAAAGCCGTCCATGTATACCCCCTCCGCCATTGCTGCTAGCTGCCAGCTGCCACCGCCTTCAACCTCGTCATTGCGCTGCGACCACCATTGCCACAGCAGCCGCCGTCATCAGCACTGGCAACACCTGGGCTCCCAACACACCCCAGAACCTCTGGAGGCCCCCAGAGGTGATCAGGGCCAAGAGGGAGACTGCCAAAATGCCGCCATCGCTGCCACACTGCTGCCGCTCTGACTGCCACCACCTCAGGTGCAGGAAAAAAGCCGCCGCAGCCAGGCCGCTGCCGCCGTCCTCCCGCGGCAGCTAAATTGTTGGCTCCTTCCCAGCCACAATGTTCCAGAGGGCAAAAAGATCCTCAGCAGGCTGGGAAGGGACTCCCTTAACTGGAGCTGAAGCCGAAAATGGTCGAATCAGCCTTCAAAGACCCTAAAAAGCCAGAAACTGCCCCATCACCGGATGCATTTCAGGCAAGCACCGCCATCTTGGAGCATGCGCAGAGAATTATGACTTTCTGATGAGTTATGGTAAAATATATAAAAAGCTCAGGGTACAACAGTGGAATCCTTGGTGCTCCCTGAGCTTGGTTGTTTGCTTGGAAGTATTTTGTTATCTGACTATGTTACAGTTTTGGGTTAAGTGTTCAAATCTCAATACTTTATTCTCACATGGCCATTTTTCCTCTTACTTCTTTCAAAAAAAGCCACATTTATTGTTTCAATCCATCCAATGGAAATCCATCCAATGGAAAGATTTAGAACTCTATGGATCCATACAATTCGACTATATGGTCCAGTTCAGCGGTGGGTTGCCCCCCGGTTCAGACCACTTCGCAAGAATCGGTAGTAAAACTGGCAGGAGGCTCCGCCCACTGACCCGGACATTGTCATAGGTGATCTGCGCATGCGCAGAAGAGTGTGCGTGGGCGGGTGCAATGTGAACCAGTAGTAAAGGTAAGTAGAACCCACCCTTGGGTCCAGTTTATTTTTTTTCTCCTTAGAAATACATGCTTTACGTCCAAACATGAGCTTTAAATTATGTATTCTGTTTATAAATTTATGTTTATAAACAGAGCTTTTTGTGGCTCTGATGGCAGCTTGTATTGAAAGTAATTAGTGGTTCAACTAGTTTCATCCAGGCTGGAGTTAACCAATATACTACTACATATTGTATGTCCAACAGAGATTGATTATTTTTTATGCTAATCCATTTTATTCCAGTATAAAAGGAACAGCTATCCATGAATATTTTCATTTTTAAAAAATAATCAGGTGTATATGTTCCATTATCTAAATGTATGTTCTGTGGTCTTTCCAACTTAAATATCCTCCAATGGCATATGTGTACACTCTATAATAATAGTTTAGCACAGACGTACAATGTTACCTATAAAGAATTTATGTTGATTTAGAATATTTAAAAGAGTTAACTTTTCTTGGCTGGCTATAATGGTATGTGGAATGACCTTGGGAGACAGGAGGAAGAGCTGCAGCCTAGACAATGGTGTAATAAACAAAATTTGAATCTGAAGGAAGAAGGGTGGCAAAAGCATCTCAGAAGAGACTGTCCTAGTTTCCAGGAGCCTAAACGTGAGGACAAGAAGGATACTTTTAGACTTGCAAAGTTCTGTTAATGTAATCTTACAATAAATATACAGCTCATACTCCTGGTTGCGCTTCTTGTGTGGACTTCCTCACAAAGCTTACACTGACAGAATATGATCTTCCTTCTCTTTTGCCTCCCCAGAGATATCTGCTAAGTAGATTGTGTGCCACAGTAGTCACAATCTTTCTACAATATATGTCTCCCGATCATGACCTGTTCTTCTTCAAGAGACTCATCAGACCCTTCTCACTTCTGAGTAGATCAAAACTTCTTAGTTCATCTGAAAATCACCAACCAACATTGCTCCTTAGTAATATACAAATTGTCAATAGCCAATACCATCCATTTTAGGATGTGAACCATTGCACCCCCTCCAGCCAAGTTTTTCCTCTCCCCAGACTTCCCCTTGATTTTTACTCCAATTTCATTTGCCAACTTAATAACCCCGTCTTTTTCCCATGAGAAAATTTGCCTAGGGAAAACTAATCTAGCTCCTACTTTCAAGCTCTATTTATCCATTCATGAGAACTATTTGTTTGTCTGGGTTGCCTACACACACACACACACACACACACACACACACACACACACACACGTGTGACAGATCCTCTGAGAGACATGGTCTCCTGTGGGCTGACACAGTTCCTTTCAATAACAGATTCCCATCTTTAGTTGTTACGGAGCAACCTCTATCAACAAATTCTTCTACCTCCCTTTCTGATGGTGTAACTAACACCTAGTAAACTGGAATCCAAGTCTGGAAAATACAGACCATCCTTATTATGCAAAACTCTTCATCATTCAGCATGCCTTTTATTATAGCCACCCCACTTCTTTGTGAGCTTATTTGCTTTCCATTCACATTATGATTTGCCCTTTGCATCAAGGACCAGGAGGAGTTGTTATGCTGTCAAGGTAAGTTGAGTTCAAAATAGTGCATCTTTGGTGAGTAAAGCCCTTTGAGTCAGGCCCTTCTCTTTCTCAGAATGCAATATTTGCTAAATTCTGGGCTTATCATAGCTTCTTCAGCATTTTCCTCCCTTGGCCAATTTCCCTTTCTCTGGAGAGGAGAAACCAGGGTCTTGCCTAGCTCTCCTTCCATTTGCATCTCTAAAGTGATGGCCTTTGTTCCCTTTGTAGGCAACATGCCCTCAGATGTGACCTGCTTTTTCAGATAAAGCAGGTTGTTATCTCTAGCTTTGAAAACAGAGGCTTCTCTTTGCATGGTTCTGTTCCCATTAAGGATTCCTGTTCATGTATTTTGGATACTACTGATTCACAGTCAGGTTTTTCTGAAACATTGCTGCTTGTTCTAGCACATTAAAATGTTGAGGTAAGGCTATCAGAAGAAAAGTAACTGAAACTTAATCCTGCAGTTTTATCCTATTGCCTGCTTTGATCAAGTATTTATTTATTTATCTAATATTTAAGAGCCATGGTGATGCAGTGGTTAGAATGCAGCATTGCAGGCTAATTCTGCTGACTGCCAGCAGTTCGATCCTCACTGGCTCAATGTCGACTCAGACTTCCATCCTTCCGAGGTCAGTAAACTGAGGACCCAGATTGCTAGAGGGACCCAGATTGCTGGGGGGGCTGAGTCTAAACCATTTAGAGACGGCTGTAAAGCACTGTGAAGCAGTATAGAAATTTAAATGTGACTGCTATTTATATAAATATTATGTATATAAATTATTATTTTTACAAATAACCCAAGGCAGTGAATATATTTAACACACCGTATAAATATATAAAATAAAAATAATATAAATATAATAATTCCATATAAAAATAATAAAATGCTCATAATACAATCATCTTGGATGTGGACCTAAGTCCAGCTATCAGTGAATGCTAACAGATAATTATTATTATTTGATATAAGATTTATTAAGAATTACATAGGATAAGACAACTTTAACTACATTTTGAAAACAGAGAAAACAATGCGCGGGGCATTATGGGAGCGACGGGGCGCTTCCGCATGACACCTCTCCTGTGTGAGCTGCATTGGCTTCCAGTGGACTTCCGGGTGCGCTTCAAGGTATTGGTGACCACCTTTAAAGTGCTCCATGGCTTAGGGCCAGGGTACTTACGGGACCGCCTTCTGCCACCAATTGCCTCCCACCGGCCGGTTGAGAGAGAGGGCCTCCTCAGGGTGCCGTCAGCCAGAATGTCGGCTGGTGACTCCCAGGGGGAGAGCCTTCTCTGTGTTGGCACCTACCCTCTGGAACGATCTACCCCCAGAGATACAAACAATCCCAGACCTTCGGACTTTTTGTCGGGCCCTAAAAACTTACTTTTTTCAGATAGCTGGGCTGGCTTGGCCTGATTTTATGTTGATTTTAAAGTTTGATACTAATTTTAATTGAAATGTTTTAAATTATGGGCCAAATTTGTTCAATTACTTTTAAAATTACTTTAACTTTTGTGTACAAATGTTTTTACTCTGGCTGTTCACTGCCCTGAGTCTGAAAGGAGGAGGGTGGTATATAAATCTAATAAAAGATAAAGAAAGAGAAAGAGAAAGAAAGAGAAAAAGAAAGAGAAAGAGAGAAAGAGAAAGGAGAAAAAAGTTTCCTTACTATCTTTAACACCAAGTCTTGCTTAAGTAGCAGTAGATCAGGTGACTGACTAACAGACAGAGGCTATATGTGCAAACACTCAGGTATCTGTGCCATCATCCCCAGTAGTCAAAAGGCTTTTAGATACAAAGATACAATGCAATTTCCAACATTTGAGCTGCAACAGAAGTCAAGATTATTTAAGGAAATTTTCTGTGAATATATTTTGAAATGGCCTTCAGGTATAAATGAAAAACATGGTCATATCATTTAGATTACTGGCAGGAAATCACCCGTAAGTTGTGAGTTAATTTAATATCTGTGTTTTAAAATTCATTCTGCTGAAGGATTAAAAAAAAAAGACGAGGCAATAGATTAATGCTTATAGTATCTAAACTGGGATTTCAATTTTGTAAAGAAGATGAGCAGCATTTCTGAAAAAAGATCGGAAAAAAGCAATGTTCGGCTATCCCGATTTCCAAGGTGAGTTTTAAGGCACTTGATAAACAAACATTTTTTTATATATTAGTTGCTTAAAAATACTAAAATTTACAATTGATTATAATGGATTTTTTGTTGTTGTTGCTTTCTTCTGTTTAATTGTGTCTACTTTTCAAAGACTTCCTGGACAAGTCCTTGCAGTTTTTCTGATAAAAGTTTTTTTAGAAGAAGTTTGCCATTGCCGCCTCCTAGGGCTGAAAGGAAGTGACCGGTGTAAGGCATCATGCCCAGGTGCTGTAATAACTTCGAATGGTCACTAGGTGAACTGTTGTAAGCTGAGGACTTCCTGTATCTGCTATCTGTTGAGCAACTCAGGAGGATGATGAGCTGAGTTACTGAGTTCTTGACTGAAATCTGGTCAAGAAAACTGCAAGGAGTCCTCCAGGCAATATCCAGGAGTCAGTACTGACTCAAAGGCACACAAACACACAAAAAGAAAAATGCTATGTATCCCCATATTCTGAATAAAGTATTGATCAACAATCTATATTTGTATTGACCTTCAAATATGTGCATCCCTATTTGAGAATAAATACATGGAAAATAATCATTGAGAACTTTATAGCAGTTATTGCTTTTTACTCCCTTCCTATCAAATCTCTTTAATCCAAAAGAGAACAATTACTGTACTCTGAAAAAGAAAATATCTGTAATCATAACTTGATAATGCAACATTTACTCCTCTTGCATTCAGGATCTGCTCTACATTGGTCCATTATCATGTCCTCTAATGCAATCCCACTAACTTTCATATAGATCTAACCAACACAAGTGGTGACTGAATTGCATCTCTTGACTCTCTTGTTGAACCCAACTTTGATCAGAAAAAGGAAGTAATGTTATTGATGGAACCAAATCCTTCCCTCCTGCATTGCTGAGCAAACATTCTTCAGGAAAGCTTGTAACCATAATCAGCTATCAAACACATGTCCTGTACGAATGTTGTGAATTGATCCCATTGTTCTCTTTGATCTGCATTTTTTGATATCTGTGCTCACCAGATGCTCAGAACTTCAAAACGTTTCTTCATCCTCTTGTTTGGATTTTTATGGGCCAAATGTTGGAAGTGGTCTTTTATCCAATCTCTAAATTTGTAACCTCTGAATGAATGAATACATACAAATGAAAGATAATGAAGTATTAGTATTTTAAAGTAAAAATTTCTCAGCACAGTTTATGCCATCCAAATTTACAGGCTTCTCTCCCCACATCCACCAATTATCTCAGCTAAATTACTCTGCAAGTTATTTTATTATCTAGAAAATATCCTCATCATTTGATGTGAATATTTTTGTTTTTTCTTTACAAAAATCTTTTTTAATTCCAACTGTGTATTAATCAGAGGAGCATTAAAGGTTTTATTTAAAGGTAAAATGACACTCTGGATATTTATAAGCAAAACAAATTGACAGAAATTGTGATTAATTATAAGCACAGATATAAAAACCAAACTTATTTTTCAGACTAAAATAATAGGGCAAGTTATAGAAAACAGGATAATTAAAACAATAGCAATGTGAAGCAGGGATGGGAAACATATGTCTTTTTATCTGGCACCCTTTTATTACTTTTAAAAATCGTCTGCTCTGTTGTCTGTAATAAGGACCAGATTTAATCCAAAATATACATATGCCTTAATACTTGTCCAAAATGGCATTTCCCGGGGATATCACATCAGCTGAAATAACAAAAGGTGACTTTTTCATCTGAGTGAATTCTCTGTACATGCTCTTGAGCTACTCACACACAGCAAGGGCTAAAGATACAACATGGCCTATCTAAGAGGAGGAAGGAAAGAAATCAAGGATCATGACAAACTCATATACATTGTTCAATAGAATAATACGCAAAATGAGCTACCATATTTTTCAGAGTATAAGACGCACTTTATTCCACTCCTAAAAGAGGCTGAAATTTTGGATTCATCTTATACTCCGAATATAACCCTGCATGTGCGGTGCCCAAAATGGCTACCTGGAACAGCTGCTGCCTTTTCTTACCCTTTCCGTGCTTCGCCTGCTTTAGTCACTGGAGCTCCCTCCAAAGATCAGCTATGCTTTTGAAGCTGTTTTTCAGCCCCAATGTGATTTTCCGTGCTTTGCCTGCTTTTCTAATTGCTGCTCCCTCTGACAATCAGCTGTACTTTAGAAACTGTTTTTTAGCCACAACCAGTGAACTAATGTGCTGAAGCTGACCAGGCTAAGGACTAGCCAAATGAATATCTGGTAGGCAGAATTTCCCCTCCCCCCTATTTTCCTCCCCAAAAACTAAGGTGCATCTTATACTCTGAAAAATACAGTAAATACACATTTTACAATGAACATAAGGCTTTCTCTAACAATACGTCTTTTTTCCTGTTTTTGGCTTTTTTTGCTACAATGCTCGCAATGGTCCCCATATTTTCTTTTGTACAATAACAGTAGTAGTTGTAGAGGTAGTAGTAAGTCTTCCTTTTACTGACAAGTTCTAAACAATAAGTGATCTTTAATCAAGGATAATTTGATTGGATGATTTAATTAAAGCAAGAGTGCTGCCATATAACTAATGAGATTCATTGCAGATAACATTGTCTGCAAAATGGAGCCATTTTGCAGACAATGTTAGATCCATGTAGCTGCTAAATCTGGCGATAAGCCTATGTCAGTGTTTCTCGACCTTGGCAATTTTATGATGTGCAGACTTCAGTTCCCAGAATTCCCCAGCTACTAATATTTTGTTTACAGTAATAGTCCATAGAAGAAAGCGAGGGAGGGAGGGATCCAGAATTTGGGAGAAAGATTTTCTATTGGACTATGCTTTCGTTATAGAAATACTTTTGTGAAAACACCCATGGAAGGCTTTTAAAACTTAGATATTTTCTTGACTTCTACTGTAGCAGCATCTTGCAATGCAAATCCTGCACTGAAAGACCAGAGCAGAATATGATCAATCAAGTTTTTGGTTAGAACAGAAAAATGAATGAGAACCTGGAGAGATTTAACTGCTCTACTGAGAAGTGAAACACAGAAGCAATGACCAGCAAAGAAGACATCTGGAGTTGGTGCTTAATTGCAAATGACAACAGTGAACTAAAGAATCAGAAAAGGTACTCAGTCCATCCAGATGGCAGCAGACACATTCAAAAATAGGGCACGTAACAAGAAACCTATTGACTAGGGAAATACTCAAACAATTGGCCTACGTGCATGGCACCCTTCAGTTTCAGCAAACTATATCCTTGCATCCTACAGCATTTGCTTTTCATTTCATCTTCATGCCCCTATAGGCAGGAAGCACACATGTATTTGCAGCCCACATCCCATCATCCCATTCATTTCATTAAATGCTGTTTTTATCAGCTCTCATGCTATTTTCCATACTCTCCCGGACGTGCTGCCTGTGCTGCGGTTTTCTACAAAGATGGTTTGATCCGATACTCATGTCTCAGCCAGCTATTCTTCTATCATAAATGATAAGTTCTAAGGGAAAAAAGACAAGAGAAAAACCTATTAAAGTAGCACTAACAAAGTAGCTACCTTTTCTTTTATCACTAAGTATTACAAATCATTCCAGCTCTTGAAGCAACAAGGCTCAATCAGCATGTGGTTAACCTACCGAAGCCTCCCTCCTGCTGTTGTTATTGCTGACAGTGAAGACAATATTTAAATGCTTTGAAGGATGGGCAATTCTTCCATAGATGACAGGTAGCTGACTCCAGCTGCAGGTGCATGATTTTCTGAAGAAATGATGACAGCATCATAAACGTCTATCAAGCGCTCCTGAAATCAGACTGCTTTTCACTTTGTAAATGACCATATAAAATAGGGCTTTGAAAAGTACAATAGAAAGTTATCATTTAATCATGGGCAAAATAGAAGTGCCTGCCAATTTGATGCAACATCTTCAGAAGAAAAGATGGGTGAGCATAGTGGTTAAGAGAAGCTAATGGCCTTATGCTTCCTACAAGGAAAAGAAAATGAATGTGCCTCCACAGCACTAGTACTCTGGCATTCCCTTTTGTAGACTGATGATTATAATATAACGGAAAGTATTTGTGCAGAGGTTTTAACTGTATTAAGAATATATATATATATATATATATTAGGAACATTTTGAACTCTTGGTATTTTATCCATCTGCATGAAAATTCTATGGGCAATCGTCCGGATCATGGTTGTCTCAAAGGGATGTATTTTTTTTTAAGGCAGCTGGTCTTCCTTGTTTTCCTTTGAAAACATTTCACTTCTCATCCAAGAAGCTTCTTCAGCTCTGACTGGATGATGGGAAATGGAAGGATTTATACAAGGACTTGCAGACAGCTGGTCATTTGCATTCACCTGAGAGTGAAAGGGTCACCCGAATAGTGCAAATGGATGTGGAGCCTTCTTGGAACTGGTGGCTCAATGGCTCACGGGCCTGGGGGCTCAGCAGACTAATGCGTTGTAATTAATTCCAGCTGTCTGCAATTACTGTAAGTTCAAATCTCACCAGGCTCAAGGTTTCCATGCTTTCTAAGGTGGGTAAAATGAGGACCCAGTTTGTGGGGGCAATAAGCTGACTTTGTATAAATATACAAAAGTATGAAGGCTATTGCTTAACGCATTGTAAGCCGCCCTGAATCTCCGGAGAAGGGCGGCATATAAATCAATTTTTAAAAAAAAAAACTATTGAAAGGACTGTGTTGTAGACTGGAGATAGATGATGTTATACACCCCCCCCCCTCTGTTGAAAGAGGGCTGTTCAGTGTTGACATACATGGCCTCTTTAACTCTCTAAAAGAATGCAAATGACCAGCTGCCTGCAAGGAGTATAAACCCTTTCATCCCCCACCATCCAGCCAGAGCTACAGAAGCTTCTTGGATGAGAAGCAAAATGTCTTCAAAGATAAACCAGGAAGTCCAGTTGCCTCTTGGGGGAAAAAAAGAAGCAAGGTGCAAGCAAGTATTATTGTTATTGGGACACAATAACAATAATACTTTTGAGGATGTTCAGACTTACAGCGGATATAGAAAGGTTTTTGAGATGTAAAAAAAAATCAGACTAAGATAAATTCCTTCAGAATTTTTCCACCTTTAATAAAAGTCATCCAGATCATAGTTGTCACGAAGGTGCTTTTACAAAAGGAGCTTTGATTTTTCCTTGAAGATATTTTGCTTCTCATCTGAGAAGATTCTTCAGTTCTGACTGAATGGTGGCAGTCGGGGGAATGGGGAATGGAAGGATTTATATTCCTTGCAGTCATCTGGTTATTAGCACTCTCTCTGAGAGTTGTTGAAACCATTTGAGGGTTTATCTGTGCCTTCAGGATCGCCTGAATCAAAGTGCAAGTGGTATAGAATTTTCTCAGAATTGTTTAAAGGACTGTGTTGTAAACAGGAGAAAGATGGGGTCATATCCCTCCCTCTCTATTGAGAGAGGGCTGTTCAAATTTAACTTAGCCTTTCTGACTCCTCTTTCAAACCGGTGGTCCTTTCTGACCAGAATGTGGACTTTGCTGTCTTCAAAAGAGTGACCTTTGTCTTCCAAATGGACTGCTGAACCTTGGCCTGATGGGTTTGTTCTCCGATGTTATGCCATGCATTTGTGAAATGGTTGTTTTATTTCTCTTATGTACAGATCTGCACAGGGGTGAAATGCTATTGGTTCAGACCAGTTCATTCATAGCAATAAATGCTACCAGTTGACTACCAGTTCACTACCAGTGAACTGGTAGTAAAAAAAATGCTACTGGTATTTCCAACGATCAGCTGTGCGGTGCGATTTATATTCACTAAAAAGCAGGAAATCCTACTTTCTCAGGAAATCCTGCGAATATAAATCACGCGGCATAGTTCCCCCCCCCCGTCGCTGTTCTACTTACCTGTGAAGACTCAGAAAAAGCTTCTTAATGCTTGTTTTTCAGCACTGCATGGTAGAGCCTGCAGTGCACATGCATGAGAAGCGTGCATTTGGCATGCACCCGCATGCGTGCATGAAACGAACCAGTAACGAAGTGAACTGATAGCAGACTTCAGAGCATTTCACCCCTGATCTGCCCATGTCTCACTCAATTGTATTGTATATATCCCATTGCTCAGTTTGTGTCTGAGTGTTTTTTCCTTGGCTATCCCAACTGGGCCTTCATCAAATCCAGAAAAAGACACAGCAGGAACTCCACAATAAACAAAGAAGAGAACAACAAATGACACAACATTTTATGTCATTCCTTATGTTGCAGGAATATCTCAAAATATCTCACTTCCTATATGATATGATTCTATGGATTTCAGTGGTAGATTCTCCCTTTGGCTGTATCCAGAAAGGTGAACTGCATACATTTTTAAAAATAGCATTGCAGCTGCCACCAGACACATTCCGTGTTAAATGGTCTTTCCTAATCTGGTTCTTTTTTTATAGTTCCTATCATATCCAACCAACATAATTGTTCACTGTGATGGCTAAGCATGATGGGATTTGTAATCTCTCAAGGAAGGTTAGTAAAGGAGCCTGAGTGGCGTAGGCAGCATTTAACATCCAGCTGCCTGCAATTACACCAATTCAAAACTCCCCAGGCTCATCCTTTCTAAGGTGGGTAAATTGAGGACCCAATGGTGCGGGCAATAAACTGACTTTGTATAAAATATACAAAAGTATGAAGGCTATTGTTAACGCATTGTAAGCCGCCCTGAGTCTTCGGAGAAGGGCGGCATATAAATCAAATTTTAAAAAAATAATAATAAAGAGTCAGGGTTTCCCCTTCTTTCAATCCACTCCCTTGTGTTTGCTATGTTAGAATACATTATACAGCATGTGGATGGATAGAATTATATTGTGGCGATTTCTGGTCTGTTAAAATAATAGCAGAACTTTATTAAGTCAACTGGCTTCTTTGAGAATCTTCCAAACTGCAGAGAAATCATTTTTTAAAATAATTAGGGCTGACTTGCAAAAACTTCTCATGGAGGGAGAGAGAGTCTTGATTTAAAGCCCTTTCTGACACTTACCTTTTGCAGCCCAAGAATCCATGCAGCAGATTCAATATCTGGGAACTCCAATGCTATGTGAAGAAAAACCATACAGTAGAACTTCTGGTCACGAATACTTCTAACCATGACCAAATCAGATTCTGAACAAAAAATTCAAAAAAATTTGGGTTTTTTGCAGGTGATTTCCCTTTCAGCATCTTTTTTTTTTTTTGTAAGCGCCAAATTTCCAAAAGTAGGTTTGGGTCACAACCAAATTGGTTTGCAACCAAAGTTATGAAATGAATTATGGTCATGACCAGAGGTTCTATTGTATTTTGGTTTCTTTCCACGGTCCCATTGCACTGCTGTCTTCTAACTTTTGGAGGAACCCTGGAGAAGAAACCCTCCTTCAACAAGGACTCACTTTCCCCTCAGTTGCCTTTGTTACTTGTGGTTTTGTTTCTCTTCATTACTGCTTCCCAGTGTAAGATTTGACTATTGTGTGTCTCAGATGGGAATGCTAAAGAGCTAAGGGAAACATCTCCCCCTTTAGAGCTGGGAATGCTCACCCTTTAGAATTGTAGATCTAAGCAAATGCTTGCCATACCAACCTCAGTCACCACCAGGGCATCTTTCACCCTCTCCCCAAAGAAACGGAAACATTCTGTTATGAAGGTCATCCAAGCTGGATGAAGGGGGGGCGGGACACTTCCTTCCAGTATCTTCTGTACAAGAAGATACTGGAAGGAGAGCCACCAGGGAAGCCCACCTGCTACGTACAATCTGTATTTACTCTTTAGGTTCATGCATCATATTAAGCTATATTTCATTGTAACTATGAATTATTCACTAAGTCACATTAGCCTTGTTCACATATAACATATTGTAGGAAGAAATATCCTTCTGGGTTCTACTCCAAGTGGGGAAAAAAACACTGGAAACATGGAGACTGCTTGGAAAGTGGGTTTAATGGTGGACAGGATCACATGGCTTAAGTTCCTGAACAGAAAAAAAGGGGCGAGATACAGCAAGGCCCCGGGTTTTATGCTTTCTCTGGATTTGAACTTCCTGGGGTCCCGAAAGAGTATCCTAATTGGTTGTCAGACTCCCAGGGGGTGGGGGTCTTAGCTAGCCTTGCTGGTTGATGTAATCTTCCCAGGTGCCATGTAGTAAGTTTCTGTCCTAGATGGTTCCCATTGAGTTAGTTTCTGTTGCTATTGTGTAGCAGATGGGTCCTATAGTCAAAGATTGAGTTTCTGCCTCTGGCCCATTAACAAAGGAGGGGAGGTAGGAAGGTGGGAGTTGCTTTGTCTTTAAAACATGTTTCTCCATTTCTCAACCAGGGAAACATAATATTCTGCCTTTTTAATATTTCTTTGTTCACATATAACATATGAAGCCACAACATCCACAAAGGCATCATTCATACATTGCACTAAATGAAAATTGAAGCACCTTTGATTTTCCCTCACAATATTAAGAAAGTCTCCCTTCTTTCCTTCACATAGAAATCAGTATCTTTTCTTCAATTAGAGGACATTATTTTATGCAGAATGTGAAATCATTTCTTTTCTTTCAGAGGGTTCAGGTTGCTTACTGAAGAAGCAGTCATGAAGAGGGTGGGGGGAACACCCCTAGGCTATGACCAAGCTGGCTATTCTGCTTATCAGGTTGAGCTCCCAGTCTATCTTCCCATCTGTTTCCGAAAATCACATCGCTCTGTATCACACAGACATTCACATCCTTGAAATCATATGTTGGAGCTGCATGTGTGTGTGTGTGTGTGTGTGCTTTATGATACAAATTTGATAATCTCCTCAGCCCACTGGTATGGTTCTAATTTAAGCTGTAAGGCCATAAAATTCGAGCTCTTTGTTTTCCTGAAGGCCACAAGATTTTCAAAAGATACCATTGTGCTGCCCAGAAGCCCATAAAGTTGTCACTAGGCGCTGATTAAACAGTCCTGAATTGAAACAGTACAGATTTTGTCTAGGTCCTTTTCAGGCACTACAATGTCCTTTTCAACCTCTGAGACAAAAGGAGGTTTAAGGAGCGATTCTCTTAGAGATTCTTCTGAGATAACCCCCAACCATATGGAAAGCAAGGTGGCCAGCAGCTGAGACCATAACATGAAAAAAAAATTGAAAAAGGGAGAAAGGAGGCTAGAAAGAAAAACAGGTGACAACAGGACTGTCCACTGTCCCAACTGCTCTCCCAACCTTCAATGATCTTCCAGAGACACACAATGGGGCCCAACAACACAACCATCACAGATCTTCCCAAGGATGGACTCAAAAGATGCAGCCAAAGATATCAGCAAAATCTGCAGGGCATAGATGTGAGGAAAGCCTGCAAGGATTGCTACTGTAGAGTCAATACCCAAGGGCCACTGTGTCCTCCATCATCTCTAGCTAATGTCTCCTTTGCTAGCTGAGAACCTTGCAAGTGATATTGCCCAACACAGTTGCAAAGTTCCAAATTGAGAACAATCTGAATTATACCTCCAAAGCAAGAGGAGTTGTTGAAGGTGGGCCTATTTCAAGTGCTATGCTTTAAAATCAGTGGAGTGGGAATTGTGTTAAGGTTTGCTAAACTATGAGTCCCAGCTCCCAATGTTCAGGGATGGTGGGAATTTATAGTTCTGCAATGTTGGAAAGCCCATTAACCATCCATTTCCCCACCTCAGAAATACTTGAAGATGAACAACATATGTACATATGCACACACAATTTCCTTTGCAACTATAAAGGAGAGTAGAGTCAGGTTTTGGCTTCTTCTACAGTTTTCTTTACCTTGAGCTCTGAATTTCTGAGGGCTGTGTGACAAGGCAAGGACTTACTGTATTTGTATAACATTAGCATCAGAAAGAAAAAAAAGGATAAAAGCATGTTCTTTATTAGATGGCCCTCAAACTAGTCTCTTCAACCAGGGGATCTGGCAGAAGGAAACTCAGGTCGTCACCATTTGCAGTGGTATCTGAATATTTCCCAATTCAATTGTTAAGGATCATTTTGTATGACTCCTCAAACCATTATCAAAGGCCAACGTCAGCATATTCAAAGCAAAACAGTATTGGATATTAATGTCTTGGCTTTTTAAAAATGCTGTTATTTTAAGTAATAACATCATAATCAATTGCATAAAATGAACATCATAAAATGCTTCAAACTTTCCATCTTCAGTTGAATCATAGTGGAGGAATAGAAAATATCAAATTGCAACTTTTATTATGGCATAAGAAAGGACATGCCTGGTCTCTTATTGGAATTCAGAAGTAAATCTCAAACTCAAATTTCTTTTTAAGGAAGTCTGATTATTGGAGATTCCCACGACCAAACTACCTTTCAGATTATGGTTGATGATATGATCTTAAGTTTCTGTCAAAGCATTAGTCATCATTATTTATTCTTAATACATCTGGTGCACAATCCCTTTCAAGAATTTTCCGTGGAATATATTTGATTGTGTACTCATTGTCTAGATATTTCCAGACTGTTGGTTCCCAAGGACCATAGGCCAGACTGAGCCAGGAGATTGCTTTACATTAATGCAATATTTATCAAAATTTGCAATACTAAGGCTGACCTACTCCTTTTATTAGATTTATTCTACAGGAATATTTTTGAGACTATTATCATTCTCAATAACAACATCACCCTGAATGATCATCTTAAGCAGCATCTTGTCTGGATACATCCACATAGTAAACCCAATAGCAATTGCATTTATTAATATGGCCATTATTCCACAGTGCCAAGGAGAAAGAATGGGAAGGAAGAAGTCATATTCTATAGAAATTATGGCAACCTGCCCTGCTCTCACATAACAGATATGAGTTCAGCTACACAGATGGTCCCTAGGATCACCATGTGGGGAAAGCTGTTGGGACCATAAAGGAAGCAGAAAAGGGCAGATCCTTCCCCCAAATGCCTGCCGTCCAATATTCAATCCTTTTCCCCCTAAGGTTGAAATAAACATTTGCAAGCAACTATAATCTATCCCCAACTGAACAGAAGTATTGAAATCTGCACCAACTTTATTAGAGCTGAAGATTATTGAATTAATTCCCAGAATTCTGAATCCCCAGGTAATCCAACTGAAAAACTGCACATCTTAAAGGACTTTGGAGAGGTAACAGTAATAAACTAGTGTCTAAACCGGTCAAACCATTATGGTAGTGAGATCTGATTGACAAAGACAGACTTCATCTCACCCCAATGAGAGAATGTTTTCAATCACTAGTGCTGTACGGAAATGTCTCAAAATTGAGTTTCTTCAAATTCAATTTTTGAAGACCATTGTTGGTTTCATCAGATTTCCAAATGTGTGTGTGTGTAGTTTCCAGGAACTGAGCTGGATAAGAGCAAGTCTTTATTTTATTAATTTATTCAATTTTGTGCCACCCATCTGGTCTAAAATTTATTTACTTTTTTGACACAGCAGGTTGTACATTTGGCATTTTATTTACCATTTAAATTCTGGTTATTGTGTACTTGCCAACTGGACTTCAATCCATACAATTTGTTGAGGAACACATTTGTTACAGTGCATAACTATTCAAAGAGAAGCCCTTTAAATCAGTGAGGTTCACTTCTGAGACCTCATTGTATTAAGCAAAATGCCACAAGGCATTTCTAAGGAGTTTGAACCAATCATCCCAATACATGTTTTTAAATCTTCTCTCTTCCACTTTGCTCACACAAGTACCTTCTGATGCAGCTTCTGAACCACCCAGAGACACTAATTTCCAGCAACCCCCATGAGTAGAATTATTAAAAAAGGAAACTACATCCAACACAGATTGCTCTTTATCTGCTACACTTCAATTGAAATGCAACTGGTTCTTTATGTCAGTTTCCTAGATTCTTAAAACAAAAGGCCAAAAGGAAGGTTTGGCAGGTATTGTGCAGTCATCCACCATTTTTTGACCCTTCCAATTAGGCTTCAGTTGACTTTATTCCCAAATCATTCTAGGTCCTAACTTCACTTTCTTCTATTCTATTAAGGAATCCAAGCCAATTGTTCCTGGATGATAAACTCTCATTTGTCCTGTAAAAACAAGCTTCTGAATTTGAAATTTGAATTTGAAAGCCTTTACTGTTTTTTGAAAAGATGTGTGTATTATGTCCTGGAATTAACCTGGATGGTCTCAAAGTTGCAACTTGCCAAAATGCAAATCTCCACATGCCTTCTCGGAAGTAACTGCCAAGGAACCCTACATGGCAACAAGATTTACTCTCGGGGAAGCATCAAATTGCAACCTTTTTGTCTCTGTTCTGTACATTTACATAGAGAGCCTCACTTTTTGCAAGAAGGCTATACATACAACTGGAGCCCACAGGATTGGCAAGCCCTATTGAAATGACCATCTTATTTCCCTTTTCATCCTAATCACATACTTGAGAGTGACTTCCACGTAAGGTAAAACACAGGTGGAGACCCTTCCCAAGAATATTGCAATGGATCTTTTCTTTTTCTTTTTTTTTACATTGTTTTGAAAGACCTGCAATCCGCCAAACGTTTACTCTAAACTAGTTCTATTGGGAGTCAAAGTCCAGAGAGCGCCAAGCAAAAGCCCCCGTCGGGCTAGGCGAAGGCCAGGGTGTATCTTCCTCAAGAAGGGAGCCGATCCAGTTGTCCAGGGAGGCAGATGGCCCGCCAGCCGACCAGCCCTCGGGATCTTCCTCAGCCCCAGTTCCAGGATACTAAGGAAGGCGGCGCTAAGTGCTGGTAGGCGGGGAAAAGGCCCAGGGAGGAGGTTTGCGGAAATGCCGAGTAGCCGGGCAGGTTGAATGCCGCTTGGGGCCCGCCGGGGCTTCGCGAGGAAGGGGCGCCGCTGCAGCTTTCGCAGGCCTTGCCGTCCCGCACCAGCACCGGCACCACCACCCGCCGCATGAGAGGCGGGCCGCTCCCCGCGCCGCCCCGCTCGCCGCCCTTGGCGCGCTTCATCTTGTAGCGGTGGTTCTGGAACCAGATCTTGACCTGGGTGGGCGTCAGGCGGAGCAAGTGCGCCAGCTGCTCCCGCTCCGGCGCCGACAGGTAGCGCTGCTGCCGGAAGCGTCGCTCGAGCGCCAGCGTCTGCGCCTTGGAGAAGAGCACCCGCCGCTTCTTCTTCAGCTTCTCCTCGTCTGCCTCCCGCGCTGCCTGCCGGGTCGAGGCGGCGGCCGGGCGCGGCCGGGTCTCGGCGCCGCTGTCGTCCGATGCTGCGGGAGAGATCGGGAGAGAGTGGGCTGTTGGTCTTAGATTGCTTTTGAAAACCGCGGGAAGGGAAGGGAAGGGAAAGGAGGGAAGGGAAGAGAAAAAAAGGGGGAGGGAAGGAAGAAGGGAAGAGGAAGGAAGGGGAGGGAGGGAAGGGAAAGGGAAAGGGAAAAGGAAAGGACGGGAGGGAAGAGAAAGGAAGAGGAGGGAGGGAAGGGAGGGAAGAGAAAGGAAGGGGGGAGGGAAGGGGAAGGGAAGGAAGGGAAGGGGAAGGAAGAGAAAGGAAGGGGAGGAAGGAAGGAGAAGGAGAGGAAGGGAAAGGGAAAGGAGGGGAGGGAAGATAAAGGAAGGGGAAGGAAGGGAAGCGAAGGGAAGGGGAAGGAAGAGAAAGGAAGGGAAGAGAAAGGAAGGGGAGGGAGGGAAGGGAAAGGAAGAGGAGGGAGGGAAGAGGAAGGGGAAGGAAGGAAGGGAAGAGAAAGGAAGGGGAGGGAAGGAAGGGGAAGGAGGGTAAGAGAAAGGGAAAAGAAAGGAAGGGGGAGGGAGGGAAGGGGAAGGAAGGGAAGAGGAAAGGAAGGGAAAGGAAGGGAAGGGAACGGGAAGAAAGAGAAAGGAAGGAAAGAGGAAGGGAAAGAAGGGAAGGGAAGGGTTCTCCCAACATGCTAAAACAATGCAACCACACACACACACACACACACACACACACACACACAAAAATACATTATGGTTTTAGCGATGTGTGAAGCCAGAACCTAAGATCAGAAACAGAAACCTTTCAATAAATGGCCTCGACTTTTGAAGGTGACAGCAAGCAGAGGGGAGGGGAGGAGGGAGAACGGAGGGTGAAAGAGACCGACAGCATTTACAAGACAGCGTGTGTACCCTGTGAAACATTTGAATTAACCCTGAACGTTTCTCAAATTCATTACTTTTTTTGAGGGGTTAATAGAGTTTCTCTCCCCACCCCCCGCCGCCGCTCTTATCTTTCACCTTCACCTCTCTTTTTCCTAGTTTCTTTTCTTCTTTCTTATTCAAATTTCAGATCAATTAAAATGTGACTTAACGTTGTCTTTCCGCGTTATTGGGTATTATTAACACCCTACACTAAAGTCAGGTAATTGTGATATTTCGGACAAAAGCCGAAACCTTTTCGAGCGGCTGGGCCTTGGGAGAAAGTGGAAGAGACCACGCAGCTCCGGATAGGCTAGTACTATTTCAATCCTAACTACACTTATGTTTTCATTCAGCAGAATTTAAATCTAAACAAAAATGCAGAGGATTGCAATAGCATTTTTTTTAAAAAAAATCCCACCTTTATTAGCTTTATAAATAAATCTTTCCGCCTCTATTTTCCCCAAAACACCATCCCTGTGAGATGAGAGGGCGGAGAGAGAGTGACTGGTCCTAAATCACACGACCTCGCTATCCAATGTTGTTCCTTATTATCTTGTTAGTCAACAGCTAACTGTGTGTGAAAATACAAATATACGTGCGTATACAGATGTAGATATAGCTACCATGTAAATAAACTATTGCATTCCTATATAATTGATGTCCAAAGGAAACGAAGGAGGCATAGCTATGTCAGTTTCCATTTCTGACGATTTTCTAAGTTAAAACAGCGAAGAGCCTTGCAATACCTTCACAAGGACTTCTTATACCTTATACTCTTGCACAAAACTAAATCCTATTGAGTGTCCAATGGGTTTATTCCATAGACTAAGTTGAACACATACGTCGTAAACTGAGCAACAGCAGGGAAAGAAGTTGCCGATAAGAAAGAGAATAATGGGAAAATGTGTCAAAGTGTGGGGGAGGGTAGTTATGTTCGCCAGGAATATGCACGAACCATAGAAGGATGTGCCGCTTGGGTTAGGAGATTCCCCGCGTGTGATAGGACCCAATACCTTGAGACACAAGAGAATCATAGGGTCTCCCATCCCCATCCCCAGCAATTGCCTTCCCCACCCCCCACCCCCTTTCGAGTTTAGCTGCTTAGGAATCGAAGATATTGTATGGAAAAAGAGAAAACAACTGTCCAGAGGGAAGAAGAGGCGGTCCTCATATATAGGAAGGTATGTATGGGTATATATAGACGCCTCATCTTTTCGAAAGGATGGGCTGCTAGATTCTAAGAAGGTAAAATAGGTTACCATTCAGTGCGCCTTTCTTCCTACTGGATTGCGGGGATTAACGTGAAAGATTAAATGAAAATGGGGGCGATCCTGAACTCTCCACGAATTCTTGCTTGCTCTATTCCTGAACGCCATGGCTGACTCAAGACAGGACAAGAAGAGCCTGGCCTGGAAAGCAGAACACCTTCTGGGGAACAGCCACACCCGCGCCAAGCGCCTCTTCTAACTACCTGGAGCCCATTTTCTGAAAGTGGAATCCTCCCCCCCAATAAGTTTTAGATTGATGGGCAAAAAAAGCCGAATCGGTTTTCTTGGATAGAAGAAGCCCGCCCCTCCCCCCGCATGTCAGTAAAATTAACTCCACTTTTACTTAAGTCCTAACTTTTTTTTTTCGATTATTTTAGAAAGTCTCGTGGCATCCACAGCAGTAATTTATTTTTTTAAAATGGGACTGAATTAACGCGGAGAGATGCTCCAGCTGGGCTGGAAACAGAGGGAAATCCCTTCCTTAAGCAGGTCCCAACGAAAGAATTGTCCAGCCAAGAAGTTGGTTGGGTTCGATGGGAAACTTACAAAGGACTTAACTACCTTTGGAAGCAGAGGGTTAGCTGCCACTTTTTACCAACAGGAATTAAGTTATTTTTATTAATTTATTTCATCACAGCTCCTGATCGTTTTTAGTAACAGAAATAACTGCTGGACATTCAAACATGGTGTTGCATTTTAGGGAAATGCCATAAAGAAAGAGGGGGTAAAATAAAGCTAACCTATTGGACATGGTATAATGATGACTTTTTTTAAAAAAAAGTACCTGAAATATATTTTGCAATTTAAAAAGTGTGTAATTAAAAATTTACAGAAGGGCGAGAGCTGCATCCACGGATCTCATGGCTTTCACAAATACAAGCAGAATCTATTCACAGTAACTAAAATTATGCTGGATTGAATAGGGTTGATGATGATGATGGGTTTCTTTTCAATGGCTTATCCTCTAATAGGAAAGGCTTTTTTGAGCATTTATTTGTTCTCTTCCCCCTCCCGTTCCCCATAAAATGAAAGAATTGGAAGAATATGATTAGAAAAAAGAGGTAATAAAATAAAACCTTTTTTCAAAAATCTGTGGTTATTTAATAAGCCAGGAACCTGGTGGAGATATGGATAATTTAACAGTGTCAGTCAGAGGAACCATAAACAAGGCCTTTATCATTGTGTACCTGTAGGTAAGGGAATATTTAATGTTTGGCTCTATTAACTTGCCTAATGCAACGTTTGTACATCATTCTGGACTCTGTCAAAGCAGGGAAAACCTGACTTCAATTTCACATTCTTAATAGCTCGCCACAAAAAAAACCTATTCAGTATATTTTTCCTATATAAAATGTCAACATTTAAATTGCTTTCTAATCTTTGTGCCTGTTTCCTTCTACCTGCAGAATGTGTGTGTGTGTGTGTGTGTGTTTGTCTGTCTGTATTCGAACAAAAAAGGAGAGAAGCATCTTGTATGTACACTATTTGTAATAGGCTTACCTCTTCTCACGTTCTTATATAATCTTGATCTATTTTCTTCTTTCTCTTTCCAGATGTATAAACATTTCAAAGAAGTCGTTTTCTTCCTTGCTATAGAACATCCTTCTTTAGTCAGGACGGGTTTCTCTGGATTATTCACCTACTCCCTCAACCTCGAGCCCTCCAGATACCTTGAATTAGGCTCTACCCTTCAGTTTCATGTTCCTCTGCTTTCCTTCCTTCCTTCCTTCCTTCCTTCCTTCCTTCCTTCCTTCCTTCCTTCCTTCCTTCCTTCCTTCCTTCCTTCCTTTCCCCCCATCTCCCATCCCCGCACTCACAGAGATAGTGGCTTCTTTCGGTTTCCATCCAAGCTCGAAAGGGAGAGGCGGCGTAGCTTTCGGTCGGTTCCTGACCTTCGCTGCTGCCGCCGCCGCCGTCGCCGCCACCTTCTGGCTCAGGTAAATCCAAGAGGCTCCGCACGGTGAAGCTGCCCCTGGCTAAGGTGGCCATGGTTGCGTCGGACGGGCTGGCGGGGCAGAGGCTACTGGACCCCGGCCAGGCTCGGAGAGACGCTCATTCCGGCTTCCCCTCGGACAGGAGATTAGTGTCGTTTACCTCGGGGGCGCCTGTTTATATCAACAGTCTTCCCCACCGTAAACACTGGTTGCTTTCAACCGTCCCTGTCTATGAGCTGCTAAGTACCTGAATTAGTCAAGTGCTAAAAGCTCTAATGGGAGGCAAGGCGATCTCCCCCTCCTCCTCCTTCTCCTCTCCCCCCCTCGTACCCACCCATCCACTTCTCTGTCCTCTCCTCCGGAGATTCACCCTCACCCTCCCAAACAGAGAGCGAGAAAGAGACCCCTCCCCAAAGCCAGCAGGAAGCGGCCTTCAGTATTACGGATTCTGTCTGATTAGGCCAAAGTGGGGACAGATAATGGGGATTGTTCGCTGTGAATAACATCTTGGGTGGTATTTCGGGGGGGGGGAGAACCGCAGCCGCTCCTGGCAGCCCCTCTACCCCTCTCCTCACCCACAAAGTGAATCCTCACAGGATATCCGCAGCTTTGGTCCCCGGGCCTGGCTTGGAGATGCTTGGATTTCTCCCTGCTGCTTCATCCTTTTCATGGAATCTATTTGTATTCTTTTTTCCCCTCCTGTATTTGGAAAACACTCCAAGGGGGGGAAAGTGGGGGATGAAAGGTGCTGCTGCTAAGTACCTAGCACTCCTCCTCCTCCTGCTCTTCTGCAATGGGCTTGAATCCTTCTCTTCACACCTAAATGCTGGGGCTTTAGTATCCCATTGCATCCCATGTCTTCCAGCCCCAATCTGTGACAATTTGCCAGGGCCAACTCGCCATGACCAATAAGAATAAAATGTGAATGGCAAAAATTAAAATATTTTTAATTATTTTAAACAATTAAATAGAATTGTTACGTTGTCCTGCAGTGATTGTCCCGTGTTGAGTTGGCCGCAGCAAGTTGACTGTGGCAAGTTGTCCCTTTCCCTCCCAGCCCAGCCTGTTCTGCAGCACCTCATCTCAAATGGAGCAGATCTGGATTTTAGCAGCAACAGTTGCCTGGGACCCGTGACCCATAATCACTCGCATGTGGTTGCTGAGCTTTTGAACCAGTGCTCTGAGTGAGCCACCTCTGAGGGAGTCCCCAACATTTGAATAATTAAATAATCTGTGAATGCTGCATTTTTTCCTTTTACCGTTGAGAGGTGGGGCTCCATTTCCAGGCAGGGTGGTCTTAGTGGAAGGAAGTAACTGGGCTTCTGGCAGTCATGAGCATTGCTGGCAGGTTTCAGTAGTTCAGGCTCACTGATCTTACCCAGGAGGTGTAGCATGTGACACTGAGCAGCAAGCAAGCCCTTGTTTATCGGACCGCCCTCCAGATGTTGTGGGACCATCCCTCTCACAATTTCCAGCCTCCATGCATCCATGCTGTGGAAGTCCCAACCCATTTGAAGAGCACCAGGCTGGAGAAAGCTGGTTTAGATGGTGGGGAAATGGTCTTGTTCTAGGTTCCACTATTAAGGAACAGAAAAAATAATCCAATTGCAATCCAATAATCCTGTTGTAATCCACTTGCCCTCCCCCTTCCCCCCCCCCCAAAAAAGACAAAAACGACCACACAGTTTTCATAGGTAGATATGAAAATGTAGTTGTGCAGAGCTATTATGTTGTCTCATTTGGCTGGATAGCACCAATTCCCTGCCTGAGCCGCCCAGTGGGAAAAGTAATGCCCCACCCAAACCAAAAATCAAATGAATGGGACATCTATATCAATTTCTTTAAATACTATGGTTTTCAAGTCAAAAGAGACCTCATACTATAGCCAGCAAAATATTCTATTACACATCAGCCACAAAGGGACATTATTTTAAATGAGAACCCTTGACAATATCAGAAGACTATTTTCAACTATTGAAAACATTGAAAACTTTTAGAAACTGAGCCTTACTTACATTTAATACTGAAACAATTGTAGGTGAGTGTCAAACTAACCTTGACATAGTTACATACATGTTACTGCTGTAAGAGTGAATATGTTAGTGGTACCTTATTGCATAATATTATTATAATTACTGTATTTTATGCATGGACAAATGTAGGGGCTGATAGTATATTATTACCATTGGAATGGGATAGCTAACTGCTTTTTTAAACTGATCCTTGTTGGCTAATATATACATTATCTAATACTCTATTTTATTACATTACATTACATTGTAATTTTAAATACATGGTGAAAATATTATTTGCAATTACTTTATATTTGGATTTCAGCCAATAAGTTAGGTAATTTTTAATTAATTAATTAATTAGCAGATTGATAACTACTTTTAGGAACCCCAGTTTTATTGTGTTTTTAATAATTCAAAATCTACTATTCCCCATTATTTCTTAGAATAGTAGCTGTTCAGAAAGCATTTCATCTGACTGACATTAAGATGAGTTGGATTACATGGGATATTTTAGTTTTTCAAAGATCACAACAAACTGAAGTCCAGTGGTAAAGAATATTATTAACCAAATTGTCCAAGGGGTTGCAAACTTTAGACTTGCAAGATTGACTTTGTTATGTTCCTAAAAATCTGGAGATCCACCTGCCAGAGCCAGAGACACAAGGCATGGGGAAACATCCTGAATCTTAGGTTAAATAGGTGAGGGACAGAACATTTTCCCCCACTTAAATCCATTCCTGAATAGCCCAGACTTGCTTCATTTCTGCAGTTCAAGAATATTCAAGTATTGTAACCAATACATCCTTTTAATCCTGTTGGCTGATTTTTAAATCTACAATTGTGAGAAGTTTTATGTTGTTGTGGGGAAAATAGGAGGAGGAGGAGGAGGAGGAGGAGGAGGAGGAGGAGGAGGAGGAGGAGGAGGAGGAGGAGGAGGAGGAAGAAGAAGAAGAAGAAGAAGAAGAAGAAGAAGAAGAAGAAGAAGAAGAAGAAGAAGAAGAAGAATGTGTATTCACCGTCTTAAGTTATTAATGAAAACACTACAAGCAGGAAATAAATAAATAAATAAATAAATAAATAAATAAATAAATAAATAAAGTGTTTTTTCTCTCGCTCCCTCTTTCTCTCCTAATAAGCAAATACACAAAGGAGAAATGTTTAGCCACCAAATTGGCTGCCCTGCAGCTACTTGCCATCTTTACTTTGAATGCAGCTCAAAAATCTATTCAGAATAATTGGAAATGAACATTGTTCACACTGCGGATACCCTCACAATTAAGAGTTGGATCCTCTTGGATCCTGTCATATAAAGGGAATGTTTGGGAAATAGCAGTAAAAAAAATGAGTGATAGACTTGGACGGATGAGAAAATTGGGGAAGTTAGAGATATGGAGCAGGAAAAACGGAATGGAATGTAGCAAATTCACAGAATGGAAGAAAGATTCAAGAAGATCCAGTTGTGAATGAAAGAGGGTGAAGAGACATCTTTAGGCCACTCCAATCATCTACACACATATTTAGAAGTGCGACCTTAATGAGATGAGACTGCATCTGGTTGGTATAGTGATTTTTGTAGTTGCATGACCATAATCATAAATTCTATTATGCTTCTTTATTCTTGTTAGTAAGACTCTGTTGTGCCATAAAATATGTATGTATGAGAAGGATTTGTTCTGTGTGTAATAACAGGCCTAATTTCACATCAAACTTGTATGTATATTCCTTTTATTGACTGTACTATCTTTTCAAGTTTTTAGTGGGTGAAGACATCGGAACACATAAGTAACTTAAGTTTCATTATTACCACTTCATAGTTGTCCTAATGTATGTAGCTAGTGGACTAGAATAACGTCTACTAAGACGTTAAATATTTCAAGATTTAAAGTATAACATAAACGATGTAGGATTCCTGCCAGGAGGATTCAGGGTCCCTATTAGAAGATGACAATAAGAATCATTGTTTATGGTCAGGCTTAAAGAATGGCCCGAATTGTGAGAAGCGGGGTGGGGGAGAGAATCTGGATCAGCAGGTAAAGTAGAGCTTTAGGCAAAGAAGAGGGCTTTGAGAAGTCCCTCAAGAGACAGGCAGGATGACAAAAGGGTAGGGAGGAGTCATTCTCCCAGGCAGCATGAATGAATGAATGAATCCTCAAGAAGAGAATGCACACAAAAAGGGAGAAGGGGTAAAGACAGTGAAGAGGAATAGGAAGGAGAGTAGGAAAACAGCAGCAGCAGCAGAAGCAATAACAACAACAAAGGATATAAATATAGAGGAGAAAAAAAATAGATGGCCAGTCAGGTGAAATGAAATACTTGAATATAAAATTCAACAAGTCCCATTGCTTAAACAGATGTACTAAATTTCAACAGTGTTGGTTCTCAGACCACTTGGACAGGGGCAAAGAAACTAGGAGGCACGTGTGGGATTTTGAGGCTGTTCTCATAGGCATGGAAGCACCAGGACCTGGAGAAGAATAAGGTTCTGCAATCAATCGACATCTATTCAAGTAAATGTCCAGACCAACACCCTTCACTGATTAGATTTGGCAATACCTCTTGCCAAATCTGCAGATGGTCCTGGCAAAATAGGTAGCGTGCTGGCTGTGCCACCTGATTTAGTGACTTCGTTGGAAGGATTGGGGAGATGGTCATTTGGAGATGATGATTTGCTGATGAAAACTCTTATCTCCCAAAATACAGGAATGTCTTCTTATTGAAGCAGGCTTACTTTTTTTTTTTTACTAGAGGACAAAATGAAATAACTGGATACATTTTGTTCCTTTGCCAGGTTAAGCAGAAAATAGAAGTTAAAAAACTAAAAAAATATGGCATGTGAAGGCTTATCTTAAAACTGAAATTTGAAATTTGGTACAGAGAACATTGGCATTGGCAGAGCATTTGGGTGCCAGCAAGGGAAGAAAAGGACCTCATGCAACTTTCTAACCAAGCACATTTCCAGATCCCTTCTCCTTTCAGTCTATGACGCCATTCAGCCCAAGAAATTGCCCAAAATAAAATGTTCTGCTTTATTTAAACCGCTTCTTATTATTTAAGGCTGCTTTAGAATTCTTCAGTAGCGATGTACACTCTCATTTAAATGTATTTTTAGCAATATAGATTGCAGCCTATTGTTATTCGTCAGTTCTCAGAGCAATAAGTTATGCAATAGAATATAAGCCAAGTTAGTTAACTGGTTAAATACCACTGAGCGGGCCAGAAATAATGGACAAATATCTACCACCTTGAGCTATTCCCGTGTTAAATTACAGTTCTTTCACGAAGTTTCCTTGATTTCACCGGTACTGTAACCACTGTCATCTCTTCTTCCCCCTCCTCCTTCTCTCAATCCTGCCAAGTCTTTCTTTTCGCTTCAGCATCTGTTCACACCTCAAACCCCAATCATGTTTAGGCAAATATGTGTGATACGTCTACGGAAATTCTCAGTTATCCAGTTCATGGCTGTATCAAAGATGCTCTTTTTTCAAAAGGCAACTTTTTAAAAAAAATTTGATTTATATGCCGCCCTTCTCTGGAGACTCAGGGCGGCTTACAATGCGTTAAGCAATAGCCTTCATCCTTTTGTATATATATACAAAGTCAGCTTATTGCCCCCACAAACTGGGTCCTCAACTTCCCTACCTTAGAAAGGAACTGAACTTTCTTGTTGTGTTGTTTCCTCGAAGATGTTTTGCTACTCATCCAAGAAGCTTCTTCAGTTCTGTGAAGAGCCGAGCTGAGCTGAAGAAGCTTCTTGAATGGGAAGCGAAGCATCTTCGAGGAAAAACAACAAGAAAACCCGGTTGCCTTTTTTAAAAAGAGCGCCTTTGGGACACGTGTGTGATCTGTGTTCAGCTTGTTAATGGCTAGAGCCGGCCTGAAGAAGCGGCACTAAGGGATGACAGCAACAGACCGTCATTTTTGTCATTTTTGAAGGATGTTTATTTGATGAATAAATTCTGGCAGGGGGGAAGGCCGACTACCAAAAGCACAGAAAAGGTTTCTGCTCCTCTTGGTGTGCCTGGATTGAATCAGGAATTAGAGTTTTGGAATGATTTTTCTTCCCAGAATTGACCTCTCCCCCCGGAAGGAGGGGGAAAGTCATTTTAATAGAAATTAAAATTCTGCCTACGTTGATTGATACCTTGTCTTGGGGAAGGCCATTCTTTATCACCCTCTCCTGAATTATTTCACAGGTCCCTGTGCAAACAGGAGGCTCCCCTTTTCAGTACCGTGCCGGGAGAACTAAGCCATACCCTACCCTGCCCCAACTTTTGCAATCGGGCTGGGCTAGGAACGCCAATAAAGAGCCAAGGAATAGCTCCCAAAAGCTGCTGTCTCGTGGGGGGGGGGGGTTGATTTGTGGCCCGGGAGGAACAGGAACCGGGCTCCAGTTGGCCTTGTTGGCGTACAGAAGGTTGGGGTGGGGGGAGAGTTGGATAGGCTTCCAGTGAATGGGAGATTCCCAGGCCGAGCTGAGCGGAGCCACCGATCAAGCGTGCCCAGGACAGGCGCTTTCCTCCCCCCGCCCGCCGCCGCTGCCTTCCCAGTCCCCTCCGCTGCTGGTCGATCAGCTTCCCCGGCGTCCTGGGTGGTCGGTCCGAAGGGAACACAAATACATGCCAACTGGTAGCCTGTGAACAAAGGGGAAATGTCGCCCTATGTCCTGGACCTGTTGGAAGCATTTGTTCCAGTCAAGATTTTGCATTTGTTCAGAGGAGGGAAGAATAGATGATTGACGCCTCCTGACAATGTCCTTTAGTTCTCCGGGATAAATCGGAGCTTATTTCTTGTTGTCATGGTTTTCAATTGGGTTCAATGGGATTTGAACCACTATCGACTCTGCTTTATGTCCACTGCAGCCTACTCCATACAAATTTATTAGTTATGTCTTTTTAAATGAGATTAAATGGGAACGACTTCAGGGAAACAACTCCTTCAGGGACAGAAGCCTCCTTGCGCCCACCATGCCAGACAACTAGAGGTGTGGGCGTGGGTGCGTGTGTGATAAAGATCAACTCATTAAAACTCAGCAAGCAGAATTCAAATCAAGAATACGAATTTGTGCTCGGTCAAAAAAAAAAAAAAGATCGCATGGCCCAATCTTTAGCAGAGCATCAGTGGTACGCTAATATATATTTTTATCAATGGGTTGCCCCTCCCACCCCCAAATCCAAATCAAGGTCCTTGTATTAAAATCTTGACCCTGGAGGCAAACATCTCCTGGCAGCTGCTGTGGGAGTAAGGAGGAACCGGGGAGACGAAGTATGCAGAGGCGATTCTTAGAAGATATGCCAAGGACTCTCTCAAGAAAGTAGACGTGAGAGTCGTTTTTGAAATACTGCAAGAGAGGAGGGGAAAAAGTCAGCAGAGAAAGTCTCTACTTCAGTGACCTCTCTTAGCCTTTTAATCTATTGAATATCCTAAGCCCACACTGGTGTGTAGGAATAAGTAAATGGTCCTCATCAGTCTTTAAGAGCTCTTCAGCATCAAATATTTGCTCTTTCTCTTATAAATTCTCTCCAGTGGCACCCAAAAAACACGCCTCTTCCAATTTCAAGCTGGCTAAGTACCAATCCTTTAATGGCTCTTCGGAACAGCTTGCTGGTATGGGTGGAATGGGTAATTCCCTTGGGTGGAGTTAGCAGGGATCTGCTTTGAGCTACTAACACCTCAGTGCTGTATAGCTGAAATTTAAACTCAGTATTTATTTATTTATTTACGCACCCTTTAATTTTCTCACCATGGGTTCTTCCTAATTCATATTTTACTCCCATGCTGCAAAGCTTAGCTGTGGAAGACTACTTTGTCACTTTTTAGGAATTGTTTTTGACCGATTCCTACAGGGTGAACTTGTGTTTGGACTGTAGCCCATCAGACTGTAGGTGGGGGAAACTTTCTGCTTTCAGACCAAACTTACTATTTCTCAGCTCAAAGGTGGAAAATATATACAGTATGTAGTTCAGATATCACACAATTATTCCGGATTACAAGGTCATATCTCCTAGGTTAGAATAAGGTGAGGATGGTTGGAGTAAAACTGGGCTTTGGTTGGAACTTATACCATGCAGATCGAAATGTGACTTTAGCAGAGAGTGCAGGGATATGACTAAAGTTAGCATTCAATACACAGCTTTGTCTTATGAAAAAGTATTATGTGAACTCTTTGATATGAAAGCCATTAGAGGGAGAGGAGAACCAGAGGTCAATATCTATGGGCCATCTAATGATAATCATAGTGCATGGAAAATTGTGACTTTGAAAATATGAGGTGTATACAGGTTAATAGATGAAAGAAAAACAGGAAAACAGCACATTTCTGGCATATTGAATTATCATCTCCATTATGGAAAGGGAAAAAAACCCTGAATAATTATTCTTACACTTGCATAAAATAGGCACTGTAAAGTGCTGTTCCGCCTTCACCAAATGGGAATAAATAAAGTTATTGGGCTGTTGAACACTCAATGACATAATGTGAAATAAATGTATTGAAGGTGACAATCCATTTTGCCAATATCAATAGTATTCTTATCACTGTTCTCTTATCCATGGAATTTACTTGAAAGTTTTGGTGTCCTCCTTCATTATGGACGAAATTCCAGCAATATTCTCAAGCAGTTCTTAAACTCAGCTATCTGTTTTATGACTGGTGCACCACATTATTGTATTTCCTATCTTTAGGATATGACTTAATGTTCTTGTAATTAATAAATACTGAATGGGTAGAAAAATAAAGTGAGAGATGACAGTTGAGCCAAAAATGTTAAACATTCATATTACAGGATAGGAAAAAATTGTGTTTCTATTGCTGCAGGTATCCACCTTGGTTGATTTTGAAAAACCAAGACCATCGAATCATGGACACTGGGAAATCTCAGGGCTGTAGGCTTTGTACTATCAAACTACTTTCACCCTGTTACCAAGAAAATAACTGGGACTTTTTGTTTTACAAATACCTTCTTCAGGTATTTCAGGTGCATGCACCTCTTTGTACCAAAATCAGGTACACCTATAGTCTTTCTGATGGAAAAGGATCAGATCCAACATTCAAAGTCTTCAGTAAGGATGGGGAGGCACCTTTTCAAATTCATCTCCCCACCCCACAAGCCACTGAAGTTCTCTAGGTGCCATTCTATCTCAGCCCTACCTCTTCATACCATGTGGTAGCAATGTGCACATTGCCTTTTCTCCTGCCAGAAATGCAAAATATAATCATTATCAAAAGCAGCACCAGGACTTTGCTCCATCACTTAGTGTGCCATTAATGGCTGGATATTACAGTCCTAGTCAACTGAATAGTACAGATATCTAAACAAATTATTAGAGCCAAATCTCCTTAGAAGGTTTTTATATATTTCATTTCTGGGAGCTTTCTTTTCTTTTTTTTCTTTTTTCTTTTTTCTTTTTTCTTTTTTCTTTTTTCTTTTTTCTTTTTTCTTTTTTCTTTTCTTTCCCTCTCCCTCTCCCTTCCCCTGCCCCTCTCCCCCCTCTCTCTTGCCTTCAAGTCATTGTTGACTTCTGTTGAAGACGGCCTATACTAATCCCTGCAAATTTTCTTGGCCAAATTTCAGAAGTGGTTTACTATTGCCTATTTCCCAGGGCTAAGAAAGAGTAATTGGTCCTAGATCACCCAGCTGGCTTTATGCCTAAGTGGGGCTAGAACTCACAGTCAGCTAGTTTCTTGCTCACTGCTCTACTACATCAAACTGGCTCTCTTCTGGGAGCCTATCACATTGATACCCAGGGCTGGACATAAACTAGTACAGCTGATCACTGGCTATAGATCACTATAGGCAATGACTTCAAACACATTTAAAAGGCTTAAGATCTGGGAAGTATGCTGTAACTCTGATTACGTTCCCTAGTTGGGTAATGAAACTTCGGCCAGCAAACATCCAAGCACAAAGTGTGCCAAGAACGCCACAGTTCAATCCTGAATTAGAGATACTCTCTTCTGTATGATTTACTATATTTGGTATATTTGGGCATATATATTTGGTGTTTTGGTTTAAATTCTGACGGCATACAAATTTCCATCAAAGTTTGGCATATTTTGATGGAATTTCCAAATATACAATTTATTATTTAAAGTCTTTAAATTCTGTGTTGATAAACTGTCACTGATTTCAATCTCACTTCTTCCAAAAATAGATGATAGATAGGTAGGTGGGTAGATTATACAGGCAGGCAGGCAGAATGTAAGACTACTTCTTGAGTTGGGGGGGGGGAGTTGATAAATAGCTTATTCCCCAGTTGAAACTCAGTTTTAGCATAAAGGGGGTTTGATTTAGCAAACTCACTAGGTTGTTTGGCTGAATGGAAGCTCCTTTGATTTCAGGATTGTAGTCTTTGGCTCAAGTTGTTCGATGAACGGTGTTGGTGGCCTGCACGCAGAATATCAGAGAAAAGCGAATTTCAGAGAAAGGATTCCTGGATTCCTTGTTCTTCAGCGGGCTAAACTGTAGTTTTTACTTGTAAATTTCCTGGCCGTGGGCAAATGAATTTGGGCTTCGGTGGATTATATACTTAGCAAAACCCTACATATTCACCCCCACCCCATCCAAAAAAGGCCAGTGATTCTCTCTGCTTAAATAGAATATTCTCGAATCTACCAGTGAATTGTAGCTGGGAAGGGAAGGAATATGGAGTCCAGGATTCCGCGGTCTCCCTGATCCCATCCTTGCAGGAATATTTATTATTATTATTATTATTATTATTATTATTATTATTATTATTATTATTATTATTATTATTATTATTATTATTATTATTTTCATTAAAAGATTTTCCCCCCCAAGCAACCGCCGGTGAGGGAACATTTCAGCGCCAGCCTCCCGGACAGAGGAGCTTCCACCTGACTCTGCTTAATCACGACCAGCGAAAATTTCTCAGCCTCTTGTGTCCGCTTTAAGCGTTGGGTTCCTACCGCCTAATCGGCAGAGCTCGTTTGGTTTAGCCGCAGTCCCAACCGCTCCGCTTTGAGAAGGAGAGGAAAATAGCCCTCCCTAGATAGAGGGGGAATTAGAAAAAACCGAGGAACCGTAAATGTAGTCCTTCATTAAATAATCTGGATTTCTAGGGTTAGCTTTGGCGTGCAAAACTGGTGCAAAACTCTCTGGACATCAGATTTACTAAATATATGCGGCGAGGGGAGCTCGTTTTCTCTCTTTCTTTTGCCATCCCCACGTCTTCCTCCCCACAAAAATATTCATCGCCTGCCTTTCTGTCCCGATGGGGAAAGGTCGGCCCTTCCAGTCACCCGTGGAAGTGAGATTATGAGGGGTGGGGGGGGGGGTTCTACAGTAGTGGCCAAAATTGTGGGAACCTTTGGGGGAAAGTGTATTTTTGAGGTTTGATGGCTAATAACACCACTTTTGGGGAAGGGGGGTTTCAAGATAATCACATTCCACTGCTGGAACAACCTGGGAATAGCCCAGACCTTAACCCAATTGAATATCTATGGAGCCGACTAAAGAAACCTGTTAGTCAGAAGCGACCCAGCAATAAAACCCAGTTCATAGAAGCAAGCATTCAATCTTGGTTTCACATTATAACAGCTGCAGAACTGAAAGACTTGGTTCACTCCATGGGAAGACGTTGTAAGGCCGTAATTCACGCTAAAGGTTACCGTCCTATCAACTGAGAGGGTGATAATTTTTGAATATCTCATTTTTTTCTACCTACACTTTTCTTCTTTATACTGTAACTGCTATTCTAATAGCAAATCCTTCATAAAAGTTATTGCATTTCATTCTTGATTAAATTATCTTGCCATTGATATATACTTTGATGGTACAACTCCAAAAAAAAAAAAGTGATGTTATTTCTTAGTTTTAGAAAATACACTTTCCCCAAAAGGTTTCCACAATTTTGGCCACTACTGTAAATACGAGATGAAGGAACTCCTTTGAAAGTTGAGGGTTTTAAATCACGGGAGGTCTGATAAGCGGGACTCGTTCCTCTGCTCTTCCTGATCCGCTGGCCCAGGAGTGCTATTCAGGAGGTTCTAACAGGTTCTGGAGAACCAGCAGTGGAAATTTTGAGTAGTTCGGAGAACCGGCAAATCCCACCTCTGGCTGGCCCCAGAGTGGGGTGGGAATGGAGATTTTGCAGCATCCTTCCCCTGCCATGCCCACCAAGCCACACCATGCCCACCAAGTCATGCCCACAGAACCGGTAGTTTAAAAATTTGAATTCCACCACTGAGCTGGCCACTTGGCTATAAGGACAAGACCATACAGGAGAACATTTGTAGCCTAGGTTTGAAAATGCGAAGCCCTAGGTGGTCTCTGAGCTTGGTTGTTTTCTTGCAAACATATCATTGCCCAAACTAGGGTAATGTAAGCATTGATGATGTTACCTGGTTTGGGTAATGAAACTTCTGCAAGAAAATAACCAAGCTCAGAAAGCTGCAAGGACCCTTAAAAAAAGAAAAAGAAATGGCCCACCAACTAGAACTGGATGAGGGCAGGGCCGGATTTTCCTACAGGCTAACTAAGCTTCAGCCTAGGGCCTCAAGATCAAGAAGGGCCTACATTCAAATTGTTAGCAAAATTAAAATTACACTATTCTAAAAACAGTGAACACTAAAACACTGAACCGAAAAAAATGGGAGGTGAAAGGGCCTCATAAGTGGAATAGCCTAAGGCCTCTTTTCATCTAAATCCAGCCCTGGATGAGGGAATAGGAATATCACCTATATCAGTGTTTTTCAAACTTGGTAACTTTACGCTAGCTGTCCGTGGGTTGATTAAAACCCATTTCTGAGGGCTTAACTCACCCTGGTTCTTAACTTGCTTGAGAACGGGACCAATGAGAGCAATTTCCATCTTGTTGCAAGAGCGGCTTGAAGGGAAAGTGCCCTTCTTGTTTTCACTCGTGGATTTGCAGCCTGATCAAACCCCTTTTCGTTTTTAAAGAAAACTTTTCAGGCTTCAAGAACCAAAAGACCCTTATCTTGGTATAGAACCTGGAACGGGAATAGGCCTGAAAAGGGATCCTTATGGGAAGGAAACAGCAAAGGACATTCAAACCCCACTCAGTCTTCTGGGTGGATTTTATAGTTCCTTTTGAGAACTATAAAAAGGAACCATTTATTCTGGAAAGCAGTAGCAGAAAAATGGTTCGCTTATTTATGTTATGCTTCTATCTTGCCTTTCCTCTGGTGCTGAAGGCAGATTATATTACAATTTTCTTTCAAGATTATCCCCACAAAAGCAACCCTGTGAGGTAGGACATCCCTCCAAACAACCAGTCTCTTTCCATGGTTTCTGCTTGCACTAAAAAACCCACCTCCCCATCTCCAGAGACTTTTCTCTCCCATTAGGATTCAGCTCTTGCCATTGGGATTTGTTTGCTGATGCCCAACAAAAAATATATATCTCTTATACTTTTAAATCCACTGTTTTTGATCCTGTCTTCTGCAACACCTCTGAATAAGTTCACTTTGTCTCCTACAGTACATGGCAGCCTTTCAGATCCTGGAGAACAGCTGTCAGATCTTTTCATGCCTTCTTTCTCCAGGCTAAACATACCCATCTTTATAAGAGATTTCTTCTGGACTCCTTATTATCTGGATTGCACTCCTCTTAATCCCTCCTTGCTAAAGTCCACCCTATCCAGACCTGGATGGAGAGAGTGGGATGCTTTGATCCCTTCTGTGCATCAATGCCATCTGTCATAAACTTTGAGAGCAAGAGTCAGATGTCCCTGACCTCACTGGTTTTTCTCAAGGCTTGAAAACCTGGTTCTTCCCACCTGGGGCACTGGGCCAATGAGTTGGATGAGTTTATTTTGTCACCGTTAAGCTGTGTTCTGTGCTCTCTCTATCTATTTATTTTTTGTTGCTAATTTTTGTTTTGCTATTTTGATGCTATGTTACTTTAATGCTAGGGATCATAATTTGTGAATTGGGAGGGTCATATAAATTAAGTAAAACAAATGTTCTAGGTACAATCTGACCAGTGCAGTTTATGCAACCTAGGATCAGATTTGCTTTTCTTACAGTGGCATCAAACTGCTGGCTCATGTTCAGTTTGTGATCCACCAAAATACCATATTCTTTTAGTATTTAATATTAGTCTGTATGGCTCTCTTCCTATCCTATACACACCATGCCTTTAACTTTTTTTTTAATCCAAAAAAAAAAGGACTCCTGAATCTTGATTCTACCCTCTAAGGTTACTTTTATAGGAGAAGGATTGGCAGAGCCAAAAGGTGGGATGAAAAGGGGCTCAACCTAGAATCACTACATAGCCACAAATTGGCTCCTCTTGACTTCAGTTGACCCTGATCTAACTCTCAACAAGCGCTGATCATTAGTTGAGAAGATTCCTATGCATAAGCTTTTAAAAATAAATCAGTTAAATTGCATATTTATGTATGCAAAATATTGGCCAGGTATAAACTAATGCAGATAATCCGATAGCTGCAACCTTGAATATTCTCCAATTCTTCTGGTGGAAAGTTGCTTTCTAAAATTCTTAGCAGAATTCAGTTGAAGAAGAACACAGTTCGACTAAATTCAGCCAGCATCTCCTTAAGTCATATCCTTCAAGGGACTGCCAGTGTCAGGGGAAGCAGGGATGCCTCTGCATCAGAGGATGTCGGCCAATAGTGCAGGGGAGCGCCCGGAATCCTGGCCTTTGAATAAGAGGAAGATGGGAGCCCGGGCTTGTCAGAGACTTCCACGCGCACAATGGCTGAAAGGGCGACCACCCAAAGAGACGGGTTGTGGCACGCAGGAGGACGCGAGCACACACACAGCGCGGCCCGGAGTGGTTGACCTCCGCTGGGGGCAAAAGAGAAGAGCCGGTGGCTCCGGAAGGCAACTCACTTGGATTTTGTTTGGAAACAGGCCTCCTGGCCTTGGAAGAGGGGGGCAAAAGGTCTCGCTAGCATACGGGGATGGGGTGGGGAGGGGAGCAGCAGGGAATAAAAGATTTTATTCATGGCTGATCAATAATTTTATCAGGCTTTGGCTAAGACTGCCCTAACCTCTGTAGTGCCCGTGTCTGCACAGCCAGATGAAATTTTTGTCCAAAATTGGGTTTTTATTTTTTTAATTTTCCTCCTTCCTGGATGACCGTGAAAAATACTTTTATTTCTTTATACACTATCAATATGTATATTGATGGTGTATAAAAATCAATGAGTGGGAGATGGAAAAAGCCTTTTGCAGCTTCTTATCCACAAGTCTCTTTCCTTCTCCTAGTTGGTATATGAATTGAGAGAATTTGAGTAAAGTACACTAATAATTAATTAGCTTAGCCACTACACAAGGCAACAGTGCCTATCAATCAGTCTGGAGATATTACCATGAAAATAAGGATCACTCTCTGGCAAGAAGCTATGCCCGTTTACCAGGGAAAGACACTTGTTGAATACCGTGGAACTTTCTTCTAAGACCTAGTGGTAACCAAGAAGCTATTGGGTTCCATTTATCTTTTCTTGATTGGTACTGCTGCTAGAAATCTGTCTAGCAAATAAACCAGAATAATCTGATGATATGTAATCCTACACATATTTACTAAACAATTTTGATGCAGTTCTGGGAACTACATTTTAAGAAGGATGCTGATGAAAGGGAAGAACAACTAAGATCATAAGGGCAGGAATGGTATTAGCTATATTTAACCTGGAGATATCAACAACCTCAGTTATGCAGATGATACCACTCTAATGGCAGAAAGTGAAGAGGAACTAAAGAGTGTCTTGATGTGGGTGAAGAAGGAGAGTGCAAAAGTTGGCTTGACACTCAACATTAAGAAAACTAAGATCATGGCATCTGGCCCTCTCAATTCCTGGCAAATAGATGGGGAAGAAATGGAGGTAGTGACAGTTTTTATTTTCCTGGGCTCCAAGATCACCGCAGATGGGGACTGCAGCCAAGAAATTAAAAGATGCTTGCTCTTTTAGGATGCTTGCATCTTTTAATTAGGAGGAAAGCTATGGCAAACCTAGATAGCATACTAAAAAGCAGAGACATCACCCTGCCAACAAAAGTGTGTATAGTCAAGGCTATGGTTTTCCCAGTTGCAGTGTATGGCTGTGAAAGTTGGACCATAAGAAAGGCTGAGCACCAAAGAATTGAGGACTTTGAACTATGGTGCTAGAGAAGGCTCCTGAGAGTCCCTTGGACTGCAAGGTGAACAAACCGGTCAGTCCTAGAGGAGATCAATCCTGACTGCTCTTTAAAAAGCCAGATCCTGAAGATGAAACTCGGATACTTTGGCCACCTAATAAGAAGGAAGGACTCACTGGAGAAGAGCTTAATGCTGGGGAAGATTGAGGGCAAAAGAAGAAGGAGACGACAGAGAACGAGGTGGCTGGATGGAGTCACTGAAGCAGTAGGTGTGAGTTTAAATGGATTCCAGAGGATGGAAGAGGACAGGAAGGCCTGGAGGAATATTGTCCATGGAGTCGCAATGGGTTGGACATGACTTCACAACTAACAACAACAACCTGGAGAAGAGAAGAATGTGGAAAGTCATGTAGACAATGGGATAGATAATTACCCTTTCAGAGGAGAAGTCAAGAAACTAGGGCTTTGAATTACAAAAAAGCACAGGTTTCAATTTGACATCAGGAACAATTTCCTACAGTTAAGGGTTTAGAAGGTGGCAACTCTCCTTTTATAAAAAGAGTTGTTACCATACCTGACAAAAGATGGGCTGCATGGTACCATAATGGGAAAGAATGTGTTTGGAAGGTGCTTTGCAAACTTCATATGGAGGACTGAAACTGGATATTGTGGAGGATGGAGGCAGAAAATAGCCACATCTCAAATACTGAGAACAGGACTGGGAGAGGTATGCAGAATATGAAGGAGATCAGACTTGTTTAAGCAGATCAGACTTACAAATCCATGGCTGAATATGCAAAAAGATCCTGTAAAAGAAAACATGTTTCATTCCCTGTAGAAGGCAGTTGGGAAGCTGAATAAAAGAATAGCTTTTTCTCTTTTTCCTATAGGCGTTCAATACTGTTTCCCTGTCACCATAAGAAACTACATCTGTAAGACATTGAAAATCTTGCATAGGGCTGCCTAACATACACTAAAATATAAAATCCTGGATACAGTACCTGATTTCTAACTGCTTGATTGTCTAGTGGATGAACTGAATGAGTGACAAAATTCTGCTGAAAAGTAAGAGAGAAAATATTACCAAGGTTGGACGAAAGAGTAGCTCTGGTAAGAAAAATTCTACAAGGATAATAATACCTTTAGTAGCTCTTGCTTTTTAGAACTAGCATGAGATATCTGGCAGCAAATTGGTTATGTGTGACTCCAGCTCCAATAAAAGAGTATCTGGGTATATTCCAGTGTAAACTAAATGGCATCAAGATTAAGGGAAGGTACCATATTTTTCGGAGTATAAGACACTCCGGACTATAAGACACATTTATCTTTTTTGATGAGGAAAACAAAATAAAGAAATCTGTCTTTGCCTCCCAGAATTTTGCCTCGTTGCAGCAAACAGCAAATACCCTGATTTACTTTTTTAAATTTTCAGCATAGTTTGATTAGCACAAGAAAAAAAAACAATCTGCTCCCAGCAATTTACCTCCTTGTAGCAAGCAGCAGGCCCGTGCAAAACAGCTGAGAGTCAGGAGGCCGATCCAATCAACTTGTGCTTAATTAGGCTATGCTAAAGCTGAAACAAGCTGTTTCTTCTTGCTGCTTGCTGCAAGGAGATAAACTGCTGAGAGACAGAGGCCAAAGAGTGGGGCCAGTGGGTGTGTGGGTCTACATTCGGTGTATAAAACGCATCTAAATTTTCACCATCTTTTAGGGGGGGAAAGCTGTGTCTTATACTCCAAAAAATACAATAAATATATTTTACAAAAAATATTTTACAAATATTTCTGCCAAACGTTACCAATATTGAACAGAATTTCATTTTGAATTTTCTGGTTTTGAATGCATTAAAATATGTGTCAGATATAATTGCTTTATCTAAACAGGTTAGCTAAATATTAGGATGACTTTATTTTAATCAGTGCCAATAACATAGATTCCAGAATTTTTGCAAGCAAATTTCAACAGAGAAGCCTCAGTGCAGCAGACCTAACCCATATGCTACCATAATCAATAGTTCTTGCTTAAGTTCATGATAATTCACTTTTTCAGGTCAACCCATACAGGTAATCCTTGCTTAGCGACAGTAATTGGGACTGGAATTTCTAACCCTAAGCAATGCAGTCATTTTGAGGATTGTGAGTTGTTAAATGAGGGCCTCACATAACTGTATCTTGCAACTTTTTATTAGTTTCCAATCAGCAAAGTCAATGGGGAAGCCAACAGGAAGTTGCAATTCCTGTTCACGACAAACATTTCTTTAGGCAGCTTGCAAGCAAGCCATTAGGCAGGTAAGTGCTGTAGAGAGCAGGTGGCCAGGATATGAGTATTGCAGCCTGGAGCAATTGCAGCCAGTTTGGGGGGGGGCTTTTGTGGCATTGCATGAGTGTAGGTGTGTAGAGGATGGGTGCTGTGGCCCATCATAAGCACAGGCAGGTAGGGGTGGGTGCTGGGACAGGGCATGAGTATGGACAGGGTACTGCAACATGGAACATGTATAGCAGAGGTGAAATGCTCTCAGTTTGGACCAGATTGCCTGATCTGGTAGCAATAGTGGCGGTTGGTTTGGAGAACCGGTGGCAAAAATCCCTGCAGCCTCCCCCCTCCCATGCACAGCTGAGCTGCGCGATCATCAGAGGCTATTTTTTTTATTTTTAAAGTCATTTTTTATACAACCTCTTCGGCCGAAAAAATGCTTTTAAAGCTTTTTTTAAAAAAGGATCTGATGATCACGCAGCTCAGCTGAGATCGTCACAGGCTTTTAAAAGCATTGGCCGAAGAGGTTGTAGGGAAAAAAATGCCTTTAAAAGCCTCTAGCGATCCCAGCCGAGTTGCCTGATCGTCAGAGGCTTCTAAAAGTATTTTTTTCTGCAACCTCTTAAGGTTGTAGAAAAATGCTTTTAAAAGTAAAAAAAAAAAAAAAGTTGGCCACGTCCACCTACTCACATTACCCCCCCCAAGCCACGCCCACAGAACCGGTAGTAACAAATTTTAGATTTCACCCCTGATGTATGGCCAGCTGGGGGATGCTGAGCATAGCATGAGTGAAGTATAGGCACAGAACACATATAAGGTACAGTTTATAATAAAGACTTCATCAACATATTAACTATGTTAATATGTTAACATATTAACAGCTGTTCATAAAATGCTATATAATAAAAATACTACATTATATAGAATACTGTGAATCAGCTGCGGAATACACAGAAATTATTCTTAGCACTGGAAATCAATGCCTAACTTGTTTGGAAATCGTATCAAAACATGGCACACTACATTTTCTGTGTGTTTCTTGGAATCAAAGGCTTCTGGAGGAGAAAAATGATTAGAGGCCTTAATCTCAAGGAAGAAGACTGCTCAGCCTGTATTACTTGAGAAATGGTCTTTAGTTTTTAACATGCATCATCATCACCATCACCATCATTCTAGCCATTGTCTATTCCCTTGTCTAGCCACTGCAGGATGAAGGCCTCTTCCGCATGTTTCCCACCAATATGGTCTTGAGCTTTATTTTGCCAGTTGGGCCCGCAATAGATCCATCTTGTGTTATGTCTCTTTTGTGGACGCTTTTTATCAAGTGGGATCTATTCTATGACTGCTCTGGTCCATCTGCCATCAGTTCATCTTGCTATGTGACCAGCCCATTTCCATTGCAATTCTTTTACTCTCTTGATGATATCATATACTTTAATTTGTTTTCTAATCCATGTGCAGGTCTTCCTATCTTGCCTTGTGATGCCGAGCATGTATCTTTCCATGACTCTTTGTGCCACTCATAGCTTTTGTATTGATTGTGAGGTAAATGTCCATGTTTCTCTGGCATATGTTAGAGCAGGTAGGACCCACTGATCAAAAACTTTTGTTTTTAGGCATAGGGAGAACTAAAAAAAATGCCTGAGGTTTTTAACATTATTAAATCTAAAGAACAATATTCTCATAATTGTGACAGCTGTAAGATTTATGTCCTAATTATGTTTTTATGTGTTCTGGGCATGTTTTAAATTGTTTTCTATATGTAAGCAACCAACTGTGGCAGGTTATAATGCAATAAATAAATGAATTTTCATATTCCCAAATAATAAGGCTTCACTTCCAGCATATACACATTATTTAACTTTGATTTCAGTCAAAGAATAGGAAAATAGGAAACCTAAGCCTTTCTCTAAAATGAACGGGACACAAATGTTTAAAGTTGGTTGAACTGATTCCAGACCTTTTAATTCCCCAAATGTTCCACCTTGTTTTAAAGTACTGGTAGCCACAGAGCAAAAGTCTTATATCTCCCTCTAGAGGTAAACATAAAAATAACTACCTAGTACCATGAGAGAAGAGAGAGGGGGAGAGAGGGAGGGAGGGTGGGAGGGAAGGAGAGGGGGGGATAGAAAGAAAGAAAGAAAGAAAGAAAGAAAGAAAGAAAGAAAGAAAGAAAGAAAGAAAGAAAGAAATCATCCTGCTTTTCAGATCTATTACTTCTACATATTGGTATTATTTCTTAAAATAAGAGTTTAATAGTAGAAACCGTAACCTGGGGAGTTGGTAGACTTGCCATCATTGGATCAGATTAGAGAGCCACCCGTGATTCTCTCATTTGAATTCCTGCCTTAACCAGTTTTGTATCTCTTTCAACTCTTAAAAGTCTATGATTCTATTTTAAAAAATTTGAAAGGTTATAATATATACTGTAAATAATATCCCAAAACCTGAGCAGTAATGATGGAAAAGCCATAATACAGGTAGTCATCGACTTATGACCACAATAGAGCCCAAAAATTCTGTTGTTAAGCAAGACAGTTGTTAAAAGAATGTTGCCCTATTTTACAACCTTTCTTGCCACTGTTGTTAAGTGAATCAGTGCAGTTGTTAGAAATAGTTAACATGGTTGTTAAGTGAATCTGATTTCCCCATTGACTTTACTTGTAGAAGGTCACAAGAGGTAATCACATGACCACGGGACATGGCAACCTTAACAAATACATGCCAGTTGCCAAGTGCCTGAATTTTGATCACATGACCATGGGGATGCTGCAACGGTCCTAAGTTTGAAAAACAGTCATAAGTCCCTTTTTGAGCGGTGTTGTAACTTCAAACTGTCTTATTTTCGAGGAAACATGGTAGTAGTATTTATCCCATAACTGGCCAAATGAAAAATACAATACAGTATTGTTCAAATCCATATGCACGTTTATTGTTTTAAATGTGCATATGGATAATAATTGTCAGGTTTACAGACATAATTTATTTCTTTTCTCCTCTGTTCATGTATCCAATGAAAGCATCCCTTTGCCAGGTCAAGTTGAATTGGGAGGGGGAAAAATCAAGTAGTAACAATGAAATATCCAAATCACTAACAATTAAACATAACACTTTATATAGCGTTCAAAGGATTTCAGTCTCTATCTCTTTTATTTCTTCTACAGTAATGACATAATGTACTTATTCAAGCCCAAACCCTCATTTTCTTTATTTGTAAAATTTATTAGCTGCCTATTTTACCAAGTATATTACTTGAATTGTAACTATTCCAATGAGGTCAAAGTTTAATGGTTTAAACTAAAGTGTATGACATTACATTAGGCCACAAGCTCTTGCAGTGTCCTGCTGCCCAGAGTATTATATTCTTTTAAAGAAAAGATCTTCTTTCTGTACTTAAACAAATAAAGGTACAAACATGCCCACAAGGCATCATTAACATGCTCTGGATTAACATCCATAGAGAATACACATAGACACATGTAGACACATCTTTCCGCAGATTTCATGTAGCAATTCAAGGGCCTGTTTTAAAAAGGGAAAATGGAAGAAGTGATTGGTAAGGGATTGGGGGAAGGGGGGATTTAACCCAAAGCCAAATACTTTCCCTTTAAGGGATTATGTGTTATTTAAGGGAATAACACATTGTGTGGAAACTGTGTGTCGCTTTCTAACATAGAACTCTCCCTTCAATTCAGTTCTATGGAGATTCTCAGTCATCTGGGTCATGGCTGTCCCAAAGTTGCAGAGGGGAAGAGATATGACCAGGGGTGAAATCCAGCAGGTTCTAACAGGTTCTGGAGAACCGATAGTGGAAATTTTGAGCAGTTCGGAGAACTGGCAAATACCACCTCTGGCTGACCCCAGAGTGGGGTGGGAATGGAGATTTTGCAATATCCTTTCCCCGCCACACCCACCAAGCCACGCCCACAGAACCAGTAGGGAAAAAGTTTGAATTTCACACCTGGATATGACATTATCTACTCTATCTCCAGTCTACAGCATAGTCCTTTCAACAGTTCCAAGAAGGCTCCACACCCATTTGCTCACTCAGGTGATCCTGACGACACAGATAAACCTCCAGGTGGCCTCAACAACTCCCTAAAAGGATGCAAATGACCGGCTGTCTGCAAGAAGCATAAATCCTTCCATTCCCCACCATCCAGCCAGAGCTGAAGAAATGTCTTGGATGAGAAGTGAAATGTCTTCAAAGAAAAACCAGAAAGTCCTGTTGCCTCTTGAAAAAGCACTTTTATTTATTTATTATTTATTTATTTATTAGTTAGATTTATATGCTGCCCTTCTCCGGAGACTCAGGGCATCATACAATGCATTAAGCAATAACCTTCATACTTTTGTATATACCTCCTTAGTAGGGCTTTTGGCCCCCTCTAAGTAGTGTTCTTTTTATACAAAGTCAGCTTATTGCCCCCACAATCTGGGTCCTCATTTTACCTACCTCGAAAGGATGGAAGGCTGAGTCAACCTTGAGCCTGGTGAGATTTGAACTTGCAATAATTGCAGGCAGCTGGCAACTAAGTGCTACTTTAACAGCACTTAGTCCACTGTGCCACCAGGCTCTTTTTTGGGACAAGATATTCAGATTCTGCCCATCTAAAGTCCAGGACGTAACAAGGTTCTATGATTCTAGCAATAAAAGTGGTAGTCTTTCATGTGGGGAAAATCTGAATGACAAACTTCTTTGGTTAAACCAATAAAACTATATCTCTTGCTACAAAAAAAGGAGTTTAATAGAAAGTTTATCCAGAATTCTGGATACAATCACTATGGACTATCTGAACTACAGATAATCCTCAATTTAAAGCAGTTCATTTAGTGACCAAAGTTACAACGGCACTGAAAAAATGATCTATGACCATTTTTCACGCTTACGACCATTTCAAAATGCAGACACTTGGTGGCTGACTCATACTTATGACGATTGCAATGTCCCATGGGCATTGTGACCTTCTGACAAGCAAAGTCAATGGGGAAGCCAGGTTCACTTAGTTACGTTACTAAATTAACAACTAAAGTGATTCACTTAACAAATGTGGCAAGAATGGTCATAAAACGGGGCAAAAGTTGCTTAACACATGCCTCGCTTAGAAAAGGTAATTTTGTGTTCAATTGTGGTCATACATCAAGGACTAGCTGTAGTTATTCTCTATATGAAGCAAGACCTTGAGCAGGTGTTTTATGTAGATACTATCTGGGCCAGGGATCTTCAACCTTGGTAACTTTAAGCCTGGCAGACTTCAACTCCCAGAATTCTGGGTGTTAAAGTCATCCAGGCTTAAAATTGTCAAGGTTGGAGACCCCTGATCTGGGCCTTTAATAAGGATATTGATAGGCAGACTGTTGGTCTACCCTGAATACTATCCTCAGTTTTATGGAACACAAAAGTTAAGTGTAAGTCTTTATTGCAGGAGTCTGCAACTTAAATACTCAAAGAGCATTTAGACCCATTTCCAAAGTGAAAGAAAACACCGGGAGCCACAAAATCTTGGTGGGCATGGTCAACTCGATGTCACTCACTTCCACCAGCCACATGACCCCCTAGCCACATCTACCCAGCTGGTCATTAGGGCAGAGAACCAGTTGTTAAAAAACACCAGGAACCACAAAATCCTTTTGACATCTCTCTCTTTCTCCCTCCCTCTCTCCCTCTCTCTCCCCTCCCTCTCTCTCTGTATCTCTCTTTCCCCCTCTCTCTGTATCTCCCTGTCTCTGTCCTGGCCGCTTCTCCATCCCCCACCATTGCCCTTACCTTTTCAGGCCAGGCGAGGAGTGACTGGGAGGGAAGGGGGAGGGGTGGGGCCAGCCATGGTGGGATCACCTGACAGGGAGCCACAGCAGAGGGCCCAAAGAGCCGCATGTGGCTCCAGAGCCACAGGTTGCTGACCCCTGCTTTAGTGAGTTTAACACTTCCTTTGCTCAAACAAAAATGTCCATCTTTGATGTCCTAGGTAAACAGATGAGAAAATAACTTAGCAAGTAAACAGCCCTTTCTTAGGAATTTAGGATGAATGGGAAATGTATTGGATAGTTTTCACCACTTAGAAAAATGTTTGTATATAAATAATTATGTGGGGGAAAGCTTTTGGGCAAGGGGAAGATGAATTCACTCTTGTCAGGCTTTACAGGATTGGGGATCAACTTACTTGACAATTTTAAATTGTCCATTGTCATGTACAATTTAGAAGAACAAAGCACAACACTGTGCAGAAAAAAAACATGCTTATTGCAACAATGGTTAAATCCCAGGTTTACAGGAAAGAAGAACCCTGAACAATGGAAAAGCAAAGATTTTTCATAGAAGTTGAAACCTTTAGGGTGGGAAATCCTAGGAATCCTGGGAATCCTAGGAATTTTGGGAAAGCTAGGCAGAACTGTGTTCATCTACTTGGCATTAGGCAAAATTGTTTTTCCAGAGCAGCAGCTGGGGAAGCCTGTTGTTAAGGAAATGGAAAATTGGGATAATCAGAGGAGTGTTCCTTATTGAGGATGGAAACTTGGGGCCTCTCCCCTTGTTACTGCCTTGCCAATTCCCTTGTTAGGGCTATCCTTGAGCTGTGCCTTGAGCAAGTCTTCGATTATTTGGTTTGGAGGAGGTTGCAGGGAATTTTCTCTAAAGGCAAGATGGGTTAATTTGGTCTGATGGGGTTAGGAAAAGAGAGGAGCTTGGTTTGACCCTGGTCTTAGCTTAAAGACAGGAAGAAAAAAAATGGTGGCCCCCATATTATTAGATTTATGTCCTTCACCACAATCCATCAGTAACTGTGAGAGGGATCTTGGAGTCCTAGTGGACAACCATTTAAATATGAGCCAGCAGTGTGCTGCAGCTGCCAAAAATGCCAACACAATTCTAGGCTGCATAAACAGAGGAATAGAATCAAGAGCATGTGAAGTGTTAATATCACTATATAATGCCTTGGTAAGGCCATACTTGAAATACTGCATCCAGTTCTGGTTGCCATGATGTAAAAAAGATGTTGAGACTCTAGAAAGAGTGCAGAGAAGAGCAACAAAGATGATTAGGGGACTGGAGGCTAAAACATATAAAGAATAGTTGCTGGAATTGGGTATGTCTAGTTTAATGAGAAGAAGGACTAGGGGTAATATGATAGCAGTATTCCAATATCTCAGGGGTTGCCACAAAGAAGAGTCAAGCTATTCTCCAAAGCATCTGAGGGCAGGATAAGAAGCAATGAGTGGAAACTAATCAAGGAGAGAAGCAATTTAGAACTAAGGAGAAATTTCCTGACAGTTAGAGCAATTAACCAGTGGAACAACTTGCCTTCAGAAGCTGTGAATTCTCCAACACTGGAAGTATTTAAGAAGAGATTGGACAACCATTCTTCTGAAAAGGTATAGGGCCGTGATGGTGAACCTATGGCACGGGTGCCACAGCTGGCACATGGAGCCATATTGGCGGGCACTGGCACGCACGCGTGTACCGGCCAGTTGATTTTTAGGCCTTCTGGGCCCACCAGAAGTCAGGAAACACACTGTTTCCAGCCTCCGGAGGGCCTCTGAGGGGGTGGGGAAGGCTGTTTTTGCCCTCCCCAGGCTCCTAGAAAGGCTCTGGAGCCTGGGGAGAGTGAAAAATGAGCCTACTGGGCCCACCGGGCCATCACGTGCCAAAAGCAGGGGGAGCATGGGGGGGGGGCATAAAGTTATGGACGTGTGTGACACCCCCCTCCTGTGCTCCCCCTGCTTTTGGCACGCAATGGCAAAAAGGTTAGCCATCATTGGCATAGGGTTTCCTGTCTGAGCAGGGGGTTGGACTAAAAGATTTCCAAGGTCCTCTCCAATCCTGTTATTCTATTCTATTCTATTCTATTCTATTCTATTCTATTCTATTCTATTCTATTCTATTCTATTCTATTCTATTCTATTCTAATTCTAATTCTAATTCTAATTCTAATTCTAATTCTAATTCTAATTCTAATTCTATTCCATGGAAGCAGGAAAGGAACTAAAGACAAATACTAGCAACCTGTCTGAGCTTCTATTTAAATACAGTAACATACTGTGTGATACTCAATCAAAAAGCATGAAAACTTGTAGGCTAAATTTTGCAATAAAAATGAGTTTTGCCAAGGTCATATAAAAAGTAGGAAGAAGAAAAAATTGTCCTTACTGTGAGAACCTCATCTCTGCAAGCCGATAATTGGAATTAACATGTTAACAATTGCAGCTGGATTCAGACATAATAGGAAATCTTGTTTTGCCACTGTAAGAATGAGTGTGTGTCCTCCCCCTTTTTTTCCTTTTACATGTTCCCAAAAAGGAAATTATAGCTTCCATATCCAATTTGAAGTAACTACAATCCCCTGTGATGTCCAAAGGGAACTGCTGTTTGTTTCACTTATATTTTGAGATAAAACAGAAGCTTGTTCCATAGCTCACAGAGAAGAAAATGACATTAAATGCATTAAGTTATTTCTGTCTCACAGAGATTTATAAGTCCCCCTTCCTTTCCACTGCTTTTCAATGTACCCTTGGTCTCACCATAAATTATCCTGAGTTTTCTCTTTCAAAGAGATGGCACCACGACAACCAGAAATGCCATAAACTTTGGAAGTAGAGAGCCTTCTGCATTTTCTCAGGAATATATCAGAACCAGACAACAAAGAGTCTTTGTAACATTCATTGATCTACAATGTATTCTTCATATGTAGCAGATGTTTACTACAGAAATTTGCTTACACCACTGGCAAATTACTAACAATTTCCAATGGGTATCAGTGACAAGGGGTTGCTTATATTGTGTAAACAGTCATTTTGCTTGCAACATTGGTCCTAGGTTACAGTTTCCCTTTGCTATTAATCCGCAGAGACGATCCTAGAAGGTTTTCTGTGATGTTTTCTAAAAAGGAAATAGACAAATAACAAGTGGTATTCAACATCATACAGGAAGAAAATCCCTATTCCTTGTTTGCAGCATTTTCAGGGTTTTGGTGATTAGAAAGGGGAGATAAATTATAGTCTTTGTCAATTTCCTAAAGTACTTCTCCCCAAACCTTCCAATGTTATTCAAAAGTAGATCTGCTACGGATGCTACCGTATTGCAGACCCACTTACTGAGCTGTACATAGACTGTCTTGTTTCACATTGTGAATAATATTATATTATGAATTGCAGAAGGAAAATAGCATCCAGGATATAATCTATTAAATTAACTTAGAAGACCACTATTATGGAACTTATGTTCAGTTTCTTGAAGTTTCATCAAAAGAAGAACTTTCAACAGGTACAATAAACTGAAAACAGCACTGTTTTAACTCCACTGGTGTGGAGTTGTTTTCTTGCAAAGGTGACCACAAACAGGATCAAGCCAGTTTGTAGCTTGTAATGGAAGGGGAAGATATTTTAGATTAAAGCCTTCAACTTAGTTACCTTTTAGTATTAGGGGATACACTTTCAAAATAAATGGTGTGGATAGGACAAAACATGATGTGATTTCGTTCCACAGAAAGTTACTTAAATTTATGCTTAATATAATATGATTATATTAAGCTACGTAATAATTTTCTTCTTTCATCACATTAAAATTACCATTAGGTAACAACTCTCAGAAACCTCTGGAAAATGCAGTCAGGATTTTGAGAGCTTTGTGGGGCCCTAGGCCTTCCAGTTTTCCATCTTTGATTTATTATAGTTTTCTTAATTTCTGCCATTCACATAACACAAATTGAAACAATTCATAGTTTTGTCCATGGAGATTCTCAATCATCCAGGTTATAGTTGTCCCAAAGCTTCTTTTTCCAAAAGGCAATAGGACTTGCTTGAGATTTTTATCCCTTTGAAAATACTTCCCCTTATCCAAGAAATTCCTTGGATGAGAAATGAAATGTGTTTTTTTAAGAAAAAAAACAACCAACAAAGTTCAGTTGCCTTTTGAAAGAAAGCACCTTTAGGCAATTCATAGTTTTGGGTTGGATTTTTTGTTAATATATAGATGTTACCCTGCTTGCTCTTTTTCTCACCTAACACCAAACTTTGTGTAGGCACAGTGACAAACTAAAGAAACAAACTGAAGCTCTGTTATAAAACAGGAAGTCTATATGGATCTGATCCATATTGTGAGATAATAGTCAAACCTTCATTGGAGAGAAGCAGTTGCAGCTGATGAAACAGCTTGAGCTGATGATCTGGGGTCTCAGCACTGCCTCCTGCCACTAGAACAGATATCCTGATCTTTATTTGTATTTGGAAATGCACATTGCAAGAAGTTGGGCCAGGCTTTGCTTGCATTTTATGGCCTATGCTGAAACTAAAGGATAAGCACTAATGTCCTTCTCCCATTCCCAGGAACATAACCTTGCAAAAGTCTTTATTTTTTGTTATATCTGATGCAAAGTGTCCATGGGATGTTTCTCTGTGTGGGATTAGAAATCTGCTTTTGTTTTGTTGTGAATGTTTATGTGGACCGATGCATGGATATGGGAGAAAGTAATGCACTTTCTAGAATCTGCTGCTCACGTGGCTACATCAAGTGCTTCATGCTCAGGTTGGATCTGCTAATTTGGATAAATACAGTCAGACTTCTCAGAATATGTCAGAGGCCATTTAGTACTGCCATCACTTCAAAATGTATTTGGCAAGTAGGAATCCCATTTCCCAGTGGCTAAATTGAAACCAGCTTCATCCTCCTTCAAGAACTTTGTCTTTTCTCACCATACTAGGAGATGCATGTAAACTGAAAGCTTTGAATCAAACTGAATGGTTTACTCAGTTAAGTTCATGAAAATGTTTTCAAAGAAAAGCTGAGAAAAATAGTAATTGTGCAATGCAGCCCGTCTGCCAGCAGAAAATTCTTGCAAGGGAGTCAAATCCACCAAATGCAGAAACAGGAGGAAGACACAGTACTTGGTAGATAAAATTGCAAACATGGCTGTTTTAGCTGGATGCTCCAGGTCTCAGAAGTTTTTTGCTTTTTTTTTTTTGAATTCCAAGTTTCCCTTCCTAATGAACACTTACTGAATTAATTTGCCTTCTGGATTTGCAAAAGACATCAAACTATAAACTAATTAAACAGGGAAACAGACTATCTATATTGGCATTTACTGAGTTATCAGGGAAAATAGTACAATATCTAAAGCAGGGGTCCCCAAACTTGCAACTTTAAGAATTGTGGACTTCAACTCCCAGAATTCCTCAGCCAGCCAGTCTTAAAAGTTTTTTTTTTAATTAGATTTATATGCCGCCCTTCTCCGGAGACTCAGGGTGGCTTACAAGGTGTTAAGCAATAGCCTTCATACTTTTGTATATTTTTATACGAAGTCAGCTTATTGCCCCCATAAACTGGGTCCTCAATTTAACTACCTTAGAAAGGATGGAAGGCTGAGTCGACCTTGAGCCTCGAACTTGCAATAATTGCAGACAGCTGAATGTTAATAACAGGCTATCTAGCCTGTTAAGCTATCTGAGGCTCTGTTACCAAGTTTGGACATCCCTGGTCTGAAGTATAAGGAGACCACACTTCTGATCCTCTCCTGGTAGCTTATAATGTAAAATTACAATAGTATAACCGCATAGAAAAAAAATTGTATAATGAAGCATCCCTCAGCTCAGGCAGTATTCCATTCCTTTCTTCCTACTCTGAGGCAGGGAAGGGAGAGGAGAAGATTACAAAATAGATCCTCTTTGAGCTTTGGCCCCCGCAATTTTCTTTCCTTTCAGCGATCAGTTCTGGTGCAAAGAATCTGGACAAGGAGGGGCTCTGCAGAGTGTAGTCAAAATCACTGTTGGTGGTCACAACAGTGTGTTGCCCATTAAAAGAAGGCAGAACTTTAATACAACTGTCACAGACATCATGTTGACTTTCCTTGACCATACCACACAAACATCCCTGTGTAACAGATGACTGGTTAAAGCAGGGATCAAACTTGACAGCTTTAAGACTTGTGGACTTCAACTCCCAGAATTCTCCAGCCAGCATGGTGGAGAATTCTGGGAATTGAAGTCCACAAGTCTTAAAGCTGTCAAGTTTGAGGATCTCTGGGTTCAAGGATTTTTACACACACACTCGTCTGAGGCCTGGCGTGAGCTAGGAGTGTGTCTATACACACACATACACACCTTAGGTCGCACCAGGCCTCAGACGAGCCTGGGAAAGAGCAGTTTTCATATTTAACTTACTACGAGCAGTTTTTCTTTTTGTCACTGCTCTCATCGCCAGGGCTCGGGGGCTGCAGCTAAGTCTAAGAGACAGACAGCCCGATTTTCAGCAGCGGGAAACAATTTCGTGGCGTTGTTTTTTTGCCCCTTTGGCGAAAATTCACTGCGCGCATTTGGTCGAAAGAGGGCGCCACAGCCTCGCTAATCTTTAAAAAAAGAAGCGAAGGGGGGGGGGAAAATTCCTTACCATTTTTGGGGAAACTTTAGATCTAACGTTATCTCCGCAACTGCTGTAAAATGTCGAGTAAGACATCCAAATGAGAAGAAATAGTTTAACAGGTTAAAAAGAAAGGTGAACACCCCCCCCCATTTTTTATTTTTTAAAAAGGGAAGAGTGATGATGCCTTTTAAAGCTGTTGACAGCTTTATTCATTTGTCAGAAACGTAATGGAGCTAATGACAAGTTGTGTGTGTGTGTGTGTGTGTGTGTGTGTGTGTGTTTAGCGTGGGGTTTTTAAGAGGTTTTCATTAGAAACTGTGCTTGTTGCAAGATCCTTAGAGAGCAGAACTGAATCTTGACCAAAGCTGAAACTGGATTGCTGATTATAACAACACACAACCAGTAAAACAAATCAAGTGGATATATTTAAAGTAGGGGGTTGCCTTGAACGGCACAGCTCCTTTACTTCTGCATATAATTTTATGGTCTGCATCATAAGCAGAATTAGAAAATCGAGTGTCTACTGGGAGGGCTAATCTATTTGAGCTTTCCTATTTGGAAAGGAATTTCTTCAAGAGCCAGGTGGAAACAGGGATTAGACAGAACAAATGTATGGAACTTTTACCCACTTCAGAAATTCTTTCTGCTTATGGAACAGGAGAGCATTTTAATATTCTAGTTGTGTGCAAGATTTTTACACAATCTCTTATATGACCTGTTGTAAAAGTACCACAGGAGAAATTCTGATTCTGATTGAGATACTCAATACACGAGAAAACATTAGAACTGTTCTCTCTCCCTCCCTCTTCCCTTCTCTCTCTCCCTCTGTCTTCCCCTCCCCCCTCTCTTACACACACACACACTTTCTAGAAATTCTTAAATTTCTTTGATGTATATTTAGTGCCTTTAAATGTCAAATATAAAATGACTGGGCATTTGCATGTCCTCAAAGTGGGTGGGTCAAAGGCAAACTAATTTCAGGACAGGAGAAATAAGCACAAAACAAGGATGGGAGATAAATTCTCAGAATTGTATCAGTGACACAGAATGTATTTGGTGTCTATCAATAAGAAAATAGATTCATGGAAAAAGAGGACATTTTATTACTACTTTACCATTATGGCAGTTTTTGTGATTTCTTCTTAAATGCTCTTGAATATCTGGGGACCATCAGGGCAGAAATGAGAGACAAGGGTCATTTGTCTGTTCCTGTCTCTGTGGAAAAGGATGCTTCCTCCCCTTACAGGGAACTGTGCACTGGTTAAGTGCTGTATACTCTGCCCACAGTTTGGAGTTTGATTCTTACTGACTCAAGATTGACTCAACCTTCCATCCTTTGAGGTTGGTAAAATGAGAGCCCAGATTGTTGGGGGCAATAGGCTGGCACTGTAAACCACTCAGAGAGTACTGTAAAGCACCATGGGGCAGTATATAAGTGTAAGTGCTATTACTACAGCTATCACTTTTGCTACAAGGGATATGCTCACTGTATAGCCTCACCTTCTCCCAGGCTTAAAGGCATGGCAGCCTGTTAGAATAGCTTCAGATCTTTTGGACCTAAAGCTCACCTTATCCCCTCTGCTCTTGCAGCGTCTTTTGAAGTTTTCTAATGTTGGAGTTTTCATTAGAAAGAGATATCAGTAGAGATGCATGGAGGATCGCTTCTGAATTTTATTTATTTATTTATTAGATGTTTTATCCCATCTTTATTATTTATAAGTAAGTCAAAGCAGGGAACATACCTAATAGTCCATCCTCCTCCTGTTTTCCCCACAACAACAACCCTGTGAAATGAGTTGGGCTTGAGAAGCAGTGATTGACCCAAGGTAACTCAGATGGATTTCATGCCTAAGGCAGGACTAGAATTCACCGCCTCCTGGTTTCTAAATCAGCACCTAGACCATCAAATTCATCACATTGGATGCATCAAATTGGCTCTCATCTGTGTTCTGTGTATGCTTCACCGTACTTATTACGGATATTTAGGATATTTCGTTGTAATCATTACAAATCTATTGGTTCATCTCAACCTGCTGTACAAATGATTATATAAGTATTGTGCCTGCAATTTACATTTCCTCGTGTGAACTGGAGCTATGCCAGTTGATAAAGTTGAAAATGTGCTGAAAGCTACTGAAATGTTATTGAACCGAACCTCAACCAGGCTCAAATCACTTTAGTTACAGCTGAACTTGAACCAAACACTCAATAGCTAAATTTCTAGGGCAAACTCCCAGGACAAACAGATACCCTCCCAAGACAAATAGTTAAATTCTCAAGTCTGTCAGCAGAGTGAAGAAAAGCAAGAGTAGTCTGTATGCAGTACCCCAAAGAAGAGGAACAGTCTTGGACTGTTGAAAGTGAGATGAAGATGTGGTTGTGCATTGTAAAAAAAAACAAAAAAACAAAAAAACAAAACTGTAATTCCGCTATGATGTATCCAGCTTGCATCAGGAATGGTGAAGATCCTATCCAACAGTCTAACCTGGGCTGCCAAGAGAAAGTACAGGCTGATTTGTCAGTTCCTTGCTTGGAGTAGTTGCAAAAGGTCTGTTCCAGGAGTTAGTCCTTAGTTTGATGTGCAATACTCACTTGCTTCTCCTATGAAGACAAATGGATAGTACTGTCACAGGCCTCCAACTATTTCTTTCTGACAACACCTGTCTGCTATGCAAATGGAAGGTTGAAGCCTTGCCTGTGTTCTGACCTAGGCTGCCTGAGTCAATAAAACACACAAATAGTCCCCAAAACCTGTTTTATTTTAACAGCTGTGAATTCTTGTTCATGCACAGATGAGTCCCAAATAGTTGTAAAGAGTCCTTCGGGATAAGGCTGATAATCGCCCACCTTTATCTCCCTTGACACGTGGCCAAAGACCTAATTGGCAAAGTCACACGGAGTCCAGAATCAAACAGACTTTAAACTGCACAGAATTAACAACGTGGCTCTTTTAAGTCTTATGGGTGGGGCCAAACATCTCCAAGCCTGAGTCATCTCTTTTGTTTTAACTGTTCTTGCCTTCTGGCAGCTCTGCGCATGCACGCATTGGGAACAGGCTCCCCCTGTTCCTCTGCCTTGCTGAGGTCTGACTCTGGAGGCTCTGGAGGCAGCACGTACCTCCCAGATGGTTCTTTCTCTGCCTCCGACACAGAGCCCTCGTCCGAGCCTTCCCCAGACTCCAGGACTGGCCCATGTTCCTCTCCAGCCTCCTCACTGTCCCACTCTGCTGCCAGTTCTGCAGGCTGCTGGAGGACTACAACAGTCTAAAATAATATTTTATTTGTCTGTTTTTATCCCATTGTTATTGTTTGTGTAAATAATTGAAGGTAGGAAACAATACCTACTATTCCGTCCACCTTCTATTTCTTCCCACAAAGGCAACCCTATGAGATGAGTTGGGCTGAAAGAGAGTGACCGGTTCAAGTCACCCAGCTGGCTTTCATACTTATAATTGCATTGTGGTTGCATGATCAAATGCAGTCCAGTCTACTTCAAGAGATGCCAGACACAGACTAAGATGACTAAAGATGTGAAAGTTGACTCTAAATTGATTTGAAACTAAGTGCAATGACAGTACAATGACATAAATAGACACCTGTCCGTTTCACAAATAGGAAACCTTAGTGCTTCACTCAATGCTACTGTCAGAAATTACATTGTGTAGCTTTTTTTATGAATGGGCCAATATTTCTCAAGCTGGGCCACTCTAAGAGGCTGGCTGGGGAATTCTGGGTGCTGAAGTCCACAGAACTAGGTTGAGAAACACTAATATAGATGAAAACCCCTGCTAATTTGCATTTCTGACACCTTAAGTGAAGAAAAGTAGCCCTTTTAATGAAAACTTGTGCAATGCCAATACAATTATGAATTGTGCATTCATATTATGAAATGGATAAAAGTTTCTTCCCCATATCCTGGTCAATTTCATTCAAATAATTCAGTATCTATACATCCAGGATAAAATTGTGACTGATGAGCCTAGAATGTCATTTTAGTGCATGTACTTGAAAATAAATGAGTGTTTCAAGAATCTTTTCATCTTTCTCAGTCGAAAATCCATTGCTTAAAAAAAAAAAAACCTTAAAACCAGTTTAATTTTTCTTCTATTTATTTTTCACCTGAGTCCCCAGATGTTGCATTTTCTGTTTCTTTTTCTACACCCAAAAGAAAAAGAGGATTTTAAAAATTATAGATGGCCAATTCATTAAAGAAACTATACAATGTAACATTAATCAACTTTTCCATGTGTACTGGTTTTGGCTATTGATTATTTGGTGGTGGTGGTGGTGGTGGTGGTTATTATTATTATGCATTATTGTAAAAGTAATATCCTCTATGCAAAACTCTCCTGAAAATCTTTTTGTTGATCTAAACCTGTATAAAATGTTCAGCCAGAAACCTTAGGGTGTCAGAAATGTTCCTTAAAACATAGGCAACTAATTCATCTTCATTTGTTAAATTTCTGTTTTCAAATGCCAGTTGATAGCAATGGAGGAGCTTTTTCATCCCTGTTTATTTGCATTAACATATAAAATGGAATTACTACATGGCCTAAGCCATGTAGTAATAATATAGAAATAACAGAATATAGAAAGTACTCACATTTCACTTTTATATATTTTTGTTTTATAAAATAAGTCTTCCTCAAAGCTTATAGTGAAATATATACCAATATGTTTGGTATAATAAAATGAATGTGGAGGCCCTAAAGCCTACAAAAATCCCATATCAACTTTTTAATTTTCAAATCTGTGAGAAGGAAGACTCCCACCAAATACCTTCCTTTAATTTACTTTACAAAATAAATTCAATTAAGCTAACTTTGTGTTTATCCTGGCCTTGTTTTCTTTTGGCATTGCTGAATAATTCTGTACACATTCACGGGCATTAACAAACAGAGCTTACTCCTGAATAAACACACAAAGGGATCATAAGGGCTCTTGCATTCTCCGGGCTCAACAAAGCAATTCGCACTGGACCCAGCCTTTCCTGAAGGGACATCTCAACTCTAATTCAGAAGCAGACTTTTTTTTTTTTTAAGAGAGGGAAAATCCTTTCCCTCAACATCTTCACTCTTTCTCTCTGGAAACTAACTTTGGTGGCATTTCGGAAGTTAATTGCCCCTTTCTTTAGAGTTGCGGAGAGAGACTGTTGGAAGCATCCACAGAAACTGTGGACTCGCAATCTTCCTGCAGCCTTACTTAGCAGGTCTCTCTTTAGGAAGTCGAAGTGGGAAAGAACCCAGTTTAAATCAGAGAGTTGGAGGGCAGAAACGAGCCCAATTCAGGGGTGAAATCCAGCAGCTTCTGGAGAACCGGTAGCGAAAATTTTGAGTAGTTCGGAGAACCGGCAAATACCACCTCTGACTGGGCCCAGAGTGGGGTGGGAATGGAGATTTTGCAATATCCTTCCCCCAGGAGTGAGGAGGGAATGGGAATTTTGCAGTATTCTTTCCCTGCCACGCCACGCCCACCAAGCCACGCCTACAGAACAGGCGGTAAAAAAATTGGATTTCACCACTGGCCCAATCCTAGTAGCAAGAGACCTTCAGTCGATCGGAGGCTTTTGCCCCCTTTGATTTCAACGATTTGCGTTGCAGACTGGTGTCTTGCTGTCCCCTTTGGTTTACGAAGGACCCTCCTCCGCCTCGCTTCTCAGCTGTTTGCCTGCAGACGAGGCCGCTGCTCCCAGTAAGGCTTTAGGACAGGTGACTAACAGGAAGGAAGAGAGAAAAGGAGAGCGGAGATTCCCAACCTCCCAAGCATCTTGACTGGGCCTGTCCTGGCAGCGGCGCTTGTCCATTTGGGCCTGAAAGTTTGAAAGGAACTTCAGAAAATTGGCCACTGGGGCAGCGCGGCTGGAAAGCGAGTCTCCCAGGATAGGGCTCCGCCGGCTTGTCCGTCCCTCCCAAACGCCTTTAAATCCAACGGCCAAAGCAAAACAAGCGCCGCGTTGGGCGTCTTCCGGAAGGGCTCTCTCGCCTTCATCCATATAGGGAATTTGCGATCCCGTTTTTCTTTCCAACGGCGAGAGGGAGAGTTAAGGCGGAGGAAAACCCCCAATCTCCGTACTGCCGTTTGTCATCTTTAGCGGAATTGACATTAAAGCGAGCAAGGGCGAGCCTGGGGAGTTGCGTAATCCTCTGCTAGGCTATTGCAACCAACTGTGGCTACCTCGCTTTCTCCCCTTCGGGTTTATTGTGCAAAATGAATCAGGAATCAGATCTGGGAACCCCAAAAGAACAAACTACATTCGGCAGCGGATAGCAAACCAGCATTGCGCAAGGCAGAGAAGAGGAAAAGCGTTGGAATTTGCACCCAATTTCTCTGACCTCCCCTCCCCCTCCTCCCGCCTCCTGCTTATGGAATCACCTTTTGCTAAAAAGATCCCAACTGACTACTAGAGCCTATAGTGCCCATATAGGCTACAGGACTGGGGAATCTTCCACAGTAGCTATTTGACCCAGTAACTCTTCATCTCTGTGACACGCAAAGCCTGACTGCATTGGTGATGCGTTGTCGCAGAGATGGCTGGGCACCGAAATCACTACTTTTATGTTTGGACCTAGCGTAGTTGAACGTGTGATTCTAGCGGGCCATCGGCATAAAGCATTAATGTGGTTTACCAAGGACGCTTCCTTAATCCGGTTTTTGGAGGAAGCGTTCTGACTCTGAATCCAACCTACGGTAGATCAGCAGAGAAGAGCGCGCAGTTGCTGAAAAGCACAACTCGCAAGCCAACGCGATGTCGGCCGATGGGATGGACCCTCTGCCATTCTCTCTGCGGTGTGTGTGAAAGAGGGACGGAAGAGGGAGAGAGGGAGATGGATGGAGAGAAGAAGGGAGAGAAAGGGGCAGGGAGAGGGAGAGTGGGGAAACGGAGAAGAGAGGTAGAGGGAGAGAGGGGGAAGGGAAGGAAAGGGAGAGAGAAGGAGAGATGGGGGGAGGGAAAGGGAGAGAGGGAGAGGGAAACCAGAAAAGAGAGGGAGAGGGAGAGTGGGGAAACGGAGAAGAGAGGGAGAGGGAGGAAGAGGGGGGGAGAGAAAAGGAGAGGGAGGGAGGGAAGGGGAAACCGGAGAAGAGGGGGGGAGAGGGAGGGAGAGACAAGGGAAGGGAGAGGGAGAGAAGGAGAGAAAGGACGAAACCGGAGAAGGGATGGTGGGGGGGGAGAGAGAGAGAGAGAGAGAGAGAGAGAGAGAGAGAGAGAGATGTCCCGCCCTCTCCATTCCTTTGGGTGGCAGCACCTGTAACGTGCCGGTGACAAAGCCTCGATGGATGCTAAATTCTCTGAAACAGTTTAATCGTCCCATTTGACGGATCTCTCAGTCCGCTGCGATGACCCGTCCGTCCTTGAAGAATTGAAAAAGTCAGTTTGAAAAGGACAAATGTGGATTCCCTTTCTTTTCTTTCCCTTCTTAGAAAAAAAGGGGGGGAAGGGGTGGGGGGGATGAATGCTGTGCAAATTAAAACCAGATCGTCCAGATCAAACGCCCCTAACCTAGCGAAGCGGGCATCGACGCGCAAGTTTCAAGTTTAAAACGTCTCGGTGTTTACTGTAACCGGAGCTACATACAAAGAGCTAAGCGTAACTCGCCCGTTTCCTGGGAGGGGAGTGGACGGGAATGAAACGCTTAGTCTGTGATTGATTTGTGTTTGTTTGTTTTGATTTCAGAGACAGGGAAGGAAGGAGAGAAAGGGGCATTCTAGGCCTCAGAGATAAGCACTTTATCAAGCCTGGATCGTTGGCGGGCGGGGGGCGGGGGGAGGAAAGCTCTGCTAATACACAAACTGATGAGAAAGTTCCATTCCAAGAACAGGACAAAAACGCAAAAGGAATTTTAATTCTGCCTTCCTTCTACCGTAAAGCAACCGAGGCTGTTTACATATGCATCTCCATAAATCAATCTGAACTAGATTGCTGAATTCTTGGTGGCAACTGGCAGTCTGTCTCGATTTCATTGGAAAGCAATGCTTACTTCCAAGAAGGCAGGTTCGGTTCAGGGACAAGAAAATGTAAGGTGAGAATCCAAAAATGCCTAATTTTCAAGCTGAATTAGCCCTTATTATTTGATACAATCCGGTTGCTGATCAGCAGCAACAAAATATTCCGGTGCAAATTGTTTTGCATCATTTTCCTAAAATGTTAACCAGATTACCGGTTTTCCAGAACAGAGGTCGCCAACCTTAGCAACTTTAAGCCTGGCGGACTTCAACTCCCAGAATTCCTCAGCCAGCAAAGCAAAGCAAAGCTGGCTGGGGAATTCTGGGAGTTGAAGTCTGCCAGGCTTAAAGTTGCCAAGGTTAGAGACCCCTGTTCCATAATAACTTTTCAGGTGCCTTGGAAAAATAGAGCAGCACAGAACAAAGCTGAGGCCCCTCGGTTCAGAAAAGGGCCTGGACTCTTCTGTCCTCACTGATTCATTCCAGAAGTCTTTATCACCTGATGAAAGATGCTTTTACAGCATCCTCGGGCCATCCTTGCCAACTCAAATTCTTCTATGATTGGCTCGTAAATCATCACCTCGGCCTCCATCGGCCAATGGGCTGGCTGTATCATCTCTGAACTGAGAGATAGAAAGGATATTCCCTCTCCACTGCAAGAAAAAAAAAAAGATCAAGGCACTCCCTATGGTAGCAGGGTCAGGACCAACCCAGAAATGCTCATTGTGCATATAAAACTGCAGCTCTCTGGAGGTTAGGAAGAGTGGGAAATGCTCCCCGAGCAGCCCAAACTTGCACTGAATGCTCTTTCCACCATGCATAACTTCTTTACAAGGCAACCTAGTGAGGTCTTGTTTGGACTGTAAGGGCTCCAGAGCCCTTGCAGAGGGGAACGATGAAGACTTTCCAGTCCAATGTTGAAAACACCCAGCTAGGAAGCCAGGTGGGTGGGCTAACTCTTTGCTTAAGAGTTATCATCAGGCTGAACAGAAATAGAAATGGCAGCATGAGGGAGTCTGGGTAGCTCCATTGCAGATTTCAGAATGTGAGACATAGGGACTATCCCTTGAATTTGTATAGACATGGTGCTTTTTGTACAGAAGGGCATTAAAGACCCATTCTACACTGGGTATCAAAGATCTGGTTCCTACTGTAGTATATCTTATTACAGTATGTCTTTTTGTCTGTGTCTCTGTCTGTCTTTGTGTGTGTGTGTGTACATCTTCGAGTGACTGTTGACTCTTGGCAAATGCATGGACTAGTCCCTGCAGTTTTCTTGCCCACAATTCAGAAGTGATTTGCCATTGCCTCCTTCCTAGGGCTGAAAAAGAGTGATTGGCCCAAGATCACCAGTTGGTTTGATTCCAAGGCAGGACTAGAGTTCAGAGTCTCCTGGTGCCTTCATCTCTATGCCAGATTAGCTTCTCCTTCTACTAGGTATAAGAACGAATATGGATCAGTGGGGATTTCAATGGAAGAAAAACATTAAATTCACACCTATAATTTAAATATATATATATAAATTATTTCACTGTTGAGTATATTACTCCAATACTGATTGCTACAGTAGACAGTTCATTTTCTAAAAAACTGTTAGAAATATAATGGCCAGGTTGGAACAATTTTCCATATATGGTAACAATGCTGCAAATCTTAATAATTTGGAGAAAATTATTTATAATAGAATGAAAAATATTTTAAAAGCTGGATTCCCTTTACAATCTACAATATTTTTATTCCATATTGCTAAACATTAAAATTACTATGATGTATACTAAGTTAGTTTGTGCACAGAACTGCTGCAAAGATACTCAATGTTTTCTATTGGAAGGTAAGTGTAGTTCCTTCTGCAAATTTAAGTAATATTAATACACCTCAATGTCCAAATATAATTTTTAATTTCAGAAATAATTTTAATAGTGAAAATTTAATTTTTGGATTGTAAGTGTAAATCTAAGCTTTGCACCACATCCAAAATGTATGTTTCTCTTAACAAGAAGTTTTTAATAGCTTGGATATAAAAATATTGTAATTCTTAAACTCATTTTGTGATTTATACTGATTATTGCTGTTGACATTCATATATTGGATTTTAATAACGATCTGTAGTTTTAAAATGATATAGCATATTAAATATTCAAAATGAATAAGTGAAATGTTAAAAAAGTAACCTAGCTGTAAAAGCTTGTAAAAATGCTCATTTTGTCATAGTTAGGCAGATGTGTGGATGAGCCATTGTAGAATCATTAAAATAAATAGTACTTTTTACTATAATTCACTGATTTCAGCTTGTCTTAACAAAACTAACGAAGTGGAAATCCAATCCAAGCTGAAATAGTAGTTTCTTAGGTGTTGTTCCCTTCCTTCCAACTCTGTTTCATCAGCTTTAACCCTTGATGGCGAAATTGACAGGAGAGAACCCTCAGTAGAGAAGCTAAACTTCCTTGTGTAGTGATAAAACAATACTGCAGACTGCTTTACAAGGCTGACTGGGAGGGGGGGCAGGCACTATAAATCGCTCCTGTGGATTGGATGGCAGCTATTGCCTTCTCAGTTCTAGAACTTAAGAAATACTACGGACACCAGGGAAGCTTCTCACTTGCATAAGTGCATTCATTTAAAGAAGAGCGCGCACACACTCTGCTAGAGAGACTTCCCTGAAGATGGCGAGTCCGAAAACTTGGAAGACAAAACCTCTGACGACTCAGATTGGATCCTGCTTTCATTTAAAAGCCACCATTAGGCTTATGAAATTGCACCCAAAATAAGCAGTGCCACTCTGATTCACGTAGTATTTTGAAGGGGGAAAAATATACAGTTCTTCCAACAGAGAGGAGCCTTCAAGGAAGATGGAAAGATAAGTAGGTTATGAGCATGCCATCTTCTAAGGAGTGAGGAACAGGTAGATTTAATAACAATAGCACTTAGATTTATATACCACTTCACAGTACTTTACAGCCCCCTCTAAGTGGTTTACAGTGTCAGCATATTGCCCCCAATAATCTGGGTCCTCATTTTACCCACCTCAGAAGGATGGAAGGCTGAGTCAACCTTGAGCCTGGTGAGATTCAATAGAAACTAAGCCCCTGTACCTCTTCTGCATTCTTCCCTTCCTCCATTTTTCTTTTGTAATGCTAAACAACTCTTTCAAGAGTTGTCTTGGCTGTGATTAAGCTTTATACCATTGCACCTTGAGCCTCCTATTCCTATCCTTGCTTAATAAGCTCCCCTACTGTTCAATAGACTTATTCTTCTGTTGTAAGTATACACTTTCCTCAGCCCTTTAGATTCCTTAGTTCATCTCCAGCATGGCTAGTGAAGGGCTGGGTGGGGAAGTCAGACATACTTGGAAAGCTGGTGAAGGAGACCGGTGTCTGGGATGGCTGCTTAAAGGATGGCTATGGAAACTAAGCCCAGGTGCAGGCTGTAGTAGCTGAAGCCAGAGAGGTGTAAAAGCGCATTTGTTTTGGAGGATGGGAGAGAGGAAATGTACATTCCAATAGACAAGGAATAAACAGACTTTCCTCTTGGTTTAGGGTGGAATCACATTCTGATGGAAGGCATCCGGCCTTGGGGATGATTTATCCGGCAATAGAATTCCTAAACAGGAAGCACCTTTAAAACAAACATCAGCAAGTTCAGTTTGAAGAAGGAACTTTTAACTGGTGAGGGTCTCTTGCAAAGAAGAAGCAGACAGAAGGCCCAAGCCAAGTCTTTACCACTGAAGGTGTGCACTCTGTAGATTTCCAACCAGATTCACACTGTTTAATTGTCCTAGTGCCCAAACCAAGGAAAAACTGGAGGTGTAATTTTGTGCCAAGATTAAAATTCTACAGAAAAACTACATTCCTCCGTGTTCTTTGCTGAAAGCCATGACACTCAAACACAAAGTGGACCAATTTAAGAGTGTGAGGCCAAGCTTGATCAGAATTTTTCCTGATTCAGAAATTCTAAAATGTATTTCCAGATGCCATGGTTACTTTTGTGGCATTGGAAATACACTCTGATATCCTCCTTGCACAGATCTGTAGAAGGACTGAGCTTGGTGTATTTTTGGAGCAGAGGGTTTCAAATTAACTTATTTTCCTTTCTCCCCACCTTTCTTATCCTGAGTTCCCAGAAAAGCCTCCCTTTGGATACCTGGGAAGGTGTCAGCTCATCCCACCCACCATAGATCCTTCCTGATCTTTCTTTTGTACTTCTGCCTCAAATCCCAGACTATTAGGATAGGGAGTCTGAATTTCAGCTAATTCTATTCCACAAAATACCAGGCAATTGAATTTTCAGTGGAGCCCATTGTGACTAAAGAGTAGCAGGGATAGAGTGGGAGACCAAAATGCCTGAAAAGAAGCTTTAAGGAAGATCATTTTGTAAGCCTAGAGTTTTTCATTCAAACACTTGCCACGTTTTATGAAGGAAATTGTGACTCAGCCAAACCACCAAGCCAAAGGCTCTATAGAGAGAAGAAAGGTTAGATGACCCCAGGTCAGGCCTGAAAATTTAAATCTCTCATTGACAGCATTTTGGGTCAGAAACAATTCCTCAGATTCATATCCACCACTCACCCCCAAAGGTGAGGCAAACCCTCCTTCTTCTGGCCTTCCAGAAGAGTGTTGAGATCTAGCTCTGTCGGTTAGCATGGGGAGGAGGTCTATGAATCTTATGCAGCCCTGGAGATGGTTGATGATCTCTTGAGGGAACTCCCTTTAACTTGTTAATTCTTTTAACCTTGTAACCTTTTTAACTTTGATTTTTTTTTTACTTTTAACTTGTCAATTTTAAACTTGTTTTTTTAAATTGGATTTTTACTGTGTTTTTTAGTCATGTTTTTATATTATTTTATAATATTGTTTGTATACTGCTCAGAATCACTTAGGTGAGATGGGAGATGTAGACATTCACTAAATAAACAACAAACAAATAAATAAATGTTTTGAATCTACAAAATTCAAAGTGGATAAATGAGAAAGCTGTATACACACCCTTATGTAAATTTTGTAATGTTATTATTCATATAAATTATGTAATTCTCTTATTACTTTATATTAACAACGACACTCATTTAAAGGAAAAGAAAACACAGAGAATACCTAAAGAACAGGATTAAATTATATAACATAAACTCTCATTAAGAACCAGCTTCCAAGAGGGCCTAACTGACTAAACTCTGTTTACACCATGGTTATACTTTCAAGAAGGAAGCAAAGGAAAGCCTCAGAAATAACAACCGATACGGCGATCTGATCCACAATTTTGCAGTGAAAAAAATACGCCTTGGCTGTCAAGTAAATCACAAATTTTCTTTTGTTGGCATGGACTTCTTGGATGTGTTTGACACAGAAAGACCAGTCTGGAAAGGCTGTTATTCTTTAGAACTCATTTATAGCGGTTTCTCTTGGAACGACAGCATTGAAAAAATTCTTGATAAAATGCTATTACTGGTTTTTCTACTTTTACTGAAGCTTGTCTCTCTGTGCAGGGTAAAACTCTCTCTCTCCTCCACACACACACACACACATCCCATCGGTTGGGTCATTTCTGTGCTAATGAGCTTTGCTGGTTGGGTAATTCTGGAAGTTGAAGTCCGCCAGGCTTAAAGTTGCCAAGGTTGGAGACCCCTGCCTTAGACAACCATCTCTGTGACCTTAGGAGAGTAACACATCACTAGGAAAGACGTGGCTTATATTCCCGATTGCCGATAACTCGTCTGGAGGGGTGGGGGGACGGTCTTAAGGAAGCCCACGATCCTCGTCAGAAGAAAGGCTACTCATCCTCTGCTTCTCTTTCCGAAAAATGATGGGAAGGATTTCCCCTGCACCAAGCAGGGTCTTTCTTAAGGACAATAAGAAGAAAAAGTCTCTTTTCCTTAAGAAAATAAGACGGGGCGTCTTCTTTTGTCCAGAACGTAGAATCGCAGGTATCTTTTTAAAAAAAAGAAGAAGAAAAGTTTGGAAGGTTTTAAGTTTTTGTCTGTTGATGGGCATTCTGGCTACCATCTTCCTTTAACCGGTATTAAATTCACAAGAGTTGCTCTCTTCGATTCCCTCGGGTTTCCTCAAAGCCTCAGAGCCCAGCACTGGGCTGGCCCCTTTCAAGCCCCAAGGATTGAGCTGAAGGTTCCGCCCTCTTGCACCCCTTGTCAGGACTTCACATTTAGCGGGGTGAATGGATGAGCAACGACTGAAGGAGAAAACGGGTGGATTTTGGCCCTTGCAAGGGAGAAAACGCCCAGTTTTTGGCCCTTGCAAGGGCCCACCGCAAGATGTTCCTGAGGTTTTTTTTTAACTCACGCCTTTTGCTCCGGGCACCAGTTGTGGAGGGTGTATATGTTTTGGGGGGGGGGGGGGTTGGGGGTGAGATCTGGTTACAAACAGCGACGTAGCAGGAGGTCACAAATACTAAAAGTTGCCCAGTGCCCACTCCAGATAAGTCAGATCTCTCACGAGCCATTCCGAAGCAGCTCGGGCTTTTGAAAGCCTTTGCAAGGATGAGGCGAGGCAGGAGGACGCAAGGGAACGGGATCGTGGATCGGTTTCCATCGGAAGCCGGCGGTCTTGAGCCCGAATAAGCCGAATAAACGAAAAGGCGCTGCCGTTCTCCGCATTCTTTTTCTTGACTGCATTTTGTGCTGAATGGTACTTTCAAAAGCCGCTTCTGAGATGCCTCCGGCACCCCATCTCCACTTCGCTACTCTTCCGCCTTCCACCTTGGCTCAACCCCTGCCTAGATCAGAAAGAAAGCCTGTTTAAAAGGCTCTGCTAAGCGCTTCCTGGTTTTTGGCTGCCTTTAAAAACCCCTAGTAGGTGGATTTGCTCATTAATTCATTTGTGTCTTAAAGCCATGTTAGACGTTATTTTTTTAAGGGTCAATCCAGCCGCCTGTTTATTGAGCGAAAGGCATTCTTACCTGTAATTCTAGAATCTAGACCTAAAATCTGCTCAGTTATTGAGAAATGGCACGCGTGGAGCCACACAGAGGCTGCGCGTATCCAACCGTTCCTATACTCCTATCGATACAACTATATTTTTGACCATCACATCTGCCAGTGAAGCAAACGGAAATCTTTACGGCTGAACCAATTCAATTCCATTAATATAAAAGGGGAGACTAATAAATAATCCAGATTTGCAACCTGGTTATGAGTTTTCCCAGTGCAATTTCAGCGTTAAACGGGACTACAGCAGGACCCTTGCTTTGGATTTCTTCGGATTCGGATGGAATAATGCGTAGACTCGAGAAATAAATAAATATCGCCTACACTCCATTTACCGTATTTCAGCACAGCATTTCTCCCAAGGAGTCAGCTATGCTTGAAAAGCAGCCCCAACGACAACTAAGCTCGGTGCTTGGCAGGAGGGCAAGTTATAGGTCAACGTGACTGGAGAACAGCAGGTTAAAAAGAGAAGGGGGGAGGGAGCAAAAAAAAAGCAGGTATCCCGCCCCCAATTTCTGTGCTGCTTTTCTTTTGGCAGTTCAAGAGCATGTACAGAGCGCTAATTCCCCTGATTTGCTTCTTCCATCAACAACAACCTGCCGGGTAACTGGCACCGAGAGATCTAGTCAAGTCTTCAGGAGTTCTCAGGGCTGAAGCTTTATGCTGTTTCTTCTGGCAGTGGATTTATTATCGAAAAGGAGATGTGGTGGGAAAGCAAGTTTTTTTTTAAAAAAAATAAAAAGTTTAAAGCTTAAACTTTAAGAGAGGGAGGGAGTGAAAAGAAATAGGACAAGGATAGACAACCCTCTTGGGAAGACCGGGACAAGCGGGATTTTGAGATCAATCAACAGCCCTCATAAAAAGGAGGGGTAGCTCATTGTCTTTTACTCTGGCTGGAAAAAGGGAAAACAAACAGAAGGGTGAGGGAACCACTCTAAAGCCTCTTACAAACCCTGCTTGGCTTTCTCTAAGTTTTTCTTCGTTTCTTTTTTTTTTTAGGGGCCATTATCCCAAGCAAAGATTGGGCTTTTTGAGCCCTACAAGAGAAGGATTTGATGCTTGAAGGTGGCATTTTAATATTTAGCATGCCAGCTTCCTGCTTATTTATTTTTAACTAACAAGGCAGAAGAACCAGAGAGCTTGGTAGTACACAGGTGATGACATTTAGGTTCCTATTTGGTGGAACTTCAGACACATGATCTGGAGACTCAGGATCTGGAGAAGGCTCTAATGGAAGGAAAGAGAAGATGAGAATCAGCAGCAAGGTGGAGGGACTCAGTTACAATAGCAATGAGGGCACTTTTGGAAGTCCAGGTTAGGGGCACATCGTCATGGAGAAGTGTGGGGGTGGGGAGAGAAAGGGAGGAAGAAGGAGAGAGAGAAAGGGAGGGAGGGACAGAGGGAGAGGGAGAAAGGGAGAGAGAGAAGGAGAAGGAGAAAGAAGAAAGGAGGAAGGAGAGAGAGAAAGGGAGGGAGGGAAAGGAGGAGAGGGAGAAAGGGAGAAGGAGAGGGAGAGAGAAGGAGGGAGGGAGAGAGAGGGAAGAGATGGGGGATGGTACCCAATCAGCCTTGTACTGTAGCTCTAACTTCATCTATTTTTTTTCAGTTAAAATTAAACCCCACCATTTGAAACATTGGTCTTAATTAGATGTTCTACCTATGTTTTTCGCCTTTTTGTTTGATTGATCTTTTATATGTGTATACAGTGCTAATAAAAATAATTTAGATTTCAGGTGTAGAATCTTTTTTTTTTTTTAAGAAAACTATCATTGTAGCAGCTCTTGAATGCTTTTAGATGAGAGCGGGATACTAAAAATATTTCGTATAAAGAAATGAAACGAATTCCAATGCGGCCGCAAGGGCGTGCCTTCCCGCTCCACCCCTCTCTGAAATCAATTGCCCTAAAGCCCTTCCAATTGCTCTGCTGGACAGAGGTTCTTCCCGGGGTTGGAAGTAAAGTCTTTCATCAAGACACCTTCTCTTTCCTATATTAAACTACGGCTTGGCAGTGCTCCGATACCTCCCAGAATGGATGGAGTCCTACTCGGACGGGTCCTTTTTTTTTTTCCTCGCGCCCTCACTTCTACTTCGGAAGAAAGTTCTCTTCCCATCAGAAACTGTTGCCTGCAGGATTCCCCCGGGTGCTCAGTTCCATAACCTTCCGACTTTAGGTGGCGCTCTGACAAACGTAAACCGAGACAGAGAAATGTGCTCAGCGGCGACTTTGGCAACTGTGGGCTATAATTGAGGACAGAACAATAGAGACATTTTGTGTTGACTCTAAATTCACAGAGCCTATGACAAATTTTTAAAAAAGCCCAACTTTTTTTTATTAGAACCGAATATGCTTTCAATATCTGCCTTCCGCAGTTTTGGAAATATAGACATTAAAATGCGTATTTCTCCTCGCGTTTTTGTTTTTGTTAAAAGATGCGCAAACTTGCAAAGGCGGGTTAGCTTCGCTCGACACGTTTGAGCTCCGGTTAGACCCAGCTCCTTCTCCTCCTCTCTTTGCAAAGGGCTCTGCCAGGAATAAGCAGAGGCCGAGGAAGGAAGGCAAGCCACACCGTGCCGCGCACCTCCTTAAGGAAACGCGAGGAGCTCCCAGGCGCAAAACTGGCTTTGCAATTCTGCGGTGGTCACGAAAACCCCGAGCGGAAAAGCGCTGGACGCGCGTGGCTAGCGGGAGGCAGCCTCACAGGAGAAGTTGGAGCGACGTCTTGGGTGGGAGAGAGTAGCTGTCCCCCTTGGCGAAAATTCTCTGCTTGAATGCGGTTGTTCCTATCCTGCAAATGTATCCTCCGTCGTTTCGGAGTGGAAACGGGGGACAGGCTGAAGCTTTCGCTGGGTGGGGAAAAAAATCCATATTACTCTTTTTTCCTCATCTCCCCCCTCTCCCCGGTTGCTTCGTCCCCTGGATTATGAAACCGTGTCCGGCTGTAGGAGTCTCCCTCCCTGCCTGCTTCTCCCAGCCCTTGTTTCAGTTGCTGATGAGGGACTCAAGGGCCTGCCTTTCAAATCTGCTTTCCGCTCCTAACCTCCGGGCCGCGTCCCCCATGAATTGTCAGCTGGATTTACAGCAGGCACTGCGCGAGCTCCTCAGCTGCAGGAGCCCATCAATTTAGATCTGAATGTACTTTCCCCGGGCGGATCTTCAAGAGAAAAAGGCAATTCTGCTGAAAAAGGCAAGGCCCGGAGCCGGCCTGCTGGATGCGGGGTAGATCCAAAGTCAAGGATGTTTGTGGTTTTTTAAAATACAACTTTAAAGGCTGATCAACTCTAAATGACTCTGGGATGCTTACGCTCTAAAAGCAAGAAACAATAAAAGACAGAAGCAGATCATGGGTGTCTAAAAGAAGAGGCCCACAAATAAGAAAAAGAATCCTATAGGAGCTCAACTATTCCTCAAACCAAAGGCCTGGGATAACCCTGGTTTTCAAACCCTGGTTGTGAGCATCCTCAGGGTAGGAGACATATAGGGTTTTGTGGGGGGGGGGGTTGCTATTCCAGACACAGGTGCTGAGACAGAGAAGACCCAGGCCCAGGACATGGCATTACAGGAAGTCCTCAACTTACGACCATAATTGAGCCCAAAATATATGTTGCTAAGTGAGAAATTTGTTAAGTGAGTTTTGTCCCATTTCCCAACTTTTCTTGACACATTTGTTAAGTGAATCACTGCAGTTGTTAAATTAGTAACACGGATGTTACTTAAGGGTATTTAATTAAGGGTACCTAGCATGCACTCTCTCTCACAATCCCTTCCTTCCTTCCTTCCTTCCTTCCTTCCTTCCTTCCTTATTCATTCATTCATTCATTCATTCATTCATTCATTCATTCATTCATTCATTCAGACTTCAGTGCTGCCCAACTCCAGATCAATTCTGGGCAACTCACAATGTATATAATATATAAAATATATAAAAATATACCAGAGGAAATAAACAAAATGGCATCTTTTGCCCTAGTTCCCAGAAACCTTAGCCTAGAACTTACAGGCTGCCTGACTCATTGGTACTTAGTTACAGAGGCTTGTTTTCCAAACTTCAGCACATTTTAAAAAAGTCTTTTCAGAAGCAATGGGGCAGGCTGATGCCCTTTAATATCTGGTCTAGGAAACAAGTATAGAGAACACCATATATTATATATCCAACTATCTACCCTGTTTCCCCCAAAATATCCCCTGATAATAAGCCCAATTGAGCTTTTGAGCACATGGCAATAAGGCCAAGCACTTATTTCAGGGTTCAAAAAAATATAAGACAGAGTCTTATTTTCGGGGAAACACAGTACCTTTCCATGCAACGGAAAAGGATGCTGTGAGAAGAGAGTTTGATATATCCAAGCCAACCAAGGGACTACTTTGGGCTTAATTGTCACCCTTCTTTTCCCATCCCCTACTTGGGTTCACACAACACTACAGAGGAGGCTTAACATAATTTGGTGTGTTACATCATAGGCATGTTGAAACAAAAATCATGGTATGATTTTGAACAATTCTTTAGTTAACATGACAAGCTAAAAAAAGGAGTGGCTCTTTACGTCATGCTGAACTACCAGGCTCATTTTAATCTCATTTAAGACATTGTTTAAACTCAGACTTTGTCCTTTTCAGGGAAGATTGATTTTCTTCCAAAAGACTGACACATAACGCTCAAGAAATGTGACTGTGTGGCTCGGGGGGGGGGGGGGGGCAGAGGGAGATAGAGGCATTCTTGTTAATCTATGTTATTTAGAAGTACAGGTAGTCCTAAATTTACAGCAGTTCATTTAGTTCCAAGTTACAACAGCAATGAAAAATGTGACTTATGAGCATTTTTCATAGTTACCACATTTACAGCCTCCCTATCATCACATGATCAAAATTCCGATGCTTGGCAACTGGTTCAGATTTTTGACTTTTGCTGTGTCCGAAGTTCACGGGGTCTCTTTTTGTGACCTTCTGAAAAGCACAGTCAATGGGGAAGCCAGGTTCACTTAACTGGGTTACTAACTTAGCAACTGCAGTGACTCACTTAAGAACCGTGGCAAGAAAAGTCGTAAAACTGACTTAACAAATGTTTCACTTAACAACAGAAATTTTGGGCTCAATTGTGGTCATAACTCAAGGACTACTGTAGTCTCCTCATTTTTTTAAAAAAAATGTGCGCAGCAACATCTTTGATATCAAGAGCTCAAGCTCTGACTTGAAAGGCAGATAGCTGCTAAGGAAGACATCCATAGGTACATTAATATCTCCAGATAGCATTGGAGACCCCAGTCCTAAAAGTTGAGAGGGTGCTGTGGTTCTTGAGACTCTTAAGGCTTACTCAGGTCCACACTGAGTGGATAAAAAGAGCCAGCTCTGTCCCCCACTTACCCCCCCAAAAAAGTTTCTTCCCTACGAAACCAGAAAGAAAGGAAAGTTTTGAAGATTTTTCTTCTCATGCAGAAAGATGCTTTAGCAGCAAAACTTTGTCAGAGGTTCCCTTGCAAATATACTTCCTCCCATTGGGCTTTGATTTCATTTTTTCCCTAAATTGAATCACTGTCCAAATAAGGAGACTTCCCACAATTTGGGGGGGGGAGGGCGCTGTTGACCGCAAATCACAAGCACGTATGTGATTTCCATAGTGATTTATTGGTCTGGTTGAAGTAAGTGACTGAAGTTGCAATCCTATAAATCTTATTACCCTTCTTCAGTCCTAAATATTATCTTCTTTGTTTAGGCTGAAGCTCCCATCGTTTCCATTGCTTCTGGCAAGCAAAGCCATTTCAAGAAGTTACAGTAGAGGGCAAGTTGTATAGCTCTTTAAAACCTAATTTCTCTGAAACTGCTTCTGATTAGAAGATGGCTTTAAGGGTTTATTTCTTCAGCAGAGAGGGAACAGCCAGCTACTAAAAATGGGCTAGGATGCCACATTGAGGCACGAAGACCTTCCCCCTCATTTTTTCAAGAATATTGTGATGAAGTGAAGGTCCCTCACTGCGGATGAAACAAAACACTGACTTGACAGCAAAACAGTATTATTAATATTGCCATTACTTCTTACTTTTTATATTAATATAACAGGATAGCTACATTTGGGGGAAGGAAGGAAACCATTCAAAGAGTGTATGGTATAAAACCTTTTCAATCCAGAGACCCTCAAATCACCTGACCTGTACCCTGATCCTTCATATCTGCTGTGGATGAGCTGCATTCAGGACATCCAGATTCCACAGAAACGATGGCCTGATTTAATAGCATCCACCTGCCATCCATCCTGTGCATTTATGCTGAACTCTCTGAGCTGTAATTTTCCTTTGGCACCTGGAGTAGCAGCCTTCAGAAAACATGGCCTTGCAAGGTCTCCCCAAAGAGAGGCACAGAGATCCTTGTTAGGGATCTTTGTTGGGGGCAAAGCAAAAGAGGCTGGCAAGGGATGGGGTGGGGGAGGAATGCTTTTATTATATGCCAAGTTGCCTGGAGGAGGCTCAACTTCCTTCCACCAGGCTGAATATCTTTGCCTGCCTGCAAACTCCAGCAGATCCTCATAATAGTTGCTTGCCTAGCAGCTCTGCTTAAAGTGAACATGGTAGACATGGTAGACCCAAAAGCCACATACAACCAAGCACCATATAAATATGAGTACAACAGCCCAGTGCATATATTCTGGAGAGAGAGAGAGAGCAGTTTTCCTGATGATGGGCTCCAGCACAGCCCAAAAGCTTGGAAGAATAAACCTTTGGTCCTGGTGACCTACTTAGATTGGATGGTCGAATTTGTGTGGGACTTGGAGGATGGGGGTAGCAATTAAACGAAGGTCCTTTTTTGTTTCTCCAAATGTCAAACTGACACTTCATCTCAATCAATCATCTGTTTGTGGGAATACAGTATGTGAAGACTTGATGCAGGTCCCGGACAGACAACACCTCTGCCTGACCAGATTTACTTCATCATGCAGGAATAGGCAGCTTAGCCCAAGATGCTTTGAGACACATTTCCTGCAATCCTTGTCCTCAGTCTTGTGCTTTGGCTGGTGCTAGGCGTGTTTGAAAATGTGAGAATATTCCTTAGCTCTATTCCAGCTGAGACAAAATGCCTGTGACTGAAACTACACTCGTTCTTGGTTTGTCTCTGACTCGGCCCCTTCTTTATCAGCACAATTTGGGACTGGAAAAGTGGGGTGTGTGGGTAGTGGGTTGCCTCACCAGGATTATCTCCTGAATTATCCTCCCCACCCAAGAAGGGAGGAATGGAGCATACCAGAAACAGCTGGAACTCTGACACCCTGTAGTGCAATGCAGGAAAAGCTCCACCCTCCATTGGCTATGGCCATCCAAGTCTGCCCATTGTTGCCTGAGTTTTATTTTTTTAATCAAATACTTTTTCCTCCTCTTAACCTAGTGTTGGGCAATGTGACTCTGATCACTCTGATGTCTCTAGATACGTCTACTCATTTACTTATTACTATATATAATTGAACTGTCTGTTTATAGTGCTGCATACTTAACTGGAAAGTCTGATTGGATCACATTGGATTGGTTCTGAATAAACATACATAAATAAACATCTGAATGTAAAGATCTGTAAAGATCATTGGGCTAATGTAAATGCTAACGTTTGTTCAATCTGGCTACTTCAAAAATACAGAATCACAGATTCTTCCAGGAGAGTCCCTTAAGAATTGTTTTAGTATGCAGGGATTTCTCAATTGTTCATTCATCCTTGGCCTCCGTGTAGAAATAAACGTGCCCCAGAAAAGGGTCAACGGCCTTTGTGTGGAAGTGGGGAAGTAATGAACTAGGATGGGGAGTGTCAAGTTCAAGTCCAGGCTTGAAAAATACACATGTGAGTGAAGTCGATTGAACTGGCATCTTAACTTGCAGTGTTCCCTTCTTTTCTTACACTCCAAAATAAGTGCACAGTTTTGTAGGAAGGGCTGTAATAATAGAAAGGGCAAGAGATGCACCTGCAGTAGAAAGGCAAACAGAGATCCTTTTTGCTTTTCTCATTGCTAAAACAATGAAGATGGATGCAATGGTAGATAGATGATAAGACATAGTAAATCAACAAAAAATATTTTCAGCCCTTCTAACAACTGAAAATGTGGTCGATGATGATACCTACTAATAGGATTTTCTTGGGACAACTTGACCCTTAACAGAACTCTGACATCTGTTTTGGGGACCCAGATTGTTGGGGGCTATATGCTGACTCTAAACTGCTTAGAAAAGTTGGAATTAAGATTGCTAGGAGAAATATCAACAACTTCAGTGATGCAGCTGATACCACTCTAATGACAGGAACTAAAGAGCCTCTTGATGCGGGTGAAGAAGGAGAGTGCAGAGTTGGCTTGAAACACAATATTAAGAAAACCAAGATCATGGCATCTGGCCCTCTCAATTTCTGGCAAATAGATGAGGAACAAATGGAGGTAGTGACAGCTTTTATTTTCATGGGCTCCAAGATCACCGCAGATGGGGACTGCAGCTAAGAAATATAAAAGACGCTCCCGGGGAGGAAAGCTATGGCAAACTGAGACAGCATACTAAAAAACAGAGACATCACCCTGCCAACAAAAGTGTGTATAGTCAAGGCTATGGTTTTTCCAGTTGCAATGTATGGCTGTGAAAGTTGGACCATAAGAAAGGCTGAGTGCCAAAGAATTGAGGCCTTTGAACTATCAAAGTTCAAAGGAGAAGATTCCTGCAAGTCCCTTGGATTGCAAGGCGATCAAACCAGTCAGTCCTAGAGAAGATCAACCCTGACTGCTCTTTAGAAAGCCAGATCCTGAAGATGAAACTCAAATACATTGGCCACCTAATGAGAAAGAAGGACTTACTGGAGAAGAGCCTAATGCTGGGAAAGATTGAGGGCAAAAGAAGAAGGGGACGACAGAGAACGAGGTGGCTGGATGGAGTCACTGAAGCAGTAGGCATGAGTTTAAATGGACTCCAGAGGATGGTAGAGGACAGGAAGGCCTGGAGGAACATTATCCATGGGGTCCCGATGGGTCAGACACGACTTCACAACTAACAACAACAAACTGGTTAGAGAGAGCTGTAAAGCACTGTGAAGCAGTATATAAGTCTGCTACTGCTGTTGCTATCTCTGTAGGTCCGTTTACGCACCAGTTTGATGAAGCACAAAAGTATCTGGGAACTTAAAGTGGCTGTGAAGTAAATGGTTATAGTCATTAACAGAATGGGATTTTGGATGCTAGGTGTCAGAGGCTAGATTTAAAGGGCTGGAGTGACCAGCAGAATAGATCACTGAAAGCAGAGAAGGTTCACCCTCGGGTGTGGATGTTTTGAGAATTTCTCGGCCCCATCCACCTTACGGTTGGAGTAAAACTTCAAGAGGGGGAGCGTGAAGGCGACTGCCTTGAATTCTGGATGGAAATGCTGTAAAGCCAAAGATCAAATAGACAGCCCGGCATAAGATGTGATGAGAAGAAAGTGGGGAATGGCTATGGGACCCAAAAAATAATCTGTTAGAACCCTCTCTTAAGTCTGAAAGGCGCTGCTCGGGAGACGAGAGAGGAGAGGAGGAAAGAGGGGGAATCCCGGTTTCTGAAATTCTCTGCTTGCAACCCAGAAGGAGAAGGAGATCGCTCTGAATTCAGTGGAATGTAAACCCCAGAGCGTGTATTATACAAGAAAGCTCCCGTGGTGGGTCCAGCAGCAGCAGCAGCAGCAGGTGAGATTGAAGGGAATTCTGCAGGAAACCGGCCCTGGAAATGTTTGCTTTGGTAAGGTATACTGTCAGGCGCGCATTACTGCTCCTTCTATAAATTGTGCTTCCTGTCACGGGGCAGGAATGTCAAGCATTTTACAGCTGCAGGTTTTGAACCGTGCAGTGAAAAGTCAGGATTATTCAACAAAACACGCCTGGATCCCCGAGCTTTTGACAGCTTGATCTATAAACTCGTGGAGTTCTGTGGCATTTACTCCCAAGTAAAAGCTTCTTGAAAATGACATTTGGGTAAAGGCGAGGGGCATCTTTCCTCTGAGTTAACTCAGAAGTCTGGAAACTTCTGCCAGTTGAATGTCTTTGAATATATTAGTAGCTCGGGTTGGTAGTTTAGTGGTTGGTTTGCGCTCCCAGGTTGGCCGTTGGGTTGCAAATGGTTTGTCCCCATTCGAGGAGGCATCTTCGGTGCGCTTTGGGTTGGGCCAGTGGTGGGTTTCAAATTTTTTTTACTACCGGTTCTGTGGGTGTGGCTTGGTGGGAGTGGCATGGCTTGGTGGGCGTGCTTGATTGTGTGGCAGGGGAAGGATACTGTAAAATCTCCATTCCCACCCCACTCCAGGGGAACGTTACTGCAAAATCCCCATTTCCTTCTAATCAGCTGGGACTTGGGAGGCAGAGAATAGATGGGAGCGGGGCCAGTTAGAATTTTTACTACCGGTTCTCCGAATTACTCAAAATTTCTGCTATCGATTCTCCGGAACTGGTCAGAACCTGCTGAAACCCACCTCTGGGTTGGGCATTGAAGATGTCTCCTCGAACGGACGAAACATTTCAACCCAGTCTCCAAGCTCGGAGCTCAAACCAACCACAGTTCTGCCAGTTTCACCAATCGGTATGGGATTGTATCCTTTCCTCTCTAAGCAGTTGTGCAGAGATTAGAATGATCCCCAGCCTCCCCTGTTCCGAGGTTCCGGGTTATGGAGTTTAGGACAGTGGCAAGGTTAACCACCACACTGGTGGAAATTCACCAAAGAACGTAAGTCGGAACCTGGTAATTAATACCCAGAGAGCCAGTTTGGTGTAGCGATGAAGGCATTAGAAACTGAGAGCCGGTAAGTGAATTCCTAGTCCCGCTTTAGGCAAAAAGCCAGCTGGGTGACTTTGGGCCAGTCACTCTCAGCTCTAGGAAGAAGACGATGCCACGGAAAGCTGATCGGAAGGAAATCTCACTGAAATCGAGGGAACTGACCCTGAAGTCGTGATAAATTTTTCTTAACATTGAGGAAAAGAACCATGTTAGATTTCTTTTCTGCAGCACATCGTCTTCCATCAAATAGGAAAGAGATTTGAACTCACTTCCCACCCATCAGTTCAATAGTTGATCGATTCCGTCTGTTCCCCTTTCCACTTTCAGACAGATTATACTTTAAGATGTTTTTCTGTGAGATCCGTCCCCCCTCCCCTTCTCACAGTATTTCATCCCGAGGTCAGTTTTAGACTTTAAGCTCTCTCCAGTCGAAAACATAGAGGGTCATTAACGTCTCCTTGAAAAATCCCACTGAAATTTGGATTTTCTGAGTACCTGCATTTGAGATAGAGAGTACGCTGTATCTCTCCCCACCACCCACCCCACCCCCACGTAAAATTCTTGATTCATTTAGGCTTACGGTTATAAAAGATTGCTAGATTGGTGGTGGTGGGGGGAATTATTTGTTTAAATTTGCCTTTCCTGAAAAATTTCACCTTATCTGCTGGCTTTGTTCTGTTTACTTGTTTGGAATGTGACTTGTCTACATAAAAAACAAGATTTCCCCCACCCCACCCCGATCCCGCACCTGGGATTCAGTTGAATAAAACTGAGAAACCGGCCTCGCTCCATTGAAATATAAGCCCCAGTGACACTCAAACACTGCTACCATCCTAAACACTGTTGGAGCCGATTCATTTCAGAGCTGCTGAGTATTACAAATCCCCTGAGGATCTGTTGAATCGCTCCGAAATCAGTACAGGCTAAGATGTACCATCATTCCCTCTTTGATTTTACTTCTCAGAACAAGATTCTTAGCAAAATGCTTCCGAGGTAGCGATGGAGGAGAAAGAGCAGGAGGAGGAGGAGGAGGAGGAGAGACCTGTTAGAATAATCAGAGAAGGATTCGTGTACCAGACCAATAAACTAGCGGAAAGGCAAACAGTTCATAAGAAAACAGTAACTTTTGCTTTATAGCTCAATCCTTTGTTTATTTCCCCTTAGAAAAAGGTCCCGCTGAGGTTTCTGCCAAGCGCAAATACATCTAAGGTGGCATCTTTAATTGGCTGCTTGTCCAGCAGAGTTTTCCACAGGGAGAAATTGCATCAACGTTGTCACGGCATTCCTTAAAGTCACACTTTCAATGAAGTCATTTGCACAGAATGTTTTGCGGTTCTCATCAGGGCTGCGTTCTCCAGAGCTGCTGTCTTTCCCTCTTCTCCCCCTTCCATCCAGAAGGTCAGATTCTACTGGAGCGAATAAGACCAGCCCCCCCCACCCCGAACGTCTTCTCAAAACACATTTGGGCTTTAATTGTCACAATCTCTAACCAGCATGTGAATTGAAGCCCCAAATAAAGTTGGTAGGTAGGGGACTTGGATAGTTCCACCTCTTCCTGCCTTTTCCCACTGAACTTCATGGAGCGGGATTCCAAATTTTCTTGGGAGACCGTCTGGTTGACATTCACCTTCAGATTTTCCCGGGGCCGCTCAGCGCTCTTTAACTGCCAGACCAGTTTGGGGGTGAGGTTTGTTGGTTTTTTTGGGGGGTGGGTGTTAAATCTAGCTCAGAATGGCTTGCCTCCCTGCCTTCTTTTATTATCGACCCTCAAGGCCTGGTTCTCCTGCTCCCGGTGTTTTTGTTAGCATGGGAAGAAAAGAGCTGTGTCAAGACCATCTGACTTCATTATGCCTTCCCAAGCCAAATTGTCTCCAGGCTTGAAAATCCAGCCTAGAATAATTCATTCAAGGATGGTGTGTCCATTTTTACCCTTCAAAATTTGTGGGGGAAAATAACCCCTCTTCTTTCCCTCGCCAACCCCCTCCCGTTCCTCCTTTTCAGTTCCTCCTTCTTCTCTACCTCCAATGATTCCATTATTCTGTACCTGAAATTAATCTTTTTGCCAGGCAGGTCAACGCGATCGACAGGCTGCTGTTAATTACAACGTTGGTTCTTATTGGTCTCGGCTCCCCTCGTCCTCGCCCGACAGACTGTGGATGTGACCTTTGTTATTTCAGCCTCCACTCAGCAGTTCAGTGGAAACAACTTGAGCACGTTCAACCCTGATAAACATTATCCTTCAACCACTGGGGACCTGGGCAGAGTAAACGAGCTTTTCCGACAGAATCACATCAGGAACACACATTGAGAAAAAGGCCCGAGAAACAGAGCCCGAGACGGGGAGGTGGAGCTGGGAGAGGAAAAGAGGAGAAGAGAGGGAGCTTCAAGTTTGAGGGGAAAATGAGCCAGAGGCGGAGCGGGCGGCCCCCCGAAGTAAGCTCCGACCCGACAATACTACCTCAAAGATGCTCGGAGGCACGGCAAGAACGAGGTGGACTGGAAAGAAGAGATCAGGATCTAAAGCGGGACAGGGCTGCAAGTAAAACTCGAATCCCATGGGATGTTTCTCTGAGATTCCCAGAAATCCCTTGTCTTCTGACCTACCCAGGACCACGTCGCCCAAGACCGATATTGTATTGGACGGCAGAAGCTTCCTGGGGATTCTTTCTTTGGAGTCAATTTCAAATCTAAACAATTTGTGCTTTAAAAAAGAACGAACGCCAAGGTTTGCATTAAGGCAGCCATCCTGCCGGTGCGCAGATCTCAATCCTAGCTGAAATTATAATCCAGGCCAAGGGGTTGGACGGAGCTTGCCCGTGGGCCTGCTGCCTGGACTGGAAAGGAATGGCTGGAAATCCAGCGGACTAAATTCGTCGAAAAGATGAACAGGAGCGGCTGTGAATGATTAAGACCCCAGCATCCCCCACCCCCAGTCCCATTGGTAAGCCTTCCCCTCTCCAGTGCGTAACTCCCCCAAAACAGTCCGAGAGAAGAAAGTGGGGGGTCCGGTGGAAAGACAATCGTGGGTCTTGACCAGAAGCTCCCTTACAGCGCCCCTGACATTTACCAGGGAGGAAGGGATCAGGGTCGAGAGCGCCAGCCGGACCTCAAGAGCGAGAGGGTCAAAGAGCTTCGCCCCTGACCGACTTGAGTGGGAGTGCTGCGGGGGGGAGGGGGGGCGGCCGCTCTGACAAAACCCGGTTCAGACGAAACGTGAGAATTTCAAGGTGTTTCAGCGACTCTCAATATGACAAGCAGCTGACAAATTTATGCTGAAAGGAACGGGAAGTCACCCAAACGTGCCTAAACCAACCCTCCTCGATTTGATTCTAAATCCATTAATTAGAATTAAGTCATTTTTCAAAGATTGATTGATTGATTGATTGATTTTGGAGTTTTGAGTCGCCACGGACTGACTTCCACTTGATGGATTGAAAGAATGAAGATGATGGAGGAGGGGGAGAAAGAAAACCACTCTCGCCCCCCCCCCCCCACGTGGCTGGTTGTAGAGCAGCCTCCGATATTAGCTGTATAATAGTGGACTCAGGTTTTGCTGTTAAATGGCAATATTCAATAGACATTCGAGCCAGCCTAGTGTAGTGCGTTCCGCAGAAACTCCGCAATGACATAATGATCCCTTCCCAATCGGAAGGAATTTCCCAAACGATGTAATTGCCAGGTTACAAGGTTAACTCCTTCATAAACACCTTGTTGTTGCTTCAAAGGCAAATCGCTTTGTTACATTTCCCCCACCCACCCACCCCTTAGCCCCAAATACCTGGGCCCATTGCAATGATCTTATAAGAGAATGGCTGGTAGTTGGACCTCTTTAAAAGCGGGGTTGCGTTTTGTTCGGCCAGTTCTATTTTCTGAGCACAATGAAAAATCTCTCCGATTGGAACAGGAGCGCTAGTCCGTAAGCGGTCTCAACCCTCGTTTCCGAGCGCAACTTTGGCATCCCCAGTTCTTCTTATGCAATATCTCCAGCCTGAGTTTTGAATCCGTTTCTCCCCTGCAGAGAGAGATCCCCTCCGTTTTAATTCCTCCCAAAGCGAGGTCCAGACCATTCCTTTCATGTTTAGGAATCCCAGTCATTCCTGTTCAGCGCGCTGCATGCAGATTTCAAGCGCTATCTACTATTCCAGTCCTAAACCACCGTTTAGGAGCCAGCTTTGTGGAACCAGCTTCGTCCCTCAAAGGAGCCGTACACTCGGAAAGAGGCCTTGGTGGGAATCGCCCCCGCCCCCCCTTCACTTTTCTTTCTGGAAGTTTTCAATCCTCTGCCCTTCACGCTTCGACCTAATGTTTGCCCACCGGCTCTTAAACACGTTCTTTGACGAAAAACCGACTAAAGGATCTGGTGACGGAACGGTTCTCTCCTTAACTAGGAAAGTCCAGCAAACATATCCGAGCGGGGATGTGTCTGCGGAAGTGCCAATACCCTGCGCATTATCGCGACCCACATCTAACTTCGCAAAGATCCTATAGTTGAGCTCAAAAACTTAAAAAGCAAAGAATTACACTGTTTTCATGCAAGGTTTTCATGCTGGATGGAGTGTTACAATACAGGCCCACATTAAGAGGAGACAGTTACAAGTGGACAGAACTTCTCCTTCTTGGATCTTGTACAATACCTCCGGAGCTGCGAGTGAGCAAGAGACCCCCCCTCCCCTCCCACCGCTAGTAACGTGTCATTGTGTTCCTTGGGCGAGGTTGATTTCTTCTAAAGGCTTTCGTCGGCTGCGGTCCGAATGACGCAAAAAAGAAACCATTCTATTAAAATCCAGTTACATTCGCTGTCCCGTCTTTCTTGGGGCAGGAAAAGAGCGTTTGTTTTGTGGCCTGGCTGTTGTGTTGCAAAAGTTAGCACGCACATTTGCGTGATCAACTTGTTTGTGGATGAACAACCCAGGTATTCGATTTCTGGCAGCTAAACCAGCGTCGACTGGTTTCCATCAACACCCGCCTCTCTGCTAGCCTTCTTTTGGGTCTAGATCTCTTGCCTTCTTCTTCTTCTTCTTCTTCTTCTTCTTTTACAGTGGCTGCTGCTACTAACGATAAATAATACCATGCTGAAATAGAGCCGTGTTTTTTTTTTGGAGAAATACAAAAGAAGCTTTTCTAAAATGGGAAAATATGATTTCTCGGGAAATATGATTTCTGTTTTCTAAAATGAGGAACGAAAGCCCCCCAGGGTCAGTGTGTCTTCCTGAAAGTTTAATTCGACCTCTTAACTACTGGCGCTGAAAGCAGAACTAAGGTGAGTCCCTTTTGTGAAAATAAAACCGCCTTGAGCGGCTATTCATCCTGTTAATACATTTTCCACGTTCTGCTATTAGATTTCCTCCAACTTATGGCCTCCCGCAATTCAGCTTTCCCATCTCTTGCGCGCTGCCGTTGCATATGGAACCCAGGTGCTGATCCAGCTTGTCTGCAAAAGCGAACGGAAGCCTCTTCCAGGGTGAGACTGTCTGTCACTCTTGCCTACCAATCCGGGGGGTGCATTTCCTTTTAGGTCCACCTTCTAAGGGGCGTGCCTTTGGTGAGTGATAGCCTGAGACGCCCCGACCGACCCAGCCCAGCCCACGTTGCTGCGAGATTGAAATGCGGGATTTAAGTCTCCTGCCTCGGAAAAGTGACTTCGTTGGGCTTCTTTTTCTTGACATTCTCGCCTTTTCCCGCGGTAGGAATCCGAGCGAGCCGGGACCTTCTTCGGAGCCGATCCCGGCGAGCCGGGCAAGACCCATCCCACACCGAGTTTTCTCCGGGGATCTCCACGCATCCTGCTCGGCGTCCTGAGTCAAACCATGGGTAAGGGGTCTTGCTGGAGAGGCGTCGCATGCTGGAGGGGTGGGGGGAGTTAAGACGGGCGCGGGAGGCTCAACCCGGTGGCTCAAAGCTCCCACGGGCGCCCGGCTGGCTTTGCTTGTGGCTCCGACTCTTGTTGGGGGAAAAGGCGTTAAGAAGCAACGGCGGCCGCAGAAGCGCCAGTGCCGGAGAAAGAGAGCCCAAAGTATTGGGGCAGGGGAGGGGAGGGGGTGGGGGAGGGCATCCGATCGACCCCAGGCTTCTGGAACCCTGGACTCTCTCACTTTGCCCTTCTCCGCCCGAAAGCTGGTTGTATTTCGGCGGGGAAAGCATTCCTGGCTGACGGGAGGGGGAAGAAAGCGGTCCCCGCAATCGGGGGGCCGCTTCCCACTTCTCTGCGGGCTTATTTAACTTTCCCGGCTGCCTGTTTCCTAGGCGCTCTGCTTTTCTAGTTATTCAACGCTCCACCTTCGAGAGGAGAAGGAAGCTCTGGCCCCAACGCCCCAACGGCGTTGACTAAGCAGTCCGCTCAGTTTTCAGCTGGACTGCTTTCCAAGGAACGCCTCGGTCCTCGGCTGTCCTACACCCCCCCCCCCCGCCCCCAATCCCGCGAGTGAGTCCGGGTGAATGGTCTGGAGTGGCTGCCTCTCGAAATGCGGGAAATGTGTGGGCTCGGGGCCCTGCGGGGCTTGGGGAGAAGTTGGTAGGGATATTCGCCTGTGGCTGCTGTCCGAAACCGCCTGCTCCTTGCCGGTTGCACTCAGGGAGGAAGTCCTTCGGGCAATTCAAGGGCCGGAATGCCCGCGAGTAGAAGCCTTCAAGGACGAACTCCTTAAGGCGGCAGCTAGTAACGAGGTGCGCCCTTGCTACCAGTAAAAAGGCCGCGGGATCTCGGCCGAACTTGCTTCCCAGGCAGCGGCGAGCAGCCCAACCTCAACCCCAGCCTTCCCCGGGAAGGAGACGCGCCTCGAGCGTTTGGCAGTCCGATGTCCCTCCCTTCCCTGCCCTTGTTCCAGGGTGACTGTGCCCGGCTCAGTCTCGCCAGACTGCGGGCGCCTCTTCCAACGTGCCGCTGCTTCTCTTTGTTTGCAGAGCCAGCCTTCGGTGAGGTCAACCAGCTCGGCGGGGTCTTCGTCAACGGCCGCCCTTTGCCCAACGCCATCCGGCTTCGGATTGTGGAACTAGCTCAACTGGGCATCCGACCGTGCGACATCAGCCGGCAGCTGCGCGTCTCCCATGGCTGCGTCAGCAAGATCCTGGCGCGCTACAACGAGACCGGCTCCATCTTACCCGGGGCCATCGGAGGGAGCAAGCCGCGGGTCACCACGCCGACAGTCGTGAAGCACATTCGGACTTACAAACAAAGGGATCCGGGCATTTTTGCTTGGGAGATCCGGGACCGGCTGCTGGCCGACGGCGTGTGCGACAAGTACAACGTACCCTCCGTCAGTTCCATTAGCCGGATTCTGCGCAACAAGATTGGAAACCTTTCTCAGCAGAATCACTACGAGGCTTACAAGCAGCACCAAGCGGCTCCGCAGCCGGCCCTGCCTTACAACCACATCTACTCTTATCCCAGCCCCATAGCTGCAGCAGGTGCCAAGGTGCCTACCCCACCTGGCGTGCCGACGATCCACAGCGCCGTCCATATGCCTCGGACCTGGCCCTCCTCTCATTCCGTCACTGACATCTTGGGAATCAGGTCCATAACAGATCAAGGTAAGAGGTTAAGACTTCCAGCTAGGGACAGGATTGGTCAGCCGGACCCAAGAAGCCCACCCCTTCCAGAGGTTCTACGTGTTGGATGGGCTGGGGGGGGGGGAAGGAGCTCCCAGTGACTTCTTCGAATTCTGTACCTTCAGAAAATGTCTAGTGTATTTTCATCAAAAGGGGAAGAGATTCAGAAAAGGATATGAATTTGCTTTTTGTTGAGGATCATCAATAGCTTTAATTCCCTGGTCTTTAACTGATGGGCTTTGAAAGGAAGCCCTAAATTATAGCATTGTAACTAAATTGTAGCATCCCCCAGCTGTTGTGCTAATATAAAGTCTGTCTTCATGAACAGTGTTGGATGATGCTACAAATGCTATAGAATGATTTAGGTGGTAATGGCCTAAGTCAGGGGTCAGCAATCTGCAGCTCTGGAGCCGCATGTGGCTCTTTCACCTCTCTGCTGTGACTCCCTGTCACTCAAAGTATGTGTCACAACTGCCAATGTGTGACACCTGCCAGCATGCAATTTATTGAGCTTTTCAACCCTTGGTAGGCCAACCATGGATAAATCCAAGAAAAGAAAAGTTTCAGAAGAAAACAGAAGGCTTAATTCAACTACATAAGCTAGTTTTGTGGCTGCTTAAGAAATAGTCAGGCACGGGAAGGATTTTGTGGCTCCTGGTCGTTTCTTTTCTGTGGGAAATGGATCCAAATGGCTCTTTGAGTGTTTAAGGTTGCAGACCCCTGGCCTAGGTGGAACTTGATTCTAAATAAATTTCCTCTCTCTTTGACCTAGTGGTATTTTTCACTTAGCTGCAGGGCCTTCCCCTTTTAAAGGGATCCTAAGAATATGAGCAGAGTCCTATTGGATCAAACCCCTGGCCCAATGAGTCCAGTGGTGTGCTCTTCCACTGGCCAACCAGCTGTACAAGGAAGCCCAGCAGATGGCCTTCAAACGCAGTCACATTGCCATCAAGGCTAACAGTCGTTAATCCCCATGATGTGGAAACTTGTCTCAAATGTTATGTATCTGATACATTTTAGTAAAGGTGTTTGGCTGAACTTTCTGGTGGCCAGGGCTTTGTTTGCACAGGCTTTCTTACCTGGGAGTGAGCCTTATAGGATTTCATGATTAAGCAACAAGTGATTCCCAAACAAGTTTCTCTCCGAGAAGCTTTACATTTAATTATAAAGGAGATATAAATGAAACAGAACAGAAATACAATATTTTCTCCCAATCAAAATATTTTCATTTTCACCCATTATTTTGGAAGCAGATGTGATAAAAAAAAACAATTGACTTATATTAGTTTATATGATAGTAGGAACCAACATGTTGGCAATATTTAGACCATGTGGACACTATCAATTTGGGGAGCACTCTTATTTGAAAAGCAGAAGCGTAGGCTTGCTTATAGTGAAGCTCTTGTACGTCTGCAGTAGATGAGCATATCACTGTGCTGAAGTAGAAGCATTTATTAAAGATGGGAGGGAAAATGTTCTTACACATTGGTTACATATACCTAAGCAACACAACATTTAGGAAAGATATAAGCACATTTCTACAATTCTCCAGTTTAATTGAAGCTAACTAAAATCAAAGAAGCAAATGTAAATGAGCCCACTGAGACATGCCCAAGAAGCTTTCAGATTTATTTACCTGCATTTATTCACATTTTGAAATAAAATCAACTCAGCTAAAAAGACAAGTTCCAATGCTTGGCACATTTTTGGTGAATGGGTTGTGTTGATCTTGACTGGATTTAACATCTGTGTAAACAGTGTTGCTGATGCATCTCATTTCTGGATTAGTTTGCAAGTACCTCATACTGGCTACCGCATCTAAGTATGGCTAAAAAGATAATTGCCGAATAGGGTTTGGAAAAGAATAACTTCCTGAGTTACTAGTTCTTGTATTTATGAAAAAGAGAAGTAACTAGTAGTGATGCCAATTATATAACAACCTCTTAAAACATTAAAGAATCCAATGGCATTTTTAACATTAACTTTTTTATTGTGTTAGTAGCTTTTGTGAATTATAGAGGTCTCTTCCCAAGGCATACATGTGTGTGCCCGCGCGTGTGCATGTATGTACACACACACACACACACAAATAAACATGAATAATCACACAATTTATTCCAGGGAGGAGCAAACACAGCTAACCTTTTCCTGGCCAAGTTCTTTTGGCTACCAGAATAGTTCAGCATACCTAAGCAACAGAAACACACATAATCCCCGTTCGGGTATATTTACTTTTTTCTCTGCCAGGCTTTTGTGCTGATATTTGCTCTCAAGTCAGAGCTTCTGTGGGCAAAGGCACCTCCTCGGAATTGCAGGCAAGTCTTTCTCGAGTTCTCGCAATCAGGGCAAATTTGCTCAGACAGGAAGTTCAAATGTCACCTAATTGCTTTCGTTCTCCTGCTTCACTTTGTTGTGCTCCGAAGCGGTGGTCCAGAAAACTGAAACGGCCTGTTTAAATTGCGTTTAAGCCCCTTCCGAGGCCCGCCCGCCCGCCTGCGTCTCCCGACTTCGCTGCGGAATTCCAGACGGGCAGTTAAGGAAGGCTTAGCCGGATTGCCCGGAGCGGCGAGTACCTTGCAATAGGCACGGCCGCACGGATACTCGTGTTAAAGGCCTCGATTTTACAGCCCCATAGATCCGAATCGACCTCATTTCAGAAAACGTAAAAGCGGGCGAGAGAAATACAGTTGCCCATTGTCATGAAATGCTGGCTTGCAACACACACACACACACACACACACACACCACGTTTGTGCGAGAGACGTAGTGGTATGTGCTCACACAAACAACAACGTTAGGAGTCTGCAATGCACATGCCTTATCGTTGCCAATGAAAGAAGCCTCTGCTTCCAAATCCTTTTTTTTTTTAAAACCGAGAATCACATCAAAATGCTTCGGGCTGCCCAATTCCCTTTCCCGGGGCGCTGCTTGCAAGAGTCCCCTGCTTTTCGGTCCGGCGTGACGGGAACATCTGCTAGGATCGTTGTGCACAGAGGGCGCGTGGAAGGCGGGGTGGGTGGGGGGCTGCGCCGGCGGCCGGAGAAGCAGCGCGGGGTGGCCTGATTTCCGTGTTTATTAACGCCCCCCCCGCCCCCGAGGTCGAGGCCACCTCTCTGGGTAGGAGGCCCGCGAACGGGGGGTGCGGGGGAGGCATTGGGTTTGTCTTCGAGCTCGCTTTCCCCCCCACCCCCCGGTCTCCCGCCTCTGCTGCGCGAAGCTTGACCCGAGGCTGTTCCGGTTTGATTTATTGGTTACGTTGACCTTGCTGCCGCAGAAAGGAAGCCCTATTCATGGGGAAGGGAGGTCGCGAGAGACGGCTCTCCGAGGCAGGCTCCGCCCTTGGCCGGCCATCACTGCTCGGCCGCGAACCGGCGGAGAAACGCGGCTGGCCCGGCTCCGAGGCCATTCGAGCGCACGGGGTTGGTTGGCGTTGCCTCTGCAGGCCTTCTGCTCTCCGCCTGAGCCGTCCTCGCTTGGCCTCTCAAAGGCTTTTCTCTCCCGGCTGCCTATAGCTTGATCAACAATCCAGGCTTCGCAGATCTGGTTAATCCCACTGCCCTGGTTTGCGCAGCCTTCTGGGTCCCGCCGGGTCAAGGATCGGGGGCAGCCGCTGGGTAGCGTGGATCGGCCGAAACTCAGAGGACCTTCCTTCCTCTCGTCTTCTTGCCACTTCTGGTTCCTACTTGGGTCACAGACAACCCATTGGTTTCAGCGGAATCTCCCTGCCTAATCCTGAAAGAGTAGTACAATTGGAAGACAGATCGCCCTAGTAAACTGTATGTACGTGTCATTGTGTATTGTGCATGTGGGTGAACAAGCCTGTGTTTGCACGCAGGCCAGAGGGAGAGTTTCAGAACAAGAGTCAATTCGGAGAATGGCTCCTACGTTTCTACTTCTCTCCGCCCTCAAGAATCTTTTTATTTATTTATTTTTAAAAAAATTATCTTCCCATCTTTTATTTGAGAAATAATGGCGCCAGGAGTCAGCAGAACTGCCCACTGGTTGGCAGCAGGAGAAGAGGAGGCCAATTTCAATCGCATTGGGGTTTTTCATAAAAAAAAAATCCGTCGCCTTTTCCTCTTTTCGTGCTAGGATGAAATAAGTGGGAACTCGGCGAAGAAACAGAGATGTTGGCAACTGCGCACCAGGCGGCAGGCCAGCTCTTTTCTTTTAGCTTTTTAGGATTATCCGCAATAAATTTAATTTCGCTGCATAACGTGATTAGGCTCCAGTTGTTTGAAATTCTCTGCAGGCTTCCGTCTTCCTTTGCTTGCTATAAATTCAACTCCTCCGTAGACTAAAATTTCCCTCCACCTTATGCCAGGTGGACCTCCTAAAACCCACTTGAACTGAACTGGAAAAAAAGTCAAGCCAGGCATGAAACCACAGTCTCTGTATGGGGATTAAGGAGATAGATACGTTTCTCACAGATATTCCACTCAAACTGTTTTACTTAATAAAAAGAGATATTTGGAGAATAACAGCATTGCAGAGTTAGAAGGGGCCTTGGAGATCTTCTAGAACAGTGTTTCTCAATCTTGGCAACTTGAAGATGAGTGGACTTCAACTCCCAGAATTCCCCAGCCAGCTCATCTTCAAGTTGCCAAGGTTGAGAAACACTGTTCTAGAACAATCTCCTGCTCAAGCAAGAGATTTTATACCACTTAGGACAAAGGGTTGCCCAATCTCTTCTTAAAAACTTCTAGTGATGGAACATCCCCAACTTCTGAAGGCAAATTCCACGGATTAATTGTTTTGGTCAGGAAATTCCTTCTTAGTTCTAGGTTGCATTTCTCCTTGATAAATTTCCCTAGGCTACTTCCTGTCCTGCGTTCAGGTGCTTTGGAGAATTAGTTGACGCCTCTCCCCCCCCTCCCCTCTTCTTTATAACAATTCTGGACAAGAATGCGGGCAGAAACACAGAGGAATACTTGAACCACCAACTCTCCTTGTCCTACGAGGTAGCTTTGGAGGCCTAGCAATAATAATAATAATTAAAAAACCTCTCTCAGCAGGAGGATATGCTATATAATGGGAAAATAACTTCCTGTTCCTTCCATTGAAGGAAATGGGAATTGTACACACACACATATACAGAGAGCAGTTAAGCCCAGCAGTGATTAAGCCCAGGTGGCCCATGGGTGGCACTTAGACATTAAACTGAATCAAATTTAGCTTCTCTGGGCAAGAATTCAGTTCACCTGAATTTTTTGGAGATGAGAAAAAGCAGGCCAACCCCCCCCTTCCCACCAAACTAATGAAAAACTACATGCCTTCTCCCCCCTCCCACCCCCACAATGCACCCAAGATTTAGCGACTGGAGATTTTAATTGTTTTAAAACATGCCTACATTTAAGAACATGCAAGTCGTTTTGTTTTTTTTAACCCAGCCATGATCAAATTCCCATCCGGGAGCATTAGCACGGTTTTAAAGCTTCCTTGGGTTTCAAAGGAAAAGCGGGGGAAAAAAATGAGGAATTTATATAAAGGGGGGAATTGAAACCTCTAGGTAGACCTGCTGGAAGTGGCCCTATGGATTGCACGAACTTGGCTTATTTTTCCAGCGTTCGGGATGAATTAGCCTGAGTCCTGGGGTGGGAAGAATGAAGCTCGGAGCTCTGAAGCCGGCGTCACGGGTGTTAATTAGAGCACAGAATCCTATCCTCAGAGACTGTCCGTTTTTGCTTGGGAGAAGGCGACGACGCGGGGAGGGCGTGCAGGCTGGCGGCAGGCAGGATTTTCTTGATTTCTTTGATTGACCCTCAGCGTCCGCACCCTCCCCCACCCCCAGCACAAAATATTTCCTTTCGGAAGGGATCTAGTTCGAGTTCAAGACTGATTGGAATTCAAAGGGGAGCGCTTCTATTCAGAATACCTCTCCTTTTCGCTCGCTCTCTCACGCAAACCGAGCACCCTTTTCGTTTAATCTGTGGAAGAAGGGACGTTTTTATTGCTGGCCATTGCAAGTAGCAACCTTCGTCTGTCTACTTCAAATCGCTTTAGGAATATCTCGGTCACCCAGCTGCCCCCAGATTCCAGAATTACCTGCTGTTATTTCCTTTTTCTACTCTGTTTCAGCTGTTTGCTTTTATACCTATTCGGGTTTCTTTTTTAAAACTTGGAGTGGAATCAGCGCTTTATAATTTTAAAGTTCAGTAGATCGGTTTACTTAAGGATATCCCAGCTGTAGTTTGTAACCCACTTCAGGAGCTTGTGATCCGAGGTACTTAAGGTCACTACCAAAACCGCTACTGTAATGAAACAAATCCCACCGAAGCTATAATCTTACTTAAATGGGCTTATTTAGTCCACGGAAAGCTTCTCTGAAATTAGGAGGATTCACTTTTGACGAAAAGGGGCTTTTTGTTCAGTTTGTGCAAGTCCTACAGTTTCTTGAAGTCATTTCCCACTAGTGATTTTTAAAGATTTACGAAGGGTCAATTTAATCAATCGCTATTTTGATGTAACAATAATGGGGACAGCGTGAAGCGCCGCTATAAATCACTAGTGAGGAAATGGCCGGAGTGTGTTTTGTTGAACCGCACGGGTTACTTCAAAGCAAGCATTACAGTTTGGTTGCACGTGTGAATGGGGTTGCAGAGCCTTCCAAACTATTGAGTTATTCGTGACTTTCCAAAACTCTTATCCCCGATGCATTATTTCAATTAGATAGCAGCCTCAAGCAAAATTAGTTTCATAGCGGACAAAAAGTTTAGGCGGGAGGAGTAGAGTTCCTAAGGCAAACTAAAGTCGTCTTCTTTTTTTACAAAAACAGTCTAATTCGCACCTCAAAAGTGTCCTTGGCCACTTCGGAGTCCCCTTCCGCCGCTAGGATTTTTTCAATGCCGCAAACTTGGTTCGAAGGAGATGTACAGTGCGTTCAGAAAGTATTCAAAATCAAAAGTCTCCTTCACTTTTGTCAATTTTGTTATGCTTCAGCCTGATTCTACAGTTGTTGAAATTCATTTCTCTCATTAATCTACACTTAGTATCCCATAATGATAAAGTGAAAACAGAATTTTAGAAATGTCTGTAAATTTATTAAAAAGAAAAAATGAAATGTCATATTGACATAAGTATTCAGATCTTTCACTCAGTACTCCGTTGAAGTTCCTAAACCAGGGGTCTCCAATCTTGGCAACTTTAAGCCTGGCAGACTTCAACTCCCAGAATTCCCCAGCCAGCTTTGCTTTGCCCTAAACCACTCCTGCGTTACATTGGCTGTGTGCTTGTCATGTTGGAAAGTGAACCTTTGGCCCAGTCTGAGGTCATGGGCTCTATGGAACAGGTTTTCATTGAGAATATCACTGTACTTTACTCCAGTCAGTTTTCCCTCAACCTTGACCAGTCTCCTTCTGCTGCTGAAAAACATCCCCCCCCCCACCCATCATGATGCTGCCACCACATGCTTCACTGTTGAGGTGATATTGGGCAGGTGGTGAGCGGTGCCTGGTTTCCTCCAGACATAACTTTTAGAATTGAGGCCAAACAGTTCAATCTTAGTTTCATCAGACCAGAGAATTTTGTTCCTCACAGTATGAGTCTTTCAGGTGCTTTTTTACAAACTCCAAGGGGCCTTTCAAGTATTTTGCCCTGAGGAGAGGCTTCTGTCTAGCCACTCTGCCATAAAACCCAGATGGATGGAGGGGTGCAATGATGGTTGTCCTTCTGGATCTCTCTCCCATCTCCACACAGGCTCTCTGGGGTTCAGTCAGAGTGACCATCAGGTTCTCGTTCACCTCTCTTACTAAGGTCCTCCCCCCCCCTGCCCCCATTGCTCAGTTTGTCACGGTGACCAGCTCTTGGAAGAGTCCTGGAAGTTTGTGCCAAACTTCTTCCATTTGAGAATTATGTAAGTCACTGTGCTCTTAGGAACCTTCAGTGCTGCAGAAATTTTACTGTAGCCATCCTCACATCTGTGCCTCGCCATAATCCTGTCTCTGAGCTCTGCAGGAATGAGCTCCTTCGACCTCACGGCTTTTGCTCTGTTACAGTATGCATTGTCAGCTGTGAGGCTTTCTATAGAGAGGTGTGTGCTTTTCCAAATCGTGTCCCATTTAATTTACCCCATGTGGACTCCAATGAAGGTGCAGAAACGTATCAGCAACAATCGAGAGAAATGGGAGGCACCAGAACTAAATTTCAAGTGTTGTTGCAAAGGGTCTGAATACTGACGCCAATGTAGTATTTCAGGTTTTTTTTTCTTTTTAATAAATTGACAGACCCTTCTAAACTTCCGTCGTTATGGGGGTACCGAGTGTAAATTAATGAGAAAAATAAATGAATTTCAACAAGGGTACAATCAGGCTGCAGCATAACAAAATTAACAAAAGTGAAGGGGGGCCAAGTGCTTTCTGAATGCACCTTACATCTGATTGATCCCAAGGATCACGCAAGTGAGATCCCGAAAGAAGCAGCCGAGTCTGTCGGACGTCGAAGCTGCCAGGCCAAACGCTCGCCTTAGAAAGGCATTTACTTCCAAGGAAAGGCGGGCAGGACTGGCTGTCAGGGTCCATCCCTCCCGCGGGAGAGTTCCACAGGGCAAGCCAGGTGCCCGGCTCTCAAGGCAAAAACCCGCCTCGGCGCTTAAGGTTTCCCCTAGTTTGGCTCCAGGGAGAAGGCTCGCTTCGGAAGCGACTAGGGCGAGAGAGGAAAGCCGCGCCCCTCACTCCGCTTTGTCGTGTGTTTGCCCGCAGTGAGCGACAGCTCGCCCTATCACAGCCCCAAGGTGGAAGAGTGGAGCAGCCTGAGCAGAAGCGGCTTCACGGCCCAGCACGTTGCGGTGAACGGGCTGGACAAGGGCTCCCTCGAGCACGAGACCAAGTACAGCCAGGTAAGGGGGCGACTGCCTGGGAGGACGGAGGGGGTGCACGTCCTGGCGGGGAGAGAAGGGGAAAGTGGGGAGGGGGGGCTGGAAAGAGGAGGGGGAATCGAGCGCTTGCTTCGTGTGTGTGTGTGTGTGTGTGTGTGTGTGTGTGTGTGTGTGTGTGTGTGTGTGTGTGTGTGTGTGTCTGCCTGAAGGAACTTGCTTTTGTGCAGGAGCATCGCCCTCGGCCAACGAGCCTGGCTAAAAGACGCGTGTTTGTATCTGTGGAGGGGAGAATTGAAACCAGAGCCTCTGCCGAGGATCTATTCTGGCCCTGGGTGAGCTCCAAATAGGACCACCCACCTCCCCCGCTTGGGCATACGCAAAGAGCTTAACGTCCTTCAACACGTCAATTTAGTTACTATTAACATTGATAGAGGTCCCGTGTCACGGTGCCTGGGAAGTTGTGTGAATTCGGAAAATCCGAGAATCGGGTTAAACGTGTTGTATGAATGCAGCCAGTAAAACTAAAAGAGTCCCGTCCCCTCCGCAGTCTGTTCTGTAAGGGATTTTTTTATCAATTGCTCTTCCTCCTCCTCCTCCCTTCTGCCATTTTTCCCCCCGTGCAGCAGCCCCCCATTGCTGAACGCAAGAAACTTTAGCAAAGTCTCTGGTTTTTCAGATGTCTTTTAACAGGCTTGTATTTTAAACCCATTTCCGCAAAGGAACGAGGATTTAACTAGATTGTTTGGCCCTGGCTCTAATCTGTGTACCTAGTGCAATTTGCTCAGAATCGTGTCGTTTGATGGGTTTGCACAATATGTTGGCTAAATGGTGGTTGTCTAACTTTGTGACATGGTGGTTAGTTTATGGCTCAATATCTTGTCCCAGTCAAATGTGATTTAATTCAGTTAGACTGTGTGGGTTGTGGAAACTCTATCTCTGTTTCTACTCCCAGGTAAGCCTAGGGAGCAGCCATCTGGGGATAACCTCCTCAGTTAATGGGACTTCCTTTCCAGGTGATGTGTTCCAAAGCTACAGTTTGCCTGGGGTAAATTTGTTAGGGGTCAAAATCAGAAGAAATGCACAAGAGCCATCCCTGCATGTTTGTGGTCCTTGCCCATTGACAGGAAGTGACAGGAATTGAATGTTGCTGGCAAGGCTGCTTTCCCTATTTATAGGATGCATGCCCAACTCAGTTGGCTTTCAAAGAATCAACCCAGAATCAGATATCTAGGCAAATAGAGGACTATCCCCACATCTTTAAGGGTGATGCTTGCTGGTGTTGGGCCAAAGCTGCCAATGTCATTTTATTGGTGAAGGAATAGTATACTTGGACTACCGGTAGATCCTTGCAATGACACTTTGAAGGGACCAGTAGAAGAGAATATATGTTATATAGCTCAGGGGTGAACTGTGGAATCTTTGGTGCTCTCTGAGTTTGGTTGTTTGCTTGCAATGTTTCATTAACAGACAGCAAGCCCTTCTAGCATGGAAGACATTACATGGTCTGGAAACGTCTGGAAGCAAACAACCAAACTCAAAGAGCACCAAAGATTTGATTTTGGAGAAGGTCAGATCTCTGCGCCTCCAACTGGTAAGTTCCAAGCTCTACCATGAAAGTGAAGCTGTTCTGAGATTTACAGCTGGGAGGGGAATGCTGGAAGGATATGTTTCTTGAATTGGGAAATCCAGCACTGGGTTGATCAGACCAGAGATGGCATAGCTCCTTGGCTCTTTGACCAGAGGTTCACTAGTTTTTGGCCCAGATGTGCTGTGATAGGCCCATGTGACCAGAATTCTGTTTTATTGCTCTCTGTCATTTCTTAGCCCAGGTAAGCAGTTGCTTTTCTAGAAATACCTAAGGCCTGTCAATTTGGGGATCACTTGACACATTCAGGAATTATTGAAAAGCCTATTTAGGCTGATTGACCCAAATGCCTACTCAGGACAGGGATACAGATTAAACAATCCATTCATATGTCTTCTGATATTCTCCTTTGATATATTCAGTAAAGGGGAATTCACTACCTCTCTTGGTAATTGATTTCACCACAGGTTTGCTGTTAATGTTGGGATTTGGGTGGTGCTGGTATTATTCAACTGTAGTGTATTTTCTTGTATAATAGTGTACTTAAATACACAGTGTCTTGTATGTTGAAATAAAAGAGAACAGGGCCTAGGCTGTTTCTATGTGATATTGTTTCAGATAGTTGAATAATCAATAAATATTTACTAAGTCTGCTAAGTCTAAGTCTTCTTATCATTCCTATCACCCATCTCCTCCCACTTATGACTGTATGACTGCAACCTTGTTGCTTGTATCCTTGTATCCTTATGTATATTGATTGTTTCCTAATATGATTTGATTGCTTATTTGTATCCTTTGACTATCATTAAGTATTGTTCTTATGATTCTTGACGAGTGTATCTTTTATGTATACTGAGAGCATATGCACCAAGACAAATTCCTTGTGTGTCCAATCACACTTGGCCAATAAAGAATTCTATTCTATAATCTATCCTATCTCTTTCAGTTATTTTTTTTCAAGGCTAAACATATTAAGTTCCTTTGGTTGTTCTTCAGATGGCTCCATTTCTATTCTCCTGATTAATTTCATTACTTTACAGGAAATACTACACTGAAGTATTTCTGGTTCCCACAGTTTATCGCTGAAGATTGCCCCTTCAAAAGATTAGTTTAGATGGCAATATTCTTTATTAACCAACCCATGCTGACTTCTGGTAATTATCACATTTTTGAAAACTGCTTACAGATTTCTTTATGGTCTGCTCAGTAGGCTCTTAAGGTAGTCATGGCATACTGATCTTTATCTTGAGGTACCTTCCTTTTCTTCTTTTTGATGATTGGTTGAAACAATTGGTCTGCCTCTGTGCTGAGGGAAACTTCTTTTCTAACAAAGGGCTACCAAAGTCTGAGGTGAAAGAATAGATTTACTGAGTATGTTGATGCTACAATCCTATTTATCAGGGGTGAAATTCAGCAGGTTCTGACAGGTTATGGAGAACCGGTAGAGGAAATTTTGAATAGTTCGGAGAACCGGCAAATACCACCTCTGACTGGCCCCAGAATGGTGTGGTAATGGAGATTTTGCAAAATCCTTCCCCCAGCAGTGTGGAGGGAATGGGGATTTTGCAGTATCCTTCCCCTACCACGCCCACCAAGCCACGGCCACCAAGCCACGCTCAGAAAGAAAGAAAGAAATGAAGCTTTGACAGCCATAATTTTTTTTTATCATACCTGCAGATATCTTACTTGCTGTGGTTATATATTTGTATTCCATTGCATGATACAATGGTGCTTTTTATAATTATGATGTTATTAAGATGCCTAGCTTCTTAAACCTCTTTTCCTGAAATGTCCTACATGTTAGAACCATTGAAACTACCTATGAGTTTGGGGCAAAGGAAAGCAGGACTTCTGGAGACTTGCTCATATACCAGAACAGGGTCTCCAACCTTGGCAACTTTAAACCTGGCGGACTTCAACTCTCAGAATTGAAGAGACCCTGGCTGCACATATCCAACTGTTCCTATATTCCTATCAAATAGCAAAACTGGCTGGGGAATTCTGGGAGTTGAAGTCCTCCAGGCTTAAAGTTGCCAAGGTTGGAGACCCCTGTACCAGAGTGCTGACTTATATTCTCTCCCGGGGAAGGGGCACCCATGGTTTCAGATTCATGATTTATTTTTTTTAACACACCAATTATCTTGAGGTATATCAAGGTATACCCATTATGCTGTTCCCCTGCCTATTTTTTTAATGAAATAAATACATTTACGCTGAGGAAATAAGCTGCTATTAATTTTTGGTGGATTTATTTCTCAAATATATTGTACCTCTGAAAAGTAGGCCAAAATATTAAAAACAGATTTTAGAGTCAAATAAAAGTCAAACATTTAATTAAAAGTTTAACCAAAACTTACTGAAGATAGTCTTAGTCCCTTGTTAAAGAAGATTTCAGTGCCAGTGTGTTATCATGATGCATTGAAAGCAAACATGAGTTTTATTTCATTAATCTGATGACTAATATTTGGAGCGCCTTAGTTTATTTTCAGCAAAGTAAACTATGGACTATATGGAAGGAAGAATGATATAATGACTTTTTCAAATAAGTTGCCACTTTTGAAACTTTAAATAAAAATATTTAAAACAAAGAAGCAAGTAAGGCACTTAATGTTAAGTATAAAATTAAATTTCTTTTGCTATCATTATGCTTTTAATAGTTGTTTATTTCTTAGAAGTTGGACTTATTTTCAGTAAAAATGGGTCTGCATTGCAATTTCAAACTTTATGAATAAAATCTTGTTTATGAAGTTGAAACACTGTACTTATACAACATTCAACAAGTACATGCCTACTTCAGCCTTGTGCAGTTGATGACTTTCAGGTGTACTATAGGTAAAGGTAAAGGTTCCTCTGCACATATGTGCTAGTCATTTCCTGCTCTAGGGGTGGTGCTCATCTCCGTTTCTAAGTCAAAGAGCCAGCGCTGTCTGAAGATATCTCCGTGGTCATGTGGCCGGCATGACTCAACACCAAAGGCACATGGAACACTGTTACCTTCCCACCAAATGTGGTCCCTATTTTTCTACTTGCATTTTTTATGCGCTTTCGAACTGCTAGGTTGGCAGAAGCTGGGACAAGTAACAGGAGCCATTACGCGGTGCTAGGGATTCGAACTGCTGAACTGCCGACCTTTCGATCGACAAGCTCAGCATCTTAGCCACCGAGCCACCACGTCCCTCATCAGATGTACTATAGAATCCAATAATTGTGCAGTGGGAAGGGACCACAAAGATGTCCTCTGATGTCTGCATGTTTTCATGTTCTAGTTGGTTCCATTATCCATAACTCCCAGATTGATGAGTGTTTTAATCGAACATACACAGAGAACACTGGATTGGACAAGGTAGGACATTTGGAATAATCTTGGTCCCTGGCCCCAGCCTTTAGGTGTGTCATAGACTAGGCCAGTATTGTAGACTACCAACATGATACTTAATTTTTAAGATACCTTCTGTGTAAATTCTTAACTCTCTCTTTTTTAAAAAAAATATGGTTTAGCTTTTCACCATTCTGGAAAGTAGCTGTCAGATGTTACCTCTGAATTCTCTCATGTTGACTTGTCTGCCATGGATTTCTCTCTTTTACAGAGTATTCTTTAAGTATACTTTCAGGTTAGAGAGTGTATACTCAAATTTCCCCTACGTTTTTCTGGACAAAGCATTAGGAATTAAAAGTCAATTAAGTTTCAGAAGATGCTTGTCTGTTTGGGCTGAGAAGATTGTAAAGAAATTCAGTGTGGCATCCAAGAAAAACAGTGAAAAATAAATGTAATATTTGGACTTTAGCTAACGCTTCTCTTTACCTTAATATTTGTCTTTTAGTACAAAATATATCAAGGTAGGGGAAACAAATTAGCTACAAAAATCAGTGGTTTGGATTCATACTTAAGGACTTATATTTAGGCCTCATTAAAATAAACTGAACACAACTAATGTGTTGTGATTTTAATAGAAATGAAAGCATCAGAAGTGCAGCTCTGAATGGTGTGGGTGACTGAAAGTAATAGGGGAGAGCTACATCTCAGCTCCAGACTAATTGTCAGATTAATTGGTACAGCAAATCTGCATAGTTTTGATTTTTTCTGCGTTGACAGCCATAAAGACATGGTGGATACTAGTTCCAAGTCTAGCTCAATTGATGATCCCAGATTCAGCCCATTTGGGAAGAGATGGAGCAACTTTGAATTTGGTGGGTTCCCTAATTGACACCTCATTATGTCTTATAGAACAGTTTTTAATCTTTGTGGTATCTTTCCACCCTCCAAAACATGGAAGCCTCTCTACACCATGCTAACTTCCTCCCCCCATCAATATGGGATAGTAGTGGGAGAAAATTGCACTTTAATGCAATTAGGATCAAGTACTAGGAAAAATTGTAACAGTTTTAGTATTGTATGTTAATGTATGAAGTAACATGGATCATAGTTTGAATTCTCAGCTTTGTATGAATGCTAATTCTTTAAATAATCACGTAACTCAACTCTGAGTTGAATTGCAATAAGGATACTGAGGGGTCCTTGGTGCTCTCGAAGCATGGTTGTTTTCTTTGCAGACATTTTCATTACGCAAACTAGCATCCTCATCAGCCTAGCATTCCTCAAGGAGGCTTCTTCCCTCACTAACTGCAGAGAACTGTACTGGTTGCAGCAGGAGGTAAATATATTGTAATAAACCTTGCAATCCTATACATATTTATTCAAAATTGCACACAGCCCTCCTGAGCTCCGTTTCTGCTGGCAGAGGGTTGCTGGAGACTGTCCCAGCCAAAAAAGGGGATCGGGAGCCCGTTTTTGCTGGCAGAGCACTTGGGTCACCATGGGCTACACAACCAATGTCAAGTTGGCTACACCCACCCTGGCCACATCCACCCCGGCCTCCTGAGATCAAACACAACCCTGATGTGACCCTCAATGAAATCAAGCTTGACATCCCAGCATTAGAGCATTTGGATGTGCATTAATAATTGTGGGTGTAATGTAGGTGGTTATGCACTTTCAAGTGCTATCTTAGCTACACGCAGCCAAGTTAGTTAGGAAGACTGACCAAGCTCTGCTGAGATTAGGCATGACCATAATTAGTATTTTCAGGGTGTTATCTGTATTGGTCTGCTGCAGTGAGAACAGCAAAAAATCCTAATGGTCTTTTGAACTAAATAGCTAAGTACTTATAAAAAGGGTGGTTAATAATTATTGCCAGTACAGGCTCCCCCCACATCTGCATTTGTCACTTCATTAAAGGGGGAGCAATTCACATGTGTTACCATCCTGCCTGTACACATGATGATCGGTTGATGAATTCCATGCATAGATCATTTTTTTTGGGTAGGCATTATCTGTTTTCATTTAGGAAATAGATCTCTCCCACTAGGCTACGAAGAGAGATTAGCTGCATTTGATTGACAAGTGTAGAAGAGATGATAATTAGTATCTAGGTCTGTTTTATCGGAAAGATGGGATTAATATCCATAGAATTTGTAAATTAAAAGAATACTAATTGGTATGCCAACAATAACGTTAAATAATAGCAAGTACTTTCGGAAAAAGATAATGCCTTGCAGACATTAGGAATGATTTTAATTTTACTCTGGCATGAGGATCTATGTCTTTATTCATTAGCATTCAGAGGACACTGATCATAATCCTTAAGAGTGCAATGCAGCGTCTTCATCACCATGAATGGTGCTTATTATTCTGATTTCCATTTGTAAGACTGGAAGTCTTAATTAACTGAAGCAATGGGACAGCCTTCCCCCATCTGATGACCTCCAGATGTTTTGGACTTCAACATCTTTCATTGCCAGCCAGCATGATTAGTGTCCACGTTGGCTGTGAATTATGGATACTGAAGTCTAACCCATCTGGAGAACACCAGGCCGGGGTAGGCTGCAGCAGATTAATCAATTCAAATTAGTCTTCTTAGAAAACATTGTTTTAAATTGGCTACGCGATATTGTATAGACAGTTAAAAAAATGTACCATATAAGATGGACTTTTATTTAGTAATAAAGTTTTTGTTGTAATCTCTCTCACCCTTCTGAATCCCGAACAAACAAAACTCTAGCAACTAGACTGAGGTTTTGGTCATCTGATAATGTATGTCAGTTTAAGCAATTATTGAACTGGTTATTCAACCAGAAGGGAAACAATTACTCAGTGAAAGATCTTGGCAGTTTTGATTGTCGCTTTCCATCAAAATAGGAGAGCAAAGTCTGTGTTTATATGCCTCGAAAGAAAAATATAATCTTTACAGTTCCTGTTCACCAGTGCAATTTGGATGCATATTGTCTTTCTGTGTTGTAACTAGGTCTGATTGATTATTTATTTAATTAGTTTATATCCTGCCTTTCAATGAACAGAGCAGATAATGTGATATAGAGACATTATAGGCATTTTTCCTGCCTTCTTATACAAGCAATACGTGTTTTGCCTGTGGGTTTTCCTAATCTGCAGAGTTTCCTGAATGAAACCTGATTACTCAAATTTTGTTCAGGAAGTAGTGGTTTTGTAATTGCCTCCATAGAATAGGGGTTGACCTAAAGTTAGTGGGACAGATTCACCACTTGAATATTCTTTAAGTTTACACCAGTTGCCACAGGTCAATGAAGTTGTCACCAATGTAAAAATATAAGGACCGTAACCCTGCATTTAGTGGGATAATTACAAAGGCTCTTTGCCTAAGATAAATAATATTTAAATATATCATTGCTCTGGCGTGCTGTTTGCTGATTAAAGTCTTTGCATTGGGGTTATTTGTGCTTCCCTAAGTGGTTTTATTTGAAAACTCAGCTTCTCAGTACATTTTAAAGTTGGTTCCTTCTGGAGACACAGTTGGCATGGTGGGGTTTCCTTGTGTTTTGCATAATTGAACAAGCCATGGGTTAAGGTCATACGGAAAGCCTTGCAAAATTGTCCCACATTTTCTTTTCTTTCTTTCTGATATTCAAATGCCTTTGGAAAATTCTCATCAAGACAGGGAAAGAGAGCAGTAGTACCCTCACTGTAGCACCAAGTGGTAGATTGCTCCCGGAATGAGAGGCTCCATTTAGTCATCTTTCTTTTGCAATTTCCTTATAGTAAATGTCGTATGTTTTTATACTCCATTTACCATAAAGAATCACCTTCTCTTTGAATCCTAAATGGCCTTTTGTGGTTTCATGCACAAGTTGCTTGCTTTTTTCTCTCTAATGTCAGAAAGTTATTCTGGAATTGCTTCATGCCAGATAATTTTCTGATGTGAAAGCGGGGTGAAATCCAGTAGGTTCTGACAGGTTCTGGAGAACCGGTAGCAGAAATTTTGAGTAGTTCGGAGAACCAGCAAATGCCACCTCTGGCTGGCCCCAGAGTGGGGTGGGAATGGAGAGTTTGCAATATCCTTTCCCTGGAGTGGGGAGGGAATGGAGATATTGCAGTATCCTTTCTCTGGAGTGGGGTGGAATGGAGATTTTGCAGTATCCTTCCCCTGGAGTGGGGTGGAATGGAGATTTTGCAGTATCCTTCCCCTGCCATGCCCACCAAGCCACGCCCACCAAGCCACACCATGCCCACCAAGGCATGCCCACAGAACCGATAGTAAAAAAATTTGAATTTCACCACTGTGTGAAAGTCAATTTCCACAAATTAATTAATTAATTCATTCATTCATTCATTTATTCATTCATTTATTCATTATTCAAATTTATATCCCACCCTATTCCCAGAGGGACTCAGGGCGGTGAACAGCCAAAATAAAAATACAATTTACATACAAAAGTTAAAAGCTATTAAAATGGATTAAATAGTTTAGGTTCAGAAAATTTAAAACATCCAATTTATGTTTATATAAAACATTTTAAAACCCAATTTAAAAGGAGAGTTAGGCTAGATCCGCCTGTTGGAATAGAAATGTTTTTAGGGCGCAGCGGAAAGTGCATAAGTCTTGAATCCTCCTTATCTCCGGGGGGAGTTCGTTCCAGATGGCAGGTGCCCCCACAGAGAAGGCTCTCCCCCTGGGGGCCGCCAGTCGACATTGTTTGGCTGATGGCACCCTGAGGAGCCCCTCTCTATGGAAGCTAACTGGTCGGTGAGAGGCTATTGGTGGCAGAAGGCAGTCCCGCAAGTACCCAGGTCCTATGCCATGGAGCACTCTAAAGGTGGTAACCAAAACCTTGAAGCGCACCCGGAAGACCACTGGGAGCCAGTGCAGCTCATGCAGGAGGGGGGTCATATGGGAGCGTCACGTCGCTCCCATCACCACCCGCGCGGCCGCATTCTGGACCAGTTGGAGCCTCCAGGTGCTCCTCAAGGGGAGCCCCATGTAGAGAGCATTGCAGTAGTCCAGACATGAGGTGACAAGGGCATGAGTGACTGCGTAACGAGTCCCGATCCAGAAAGGGACGCAACTGGCGGATCAGGCGAACCTGATAAAAAGTCCTCCCAGACACGGCCGTCATATGCTCTTCTAAAGACAGCCGTGAATCCAGGAGGATGCCCAAAGTGCGAACCCCATCCGTGGGGGCCAATGACTCGCCCCCAATAGTCAGTGATGGTGCCAACTGACTATATTGGGACGTCGGGAACCACAGCCACTCGGTCTTGGATGGGTTGAGCCTGAGTCTGTCAGACTTCAAGCCAGACTTTGTTTCTTTGAATAAGTATGTAATACTGGTTTTTTCTTGCTGCACCACCTTGTCTGTATAGATGTGACAACAGGTTATCCTTCCCAGAATATTAACTCCATGCTTGGAATGGGAAGTAGAATTTCAGGTCACAGCAGGTGGCAGCATCTAGCCAGACTTGGCTGATTCCAACCCCTCCCCTCTTGATTAAATAGGATCAGATCAGACTAATAGATGGGAGGCCACCAGGAGTTCTAAGGCAGTTGAGAATATGGGGGGTGGGGGGAATCTGGAAAAAGGCAGTAATGACAAAGTTCTTCTTATCCACATGGACATATTCATTTAATCACTGGGGAGTTTTTACCTTTTTAGCTCCTGACAGGATATTTGTGATCCCTTGTAGAGACCCCTTGCAATGTTGCTTCTTTCCTGCAACTGAGCAGCCAGGGTGCCCCGAGAAGAGCCAGATGAGAAGGGCGAAGCCCACAACTGAAGGATCTGTCAGGAAGGGCTAAACCTGATGATATTTTCCTCAATTTCCTCCAAACCCTGGAGCCATCTTTGCTAGGGTTCAACATTTTTATTTTTATTTTGCTGAAGGGAGGGGCGGGGGGGGAGGGCTTACTTTATACTTTTGAAGCCCCAGCAGGTATGGAGAGAGGCATGGGTGAAATTGTTTCTTTGAGGATGGAGGGAGTGAATTTAAAAAAAACCCCACCCCAAACGGATTCTAACACCTGTAGCTTAACAGATCTTTTTGCCTCTAGTTTAGTTAACAAATGACATTTTATTTTTTCAAATGTAAAAATAATTCTTGAATAGAAAAAAAAAAGTTGGTTTGTCTGTTTTTATTTACATTTGTAATGAATTAAAAAAAATCCTGAATCTTAGCACGAGATTTCCCAGCATAGATAAATATTAACATCTGCTAACTTTCCAGAATACAAAATCTTGTTTTTCATCAGCCTAGGTCATTGCCTACAATTCGCTCTGTTTCTTTCCCTCTCTATAGTTGGCCACTTTAAGATGTGTAGACTTCTACATGATGCTGGCTGGAAAATTCTGAGAGGTGAAGTCCTCACACCTTAAAGTTGCCAAATGTGTACCAGTTGATCCTTTCTTAGCCAACATCTGCAAAACCAGAAGGACATTTAATGGAGAACCCTGTTTAGTTGGTGTTCATAACTTTCGACATTGCTCAGCTGGCTTGAGGGCTAAGAGAAATTTCTACTCCCACCCTGACCTTTAACAGTTCAATTACTTTGAAGGGGATGAGCTTTCCCAAGCCTCTTCTCTAAAATTCCCCTTTTCCCAGTGGTGAAATTCAATTTTTTTTTCTGCAAAATCTCCATTCCCACCCCACTCTGGGACCAGCCAGAAGTGGTATTTGCCGGTTCTCTGAACTACCCAAAATTTCTGCTACCGGTTCTCCAGAACCTGTTAGAAACTGCTGGATTTCACCCCAACTTTTTCCCCTTTCCTCCCTCTCTGTTGGTGGAATAACGAGGACTCCCACATTAAAGTAAAGGTAAAGGTTCCCCTCGCACATATGTGCTAGCCATTCCCGACTCTACGGGGCAGTGCTCATCTCCGTTTCAAAGCCGAAATGCCAGTGCTGTCTGTGGTCATGTGGCCAGCATGACTAAATGCCAAAGGCACACAGAACACTGTTACCTTTCCATCCTATTTTTCTACTTGCATTTTTTACATGCTTTCGAACTGCTAGGTTGGCAGAAGCTGGGACAAGTAATGGGAGCTCACCCCATTACAGGGCACTAGAGATTTGAACCACTGAACTGCCGACCTTTCAGTTGACAAGCTCAGCATCTTAGCCACTTAGCCACCATGTCCTTTATACTCCCACATTATCTCATAGTATTTTGGACCACAGGGATAAGAAGGAAACACTCGTCTGCAACTTCCTTGCTTGTGGGACTATTAAAAAGCTACAAGCATCATCTGATCATGTAATGTTTTGCTGTATTTTACCTTGCCAGCACACACCGAAAATACTTCTTTAAAAAAAATTATATGCAGCAAACCAGCATTTGCCTATACATACATGTTACCTGTATCTATCACTTTCCTCAACCTGAATGTTCTCCAAATATATGGATTCCAAAATGGCTCGGTCATTGCTGAAAATACTCAGAGTTGAAGCCGATGCTGAAAGGCATTCAGTTTCAGAGAGGCTAGTTTTTATAATTTAGAACAGTGCTTCTCAATGTTGCCAACTTGAAAATGTGACGGGCTTCAGCTCCAGAACTCTCCAGCCAACACTGAGAAACACTGGTTTAGAAACTTTCACCATGATAGCACATAGGTGACTTCCATAGTATAGGGGAAGATCTGGCCCGGGGAGTGGAAGCTTCTTGGATATCTTTTATATCTGGCTTATGGAAGTTTAGGTGCAATGCTCCTTGAAGTGCTTTGTCTCCCCCATGTTTCCACTAATAGAGCAAGCCATCCTTTTCTCCTTCTGCCTGTGGGAATGCCCTTACTCCTCAGCTCAGAAGTAAGCTAGGAATGATGTGAGGGGTCCTTGGTGCCCTCTGAGCTTGGTTTTTTTTTCTTGCAGACATTTCACTACTCAAATTAGGTAATATCATCAGTGCCCTCATTTCAACCCTGAGCTACAAATATTCTCCTTTATTGGTAGAAATGATTTCTCCCAATCTCTGTCTGAATAGAGAATACCTTAGAGAGGCTCTCTGGATTGCGGTCACCAACTGGTGGTACGTGGACCAATGGTGGTCCACGAGAATATTTTGTTGGTCCGCAGAAAAATTATTTGCATTTTTTATATTGCACTAAATCAGGGGTCCTCAAACTACGGCCCCGATACGTGCAATGAATGCTTGTGTTGCTGCAGAGAGTTTCCCCCTTTGGGGTCCTTTTGTGCGTGGTAGAGGGGGACAGAAATTCTGACTTGGGGTCTGCTTCAGCCTCCTGGTGCAGGGCTTTTGGTGAAGGCTGGAGAGAAGCAAAGCTGGTGGCGAAGAGCCGGAGGGCCTTTTTCCAGTGGGACTGTATCATGGCCTGGAACTGGCTGACCATTTCAGCCTGCTGAGCCTCTGGGCACCAGTACCTGGCCTTGCACTCCCACAGGTCTTCCCTCTGCTCGGAAAGCCTATGCTCGGAGTCCTCAGTGAGGTGCTTCAACTGAGCCTCCTTCTTGGTCAGATCCAATTTGAACTGAACCAGCTGATTTGCCAACTCTTTCTCTTGGCTGCTTAGCTCCAACAACTGCTTCCTCTTGTGTCCCTAAGGAGCCTGGGTGGGCAGGCGAGAAGTGGCTGGGAGGGGAGGGGCGAGTAGAGGCTGGCGAGGCACTCCTCAATGTGAGTGACATCAAGATGGCCATGCCCACCTAGTCACATGAATACCTAGCCATGTCCACCCAGCCGGTCAGGCAGATGATATTAATGGTTCGCGGGATTTAAAATTATGAATTCTGACTGAGGTCTGAAAAGTTGGTGACTCTTGCTCTGGATGATCTTTTGCAGCCTCTTTTTGAGCGATAGAACTTCAAGATAGCTGAGTTTTGGAGCAGGAGTAGAGCTTCACTTCTCCACATCTATTTTATTTATTGAAAAGACTTTTACGGCCACCCATCTCAAAACCACAACTCTGGGCAGCTCACAACAGTTATATAAAACCAAACATCACAAAACAATACAAGCAAAAACAATGAAACACGATCTGGTGTGCCAGACATGCCTGTGGGATGATTTGGCCTCTGGTTAGATTCAGCCCTCCACTGAGGATATAATAAATAATGCATGCTGATTGGTAGTGCTCTCTTCTATACCTTAGGAATGTAGGAAGCTGCTTTGCAGCATTTGTAAGACTAAATATTGTCAACGCTGATTGGCAGCCATTGTGAGGTCAGAGGCAAAGAATTGATCTTTCTAACCCAAATGGTATGAAACCTTTGAATAAAAGCACGAGTCTCTTCCCAGTGTTATGCCCCAGAAGAAACTATTATTTTAAAAACAGTTTTTATTAGTTTGTAATATAGCCTATAAAGAAAATATAAAAGTAAATTTTAGGGAAAATAGGGAAGGGAAAAGGGAGGGAAAGAAAAGGGGGAAAAAGGAAGGAAAAGGCACTGATTTTCGACTCCCAGTAGAATAAGGCATTAACATCAAAACTCAATTTTTTACTTTTATATAATTGTATTAACTAGCCATTTCTATAACAGCAAATCTATCTAATCAGTAAACTTCTCCCTCTCCAAAAGTTTCATTTTTTCCCACTTCAAGCACAAAGTCCAGAAGTGGTTTCCAAGTAGAAATAAAAATACTTGTATTTTTTTCCTTGATCAAAACAGTCAATTTAGCCATCTCTGCTAACGCCATCAGTTTTTGCAGCCAGTTCATCCATTGTGGGGATTGAGGTGACCTTCCATTTCTGTGCGTAAAATAGTCTTGCTGCCGTCAACATAAATAGCATCAAAGTTCTGATTTTTTTCCAGGTTTTTTTCCATTAAACCCAAAAGAAAAGTCTCTGGTTTTCTCTTTAGATTCACTTTAAGAATTTTCTGTATTAAAATATAAATCCTATTCCAATATTTCTTTGCTTTAACACACGTCCGCCATAAATGATAAAAAGTCCCTATCGATAAGCTAGCTATCCAGTGCTATCCTAAAAAGAAAGCTAGAATCTTCACACTCTTACTTCATTCTGAAGCTTAAATATTTTTTATGGGATACAGAGTACAAAATGTATCTAAGAACTTAATCAAAAGCTTACTGGTTCAGACCAAAATCTAGCTAAAATAGTTTCTTTTATAAGTATTCCAGAAAACAGCACGTGACTGCTCTTGAGTTCATTTACCGGATATCATGGGGTTTTTTTGGTTGGTTTTTTTGGGGGAGGGGGGGTTTCCTCTCTAAAAAAGGAAATTCCATGAGAAACCAACTCAGAGCTTCTCTGAAGGATTGCAATGCAAAGAAATTGCATCTGGTGAAATGGCATTAAAATTTAATGGTCTAAAAGCACCTAATAACCTTAGGATATAAGTAAATCTCAAAATTAACCAATCTGTCATTCCTAAATATGTTTGACTAAGAGGCAGTGAATTATTTTTGAATTTAATTAATATATATACTTTTGGCATCTTCGATGTGTGGCAAGACAGGGTTTTTAAAAATAATTTCACTATATTATGGGGTGGACTATGATTTTGTGAGAGGGGGGGCAATCTTAATAAACCCTTCTCCAAGGGTAGGGACACATGAATCCTGCTGTGTTTTGAGAAATTGGTTTTGAAAGCTATTTTTTTGATTACATAGTATGATTTTGAGGGACTGTTTAGAAAAAAAAAGAAAATTGGCTGTCCACATAACCTACAGTACTGCTGTTATTAGCAATTCAAGGTGCTGGTTAACACCTTAAAAGCCCTACCCGGCACAGAACCCAGTTATTTGTAGGAGTCTCTTTCCCCAAGAATACCTGCCTGTCCTATTAGATCAGATAGAATGAGCATGCTCCCTGAAATCTTGCCATCTGGTGGGACTTTAGAAGTGGGTCTTTTTTGTGGCTGCCCCTATCTTGTGGAACAACCTCCCAATAGTGATTTGACAAGCCCCCACCATACTAGTCTTTGGGAAGACTGACTCTTTATTGAGAATCTGTGATTGTACGACTGGAGGCATCCCAAGGGGGGTGATTATGGGGCTTTTGTTTATTGTTTTTAATGATTGTTTTATTCATTAGTTTTATGGTCGTAAGCTGCCTAGATATGGGACGCAGTGGCTCAGTGGCTAAGATGCTGAGCTTGTCGATCGAAAGGTCAGCAGCTCAGCGGTTCAAATCCCTAGTGCTGTGTAATGGGGTGAGCCCCCGTTACTTGTCCCAGCTTCTGCCAACCTAGCAGTTCGAAAGCACGTAAAAAATACAAGTAGAAAAATAGGGACCACCTTTGATGGGAAGGTAACAGCGTTCCGTGTGCCTTTGGTGTTGAGTCATGCTGGCCACATGACCACAGAGACGTCTTTGGACAGCATGGGCTCTTCAGCTTTGAAACGGAGATGAGCACAGCCTCCTAGAATCGGGAACGACTAGCACATATGTGCAACGGGAACCTTTACCTTTACCTTTAAGATGCCTAGAATTGCTTAAGATGGGCAACCATATAAATTTAAATAATTACTAAAAATATTCTGAATGGCAGTCATCTTTTCATTTTGATTTTATGAGAAACAATGCCTAGAGATATTAGTTTTAAAACGATACAAACGTACATTAAAAATTATTTTTTAATTAATGTAAACATACATTTACATTATTTTTGACCATCTCAAAAGCATTCATTTCAAAGTGATCCTAAATTTCTTCTGAACATAGAATGTACTCAATTTGCAGCTTAATGTGCAGGTTGTAAGGGATAATGTGATAATGTGAATTGAGGTTATCTCTATCTGCTAGGCTGTATTTCTGCCAGTAGCAGTAAACTCTTAAGACTGTATGTCATAGTGAAACCTTCATTTTCCAATGAAGGTTTCACCATGAAGCCAATGAACAAAATATTCAGCTCTAATTCAGTGTTCTTTATTTGTTGACCAGCTTTCACCTATATCTTAAAAGCCTATTATTTTTCTTGAAAACGAAGAAGGTCAAAGGTGTCTTCTTAAAAGCTTCTCAGCTACTATGGATGATGTTAGAATGTGGAAGAAAAGGGCAAATTGCCAGCAGAACTGATGAGAGTCAGGGATTGTGATATTTTAGAGGCTTGTTTTGTTGGCTGTTGAAGCCTCCAAAATTAGAGATATTTAAAAAGTCATAGTGCATGACTGGGAAGGCACAAGTAAGAGAAGAGCTGTAAAAGCAGCTTAAAGTCTCCTATAGATCTCTTAAATCTTATGTGGTAATTTAGGAACTGAAGTAGACGAAAGATCACGCAGAATTTATTTCAAATCCTGTTTGCTTAATTCCCAAACACAAATTCTATAATTAGCATCACTGTTCATATAGCCAAAAAAAAAATGTAGAGGAAAAAAATGCAATAATATAAATAATAGCTATGTTTTTAGTTTTATTAGTCTCACTTTAAAGAGCTGGTTCAATCTTAAAATATTTTGTGGATGCTAATTTCTCAGTTAAACTCTGCACAGTGTAAAAATGCATTTTCCTTGTTCTGAATTCTCAGCAGAAGCCCACAGTTTATCAGAAAGGGGGAAATACCTCCAAAACCTGTTTTTTTCTTTTTTTCTTTAAAAAAAAAAGCCCTTTCTGCTTTCCTGCATGCCATATATCACATCATTGTTTCGAGTTTAAACCAAGTAACCTCAAACATGTGACCTTAATTGATATGGTACCTATAACTGCTTGCGCAGGTTAAGCTACAAGAATTATTTCTTTTCGAGCTTTTTGGAGTAGACTTGATGAAGTCCCAATCGATGAATGACTACCTTTTCATTTTTTTGTTCCTAAACTGAATATAAAATGCTTCAGTCTAATTTGTTTATCCCATATCTTTAAAAAGAATCCTATTGAAGCTAACAATAATGCAGTTAAACTTTCCATATCATTATGTGCTCTGGATGAAGGGAGAATGAGCTGATGCAACCACGTACACCTGATTCCTTCCCAGGTGAGCTTCGCTGAACCCCATTTGAATCTTAGTTGTGAGACCTGCTTCTTTCTAACATATGTACAGCTCCTATGCCCCAAACTCTATGCTGAACCTAATAAGGGTACTCCATCTGGAGGAACCTAAGAGAGAAAGCCCAAGAGGTGAGTGCATGGCACCAGCCATCTTCTATATTGAGCATCATCTGCTCATAATCCGGTCATCGATTCTGATGACAACTAGGGATGCATCGACCCAAGAGTTAGTTAATAACTGGATTAGAACATTCCCCCACTGTTTTTCACTTTCATTCCTCAGTGCAATCTGATCTTCTCTTCTGGAGCATCTTCTAGTCCCTGGAGGAGATTTGGGCAACATAGGGAAGCATAAGTGGGGGCAGGGGAAAGGATCCCTTCATGGAAGGGAAGCAGGGGTGAAATGCTCCAGGTTCGGACCGGATTACCTGATTTTTTTCTTTTTTCTTTTTTCTACAACCTCTTCGGCCGAAAAATGCTTTTAAAAGTAAAAAAAAAAAAAAAAGCCTCTGCTCATCATGTGGCTCAGCTGGGATCATCAGAGGCTTTTAAAAGCATTTTTTTCTGCAACCTCTTCGGCCAAGGAGGTTGTAGAAAAAAAAATGCTTTTAAAAGCCTCTGACAATCCCAGCTGAGTTGCCTGATTGTTAGAGGCTTTTAAAAGCATTTTTTTCTACAACCTCTTCGGTCGAAAAGGTTGCAAAAAAAAATGCTTTTAAAAGCCTCTGCATTTAAAACTAAAAAAAAAAAAAGTTGGCCGCACCCACCCAGTCACATTACCCCCACCACTACCAAGACATGCCCACAGAACTGGTAGTAACAAATTTTACATTTCACTACTGAAGGGAAGCAACCATGGAAGAAATCCTTTCTTCCATATTACAGAGATTCAGGATCCAAGTCAAAATAGTAAGTTCAAATTGTACATTATGATTGATACATCTTAAAAGTTATTAAGTCATAGCTTGGTATCATTATGAATGGAGTGAGGCAATACTGATTATCTGGATTTCTGATTAGATTCTCAAATAGGATACTACTATTCTCAATAAGTATTAACTAGAAACTAGAATGCTACCATAAATGATGGAGTAAACATAGACCACTCCTTTACCCCATATTTTACAAACATTTGATTTGATTGATTGATTTCTTTAACTTACAAGGCCAGCCAACTCACAAAAAGACTTCTGTTATATTAATAATGTGTTAGTTGTGCAATTTCACTGTCTCATATGATTGGTTAAGGACAAAGTTTCATGTACATGGAAAAAAGAGAAGCGGTTGCTTTAAGAAATCTATTTGTTACTTTAATGCACTCTTATAGCTGTGCTACCTTTGCTCTGGTCCAGGCAGAATCTTGGGGGGGAAAGTGAGGCTACATCTGGAGTACTTTGAGTTTTTCTGCTCTACTGTATATAATGAAATTAAAAGCAAAGATGGATAATTAGAGGAATATGCATGGTGTCAAAGCCTCTCCAAAACAATTTTTGGGATATTTAATGTAACTGAGGGAAGACAATAGTAGGTACATAGAGAGTAACTGTGTCAATCAAAGTTAATTAATTTGAAATACATTTAAAAGAACTTTAAATTACATCAAATGTTATGGTCTTGGCCACAGCTAACTTTGAGAGTGAAGCCTCTGGCCTATAGTTCTGAAGCCAATAATTGCCCTCAGTTTGAAAAAAACTGCACACACTGCCTAAAAGGCAAAGATGCAGATTTATGATTTGGCTTAAAGGCCAAAGAAATGTCAGCTGCAACAAATTGCTGCTGTAACAGTGATCCTTCTGTTTGGTTGTTGAAAGCCGTCACACCGGTCAGTCTCTGTGGGGTTTTGTGTTTTTTTTCTGAACATTGAATATGCCTGTCTTTTCATATCTCCTCATGTTGCCATTTTCATGCTCCTTAATCGAGGTAGTCCTGATGAGTGGACTTGAGGATGGATATTTTTTCATTATTATCTTTTCCAAGTTCTTAGGCAAATAAAATAAAATTTGCTTAGAAAAAGAACCCAATTAATTTCCCTCAGCCACATGCCTCCATAAATGTTTGTGCTTTCTAGCACTGGATCCAAAATCAATAGTGGGCAGAGATGGTAGAATTCAGTCAAATTCTCCAATGCTAACCATTTTTTCAGAAGTTTAGTTTTCACACCTGGAAAAAGGTGTGAAAATATGACTACAGCCTTTTTTTTAAAAGAAGCTGCCAGTGTTAAATGTATCTCTATTTTTAAAAACTCACATCCATGAATAAGATGTTCATTATTTATAGGCTGATGAAGCTGAATTGGGCAATATATAAAGTTTTCTCCTGGGAGGCTTTTGAGCACAGGGCAATAAGGCCAAGCGCTTATTTCAGGGTTCAAAAAAGTATAAGACAGAATCTTATTTTCGGGGAAACACTATATATGTGTGTGTGTGTGTGTGTGTTTGAACTGTGGCGAATATCTCTGAGCTTATGGGGTGGTTTCCAAACGCTTCATTACCAGGCTAGGTAACATCTTCAGTGGCGTATACATGGACATGGACTCTGCTAAAGATGTTGCCTAGCCTGGTAATGAAACATTTGGAAACCACCCCACAAGTTCAGAGAATGAACCTTCACCCTCCTGTTGGAATAGGTTTTGAAGCTCATTCTGTCAAAAATACAAATATGCACTAATAGTGCTCTGAGCCTTACTTATACAAACATGCAACTTTAGGTTCCTGTTTTGACAATCTGCTAAGATGGAGGTTTGTTTGCAGAAGAGCTGTGATATCAGACTAATAAATAATGTATTGAAAGCTAATGGCCAATAAGACAAAGTAACATTGCAGTACTGAAATATTCTTCCTTGGGGGATGATATCCATGTACAGTATGTGAAGTTTAACAAACTTTGAAGTATGGCTAAGCACAAAAAGTCAGTAGGAGTAGCAAAATTGGATGATTTACTTCATGTGTGGATGAGTTTCTGTAGGTCAAGGGTCAAATATGAGTGTTCTGAAATATATAGGTGGGTCATATGAGGCTGGGGCAAGAGAAAAGCATAATAATATGCATAAGTGCATCCGTGTGCCTACCGTCCTTGTCCTACTGTCCCCATTTATATGTATTCATTTCTTTCATTCATTGCCCATGTTTATCTGTCTTCCGTTCATGTCCATGTTTATATTTACACCTGCTATCTGTACATGTTTGACAAACTAATAAAATAAAATAAATAAAAAGGAGTTATGCTTAAAACAGAAAGTGAGAATGATAAAAACGAGTCCTTTAATTCTTAATGCCCACTAATACTTCTGTGTGTTTGACAGAGCTTTCCCACTTATTCATTCTAGTAGCCTGATTCTGAGAGCTATGGACCATTCCAGACAAACCCTGAATGTGTTTTGGGGGATGTGAGCAGGCATCTGGAGAGAGAAATTGGCTAAAATCAGAAACGTTCCCTTTTGCAAATGTAACTGTTGTTTAGTCCCCATGTCCATCCTGATGTCTAGAAGTTTTGGTCTACAGCTTCTTATTTTCCCTTGGGGATGATAGGAGATACAGTCCAATAAATTTTCATTTGCTAAGATGGAGGATGCTGATATAAAAATATAACAATCCTTATATCAGCAACAGTACCTGTGTTTGTTGTTTAATATTCCTGTAAATTAAGTTTGCCCAATGTTCTTGTTGGTATGTGAATTTGAGAAATAGTAGATAAAACTAAAGACTTGTTTATTCATTTTATGAGCTTTGAACCTGGGATTTTCCAGTACACAATTTAATCTCTTTGACAACTTCAGTATACAAATTATTCTATGTTTAGCTTATACACAAAACCTCAAGTGGTAGTCCATCCTTAGGCATTGCCAAGAACAGTAGAACCATCAATATAGTGCAGACAATTAAAGTTAAATTAATCTGGAAATGTTTTTGGGATTTCCAGAAATGTAATAGCTGCTTTAATGCCCCCCCCTACTAAATCTACTTTCTGTCTGTGTTCTTTCATACATATGACTACAGAGTTGTAGTGTTGTGCTGAGTCAGGATTTACAGACCAGGAGTTTCTTGTTTACTAAGAAAAATAGCATCATGGATTTGTCATTTTCTCTGTTTTCCTCACCTTCTGCCAGCATCCTCTATCTCCCATGGAGCCTGGTCTTATACTTTGCCAGGAGATGCTCAGCTCTTCTGCTTTCCATATTTAGATAAGCATTGTTTTACCAGTCCATTACCAGGCCAAATAGTGCAGCCATATTATGGTCTGGTTGCACAATTGCAAATGAAACCAAACCTTTCCTTCTTTATTCGTGCAAGCAACATATGAAATGACAGAGACAGACAGAGAATTATAATGAAGGGAACATTTTTAAAAGGCTTATTTTAATTTAATCCAGTCCTGAATTTTGGCAAATACACACAAATATATAGTTTTCCTTAAGCAAATGCATCTGCTTGTTTTCTACCTTCATTTCTGCCCAGATTGGCATTGACAAGAGTCACATATATGTGTCTCTTCGCCTATGACAGTTTATCGAGGCTCAAAACTCTTCACTGTTGTTTATCCCAAAGGTAACTAGACTCTGTTTTTCCTTGAAGATGTTTCACTTCTCATCCAAGAAGCTTCTTCAGTTCTTACTGAATTGGTGGAGGCTCCAACTGAAGAAGTTTCTTGGATGAGAAGCAAAATGTCTTCATGGAAAAACAAAGTCTAGTTGCCTTTTGAAAAAGCACCTTTGGGACAACCATGACCTGGATGGCTGAGAATCTTCACTGTTGTTCAGTTTGAGTCCAAACAACCCTGTCCACTCCAATCTGCAATGCATACATGATTGCAAAGTGAGAATACTTTGTCCAGTTTGGATGCTGCTTTTTCCTATGCAAGCATGGGCTGAAAGCTTTTGCATATAGATTATGACCCACTGCCAAACAGCACAGGAGCAACTCTCACAAGAATTACTTCAATTACTCCAATTCCTGACATTTTATTTATGAACTGTGTACACAGAATGGAAAGCATATAGCAAACATCAACACTTTTTTAAGAATAGTGTTTTTTACTGAAACATGATTCGGGGGCATATGGAAGAGAGCTTATTTGTGCTGATGTAACCACTGTTATCATACTATGAAATATTTCTGGCTCTGATCATCCTAATCCCTAAGATTACAATTAATCCTAACAGTTCATATGTATACATTCCAATTCATGAGTGGAATTAACCTGTATACAGATCTCATCTTCACCTTTTGATGTACATCAAATTCTTGTTTTTAGTTCAGAACCTTCTGTAGCAGCTGCTTCCTTGTTCCTGAAACTTGACATATTCTGATAATCACTCATCCATCTACCATCAATCTCTAATGTTTAGAAGTCTCTTTTCTGTAATGACTCTACCTTCTTTTGCTTGATGTTGATACTTGCTTATGAGCCGTGATGGCACAGTGGTTAGAATGCAGTACTTCAGGCTAACTCACTGCTCACTGCCAGGAGTTCAATTCTGAATGGCTCAAGGTTGACTCAGCTTTCCATCCTTCTGAGGTTGGTAAAATGAGGAGCCAGATTGTTGGGGGCAATATGCTGACTCTATAAACTGCTTAGAGAAGGCTGTAAAGCACTATGAAGCAGTATATAGAGAGGGCTGTAAAATGTTCCATTAAAAGACACACATTAAAGATGTTTAATCAAAGCATTCAAGTGATTTCTTTAAAGAGTAGCAAAAATGCAATAAGGAAAGTCTAATTCAAAATATAACATAGGGTAAAGGGTTGATTAAATGAGACATAAAAATAAATGTTATCAATACAATATACAGACCACAACAAAAAACATTTATACATGAAATTAAACTGGCATGAGTACAACTTGGCTAGGATTAAAATTGTGCTTAAAGTAGCATGTTCTTGATTACCTAGTCTGGAAGTAGGAATAATTATAGATAGGAATAATTTGTGAAAGAGTTGCTGTAGGCAAGTTGAGGTGACAGAAGTTTAGAAATTATAGAAAGTATAAGATAGGAAAGAGAAAGAAAGAAAGAAAGAAAGAAAGAAAGAAGATCTGTAGAAAGTATGGATCAAGGAAAAGATCTTAAAATGGAGTTGGGGGAAAGGGGGGAAATTTGGAGAACTGATTGCCAGTTCTTAAACAATACAGTATAGAAGAACCAAAGTCACAATAGTAGAAAGGAGAGAAAAGCAGAAAGAGAAGAAAGACAGATTTAAATTAGGAGCCACCTATTTAACAGTGCATATCTCAATTTTGCACAAAGCCTAAACTGAAAATACAGTTACAATAGAGTTGCAAAGCTCTTTACTGCTCCCAAGATGCTGGTCTTGCACTTGTCCCACTGAAGAAAAAAAATAGTTTTCTGGTGGAAAAAGAGTAGGAGCTTTTGTTCCTGTGTATCCAGAACCTTTATTATTGCTGGAATGAGTGAGGCTTCCATGAGACAGCGTTTTGCATTTGTTTATCTGGTCAGCATCCAATTTCTGTTGCTCATTCTTTTTCTGAGGGAAAAAATGATGGAAAAGCTTCCAGGGTTTTGGATCATCTATTCTTCTTGGTTAGAAATGTAGAGTGTCTAAATGTATTTGGTAAACGAATGGCTGATGCTTCTAGGATCCCTAGAGATCTCCCAACAAAGAAAGCAATGTTCAAGAACATTTGATTCACACTAGCCCAATAAAATAAAGACCCTCCTACTTTTGGGATGAGAGGATGATGTCAACATGGGTAAAAGGGAAAAGAAAAAAATGATTAGTATTCAAAACGTGTATGTCCATTCTCTTTCTTGGCTCCTAAACTGGGAAACCTTCCTTCATTTGGATAAACACCACTCCGGAGGATCTGTTAAATCCAATAAGAAAAGGATATCTGCTTTTGAGATATACTTGCCAACAACTAATTACTTAGCTAAACATGCAGATTTAATTAAGGTTTGTTCTTCTTTAGCCAAAAAGAACATTTTAACATTATTTTGGGAACCAGATTAGCAGCTTGAAACAATACAGTGAAATGTCCTGTCCTCCAGAACACAAAAAAAGTCTGTGGCTAGGTCCAAATTGGGGAAAAAACCCACAGTTGAAATCCATGCCTCATCTTTTCATTAAGTACAATATTCCCATACACGTTCAGAGTACAGCCTTTTTAAAAAATAATGTTCCACAACTCTACTTTTCAGTTGTGTCCAGTGGTGGGCTGCTGCCAGTTTGGATCGGTTCGAGCGAACCGCTAGTTCCAACCAGCGGCTAGACCTGCTCATCTGCCCTGGCGCTATCATGTCCTATATAATCGCTGATTTTTTGATGCCGCACGCATGCACGGAAGGCACACATTCACATTTTCAGTTCTGGGAGAACCATTTGTTCCAGTATGTGACGCCCTCTTCTAGTTGTGTCCTATCTCCACTCTAGCAATATCACTCTAATTATTGTGAGATAAGCTTGCTGGATCCCAATTTTAGGAGAATGCCCAAGAACATTGAATACTCACTCTATTGTCATCTTAGATTTCTGAAGATGTAATGCCCAACATCCAATATCCAACTGTAGAAAATGTAAGACCGTGGCTGCTTTAAAGTAGATTTAATCCACTGCCTTCATCCAGATGTTCTGCTGCCACCTAAGTCAGGGGTGAGTTCTACTTACCTTAACTACCGGTTCGCATTGCAGACATGCGCACGCTCTTCTGCTCATGCGCAGAAGCTTCTGTGCATGCGCAGATCACCTATGATGACATCCGGGTCAGTGGGTGGAGCCTCCTGCAAGTTTTACTACCAGTTCTTGCGAACCTGTCTGAACTGGGGGCAACCCACCACTGGCCTAAGTACATTTGAAGGGTGGGCAGTGAAGAGTGGCAGTGGTCGATTTGATGCTGATAATTCTGGATAATAACCCCAAGGGAACAGGAAGACCCTAACTTTTGGCCAGCATAGCAAGTTCTGATGCTAAGACTTCTTCCAACTCTTATGTCTAGAAGAGGACTCTCTTAGATAACCTCTGTTCAACTATCTGATTTAATTTTTTAAGGCTCTCTGCGCAGTTCATATGTTTTGGGATGTATTTTTTGTTGCTTCTTCCTGCCATCGTTTCACACTCAGTTGTTTCACATGGGATTTTATGCTATAAGATCCTTGTGGTAAGACTTGTGGAACAAATATACCTGCTGCATGCACAATGGCATCAGTACTATGAATGCATCCGGTGACTGGTTGCTGAACTGTTAGTGCCATCTTGGTCCCCACACATATATGTATACATTAAATTTAAGGCCAGAAAAGCTGTCATTCCCAGTTTTCAGCAGAAACATGGATGTTCCTTCAGTTTCTCTAACACAATGCTTATGTGAATGGGTGGGGACCCTAACTCATGTTAATTCTGTTTACAGGTTTGAGCCCTCTCTCTACTTTGATTAAATTGGCATAATTGAGGGGTAACTCCCACGGCCCACTGTAACTGTTGAGTCAGCTGCAACAAAATTGTAAAAATGCATTTTGCTAAACAGACAAACCATGAAAAAGGAGAAGACTGTTCTCTCTTCTGAAGTTCCACTTTCTTTGGACTGCTACAAAGCATTAATTCTGAGCAGCTGAAACAATTCAACATGTCTCCCCTGTGGATTTTGCTTCTTAGATATTGGGCAAAAAGGGACTATAGATTCCATTCATCTACTAACAGATCTTCAATAATTCAGTTTCCTTTTATAAACAATGGCTTCAATTATGGTAGAATATTTACAGAACTTTAAAAAAATGTTTCTGAAAGCCCAGCACTTAAGAAAAGACTTCTAAGTACCTTCAAAACCCATAAACACCACAGGGTTCTCTCAACTCCTGATTTTGAATTTTGGTATTCATTTCCTTCAACTGAAATTCTCTAGATGAATTATTGGCCCAATATATATAGGGTTCTGGAATTTAATCCCCTTCACTTCATTCGCAAGTTGAATGTACTTCTTGTATAAACTGTCACATTAACAAATGGGATTCAACTCCTCTATTAACTCATGTAGCCCAAATTATAAGCATAGCTCATGTTTCCCTGACTAGTGTTCTAGTAGAAGTGGGTGTTCTAATGGAATCGGGTTTATTTGGGAATCAAATGGCATTTGCTTTAAGTGAATATGTAAATGTCCATGGCACTTGCCTGTTCTCCAAAGTGCCATTTGAATGAAATGTTGGATTCTAATACCCTATGTAAACCAGTGTGTAGATCATTTTTATCATTTGTCTCTCCCAGTTTATACCTTGCAATAGCAACATTTTAGAGGTCATACTTGTGAGGGGGATGTCCATAAAATATGTCTGAAGTGAAACAAAGTTGTGACTGCCAGATCCAACCCTCCTGTCTGGCAAAATGACCCAACTGTCTCAGGTGGCTGATGCTGTGGATTGCAGAAGAGACCTCCAGCCATTCTTTCTCAACCCTTCAGCCATTCCCTTTCTGCCTATGATCTACCCTCCAGCTCTGAATTAGGGTGTGTGTATATGTGTGTGTTCTCCCATTCAAGAGCTGAAGCTAGGTACAAACAGTTGCTTCTGCATTTTGAATGAGGTGGGAGGGGGCTTTGCCTCAGGCACAAGATGTCAGCCCTGGTGATTATAGAGGGATTTAGTATTATTTAGATGGAGCAAAGTGCATGTAAGTTTTTAAAAAGCACCCACATATCCTGCATAGCAAACTACTTCTGTCATTCAGGCATCTTTTTAAAAAAGGCCCAATGGAACAAGGCTTTGTTGTCTTAAGAGAAAATTTCAGGAGCAGCCCATGGACTGAAAGTCTGCTTGAGGCAGCAGCTGCAAGGCAGAACTGTAGTTCTGGTACCAGCTCAGTGACTGAATGGGTCTGTTTTATTCAAACCCCATGAGGTGAGAATTCAAAAAAGTGTAGGACTATTATTGATGCTTGTTAGGCTCGTTGGATAGAATAACAAGTGGTGGGAGCTGGAGTTTTAGCAATCTCCACTAGCTTTGTGTAAGAAGCAGCCTTAGGTATATTTTTGTAGAATTCACAAGGAATGGTAATTAATTTAAATAAAGCAGGTCCATTGTTCAGACCATTACAAAATGGCCTGCATTCTCACTTGAATGCATGCTACACAATAATTCCTCTTCTCTCCCCCCCCCCACCATTTTGTTGTTGTTGTTGTGTGTGGCTACATGTCCTTGTTCTGGATATTTTATTTTTTCCTCAGCATATACATCTTAATATTTATAGGGATTAAATTTCATGCTATTGGAAATTTTTTCCAGCAGTGCTCAATTCTGAAGGCAGAAAAGCAATTGGAAAGTTCTCCAGCTCAAATTCCAAAGAAATGAGCACGGCAATGTTCTTGCTCAGCTCTCATTAATTGAAATGTGGCTTGTCAAATGGAGCTCTGTAGGAGCAAGGCAGAGGGCAATTTTATGGCCATTATTTGAGAGAATCTGAAAGCTCAGGCCTATATTGTTTTCACAAGCAATGCTAATGATGCCTTTGAGTATGGGATGCCCTGTTAAAAGAATCTGGAAAAGAAACATTTTAAAATCTGAGATGCATTGTTGTTGAGTTTTTTTCTTTGGCCTTTCCCACTACTGTTTACTGGAATGCAACCAGTTTCCCATAGCAAAAATCTGTGGAATTGGCAAAGGAGAAGCTTTGTAACATACAAAGGGTCCTAACCTGGCACAATAAGGTAAGGGAATAATAGCCACCATTATCCAGCTGTTGCTGCCAGAATAATTGTGCTAGTTTTGAGGAGACATTCTACAATTCACGTGGGAAGTTCTGATGCAGGTATGCCAGAATTACTTGGCTACATAATACGTTGATTGTATAGGAAGTTTAAGAAAGAAAAAATGTATGATGAAAAGTTAATTTATCAGAAAGTATTTATTCCGGTTTGTGAAAGAGGATGAAAAGAAGACATCCTCTCATATCAAGAGCCAAGATGGTGCTGTGGTTAGAGTGCAGTACTGCAGGCTACTTCAGCTGACTGCTAGCTGCAGTTCAGCAGTTCAAATCTCACCAGGCTCAAGGTTGACTCAGCTTTCCATCCTTCTGAGGTGGGTAAAATGAGGACCCAGACTGTTGGGGGCAATATGCTGACTCTATGAACCGCTTAGAGAGGGCTGTAAAAGCACTATGAAGCAGTATATAAGTCAAAGTGCTATTGCTATTGCTATTTCTGTCAGGGGGTTAGTAATCGATGGCCATAGGTTCCTTATCTATAACTCATAGAAAAATGTTTTAAAAACACATGCAAAATGGCCTCATTGGACCCCTGAAGACTTGAAGAACTCAGGTGATTTTGAGAGGTTTTAAGGAACAATATAGATTCCTTAAGATCTGCTATGTATAAGCTATTAAGCTTGCCTTTTAACAGAGTCCCTCCCCCCCAAAAAATTGGTATGAAAATTTTGACCCAGTTACATTTGGGGTTTAGGGTCACTAGAGAGGCATTTTGGTGTAGTGGTTAAGGCACTGGGTTAGAAATTGGAAGAGTGTGAGTTCTGCCACTTTAGGCATGAATCTTGCTGGGTGACCTCGGCCCAGTCATTCCTTCTCAGTCCTGGGAAGAAGGCAACAGCAAGGTTCTTCTGAAATCTTGCCAAGTAAAATGCAGAGACTTGTCTAGAGAGTTGCCAGGTGCCAAAGATTGACTTGAAAGTACAGTAAGTTAACTTTTTACCTTACTGTATCTTGGCTCTTCACTGTTACCTTGGAGAGCTGAAAATGTCATCTCTGAAATCAGTCTTACATTAATGAAGACTTTTTAGATGCTTCATTCTTTTTTTCCCTTTTCTTTTCAAACAACAATAGTCAACTCTCTCTCTTTTTTCCCTAGGCACCAAGCTGCCTTCCAACTGTCGGAAGCTTTGTCTCTGCACCAACAATGGCACCTTATCCCGCAGCAGCCCAGGTGTCCCCTTATATGGCGTACAGTGCTGCTCCTTCTGGTTACGTAGGTAGTCACGGCTGGCAGCATGCTGGGGGCACCCCACTTTCACCCCACAACTGTGATATTCCAGCTTCACTGGCTTTCAAGGGCATGCAAGCAGCCAGAGAAGGTAGTCACTCCATCGCTGCCTCTGCACTCTGATATTGGAAATACAGCAGAACATCTGGTCCGATCCAGCTCAGTGTTCTTTCTTTTGTCCCCATCATTCTTCTTCACAGACTTCAATGAGCTGGAACTATTTTTCCATGATTTTGTGCTTAAAAAAACAAATAATAATTGCGGTTTGGTAAGTGTAAATAACATAAGGAAGGGATGAATGTGTTGTCTCCCTTTGCACTGCATAAAGATGATTTGACAACCCTCAGAGGGCTTGTGTGACTGTTTCTTTGGTAAAACCACACATATTTATTTTAAAGCTACAGGACTTTTTCAAATGTGCAATTGTTTCATATTTGTGAGAAACCATTCAAAGAAACCCAATAGATCAACAAATGCAATCAAATAGAAATTGACTTCTAGACCAAAAAATAGTTCTTGTGGAAAAAGGCATGGACAGATGAATAGTCGTTGTGGCTAACAGCTTGTGTTTTATAGCAACAAATTATAGAACCAAATGAATATATGGCTCTGTTATTTATCCTGTATTTTGTTGTGATCACAAAGACAATGATGTTTTTGTTTTCTCTTTGTAAATATGAACTTGGTTATCTGCATTTCCACTAGTCAACTGACTTCTGTTTTTCTTTTTGTTGTTAAGTGGTGACATGGTAGACATGCTTTTCCCACTTTAGCATCCTTCAATAGTGTTAGGATTGCAATTCCAGAACGTTCAGTGGGAATTCCACAAATTGCATTCCCAATTCACCCAGAGTTTGCCAAACTGGGAAAGGATTTCCAAGCAATTTGCTGTTTCTCTTCTTGGTGATATCATTTGCCTTAATGGTTCAAGTTTTGATAATTCTACGTTTGCAGCATAGTATGAAAGCTCCTTAAAGCACTTGGATTTAATGAAAAGCATTTGGTTTTTTTCCAGCAAAGAACCTAAAATGAGTACAAATAGTATTCATATAGTGACCACAATTGGGACTGGTAACGGTTCTTAGATGAAGTGGTTGCTAAATGAAACTGCAACTGTGCTTATGATCAGCTTTCCTTTGCTTTACAGATCTGCAGAGGTTATAAATGTGAGGATTGGTTGCAAAGTTACCTTTTTTAATCACCATAATAACAGTGAACAGTTCTAAACAAGGCAGTTGCTAAATGAGGACTATCTATTACTCTATATTCCCAGTGAGTCAGAAAGTTTCTCTCAGTCTTTCACAAAGGAAAGGAGGCCTTTTGTTTGTGGAAGGCACTAGTGTTCAATGAAAACTGCTGCTAAAAATAATAATAAATGTAATAAATAAAAATAAGCAACACAAATTATGCCACAATTTCCCATTCTATTCTCTTCAGTAGACTCTCCCAGCATTTGGCACAGTCTTTCATGAGATACAATAAATTATAGGAGGAGGTAGAATCAGCCAAGTTAATGTTCCCTTTTTTTCTTCCGCAGAAGCATCCTATGATTAACATTTACTTACTAGTATATCAATCCATTTATTTCAGTAGCAAATGACTGATTTTTCTAGATATACTGTATAGAGAAAATATTTTCCATATGGTATTTAATCACCTACGTTCATAATACAGTAGCATCACTGACATGAAAGAGACATGGATGGGAAAAACAATAAACAAAATGGAAAGTTATCCCATCTCTTTAATGTGAAATTGTGGGCAGAGATTTTTAATAAGCCAATAAGCCAATCCATAATAAGAATTTTACCTCCACTTCCTTTTATTGGATGCTTGGGCAGGAAGTGGGCGAATTATGATGCAAGTAACCACTGTGAAAGCAAACTGTACTGTAATTTCTTTGCTTAGCTGAGTTCAGTAATTCCAGCCCCAGCCTCCGAAGTTATGTTGCCATTTTGAAAAAGTAAAAGAAGAAGAAAAAATGTCTACAATTCCTATTTTATTGAATGTAAAACAAAACTAGGCTTTTGGTAAAGTTTACATTATTGTACATAAGCATGTTTCATTCATAGGCATATTGGTGGTGGTACTACAGATATTATTTATAATGTTAACAATATTCATCTTTTTCATTGCTGTATCTTTATCAAGCATCATTTCATGGTCACTTGGATTCCAATTGCTCTCTTATATTTTTTTCCCCAGTATAATCTTTTCAAGATGGTCTGTTCTCCTTGGACAATAATAAAGTTGTGAATATAGTTTTGGAAATATAGTTCAAGCTTGCCATTGTGTATTGAAGATAACCATGAGAAGGAAAGATTGGAAAATTGACATATCTCCTAGCATGATTAAATATTAATATATTATGTACTTTTGTAAGTCTAGTGCAATAATGTAAAAACACGTCGCTCAATACAGATTTTGAAAGACTGCTTAATAAAATTATCTACATTTCTTCCTGGCCATATTACACATAAGCATACTTCTGGGAGAATAAGATAAGATTTTGTCTCTTTTCTGAGAATATCATGTTTTTATTTCAAAAAGTCAACAGAGGTCGATCTCTAAGGTAATTCAAGGGAAATAATGTGTGATGTCATATTGAGGCTTCCTGGAAAATATCCCAAAATATTGTCATTTTGCAATCATTTAATCGTAGATTGAAAAGAGAATGTTCATAAACTGAAATTGGTATCAGTAGACTGTTTATCAGGCTCCTATTTTGTTTTTAAGTACTGCTACAACCAGTTGACCAGAAAGTAACTGCTGCTTATTTGTAAGGCCCGAAAAAATGCATTCACTTGTAATCCATGGTGCCCTTTTATAGAATCCCTAATCAAATAAAAGCATTGAGGCTCACCAATCCCTTCAGCTACAGACTTCATTCAGAAGAATACTTGTTTTCATTAGTACTCTGGAATTGAATGTCTATGGAGATTCTTAGTCATCCAGGTCTTGGTCGTCCCAAAGGTGCTTTTTCAAGGGGCAACTGAACTTTCTGGTTTTTCTTTGAAGATGTTTCACTTCTCATCCAAGAAGTTTGTTTAGCTTCTCCTTCGAGCTGAAGAAGCTTCTTCGGTGAGAAGCAAAACGTCTTAAAAAAAAAACAAAACCCAGGAAGTCAAGTTGCCTTTTGAAAAAGCACCTTTGGGACTACTCTGGAGTTGGGCTCCAGCTCTTTGCAACCCACTTGAAAGGGAGCTTTCTTGAACTGAAATAATTCCTGCTTCCGGGTAAAAATAACCAGCAAAACCCCTCTTAGGGCAATTCTTGCCCATGCATCAAATGTCAGTGCTGCAAATCTGAATTTCCCACAAGTGGGGTAAAGCTGCAGTATCATGAAGGCCTCTGGAATGATCCCTCAAGAATTCGTTTCTTCTCTTTAAATGTAAACAATTCATGCTGTAGCTATTATGTCATAATGGTCCGTTTTCTTCATCTTAACAAGACTAGACACGCACAAGTAACCCATGGTGTTGAGTGAATACTGCTTTATAGTATCAATCATTTTGAGCCTGAAGTTCTCTCTGTTGACTATAGGACAAGGCAGATGTTCAGCTGGAAACCTTCAGATATTAGGGTTAAGTACTACCCACAGAACTGAGGTTTTAAAATCTGCTCCAACACTGTTTTCTTTGGCTAGCAAAAACTTTTTCGAGGCCTCATATAGCCAGTGGTCATGTTTATTACTTGCTGCAGACTCCAGAGTTGGGACTTGCAGAATTCTACAGTCTATGCACTGAATTCTCTTTTGTTATGATTGAAAACATTAAATCTAGTTTCATAGTCAAGCATAAAGAGAAGTGATTGATGTGGCAGAGTCATGCACCTGCACATTTTGCATGGTTACAGTAAGTGATATAACAGTGCAATCTCACTTGTGACTACAAACAGAAGTAAACCTCACTGAATTCAATGGCATTTCAGTAGGCCAAAGTATAATAAGTATAGGATAGAATTGCAACCGAGGATTTGGGGCTTAGGTACAAATCACCTAGCTTTGAAACTCACTTGGGACTTGATGCTGGTTTGAAAAATAATCAGAAAAGTGGACTACATATAAATTGTAATTTCAAAGGAGATAAAAGGTGAGCATTGCTACAGGTATGACATACTCTCCTTTTAAAGCTTTCTGAAATGCTTAAGGCTCAAATTTGGCACAAGATGATGATGTAGAAAAATGTGGGCATGTATTTAAACCTTGTTGAATAAGCAGGAAATATGTTTTTTCAGCTGGAGCTACACATCTGTTTATTAGGACCACTTGTAGTTTCAAGGAACTTATTTTCTCCAACTTCAGCAAGACTGAGATCAGGCTGACATGAAAATGTGTGTAGTTATGTGTCCTTGAATCTTAATACTACCCTGTTTCCCCCAAAATAAGACATCCCCTGATAATAAGACCAATCGGGCTTTTGAGTGCATGGTAATAAGGCCAAGTGCTTATTTCAGGGTTCAAAAGAATATACAGGATCTTATTTTCAGGGAAACTCGGTACTTCTCACATATCACTTCCCAGTGTCTAACCATAGAAAACTTATTATTATTGCATTCATTTTTAGGTGTCTGAATCCCCCCATCATTTTTTCTCATTTTCATCCCTACCCATCCATTCATGTCGCCTAACATAGTTTCTCTTCTTGGTAGCATTTATCAGAGTTTGCACATTTTTCCACAAATTCATATTTTGTTCTTCTGTTAGCAACATTTATTGGAGTGTAACATGGAATGTTATCAGTCAATGGATTCTGATTTCATACATATCTAAAGCAAACTAGATGAACCAATTTATACTTTCTGATACATGCTTCAGCCCTTTCTCACATGTCACCCTTCAGTCATGCTAGCCACAATAGAAATAGAACTCAACTACATGTTCTTCCTATTTGAGAATGGAAATGGGGACAGCTATGGGGACTTTCTTGGCTGCACCCTAATTTCTTAACATTTAATTCCCAAAATTTTGTCTCTTGCCTGAAATAAAGAATATGATAAAATACTACATCAATAGTTGGTTGAAAAGAACCACTGCTGATAGTTCTCCTTGCCACCGACTGATTTTAGAACAGTTGTTTTTTCCGTTCACAAAATACATGACTTTGATTGGGATGCTGACTTGGAAGTCCTATTGAAAGGAACTTCTGGGGAAGAAATAGTGAACTGAAGATGACTCCATTGAAACTGGATTCAATGACCTTGACAGAATAAAGAGCTGGCAAGTTGACTGGCTCTCTGTAATGCCTTTTGGGACAAGGAGTGGACTTGAAATTGCCCACAAGTGTTCCACACAGTTGTTCCTTGCAAGGAGATTGCAAGATGGCAGTCTCTTGTCAATTTGGAGCTGTGGGAAGATGAAGGAAAATCATCCTTGCTCAAACTACAGTTTTCATTTTTACAGACTCTCTAGGAATCTTTGAATTGACAGCTTTTATAACTCCAGGTAAGTTTCCTTCAATTATTAGCAAAAGAAATTTTAAATACAAGTTTAAGAACTTAAATATTTGGGAATAAATAGCAAAAAGGGTAGTTGGAAGTTTGATTTTGGAAAGATACAGATGGACTAATGATCCAGATAGATTTGAAATAAGAATTTGGAATTAATTATAAGAATCCTTCTTGTGGGAAAATGTTTTTGTTTTGACTTCTCTTTAAAAGCATGATAGGATGAAGACTGGACTGAATTCAGACGGAATCAAAAGGAGCTAAAGATTACAAGTAAAGGAGAAGAACACTTAAATTGGCTTATTGATACAAAATGGAAAATAACACTGGATATAATGAAGTTAATTTTAATAGTACTTGCTTTCACAATTAAAGATGTAATGGAACAGGAATAAGGTTTACTGGACAAAAATGAAACTGATCTGAAAGTGGATTAAAAATGATAAGCTACAAGAATAATGTGGAAAAAAGATGTCATGTTATAAAAAAAGCTAGTTGATGTTTTAGTAATTAAAGGGATATACAAATAACAAACCAAGAGAGTGACCTAGATAATTTTTCTATATTGGTATACAAAAGAGAATGGTTAAAGCTTTGAAGAATTTTGTGGGAAAGAACAAAGAAATGAAAAGAAATCAAGTTCTGGGACATTTAAACAATATTTGAAATGATTAAAGATCAAGATTGTTAAAAACAAAAGGAATGAATATAAAGTTGTTTTAGTTGATCAAGGATACAATAGATATATTATTCTCTCTAGTAATCCTTAATGTACATTTGCTTACCAGTACTGAAGAATGAGGTTTTAAGGATTTGTTTACAGGTAGTCCTCAATTTACGATCACAATTGAGCCCAAAATTTATGTTGTTAAATTTAGTGAGAAATTTGTTGAGTTTTACCCTATTTTACGACTTTTCTTGTGATATTTGTTAAGTGAACTTAACAAATATGCAACAACTGCAACTGAATTGCTGCAGTTGTTATATTAGTAACATGGTTGTTAAGTGAATCTGATTTCCCATTGACTTTACTTGTCAGAAGGTCACAAAAGGGGACATCACATGACTCCAGGACACTGCAACTGTCATAAATGTGAGTCAGTTGTCAAGCATCTGAATGTAAATCACGTGGCCATGGGGTGCTGCAATAGTCATAATGTGAAAAATGGTCAAAAGTCACTTTTTAAAGTGCTGTTGTTTCTTTGAACGGTCACTAAATGAACTGCTGTAAGTCGAGGACTACCTATATAAATAAGAGATCTAATATGGGAAGAGAAGATCATTTATTGTATTTTAAAAATGATGATACTGCAAGTTACTAAAAATTTTATACTTGTTGAGGTGAAGATATTTATTTTCTTTTTCTTTATTATATCCTTATTCTTTATTTTTATTTTCTGCAGTACTTTTATTTTATTTTTTAATGTTTTTAGTTTGCATTTTTAATTTTTTAATTATAATTTCTAGTAAAATTATTATATTAAAAAATCATCTTACTGAAAGAAGTTAGATTTATATCTGAACAGCATGATTAATACTAATCATGTTTTTCTATCATATTCGGCAAAGTTTGTAGGCCCAGGCGGAAAAGCAAGTCTTTCTAGTCATTAAAAGTAACATTTGTTTAGGGTTGAGGGTACTATCAAATGATTTTGTTTTACTGAAGGATGAGGTTGAAAATATACTTAAAGACAGGTTGGAAACAAAGTACAGCAAAAAGCTACATATGTAAATGTATTTTATTTTTGAATTTTGAACATGCTAAATTAACAATAAGAACAACAACAAAATAGAGAAATATCAGATTTCCTCTGAAGACTTTTAATTCCTGCATTGGAAATACTTACTACATAACAAAACATTTTATTGACATCAACTGCTTACAAACATTTTTAAAAAGCTGGTATAATATAATCTAAGCAAATTTTTTACATGATTATGTCAACACAAATATCTTTTAAAATGCTAAAGTATTTCCAGCTGTCTTGACATAATATGCCTCAAGTATCATTATAAAAATATTATTATTTTTTAAAAAAAGAATTCAATTATCTCACTTTTCTCTGAAATTTTGAGAAATAGTTTTTTAAGATCTAGACATCTTTCAGCATTATAATCTTCTGAATACAGTTTTCATTATAAACCAGTAGTATGAAGTATCAAATGATAGAGGAATCTTACATGGAAAACAAAATACAGTTTCAAATATTTGATGACAGCAAATATTAAAAACCTTAAAACCAGAAGCCATAGAAAAGTAGAATAGTTTTCATAGCCAGACTGTTCTCTGTACAGAGGAAACTTGAAGGGTAAGAGCTACCACTAACAAGGACCTATCTCTAATCCTTGTTAACTTTAAAGGCCATAACGGTGGGGCAGTAAGCAGGTCTTTCCAAAATAATTTTAAAATACCAAATGATAATAATGTTTAGAGTTTTAAAGCCCCAAAGTATTTCAACTTGAGTAAAACATGAACTGACAAGGAGCACAGTGGATGCAGAATGAATGGAATACAATACATCATTTGACTGTCCCACTTCAAGAAGGATGAGAATCATCCTTCAATTTTTGGAACAATTTTCTTTCTTTTTTTAAAATAAATTTTATTAAAATTTTAAATTTTAATATGAGTTTAAATTTTATTTAAACTCATATTAAAACATTGGAATAATTTTCAATAGCAGCTCCAAGCAGTATGTAATACAATCATCTGTAAGGAGGGCATACTTAATATTACAAGCAGTAATAGCGTTACAGGTACTTGAGAGAAGTATAAGTCCATCCAACTATTTGGTGCTATTTAGTGGTCATCTGAATTTTTGAAGCCCAGATTTCATGAGTTGTTCACTTCATCAAACATGATAGCAACTCCAATTAAATTTAGTGGTACTCAATTCTGAGTTTAACTCTCATGATCATCATATTCAGAAATCTGAATATAAGACTGGACTCTAAAATTAAGATCTCAATTTATAACAACTTTATAATGTTTATTTATTTATACCCTGCCTTTGTTATTTTTATAAATAACTTAGGGCAGCTAATATACTAATAGTCCTTTCTCCTCCTATTTTTCTCCATAACAATAACCCTGTCAAATGAATTGGCTGAGAGAGAGTGACTGGCCTAATGTCATCCAGCCGGCTTTTATGCCTAAAGTGAGACTAGAACTTATAGTCTCCTGGTTTTTAGGCAGGCATCTTAAACAATAGATTTGTTCAATCAATGAGTCAACGAGAGAGAGTTCAAATTAACACTTTTAATTTGCTTGACAGACATACATTATATTCTTTTAAAATACTTAATGGGATAGGTATTTTCATCTGGGTGTGAAATATATCAACTTTTTTTCCTGAAGAATATTTACTACTACTTGCCTTCAATAACCAAGGGCATTCATTTTCCACCATTGTACAATTATCCCTTTCTTTTCTAAGCCTATAAATGCTGATGCACATATTTTTTTATTTGATAGGAATTGTTTTGCATTATTTTCAGTCTGAAATTAGTACTTTTGGTCACCAGTTTTCTTGAAGCCACCCGTAAACATATTCATAAACCAGCAGCATCACTGCACCACCTAGAAAGAAAGAATGTTTTGAAGTACAAAATTTAAAAAGTAACACATCATGGAAGGAATTCTGACTTTTCTATTTTATTTTTTCATTATTTTTTATTAATCATATTTCTATGCCACCCACTCTCCGAGGACTCTGGACGGCTTACAACAATCGACAGTATACTAAATAGCATATTGCCCCCAACAATCTGGGTCCTCATTTTACCCACCTCGGAAGGATGGAAGGCTGAGTCAACCTTGAGCTGGTGAGATTTGATCTGCTGATCTGCTGAACTAGCAGTCAGCTGAAGTAGCTGCAGTACAGCACTCTAACCACTGCTCCACCTCACAGTTAACATTATTTGGAAATAAAGAAATTTTTGGTTCTTGCAGAAGCAGGAAGCTTGATGGGAATTTGTTTAACGAATGCAGAACATTAGATTATGTAATATTTTAAAAACTAAAATACAAAAGGCAAATTTTCTATGCTTACTTGAATCATGCATATTTTTGATGGAAAATCAAATAGGTTTTCATGGTTTTTCTTTCAGTTCCACACATATCATATTTTGGTGCTGAACTTTGTACACACAATATGTATTATACACACAATGTGTATGTACTATGAGGGAGAAGCCATCCAAATGCAGCAAAGCTTTCTTAAAACGACAGCATAAATATCTTCAATGAGTCTAAAGCAGAGGGGAAATCCAGCAGGTTTTGACAGGTTCTGGAAAACTGGTAGCGGAAATTTTGAGTAGTTCGGAGAACTGGCAAATACCACCTCTGGCTGGCCCCAGAGTGGGGTGAGAATGGAGATTTTGCAATATCCTTCCCCTGGAGTGGGGTAGGAATGGAGATTTTGCAGTATCCTTCCCCTGCCATGCCCACCAAGCCACACCATGCCCACCAAGCCACACCCACAGAACCGGTAGTAAAAAAATTTGGATTTCACCACTGGTCTAAAGCCAAGTTCATCCAGCTGTCATTTTACAACAGATTGGGTGAATTTCCCTCATGGGAAAAATTAGGTATATGTATTAGTTACTTCCTGGATAGAATAAACTTTTTATGAAGGGAATCTCTATTGTAAAAATATTAGAAGAAACTATTTTGTATACTTCACCTCTAATAGGTATTTCAAATGAAACACTCTGACAGATCTTTTTGAGATTATGCTTTTGTATATGATGTTCATTAGCTAATGAGTAAGCCAACACAAAGAGAAAAACATTCTGTGTTTATTTAGAAGGTGGTAATAGTTTCCTTGTGGTCAAAGCTGATCTAAGACAAAGTGAACTGGAAGTTTATTATCCTTGGAAGATAATTCCAGTTCCCATTATATAATCTGATCTAATCTAATCTAATGACCATAGTGGTCAACCAACATAGGAATATTCATATGAGAGAAATAAATGAAATTAATTTTGCTGGTTCTGGTTTAAACTTCACATGCTAATAATGCATAATCTGGAGAGTAAGGGAGTCCTTATTTAATGACCACTCGTACAACAGCTGTTTGAATTTATGATGGCACTGAATGAGTAGTGGTTATAACAGTTCCTTGTAGTTACGGTTGTTATAGAATCTCTCAGTCACATGATTGTGAGTTGCAACCTTCCTTGCTGGCTTCTGACAAGCAAAGTCAACAGGAAAGCTAGTAGGAAGTTGCTAGTAACACTCATATGAGGGCCTTGTTTAATGGTCCTCACTTACTGGCAATGGGGACTTCTGGAACTGCTGTTGTTAAGTGGTGCTGTTATGTGTTTTTTGATTTTTTTAACTTATGAGCACATCACCCAATGATGCAGCTTCTGGTCCTAATTAAGGACTGTCTGTATACAAAATGAGTAAATAAATAACACTTGAACCAACTTTTAAAATTCAGGTTCAGATAAATATATCTATGTTAATATTTTTACTAAGATAATCTTCTCCAACTTTGTGCCTTTCAAATGTGTGGATTTGAACCTTTGTCAATGGCCATGTTGGCTAGGGAGTCCTGAGAATCAACCTATTTGGAGGGAGGTCCATATTCTGGAAGAATGTATTCAGGCACCCAATCTCGGGTATATGTTCCAAAGGGTTGGGGTAGAAATATCCCAGCACTCAACTTCCCACTGTTCCTTAAGTGTGCTCATTTCCACCCATTAACTTTTGCATATATAATAAATACACAACAGCTGGAATAAAATAATAGGCTAATGACACCACCTGCCAAAAGATATCTGCTTGATTTTACAGGTTTGCTATAATCGAAAGAAGATATGTTAAAACTAAAATCTGCTTCAACATCTGGCAAATAGGGTAGAGATAGCTGGTTTGGGTATATCCTTTTACCAGATATTTTTCCTACATTCTTGCTTTTATTTATTGTACTGTTGACTGAACAGTGAGCAAGTCTGAGTGAGAGAAAGAAACCAAGAACAGTAATAACATAGTATATAATAGAATAAAATAGAATTTTTTATTGGCTAAGCGTGATTGGACACACAAGGAATTTGTCTTGGTGCATAATAAGAGACAGTACCAATCTGACTACGTATTTGGAGTTTGAAGTTACTGAATAAAAATAAACTACAGTGGTACCTTGGTACTCATTGTTAATTGGTTTTGGGACGCACAATAAGTACCAAAAATGATGAATACCAAACACATTTTCCCCATAAGGAACAACAAGGCAGCTGACACTGACAAGTTCTAGCTCAGTGTTGGGGAGCCTTTTCGTCACCAAGTGCCAAAATGGGAGTGCATGTGCATGTGCCAGAAACTAGGAGAGCAGCCGCGCAGCACATATGTGCATGCTGGGCAGCTGCTCTTCTGGTTTCTGGCAAGCGCATGTGCACCAGCCACCTGATCTTCCAGTTTCTGGGGTGCATGTGTGTAAAAAGACCAGCTGACTGGTGCACATGTGAGTGCCAGAAACTGGAAAAGCAGCTGCCCAGTGTGCATGCCCACACCAGGAAGATGATCTTACGGTTTCCGATACATGCATGAGCACTGACAAGTTGGTCTTTACGCGAGCATGTGTGGCAGAAACCAAAAGACCAGGTGGCCAGTGCACATGTGCGTGCCAGACACCGGAGGAGCAGCCGCCCGCTGTGCATATGCGCACTGGGTGGCTGCTCTTCTGGTTTCTGATGCTCTGCCATGCACGTGAAGACCAGCTGGCCAGTACGCCGGAACCTGGAAGAGCAACAGGAGACGGCTCGCGTGCCCAGAGAGATGGTTCTGCATGCCACTTCCGGCACTCGTGCCATTGGCTTGCCATCACGGTTCTAGCTTGTGCATTAAGTACCAAACAAATGATGAGTACCAGGACAAAATTTTCATGTCAAAATGTGTTGAGTATCAAATTTGATCAGTTTCAAAGCAGTTGAGTACCAAGGTACAACTGTATATACATTAAATTATGATAGCATTAATAGTGAATGAGAAAAGAATTACCTGGTCCTAGCCTCATGATCTTGGGAACCAAGCCTTTGTACAAAGCTAGAAATCTGAAGAAAAACAATGAAAAATGTCAGTTACATTGAGGGGTGAAATGCTCCTGGTTCGGACCGGCTCGGGCAAGTAGGTAGCGGAGATTGAGGCTAGTTCGCCGAACTGGGAGCAATGGCTGGGTGGCCGTACCCCCGAATTGATCCACAGCCTACAGTCCTGCCATGCTTGCCTGCCTTCCATGCTGCCTTCCTGGCATCCCAGTGGTCAGCTTGCGAAGGCAGGGAAGCAGAAGTCCAAGTGGAAGACAGGCAAGCATGGCAGGGCTGTGGGGAAGGAGCTAGCAGCTTACTGCCTCCCCCCACTCATGCAGCGGCTTCCCTGCTCAGTCCCGACAAGCTATTCATTCAGAGCAATGGGGTTGTTTATTTCGCTGTAGTGGTGCTTCGGGTGGGCTTCATTATAGTTGTCAGCTATACAAGCAGACATCTGCCTGCCCTCCTGAAGTACCACCTCGGTGAACAAAACAACCCCATTGTGCTGCGCCTCCTTCTTCAGCCAAACATGACCAGCCGTGCGCGCCCTTTCCTCAATTGGTCTGTGCATGGGGCGCTTGGAGAACGAACGAGCAAGAGAGCTCTCCAACCTCTGTGTGTGTGTGTGTGTGTGTGTGTGTGTGTGTGTGAGGGAGGGAGGGAGCGATCTGAAGCTAAGGCACCCAAACTTCTGGCAGTGGCGGGGCAGCTTCTGAGCAGCCAGCTCTACCTGACCTACTCCCTGAGTCTCGCCATTCTCCTCTCACATCCCCCATACCATTCAAGCAGTGGCAGGCTCTGCGGGACAACAGGACCTTTCATTTTCCCCATAGCATGGCATATGCTTGCTACCTCTGCTTGTCTGCTTGCAAGCGATGATATTCTCTGCTTTTCTCGGGATGCTGGTGCAGGCAACATGGATGCATAGCTTTTTGGGGCTGAGCAGGGAAGCCGCTGTTTGAGTGGTGTGGAGGGGGGGCAGGAGAACGGCGAGACTCAGGGAGTAGGTCAGGTGGAGCACAAAAACAGAGGCTGAAAAGCTCTCTTGCTCTCTCTCTCTCCAAGTGCCCCATGCACAGCAGAGTGACGTGAATGACGTCAAACTGGCCACGCCCACCCAGTCACATGATTGCCATGCCACACCAAGCCACACCCACAGAACCGGTAGCAAAAAAATTTAGATTTCACCCCTGGTTACATTGATCGGGTTTTCTTAACAGCCCATCAGTCTGCTTGCAACAAAACTTGGACTTAGCTGGCTTATGTGCTTCTTTGAAAAGACAACAGATACTGAATAACTGACAGAATATTTTAGGGAATAGTAGAAAAGTGTTGTCTTCATGCAGGAGCCTGAGTAGCGTAGGGGAGTAATGCCTCCTACAAAGGCAGCATTTAAGATCCAGCTGCTGCAATTACTTGCGAGTTCAATCCCAGGCAGGCTCAGGGTCGACTCAGCCTTCCATTCTTTATAAGGTGGGTAAATTGAGGACCCAGTTTGTTGGGGGCAAGAAGCTGACTTTGTATAAATATAAATATACAAAAGTATGAAGGCTATTGCTTAACGCATTGTAAGCCGCCCCGAGTCTCCGGAGAAGGGCGGCATATAAATCAAATAAAAAAAAAAAGCATTTTTTTCTATCCTTTCTGAAACTTCTAATGGCTCTCCTTTAACTATGTTGTGATTGAGTTTTCACTTTTGACTATTTGCATACATGAAGTTTGGAATCCTGATGCTATATCGATGCCATGAATACACTAAGACCATATCCCAAATCAATTGTATACCAGTTCATTAAACAAGCAGATGTTGCATTCTCATTCCTCTATAGGCTAGGGTAGAATACTTACTAAAAAAAATTGCAGAAAGTTAGAAAAGTGGGAGGAAGAGTGGCATTCTCTGAAGTAGTTCTTAGGATGACTTTGATTCTTCTGAAGTCTGATGCAGTACCATTTTTGATATATGAAACAACTTTTTCTGTTCATTCTGTATAATCTGCATCCAGAAATAATCAGGAGCTCTTCAACCTACATTTTTCATTGTGACCTCTAGATCTGCTCAAAGCCATTCTTATATCTTGGCCTCCACTAACCCTCTTTGCAGAGAGAGTTTGCAGAAATCTCTGTATGCTTTTCTCCACTTTGAAAGATGTTGACAAGCTTTCTTTCCTCAATCTCAGTTTGGGCAAGCAGAATGTTTTTAGTATTTACATTGAAACAATTAAATATAGGCTACCTTGATGTTGGGTGGGGTAGGGGTGGGGAAAGCCCACCCTTGCCCCAATGCACCAATTGATACTAAGGTATATAAACTGAATGGTCTGCTGTAGAACACTAGAGTCTTTTCAGAACAATATAATAAGAAATTTGTTAAATGAAAATTCAGAAAACTCAGGCTAAAGTAGAATTCTCTTTTAATTTCATATGTACATTTTGAATTGTGAAGCTTTGAAAATGTTTGATATACGAATACTATGCAGAGAGTTTTTAGGGACCTAATTAAATCTGCAATATGGTTTTATGAACAAGCTAGATTCTGGATATTTACTACTGAAATGAATACTTTACCCTTCTTCTTTATAAACGGTTGCCATGGTTTTAAAACAGGTCCTGTACTTGATTTCTCCAGGCACAGGCTGTGGTCCTTGAATCCTACTCTTTGCAACATCGAAAGGGATGTTAATAATTGAGGCTATTGTTCCTGAGGCTAACCCAATTCCAAACTTTCTCAGAAACTCCAATGTTGGATCCTAGGTAAACAAACAAGCAAACCGACAAAAAGCTGAGAAAAGACGAGGCAAAGAAAGACGATGGGTTGGGGAAAGAGAATGACTGACATAAAATGAACCAAGTTAAAATAGGAACAGAAGCACCTCAACTGATTAAAGACTATGAAATAATATGCATTTAATCAGAAAGCTTGCATGATACGACACACTCCTGCTATTCTAGTGGAACGCATTAGGATTTCCAGTGCCAGGGCTCCTTTTCTTGACAATCTGATTGGCTATGTTTTTACACATGGTCTAAATTGCTGAAGTACACATTTCCTCACACAGGATTTATAAACACAGTTCATAAAAGAAAGACCAGTACGGCATATGGGGATGATTTGTATAATTGGGCTTCACAATGTACTTAGTATTACTGTATCAAAACGGGAGAAATCTAAGCACACTATTAGCTAATTGGCCAGAATATTTTACAAATGACAGCAACTTCCACCATGAAGCCTACTAAAATGCTCATTTGTGCATTGGACCCCCAAATGTTAAATTAAATAAAGGCTAATCTCAGTCTGCTGCCTTCCTCCTCCAGGTTTTTTTTTTTAAAAAAAAACATTTAGCTTTGCATGTAGCTGATGCACTATACCAAGGGGGCCTGGCTTCCTGCTATTAACAATCCAGCAACGGTAGAATTGCAGAGCAGATTTCTATGTCTTTCTGTATCAGGACCAGCAGTAACTCACGAAGCTAATTGGCTGAAGAATGTACAAAACTTTTGTCCAAAGCCTACAATTTTGCCCTGCTTTGAAAAATTCAGAAATTAGCTGTACGATATAGCCAGTCTTGAAACAACAGCTTTTTGCATGTGCTGATACAATCCAGCAGTTCATGCTTTCTCAGATGGCCTTCCTACCTAGGACATTAGTTTACTGAGAATAAAATTTCCTTAATAAAGTATTAATCTCATGTGTGTGAATACTGGAAATTTAAGTGAATTCTGTGATGTTAAATTTCCTGTGGAGCCTATTATACAACTTTGAAAAATTCTTTTTCCATTTTGTGACATGCAAATACCGAAAAGGCCCTACATGTCTTTCAAATGTATGGGGCAGAGGTGGGTTTCAGCAGGTTCTGACCAGTTCTGGAGAACCAGTAGTAGAAAGTTTGAGTAGTTCGGAGAACGGATAGTAAAAATTCTGACTGGCCTCGCCCCTCTCTATTCTCTGCCTCCCAAGTCTGATCGGGAGGAAATGGGGATTTTCCAGTATCCTTCCCCTGCCACGCCCACCAAGCCTCACCAACCAAGCCATGCCAGTCCACCAAGCAACACCCACAGAACCAGTAGTAAGAAAACTTGAAACCCACCACTGGTATGGGGTAATTTGCTGAATGAAGGTCCTTCAATGCAATCTTTCCCAACCTGGTCTCTTTCCAGATGGGCTGAACTCCAAGTCACATTAACCTCACATTTCCCATATTAATTGGAGCTGATGACAGTTGTTGTAGTCCATAATAAGGCACCATATAGACAAAAATGTCTTAGAGCAGCCTCATGGAAGAGGATGCCAGATTTGGTGTGCTCCTCAATTCTCAAAAGCTGAACAAATATGGACAATCCTTGAAGTTCAAACCAAATACATTTTTCATATCATACAAATGGTATTGGGACCACTTTGCCTTGGAAATGTCCCAAATGACTCCTTATGCACAGTCACTCATGCCCTCATCACTTCCCGTCTGGACTACTGTAATGCTCTCTACATGGGGTTCCCCTTGAAGTGCACACGGAGGCTCCAACTGGTCCAGAATGCAGCTGCGCGGGTGATATTGGGAGTGACATGGCGCTCACATGTGACACCACTCCTACGCGAGCTGCACTGGCTTCCGGTGGTCTTCCGGGTGCGCTTCAAGGTGTTGGTTCTTACCTTCAAACTCCTCCATGGCTTAGGACCTGGGTACCTACGGGACCACCTTCTGCAACCGATAACCTCCCACCAACCAGTACGCTCCCACAGGGTAGGCCTTCTCGGGGTGCCATCACTAAAGCAATGCCGACTAGTGGTTCCCAGAGAAAGAGCCTTTTCGGTTGGGGCACCTACCCTTTGGAACAGGTTACCCCCAGGGATACGAATGATCCCAGATCTTCGTACTTTCCGTCGTGCACTTAAGACCTTTCTTTTTCACCAAGCCGGTCTGGCATAAATCTTTTCTAATTTTTTAAATCTTTATGCTGAAGATTCTTAACTGTTGAGCCAAACTGGCTTAATTATTTATATTCACATTCTATATGTATGTCATTTTAATTGTTCACCGCCCTGAGTCCTTCAGGAGAAAGGCGGTATAGAAATTGAATAAATAAATAAATAAATAAATAAAAATAAAATAACTTCTAAAAGACATACAATTGGATCTATCAATACTGGAATTTGTATTTCCAGGACTCAATTTTCAATGCCCTATTTATCCCATGGGAACAATAGTTTCAATGCAAATTTAGTTTTCAAGAATCACAAATACTGCCTACTTTCCAATTCTTTCTATATAGAGGTCCTGCCTCCTCCTGTTTATATTCCTTTGTGAGCCTAGCAATGGTTTCATTATTCTGATAGACATATTCTTCTAGTAAATATAGCACAATGCAGTTATAGGTTAAAGGGCAAATAGAAGTTAAAGGGTGTTTGGAGTTCAAACACTAGGTAGCATTTGCTCGGTGTAACTCATTTGTGGCTCCGATGAAATTCATTTGTTCACAGGTACATTAACTTATCTTATGTAATACTATAATGCAGTTTTTAAAAAGTCCACCTCTGTCACATATGCACTCTGTAGCCTTAAGACAAGCCATTTGCCTTCTTAGAACAACACTGTACTTCCAAGGAGAGCCAACTAAATGTCTTGAACATGTTTGTTTATGTTAGCTATCATTATAATTTAAATTTTCAAGACTGCTCACTTGCTGATGGCCTTTGGAGGTTTACATGAGGTTAAAAGAAGCAATAACAGTCAGTACAAGAATAAGTAATAAATGATCATATTGGGAGTAAAAAATCAGTTCAAATGGTGGATTCAAATCACTTATCGGTCCAGTACCAGGGGGAAAGAGTCAGACCTTCGGGTTTTCTTAAAGGAAGTACGGTAAGAGTCACAGAGATCTTGGGTTTAGATGTAAGTTGTAAGAGCGCTATTATTACCTTTGGAAGGTCCATAGGGCCAGCTTTGGAAAAATGGAAGTTATGGAAAGATTTGGGTCTCAGCTGTAGTATTCTCAGTTTTTCCAACTGTTTAAAAAAATTGGAACAATACCTGTATCTCAGACAGGTTGGGAAAGAATTTAAAATAATACACATACCTTATTGGCAGGAATGATGTTTTTCACATTGAAATAGAATCCAAAATAGACCATATTAAAAACTCCATAACGTCCCAAAGTAGCAGACAGCCCTTTGTTGAGTCCACTCAGACCCCACCCATTGGCCTGAATAATTTGATGAGCTTTAGCAAAGGTGGATGGTTGCTATACAAAATAAAGCAAAAGACAAAACTTATCTATAAATATTTCAATAGTGTGCATAACTGGTTTAAATCACTCAAGTGAGTTTCCTTGTCTGGGAACAGACTTGAATTTGGATCTCTCCAGTCTTAGTAGAGCCTTGTATCTGTCACTCATTATTTTTAATTTTTCATCATGAGCAATGAAATCAATTGTGTTTTTTTATTCATTCTTTTCCCATGTACATATAAATAAATTTATGCTTACATTACGTATGTAAAACAACTTTTTCCAAGCAGTTCTGCTTAACTCTCCTGTTCTCATTCATTTTTGGATTTCTGAATGGTTCCATCTTTTTTTTTTCTTACTTTATAATTTTCAATTTTTTCATTTTGAATTCCTAATATTTTTCCTCCTTGATATAATTTATCTAGACCTTGCACAGTTTTTCACCAACTTCATCTTTTGTTCTTTTAGTAACATTTAGTGGACTGTAACATTGAATATTATGAGTCAGTGGATTCTGATTTCATGTATATCCAAAATAATCTAGGATGTGCACTTTAGCTTTTCATTAAATCTATATCTTCACTTCCCTGTATATTTGGCAAAGCAAGACCACTTTCATTTAGATACTTCCCCTTTATCTTAATTTCACAGACAGGCAAATGATCTATGTGATTTTCATTCATTTCCTTCTTTAACCCATCCTATTTACCATTTATTTCTTGTATGTTCCAAGTGGCAAAGGCAACTTTGTTTTTTCCCTTTGAAAATGTTTTTGTTTCTCATCCAAGAACTGAAGAAGCTCTTGGATGAGAAACGAAAGCATTTTCAGAGGAAAAAAGTCCAGTTGCCTTTTGGAAAAAGCACCTTTGGAACAAGGTTTAGCATGCATTCAAGCCCAGTTGCACTTGTGCTCCATGTAGCACTCCTCCTAACAATAAAAACAATAAAGCTTAGTTTGGGCATATTTTGGCTAATGACTCATGCATGGCCAAAGCCCAGGTTTACTTCAAGTGGGCATATACTGCTGTGCAAGCTGGGACTTCTAATCTAGAGACTTCTTTAGAAGTCCACATATGGCTGCCTGCATATTTTTTCCTGTATTTCCCCAGCTAGGAGGTTTATGCATCATACTGATATATACTTAGAATATCTAAGTCCTTAAGCTTTCAAAATTCCAACCCCAGCCAATGCATTGGTGTGGAAGATTTTCTTTACAATTATCTAGCCCCAAATTAAATATTTTTTCTTCTATCAAGGTTTTGTTTGCTTAGTTTTGTTGTTCATTCAAGTTATATTTGTGTAATCAAATATTTCATTAGAAAGGCAAAACATGACAAGGATGCTTATGCAGGGAAATAAAGACCATTTTGACTACAGCTCTTTAAACGATGCTAATGTCATCATGTATTCATTTGTTTAATGACAAAATATCATCGAAATAAATCACTCAAATGAATCTTGCCATATCAAAGTTACCTGGTTTCTGCTTATTCAGGTGACAGTCAGGTTGGATATTCTTTTAATATATTGCTTCATTTTTATTTACATACATTTGCTAGGTATTTATAACTTGGTCTGGTAAAAACCAATGTAAAGAAGTGAATATCCTGTTGTCTAGGCCCAGAGAGAGGAGACTTTGACTTGGTTATGGAAGCGCACCATTAGTTGAGCCATGAATTAAACCAGACACTCTCAATTCAAGCTATCTCTGTTTGGAAGAGTAAAAGCAGTTGGCAGCATCCTACTAATTTTCACTGATCTTGAAAAAGCTAAGAAGGATCAGATTCCTTCTACTAGATGGAAGATTACCAGGGAATACTAAGGTTGTAGATCAAATTGAGAAGTAAAACAAAATGCACCCCAGAAGGTAGTAGTGGAAAGTCACATCTGCACTACTGTCAGTAGAACTACAAGGTTGTCTTTATGTAGTTACCAGGAGTCAAACTAAGTTTGAGGGAGATTCTACCTTATCCATTTGAAAGAGAGAACACCCATTTGTAGAATATTGTTTTGAACTCCTAGAGAATTAACCAAGTCCCATCAGGGGTGGGTTCTAAATTTTTTTACTACCGGTTCTGTGAGTGTGGCTTATTTTGTGGGTGTGGTTTGTGTTTGTCATGTGACAAACAATTATTTAGGATTTAGCAGAGGTACTGGTTTACCAGACTTTTAACTGCTTGCAGAGCTGAACCGGTCTACCCATTTGTTTTTGGAGCATTCCGGTCTACCTATTTGTTTTTGGAGCGCACTGGTCTACCACCACACTGCCTTTTACCGCTGATCAGTTGTAGGGCGGCAAGAGTTTAAACAGTTTTTTGCCACTCTGCCACCACTGAGAGCATTGAAAACCGCTTTCAGGCAGCTTGGCCTCAATTGCCAATCTACCACCACCAAGCGGTTTACAAGGAGTGGATCGGTTCTAGCCAATCAGTTGGGAGGCTTCTTGGCTTCTCAATTTAAAGCTAAGGTGTCTTGTTTTTTTTCCCTCTTCTTTGTTAAGTGAGCCATGATTTTTTCCTTCTAACCAATCAGCTGGGACTCGGGAGGCAGCAAATAGATTGGGAGCAGGGCCAGGCAGAGGTGGTATTTATCGATTTTCTGAACTACTCAAAATTTCCACTACCAGTTTGCAAGAACTGGGGAGAACCGGTAGCAACCCACCACTGAGTCCCATGATAGCAATTATTATATTGCTATGATCATATTTGAGTAATGCAGATATTTGCTAGAGAAATTACTCTAAGTATTTAGCTCATTTTGAAATATATGAATCAGAAAATAATAAATTTGTGTTTTCGGTACTAGTTAATTAGTACTTAAAGGAGGACCCTACTGACAGATTTTAATCTTGTCCAGATTGTACTATTCATTTTTCTGGCTTCAGCAAGAAAAAAAAAGCCCTTTAGTATATTCATCATTTTGCTTGTCAATAAATTTGTGGATGACCTTTTATTAAATTATGTATTTTATTAAGTGAATTTTGTAGCTACCCTAAAAATTAATCCAGCAAAATTACCTTGACAATTACCATGACCTTCAATAAGCCCTGTTAGTATTTTTTAAATTAAAAAAATTAGAAAAGGATTTTCTACCACTTTTCTCTCTTTCCTTTTCTTTAGAAAATTCTTGAACATATTCAAACATGTCAAGATGTATTGTTCACAAAGAGATTCATTACTATTGCACTTGAAGTCAAACACCATGTTTATTTACTTAAGAACCCTGTAGAGAAATCATGAGGAACAGCAGAATTAAGTTTCAGAAAGGGGTGGTGAAGTTTCCCTGTGAGTTTCTGAATGTTCCTAAATTATAAATGCACTTGCTATCTGCACTCTAAAGCAGATCTTCTGAGATGAAAAGGTTCTACTTTAGAAGGGTGTTTCCTAGGCTTTGCAATATTTAACTATGACACTTTGGCATGTGTCACCTTATCAGATTGCAACTTAAATCTACAACCCCAAATACGGTATATTTTTAATAATTAAATTTGGAAGACAACTGTGGGACATGTGCTGGGAATACTTCTGAATAGTTTTGAAAATGTAACTGCTATTAAACTATCTGTAAGAGTGAAAATGGACTAGAGAGGGCACTTAGTTACCTCCTCTGTTGTAACAGTAAGGAGAGAGATAGTAGGTAGTAGTGCCAAAGGGGCATTTCATTCCAAAGTGAGTATCACTCATAGATATGGCAAGCTTGACCTTCAAACACAGGGAAAATTAGAAACAGTATCTGAAAAAATAAAATAAAAATATTTAGATACGGTTTAGATGAGGAAAACATTGATGGATAAAAGTAATCTCTGATTTTTTTTTTTTACTTCAGAAGGATAAATAAGAATTGTACACACAAGAGGATGGGGCACAGTCTTTACCCTCCTTACTGTGTCAATAGCTTTATATTTAAAATTCAGAAAACTTAAACGTAGTTTGTGAGAAGACATATTTATTACTCCAAGAGACTGACTTATTGACTGACTGACTAACTAACTAACTAAATATAATCTCAGCTGAGAATTCCCAAGCTTTTAAGTACACATAGAAAGCACATTTTGAATTTGTTTAATTTTTTAATCATCATTGACTCCTGGCAACTGCCTAGAGAAGTCCTTGCAGTTGTGTTGGGAAGATTTCAGAAGTGGTTTGCCATTGCCAGCTTCCTAGGGCTGAGAGAGTGAGCATGACTGGTTCCAGGTCATCCAACTGGTTTTTTGTTCCTAAGCAGGACTAGAACCCAGAGTCTCCTAGTTTCTAGCCTGATGCCTTAACCGCTACAGCAGACTGCCTCTGTGTTTAGTCCAGTGCTTAAATATATAATTACTAAATTGTTATTATGTGTGATCAGAAATTCAGGGTTGAAAAAATAGAGGGTTTTTTTTCTCAATATATAGAAATTTATTGATCAATTGTTGGATAAATCTGTTGGTGTGAATACTGTATGTGGAGAGATAAATCAACTATGCATGTTTGGTTCTACTTATGTTGGGTGGCCACAAATAAAAATTAAAACAGTGTCATATAGAAACTACACTTATTAAGCACACAAGAAGCTATTGCATCTGGTATCCGAATACCCCCTCTGAACATACATTTGTTCCTCACTATATCTACAGTTGTTAATGAATCAGAGGAACTGGCTACCAGAGGTGATTGAATGTGGTCACACATTCATATCCACTAATGGGTTACATGACAGAGTTAGAATCACCTATTGTCCAAAAAATATGGTAGTTTACTCAGACTGTGACATTTAAATCAGGGGTGAAATCTAGCAGGTTTGGTAGCGGAAATTTTGAGTAGTTTGGAGAACTGGGAAATACTACCTCTGGCTGGCTCCAGAGTGGGGTGGGAATGGAGATTTTGTAATATCCTTTCCCTGGAGTGGGGAGAGAATGGGTATTTTGTAGTATCTTTCCCCTGCCACGCCCACCAAGCCACATCCACAGAACCGATAGTAAAAAAGTTTGGATTTCACCACTAATTTAAACTTCTAATGTTTCTTTCCAATTGTTTATTTTTTATTATACTGAGAATGTTTGGGAAACTCCATCACAAAATTTTGAAGCAGTACTTCACTTAAGTAGAGCACAGGATTTAGGAAGATAAGTCAGGAGGAAAAAAGCTTTTCTCCCTCCCCATTCCCATTTTTTTCCTTCTATTCCCTCTTCTGACAGAACCTGAAATTCATTTTTTTGTTATAATATAAGATAATCTTAAATTATTCGTGATTCATTCCTAAAACCTCTCCTCCCCCCTTCCCTCCAGTGCATTTGATCATATATTTGATTTGATTTGTCAGGTATTTGGATGGGACAACACTTCTACTGGGATCACCATTTATTCAAGAAATTCCCTTCTCCCAGATCTTAATGAAGATATATACATACAATTCAGCAGTTCCATTCCCCAACATATTAAAAAAAAATCCCAGTTACTCTACCTCTTTGAAAGCATCCCGATTCGCCTGGAGGCTAACCTTGACTACTTCAAAAGGGTTAACCACAACTGCTTCTGTTAGCCCGGATCCCAAGCCCGCAACGGCAAATGTCTAAAAGAGTTAAATCAATCAGTTTTCACGTGCTATGGTAAAACATCTCCATACATCACTTTGTAAAAACTGAACATTAAGCTGACTAATATGATGAAAGTGGAGAGACCAATTCTTCTGCAGTAGTGTACCATTCCTAAACAGCTTTCGTCCTTGATTAGATGTTGACAGTTCATGCTGAAAAAAAATCACAAAAGCCACAAACCGCATTCCAAATATTCAAAATAAAATGTCAAAGTCCTATCAACAATGCATTTCCTTTAGCTGGAAAGAAAGCTTTGTGACTGTTTTAAGAAATACATATGGGGAAAAGCATATCAATCACTTCCTGCAAAGTATTCCTGCATCAGGAATACTTTACTCATTATTACTGTATGTACATCGTGTATTCACAGAAACAATTCTTTATATCACTTACAAGAAGTATATAAAACAAAGAGATAACTCAATAATTCTAATGCCAAGAATATATAGCATAATGTTGCTATATTCCCAATTAAATGAAACAATTCATTTAAGTAAGTTCTCCATGACAAACTTCACAACTAAAGACATAATTGACTCGGTAGCATTGAGTCGGATGTTCCATTTAAGAAATCAGCTAATGCTATGATATCTTTAAAAAAAAGAATACAATGCACTGAAAACATCTAAATGCCTATCAGAAAACATTGTACAATAGTTTTAAACAGTAAAGATAAATAGTTTTATCTTTACAGATATATAGATAGTTCTTGACTTACAATCATTTGTTTAGTGACTGTTTTAACATTACAACATCACTGGAAAAAGTGACTTACAACTGGTACTTGCACTTACGACCATTGTAGCATTCCCCACAATCCTGTGATCAAAATTTGGGTGCTTGCCAATCAGCATGTCCTGGGGTCATATGACCACCATTTCCCAGCAGGCAGCCATCAAGCAAAGTCAATGAACCCATGATTCACTTAGCAACTGCAGTAATTTGCTTAATAACCATGGCAAAAAGATCATAACATTGGGTGAAACTCACTTAACAACTGCCTTGCTTAGCAATGGAAATTGGAACTGGTCCCAACTGTGGTTGTAAGTCCAGTACTACCTGTATTCACACACAGACACATCACAAAACATACTGAAGAATCATTTCAGAGAAATATTTCTTTGGATTCAGTAACTGTAAGATACTGAAACTTTGGTGAAATTGTGGCTTCAGGACACACATTCCCCCCTCCAGTTAGAATTTCTGGAACACACATGAACATTCCTGAAATATACTTTACCAATATAAACAAATAGTATTCACCATACTTGACAAAAATCCAGCACAGATTGAGATGATGCTTAAAACTTACAAAGCAGCAGCAAGACTTTTGCCATTCTTGTATCTTCTATAGAATAAGATGCCTGAGACTCTAAATGAGTCAGAGGGAGAAAAATGAGGCAATTGCAATGTATATGTGGAAATAATTAAATGTAAATTCGGCTCAAAACTAAACATACTTACCTGGGAGTATACCCTATTACTACTAAGGACAATGGCACTCTGAGCAAAGTTGGATTAGTATCAGTGGAATGGAACATCTGGGTTTTTGTAATTTATAAATTCCTCATAATAAACTCACAACAGTCTTCTGCATATTGAATATGATATTGTACATGATCTATATTTTTATCTGAACCGCTATGATTCAGACTTGAATAAACATAGAACAAGCAGCATAAACTAGGCTCTTCCAAGAGAACAGAAATCTCAAAGCAGAGTTCCTTCCACTATCCCCAGACAGTGCATTAGGAGGGATTATGTGGGATATGGAATGTTGTATGCATCTCCAATACTTTCATGCTAATTGGCAACTCCATCTGTTGAAGGGGGGGGGGGGCTTGAAATTGGTCCCTAGATGACCTACTAGGTTGGGTTGCTTCGGATTGGAGTGAGATCTGGAATTACTTCTCAGGAATCAGGTGTTTCCTTTCACTTTATCATCCTCTCCTTTAAGCCAGATAGTCCTTTATTGGAAACTTTGAAATTAGTTATTTTATTGGTATACAAAATGGCTGGTTGATACTTTTAATGGAATTGAAGGTCACTGGGGACCCTTTTTTGTCCTTTTAATATCTCACTATTTATAAATGTCAACCTGGAGCGGTAATCTTCCATGAAGGACATTGACCCTAACCATTTTTAAGAATGGTGATTTGTGAATATCTTGAAGTACTTCCTCATCAGAAGGAAGAATTTTGAGGGCTATTTGATGACATGCTTGTTGTTTGGTATCATATATGGAACCAGTTCTCCCCTAAAGTATGGCATGAGGTCTTCTTTTCCTGAGGGACCTCTTTTAGTGGTTACTTCAGACACATCAAGTTCACACCCATGAGAAAAATTCAACTTCTTGAACATTGGAGCCCCACAATTAATTTAAAATTTTGAAATATCTTCTCAAGTTCCTTGGGCCAAGAGGTTTTGTAGGGTTATCCTCTGAGTGAGTTCAGTTAAAGGAGCAACAATATATGACAATTTAGATGTAATCATCCTATGCCAGTCTATTATCATTTCAGATTACTGTTTTGTTTTTGGGTTGAACTGATTTGTGAATGGCTTCCATCTTGTCAGTTTGTGTTCTAAAGATTCCTTGAGCTACTTTCAAACTGTGATGCCTTATTTTCAGCTGGGCTCATGAGGAGTTGGGCCCTACAACAGTCAGTTATCTTCCTTGCAAACACTTAAATACTTTATGCAGGTGTGCTAGATGTTCTTGCCAAGTGCTGTTGAAAATGATGATGTCATCTAAATTGACAATAGTATATTTTTCAATTTTCCATGCTTCCCAGAGCCCAAACAAGTGTACTTTTCCTTTGCCCAGTTACAGTATCATAGCCAATTTATAAGGCATGATAATTGCAAATTGGCCAAGCTTATGCTGCAGTGGTTTTGGAACTCTGTGTGCAATCTGATCATTCAGATATGAAGATCCAGCATGTGGATTACAGGTTGAACATGCCTTGCATTAAGCATTCTTAATCCAGTAACTGCCTTTTGGACTGAAACCATTCATCGATGGGTATTACAGACCGTATATCCCTTCTTTACTCCAGTTAGCAATCAAGCGTATGAGATTTGTAGAGATTCTCCCTGACGTGGACGTATATCTTTTGTTTTCTTCCAGACTCCTCATACAGAACACCTCTTGCCATTTCCTTCTGCTTTGGCTTTATAAATGTGTTATACTCTATGAAACTCAATGAGCCCCTGTATTATTTATTCAGAGTATACTGAGAAATTTATCCTAGTACTTACATCTGCAAGATGAATTACCATTTTCTCTGTTAAAAAGATATGCAGAATCTTTAATAATTTACTTTGTGTTCTTTGGAAAATATGGAAGTCCAATAAAGGGAGCATAAGGGGATCTTTCATGAGTCAGAGACAATTACAGTGATGTAATAGTAATATGGTAGTTAAGCACAATATGTTTAAAAAGCGATCATGCCCATTTCCTAAAAACCTTCATTTCCATTGCCTGTTAATGTACGTTTTAGTGGTTTCCCAGTTTATATGATAAGCAGGTATATGACATGCTTCTTAAGCTTGTCACAAAATTTCCACTCAAAGAGCCAAAAATTCAGCAAAATACGCCTTGTTTCTTAACCCATTTAACTAAAATAATTATTTTCCAGATGATCAGGATTTATTAATTGTCCCTTCCAATTGCATTTTGCTACTAATTTAAGAGTCATCTATATGGATTGATTGCTGGGCACTCAACTTTCTAGGATTTCTTAACATTCATACTATCCAAAAATCTTAAAGCAGATTTACTCCCATTGCTCAAGCAAAGTCACAGAGAGAAGGGAAATAATTTCATGACATCTTGAAGCAGGTTTATTTTTCCTTTCCTTCTTTCCTTTCCTTTCCTTTCCTTTCCTTTCCTTTCCTTTCCTTTCCTTTCCTTTCCTTTCCTTTCCTTTCCTTTCCTACAAAATTTCAGCAGAATGATTTCAGGAGGTTTTGGAGATGCACTAATGGATCAGGAGGCTGCATGTTTCCCGTGCACTGTGGTTTGCCTTCCTTGTTCACCTAACCAATTATACTGAAATCCAGGCTAGCAAGAGCAAAGTCTCCATTTGTATAGTATATAATGTTTTAGAGGTTCCTCTACAACTAGACGCCATCTAAAAAGTTCCCTCCCAAAACTGAAGGGGCTGCCAACAGAAAAAATATCTGCTCTTTTTTCAGTGCCGGCATAGAAAGAATTGGAAGTGTCTATCAAAAACAGCATTTTTGATAGACTACCAAGAGGCAGACCTTATGGGTCTAGACGGCCCTTTCGAGGGGGAGGGGGTCGTTTCATCCGCCACTGCCACTAGTGGTACTGGGGAACCTCCCATTGGCGGAAGATTGGGCCTCTTCGCCAAGGTTTGGGAGGGTACCACGTCCGATTGCTGGGTCCGGGCCTGTCTTATTCTTGATTCATCTGGTGAAAGCTTTTCCTGTAGCTGGCGAAGCCACAGAAGAGTTGATCGATTGAAAAACGATGCTGTGGAGGTGGATTTGATCGCCCAGGCTGCTCTGAGATGAGCCCGCTGCAGAACTTGTTCCGACCTGCGCTCTTCCGGCCAAAGAGCGCAGTGCAAGCTCTGCAATGCAAGCTCTGCCTGCTAGAGTCATACACATACAAATCTGTTTATATATGAATAAAACAATTTGTTATTAGTATCCACTTTAACTTTGCCTTTCTTCCTATCGCCACTGTCTCACTTAATCTGAAGACAACATACTATATAATGCAGTATATTATATGCATTTGTATATTCTGAATGGCAAACTATCACTTACCAAAGCTGGTGATAGAGAAACATTTCCAAGTATTTTTTTGTACTGTTCAAAGGTGAAGAACTGGAAAGTAAATAAGGAGAAATTTAAAACTCAAGAATAGAGATTTTTATCACAGAAAGCTGTTTACCTTTATTAGTCTAAGAAAAGACAAAGAATGATTTGATTTGGTTGTACATTGTTGAATGATTAGTGTTGCACACATGGTTTTGGTTAAAACTGAATCAAACAAATGTTGTTCTCAGATCATTTAAAACATTTATTGGAAAGATACAGTATACAGCGAGAGGGGGGGAAGAAGGGAGGGAGGGAGGGAGAGGAGAGAGAGAGAAAGAGAGAGGGAAGGAGGCAAGGGGAGAGAGAGAGAGAGAGAGAGAGAGAGAGAGAGAGAGAGAGAGAGAGAGAGAGAGGGAGGGAGAGAGAGAGAGAGAGAGAGAGAGAGAGAATGGTATTATACAATTATCCAGTCAAATTTATAGTAGTTTCACATCTCACCATTGTCCTCTTTAAACTTTATACTCCTTTCATCATACTTTACTTCAGAGAGTAAGCTACCTTCTCTCATGTGTTTAGTTTCTTATTCCAAAAACAATATTCCTTTTACTAAAGTACGGAAATCTTTTCTATTTATTCCAGTTAGTGAATACAACATGACTTTTTCCTTTATTTTTACTGTTTAGTATGAACAAAAATATATCAGCAAAATCTGTTGATAGTAAAATTAATATTATCATATAATCACTGTTGTAGCAACTAATACAATTCAAAATCATTCTAGATTTTTATACTAGGATATTCTGGTATCAAGCAGAATATCAAATCTTTAATTTGTCTGTAACACAACTTGTTTTTAAAATGAAAAAAATGTATTGGATTAGACTCATAGGAAGTTAAAGCTAGTCATACAATATGATTTTCTTTCTTTCTTTAGAGTAGACCCTAAGTCTTTCAAAGAATGGAATACAAAAGAAGGGAGAAGTGGCAAAAACTGGACACAGCAGGAATATTGATCTTGTACTGATTCTTAATTGCTGATTTGTTCTAAACCACCTACTCCAGCAGGGGTGTCAAACTCGCGATGACATGGTGTCATGTGACATACTGCAACTTTTCCCCCTTCGCTAAAACTAGGGTAGGGTGGCCAGTGCATGACGCATCCGGCCCACGGGCCACGAGTTTGACACTCCAACCTATTCTCTTCACCTATTTGTATCCACGACTTCTAAGTTTGAGAAGGCTACTGCTACATTAGCATTACATATATTACACCTGTTTGCCTTCCCACTGAATTTCAGACCACTACTCTTAAAAATACTATCCAAATACTATCCAAATACTATCTATTTGATGTCTACAGGCCAGAGGGCTGCAGAGTTAGCACTCTATATGCAAATCCACAGCCCAGATCCAGATGCAGTTTTGCTTGCTAGCCAATATTTTTAAAATTAAAGGACAAAGAAAACAAGGCATAGGGACGAGAGGGATAGCCAACCAGCAAGTTATTGGCAAGCACACCTGGGGTGTATTTTTATTTATTTCAATTTGTCATAACAATTCATTTGTAGAGGAATGCAAATGATTTTATTTTGTTCAGAAGCCTCATAACAATATTGATACTTCAATATACAAACCAGAAATGTCTGAAGCTCAAGCATCTTTTGTGGTAAATAAATAAATAAATTAATTAAATTTTAAAATATTTATAGAATGAGATACAATACAGATATTAAGAAAATGCTCCACAGCATTTTTCGCCAGTATTAAAACAATCTTACAAGCATTGTGCAGCACAACTAATTGATTTATTATTATTAATTAACTTAATTGTAGTGAATGAAGTCTAAAAACCTGAATAATACATTTGCAAACCACTTTCCTAAGTTTATTTTGAAAGAATCCACTGAAGTCCAGTGGGTCTTATTCCTGTGAAAGTAGGTATAAAATTTGGTTTGTTATATAGGAAAAGTAAATAGTTAAAAGGGTTTGAAAAAAACTGCAAAAACCAATTGGTTGATGAGAAAGGTTGTAAAAAATAAGGAAGCATAACTATAAGTACTTGGCACAAGAAATCAGTTAGATTTTCATGAAATATATTTCATATATTTTTATATTCCTCATATTTCCATTATTTTTATTAAGAATTTGCATTCAAAATATCAGTTTTCTAGACGCATATAAAAAAATAAGTTATGTAGACATTTTGCTTTTTATTACATTTCTGAAGTTGAACAAAACCAAAGCAAATATCTAGTTGAACTGGAGAAAACAACTGAGTGCAAATTTAATTTGTCCCAAAAAACCCCAAAACAAACAAACAAACAAATCCTAGTAATTTTTCCTTGCATGGCTTACTATGGTTTACTTTACTGAACATCTCTAAATATTTTTATTGCTTAAGATTTCTAAAAGGTCCATTAAGTTAAAAAAATGCTTTCATCACAAAATCCAAAGAAAGAAGCTGTTCATCTGGCAAAGACACTTATAAATCTTAAGTTCCACAGGGGTGGGGGTGGGGGAAATCCGGTATTTACCATATGTCCCAATAACCTTAATATAAAAAAGTTGGGGAACACATGCAAAAGATGTATTTGCCCAACAAGATCATCTGTTAAGCATTGTACTGGCACTGTTCATGTCTTTTCTTCAAGTCCAGACTAAATCTGGGCTATAAAGTTTGGCTTTTCATCCTTCAGAGTTACCAGCTTTCTTTTAGGAGGGTGGAGGAAGAAAGACAGAAAGAGGCACAAACACATTGAGAAAGGATCTGAACTCTTCAAAATGAAATTGTCTTTGACACATGGCGTCCAAGTGACATACTACCTTAATTATAATGGCTTTATTTTTACATGCAAATGGATTTACGAAAGGAATAGACAATTATATTTTTCTTCTCAACAGGAACTCAGCCTTGTTTGTTTATCGGAATGATCTTTTATCAGCCCAGCAGTTCTATAATTCAAGGCAGCTTTTCTCTGAAAGTAACCAAGATGAAAATGGCAGGTAGAGATGCAGCTGTGCAAAATTACCATAATAGAACTTAAATTACAGTATCAAATGTGGAAGCGATTCCAAGGAATATCTGGTACACTCTCTGAGCCTCCAAATGTGAAGTTCTGTGATCAGAAAACCCTGACTTTCATTTCCATGAGTAACTAACTCCCAATAAAACAGGAGTATCCAAAATTTCCCAATGATTAAGCCACAATTTAAAGCGCTATGAAAACTTTTTTCGAGAACAAGTTTCTTTCTAAAATCTACAATATTGAAGTCCATATTTAACAAAACGTTTGTATCAATTTAATGTGCTAGTTGTGTGTGAGAGGTTTATTTGTAAGCATATTTTATTTGTCAGAAAATGTGTGAGATGTTTGTGCACATGTGTGCAAATTATCATTTTTAAAAAATCAAAATCAAGCACTCCATGTTATTTTCTTTTTTTTTCAAACTATGCGTAGAAAAACAAGAATGATAACAATTGTATTGGAGCAGCTTCCAGGTATTGAATTCCATCTGTTTTAGGAGGTAAAATCAGGCTGCTACTGTCAATAACATAGTGTGGCATTTGTAAGACACTCAGCTTTCTATAATTTTTAAAGTGGTTTAAGCAGTTAATTTACATTATTAAAGGCATCATAATCTCTTATATTATATTATAATCTCTTAAGGACACCATCAGAAAAACCTCAAAGATTTGCAACATTTGCTGTTGCCCCTAGCATAAAGAGAAAGTCTTAAGGGGGATGAATGTCATATAGCTAATCAATGGCATAAAATGCTAACTCAGTGTTAAACTAGTTAATACTGTAGGTCTAGCTCTGAGTTAAATATGAGAAGATAATGTTTGGTGTTCCTTTTGGATACTGTTTTTCCTAATAGTATTTTTTCCCCAGGGGAAGAAAGATAAACTAATTTGAAGATTTACAATAATGCATCTAGGATTGTTCCATCCCCCCCCCCGCCCCCCAAAAAGCAAAATGGAAACCTCCTGAAAAAATACCCCAATTATGACTTCATATGTATAAAATGCTAACTCACAGAAAGAAAAAAAAACCTAAAAGAAATGCAGAGGAGAAAAAAAAAAAGGAAGAATTGAAACGGAAAGGCAGAACTCTAAACAAAGACAATCAACACCATTGCAGTTTGTTGCAAAGCTCCATTGAAAGTTGCTGAACTCTTCATTTATTTTCCAACAGATTCCAATATTTGTGGACACAGTCTTGTATTTCTCTAGCCCCAGTGTAACATTTCCCTGATGCGCTGTTTATTATTTTTTTTTTTAAAAAATAGTCTGGATTGTATCATTTATATATTGCCTTAATACGATTCCGCATAAGTACAGAGAAAGCAAGTCCTAAATGTTTTCTAAAATAAATGAAGAAACTGGGCAGAAGCTGTTGGGGGCCGGGCTGGAGGGAAGAGGAGGTGACCAGCTTCAGGGCTGGCTGCATTTTATTCCTATTCTGGCTATGGAAATGGAAGGGCTTTGTTTTCAATGGATTCAACACTTCTCTTAATTTGCTGTGGAATCTCTGCTTTCTGTTTAAGTGAAAAATCACTGAAAATGTCCATGCTGTAAACAGAAGGGTTAATGGTTATCACTGACTATTTTGACCATGTCCTAGAGACACATTGCACTTACCTATCCAAATCAAGAAAAGCATATTTGGAGCCCATGCAGTAAATTTAAGATTCAGAGCTTCTCTGAGACAATGTAAGACAGAGCTTCCCTGAGACAATTGAAAAGTAAGGTTCTACATTTAGGCAAGAAAAACAAAATGCACAGGTACAGTATATGTGGTACTTCGCTCAATAGTAGTAACTGTGAGAGAGATCTTGGAGTCCTAGTGGACAACCATTAAAATATGAGCCAGTAGTGTGCAGGAGTGCCACGATGTAAAAAAAAATGTGGACACTCTAGAAAGAGTGCAGAGAAGAGCAACAAAGATGATTAGGGGACTGGAGGCTAAAACATATGAAGAACGGTTGCAGGTACTGGGTATGTCTTTAATGAAAAGAAGGACTAGGGGAGACATGATAGCAGTGTTCCAATATCTCAGGGGCTGCCACAAAGAAGACAGAGTCAAGCTATTCTCCAAAGCACTTGAGGCAGGGGTGAAATGCTCCCGGTTTGGACCGGATCACCTGATCCGGTCCGGATCAGGTAATGATGGAGGCAGGTAGTTTGGAGAACCGGTAGCAAAAATCCCTGCCAACCTTCCCCCCCCCACCCCCGCTCTGCTGAGCCACACAATCAGAGGCTTTTTTTTTTACTTTTAAAAGCATTTTTTCTATAACCTCTTCGGCCGAAAAAATGCTTTTAAAAGTAAAAAAAAGGCCTCTGATGATTGCGCGGCTCAGCTGGGATTGTCAAAGGCTTTTAAAAGCATTTTTTGTACAACCTCTTCAGAGCGAAAATGTTCTAAAAAAATGCTTTCAAAAGGCTCTGAGGATCCCAGCTGAGTTGCCTGATCGGCAGAGGCTTTTTTTTCTTTTAAATGCCTCTGCCGATCAGGCAACTCAGCTTTGCGGAGGCATTTAAAAGAAAAAAAGCCTCTGCTGATCAGGCAACTCAACTTGGATTGTCAGAGGCATTTAAAAGAAAAAAAGCCTCTGCCGATCAGGCAACTCAGCTGGGATCCTCAGAGCCTTTTGAAAGCATTTTTTTACAAACTCTTCGCCAAAGAGGTTGTAGAAAAAATGGTTTTAAAAGTAAAAAAAAAACTGGCGATGCCTACTGAGTCACATTACCCTCCCCACCAAGCCATGTCCACAGAACTGGTAGTAACAAATTTTAGATTTCACCACTGACTTGAGGGCAGGAAAGAAGCAATGGGTGGAAACTAATCAGGGAGAGAAGCAACTTAGAACTAAGAAGAAATTTCCTGACAGCTAGAACAATTAATCAGTGGAACTTGCCTCCAGAAGTTGTGAATGCTCCAACACTGGAAGTTTTTAAGAAGATATTGGATAACCATTTGTCTGAAGTGGTGTAGGGTTTCCTGTCTAGGCAGGGGGTTGGACTAGAAGACCTCCAAGGTCCCTTCCAACTCTGTCATTCTGTTTTCTGTTTTTCACATCCCTGGGTCACATGATCCCCATTTGCACCCTTCACAGTTGGCTTCCGACAAGCAAAGTCAACGGGGCAAGCCGGATTCACTTAATGACTGCATGATTCACGTAACAATTGTAGCCATTAGCGTAACATTCACAGCAATGAATGTTATGTAAAATCAGATGTGATTCACTTAACAAGTGCCTGGCTTGGCCATGGAAATTCTGCTCTGTTGTAAAGTCTTTGACTTATGACCACAATTGAGCCCAAAATTTATGTTGCTAAGTGAGGAATTTGTGAAGCGAGCCTTGTCCCATTTTGCGATGTTTCTTGCCATATCGGTTAAGTAAGTTGTTCAATGAGTAACCCGGTTGTTAAGTGAATCTACCTTCCCCATGGACTTTGCTTTTCAGAAAGAGTTACCAAAGCGGGTCACGTGACAGCCCCACCCCCACCGGGACACTGCGACTGTTATAAATGTGAGTCAGTTGTAAAGCATCCGAATGTAAATGTAGGGAGACCTGCCTGCTATTTAGGAGGGGTAGAGTTCATCTGCACTCATAGCTTGGAGAGGCTTCTCCACTCCCTCCTAATGTCCTCTGGCCAGATATCTTGGAAGGAAAGTAAAATTACTTTCTTACTTATAGTAATCCCAGTTAGAAGAGAATATTTGTAGTTCAGAGTTGAACTATGGAGCACTAATGATTGCAAGTAAGCAACCACACTCAGAGAGTACCAAGAACCCCATAGTAATCCCAGTGTTGTAATTTTTCTCCCTTTGGGGATGATGGAGATTGACTTACCTTTACTGCTCTTTTGGGTGTTTCAGCCAAGATTGGAGGGAGGATACCTTTATAGAAACCAAACAAGCTATTGAATAAAGAAAGACAGAAAAAGAACGTTAAAAAATACCCAGGTATGTATGAACATTAGCCAAGTGGTAATTCTGTTTTCATTTCAGAATAAAACAACTAATCTCAAGGCTTTCTTAATTATTCAGAACAGCCCTTATTGTCAACAACTGAGTTCTGGTTTTGTACATATTGTGTAACTATTGCTGCGGTCCTAAAATTACTTCTCCTGAGATAATACCTCTGACTTCAACAGGATTAAACTGGAATAAATTCTTTGAGGACTGTAGTCCAAATTTTAGTTTACACTGAAACAAGCAGCATCATTGCAACAAAACACAAGCACAACCCATAGAATCTATGCAGATTAAATTACTTTTTTTGTAAATAGGAAGCAACTTTATCTGCGAAAGAGAAAACGAGGTGGGGGTGGGAGTGATTTATTTACTGCTGACTGTTTAAGTAGTCAGGCTTCAGGCTGGCAACATCATTTTTAATAAAGGAAAACGATTGCAAAAAGTGAAAAGAAGGCTTGGAGAACACATTTTGGCTCTTTGGAAATGTGATTCAATGTGCAAGTTGACTACTTGGCACTTTAATTTTATTATTAGATTTGAGCATATTTTCCTTAAACCAATCCAGTTCAATTACTTATGTCAAGTCAACTGAATCTGAGTTTTTGTGTTGAATCTGAATAGCATTATACTGTCCTCCTGTGGCACTTTGTTACCATTTTATAACTAGATTTCCTTTAGAGAAAATAGTGAAAGCAGATTCTAAAAATCCTGCCTCTTGAAAATTGCAGGGCTGCTTTCTAAGACACAACAAATGCTTCTCAGAGCTTGCTTCATTAAAAGGCAATCTATAGCAAATTCTGTGGGGTGGATGATACAGAGGAAAGAAATATGCACCGTACCGCCCTTTCCCTCCTTTCCTCCTACAGTCCCTATCCAATCTTAGAAGATTTTCAAGAGGCAGGATTAAGAATGAACAAAAATCATACCAAGGCTTCGGTAGCTGCAATGGTTGCCAATCCATTTCCAAGCCGTGCTATTGATTTTTAAAGCTCTGGACAGCTGCGATATCTCAGGGATGCCTCTTCCCATTAAATACTTGAATGAATCTTTTGGTCTGTCCCTGGCAGAGAGCAATGAACAGGGGCTTCTAGTTGGCAGGACTCTGCTTATGGAATACCTTCCCCAGGGAAACATGACTGATGTCCAGTTTGAATGACTGTTCAAAGCCAGAGAAAGACATTTCTCTCCTCTCAAGTATTTTTGGCTTCTGTATTCAAACTCAGGATGGACCTTGCTTTATACTGGAACAGTGTAAATTTCTATGCTTTCCAAGCTATCCAAACAGTTACAGCTATCATACTATTGTTTTTCTTTTAAAGCTTCTAATATTTTGTAATTTTCACATGACTTTCAGCAATAGACAGAAGCCTGCCTGACACACGTATGACCTAGTTTTCACTTCAGATATGCATGCATTGTGTGCTACTGTTGTACTGAGAATGGCTTAATTTAAAGACAGCCAGTGTGTCTCAAAGGAGAGATAAACTCATTGCATATAGAAATTATAAATAGTACATAAAGAAAATACATCCAGATGTCAGGGGTAGTTATTTTATAGTCTCAGAGTAAAGGAAATGGCCACTGAGAATTTAAAAAATGCAGGTAGGTCTGCTACCCAAGTGTTAATAAAAACATATCCTTAAGTTTACAACAGATACCCCATTACTTTTATTATAGTTGAGTGAGATTTAATCAGGTGTTGTGCTGATGACTGATGATTGATACACAGATGGTTCTAAAGGTTTTACAAATCTGAAATATTTTCTGTTTTATACTATACTTAATACTTTTTTTCTGCCTGCTCCGTCTTTGTTTAGGCTGTTTTTATACTTTCGTTGCTACCCTAGGATGAGCACAGTTCCAGCCCCCCAAGACCATATTTTTGAATTTGAAAGAGTTAACAGTTACATGTTAAAGTGAAGCACAGTTAAAATGCATTATTTTGTTTCAACATTAAGCATCTAAATGAACATCACCATTCAATTGTGTTCTGGGCAACCACCCAAATTCGTCTTTGCTATAGTTGATTTTGAAACATTACAGTCAATCATATCTTCCCAATTTGTTCTTCTTTAAGGCTTTAGGCATCCTTCTGGTTTCCATTTCTTGTTTGGAAGCCTTGAGTCATCCATTTTGGCAAAATGTCCAACCCAAATCAGTTATTTTCTCCAAATTATATTGAAATTGGGATCTTGCTTAGTTTGTTGTTTTCCTCCCCTGTCTCTCACATAATTTTCCCTTTAAGGATCAAATACAAAGCTGATTGAAGGCATGCATATAATATCCTCTTTCTTCAGTTGCTGTCAAATCCAAGCCTGTTACCCACATAGCTCTGTAATTGAAACAATGACAGAAAGTACCTTTAGGGCCATATTCACTTGCCTTGCATGAATCAGGGGTTCACATAATTTAGATGAATTACAGAGCTCGGCAGTGTAGATGTACAGAATGATCAGTGTGCTAAATGTACGTTACTGGAATTCAGAGGATCTTTCAGTCAGACAAATTGGAGATAAGGGTTTTGGGTGGGTTTTGGGGTTTTGCATTCCTTGTATTATGCAACTCATATTTCCACTGAAACCTGAATACAGTCAGCCCAATTTTTATTAAAAAAAAACCAAAGTCCGAAAGCTTTTGTTGCTTGCTTCTTCGTATTCTTTCTTTTTTGCTTTTATAATTATGGTGCATGAGTAATAAATCTGTAGGAGTTAGGCTCCCAGTAAAATCAAAATCTCCATCTGTTTATCAGTTAATGTTTTATGGCATATCAGTAACCTGAAATGAAATATAATAAACTCTTTTAATTATTATTCTTTTTAAATTTAAAAACACTATAGTGTGGCTTTTTCATTGGATATATAGTAACATTTTAAAAAAATTAATGGAAGAAAGATATATTACTTTGGACTAGCACAACTATCAATAAAAATAAATTGAAGTGGTATGTAAATCTTACAAATAAATAGTATTTATAGATAGCTTACAACTACTATCATTAAAACAACTACTAATGCTTCCAAATGTTTTACTTTGGTGTTCAGATAGAGGATGTTGGTAAACCTAAGAACAATTTTATTTCTTCTTTTATTTGTCATATCTAATTTGCACGCCACAGCCTATATAAAACTTATTATTTGTGGTGAAATTCATCTCATTTGCTGGTTTCTCTTTTACTTTAATTTCAATCATTATTAGTTTGATGCATTATTCAAGTATTATGAATTTGCATATATTCATTTTAGAATTGTATAAGCAAAAAGGTTTTTAATGATAATGTGTATAACTTTTACATTGTGAATACAACTCTATAGTATGGATGAAATTTAGCTGTAAAAATTGAAATAAAGCATACAAAATGCATATGCAACAGTTAATCCAATGCAATTGAACACAGACCTAATGTTTTAACGACCACATATTTTGCAATTTGGATGTAGTAGCACCTCCAGATTTCATACACCGAATTAAAGGCATTCAGGATAGTCAGATGTGAAAATATCCTACTTCAATCCAGGGAAATTTACAATTTATGCAGATGCCTTATTTAAAGTGATTGTCCTCTGATGTTTGTTTTATAAAAACCTTTTTTAAAAAAAATATATGTGCCATATATTCTCATTTTTTGAGAATTTTATGACAAATTGCCATAGGCAATTTACAAACTATACATTAAAACATAACCAATTTTGAAGACATTTTGTTCAAACTGTGAAAAAGACATCATACTCAGTATCTTATTTTGATATTATTGAAGAAATATCCTGAGAAAAACTTGCAGTGTTCTCCCTTCTGTAATCTGGGTTTGGGTCTCTTCCTCTGCTCTGTCAGGACACAGATGAAAAGTTTTCAAAAACTTATTACGGTATTATTCTTATTGAGAGTCTGCCGTGTTTTGGATAGATAGGCATGGATATGCTAAGTAATGAAAAACCCCAATAATACCCAGTAATAATACATACAAGCAATCTACAGGATTTCAAACAGCACAAGCCATTACTAATCCACATTTTGTCACCTACACATTTCTAAACAAGAATGTTTTATGTTTGCACACATGTATCATAATAATGATATTTCAATAGCAACCTACTATAAAGTTTGTCTTGTTATTTATAGTGACTGTTCTGAAGCGCAGTGTGCATTTCCACCACATACAAACTGCACCTTTGTGACGATAGTAAATATTTACTTATTATTTTAGTACTGCATCAGCTAATTGTGCACTCTAATAATGAAGTCTGTTTGGCTGGAGAGCCAAACCTCTTTATTAAAATTAAATTCCTAATGAATCCCCCAAGTTCCTCTAAGTTCCTCTATTTTCTACAGTATCTTAAACTATAGTTCCACATGCTTAGTTTGATAGCTTTTAATTCTAGACTTGCAGTGGAACATGAGTAATTGATCCTATTTAATAGCTAATATAAATGGCATGCTGTGTTGGTCAGAATAAAGGTACTGAGAGAACATGAGTTACTTTGAGTACTTTGATTTGAATAAATCAACAAACCTTATTTCAGATGAATTTCCAAGAAGAGAGTAAAATCTTACACATAGAGTGCAAATCTATATTTTATGTTCCGTATTTCCTAAGAACATAAGCAGTGCCTGCTGGATCAGACCCTGGCCCATTTAGTTCAGCAGTTTCATTGTCACAGTGGCCAACCATATTCATAAGTCTCCAGCTGATGGTTTTCAGAGACAGTCATATGGCCATCAAGGCCATCATGCAATATTTGGGGGTTGCGGCAAGATTAGCTGAAGTAACAAATCTCAAATACCTGTCAACATTGTTTTATCTTAATCCTCTCAACATGTTCTCAGCAAAGAAAGTTTTAATATTTCCCATTCATACAAACACTGCAACATACCCAAAGGAAAAGGAACAGTGGTGGGTTGCCTGATTCGGATCGGTTCGCAAGAACTGGTAGTAAAACCAGCGGGAAGCTCTGCCCACCGACCTGGACGTCATCAGGAAGTTTCTGCGCATGTGCAGAAGTACATGGTCCGGTTGCAAACCAGTAACAAAGGTAAGTAGAATCCACCCCTGAAGAGGAAGGAGCCCATAAAATAACTGAGAAGCCAATCACAAGCCCTTATAAGCAGAAGAACACAGACACTGATATCTCCTAAATTCTAGCCTGGTAATGAAAAGTTTGGAAACCAGCCCACAAGCTTGCAGAATGAACTTCCACTCTCATCCTGTACCCGAGCTACAAATATTCACCACTATTGCAAGCCTATCACTATTTAAAAAGAAAATTGCATATATTGTGAAAAAAGTTAGACTCTAAAATGGAGAAAATGCTAATGCGTTCTATATTCTACAGTGATAAATTATTTTATAGAATTGTCTCAAAAGCCAGTAGGTTGGCCCAAAAACCTGATAAGAGTAATAATCATAATAATTTATTAAACATGTATGGCATCCAAAAATCAGTATCAGTGTAAATTTGGAATGAGAATAACCACCAAATTTAGCACCATCATTCATGTGACTGATACTCTGGCATAAGACTGAGGTTTCCGTCTATAGGCATTAAGAGACTTTGCTGTCTCTTGCTCAGAAAGTCCCAGACAGACTTGTGTGAAATTTTAACTGCCTTTTCCATATTAGACATGCCTTACAATATATGCTAGAAAGGAAGAAATGTTCTAGAGGAAGACAGATAAGAAAGAAGTATCCTATTTCTTTAGCAACAGAAAGTGAAACTGGAAATAATGAACTTTTCATTTTTTAAGCATACAACCCAAATCTTATCTTTCTTTATGTGATTTGTAGTGACACTTTATGTTGAAACATACGTGTGAATTTATATCATCCATAAACATATCAACATATGAAAAGTATAGGATGAGTACAGATGTACACATATACATAGAGAAGATGATCTTTCGTATGATCTTAGCTGTGTACTTTGCTGAAAATCTGGAGTATTCCTTAGTGGTTCAAAAATTCACATCTTGTTCTGAACTTTAGAATTTTTTCCCCCCAGAATTTTTTCCTCCTGCTCCTTTAACTTAAAAAAATTACAATTGCAGCCAATGTAGTGTACTGCACTTATGGCAGATATATATTTTAGTAAATTGAGTTAAATCACAAAGCAGCTATAAAATAAACAGTATTCCTAGGATTTCTACTCTGAATTAGCAAACAACTTTACCTAGGGCAATTCTGTACAGCAGCCTAAATTATCTTGTGCTGTTCCTGGCCATTTCTGAAGCCAACTTTAAACATTCCAGTTCAGATTACAATTGTTTGGTAACAGGGCTAAACTCTGGACTATAATCTCTACAGGCCCCGATTTGTTGTTCCCCTGCTCCTGTTTTTCCCATCCATGAAAGGAGGCAGCCCTCATTGCCTCCTTTCATGTGATTGTCCAGTATCTTAGTTTTCTTTTTAGGAATTGTTTCTTTTCCTCCTTGCTCCTTGCTCCTTCCCTTCCCTTCATATTTGCAAATATGGAAGTCTTTACATCCCAGATTCTTTCCCTAATGGAAACTCTCTCCTTTTTGCTACTTTATTGTAAAGCCATTGTTTCAATGCTGTAACCATTAAAACAAAGGGTACAGATTGTCCCATCATTTCTACATTCTACTGTAAGCCTATAGAAACCTTTCAGCAAAATTGTGGTAATAGGGAAGCTTTGCAGTGCTGTTTGGAGAACATCAGAAATGACTCTGACAACTCAAGTGGAAATGCCTGAGTTCTGGAGTTGAACAATAACAACACCTGTTAATGAGAAGCTAGGTTAACATTTGAAGGTAAGGCTCAAAGATTGAAATAAATCATAATGTTCATTTTTTAGTACATTTTTCAGCAGATACCTGATAGAACAAAGATTTCTTATTTAGACCTGGGATGGAACAGCCATAACCTCCAAGTATAAGAAGCAGCGGTGAAATCCAGCGGGTTCTATCCAGCTCGTGTGAACTGGTAGTGCCGGTGGCAGGAGGCTCTGCCTACCCGCTGGGATGTCATTATGTCCCATTTTTGACCCTCTGTGCATGCGCAGAAGGCTGTGCACATGCGCAGAAGAGGTGAGCATGATCACACTCCTGAACCGGTAGTGAAGGTAAGTGCATTTCACCACTGATAAGAACGTTTAATATGATGTGGAACTTTTTTCTGTTCTTTTTGTCCATCTGCTGTATATTTTTATAGAAAATCTATAGACCTACAATTTTCTGTTGGAAGTGTTTTCTATGGCAGTTATATTACTGCAATCTGAGACATGATAGAAATGGCTTTTGTTTCTAAGGTGTTTCAATTTCTCTGCAGAGAAATGGATTAAAATGATGGTTCGGGTTCTCTTTTTACCTGTCACTAATGTTAACATTTCATGTCCCAAAAATGCACTGCAAACATTATTAATTGGTGTAATATCCTTGCTGTGATTATGGCATGGGTGCGTATGTTTGCAGAGGCAGCTGGCAACCATCGATCAATAATTTTAATCTTAATTCATTTGGCAGGCAAAGAATGGGATACAGTCAAAATAACTGAACGTAATTGATTGGTGTGGGAAATGTGCTGGCAAGCAAAAATATTTGGTGGACATAGAAAGGACAAGAGCAAAAACGATGTGCTAGTTTTGAGGAAATTAAGGTTTCATGGTAGACAAAAGCTTCTTCTTCCCTTTCCCAAAATATGCTGACATTTATTGACAGCAGAAGCGGTACCAATGGCCAGTTAAGGGTATTCTGCTTCCCCAATGCTTTCTTCTAATAAAGCAGAAATACAGTGCAATATTTATTTATTTATTTATTTATTTATTTATTTATTTATTTATTTATTTAATTAATTAATTAATTTATATACCGCCCTACTCCCAGACGGGACTCAGGGCGGTGAACAGCCAGAGTAAGATACAATAAATACAAAAGTTAAAAAAATCATTAAAACAAATTAAATAATTTGGCTCAACAGTTTAAAAATCCAATTATAATTATAAAAATTTAAAAACCCAAAATAAAGGAGGTTAAGCCAGCCCAGCTTGTTCAAATAAAAATGTTTTCAAGGCGCGGCGAAAAGTACCCAGGTCATGTAAGCTCCTTATCTCAGGGGGGAGCTCGTTCCAGATGGTAGGTGCCCCCACAGAGAAGGCTCTCCCCCTGGGGGCCGCTAGTCGACACTGTTTGACCAACGGCACCCTAAGGAGACCCTCTCTATGGGAGCGGACTGGTCGGTGAGAGGCTGTTTGTGGTCCCGAAGATACCTTGGTCCTAAGCCATGGAGCGCTTTGAAGATAGTAACCAAAACCTTGAACCGCACCCGGAAGACCACTGGAAGCCAGTTCAGCTCGCACAGGAGAGGAGTCACATGGGAGCGCCACATCGCTCCCATCACCACCTGCACGGCTGCATTCTGGACCAGTTGGAGCCTCCGGGTGCTCCTCAAGGGGAGCCCCATGTAGAGAGCATTACAGTAGTCCAGGCGTGAGGTGACGAGGGCATGAGTGACCGTGCGTAACGCATCCCGATTTAGAAAGGGACGCAACTGGCGAATCAGGCGAACCTGATAAAAACTCCTCCCGGCCACGGCCGTCATATGCTCTTCTAAAGACAGCCATGAGTCCAGGAGGGCGCCCAAGTTGTGAACCCCATCCGTGGGGGCTAATGATAGAGACAGAGATAGAGATAGTTATAGAGATAGTTATAGAGACAGTTATGATAGAGATAGTTATAGAGACATCAAGGAACTGCTTAAAAATAGGACAGGACAGAAAGCAAACTGAATTGGAAAGGAATGATCCAAAATGGTAATTGCAGAGCAAAAAAAATTATTAGTTGCTTCAGTGCTTTTGCAATCTGATGAAGATTCTGCAGCCTGCAAATAATCCCTAATTTGGGGGGGGGGGAATTAGTGCGAGAAAAGAAGAGAGACCCCCCCTCCAAATGGTCCTCCAATTGCTGTTTTAAACCAGCAATTAAAAACTCATCAATTAAGTAGAAGCATCAACTGTTAATTAATCTGTTGAAAATAAACAATGCATGTATAAATGAATTAAAATTTATGATTTATATCCATTAAAAACAGCTGAGACATATATATTCACTGTGTGTCAATTGTACTTTCTCAAATGTACATTCCCCAACACACAAACTTCCTTGGCTTTTCCATCATTGACTGTCTATCTCCTGGAGGAAAATTCAGACATGCCAAAAAAAAAAAAGCTTCTTTGATAGAAAAATACCTCTTTATATCTCAGACTGTCAGAACTGGCTGAGTGCTCAGTATGCATTTTTAGCTGTCCAAACACTACTACAACAACAAAAATAGAGTAGGATTCTTTTTGGCTTTGCTAACAAAACTGCCCTTTGCATAACAGGTACAGCAGGAAGCAGCTACTGCTTAAATATTGTACCACACCTATGTCTATTTGATTTGACGAATGTAAGAGAATGTCTCTCAAACTTTTCTCATGTATAAAGATATGGCAATATTTTGTCTTACTTCTGATGTCCGAAAATGAAAACCTTTCCAAGCCCATGCTGAGTCTGCAGACAATTTAGATGAACATATGCTAATGTGAACATATTGAATTAATTAATTAAATTAAAATTGGATTAAGAACAAAAACTTTTTATTACATATTAATAGCATTTGCATAAAATATTTATCATCTTTTGGATCTGTATATCCACATACATTCACTATGTGAAGCTAATGGTAACTAGCTGCCTCTTAAATCAAGAATTTAAGATAGAAAAAAAAAGAATTTAAGATAGCACTGAATTTTTAAAAATTAATTTTGAAGTTATATCAAACATGTAACTTAACGTTAAATGTGTAATTCTACAAGTCTTGTTTGCACTCAAGATTATTTAAAAGTTCCAATTTCTATTTTAATAATTGATATGTACAGAGCTACAACTACAGGTGAATTATTTTGTCTGAAGATATTTGAACTTTGAAACCCATATGTTAAATGTTTGTGCACACAATATTTTGCATGTTTCTTGTTTACAAATGCATGTATCACTTACATTGTATTAATTTAAGAACTTTATACTCATTGCAATCCTGAAACTCTTGTGAGTAAATATATTTACATGTATTGGAGTTCACAGTTTAGAATTACATGGTCAGATCAATCAGTACTGACCACACCAGTTAAATCTTGTTCCTGTTCACATTTCAAGTATATCTTTGGAGCAAGTACTAGAATATTTCCCTAAAAAAAGCATAAAACTTAGGGATATAGACCATTCAACTCAAGAATGAAAAATTCTGCAACTCCCCTAATCTCATTCTAAGGTCATTTTGTAATTTTTGCAGAAGTAAATTGTCTAAACTAGAACCTGTTCAAGGTGTCCTAAATTCATGAAACTTTCATTTCCTGTTAAATTGCTTCCAGAGCAGCCTGTTCCAGAAGGGGAAATAGAATATTCTAGAGTTGTCCAGAAAATTTTGTTTCTGAATTGGCTGAATTTTCATTTCTAATGAAAATTGGTGTATTGGTGTGCACATTGGTTCTACCAAGAGTACAATATGAATTCTTGATCCATAATTAGAGCTATATAGATAGTCCTCGACTTATGATAATTGAGCTCAAAATTTCTGTTGCTAAGTGAAACATTTGTTAAGTGCATTTTGCCCCATCTTACGACCTTGTCACAGTTGTTAAGTGAATCACTGCAATTGTTAATTTAGTAACATGGTTGTTAAGTGAATTTGGTTTCCTCATGGACTTTGCTGGTGAGAAGGTCACAAAAGGGGATCACATGACCTCAGAACACTGCAAGCGTCATAAATGTGAACCAGTTGTCAAACATCTGAATTTTGATCACATGGCTACAGGGATGCTACAATGTTGTAAGTGTGAAAAACAGTTATGTCCCTTTTTTTTAACACTGTTGTAACTTCAAACTATCACTAAATGAACTGTTGTAAGTTGAGGACTACCTGTATCTATCAGTCATGAGCAGAACACATACAGGAAAATTATTTTGCAGCAAGCTTGTAAAGACCACACAGCCTGAACAAAGTCAACTTCATGGGATCCAATTAGGGTTGGAAAAAGGAACAAAGGAACAGGTACCCCATGTAGGGTTATCAGATATCTAAACAGCAAATGAGGACATAGATGTTTGGAAAAAAGGACATACTGTTTAACTTTCCTGGCACCATGACAAAAATTAAAACAAAAAAATTACTTGATTTAATGTATGTGAAATTATCTTTTCCAACATCAGAATGACTGATTTTTCAATCACAGGAATGTGCTAGAGATCATTGGAAGGCAAAAGCCTTCAGTATGTAACTGATTAAGCTCTTATCAATTAAAGGCTTAAGGGCTCTACAGGGTACTAATCAATTAATTAAGGCAACAGCATACAGCTTGTTAACTTGTGGGTAGCCTTTATTAGGAAAGCACTGGACTTCTGAGAGAATCTGCTCAGGAAGAAGTACTCTATAAGCTGGACAATATTTGAATTTAAGGCCTGCCTGCCAAATGGGGGACAAGAGGACAAAAAGAAAGCTATGGTCCCCCTTTGAATACATATGATAGCTTGTTATATCACACATCATATTAAGTATGATTTATGTAACTCTGAGTAACCTACAATTGGCTGAATTTGCATAATACATTAAACCATGTATACCTGTCAGCCCTTCCAAGTGGATGACACTAGGAAACCAGAGTTTTGAATTCTAGTCCTAATTTTATTATACTCATCTGGGTATAATGGATGAATGACTGGTTGTCTTTAAACAGCAGATCCAGATCCAGTATACAAACACAAACATATTTTTCTGCAAACTGTGAAAATGCTTTCCCATAACTCTTTACTTAAATACATATTCTACTGATTGACTGACTATGTGCCCTCAGGTCAGTATCAACTTTTAGGGACCATATTATTAGGTCTTCCTCAGGATGATCCTTGCCTAATTTGGTCTTCCACTAGGTCTTCCAATTGTGCACCCATCACTGCTACAGTTGAGCTCATCTTCCCTTTCCTTCCATCCTTTCCAGCATCAAGAGATTTAGTCATCAAATAATGTGTCCAAAATCTGATAGTTTGAGTTTGGCAACTTGTGCTTTGACTGAGAATTCTAGATTGATTTATTCCAGGGGTGGTATTCACTTACTGTTACCTTCACTACCGGTTTGCAAATGTGAGCACGTGCAGGACCTTCCGCGCATGCGCAGAGTGTCAAAAACAGGACGTGATGACGTCCGGGTGGGTGGGCGGAGCCTCCTATCGCCTCCTCTACTGGTTTGCCCAAACCAGATAGAACCGGCTGAATACCACCATTGATTTATTCTATGTTATATGTTTGCTTTCTTGGCTAACTATGGGATTCTCATGAATCTTCTCCAAAACCAAAATTTAAAAGCATCAATACTGTTTTTATCCTACTACTTCAAAGTCCATCTGGAAAACCACTGCCTGCCTGATTCTGATATTTATAAATACAGACATCATAGCATTTTTTGCCAATGTCTTTTTTGCTTTCCTGCCAAATGGTAGTGTACGGTGTGTTTCTTGACAGTTGTTTACTGTTGATATTCAGTCCTAAAAAAAGGAGACACTATTTATCAATTCAATATCTTCATTGTAAGTTCTGTGTCCGGTTGCCGTTACCTGTTATCATTCGTCTGAGTTTCTTTATACTGTGGTTTTATGTCGTACGTACAAGGTTTAAGTAAGTAAATACGTTCAAAATTTTATGCCATTTTTGATAGAAGCTAAATGATGGATATAATTTTATTTCAGCGTTATTGATGAATGCTAAGAAAAGAACACTCCATAGTTACTGGAACAAAGATTACTAACTTGGAATGGATTGAGATAGGTAAACACAGCTGGGGCTTGTGTGACTCAATTAGCAATAAGCATCTCTGATTCAGGTATGACCTCAGGTTTTTCACTATTCCAGGTGTTAAGAATCTGCAAGATTTGATTTTAGTGGTAATAATGAACCTAGGGCAAAAATATAAGGTGGAAAAAAACTCTTTTTCATGTATGTTTTGAGACCCTAGAGCTGTAAATTACCTTAATGTTAAATATGATTCCACTGAAATAAATTTCCTAAGATAAATGGAACTGGTTAATATGATTATGATTACCATGTAACATTGCTATTTTTCTGAAATTTGGGTCTGACAAATGGTACATTAGTACTGTCTTTTCAGAAGTCACTCTGCTTACCCAGGTCAAAGCTGAATAGCCATTAAAGCAGCACATGCATAAGCAAAGCCCTTGCTTTCTTTTTGGTATACCACAAACACATCATTAGTTTTCCACAAGGAATCCAAAGTAAAATAAGTCAAAATCCAAAATAAATAATAGAGCCATGTCCAAAGTTTTAGTCAACTTCAACTGGGTCTGAAAACAAAGCAATGAACGAGGGAACTTAAACCAGGCTAAAAGTCTGTCAATTCAAAATGCCAGGCTGGATAGGAGAGGATAAGCATAAACACACTTGCATTCTTAAGAAAAAACTGATTTTTAGAAGAACATACAGAAATAAGGGTAAGAAGTAGCCTCCCGTTTTATCCATTTGTGCCCTCCATTTACTCTTGTACAATGTATAGTCAACTGAGTAAAACCTTTAAATCAGAATTTTTCAAACCTGTCAACTTTAAGAGACGTGCACCTCTCTGTCAACTTTAAGAGACGTGCAGAATTATAATAATAACGGGAATTATTATTATATGGGAATAATGGGAGTTGAAGTCCATAGTTCTTATAAGTTGCCAAGTATGAAGAACACTACTCTAACTTTCTCTAGCAGATGTTCTTTTGTGACCAATGCAGCTCTTAAAAACAATAGAATAAAACCCAGAAGTGTTTTAATTATGTCATGTTCAAGAATATTGTATGGCCAAGTAAATATAGTGTATAGATAAAATATCTGTAAAGGAGGCAAATACATAAATATGCAGACTACAGGAATGCTCCAACATCCTTTTGTTTCACTGCATTCCATTAATTTGGTGGGTGGATTAAAGATCAAAAACATTGAGTTCTATTCCCATGTATTTCTTCATTCTTGCCCTTTATTTTTTTAATAAACTGGCTTCATATCAAAGAAAATATCATGGGAAATTAGTATACAAGAAAGACAAAACTGATATGAAAACAACCCTTCTTTATATTGATAATAATTGTTTCTGGTTTTAATTTATCTTTTTGTGAATACATTAAATCTTACATGACAAAACAGGAAACAAAAATTAACCAAGGAAAAATCCCCATTCCTTTCCATCCTGTTATTGAAACTGCACAGCATGCTAATCCTTTTGAATTTTTTAAAAATTAATGAACTCCAAGGTAAAATTTCAATAAGGTGTCAATAAATGTAATTGATGCAGCGGGTCTTCCCTACTTGCCCTAGCTCCTAAAGTCTATTCCAGAAGGACTGGATGTTGAGTTGATCATGCCTTCCCTGTTCAATTGACATTACGTCATCTGACAGTCTGCATTTGGCAAGTCAGATTGCCCCCACATTTACATGTGGAAAAGTGAAAGTGCTGGTCTTTCTTTGCATTTATTATTACTATCTAGCACTTAGAAACACATTTCTGCTTTTACTATATGGTAAAATGGAAATGTGTAAATCTATCATCTGTGAATTATCCCATATATCTAATTCAATAGCTGTTACCATGCATGGCAATAATCTCTGCACAGATTATAATTTCTGAATAGCAGTATTTCTTCCTTTTACTGTGATACTAGCTTTGATTCAGCATTAATAGTTTAATGACAAAGGAAATGGGCTAAGAAAAAAATGGAATTAGATTCCATTTGTGGATCTTCCTTACAGACAAAAAAAGTTTATTAAATTGTTTGCTTATTCACTAAGGTATCCCATTACATATCCATTATTTGGTGAAATTAAGGCCACATCTGTACTAATGGATTGCTCTGTCATTAGTACAAATCACCAACAGTTTCAGAGAGGAGGAACATCATCTTCTATTTATCTTCAGCCCATTATGAACGTGAATTCTGCCTGTGTTTTCTCCTCTGAATTGAATGTAGCTTCCTGGATTTTACCAGCAGAGCCATTGCTTTTCACTTTTCCTGCTGCACTTTGTTAGCACTTCTAGGCATATCCCTACTGTTTGATTGGCTATAGTACATAGCCAGGGACACCCTCTCACATGACATTGCCAGCTGTTCTTCTGCTGTGGCTTCCATGATTGATTTTTCTCTGATGATGCTTGATGTGCAGTATATCCAGGGATGGGATTCTACTGGTTCACACTGGTTCTCTAGAACCGGTTGTTAACTTTCTAAGCAGTTCGGAAAACTGGTTGTTAGAATAAATCTCCTTCCCCACCCCCCCAGTTTACAGGGTTAATCCTGTAAGGAATTACAACATACTGGTTTTGTTTCTAGCCTAATCTTTATTGCCTTGCTTACAGAAACTGCCTCTCGTTAACCCTTATTACATTCTTGCAGTATACCTAGACTTATTGTTTCCAGAGGTTTTTTTTCTTTGCTTGACTTTCTTAAAGGGGAAGGGTTGTTTTACATTGCTGTTGGGAGGAAATACTCCCTTGGAGTTTTTCCAGCCGGAATACAATGATCAGCACTTTGAAGAAATAATTGAATAACGGAGCTGCTGGAAAGAAGCTGTTAATGATAAGGAACCAAATGAGTGACATTCAGCAAGGTTTCTTGGCTAGCTAGAAAGATTGATATTCAAACGTGAGTTTACATACCCTTTCTGACTTTTGGTTTAAAACTGGTTTTTGGTCAAGTTTAATTCTGTGCTTGGTGATGTTTAATCCTGTGTTTATTGATGGGATAATTTTTCCTATTCAATTTTGTTTGGAAGGAAAAATGTTAATCTCTGTTCCTGAAAAGAAGCAGCTTCAGAAATCTGGCTAGTTCCTGTGTCTATTTGTTCTGGTAATTGGTTTAACAAACAACAGTGACTGTGTTTGCTCCTTTGCTTCATTCTGGAGAGCTTAAATGATCTCTCTGCTAAAGGATTTCACTTTATGAGCAAGAGCTGGCTGCTGATAGTTATCACTGCATTTTAACTATTTTAATTCCTCAAGGTGCTCTGGCACCCTCCCTGATTTGTAACTCCAGCTTGCAGGTATTTCTAATCTAATGATTGGTATTTAGGGCAGCTTTTTGCGAGCAAAGAAGCTTTTTGTATTTTTGTACAGGTAATCTTTGACTTACAACAGTTCATTTAGTGACCATTCAAAGTTACAATGGCCCTGAAAAAAGTGACTTATGACCATTTTTCACATGGGTTGCAGCAAACTGTCATTAGAGCAAAGAAGCAATGTCAAGTTGGCCATGCCCACCCTGTCACATGCCCACCAAGCCATGCCCTCAAATAAGCCATACCCACAGAACAGGTTGTTAAAAAATTTGAATCCCACCACTGAGTATATCCCCGAACTGTACTTTTTTAAAAGGAAAGTGGGGGTGGGGGGTTATTGTTTTTACCCTTTTTATATTGGGCTTTTTATTATTTGTAAGCCATCCACTGAGAGTGACTGGGTGGCCATATAAATCCAATAAACAAACAAACAACACATAAAACTATGGGGTTTTTTTTGGACTATCCCCTTTTCCAGTTGTTTTTTTTTAGAAAAAGGTCTTCTGATAAAATATTGCATTATTTTTCCAGTCACTTGGGATAGAATGTTTTCACCCTCAGCTTCATCTTTCTGTCTTCCTCCCTCCTTTCCAAGACCTGGCATTTCCTGTGCTTTTCTGCAATGGAAATTGGGAAGGCCCAGTAGTATGGGCATCTTCCAACAGGGAGCCATATTAGCCTTCAGTCCGGACTCAATCCCTTGCAAATTGCTACCAAAAAGTCTTGGTCCGTACAGGTTTTTCTTAATCCAACATTACCATAAGATAGGAGTGCTTAAGGCTGCCATGCAGTAAGTATATTTGGCAACCAGAAACATTTGAATACTGGAAAAACAGAGAAATCAATCAATGTTCTTCAGTATGGAAAGGGATTTTTCAGCAAGCCCTAACTTGTTTTAAGAATTATAGCACTGTCCAATGATAGTATATAGGAGTCCCTCTAAAATAAGAATTACCAAACAGGAGACGTTGTTATATGCAAGTTTCAGAATTTCCCAGGAAGTCTTCAAAGTTCTACTGAAACTTACAAATCCAGCTTGATCAGTGAACATGGACAGACAGCAAATTAAATTTAAAAATAAATGAAGAGAGACAAATTGTTGACAATGATTGCTTTAAATAACATCCAGCATCCTAAGAAAGTACTTCCTCTATAGTTTATTTTTGAGACACAGGGATTTGATAATTCTGGTATTTGTGGAACAACTTAGCATGCCTTGTTTTTGTCCTCTAAACCAAAGGAAAAACATAATTGGAATTAAAATCCAGCAAAGAGAATAAAAAATATTCATTAAGTTGGGATACATAATATGAACTGAATAAATATATGAATTCCAGAATCACTTTATAAAAATACATCTAACAAATGCTACAACCACAAAAATTAAAAGCAAGTATTTAATGCATCTCCAGAACAAATAAACATGAAAATACTCATATATAACCAACACCAAATGCATTTTGACCATGTGCTGGTTTTCTCCAGTAGTAATAGAAAATAAAAAACTGGTTATACAGATCTTACCTGTTTCTTTCTCTTAATATTTAAATGCTTAGTGGAAGATTGGGACTATGGGTAAATAAATATAATTCTAATATTTGGACAGAGTAATTTGTTCTGAGGGTTAAGGAAATAAGACTATATGTTATTATATTAGATTAATTTGACTCAGAAATTTTCTCTTGTTGTTGTAGTTCAGGGGTGTCAAACTCACAGCCTGGGGGCTGGATCCTGCCCACGGGGTGCTTAGAACTGGCCTGTGGGGCCACCCTTAAAACAGTGAAGGACTGGCTCGCGGTGCCCCTGCCAGCAAAAATGAAGCTTGGGAGGGCTGTGAGCAGCCCTTGCGAGCTCCATTTTCACTGGCAGAGGGTTGCAGGAGATTATTGCAGCCAAAAACAGAGCTCAGGAGCCCGTTTTTATGGGCAGAGTGCTCGGGCCGCCACAGGCGCTCCCAAAATGAGTGACGTCGAGCTGACCATGCCCACCCTGGCCGTGCCCATCCCAGCCCCTCAAAGTCAAACACAACCAAGATGTGGCCCTCAGTGAAATTGAGTTTGACACCCCTGTTGTAGTTAGTCATAATGGAAGACTTTATTTAGTATCATATAAATGGTTTCCTCTATATGCCTCTCTTATAATCCCTTGGTTGTACAGAGAAGATTTGTTAGAAACATTGTTGGGCTTTATATATTAAATAACTATACAACATGTGCCCAAAATTTAAAGTAAAATGAATGAAAAACCCCTTCTCAGGTATTTTATGTTTATATTAACCTTTGCTTTAAACATAAATAAATCCATTTATCGCCTTAGAATATGTAGAAATTTATCACAATATCTGTGCAAAAATATATAAAACACATACACTCACGCACACAGTTAGGTCCAAGTGTGCTTGTTCAAGGTGCTGCTTGTGAATAACAGCAATCTATGATTTAAAATTTGGGATTTTTCTAAAAATAAGTATTTGTGATGCAATAAATATTTTGTTGATCCTCATTACTTCTTCAAACGCACTAGGACCTTGAGTCAGCACGGTTCATGTGCATAAGTTATACTCCCCTTTGATGGCTATGTTCACATAAGTGCCACCTGGACAAACTTTCATTGTGGGTGGGGATGATATGTACATCTGTAACTAGTCATTATTATATGTAACTAGCTGGCTGAAATCACACTGGATCATAGCCAGGATAAAAAATTCCACGGATAGCACATAAACCCTCAATAAAATAGGGCATACTTAAGAAGCTAAAGGGAATTTAAACACTGTGAGGGGTCTGAAAGTCTTCAGCCCTTATTAATTTATAATACCATACCGACTCCCTCTGCCACCATATTTTTAGCCTTTTGATTGCAAACACCATGGCTAAAACTGTACTGTTAATGAAGGCTGTTATTCTGGTGAAATTACTATATATTATATTGGTAAAGAGCCAGACTTCATATTACATAGTGAGATCAGCAGAACTCATTAAAATAAACTAGTGCCAGAAAATGATAGTATTATTATTACAACTCTGACATAACTACGTACTCTATTTCTGAATGAAACAATCGCATGCTGGCAATTTATTTATAAATGAGCTTGTAGAACAAAAGAGGGCATGTTGAGCAAGAACTGGTATCGCCATTGCAGATCCACCTATTCATTTCATTTTGCTTGGAATCCAGGGTTAAAGCTGCAACAACCCTGCAATCCTGCTAAATATATTGCTCTTTATCTTTTCCATAGCAGAACAAGCATTCATCATGCTGGAATAACAAAACCGTAATTTGATATATGACAAATATTAACAGCTTAATGGCTGATGTCCATTACTGATGGGACCCACTCACTAATTTAGAAAACTTTGGCATTGAAGGATTACTGAACAAACAGAACACCTGAAAAAACTTGCATGTAAGAAGAGTCTGTCATCAGGTGTGATCGAGGACATTACCTGAGAAGGCTGGTTCTTATCTTCTGTTGGAAACGGCTGCAATTGCCAACAATCCTAAACAAAGAGCTTCTGTCAAAGAATGGTGATACTCTGAGCTTGGCAGGTGATGCTTTAACTCCTAGGACTTCATTCCTTTTTTCCCTGATCACCTGACACCAAGCTTCAAGAGATGAGCAGCAGCTCAGGCTCACCATTAACAGCAGAAAACTGGTCTCATAATGGCTACATAGTCAAACAAAAAGCACTGACATCAATTTCCTTGTGAATCTCAGGTGGGTGGGTGGGAAAATCACCCACATATGTCTATACACGTACACATGGACCCATTGTAAATAAGTATATGTGTGTTTCTCTGTGTTCATACATTTGTAAACTACATTTAAAGGAAGCAGGCAAACCAAACTTCCATTTAAACATCTTTATTATTTGCAGCAAGAAGCAGAGAAGGGCAAACATGTGTCTTACCCTATTGGTGAATCAATGTCTCTTGATGGATCCTAGGACAGGTGCTTTCTCTGTCATGGCACCTGTTGAGTGGAGTAGCCTCCCATCCATGAAGATGGACAGCTGGAACACTGTTGATTTTCGGGGAATACATGAAAACCTGGTTTTTCCCTCAGGCACTGGATTCAGGGTGTTAATGAAGCTCTGAGAAGCTTATGCTATTTTCCTTTCCTTTCCTTTCCTTTCCTTTCCTTTCCTTTCCTTTCCTTTCCTTTCCTTTCCTTTCCTTCCTTTCCTTTCCTTTCCTTTCCTTTCCTTTCCTTTCCTTTCCTTTCCTTTCCTTTCCTTTCCTTTCCTTTCCTTTCCTTTCCTTCTTTCCTTTAAAATTAACTGCCTATCTCCCTCACAGGGGACCTTTGGGTGGTTATGCTGCTGATGAAATTTTTTGACCTACTTCTTCTATAATAGATGATGAAAATTGTTGCATTTTGATCTTGTTGCCACTCAGAGCTGGTAAGAGCTGGTACATGGGCAACCATATAAAATATGAGAAAGGAGGGAAGGAAGGAGGAAGGAAGGAAGGAGGAAGAAGGAAGGAAGGAGGGAAGGACGGACGGAAGGAAGGAAGGACTATAAATGCATACATTACATTATATGTGGATATATACCTTTTTATTCATCTTGCAGTAAAAAGAAGACATAATATTTTGATTTATGTTACCTTGAATATAAAATAAATGTAGGCTAGTATTAAAAAGGGGAAAAATCAGCAGCAGAAAAAACATAGCTGTTCCTTTCATCTTGCTTTATTTACTCGGAAGACAAATCCTAATTCTTCCTGTCAGCAGCAAATATTATCCAATGAGAGCAAAAAGGATTAGATTCTGCTCCAGGAAACCAGTAATTATAGTAAGTGCTGCAATCCTGAAAACATTTAAATATTTACGTACAATATTCCCACTGAAGCTGAAGGAACTGTTTTCATATATGTAGCATCAGGCTACTAAATTTTGCCTTGCCAAATATTAAACTACCAGAAAATATTGATTAAATTCCCTCAAATAACTTAAATTTTTAGAATCTTAAGTTTATCAATTAATAATTATTAATCAATAAAAGAGCTGTGGTGGCACAGTGGTTAGAATGCAGTACTGCAGTCTACTTCTGCTGACTGCCTGCAATTTGGCAGTTCAGATCTCATCAGGCTCAGCCTTCCATCCTTCCGAGGTGGGTAAAATGAGGACCCAAATTGTTGGGGACAATATGCTGACTCTGTAAATCACTTAGAGAGGGTTGTATACTGTGAAGCAGTATATAAGTCTAAGTGCTATTGCTATTCCCATAACAACAACTAACAGGTATTATATGGACAAGTAGCAAGCTTCGACAAAACCCATATTTTTGCTTAATAACAAATATCTTTGATTCACAGCTACCATGATCTCAAATACTTTTCAATAGCTTATAGAAGTAGCACACATTGTCAGAATTAATATAGAAATAGATACATTTCTTAAGAAAATGACTGTTCAAAGTTACATTTTGAAATTCAAAATTCAAATTGAAATCTGACTCTGCCAAAATCAGCATGAAATCATGCATGCTTGCGTACTGAATGGTAGCCCCATTTGACCTGTTGCATAAGTACAATTTCCTCCAACATTTAAGTCCTCAAGTCCTAATGAGCAAATTCTTCAGAGCAGTGTTTCTCAATTAGTGATGCATTGTCATCCTCATATGGTAAACCAGACAGGAATTACAACCAGGTGAGCTCATTCTACTTTATTATGTCTATATTGACAGAATTTGGAAAGTGTGAAAGTACAATCTTTTCCTCTGTCTACTTTACAGCCCCAAAAACTGGGGAGGATCTTTCCTGAGCATCTCATCCCACTCACTAACCTGTTGCAGGCTATGCAACCTCTTATCTGACTGTTTCATTGGCAGTGTCTCTTTGCCCAGTTTTCCTTTTCCACATACCATTACATGCATGTACCACTGGTGACATGAAGAATTAGTCCTCATAGCATACAGCTCCCTTTCCCAAACTGGGAAGAGACAAGAAAGGCAAGAAGAAAGGCAGAACCCATCAGTCACCAGTCAAGGAAGGTAAAGCAAAGGAACTAAATATCTTGGCAGATGTTTCTTGAAGTCTAAGACTGAAGTAGCTTCTAAAGGGTCTGATTCTGGCATGGTTTCATTTATGTACTAGGAAACTTTATTTCATTATCTGGTTATAGCTTTTAGTTTGGATTTAGAGGATGATGTTCCTATAGTGGCAAACACGGTTCGTTTTCAATGTTATACAGCTGCCAGTAGTATTATTGTTATTTCTTTTATTTCAAGTACAAAGATGGCCAAGGTAGAAAAATAATCGAGAATCACTGCCATGAAATATAACTATATTATAGTTATATATGTATGTGGTGGGGCAGGCGGTGCATGGAATTTCATATACTTCTTGATTTTCTAACTCAACGAGTCCCTAACACGAGGAATGACACCAGACCCACACTCACGAGGCCACATAGGATGTCACCATCACACATCCACATGGAAAGCAGACTCAAACCCACACCAATGATGAGGCACGACTACGGACCAGAAGCCAGACTGCAGCTGCATCTTTAGCCATTTTAAACCCCTCCAATACATATATGAAGCAGACTGACACCCACCATGAAGGTGTGGCATGACCACGAACGTGAAGCCAAACAACAGCAATGCAGCTCACCAGCTCAAATCCCCCTGTAACTCAGACTAACCTGAGCATAACCTGAGCATGTTTAGGGGTTTGTATGTGGAGTCTTGGAGTAGGTTGGTTAATTTGGTTTGGTAGTCATATGTGTTCATAACCACCGTGGCGTTGCCCTTGTCTGTTGGTAGGATTATTATGCTTGTGTCTTCTTTCAGGTTAAGTAGTGCTGTCTGTTCCTCTTTGGTAAGTTGCTTTTGGGTGGCTTGCTGGTGCAGAGGATGTTGGTGATTTCGAGTCTGATTCTGTTAGCGTCGTCGGGGTTGATTTTAGTCAGGCTGGTTTCAACTCCACATATAATGGTTTCAGTGGGGATGTGTTTGAGAGCAACTGCAAAGTTGAATCCTTTGGAAAGGACATTGGTTTCGGCTTTGGTGAGGATCCTGTCTGAGATGTTATGCACTGTTTGTTTCATGTGTGGCTGTGAGGGGGGAGGGGTTTATTTCTGGTGTTCTTGTAGTCTTCGGAGTTTGTTGGTGTGTGTGTGTGTCTTGAGGGTAGTCTGTGTTTCGGCTCTCCAGACGGCGAGTTGTTTGGATTTGTCCCAAACTGCGGGATGGATCTTGTTGCTGAGTTTGAGGTGAAGTGTGAGGAGATCTTTGTCAATTCGGTCTAGGAGGCATCTCTTTGTGTGAAGTTCATTTCTGATTAGGGCCAGTTCTGTTCTTTTCAGGATGAATTTGGTGGCTGCAAAGTTGGAGTGCAATTTCAATTGGAAGCAATTTTGATCTCGGCAGTTGCGTAGGAATGTGAGGTCACATAAAATGGAAGCTCTTTGGACTTCAAGTTTTTCATAGCTCCTGGTCAGATGGTGGATTTCCTCCCCATAGAGGTACGATATTTGTTTTCTGAGGTTTTCGCGGGTGTTTGTATGTAGGTCTTTGGTTATTCGGGTTTTCTCCCACATAAAATTGGAAGTGTCTTGGCGACATTTCGACGAAGTCTCATTTGTCATCTTCAGGCTGGTGTTTTCGGCTTTGTTCTTCTAGGAGCAATGTGTGATCGCAGCTGTTTCTTCCTTTTAACTGCTAGTAGGGGTGTGAACTGATTGGGTGGGAGCTTGGCTGTGTTCTGATTGGGTGGAGGTGTGTTCTGTTTGGGTGGGGGCTTGGTTGTGCTTGGGTTAGTCTGAGTTGCAGGAGGATTTGAGAAAGAAAGAAACGGACATTCTGCGAGCTCCGGAACTTAACATTTTAAAATAATTTTAAAAAATTATTTTGCTAAACTTTCGTAAGCCATCTGCTGACATAGGAATTAAGCCTCCATCATCCAGCATGACCAGCAAAAACAACACAGCTAATTACAAGTGGGAGATAGCTGGAAGGGCCTATTACACGTGCAATGGCCAAATTGATTAATGGCATGTAAAGGCAGAGATCTTTGTAGTTTAATACTCTGATGATGTCAGCAGATGGCTGACGAAAGTTTAGTAAAATAATTTTAAGTTCCGGAGCTCGCAGAATGTCTGCTTCCTTCTTTACCTGCAACTCGTATTTTTAGAATAGTTTATAATATATATATTACAAACACACAAAAACACACACACATACATACACACACACACCAAATCCAGCCTGAGCATTCAATGGAAAAACTGCTTATTTTTCATTGGAAATATTGGAAATTCAGTACATTGGAATTGTCTCTTCAGTATCTCATGACCTATTCATCACAAGGGGGTGTTTTGCTTTATCAGATAATTAAAATAACATACATTATAATATATTATCTTTCCCCTTTCATAATAGTTATAAAAAATGGTGATGTTTACATCACATTAATTAAACACTTTTTAATCATTTTCTTCCCTTTGTTCTCTTTCAGACACCTCTGCATAAGTTCTTTTGTATCCCAGTATTTTATAGGTGTGCAAACTCTATTATTTCCTCACTCTTTTTCCCTGAAAGCAATAGGATACAAATGGTTTTAAAGTTCTAGTTCATCCTGCCATATAAAAAGAAATTTAAAAACAACAGGCCAAACAATTTATCCTTTAAATAGTAAGAAAGAAAACAATTGCCATATGCTGGGCTATACCGTAATAAAGATTTGATTTAAACCACAACCATAATCTTGTTAATTATATTAGTTTGCAAAAGTTTTTTAGATCATGCAAACATGTACATCTGGGAAAAAATATTCCTAAACAATGTTTGTGAAAATATGAGGAAGAACATATAAAATAGAAATGGTTCTTTTTAGCCTGGCTTATTCAAACTAAAATCTGCAGGAAAGTTACATGACTGTCAAGGATTTATGACTAATTGGATCCACATTCAGAAACAGAAAGGGCTGTTAATTTCTTTGCATTTAGAAAAATAGTTTGTTCAACAATGCTGATTTTCAAGTATCTTTACCTGTGAGAAATGAGAGGCCAGATTTTTTTTTCAAATGCTCTACCGTTTAAGTGAAGAAAACAGAAAATTGCAAACAGAGACATCATTTGGGGAATTCAGGTAAAGATGAAAGATTAACAGATGCAGACACAATCATAGTGGATGCTGTTACTTTTAAAGAAAATGGAAGAAAAAAAGGAATCCTCAACCTTTTAAGAAAAAGTGTTGAAAAATTGCCTCTTCCAAAACTCTACTTTAGATGTGTGTGTTTTTTTTTAAGTATCCAATTTCAGAAAAAGGTTAATAAATCAATGGCTGATAGGCAGCTAAATATAGAGGCAGAAAGCCTTCTGCGTGTAAGATCTACCTTAGTCTAAGATCAGTTACTGCATCCCTGAATTGATTTTGGGCTTGAAATGCTTGTGTTAGTCTTCAGAATTAGTTTCAACAGCTTCTTTTAGTGGAATCCCAGCTATACCCTCTTCCAGGGGTGAAATCCAGCAGGTTCGACAGGTTCTGGAGAACCGGTAGAGGAAAATTTTGAGTAGTTTGGAGAACCAGCAAATACCACCTCTGGCTGGCCCCAGAGTGGGGTTAGAACGGAGATTTTGCAATATCCTTCCCCCAGAAGTGGGGAGGGAATGGGGATTTTGCAGTATCTTTCCCCTGCCATGCCCACCAAGCCACACTCACAGAACCAGTAGTAAAAAAAATTTGGATTTCACCACTGCCCTCTTCCCTTCGTGCCTTCCTGAATGTTCTGAAAGGCAGCTTTGCAATTCTCCCTGCCCAGGATTTAGCTGTGTTTGTCTGTTGTGCTCCTCACTGCAAAAAGCAAATATAGTAAGGGAAAAGTCAGATTGGAGGCAGAGAGTTGACTGGCTCCATTTTGCATGCTGTCCCATTGGCTAACTGGCTCTGATCAACTAATAGAACAATGTAGTACAGAGGTCCTTCAAGCATCAACAGAAAAAGACTGTGTAGTGTAGTAGGAAGGGCAAAGCCCATACATGTGGAACACACCACAAGAAAGTGAAGCTCTTTCAGAAATCATAATAAAGTGTCAAGGAGATTAAGACAGTAGGTTTGACATTCATGATTATTTCTAGATATTTATGTCAAGAGATTAATTTCAATTATTAAGGGAAATTTTGCTGTTGTCATCAGAGATTATCATATGATAACATAGGAAGCTGTGACATAGGAAGCTGTGGTCCCCATCTTCTGGAACATCCTTCTTCTCTATGAGAGGACTCTCTTTCTGTGTTCACATTCTCACTTTGCTCAGGATTCCCCTAATATTCAAAATGGCATTATTTTTTATCTATAATTATTAGTAGATGCCTTTTATCAATAGCTGGTTTATTATAAGGGCTTTAACTGTGGGACATAATTGAATACATCACAGAGAGCCTTCTATAGAGGCATGCGTTCTACCAAAGATGCTAGTAGTCTTCCTATCATACTAGTTTCATTGTATAGGACAACAATGTGTCCATCAGACTTTTGGAGTTACATAAACAAAACCTAGCTTTGCAATTCGGTGCTATTTCTTTATTTTGCATTTTTTTGCAACTCAACCAGAGGTGGGTTTCAGCAGGTTCTAACCAGTTCTGGAGAACCAGTAGCAGAAATTTTGAGTAGTTCGAAGAACCGGTAGTAAAAATTCTGACTGGCCCCATCCCCATCTATTCTCTGTCTCCCAAGTCCCAGCTGATCGGGAGGAAGTGGGGATTTTGCAGTAACCTTCCCCTGGATTGGGGACGGAACGGAGATTTTACAGTATCCTTCCCACGGAGTTGGGTGGGAATAAAGATTTTACAGTATCCTTGCCCTGGCATGCCCACCAAGTCATGCCCACCAAGCCACACCCACAGAACCAGTAGTAAAAAAATTGAAACCCACCACTGAACCCAACCCTAAATATTTTGCATGCTATTCTGCAGAAAGAACAGTACCTATATCTTGACAATGCTGATTAAATATGGTACAAACTATGATTCCTCCAAACAAAAATAATTTACAAGCACACACATGTGGTATTATTTGAATTATAAAAGATACTGCCAAACATCTTTTCACAACTTTCAGAAAAGTCAACCCACCTTTAAACGCTTAAATTGCAGCTCATATTGCATATTTGATTCTCATATTTTGAAAGGAACAGCTTAGCTTTGCATTCAAGAGCATTTCACATTCTCTGCCAGGTATTTCCTGTGCACATCCCATCTGAATCCCCTGGTTCTTGTAACTAATGTCTGGTGAAGAAAATCCTGTCATAATTATAGTTCTTAGCTTCACATGCAGCCTTTTTCTTTCTTTTTCTTTTTAAAAATGCTTTAGCTGCATTGACAATCACATTTTACACTGATTCTTTCCAGATGAAATGATACTTTTTCATATAATATAATAAAATGTAAAGTCAGCTGTTTTGAAGACATAAAAATGATTTATGAGACATGTACTATGTTTAGTGATGCTTTTTTTGAAGTTTTCCTTTATAGAAGAAGTTAATTATGAACAGCAATCAGAACCACAATTTATAGGAAAATACAAATACATTGTTTGTTTTAAAAACAGTATCACCACCACAGTTGACACCGATTCTAGTCTACAATGTTTTCTTTGAATGAAGTGTGGAAAAACACATATTTTACTAGATTGTATATATGTGCATTTCTGCCAAACTACTTAACACTTTGCCAGTGACTTCATTGTTAGGTATCAGAGTTAACAATCCCTTGAAATGTAACTGCATGGCTCTGAGAATTATACTTTGAGCTGCAAAGCACAACATTTAGAATGTTTTGGCTTCAGTTTGAGATCTTCTGTTCATCCATAACCCCAAGAGACAGAAACATATTTTCCCTTTAAATGAAAATGCCTCGAAGTCTGCAAAAAATGCACTTCCCAAGGTTTATAGAAAAATACATCTACAGTAGTAATAGAACTACCGTTCTGTTCAGGTGCATTCAGCTGATTGTGATGATCATTCATTCATTCATTCATTTATTCTGAAATTAAAGCTGAGCCATTTTCTCTTTACTTTCCATTCAAATTCTGTGTGAACTGACTTAGTAAAGTACTGACAGAAGAAAATATTTGCTGCTCAGGAATGAACTGTGGTGTCTTTCATACTCTCTGAACTTGGTTGTTTTCTTGCAGATGCTTCATTACCAAACAAGGTAACTTCATCAATGCTAGTGACTTGATAAAGTGGCAAAGGATTAATCAATATTTCCCTTTTTGGCTTACGTCGTAAGACATGGGTAAGCCTATGAATCTAATTCCATCAATCACAAATGATTATGTTGGTTGATAGCTCCATTAGTATTATTACAATACATTACCATTACAATAATCTCTATTTTGTTCACATTTTAGTACTAGTTTCATTAAAAATTACAATTATACATAATAAAAATTAATGTAAACAAATAAGAAAAGAATAAAAAGAAAAAATAGAAGATGCAGAAAAATAGAAAAGAAAGAAAAAAAATAAGCGTGTGTGGGCTTCGTGCTTCTGGGAGTCGAAGCCGAAAACACCAGCCTGAAGATGACAAATGAGACTTCGTCAAAACGTCGCCAAGACACTTCCAATTTTACGCGGGAGAAAACCCGAATAACCAAAGACCTACATACAAACACCTGCGAAAACCTCAGAAAACACACACACACCCCTCTGTGTGTGTGTGTGTGTGTGTGTGTGTGTAGGTCTTTGGTTATTCGGGTCTTCTCCCGTGTAAAATTGGAAGTGTCTTGGCGACATTTCGACGAAGTCTCATTCATCATCTTCAGGCTGATGTCTTTGGCTTTGTGCTTCCAGGAGCAATGTGAGATTGCAGCTGTTTCTTCCTTTTAACTGCTAGTGGGGGTGTGAACTGATTGAGTGGGAGCGTGGCTGTGTTGACTGACACCCACCGTGAAGAGGTAGCACGGCCATGAACACGAAGCCAAACAGCAACGCAGCTCACCAGCTCAAACCCTCTGCACCTCAGACTAACCTGAGCACAACCAAGCCCCCACCCAAACAGAACACACCCCCAACCAATCAGAACACACCTCCACCCAATCAGAACATATGTATGTATATATATTCTCCAACCTGTTATTTTCCTACATAACCAAGTTTGCAGCCATAGCTCAGTGAAATCACATCCACTATTCCCCGGCCCAAAATTCCCTCCACAAAGATGTTAGTTTAACTCTTTGTACAACACGTGTATAGGTTGCATGGTGTGCCTGAGTGCATTATTTCTGATAGAGGAATGAAATTTACATCTAAGTTTTGGTTGAAATTCTTGAAGCTGTTGGGAACCACCCAGGGCTTAAGTTCCTCCCATCACCCCCAAACTAATGGGGCTTGTGAGAGAACTAACATAGTCCTGGAACAGTACCTCAGATGCTACATTAATTACCAACAGGACAATTGGGTTGACCTTTTGCCTTTTGCAGAGGTAGCATATAGCAATTCTGTGCATAGTAGCACAGGGCTCACCCCATTTAAGGTGGCCTCCAGGCAGGACTTTGTAGTTATGCCAGAGCTGCCTCAAGAGAAACCACACGTACCCTCCTTAGCGGAGTGGATAGCCCAACTGCAGAACACTTGGCCAGTTGCCCGTAAGGCACTGGAGCTTTGAGCTACAAAACACAAGTAAGGCACTGCAGGAGGCACACCAGGCACATAAAAAACAAGCTGACAAAAAGTGTGTGAAGCCAAAAGATTTTCAAGTATGTGACAGAGTTTACCTCTTCATGAAGTACTTACAATCCACCCAACCATCTAAGAAACTTGGTCCTAAATATGTGAGCCCATTCCCAATTAACCCAGTCACTGTACAACCGGAGTTGCCCAAGAACTTAAAGCGTATTCATCCTGTATTTCATTGCAGTTTGTTGAAACCTGAAACCATATCACCCCTTTGCCCTACACCTGACACTCCTCCTGTACACACTCTGATTGAAGGGGAGCAACATTTTGAAATTAAAGAAATTCTAGATTCCATAGAGGGAGGGTCCAATATCTCATTTCTTGGAAACATTTTCCCCTGCGCAGTCCAAATGGGTGGATGCTAAAGATGTCTGGGTGTCTAAACTCCTCCAGACTTTCCACTTTCTGACTTTCTGACAAACCCTGAAGGGATTGCTGGGTTTGGTGTGATGTATGTTGTAACTGTATAAATTTGTATGGCTAATGTCTTTGTTCTGAGGGGCCAAATGTCAGCTAGCCTGATGCTTGCTGCCATAAAATAGGTGGGAGAGAACATTGCAGCTTTGCAACTGCGTTATCTTCAAAGCCATGACAGTTGACTCTGGTATGCAGTGGCCTCTGGTTGCCTAGCTACAAGGGGGTTGGGCTGTATACCATATCTCAAAGTGCTGTTTCCTGCTCCGTGCCTCAGAGCTTGCTTGAAACTGCTTGCATTCATTTTGTTCCTAGTAAAAGTACTTTTCTCTAAATCTATGGAGTCAAGGATTTCTCTTTCCTAGGAATAGAACAGAGGCAGCCGCGACATATTGTCTAGCTTGTTGAGTTTCTCGTTTTGGCTGGTGGTTTAGGGACTCATCTCACAACAGTAATCATTGAACTTTTGAGTATTATGATCTTATAAATCACCCGCTTCTTTCTTTCCCTTGTCCACTGACAGATTTTCAGTCTAGATTTACATTATTTCCTGTTTCCAATAATCAGCTTCAATCCAACTCTTTCAAATATATGATCACTGTAGATCATATTATTTGTCATATGTTAGTATGGTGATACTTGTTGGTGGTGCTTTACCCTCTGGGCAGTTTACAATATACAAGCATTATTTGCAGATTGCCCCCAACAATCTGAGTCATTATTGTACCAACAGTATTATAGTACTGCATTCTAAGCACTGGGCCACCAGAGCTCCTTAGGTTAGCTCTTTTCCTGTCACTTTGTACTGAGAAGCCAAAATATCCCAATTACAGAATGTTTAATTGAATATTGTTGTTGAAATATTGTTTAATATTTATTCTTGCAATGGTAGAGGTGTAATATAAAAAAACCCTAACAAATAACTAAATATTTTATGTTGAAATAATTCTATTGCTCGGGAGCTCTGATCTTTGCTCTTTTGGGGAATTGTGCTCTGTCCCATTAGGTCTTTTTAGTTTCAGATTGTTAATAATAAAGTGTTTCTTGGCATGGCGGGGTTGGAAGGCAGTGTGACAGCTTTGGCGGAAAGGTATCTTTTAATCAGTAACAACAGCAGCAGTACCAATACTAATACTGCATGAAATGAAAACGTTACATTTGCCAATTCCTTGGGAAAATATTACATTATGTTGCATTCCTCTCAGAACTATAGCCAGTCCTTTCTTCATTCTTTTCTGCCAGGAGCAGCCAAATTTAGCATCAAAGGCCTGAAAAAGAGCAGGTAAGTCATGGTTTGCCTGCTCCTCTGTAACAGAAGGCAAAAAATTTTTTAGAGGTGATTGGGACCCTCATGGAGAGAAACTCATTATGATTTAAACCAGCCTTTCTCAATTCAGTGAGCTTCTTAGAATCCAACTAAGTTACCAACTTCATCAGCAAAGTGGGAGTCACGACATTGTAAAAGGCCAGCTTAGATGACTGATCTACAGTGACCTTTTAAGGAAAAGTTTGTGTTTAAGTTTGTTATCCCTACACTTTTTGCCTGATTTTGCTAGTTTTTGAAAAACCCTTCTTCAGTTTTCTAAGTTGAGAGCCTCTGCTAGGAAATTGAGAAATACACACTTTTATATGAAAAAAAAACAAATACAAGCCCATCTTCCGATTGCTGCAATTTAAATCACGAAAGAAACATCTGGGAGAATAGGTAACTTTAAAAACCAAGAAAATGGTTTTTAAACCAAACTAATACTGGAAGGGTAATGTGTGTACATTGTAATCCAAGAGTTTATTCACAGCAGGCAAGAGGTACCTAGGAAAAAAAATGATGGTGAGGTATATGTGGACTGAGATGGGGAACCAAATTAGTAACATATGTACACAACCTCCCGGACATATCACTGTTTAATCTAGCCAAAGAAAACAAATAAAAGCACTTTGTGTATGAAAGCTGGACATTTCTTCCCATTCACCCAATATCTGCAGGTAGAATCTTACATGTAACATGTGAATCTAGACCTAAGGGCAACCAGTAGATCAGTGTTTCCCAAACTTTTGACATATGTGTACCCCTTCTATAATTTTGTAACGCTGAGTACCCCTCATAAAAAACATATGCTTTAATAAAAATCAAAATATATTTATTTTTTATTTTTTTGGTACATATACAAAATAAACGAAAGTTATTTTGTTCCCATTTCCCAGTTTCCCAGTTCCCGTGTAAAAACTGCAATATGCGCCTATTTCTTTCTTTGTTCTGTGGGTGCAGCTAAGCACAGTGCAGTGGATATTCCCACGTGATCCCCACTAAACTCCGGTGCAACGCGTACCCCCACCAAACTCTTCCTGTACCCCTGGGGGTACGCGTACCCCACTTTGGGAAACACTGCAGTAGATGATACCAAACAGATTTCACTGTCACTTGGCTTCCATCTAGTGGTCATCCAGATTCCTGAAATGAAATTACCCCTGGCCTTTATAGCTGTTTTAATCACAGTTCCTGTGAATGTTCACAGCAATGAAGCACAGTGTATTCATCATCATACTTCCCAATAGCATCTCTGGCTACCTGCTTGTTGAAAACAAGTACCAACTTTGCTGGCATTAAACTTCCTTTGAAAATAGCTCTCTTGCAAAGCTCCATTCACTTCACTTCACTGTCCGCTGTTATAACAATTACATTTCAAAATATCTGTTGGGCATCCAGACTTTAGGGAGGCAAGGGGGAATTTTCTGATACTTTCGTTCTATTGAAGACTATTTATTTTCAATTGCATACATATTTTGGAAGTTACAGTATTTCTGTTTTTAGCTGGCACACTTATCTTGGAAGTTACACTATTTTATACATTTTAGAATTTTCTTTCTGGAAAGTACTATTCATTCCATGATCTCAACTTAACTTTAATTGCTTCTTTGGAGAGGTATGCCTCAATAGGATATACATCATGTAAAAAAATAAACAGGATATACACCATGTAAAAAAACAGAATTTCCCCTCCAAGGGAGATGGTGGTGAAAATCATATAAACTCCATACATAAAATGTATTTGCATCTTTGCAAATAATATTTGCATCTTTCTTTTCTGCAAGCTTATGAAAAGGTAAACTGTATATGCCATTTTGACAGAGATTCTACTTGACTTTCAATCTTTGGCTTTAAAAAGTGGGCAACATGTGGGCCCGAAGTTGCATGTGGCCCCCAGAAATTGAACTGATAAATTTTGGCAATAAACTACTAAAAAACAATGTGCATTTTCTAATTTTTAGCAAAAAATAAAATAAAAATCCACCTAGGAAAGGTTATATGTGTTTGTTTAACTCAACAGAAAGGAAAATTAAATCCACATATCAAAAACTAAATAACAACAAAACCAGAAAAATCCAGCTCTAATTGATGATATTACCCAATATATGTATATATACATGTGCATATAGATAGATATATGCATGTATATTGCATATATGTGATAGTCAACTCTATAGCCCTATATCTGGTGACTCAAATGGTGCTGTCGCTACCCTCTTGCAATGCCTGCAGGCCATGGGGGCCTGGATGGGAGGACAACAGACTTCAGCTGAATCCAGGCAAGACAGAATGGCTTTGGGTGCATGGAGCTTTGAGATGTGGGACTCCAACATCTTTAGTTCTCAATGGGGTGGCACTACCTAAGACAGACCAGTGTGCAACTTGGGGGTTATCCTAGATTTGCGACTCTTGCACCAAGAGTGGGTGGCATTTGTAGCTTTGAGAGTTTTTGCACAACTCTCTTGTGCATCAGTTGTGCCCTTTCCTGGATCAGGAGTCCCTGTGCCAGTCATTCAAGCCCTGGTTCATCTCATGCTTGACTGTTGCAATGCATCTTTGAAGAGCATTCAAAACTGCAGCTGGTGCGGAATGCAGCAGCATGGTCAGTCTTTGGGGCCCTAAGTGTGGCCCATGTTACACTGCTGTTCCGTGAGCTGCATTGGCTGCTAGTTTGGTTCTAATTCAAAGTGTTGGCTATCATCATTAAAGTCCTTCGTGGCATGGGTCCAGGTTATCTGTGGAAATGTCTCACTCTAAAAAGATTAGCCTGCCCATAGCTATGCCAGCAGAAGAGGTATGCTACAGATCCTGTCGGTCAAGGAAAGTTTGACTGGCAGGGATCAATAGCAGATCCCACCCCTCATTCTACTCCTTCCCTCCCTATCTTTTAGTCACAATTTATAATTTGTATTTTTATTGCAGTTGGATATATGTCTGTATAGTTTTATTGGTTTTACTGTCATAAGCTGCCCAGAGATGCCTTGCGGTGACATGGGCAGCAAACAAATTTAATAAAATAAATAAACAAACAAACAAATGATCAACTGTCAAAAGACTACCTGTCCTTGTAAATCTTATCCCAATAATTTATTTGCTAGTATGATAAACCAGCATACTGGATTATAGAAGTCAAACGGCTCTGAAAGAACCGTTTTGGGATCATTTAATGGGCCTAGATGTTCCTTTTTATTTTTCCTAGCTACATTTCCTCACATTTTTTAGGAGGAAAACTGTTTTTGAACATCTTCCTTCCCCACTCCTCCAAAAGTATACATTAGAAAAGGTTTGTTTGTCAACATGGAAAGAGGGCCCTTAAAAAAAGTATGACACTGATGAACAACATGGAAAGGAAAATAAGCATTTCCTGAATTCTTTATTTTCCCAATTCTTCAGGCATCTAGTTTTATTGTACATTGCCTGGAATCCCTCTTTGAGGGAGATGGGTGTATCAGAAATATGAAAAATAAAGAAATAAAATCTTATCTCCTATTTTTCTTTTGAAGAGTGTTGTATGAATTTACCATTTCACTTATGTTATGGATTGTGTTTGCTTTAGATCTCTACTTTCTTGCAAATGATTTTTTCTCCCATTTTTAAATCTCAGCAATAATTTTGGAAGATTTACTAGGCTAATAAGACAGGGTTAATTGCCACTCAAAAGCATTCAGGATTGAATAAGAAATTGAATCTGATTTTCTCAAGTCTGATATTCCTAACCTGTTTCTCTCACACTGGTGAAGCTTAGAAGTATTGGACTTCAATTCCTGGAATTCTCTGCCACTGTGGTCAATGGTTCAACACAAATGCCTTAATTATTTCCTTCTGTTGCAAAAAATAAAATAAAATAAAATGCCAAAGCAGACTAATTCTAAACCTGAAAATCTACTTGGAGGATGAACTGGGAATTTTGTTGGAGACATTATTAAGAATGAGTCTAGAATTTAGCATGGGCATTCACAGAGTGGGAGCAAGAGGGGCCAATAACAATGCATTGTTACTCTGTGAATGCCCATGCTAAGTTTTAGGCTCATATGTAACCATGGCATTTGCAGGAAGACATCATCATGAGCTTGTTGTCGTTTTGATGTCTTTCTTCTTTGTTATGGATGCCATACAACATTCTACTTCAAACTTGCATGACCAGATTTTTCAAGGTACTTCCCCAAAAGCAGAAGGATTTGCTGGGTTGAATGCCACAGGCTCACTGCTCTGAAAGCAGTTGATTGGTCTTTACTTTTAAAATCATGGTAATATTGCTGAAAACGAAAAAAAAAAATCCTGTTGGCGAAACTATAATAAACCGGTTAGCATTTGCTACTTGAAACGATGTTTATGAACATAATAGGTAAAACATGCATGAATTTAGCTTTCCCCAGTTTTAATCATTCTTTACTCTTTCTAAACGATTATCAGAAAAATACATCAAAATGATCTCAACAATTATTTATAGCATCTGACCATGCTAAAAAGATTTTCTTTGTTCAATACTTTGACTAATTCTCAGTTTCAAGCTTTGACTATAATAAACATCAGATTCTGTTTATGTTTGCTATAAACTTGTCAGTCCTCAATAAACAGATGTACCCCACTGGCTGGTTTTACTGTCGAAGAACTGCCAAAGTGCACACCAGCTCTTAAATTAAATGCTATCAAATCCAGAAAAGTTCAGTTATAAAAGTCCTATTTGAAGCAACTCATCCCACACTTAGCCTTGCTACTGAGGATGGATATTATGTCATCAGCATTCTACTGAAAAGTTCTAAAGGAATTTTACAAACCGTCTGCCTCACTTTAACAGAAAGCTAATGTGACCTTTAATACGCTGTTAGACACAGCCTGACTCTAGTAAGTCTCAATTAAATTTTATGTTTTGTGGCTCCCATTTTCTTGTAATACATGGACAAAGTTTAAGGGACGATTCCTTGAACTTTGAAGATTTAAATTCCCTATTGAGAGAATTTATTTCTACTTAGAGAACTCTTTGGAGGTTGTGTTTTTGAACTGGCCAGCACAAGTTGAGGAGAAAAAGACTTTGCAAACTCATGTAAGATTCTTGCATTTTGTAAACTCCCCCCTTTTTTTTCTTGAGGATTTTAGACATTTCATTTAATTATGGGGCTAATGTCCCCATTTTCTATGACAGATATTTCCGGCTGCTACATCTATCCAGGGTAGATGCATTAGTGGAAACATTGGGAATTGTAGTGCAAAACGTCTAGAGAACATTAGTTGCAAGCCTAACTACTCCCCCCCACAACTCACACTTTGTAACTTGTTTATATCCCATTTTCAGGGTTTCCAGAATTCTTTAAATTCCTTTGATTTACCCAAGCCATTTGGGGATTCAGAAGCCATAATATGGTACTGAATGTTGAGGTATTTGTATACCAAATCTGACTTGGTTAAGTGATGTCAAATGAACTATCTTGTAGTTTTTTGAAATGATTATTTTCTGAAAGTTAAGATAGGGAAAAATACATATGTATGCTATACCGGTGAATAGTGCATTAAGAATTCCACTGGAGCAAAAGATATTATTCTACTCTTCCTCCCATGTTTTTTCTTACACAGCCAGAGCAACAAACTGGATACTATTAGATACATGAGAGTGATGTTCGTTGGGATGCAGAAATGGCTTAGAAGGGCTTTTGCCCAGCTCATTCCTTCCCTTCTCAAAAACACCATTGCCAGCTCTTGCATTTCTGCATTACCAAACTTCATTTCTTTGGTTCTATGATACCAACCTGATATTTCTCACATTTAGCTTGTCCCTTTGCTACACTTAATATTCTTCTAGTGTAAATTCTGTTTAACAGACTCAGGGTTTGTATTGCCTTGGCTTCTGCCACCTGGTCTCACCTTAAATGCCAATGCAGTGTGTAGTTAAAAAATATGGATTAGAAATTAGGGAGGGTCATGTTCTAATTCATTCTTAGCCATGCTCATTCATCTCTCTTAGTCATTTTTTCTCACTGCAGGATTCTCACAGTATTGTTGTTGTGGGGAAAAATAGGCCAAATACCATGTACATCGTTTGAACAATTTGAACAATGATCAAATAATTACTGCAAATACATAACTTGCAGACCTACATAGATTGTCTGATTTAGAAGAAATTGATGTGAATTAATGAGTTGCAAGGATATAAATTTGACTAAAGAAGAGGCAGCAAAATTTTAGCACTTTTGATTCCTTTGGTAGCTAATATAATTATTTAAAATTTAAAAGTATGATTTAAAAGTGAACCAATAATATAAAGTAAATGACATGTAAAAGGATAAATACCTTCAAATGTTACAGGTAATAAAAATACCAAGAAACAAAAAGCGTTACGTATTTAAAAATCAGTCATTCCTATTTGGATGCCCAATATGTGTCTCCAAGGGCTGCCCAGGGGTACAGCGATGATGAAGGGAAGAATTCAGTACAGCCCCTAACTCTTGGTTTGGCAATGCCTGAAGTAAAAAGGAGCCACAAACAGTTTATTCAATATACTGTAATATACTCCAGACCAATATTCATTCGGTATGAAAATTACTATCTATTGATGGATTATTTTTCCATTAAAGCTCATCCTTTTTGGTTAGCTTTGACTCTATGATATCCATTAATTAGAACCCATTTAAAGGACTTCAAAGCTATTTTAATGGTCCTGTTTGTGCACTTCCCATCCCAATGGTAAATGTTTGTGCAACTGAAATGCTTTTATTTTAACAACGACATCATCTCAGTGTTTCTTTTTCTTTTCTGAAGGCAGGTGCCCGCTTGCTTGTTGCAATGGGGCATGCCACATCTGTGACCTTTTCTGCTGGTCTGTATGGCTAAAAGCAGGTTAGCTATGAAAGAAAATCACCTCACATTATGGAAATCCTGTGGAGTATGGTCAAGATAGTGGCATGTGTTTGCAGTTGTCTGGATTTCTTGCCTTAATTGTGTCTTTCTATGAAGCAAAAATGTTGATGTTTCTCTTAAATGGCAAAGGGTTGCTTATTACTTTACATTTTGTACTTGGATAAAGTTAGCCAAATATAATATTGGGTACATAATAAGTCAGCTTTGAAGTGCACATCTGTGTAGAAATGGCCACTTTTTTTTCTTTGAAACATGCATAGCTCTCATGTGGGAAAGGTCTGGATGTATTTTTAATAGTGTTTTTGTACCTGTCTGACATAACAAAGGCAAGATCACACGACTGTTTCATTTTTTTTCCAATGCATTCTGGCATGCCAAATTATCACGGGAGGAAAAAATGTTTTTATTTTATTTTTGAAAAAGGAAAAAAAAAGTATGCTTTTGAACATACTTCAATGGCTCTGAAGACCAGTAGGTAAGCCAAGGGACATTCTTGAGTCCCAAAAGTTTTTTTCTGACCAATCTCTTCTTAATCTATCAGTCTAAAGCAGAAATAAATGTTATTACAGATTCTGCTATACATTCCTAGCCCATGATTCTGTACTCTCCTTAGCATATACTACAATTTCAACTCAACGAAATTAAATGAAACAGAGCACTTCTTTCTACATGCCCCTAATGTTGAAATCCTGTAACAAGCTATATTCAGATAAAGTAACCCAATATGAAAGGCAGCTATTCACCATGCTTAAATTATTGACTGTTGCTTGTCATTGAACAAGATATTTATATTTCTTAAATGTCTCCAATAAACTAGCTAAGCAGGCTTCCAAAAGCAATTAATTCCATAGAAAAGATCCTGTTACCACAACCATGTATTTTTCTGTGTTTAAATTTTTCAAATACGGCAAGTTTTTTACAATAGCAGAAATACAGAAAAATAATAATCTTGTACTATAAATCCAGACAAAAGAGCTGCAGTCCTTGAATTGCTCAGCATTTTATTTTATTTTTTAAAAAATGAAATAGTTTTCTTTTCTGTGGAGAAAAATAACCCAGTGTTCTTTCTCTCGCTAAACTGAAGATGAAGATCTGAAAAAGAAAACAAAATTCTTCATGCTTTTTTCCTGTCAACATTATGGCCCGCCAGTCATTGATTGTGAGATTTCTAAGCAGCTCCCATACAGACTAACACCAGCACAAAAGTTTTCGTTTATTATTTGGCAGTGGCTAAGCCCACGAAAGGACTTGCAGCGAGACTCATTAGAAAGGCCCATGTCTGCTTGTGTTAAAAACGTAAGTGTTACAGTCACTAATCTCTGGTGATGACAGAGCAAAGTCTAGAAGCAGATGCTATTCAAAAGGCTATTGTCCTCTTCTTCCATACCAAGATTTAGTAAGTTATTTTTATATTGTTTTAAGAACTACCTGCTATTGCCAGTATGAAAAAGACCATGCCTGCCTGAAGTCATTTTTTTTTCAGACTAGAAGATCACAGCAGCAGAAAGAATAATATTTGATGTCTTGGATAAATGCATGCAAGCAATTGAGACAGGTTATTGAAACAGATTGAGGGCTGAAAGGCAGTATCAGGCCTGCTAAATGTCTGATTTAGGGCTCTAGCAAAATGGAAAGATAATTCAGAAGTTTAGAACATCATGGTTTGTTCAAAAGTGGCATCTGTTCTCCATCCATGTTTATTTGTTTTATCCAAGGGTTCATGAGACACCAGAGAGAGGAGGATGCATGTTGACATTTGGGTACAATGTCACCATCCTTGAAGGAGATAGTAAAATACCAATACCGAAATGGCCCAGAACATTATACTAACTACTGCCCAGTAACAAATATCTTTTTGGGGATAAGGTTGAGAAGAAGGATATCTATGAACTTTCAGATGGTATTGGAGGATACAAATTATCTTTACTTTTTCAATCTGAGTTCAGACTTGATTTTAAACAGAATCAATTCTGGATGCTTTAGGGATCATCTCCTCTGAGGAGGAGACAAAAGAGTAATATTCTGCTTCCCGTACTTGCTTTGATGGTTTTGGAATGCTCTCCTATTATACGTATGATGTGGCATGCTCATATGGTCTGTACTTGAGTTTATGGTTATTCCTACAGGTGAAAGAGTTCCACCAGGGTGGGTAGTTACACTGCCCCTATTTCAGGGGTGAAATCCAGCAGGTTCTGACAGATTCTGGAGAACCGGTAGCGGAAATTTTGAGTAGTTCAGAGAACCAGCAAATCCCATCTCGGGCTGGCTCCAGAATGTGGTGGGAATGGAGATTTTGCAATATCCTTCCCCCAGGAATGGGGAGGGAATGGGGATTTGCAGTATCCTGCCCTTGAAGTGGGGTGGGAATTGAGATTTTGCAGTATCCTTCCCCTGCCATGCCCACCAAGCCAAGCCACACCCACCAAGCCACACCCACAGAACCGGGAGTAAAAAAAATTGGATTTCACCACTGCCCTACTTATTCTTGATTAAGGAAAATGCATCTAAGAGCCTAGGTGAAAGAAAACATGAAATCCCCATTCCCCGGACTAGATTGCTAACACTTCATGACTAATCAAAGTATGAACAAATGGACAATGAAATAGAGGGTACAAACAGGCAAACACAATAATGTTATTGAGCCAGTAGAAAATTATCTCAGCATAAAATTTGAAAAATCTTGTTTTGCTTCAATAGTAACGCCAGAAAATAATTCTGTCCTTATACGCTGCTCAAAAAAATAAAGGGAACACAAGCAGAAGACATCCCGAGATCTGAATGAATGAAATAGCCTTCTTAAATACTTCGTTCGTTACATACAGTAGTTTTGTGTTCCCTTTAGTTGTTTGAGCAGTGTATAAACTACTGTATGTAAAGAAGAAAGTATTTAATAAGGCTATTTCATTCATTCAGATCTCAGATGACTTCTGCTTGTGTTCCCTTTATTTTTTTGAGCAGTATACATTTTAGGCTTTAAGCAAAGGGATAGTTTTATTCCCCTAATAGTCCTTACATGTGGGGGGAATGGGATTACCACTCACTTTCCTTAGGTGGCTTTGGGCAAGTATAGGCAGGTACTTGACATGGCATATTTAGTTAAGGGTTAAGGCCCACAATAACAAATAATGGGAGATATTCTCTGCTTGTGGCTTTCAATTAGACTGTTTATGAATAGAGGGAGGGAGGGAGGGAGGGAGGGAAGGAAGGAAGGAAGGAAGGAAGGAAGGAAGGAAATCCTACCCAAAGACCTATCAAAAATAGCCCAGCTGTCCAGTTATAACCCTGGAGGAGGGTATGGGTAACCTCTTCTGAAAGAGTTGGACCTCTGTCCAAAAATAATCTGGGTTTATAGCAAACATGTACAGAGGTTGGACATAAAATAGGAAGGAACAACTGAAAATGAGTGAGTTAGAAGTACAAGGAAATGGCAATGATGGCAATGAGCCTAATTCTGATCTCATGGTACTCTGAAAGTAGAATATGGAGACCCATATAGCTGGGATGAAATAGGAAAAATGGCCTCTGGATAATCAAAGAAATAAACAGTACAGCAATCTAAAATCCTTGAAAGATTGTTCTACAATTGTTTATGAAATTAACAAACCCCAGTTCTATTTCCACGATGAAATTAACCTTCATGGCAGCACAGATCTAACATTTTCAACCTGTTAACAACAGATATAGTGTTGTTTCAAAAAAGCAATAAATTTATTTCTACAAGAGGCTTTGTAAGACCTGAGAAGCACTTCAGAAAGCTAAAGTAGATGTAGCCAGACGTCTGGTCTTCCCTGTTATTCAATGGCCATGGAGAGCATTTTCCCCAAAATAGAGGGAGGTTACCTGCCTCATAGCAAAATCACTAACAGAAACTGAGCAGTTTCCATCTTAAATCATGTCAACAGCTACATTATCAGTGAAGGATCTAGATTATACCTTGGACCAACATTATACCTGGAGAAAGGGAAACTTCTGGACAATGTTAAGCTGCTTCATCTGTGGGCTGGGAAGAGATAAATGTAATATCATAAGGAGATGCATGTAAAAATGGCTATAAGGGCATGTTAAGGGGAATGTGACAATATGCCCAGAGAATCCAAAAATTGGAGCAAATAGCTCTTAAAAGAAATAAACAATCCCTCATGTAACTATCCATGGCAACTTTACCTCTGCCTTCCAGTTTCTACAGGCTTTGGGTATGAATTCTGAGGCTCTGTCACATTAAATCTGTTTTAATCTCCAGGTTTTTATATTCTACAGGCATCCAGCCAAGTTTGACTGACTGAGAAGGAAAAAACTCCTTAACTTCCTTTCCCTCTGAATTCCAATGGCCTGCCACTCATGGGACTATTTAAAAGTTTTTAGGAGACCTCAGTGAGACAGCATGCCATTCCATCTTAAGAGCTAGTCAGTTAGCCAGCATTACATTTTGCTGTTATTTAGTTGGTTACATTTTAATTTTTCTAACTTAGTTTCTATTGAATATCTTAAACATGCTATAAAAAAGTTTATAACATCAACACTAAATACATAATGAATTAAAATAAACGGAGAGAAGGATCCATGTGAGAGGCTTATCATAGGGTCAATAGAAGAAAATCCTGATTTTTCATTATTTGTACACCTGCCAACTATGCTATTGCTTATAACACTGCCAGTTCCAATATTAAACAATTTGGAGAATTAGCACTAGTAGCTGCAACCCTATCAAATCAGATCAGGGGTGTCAAACTCAAGGCCCGCAGGCCACATCCGGCCCATAGGGTGCTTAGATCTGGCCCATGGGGCTGCCCTGGAAACAGCGAAGGATCAGCCCATGGTGCCTCTGCCAGTGAAAATGGAGCTCAGGAGGCCTCTTGAAATCCACACCCTTAAAGTTCCAAGTTTGAAAAACATTGATCTATTTTATGATACGTTAGGTGAGAGATACAACCTAGAATTGTGGATTTATAGTCCATCTGATAACATCTCAATTAGTGCAATAAAGAAAGAGCTGGAATATTAGTAACAAATGCCTGTCCAGCCTAGTCCTAAATACTTTCAGTAAAGAAATCTCTTACTCTCTAGGTCAGGAATAGGAAATAGTTTTCCTCCAGGGATTGCAGTTTCATTTTATTTTTAAATGTGTTTTGGCTTCTGAGGTCCACTACTGATGATGGAATGATATTACTAGACTGTGTGGGGCTGAGATTTTAGGCCCTTTTTTCTTGATTTTGGAAGCAGTTCATTTTTTTGTCTTACACAAAACATATATTTTATTACTCTAGAGACTGAGCACAGCTATTTTAAACCTCAATCTATGAAGAGGGGGGAGTAAGAAAAAGGGGGTCATGCTGCAAAATTTGGCAGTGTATTTTTTTGGGCAGGAGCTTTAGAGACTGCAAAAATGGGAGCCCACAGATTGCTTCCCTCCTGCTCCAGATAATTGGTGTCACTTTGGAACTGCACGTACTTTTCTCCTTATGATATGATAAGGCTGTTTCCAGTCATGAGAAACAATGTTCTAATAACCCAAAGAAGTTGTTAATTGCCTGGAAGCATCTGTTACTACTCTTGAAACAATAGGGGAATTGACCTCTAAATTAAGCATAAATTTCAAGGAATCTTTTCTTATTTTCCTTTTGTTTAAACATGACATCAATTTACCTCATGTGATGTCAGTAAAATGGCATATTGTCATGATCTTTCTCACAATTAAAATACAAAAGATGGTTTCACGGTCCTACATATGCCCACTTTCTTAGTTCCTTAGCATTACTGCTAAGTATTTGTAATACATAAAAGTTGTCATTCAGTAATAATTAATAAAACCACACTCTTTTCACATTAATAAAGAAATACTGTAAATACTTCAGCCCCAGTCACATAAATCCTTACACATCATAAAGTTTAATATACCAGAAGCATCTCAGTTGGTTAAAAATATTCTAATTGCAATGAACAACCTGGTATGTTTTCTTTACCTTAGAACTCCAGAATGAAAAAAAAGGTACGGATGTGAGTTGAATGAAATGCAGTGCAATCACATTTTTTAAAGGAGTAAAATCATAAAATTATAATGTATAGCGGTATTCTTACCCTTCCGTCCGGAATATGGTTTTAAAACTGTCTCCAAGGCTCTTGTACCCGGAGGGATCAGATTTTCCTCTTTGAATTTGGAACCTATGAAAGTAGTGAATGAAAACTTAGAAGCTATACAAGGATTTAAAAATATACATTTTACAAGTGTAAGACTTTTCTGAATGTTATGCTCATATTTTATCTCGTACTTCCTTCTAGAATGTTCAATTATACATTGTTTCAGGTAATTCTTAGGAATGTAAAAGAGATTTGCCATGAATTTCTTTCAAGTGAAATAACAGTCTACCAACCCGGGCTCTATTACAGCATAAACAGGAACAGACCTTATAGAATCTAATGTCTTTAGAAATGTCTTTAGAATATTTTCTAAAGTATTTTCTAAATAATTTCTTAAAATATTTCCTTAAAAGATCTATATTAATGGCAGCAACAAACCAACAAACCCTGATACAGAAGGACACATCTAAAAAAAAACCTGAACAAAACACTATTCATGGGGAATAGTGGTATACAAATGTATATGGTCATGTAAATTATACTAAATAAATACATATTATTTTGACCAGAGCACACAATCAATCCATGCAGAACCTGTATCTGGAAGTTTCCAAGATCACTTTACAATTTGTAAAGAATAGTACATTATGTTCACAGACTTAAACTAAAATACAGCTTAAATTTTCTATCGCATCATAGTCTCACAATATTTAAACATCTCTTATGTTTGCTCTTTCAAGTTTGTACAGCACTATTACTAGATAACTTCAGATTTTACATGAAACAAAAGTCTTAGGGCAGTGATCTTTTCCTGTATTCCAGTTTTGCTAAAACATAAAGATAACAGTTCAACACTTCAAATATGCAGTCCTTTTACTAGCTTTAAATCCAGATGGTCTATATCATGGGTGTCAAACTTGTGACGTCACGTTGCCATCACATGACATTATCTACATTTTCCCCATTCCCGGAGCTGGGGTGGGCATAACCTATGTGTGATGCATCTGGCCCATGGGCCACCAGTTTGACACTCCTGGTCTATATTCATTCCTCCTCCCTTTAATTTTATTATACATTTTGATATATTATATTGTTTTACTACAATGATATTGGAGCAGTATCATATTGTTTATATGACTTGAAATATTGAAAATAAAGACAAAGAAATAGATTGTTTATATACTAATTGCAATAGGATTATCTATTAATTATAATTTATAATATCAATATTATGAGCAATGTGATGTTTACAGCAGTAAGAATAAATGTTGCTCAATACTGGAAGAAAATATCTGGCTGAGAACTTAGACTTGGAGAATATGAACCAATGACAAAGCTAACAGTAAATAATAAAAGTTTAATCAAATTTTTAAAAATAATGGCTCCCACACATACAATATATTACACAGCAAGGCAAATATAATCACTTACACTTCCGTTTTTAAGTAGGTTTAAATGTCTTCTTAGGGAAAAATAATAAATAGGAATATCTTTTAAATTGGTATTCTGTTTAATTTTTTTTTTGTTTTAATTTTGATAAATTCATTTCGTGGATCTATTTATTCCTATATATACATAGGAAAACTTTTTTTCCCCTATTCAGTCATGTCCAATTGTCAGAGCCTGCCTGGAGAAGTTTTCTTGGTGAGGTTTTTCAGAGGTGATTTGCCATTATCTCTTTTCTAGGGTTTAGACAAAGTAATTAGCCAAGGTCACCCAGCTGGCTTTGTGCCAAGGCAGGACTAGAAATCCAGTCTTACTGTTTCTAGCCTCATGGCTTAACCACTACATCAAAATGCATGTGTGTGCCTGTACACACACACACACACACACATATTTATATAAAGCAATTTTAGAGACTTTAATTCTTAGCAATCACCTCAAGATTAAAATAGTGCAATTTCTTTCTTTCCAATATTATACTCAATTTTCTATATTTTTTGTAATCTAACTGGATAAGGAAAAAGAGGCTGAATATTCAAAATGAACAGCATTTTTTAAAAGCTATTGATCAATATGATTTTACAAAATATTAATTCATTAAGAGACCTTAATGTATCAGGTATGGATAACAAATATTGAATCAAACTATTTGCTTTGGATGAATTCAATCACACTATGAGTTGAGGTAGAGTCTTCCTTCAGACAAGTCCCAAGGTGTGAATCTGTAGTTTGGAACAGTTCAGAAAAACAGGTACACAAAGCTTACATATACTATAGGTTTTATTGCCTACAAAATGCTGTGCAAGGGGATATGTAAGGAGTGGACAAATAGTGGTAATGAATGACTATCAATTTTACTTTCAAAGCTAAAGAGTGATTCATCAGAAGCTCTTTTATAACCACATTTTACAGGAGGAGGGCTAAATTTTGCTTTTGCTTTTACTGTGTCATCTATTTATGTCTCAGAATAAAAAAGCTGTAGGCATTTTTCTTTTCTGAAAAAAAAATCAAAATTACTGCACCTATCTCTCTGAAACTGGACAACCTTTATCTATTCAGATGGGCTTCTGTGCCTGAAAATTCTGTCCCATTTTGTTAAAAAAGTAAAAATGTGAAGCCATTTGTAGATTTCACCTGTCGATAAATGGGTTTCCAAGATTTTGCTTTGATAGAGCCACCAAATGTGGTCTGTAAAAATCTACAGTACTAGATGGATACAAAGAATTAGATAATTCTGTATTTTGTTTTTTGATAAGCAGCAGTTATAAGATTTGAAGTTCCAATCTCCTAAAATCAAGCCTGAAGCAAATTTTATAACGGTTCGTGTTCCCATTACTTCCAGCTCCACATGATATTTTAGGGCACACATTGAACTCTATAAAGAAGGTATCTATACTCTTCTATGTCAGGAAAAGTACAATGTTAGTGTATTTTCACTGGAAGTATCAAATATTAGTCAGAGGCTTAAGAGAAAAAGTAAAAAAAAAAAAGATAACCACAAGACCTTTACTGCAGGATATTGATGCAATCTAAAACTTAACAAACAACCAGACAAACAAAAAACTAAGCAAATAGAGATGAGCCTGCTTTGCTACACTTCCACCAATACTTTTGGTGGGAAGATTTCATAGGATTCCTTATTTACAAAGACTTTGCCCTTGTGGTTCCAGTGAGGTAGAAAATCTTGCTCATATTCTCATATGGTTTCCTTTTTATATTGCCTCAACACGTGCTCTTATCTCCCCAATCATCTCTAAATTGTGGGATCAAACTCTTAAAATTGTATGTTCATTACGTTTTAAGAGGTGTTAACTCTGCACTCCCATACTAGGTGGCCAGAAATGTTCACTAAGTCATACAATTGTGCAAAAATTTAAATTACAGAATATTTGTAGCTCTGGGTTTAACATTTTACCTAGTTTGGTTATGAAACATCTGCAAGAAAACAACCAAGCTCAGACAGCACCGAGCTCAGAGAGCATTTTTAATTAGATATGCTTTTTTAAAGTCTCATTGTTTTTTTCTCGTAATAAAAAATTGCTACATTAAATTGCCATTTTCATTTACTGTACCGTCTGGTCAAAGACAGTAATATATATATATATATATATATATATATATATATATATATATATATATATATATATATATATGTAGGTCTTTGGTTATTCGGGTCTTCTCCCGCGTAGAATTGGAAGTATCTTGGCGACGTTTCGACGAAGTCTCATTCGTCATCTTCAGGCTGGTGTTCTCGGCTTCGTTCTTCCAGGAACATTGCTCCTGGAAGAACGAAGCCGAGAACACCAGCCTGAAGATGACGAATGAGACTTCGTCGAAACGTCGCCAAGGTACTTCCAATTCTACGCAGGAGAAGACCCGAATAACCAAAGACCTACATACAAACACCCGCGAAAACCTCAGAATATATATATATATATATATATATATATATATATATATATATATATATATTTATTTATTTATTTATTTATTTATTTATTTAAATTTATATACTGCCCTTCTCCCCGGGAGGGGAACTCAGGGTGGTAAACAGCCAAATTAAAACACATATAATACAAATATTAAAAAAAATTAAAATTAGATTAAATCGTCGGCGTTCCAATATAAAAGTCTCAAACCCAGTTAAAATACCCAATTTAAAACCCCAGAAATTAATAATACCAAAAATTTAAAAACCCATTAAAATCAATCAAGCAAGACCGGCTTGTTGGAATAAATAAGTACAGAGGTCCGGGATCAAACGAATTTCAGGAGGCAGCTTGTTCCACAGGGCGGGTGCCCCCACAGAGAAGGCTCTCCCCCTGGGGGCCGCCAGCCGACATTGCTTGGCTGATGGCACCCTGAGGAGGCCCTCTCTGTGTGAGCGTACTGGCCGGTGGGAGGTTATTGGTAGCAGCAGGTGGTCCCGCAAATACTCCAGTCCTATGCCATGGAGCGCTTTAAAGGTCAAAACTAACACCTTGAAGCGCACCTGGAAGACCACCGGAAGCCAGTGCAGCTCGCGCAGAAGAGGTGTCACGTGGGAGCGCCCTGTCGCTCCCATAATCACCCGCGCGGCCGCATTCTGGACCAGTTGGAGCCTCCGGGTGCACCCCAAGGGGAGCCCCATGTAGAATAAAGATTCAATTTATGACAATTCAATAAGAATATGTAGAAGGCTTAGTATCTTTTTTTTTCTAGCATACATAATTCAAGCAGACTTTAACAGTGTTTTACACTTTTGGGTTTTTTTAATTATTAAAATAAAATCAACATAAATAAATTAAATGGTATGATTTATCTAAAACATTTCTCAGTGTATATACAGATCCAGCCTTGTGTTTTGGACTACAATTTTCATCCTGCCTAGTCACGATGGACAACAGTCAATGATTATGTAGTTATAATTCAAAACATCTGGAACAATCCAGATCAGGGGAAGATTGATATAAATGACTTTTAATTACAATAATTTTAATGAAAGAGAGATGTATTAAAATTAATGAGTCATAAAAATATACTAATGATGCTTATTTCTTGTGCCCTTTTTCCTGAGACATAATAAAATACATTTGGCAATTATGAAAGAAAATGAATACTTCACTTGAATGCGCCTTCAGTTGGGCCTCTAATAAAAATAGTTCTGGCACATCTGGAATCTCTGTCTACGGTAACTTCTTTTATTAAAGAAAAAAAACTGTTGCCAAGTTGGCAGGGCAGCAAACACTCTTCAGCAGCTTTACACTCCAGTAAGAATTTGTTGCTTGACTTTCTTTTTTTCAAAGACTCTTGGGAGGATTAGAAAAATTCACAACCTCCAATGGCATTGCACTAAGTACAAGAACATTAGTTAACCAGAAATGTTTGTGTGTGAAGGAGGAATCAATTAAATATGCTATTTAAATGTGAATACACACACATACACACTCACATATATATATTAATTTGATAAGCCAAAAGTCATATAAGGATTATGTATTGATGATTCCTCTCCTCCCCGAAAAAAGAAGCTGATCAGGGAAGATAACTGAAAAATTACTTAAAATACACCTGGGAGATGTGCAGAACAGAAAGTGGATTGATGTGACTCAGATGAAATACTGATATAGAACATAATACACAAGTGTAAAATAACATAGCAAAGGGAAATATTTTATCACCATAAATTCTTTGCAGGCCTTTGGTAACATCAAGCGCTGAATACCCTTGAGGGATGTGCAAGCTGTCACCAAACATCCAGGCTTTCACTAGCTGAGAATGCCTTTCACACTGAATGATCTACACTTGGCTGGATTTATACAACATGCTTTGTCATGATTTGTGGTCTATGGAGTGTAACAGCTGGATTCTCACACCAGCTGATAACAAAATCCAATGAGCCACTTTACAATTTTGTGGAATCTGTGAACCTAGACAGGATCTGGTAGTCCTCGACTTACAACAGTTCTCTTATTGACCGTTCAAAATTACAATGGCACTGAAAAATGTGACTTATGACCGTTTTTCATAGTTATGACCTTCACAGCATGCCATGATCATGTGATCAAAATTCAGATGCTTGGCAACTGGTTCATATTTATGACCTTTGCTGTGTCCCAGGGTCATATGCAATCATCTTTTGCGACCTTCTGACAAGCAAAGTCAGTGGGGAAGCCAGATAACACTTAACAACCAAGTTGCTAATTTATCAACTGCTGTGATTCACTTAACAATTGTGGCAAGAAAAGACATAACATGGGACAAAACTCACTTAACAAATGTCTCACTTAATTTTGGGCTTAATTGTGGTCGTAAGTCGAGGGCTGCCTATATAGAATATGATTTTATATTTAAAAAGTGAGACGCTAATCCAATGTTCCAGAAACTTTGTTCATTTTCACTCTGGGTAGTTGCTTCTAAAACTCCATTTCGTTAGCAAATATGATGCAAATATCCCTGTTAAACTGCTGCTTCACAGCAGGGCACTTAAGGGATTCAGATACAGGAAAATCCGGTAGTGTACACTCACTTGGTTATTTGACTAAAGCATGTTTTACATAGCATATAAATCAGTGCACAAGACATGAGACTAAGATGGGAAAAGAAAAGAAACTCAGTAAGCATCCTCTGAGAACTTCTTCCTGAGATACACAAGTTTATGATTAACCAAGAACACATTTAAATATGTATTTAAAGCTTTATGCTGCAATTATTTATCTTTTTATCTGGAAACACATACTTATTTCTGAGTAGACCCATATATCACCAAAACAGTAATGGCATTTCTGGTAGCAAAGAAGGTGCTTATCATATTTTAGCTACCTTGTAATCATTTTTTCCATTCCCCATCAACCTCTGCAAATAAATATGCCTAAATCCAAAGTTTTGGCAATTCAAATTAAAAAAATATCTTAAATCAACATTACTTGGTACCAGAAAGTTTATGGCAGCCCCAAATCCGCAACAGTTTGTACATCCGTACATTTTAAGTCTAACAAAGGTGGTGTTTGAAAAGATATCTATAAAGGCAGATGTTTACTTTTCTTAATCAGAAATGGATTATTTTGTTTAAAATCATAGTTCTGTGCTAGAAGTAGAAATATAACTATGTGAAAAATAAAAAGGAAGCTATGAGAAGCCGACATACTCCTTGGCATTTTAATTTAGGTTGGTTTCCTTCCCTGGGTAAAAACATCAAGCGAAGAAGGGTAATAAAAAATAAATAATTTTATTATAATAGTCCAGGATACAGATCAGGAGTGAGAGCAAGACAGTGGCATCAGATTCAACATTTGAATTGAGACAATAACTTCACTCCTGATACATGTGTCGATAAATTTAAATTTAACACAAAATAGTTTGTCGTGGAAGCGACTGCCTGCGAAGGCTCCTGGATTGGGGCTGAAAGACAAAAGCGGAAGCAGTATGCTCTGCCCCATATTTGGGTAGACCAGGTTGCCCTAACAGACCGGTCTCACTGGAAAAACACTTTCACTCCTGATAATACAGGTAGTCCTCATCTTACGACCACAATTGAGCCCAAAATTTCAGTTGCTAAGTGAGACAATTTTTATGTGAGTTTTGACCCATTTTATGACTTTTCTTACCACAGTTGCTAAGTGAATCACTGCATTTATTAGTAATGCATTTGAGTAGCTTCTGCTCTGAATTGATGTTCAGAGTAGAAGCAGAAGTAACAACTAGTAATGTTTGCTTGTTCTGTCTGATCTGACCTTAAATCATTCCTGGGAATCCATTTGGTTGTATTGATTCTGTATACTGTTTTTGATGCGTGAGTAGTTTAGTTTCCTGAATGAATCAGTTAAGCTTATCTTTCTAATTGATCAAGACAAAAGGTATAGATTTAGTGGTGCATTCTGAATGAAAGCTGGAAGTATGTTGGTATGTATTACATGTCCTGTGTAGTATGTTTCCATTGTAGTTTTACTATGGCATCAAGGAAGTGGACCTGTAAATAGGCTTAGGTTGATGTTGAGATGAGAGTTGTGACATCTTGAGGAGCCAGATGATAAAAATAAAAACTGTTAACTTATTTCAACATCTGGAACAGAATTTGTAGATTGTTTATTTAACTTACCTAGGATAATATGTAAATTGAGAATATATTTCTGCCATTTATTTGAAGAATGAATCTTTCAGTTCACTGAAAGATTTGCCCTTGACAATATGAATGTTCAAATTCAAAACAAATGGCTAATTATGTTAAGCCCCAGAGCTATAAATTCTGCCAATATGGAAGGTTCTACATTAGCTGTGGTGCTGCAATGATTTATTTTATTGGGCCTTTGAGTCAATTATTTGATTCCTGGGAACTGCCTAGATAGGCCCCTGCAATTTTCTTGGCAAGGTTTCTCAAAAGTGGCCTGCCATTGCCTGCTTCCTAGGGCTGAGAAAGAATGACTGGCCCCAGTACAGAATTTGGATTAAACTATCTTGCGTTGCTTTGGGAACCTGTATGATTGTACACATTCTTGTATACTTTTGCATGCACAAAAAACTGCATGTATTAGAAATAGGTTTAAGTTTAGACTTTGCCTAGATATATCAGTTTTCTATATGCAGAAGTGTTGTTTTGCTTTACATTCAGTGGTATGGAGGAACATTTCTATTTAGAAAATTTATCATAAAATTCTCAGAAATTCTGAGTCATGTAATAAAAGAAAGTTGTGTGTAACTCTTTTTCTTTGGGTCAGTTTTTGATTTATAGCTATGCTGTTTTGGATTTAGAGTAGTTTGAAGCCCACCATTTGGTGTGCACCAGAGTAGGAAACAAGACACTGCTGCGAATTGTTGTGTTATAATGATGCATTGGGGTAATCTTCTAAAATAAAGTCAAGTTCAAAATCTCACTGTGGTGTCATGCTCAAATCTATCCTGGTTTTCTGACCTAGTGTTAGAAGTTTTTCTTTTTCTATTTTAATCTATTTATTCTGAATTTCTCTCAGCTATATTTTTGAGATTACTGTATTGCTTGAGGTAGTTAAAAATGCTACTGCTGTTTTTTCTTGTGGTTCTGTTGCATTGAACCTTCATCAGTGGTCATATTTTGCAATCACAAACAATTCAAATGAGAGACATTCCCTTGTGGCGGAACATCCCTTTAGATGTCACTAAGATGCAAAAGGAGAGTTAGTTTGATGTAGCGATTAAGCTACTGGACTAGAAGCTGGGAGACTGAGTTCTAGTTCTATTTTAGGCACAAAGCTAGCTAGGTGATCTTGGGCCAGTTAATCGTTCTGAGCCTTAGGAAATAAATAAGGGCAAACCACTTCCAAAGAATCCTGCCAAGAAAACTGCAGGGACTTGTCCAAGCAATCACCAGGAATCCACAATGATTCAAAGGCACCCACAAAAAGAGCAAAAAGCCAAAAAGGCTGAAGAATACTCAAGAAAGTAATGTATAATATGACACACAAATACAAAAACAAATACACTAAAAAGATACAAGAATCCATCTTGGGTTTCAGAAATTTTAGTTCCTAAACCTAAACCTAACCTTAATCCTAATCAATTAGACAGGGTTGTTCAATTACAATAGCTTTCAAAGAGAGAATTAAGTTGTATGTTAGAAAATAATTAAGACACTTATAATTCTTGGCAACCTCAGATACATAAATTAAATCTGCCTGTTGATATGCTTCAGTAATTTCACTGATTGAAAAAAAAAACTCATCCTAATCATAGGTATCTCATTGTAGCATGAAACATACTTTAACATCTGTTTCAAAAAAAAAAAAAACCTAAAGAAAAAACCAACTCACCCCCACAGCAAAGTTCTAGCATAAATTTTGTTGATATTCCAAATTATAGATAATAGTCATCCATAGGGTGATCATTATCACTATTTTAATCCAAATTTAAAATGTCCATTTTAATGAGAAAATTAGAATGCTGTTCACCAATTTTACCATTAATTAAAGGGTTGGTTCTGATACCACAGTGGTGTGAATCACAGTGGTGTGAATGATGTAGGATCAAGCTTTTAAACAATACCACCTTATAATGTATTGTCTTTACAAAAGCTATTCTTTTAGTCAAGCTATTCTCCCAAGCACCTGAGGGTAGGACAAGAAGTAATGGGTGGAAACTAATTAAGGAGAGAAGCAATTTAGAACTAAGAAGAAATTTCCTGACAGTTAGAACAATTAATCAGTGGAACAACTTGCCTGCAGAAGTTGTGAATGCTCCAACATTGAAAATTTTAAAGATGATATTGGATAACCATTTGTCTGAAGTGGTGTAGGGATTCCTGCCTGGGTAGGGGGTTGGACTAGAAGACCTCCAAGGTCCCTTCCAACTCTGTTATTCTATTCTATTCTATTCTATTCTATTCTATTCTATTCTATTCTATTCTATTCTATTCTATTCTATTCTATTCTATTCTATTCTTCTATTCTATTCTATTCTATTCTATTCTATTCTATTCATCTTATTATTCTCTCATATAGTTCAAAACAGAAAGGCTGACCATTTATACTTGACTCATGTATATCATAACTAATTAAAATTAGTGGGATTACGTAGGGGACTCTGATAAACATATGATTGCCTGAGGGAGATGGTTCTGATGGCAATTAAGTATATCTTCTGAATAAAATTGTTCTGCACCTATATGTTCATTAGAGAACTATGTCAGTTTCTGCATTTATTCTTGGTGAAAACCTGAAAACCCCAGATTCTCTTGAAGAAAGCTAATTTTCCAGACTCATATTAGTCTGAATTCAGGCTTGGTTTGGTGATCCAATAGGCTTTGGATGCCGTTAGGGAGGTCGTTAGGGAGGTCCTTTCCTCCCTTGATAATGTTTTCAAAAACTGCCAGCCTTCAGAATGTTGCAGATTGACAGCTAGGCATGGAATACACATTTCTATAAGCAGAGATATTTTTTCTCATAAACTCACAGAGTCAGAGACCCCAACTTTGCTGCAGATAGAAAAGATGTGCTCCTTTCAAAACATAGCTTCAGAGAGAAGCTATGAGCTATGGTTGGTAAAAGCTAGGGATTAACATAATTCTTTAAAGCCTTTGATGATGTTCTCCCTTAGGCAGGAATTTCCAAGAAACTAGAAAGTCTTGGAAAGTTAAAGTAGAGGAACAGTTGTTTCAAGCAGATGCTACACACACACACACACATTTCTCTTTATATTGTATATATAATGGGTTGTGATGCTAGTTTGCCTCCACGTGGTATACCCTGGATAGAATGCTAGTGTGAACTGTTCTGTTCAAGAACGACGCTGGTACTCGGAAGCAAGGAAGAACTAACCATTTATTAAGCAGCAATGTAAACACAGAGAAGTGACTAGAACATCTTAAGCTGCCTGACAGCTCTTTAAATAGTGAGCTAACAGGTGAAGGGAACCAATAACAAACAGCGATTCTTCCCGCCTGCTTGCTGCACGCGCTTTAGCCAATCCGCGTAGGGCAGCAACACAGACAGCTCCGAGGCAGTCGCAGCGGCGAGGACTTAACACCCCTCTGTACCCAGATGGCGCATGCATAGTCTGACAAATACGCCGGTCTGCACCGGACCCGCCCAGATCTTCTCAGAGTCGGAGTGGCTAGCGGCAAAGGCAGATCGGCGCTTCCTGGGGTGTCAGAAGACGGGGTGTGACCATGGGCGGAACCTCCATGGTTTCCTGTGACCTGGAACTGTCAGGTGAGTTTTCCGGTGGGAACGGCTCGGCTGTGAATGCACGGTTGGGGGATGTTTGGCTTAGTTGGCTATCCGGCGATCGATCTGTTGTTTGTGAAGGTTGCGGGGCACTGGGACAGGCCGTAGATACAACTCTCCGGTGCAACTGATTTATATGCCGTCTCCACATCCGGCCGTCATCCAGTTGGACCCTATAAGAGTAGGGCCCCGTTAGATCATGTATATGTCCTGGCAGCCATTTAACCCCAGTCCCAAAGTTTTGGGCGTACACTGGATCCCCCACGGTAAATGTCCAGCAGCATGGACCGGCTTTTGGGATGGCGTCCAGCCCGTAAGAGGGGTGCAGCCAGTCTAGGGTTGTCCGCAGGCGATGTCCCATAAGCAACTCGGCTGGGCTAGCTTTGGTGACGGGATAAGGAGTCGTGTGCTGAGCTAGTAAATATTGACAAATTTTGTGCTGCCAATTCCCTGGCCCCATGCGTCCTAATGCCTCTTTGGCCAACCTAACGGCCCTTTCAGCTAAACCATTAGCGGCCGGAAGGAACGGGGCTGTGGTGGTGTGGCGGATACCTAACCATGCCAAAAACAATTGGAACAGCTCCGAGGTGAACTGGGGCCCATTATCGGTCACCACGATGTCACCACGCGAACAACCCTTCCAGAACCCTGGTGACCGCATCCGAGGTTGTGGATGTCATTATTGCTAGCTCGATCCACTTCGAGTAGGCGTCGACTATCACAAGGAAAGTTTGCCCCAGGAATGGGCCCGTGAGATCCATATGGATCCGTGCCCACGGAGCCCTGGGGGAGTCCCAGTCCCTAGGTGGTGCTGTGGGGGGTGCTGCCCTAGACTGCTGGCATGTTGCACAGGTGGCAACACACTGTTCTATATCCTGGTCCAACCCAGGCCACCACACATACCCCCTTCCCAGGGCCTTCATTCGGACCCCTGGGTGAGCTTCATGAAGGTAAGCCAAGATTCGCTGGTGAAATCCGGGGGGAACGACCACCCTACTGCCCCACAGAAGGCAACACCGCAGCGTCGACAGGTCATGCTGTCTGCGGTGGAATGGCAAAAACTCCAGGGAACAAGGACCCTGCGGCCAACCTCTGTGCACCCAGTCGAGGACCCTGGAGATAACGGGATCGGAGGCCGAAGCGGCACCGATATCGGCAGCGGTGACAGGGGCCTCTAGTTCCTCCAACAGGAAGATGGAGGAGGCGGGGCCTGGATCCCATATGGGAGAAGAGAGGGGGCAGCGGCTAAGGGCATTGGCATGCCCGATAGCCAATTCTGGCCTGTACACTAGCTGGTATGAGTAGGCTGCCAAAAACTCCATCCAGCGCGACATACGGGCGGACAAAGTTTGAGGGTTTGGCGGTCCCGAGCCAACAACCCGAGAAGCGGTTTATGGTCGGTGACAAGGGTAAAAAATCAAACATAGAGGTAGTCATGGAATCGTTTGATTCCAGCTATAGCCGCAAGCGCCTCACAATCTAATTGACTATAGTTACACTCAGGAGATGAAAGGGTGCAGGAATAAAAAGCGATCGGAGCCTCCACCCCTCCTGGTAAGGTGTGACTCAGTACAGCCCCGACACCATAGGGCTAAGTGTCACAAGTCAGAGAGACTGGAAGGCTAGGGTCGTACTGGACCAACAAGGCTTGAGATGTCAAAAGGTCCTTTACAGCCTGAAAGGTGGCGTCCGCCTCTCAGCTCCACCACCAAGGGGTCTTAGAATCGAGGAGTCTGTGCAGGGGTTCTGCTATAGATGCTTTATGGGGCAAAAAAATGGCATAAAAATTAAGGAGACCGAGGAATGCCTGCAACTCTGTCTTACAGGACGGAGCGGGGGCATCCTTTATGGCAGACGCTTTGGAGGGGGTAGGATGTATGCCCTGCGCATCTATCAGAAAACCCAGAAATTCGACCTGCGGCACCCCGATGACACATTTCCCTTTTTTAAGCTGCAGCCCGGCTTGGCGCAGGCGGGTTACCACTGCGTGCAATTTAGCGAGGAGGTCTGAATGGTCCTGGGTGGAGACTAACATGTCATCAAAATAGAGCACGACCCCGGGAATACCCTGGAGAATGTCCTCCATACGACATTGGAAAATTCCCGGGGCAATGCTGACCCCAAATTGAAGGTGCGAACATTTAAAAGCGCCTCTATGAGTGACAACAGTTTGAGCCAATGCAGTGGGTTCATCGACTGGCAGCTGTTGATAGGCTTGGGCCAGATCTAATTTGGCGAATACACTACCGCTCCCTAGTGAGTGGAGCAGATGCTGAAGTACGGGCACCGAGTATGGGTTGGCACTCAGGACCTTATTAATAGTACACTTAAAGTCCCCACAAATCCTTATAGAGCCATCCTGCTTAAGGGGAATAACAATGGGGGTCTCCCAGCTCGAATGATCCACAGGAACCAGGACCCCCTGCTGGATAAGTTTGTCTAATTCTCTGTCCACCCGGGCCCTCAAAGCCAAGGGCATCCTTCATGGCTTAAGGCGGATGGGCACCACCTGGGGATCCAGATGAAAGGAGATGGGGGTCCCTGTGTATTTACCAAGGCCTTCCCCGAACACGTCAGCAAATTCATGAGCCAACACAGCTGGAACATCAGAAACCGTGGAATGGACCCCCGACACACTAAGATTCAGGGTGGCAAACCAGTCTAAACCCAAAAGACTGGGCAGATCATCCTTGACCGCAATCAGGGGCAACTGGCCAGAGAAAGATTCGTATGACACTTGAAAGGTGTCAAACCCCAAAGTTGGAATGGTCTTTCCTTGGTAGTCCCGCAAAGTGACCAGACAGGGCTGAAGCCACTGGCGGGACATGCAAGGCAACAGGCAGGACAGCGTGGACCATGCGATGAGGGACCGTGACGAGCCAGTGTCCACCTCCATGCGGCAAGATGCACCTTCCAAGCGAACCATGATGAAGATCTTGCTTCAAACAGGGGAAGAGGAGGCATGACCCACAGAGGCATTGTAACTATCATCATGTCGGGAGACCGCAAAACACTCATCACGGCGGGGTGCTGGCTTCCTGACCAGGCGATGATTCTGTGGGCCATCAGCTGGGGCGGAAAAGGACGGAGCGGCTGCGCGGTAGACCCGGGACAGGTGGCCACGTTTACCACAATGGCGGCAAACAGCAGTTTTAAACCTGCAGTCAGCCCTGTGGTGTGCACCACCGCAACCCACACAGGTGGCAGAAGGCAAACTGGCAGCCGCGGCGGCTTTTGGCCATTTAGTCGACTTCAGACGGCCGAACAGCTCATCCTCGGAGGACCCGTCGAGGTCAGAACCTTCATGATGAACTGCTAAGTGTTTTCCCACAGCCACGGAACCAGACTGGAACTTCTATATCTCAGCGGATGACCTGTTAGACATCTCTGAGGCCCGGGCTTCATCAAGAGCCACCTGTAGTGTCAGCTCAGATCGCGCTAGCAGATGCCGCTGTAATTTTAAATCTTTAATGCCACATACGAGTTGATCTAACAGTATCTCGTCCAACTCATGGAACTCACAGTGGAAGGCTGTGGAGCGCAGGGAGGCCATGTAATCATTGATGGATTCTCCCTTGACTTGCGATCGCTGCCAAAAGGCATGTCGGTGCGCGATGCGTGAAGGAGCCGGGGAGAAATGGTTCTTCAGCTTTGCCAGCAGCGTCTCCCACGGCACCTCGAACACTGGCTGAGGGGCAGCCAGGGTTCTAGCCATCCCAAATATTTCGCTTCCACAGGAACTGAGGAAATATCCTCGTTTCGGCGCACTAGAAAGGCCCGTCAGGTCATTTGCCTGCAGGAAACATTCAAATCGTTCAATGTACGCGTCCCAAGTCTCGGACACTGGCACAAATGGCGCAAATGCTGGCAGGAACATTGACATGGCGATGAATACAGCGATCACCTCACGAAACGCCGAGTCGACCATGACAGGAATTGGCGGCTTAGATTGCCTCATTGCGGTCGGGACTCAGCAGCCTTGCCCTCCGGACGATCCCACCTTTGTCGCCAATTTGTTCTGTTCAAGAACGAGGCTGGTACTCGGAGGCAAGGAAGAACTAACCATTTATTAACCAGCAATGTAAACACAGAGAAGTGACTAGAACAACTTAAGCTGCCTGACAGCTCTTTAAATAGTGAGCTAACAGGCGAAGGGAACCAATAACAAACAGTGATTCTTCCCGTCTGCTTGCTGCACGCGCTTTAGCCAATCTGCGTAGGGCAGCAACACAGACAGCTCTGAGGCAGTCGCAGCGGCAAGGACTTAACATGAACCAAACGACTAGCAACAATTGGCAGCCAGATTACATTGAAGAATTGGCAGTTAATGACAGTTGGCAGTCAGACATCTTTGTAGAACTCCTGGCTCTCTAAATACATGGCAACGGGTAAACAAAACGGGTCTTCTAAAGCCCCAAGGGTGAAAGAGCACTCAACTACCATCAAGAAAGCGCTCTCAGCCTTTTGAAGGTTGGCTCCATCACACTCTGAATTCACCCACTCTGGACATTAACATCTGAACCACTATAAGTCCATGTATTTGCTAAATAAATAATTTCTCTATATAACTGATAATAAAAAAAATGTATAGTCAGCTTTCTTATTTTTATATCTCAGGTTGGGAAATAAGGTATTATTTTATTTAGCAACTTTTTGTGATCTGTAACAATTTTAATCCTACTGAACCTCTTTACAGAGATTTTTTTTAATGTAGCATACTAGCTCTATCTTGTGGTGTAACCAGAACAGTGTATTTTCTTTTTCATTTTTAATTAATTTGCAACCTTCTTACACTGTGATTTAAACAGCTTTGTATTTATTTTCCTCAATATTGAACATTACTTACTTAGTAATGTTTTTACATTTGGTATTTTCTTGTGAAATGAAGTTCGGTTTTTCTTATCTCTTCTGAGCTTATCCAAGGAAAGGACATGGAGAAAGACTGGAATTCTCTAGCCAAATATCTCTATACTATATGACTGGAAGAGGTACAATGTTAGATAAATTATTTCAAGTTTTGCATTTTGAGCTTTTTAATCACCAGAAAAGCAGCTAGAAAGGAGTGTAGAAATAATGGAATGGAAAAACTGTTGAAGGAAGTGAAATGACAGTCTAAGACATGTGAGAAAGAAACTCAAAACTTATTCTGTTTGAAATAAGATTGGGCAGAGGAAAACTCTGATGGGCTGTTATTATACCTTATAACAATAAAATTGTATTCCTGGATTTCTGTTTCCTGACCTGCATTACCTCAAAGGACTGACAGCAGCAGAGGTTGTGAGAACCCTAATCTTTCAGACACTGGGTTTGGGTGGGGTGGAGCATTTGCCAAGGATAGTGAAAATGTCAAATGTTGCTACCATTAAAGAGCACTTCATAAATCACTGAAAAGGCGCTGCTGCTCCTGTTGCTCCTGAGAACCTGATATATCACAATGTAAACAAATGATGTGAGCCATGGGTCCTGCATTTCAAATCAGTTCTAATGTTTCCAGATAGTTTTATATGTGCATAAAGTTAGTTCTGACACAGAAATCCTTGACAAATTAATTATTATTAGGCATAACTGTGTGCCTAATTATTATTATTATGTGGAACTAATTTGAAATACATAACATTAAGCTGAATCAAGCCTTAAATTTACTTTTCTGATTTTTCTTAGATCAATATATCTAGTATCATTACTAGATATATTGCATCATTGCATATTTTTACAAAAGACTTTTCTTTCCTCTATGCTGTAGCATTTCCTTTTTTTAATAGGCAAACAGGGAAATGGCAACTGAGTGAATAGTTATTTTATTTTATTACTATGATACGTTGTTATTGGTCTTAGCATTTGACTGGTTGCGTTGCAGAGTCTGCTTGTTTTTGAACCATAAAGTGACAAGGGCTTTCGTTTTTCAGCTGGCTTGTCATACAGGTTGATAGTGATGTGCACTAAGATGAAGTGACTGGTCGATATGTATATTTATCCTGAGTCATTTATTTGAAATGGGCAGCTCTCTCTGTCTCTCTCTCTCTTACACACACATACATACACACACTCCATCCACCCACCCACCCACCCATCATCCATCCATCCATCCATCCATCCATCCATCCATCCATCCATCTATCTATCTATCTATCTATCTATCAATCATCTCACACATTAGACAAGAAAGTAAAATAAACTTAATATTACAAACTAAGCAGCAAATTTTTAAAGAACCATATATAGATGAGACAAGAGAATCCGGAATTGATGGAATGCTATTATATCCCAGTACATTATGGTTGATCTAATGAGAGGTGGTATATGAAATCTATGAGTGAACTATGGCTGGACAGAAGACCTACTTCCACACTAATTGAGAAGCGGCTAGTTACAATGTAGTCACAATGTATAGAGGCTTCCATCTCAAGTCCAATACCAGATAGAAAGAAGAGTGGCAGGATCTGGTGAGTGTCAAAGCCACTGTCCTGGACAAAACTAGAGCGTTCAGAACTAGAATACATCAGTAAAATAGCACTCAAAGATGAGCTGCTGAGAGATTGCCTGAGGCAGCAAGCAGCTGACATAGGAAGAAGATCAAGCAGAGGAAGTGTCAAAGAAAAAGAATGGGATGTACCATTGCTGAGGTAGCTAACACTGGAAAATCCAACCAGTGACTGGAAAGGTCTGGACTAAAAGACAACATTGAAACACTGATCACAGCAGCAGCAGAACAGATTTTAAATGTCAGGTCCATAGAAGCAGTGGTCTACCACACTAGACAGGTCCTAAAGTGCAGATTGTGCACAGGGACCCCAGAGATAGAACAACATATTTATTTTATTTATTTATTTATGTGATTTATATGCCGCCATTCTCCCCGAGGACTCAGGGAGGCTTACAAAAACAGTTATGAATACAAATCACAATAAATACATTGAAATACATTAAAATCCATAAAAACATTCTAAAAACTATATAACCCCACGACCGTAATATTCTTTAAACAGCCATGTCTTTAATCCCCGGTGGAAGGAGAGGAGGTCGGGGGCCGTCCTGAGGTCGGTGGGCAAACTATTCCAGAGGGTCGGGGCTCCGACAGAGAAAGCCCTCCCCCTGGGGGCCGCCAGCCAACATTGCTTGGCTGATGGCACCCGGAGGAGGCCCACTCTATGGGAGCGCACTGGACGGTGGGAGGAAGGCAGGAGGTGGTCCTGTAAGTACCCCGGGCCTAAGCCATGTAGGGCTTTATAGGTTAAAACCAGCACCTTGAAACGAACCCGGAGAACAACCGGTAGCCAGTGCAGCCCGCGTAGGAGAGGTGTAACACAGGAGTAACGAGAGGCCCCCGTAACTACCCGCGCAGCCGCATTCTGGACTAACTGAAGTCTCTGGATATGTCCCAAGGGCAGACCCATGTAGAGGGCACTATAGTAATCCAACCGAGAAGTAACCAGGGCATGGGTGACCATGGTGAGGGCATCTCGGTCCAAAAAAGGGCGCAACTGGCGTACAAGATGTACTTGCGCAAAGGCCCCCCTGGTTACGGCCGTCAGATGGTCATTCAATGATAGCCAAGAATCGAGGACACCCAGATTGCGAACCCTATCGGATGGGGTGATTGTCTCCCCACCGATCACTAGAGATGGTATCTCAGGATCCCAAGATGCCGGCACCCACAGCCACTCCGTCTTGGAGGGATTCAGTCTGAGCCTGTTCTTACCCATCCAAACCTGCACAGCCTCCAAGCAGCGGGACATCACGGAAAGGGCATCCCCAGGGTGGCCCGGGGTAGAGATGTAAAGCTGGGTATCATCCGCATATTGGTGATACCTTACCCCGAAGCCACGAATGATCTCACCCAGCAGCTTCATATAGATGTTAAAGAGCAAGGGGGAGAGAACCGATCCCTGAGGCACCCCACAAGTGAGAGGCCTCTGGGATGATCCCTGACCCCCCGCCAATACATACTGCGAGTGGCCCGAGAGGTAGGAGGAGAACCACTGCAACACAGTGCCTCCTATCCCCAACCCCCTGAGTCGCCATAGTAGGATACCATGGTTGATGGTATCGAAAGCCGCCGAGAGGTCAAGAAGGACCAGGATGGAGGAACAACCCCCATCACGGGCCCGCCAGAGATCATTCACTAGGGCGACCAATGCCGTTTCCGTGCTGTGGCCGCGCCTGAAGCCAGATTGGTAAGGATCAAGGTAGTCCGTTTCCTCCAGGAAATGAGGGAATTGCTGTGCCACCACGGTCTCAACAACCTTCGCTAAAAAGCGAAGGTTGGAGACAGGATGATAGTTGTTAAGTGAGTCCAGATCCAGGTTAGGCTTCTTAAGGAGGGGTCGTACCACCGCCTCTTTTAATGAGGCAGGGACAAAACGCTCCCTCAATGAAGCGTTGACAACTGCCTGGATCCAGTCTCCAGTCACCTCTCTGGCTGCAGAAACGAGCCAGGAGGGACACGGGTCCAGAACACACGTGGAGGCCCCCAGCCGACCCAAAATCCTGTCCACTTCATCCAACGAAACAGGCTCAAACTCCTCCCAGAAAAGTTCACCAAGACTAGCCCCAGTCTCCTCAGTGGATTCTGTCCAGTCAGAGTCCAACTCGGTCCGGATCCGAGCGATTTTATCTTGCAGAAACTGAGCAAAATCCTCAGCATGACCCTGCAAGGGGTCCTCCCTCACTCCCTGGTTTAGAAGGGAGTGGGTTACCCTAAACAGGGCGGCTTTCTGCAGATGCAATAAGAGCAGCGAAATATTGGCGTTTTGCTGCTTCTATCACCACAAGGTAAGACCTAATAAAGGTTCTTAACTGTGTTCGGTCAGATTCAGCCCAAGAGGACCTCCAACCACCCTCCAGGCGTCTTTTCCGGCGCTTCATTTCCCTGAGCTCCATGGTGAACCATGGAGCCACTTGGGATCTGCGCCGGATCAGAGCCCCATAGGCGCGATTCGATCCAGGGCACCCATTGTGGCCTGTTCCCAGGCCGCTACTAGGGTCTCGGACGAATCATGGGTTAAGGAGGTGGGAAATGACCCAAGCTCCGTCAGGAACCTTTCAGGTTCTATCAGGCGCCTGGGGCGGAACCAGCGCACTGGTTCCGCCACCCAGCGATGGGGTAAGGTGATAGGAAAGTCTAGCCTAAGGAGGGAATGATCGGTCCATGAGGGGGTTAATAGACAAAGACCCCACCCCCCGATCATTTATCCACTGCCCAGAGAGAAAAATCAGGTCGAGTGTGTTTCCTCCATTATGAGTTGGGGCCTGTACAATCTGAGTCAGGTCCATAGCCGCCATGGAGGCCATGAACTCCCGCGCCAGCTCAGATGTCTCCCCGGCCGAAGGCAGGTTGAAATTTTCTGACAACCAAAAGGTTGGAGAGTTCCACCGCCAACTCGGCCAGGACATCTAGCAGTGCGGGCAGGACTGAGGCTACGCAGCTGGGTGATAGGTACGCAACCAACAAACCTGACTGAACTCCAGGATCCCACTTCAGAAGGAGTAATTCACACCCACCTATCTGAGGGACAGTGACCTCCCTAGGACTAAGGCCACATATGGTGGCAGGATATAAGATGCAGGCAGGAACAGCATACACAGAACAGCAAAACCAGTAGCTTGCATTGTGTAAGGAATATCTGCCTAGTGTATGGGCTGGAGTAAGTCCAGATGGGAGATTCCACAGAAGATTGTAGAGAATAACAGAGTTAAGTTCCTGTGGAATTCCAGTTTCAGACGGACAGGTAGATACTGGTGAATCAACCAAATATTGTGGTAGTAGACAAGGACCAGAAGACAGCAGTGGTAATGGATGTACTGTTGCCAAGTGACAGCAATGTCAGGAAGAAGAAGTATGGGAAACGGCAGAAGTATCAGGGACCAAAGGAAGAACTCAACAAGTAAAGAACAATGTGGTCCCAGTGGGAGCACTTGGGGCTGTGACCCCTAAGCTGGGAAACTGGCTCCAACAGATCTCGCCCACTGTTCAGAAGATATTCCAATAATATTCCAAGCATCCATTTCTGAATCAGTAGCAGTACATACAATTTTCTTTTTGCTAATAACTGTATTAAAATATAATTTTAACAGTTTTAAAATAAAATTTTATGACACTGGATTCACACATAATTTTGTTCCTTCAGATGTATTCAGTTCAAATCCATAAAATACCATATCGTATCTTTTGTTTCTTAGCATTTTGAATAATTTTATTGAAAAACTAAAATTGATATGTCTGGCTCCAAAATATACTGTCAAGCCACAAACAGCTCTATTAAGTTCTAGTAAAGTGTGAAAGAAAATAATTGTTAAAAACCTATTCTGATTCATGAGCTGTACTCCAAAACTATACGTTTACGGCTTTCTTCCTTTTTTCTTTTTGGAAGAGAGACCTTTTAAATACTTGCCTTCAGAAAAGTAGAAGTAAAAAATAAAGCATATTTAAAGTGAGGAATGGATTCCTCCATTACTTTCCAGCAGCCCTGCTGACTATTTATCTGCTCAGGAGGATTGGAGTACCTTCAGATTAGGAGAATGCATTGAAAAGAAAGTGAAAGTGAAAACAAAATACAGAAATCTGCTTGTACAACTTTACATGTAGCCTTATGAGCAATCCAGTATGTATCTATTCTGGAAAACTCTAAGACTACAGTCTCAAAAATACAACATTTATTTAAGTTTACTGAGCTTAAAGTTCTACTTCAGAATAATGTGCCATTTGCAAGGATGTTATCAAGCCATCCTGCAATCCTTCTCATCAACACACTAGCCAAGTAATTGCAAAAATTACTACCCGTTATAATCTGAAGAGTAGGAAAACATATGGAAACATGCACATTAAATGTTTACCATAACTTCTAAATATTTATTGAAATCTGGATCTTCGTGCCACTCCTCCTCTGCCTATTCCACCCCACCCCAGACACACACAGATACATACAGTACAGTACAAAGATTAGTCTGTGAAATCTAGTAACATTTGGCTTTTTTTTTTTACCACTAAGTTATAAACATATGAAAACAGGCTTAATTTTGAAATGGAAGCACCAGGAAACCCATAACAAGAAATGTGCTAACTGGCACCTTAATGAAACCACATACTTTCTCAGTTGAGGGATGCTAAAGATGGGAGGATAGTTGTTGCAAAAGGAAAGCTGCTGTTTTAACTATGAGCATGAGGTGGTAAAGAAAAAATAATAATGATCTTTTAAAAAATAAAAGCTGAACTTAACTGGTGTATAAAGCAATACGCAAATCATCCATTGTAACGAGTCATAACAATGATTTGTGCTCTTCCAAGTTTTTATTTTATGTCCCTGTTTTTCCTTAAAGACAGGAGGACAAAGACTGGAAAGTTTGAGTGATATGGATCATGGCTCCACTGCTATGTCTGGAATTTTCTTATAAATATCCTAGTGCTCTGAGGTTCACAGACCTGACTAAAACAGCAGGCGCAATCTCATTTGTACGTTTATAGTTGTAGAGGGATTTGCAAGAGTTAACACAATTTTCCATAACATTTCTTACTGGCTGCAAGAGAAAAAGAAGCATTTCCCCCTTTTGTTTCATTACCATCCAAATTGCTGTTAAATTTAAAGGGAAACAGTTTTTGAGGTTGAACAAAACTGCAAAATATTTTATGCTGATATTTTAAAATGACAAGACTACAGGATTTTTGTGGAAGGGAGAAATATTCTAACCAAATCATCATACAGCCAATAATGTATGAAAGATCTGTTTTGCAAAGGTAAACAGATTTATTATCTGTTTTGTGAGAGGAGCAAACTAACTAAAGAACTGATTTTTATATTAAAAAACTAAGATCAAACAAAAATCTCAAGGCATTGTTCACAATATTATTATTTCATTATTTCATTTTAGCTATCCAACACTATAATTTTGTGTTTTCTCTTTGTCTTTGTCAGAGTCACAAGACATTAAAAGCATTTAAAAATACTGCTTGGGGACAATCATCTATTCTTCTGTCCTATTCTGTTATTCCCTTCCATGAGGTTAGGAGTGGATTTCCAGGAATTCATGTTTGTGGTTATACCCTATTCATGGTTGCACCCTAACTTTGGATTTTCTAGATGTATTGAGATTACTGTTTCTTAATTCCTAGTCAGACTATCTTTCCATTCGTCCTTATACTGTTAATAACATAGACAGAGTATTTAATCTACTCTCACAGTGTCCAAAAGTTACCCTAGAATTCACGAGTGATTTATCCAGTATTAGTGGACAATTAAACAAAGTCACATTTGTTAAAAAACCCAAAACTTCTGCATATTGGATCATTTTAATTAAAGTATGGATGCCTGATAACTGAATACATCTTGCACACTTGAATATTCTTTCATTTTCATATATGCTTAAAAGAAATCTTGGATTCCAAGGTGGCAAAAAGGTCAGTTTAGGGAGATTAATTCCAAATCCTGATTTTATTTCCTTAGATGCTTAGATAATATGAAGTGGCTATTATTAGATCAAATGCTTTTCTATGCCTGACTTCATTAAAATTAAAGCCAACTTGAATTCTGCGGTCACAGCAGTTTCAACTGGTGCCAATTCAGTGGTTATACCCAAGAGCTAAGGACATATTATCCAGACAAATCACTGCGTACAAACATACTGTATACAAGCAGCATCAATCCTTATATTAGGCACAGTATACAAGCTGAGATTAAGAACTGAAATTAAATATATCATAAGGAAACAAGAAAATGCTAAAAAAATTATGAAAAAGGTTAAAAATAGATCATTTTATATGATCTTCATGCTGACAAAATAAAAAACCCATAGCAAAATTTATTAGCTTCCGATAGAAAATATACTAACTCTGTAAGTATAATCTTGCTTAGACACTGAGCCTTACAATTCAAAACATCTCTTTATGCTGAATTTGATGAATGTAGCATATAGCATATCATGTAACAAACTATAGCTACTATTACTTTACACACATACATTTTATAGTTATTTTTAATTGTGACTGGTTTATGCATTGTTTTGAATTAAGTGTTGTATGCTACCCAGAGTCGCTTTCATGTAAGATAGGTGACTATACAAATATGATATATAAATAAATATTTAAATACTAAATATTATAGTTATGCTTCATTGATTCAATCACACATTTTTCAACTTAGCTTAGCTAAATGCAAATCTGGCATGTTTATTGCTCTTACGCAGCATATTGGACAGGTGTGCCATAGAACAGCATAAACTTAGAGGGAAATTCTAAATTCATCTTAGATTTATTTTTTTAAGAATGGGTAGGCACAAGTCTTTAAGGATTAATTTTGTGCTCTACGTTAAACTTCTCTCTCACGATAGGGCCACTGTTGCCTCAGGCAATGTGGATAATGAACCTGCCAAGGGATTAGCAAGAAAATGTTTGTGTTATTATAAAGCATGTACACTTGCCTTTTTAACCAAGTGCATACTGTATGACTAACAAAGTACTTGCTCTTTTTCTTCCACTTTTTAGTAGAATCAGAGCCTAGTAATGACCCAGAACAAACAGGGCTTGAGACAAGATTTTTGCAAAGCACTAAGAACTATTAAATGTGCTTAAAAAAGAATATGAAGAATAGACAACATTTATTTTTTCAAGGTTGTATAATGAGCCACAAATATCTTAGATGCAGATGTGCTCACAATACATCAACAGATATAAGACAATATATCAATAAGCAGCAGGGGTGAAATCCAGTAGGTTCTGGAGAACCGGTAGTGGAAATCTTGAGCAGTTCGGAGAACCGGTAGTGGAAATTTTGAGCAGTTTGGAGAACAGGTAGTGGAAATTTTGAGCACTTCGGAGAACCGGTAGCGGAAATTTTGAGTAGTTCGGAGAACTGGCAAATACCACCTCTGGCTGGCGCCAGGAGTGGGGAGGGAATGGGGATTTTGCGGTATCCTTCCCTACCACGCCCACCAAGCCAAGCCAAGCCACGCCTACCAAGCCACACCCACCAAGCCACACCACTCCCACCAAGCCATGCCCATAGAACCGGTAGTAAAAAATTTTGGATTTCACCACTGATAAGCAGCAAGTAAAGCTAAAGTACAAACCTGAATGAGAATAAAAAATGACATCAATTATTAGTGTTATATAAGGGCCTGCTGAATGCAAATGCTAAAATGAATTTGGGGTTTACTATAAAAAGGACCTACTGAATGATCTTTTTATAGCAAACCCCAAATTCATTTTAGCACTTGCATAAGAGTCTCCCAAGTATCGTTTAAAGAATATAGGAGACTATCCATCCATTGCCCACTGTGGATCAAAAGAAATAAATCATTCAAATTATAGGCAATAAAGAGGCCATGATTGACACAAGCCAAATATTCCTACTGCTACTATATTAAAATTGTGTCATTATAGACACTTCAATTTATCAAGTGAAGTACAAAGACATAAGTACATAAATATAGAAAGATTCATAGGAAGATTCATATTAAGGAAATATGAAGCAGACAATTTACAAGGTCATAATACACAAACATTGCAATGACTATTGTTAAGAAAGCTTTCTGATTACCCTTTCTGATTATTTTAAAAATCCAAGGCATTCAAAAAGCTAGATGCTATTTAATTTTAGGGCTATGGCTACTGGACAGTGGACATGAGGACAAACAGGAAAACATGTCCTCCTTTTGCTTGGCATCTGATCAGTCTTTTACAGACTGTGCAATTGAACATAATCCTGGTAAAAGGCAAGGGAAAATGACTTCCATAGTTTATTTGATTTATCAGGAGAGGCAGGCAACCTTTTTTCTGTTTCACATCCTCTTAAACTTAATCTGTTGGAGAACACGTAATATGTAGGTGGGGCTGAAGCAAGCAATGAGTAGAAATTTTCATTATCTTTCTCTAACTGTTCTCCATTTTTGTCCCTGGTGGAATGGAACAACTCACCACAGGCCAACTTGTTGTAGGACAATTCAAAAATTCTATTTAGTTATTTAAAATAATCTCAAGATTATTCTAATTTTTGTCATTCAACTTTCATTTTGTCTCTCCTTGGGTATCCTTTCTTTAATGAATCTATTCCACCATTTCTTGATATTAGTGTAACTCTTGTTCTGCAGAGAGGTGTCTTGTGGATAGTTGGCCATGGTGAGTTGTTTTGTGGTGAGTTGGCTGTGGCATGTTGTCCTAGACCTCTCCCTGGTACCCTCTTCTCTTTCTCTCTCTTTAAAAAAACTCCTTGTTGCCCAATGCTGATATTATTATCTGAAAAATATGCAAAACCTGACATATATATCAGTCAAGGATAGGCCAAAAGAGGCATCTACTCAGGGGTAAATTCCAGCAGGTTCTGACAGGTTCTGGGGAACTGGTAGCGGAAATTTTGAGCAGTTCGGAGAACCGGTAGCGAAAATTTTGAGTAGTATGGAGAACCAACAAATACCACCTCTGGCTGGCCCCAGAGTGGGTGGGAATGGGGATTTTGCAGTATCCTTCCCCTGCCATGCCCACCAAGCCACACCACGCACACCAAGCCATGCCCACAGAACCCATAGTAAAAAAATTTGGATTTCACCACCACATCCACTGTATAGTTCAAAACTGACTTACTGGTGATGAAGCTGCACACTGCCTTTGAAGTATTGGAAGGGAGATAACCTAATGGCTGGTTCTACTAGCCCAGCTAACTTAAGTTGCCAAGCCTGAAAAATATTGAGCTTACACTTTCTGATGATTTTATTTCTCCATAAAAGTTGATTTTTAAAACTCCTAATCTATAGTTAAATATTGGACAAACATAAGCTAGCCTACATATTAATTCCTTAGTAAACAAGTAGTTTATTATTAATACCTATCAGTACAAGTTAGTACAAGTTCACAATAGACTAACTAATAAAATAGCAACAGATCCAGGTGCTTTCTGAATCATATCTCTTATTGACCAAAGCGTGCTTTAACATGCAAGACTGCAGGGGGCGGGAGGGGGGGGCGGGGTGAAGCACAATTGTCTTTCTTTCAAATCATTTGACACAGGTTATGTGTAATGCCTTTTAACAGTCTTTTCTATTGATTCACCATGAGTAAACACATTCACTTTCATTACAAATGCACTTTATAAACACAAATGTATATAGTTTTGGCACAAACAAAAGAAATATTCAGTAATATTTTTAAGTGCAAATATTAATAGAATGCCAAGAAAACAGTGCTACCATGTATGCATTCATTTTTAAAGTGTTAAGACTTTAATCAACAGCCAGCTTGGTTTAGTGGTTAAGGTTTCAGAAATACACAACAGAGGGTCCTGAGTTCTAGATCTGCCTTAAACACAGATAGCAGCTGTTGGGTGACTTTAGGCCAGTCATTTTTTCTCAGCCCTAGGAAGAAGGCAAAGGCAAACCACTTTTGAAAATGTTGCCAAGGAAACTGCATGATTTGTTCATATAGTCACTGACTTGAAACCACATACAAATTCACACAAATTTGTTAATCATAATGTAGAAGCATCATTCACATGAATTTTATTTGTTGCTTAGGAGGAAAACAGAACTTGCCTCTCATACTAAAACATGTATAGATTCTTCTTTGCATGTATGGGACTTGCAAAGTTTTGCAAAGATCAGTTTTGACTCCTGGAGATTGAAATTTTCTTGGCTTATTTTCAGAAGTGGTTTACCGTTGTTTTCTTCCTGGGACATGGTAGAATAATTGGCCCAAACTCATCCAGCTGACTTTGTACACAGCACTCATGGTCTCTAGTTTCTAGGCAGATGCTTTACCCACTCTATCCGCTCTTGTGTATGGATTATTAAACTGGAATTCTGTGTAATGTTAGGAGATAACTAACCTTCAAAAGTATTCTTATTGAAAAGAGGAGTATATTAATCCCAATATGTTTGGAAAGGCCCTTCTTTATTCCCCTGCAAGATGTATCTTTAAAAATAATTTTGAATCATAAACAGGCAATCAGTATAATACTTCCATACCCTCAGCAGATGACAGCCTGTGGCTGACCTTGAATGGATATGGAAATCCTTTGATCTCTCAAGTGACTAGACCAGCGTTTCTCAACCTTGCCAAATCTAAGATGTGCAGACTTCAACTCCCAGAATTCCCCAGCCAGAATTCTGGGAGCTGAAGTCCACATGTCATAGAGTTGCTAAGGTTGAGAAACACTGGTGAGGTAAACAACAATAGCAATAACAACCTTCCCTAAAGAAAAGAACAAGATGACATTTCTGTATTGTTGCCAAGGAAGCTGTCAGTCGATGTAGGTGAAAGCTCAGTATGAGCTGACCTGAATTTGCCCATATGGACACTCAGGGTTGAAGTAAAAAGATTCTTTCAAAAGCCAATCTCTCCCATGTTGTAAAGGAGAGTCCTTTCTCATGGCACAGTTACATTCCCATTCCCCAGGCTTCCACAAACTGCTTGGAAACGTTCAAGCTTATTGCTTGAAACCCTGAGAACACCTGGTGCTCAGCCCAAGCCAATCAACAGCAGAGCATCAAATCATAATTCAATCAAAGTCTAAACTACTATAAATCTCTCAGCAGCAATCCTCTCCCACAATTTTCTGTGCACAAAGAAACTGTTCCGGTTGACTTCCCAAAATCTGAGCTGTGAATGCAGGAGAAATCTTTCTGAGCTTCAGTGTGTGTCTTTCCCCTGCACTTAAAATTATGTTTCCAATTGTGGAAGTAATATGATATAGTGACACTTTTGTGGCTGTTCCGAACATGATATAGTGACACTTTTGTGGCTGTTCCAAACCACACACTGGGTGGAAATTGGGATGAGGTGGAAACAATGATGGAAATGGCTTTATGTTCTTGAGTTGTTGTGCTTAACATACATTTCCAGGAAGTTCTCCTATTTTTAATATACATTACATGTGATAATATATTACCAGCTCTGATTAACTAATTTGTTAATATGTCTATTGTATTGAAAGTTTAATTTGTTTCGCTTTTTTCATTTTAAGCTTTTAAATAAAGAGCAAAAGAATTTTAACGAATTAGAACAGCTTTGTGAATAAGTCAAAAAATTTATCTGATTTAACATTTTATTCCTGTATGGGTCTGGATAAGTTTAGTAGCATCTTCCTACTGTTGTTTTGCAGTCCCTGATATTCAGAAGAAAACTGTTCCCTATACAAGATGTAATACAGTTAACTAACAAATACTGATAATCTTATCCTCTTTGAACTTGTCCAATCACTGAACAAACAAGCAACAACCACTATATTTTGGATGAAGAGGTACTTCCTTTTGTTCTATCCTGGATCTTTCCTCTTTAATTTCACTGGATGGCACTAAGTTCTTGTAGGGAGATCTATCAGCTTTGTACAAACCCAAACAAAATTATAATTGCATTCTGCAAAAGTTACATATACTTCAATTATGATTAGGGCTCTGTGTAGATTTTTTTCACATTCATTTTAAAGAATGAATGTGAACAATAAAACATACTACTTGGAACAATAAAAAATACTTCTTGATCTGCTGTGTGACACATTTTCAAGTTCACTAATAGTTTCTCAAAGCTAAACATAGATGGGTTTTTTTATCTCTGTTCATAGAACTGAGTTAACAGACCCTTTTTGCCATTCTTTGAACCTGTACAATATTGCCTTGTCATGTCTCTTTTCTGTGCTTCATTTGGTCTTTCTTGTAGGCCAGTTTAGTCTCTCCAGTATTCAATAAGCCTTCATGGTATACTAGCTTCAGTGCATCTTCTTCATTGTCCTTCAGATTTTCTACCAATGCCTTTATTTCTTCTTCAACTGTCTTGTATACTTGCAACATTCCATGCCCATTGCCTATCTATTTTGCTTGATATTTTGATAAGTAGAGACTTTCAAACATCTCTGTGTAAATTACAGTTACAGGTATGATTATTATTATTATTCTCTTTAATTTGAAAATGGTACTTGTAGAGAAAACCTGCTTGCTGTACAGTCTCTGCTTACTGAACAAGAAGCAGGCACTCAATTATTCCACTAGCAATCAGCAGCTCTCAGGACACACCCCTCATAGTCAGCAGATATTCAGGAGATGACTTTATTTTTCACAGCTGAGCAAACATTACCCCAGAACACCAATTTCTCTGGTCCTTTTTGTCTCTTCCTCCTCCTGAATTCTGTGGCAAACTGCAGTTCCTCTCTCTATTAGCTTGTTCAATGAAATAGTTTTGGGTCAATAGCTACTGAACCCTTACCTTTGCCAGTGTGAACATGTTACAATGCCCTGGTTGTAAGAGAGATTATTTCCATACTTCCCTGTAAAAACTAGCCAGATCTTTTCACTTTTTATGTCTATTCTTTGATTATGTTCTCTATGAGGGAAATAGGTAGTCTTTAAATATAATAAACAAAATAAAAATCTGTAATAACATCTCCTGAGCTTCAGTTCAAACCATCTGATCAAAATGTTCTCCGAAATAAGGATATCATGTCAATAACATGGGCAGTTAATACACTTTGCCAAACTTTCTGTATTAATTTAAAAACTATTTTATAGCCTTCTTTGAAAGCGAAGGGGTAGCTATGACCTGATAGGAAAGATTGCCTTGATCACAGTTAAACCCATACCAGACCCTGACATCTCTAAAGTAGATGAACTAACTTTGAGGCTGAGGTGTCTTCCTGTCCTACAATATTCTCTCCACACCTAATCTCTGAAATGTCAAAGGGGATGCCTTGCAAATGGTCTTGTCTTCAAGGTAATTTAAAGCCTGCTGCCATGCTAAATGGAAAACACAGGGAGCCCAGTCTTGTCCAAATACAGAGTCAACAGCAACTGTCAAGAGGCAAAGCTAGCTCCAGGCAATCTGATCCTTCCACACACCGTAATCTCCATTTTATTTTACTTAATGAGGCAGGAGTTAAAACAGTTGACCTGATGAAAGTCAGATGGCAGCCCTCGTGGAGCAAACCCCCTGCTGTATTCTTGTCCCTGACACCCTTTGTTACTTCCAAGCGAGCTGAGACCAGGCTGTGAACCATGTAAAGAGGAGGTTTCTAGGTTAATGAAAAACTGCAACGCCATTTCAGAAGCTGGGCTAAAAAGAGATGTCTTCTTAATCTACAGAAACATTCCTGAAGTTCAACTATATTAAAATTTAAGGAATGCTGTTATATTCTGACAAACAGAAAGATTGATGTATTACTATTGCTATGATCATCATCATTGTCGTCATCATCATCTATTCAGTGGCATTTTATAATCCCTTAATAGCTGAAATTGAATTCTTAACAGGCTTCTTTCCAACATGAAAATGTATCTTGCGTAATGCCACACTTTAACTTTATTTTATTAGTTTTCTGTCAAGGATGTTCAACTCCAAATCAGTTTATCCAGCCCTGTATTATCATCAAATGACGAGAAGACATTTTAAGAATCACTCACTGTTTTAATCCCTTATGGGATTAAAGGAAAATGTGTTGTTTTACACTATTTTGTTGTCATTGTTGCTATTCATATTTTTTTTTAAAAAAGAAAAAGTTTCCTTTTGACTGTTGCTGTTTGCTGAAATACAGTATGAAATATGCTGATATTCAACTGCCATGATAACATTTTATTGTTTTTTATAGGGAAAGAAAAACAAAACAAAGAAAACACAATGGTTTAAAAATGGTCAAATAACAATTTGCTACTTTTTATAGCCAAATTTCTAATCACTGAAATATATGAAAATCTGGGCAATCAACAGCATAAATCATTTTCATAAATCTAAGTCATTATACACCATGAATGGCAAATATCAATGCTTATCTGACTATAAGACTTGTATGCTAGTTTTAATCCTTCTAAAGCAAGGGTGTCAAATTTGCAGGCCAGATGCGTCACACGCTGGCCATGCTCATCGCCATTTTAGCGAAGGGGGGAAAAGTTGTGATACATCATGTTTAGTTTAGTTTAGTTTAGTTTATTAGATTTATATACCGCCCTTCTCCTGATGGACTCAGGGCGGTGAACAGCCAAACATTAAAACATTAAAATACAAGCAATATAAAAGTTAAAAATAATCTAAAAACATAATTAAATCAAATTTTGGCTTCCCCAAATTTAAAACCCCTCCTAAAATTCACCCATTAAAATCTACGTTAAGCCAGCCCGGCTTGCTGGAATAGAAAAGTCTTTAATGCCTTGCGGAAAGTGCAGAAGTCTGGGATGTGATGACAAAGTGACGTCGCGAGTTTGACACCCCTGTTCTAAAGCCTTTGTTTGAGTGAAACCAGTATTTTTATACCAGGAAATTATGCTGCTAATATGGTCAGTTTGTAAACAACTTAATTCAAAGGTGTGCTTGGGAGTTGAATGTATTTTTATATGATGTTTACTTTTGTAAGGATTAGGTAAAAATAAGACCAGTTCTATAGTAATACAAGTAGTTCTTGATTTACAACAGTGCAAAGTTACAACAGAACGGAAAAAAGTGACTTACAACCATTTTTCATACTTATGACATACAGTCATACTTATGACTGTCCCCATGATCACATGATAAAAATTCAGACGCTTGGCAACTGATTTATGACAGTTGCAGTATCCTGGGGGTCATGTGATCACTTTTTGTGTCAAAGAATGGGGAAACCAGATTCATTTAACAACCGTGTAACTAACTTAACCACTGCAGCAATTCACTTAACAACTATGGCAAGAAAAGTCCTAAAATGTGGCAAAACTCACTTAACAAATGTCTCAGCAACAGAAATTTTAGGCTCAATTGTGGTCATAAGTCGAGGACTACCTGTATAACAGATCTGATTTTAGAAGAAGAGTTTTCTGCCCCAGCTACGGACCCCAAAGAACGCAGCACGCACAAAAAATCCATACAAACCTTAGTTTACTAATTAAGGACTACTAATGAGCTTTCTTAGTAGTTGTTCGAATACAAGTACAGTTTAAATCAGTCTTTTCTGAACAAGGGCTGTTAATTTAACTTTATTAACAGCCGACAAGAATCCAAAGAATAATAACCCAATTCTGAGCCATAGTATTTCAGATAACCGTAATCTTACTGTGGTTGGCAGAATGCCCAGAAGCAATTTGCAGGAAAACTGACAAAAGAGAAACAAGAGCCGAATCAAACGTTTCTGGAATCAAGATGCAAAGGAATATGAACGAAGTTGTTTCCTGCAAATTGCATCAGTCGTCGTCCTTCCTTAAATAGGCTAGGGGAGTGGTCAATTAGCCCCAAGCCTTACTCTCGAGGAGACCTCCTGAGACCTCGTGCCTTTTAACAGCTCTGCGCACTCGTGCATCGAGAAGAGGCTCCTCCTCTTCCTTCTCTTCACTTATGGGAGCTTCTGGAGGTTCTGAAGGCCCTGGTTGAATCCCTGCCTCTGGCACCACATCTTCTCCAACCTCCTCATTGTCTGACTCGAGCGCCAGCTGCACAGGCTGCTGGTGCAGCACCACACCAGCCTCCTCGCTGTCAGAATCAGCTACTAACTGCACAGGCCGCTGATGGGCCACAACAGAGAGAGAGAGAGAAGTACCCTGAATAAATGAATAATGAATGATTTATGCTGCTGGTCATTCTGAGAGCCTATGAGTTGTCCAGAGAGTTATCAGATATTAAAACTCAATTATCAATCCAGAACATGCTTTCTATAGAGCTGTGATGGCAAACCTATGGCACATATGCCACAGGTGGCACACAGCGCCCTCTCTGTGGGCATGCAAGCTGTTGCCCCAGTTCAGCTTTGCCACACATGCACGTGTGCCTCCTGCCAGCCAGCTTGTCATCAGGTCTCTGCTGCGCATGCATGGGGAGTGGAGGCGTGCAGGGGGCACATGTGCATGTGTGGGAGGGGCAAGTGCAGGCCATGCGTGTATGCACAGGGTGCGTGCAGGCTGCACACGCATGTGCAAGGGTGGGGCACATGCACGGGGAGCAGGGCACATGTGCGGGGGAGCGTGCACATTGAAATTTGGGGGTTCACGTGTTTTGGGCACTCAGTCCAGAAAAGGTTAGCCATCACTGCTATAGAGCATATTAATGGTGTGCCGTATTTCAATTCATTTTAATACACTGTCTTGTAGTCCCTTAAACCAGGGGTCCCCAACCTTTCAGACCTCAGGGACCACTAAATTCAGAATTTTAAATCCCACGGACCACTAATATGATCTGCCTAATGACTGGGTGGTTGGGCGTGGCTAGGTGGTCATGTGACTGGGTGGGTGTGGTCAACTCAATGTCACTCATTTCGAGGGGTGCCTCACCGGCCTCTACTGACCTCTCCCCTCCCAGCCCCTCCTCATCTGTCCGCCTGGGCTCCTTAAGGCCCCAACAGGAAGCAGTTGTTGGAGCTAAGCACGAGAAAGAGTTGGCAAAACAGCTCAGTTCAAATTGGATCTGGCCAAGAAGGAGGCTCAGTAGAAGCACCCCACTGAGGACTAGGAGTATAAGCTTTCTGAGCAGAGGGGAGACCTGCGGGAGTACAAGGCCAGGTACCGGCACCTAGAGGCTCAGTGGGATGAGATGGTCAGCCAGTTTCCAGCCATGATGCAGTCCCACTGGAATGAGGTCCTCCGACTCTTTGCCACCAGCGGCACTTCCCTCCAGCCTTTGCCCAAAGCCCCACAACAGGAGGCTGAAGCAGACCCCGAGTTGGAATTTCTGCCCCCCTCTGACCCACACAAGAAGACCCCGAAGGGGTTGACTCTCTGCAGCAACACAAACGTTCATTGCACGTATCCAGCCCAGGGGCCATAGTTTGAGGACCCCTGATTTAGTGCAATATAAAAAATGCAAACTGTGGACCACCACCATTATCTCGCGGACCACCAGTTGGTGACTGCTGCCTTAAACTGTACAGTTCTTGCTAAACATTTTTATCTCTCTGAGCAATTTTCAGTGTTCTGCCCACACTTTACAGAAGTACTCTATTGATATCATTAGGAAGCTATTTATTTTCCAAGATGTGACTTGTTCCTCTTCTTATTCTAGAAAGCAGGATTGAAAAAAAAACACCCCTTTCTCCCCCCCTCCCCCCATTGAACAACTTTTTGCATGTTCATCTTCTTTTCCCAACCCCCCCCATCCCCATTCTTTAACCCTTCTTTTCTTGTCCTGTCTTAGCTGATGGGCAAAAATGACACAGGTATTCAACAGTCTCTAAGAGCTTCAAAAATGCATAGTTTGCTTCTCTGTCTGACTTGGCATAGATATAATAATAGCTTTCTAAAGGAGTGGTGTAGTGGCCTCGAGGTGGAGCTCTCACCTTGCAATCAGGAGGTTGTGAGTTTGATCCTAGATAGAGGTAGATATTTCTCTCTCAGGGCACACTGAGAATGTATGAACAAAACTTCGCATTGGTGACAGGAAGGGTATCCGGCCATTAAAACACTCTGCTAGCTCCATTCAGTTGCTCAGACTCCATCCCGCAAGGGATTATTTGTTAAAAGACTATGATGATAGTAATAGCTTTTTAAAGTAAATATATATAGTTTCAGGATTGAGGTGAATCTATTATAAACATATACACAAAAATGCCATTTATTCTATATTCAGTACAATTACATCCCCAAATAAAGACATATAAACCAACATATATCTACAACATACAATGTAAGCAACAATCACTATGTAGGACAAACAGGCAGAAGACCACTAGAATGCATCCATGAACACCAACCAGCAGTCAGAAGACACTATATATTTCACAATATATAGACAGATTTAACCATAGTTTCAATTGGGAAAATGTGACAATCCTAGACCATGTACTGCCATGGACTTTTTAGAAGCCAGGTACTCTGACTAATCAGCCATCAATAGACAGATAGACATTAAAAACATCTATAGACTATGCAAAAGAGACAATCAACCAGCCCGAAAGAGAACAAATAGGACGCCAGCACCTCTCCACCAGTAATCAGCAACCAGATCAACATAGATTAACTCCAAGGTTAACTTTAGACCAACAATCAAGTAAACTATACCCCAATCAAGAAACTGCCAAAGAGCCATCAGTAAACAGCCCAACCAAAGAAACTCTAAGACCAGTCCCACACACCCAGACAAGCAAGTCACCAGAATATAAATTGACAGCAAACAGCACTCCTTACTAGCACTGATGATGTTATCTAGTTGGATCATGAAACATCTACAAGAAAACAACCAAGCTCAGAAAGCACCAAGGACCTCTCATTTCAACCCTGAGCCTTTATTGAAACCAACATATAAAATGCACACTATGCATACTACCAAAGAACAAGTAAACAAAATATGTCCAAATTCTAAAGATATTTTTATAGAAGGTTGAATGCATGCCAGAAGTCATTATTTTTAAAAGTGGGGTTCTTGCTCAATTTCTCTTTAACCAATAATAGTAGAAGAAGAAGAAGAAGAACCAAAACCACAACCAATTTCCCTAGAGAAAGCCTTTTTGAAGTACTAATGTGAAAAAATAGCATTTAAATAAAATTTCCTCTCACCCTTTCCGCCATTACTTTTGTAAAAACAGTCGGCTAAAATCTGAAAGTAATTCCATGAAAAATGGGAACTGAATTCAAAAGTTAACTACCCCCATTATGCACTCTTATGTGTTTTTACTGGAATGTAAAAGAAAAGAAAAGAAAAAAAGGAAAGGAAAGGAAAGGAAAGGAAAGGAAAGGAAAGGAAAGGAAAGGAAAGAAAAGAAAAGAAAAGAAAAGAAAAGAAAAGAAAAGAAAAGAAAAGAAAACCCACATCTTCCAAAACTCCTGGTTAACATGTTTCTCTATCAAATTACTTCCCTTAGTTCTATGCATATTTCAAAATTTACCCATTTCTAAAGAACAAACTAGGAATTAGACTAGTTCAGATGTAGATTGTTCTTTATTACCATAATTGGACCAATTGCAGTTGTTAATTGGACTTCCATGCCTGACTCGATTTTACAACTGTTTATACCCGTGGTGGCGAACCTATGGCACACGTGCCACAGGTGATATGCAGTGCCCTCTATGTGGGCACACGAGCTGACACCCCAGGTCAACTCTGCCATGTATGTGCACGTGCCTCCTGCCATCTGTTGTCAGGTCTCTGCTGTGCATGCACAGGGGGCAGGGAGCATGCAGGGGGGCCTGGGCGTGTATGCATGGGTTTTGTGGCATGTGGGGGGCATGGTGTGTGCAGGGGGCATGGCACATGGTGCATGCAGGGCGCGCGGTGTATGTACAGGGCTGCGCAGACATGTGTGGGGGGTGGGGCGCATGCATTATGAACTATGAAAACATTTTTATATTATATTTATAAATCTAACATGAGTTAGATTTATAAATATAACGAGCCTGAGTGGCGTAGGAGGCTAATGCCTCCTACTAAAGGCAGCACTTAATATCCAGCTGCCTGCAATTACACCAGTTCAAAACTCCCCAGGCTCAAGGTCGACTCAGCCTTCCATCCTTTCTAAGGTGGGTAAATTGAGGACCCAGTTATAGGGGCAATAAGCTGACTTTGTATAAAATATACAAAAGTATGAAGGCTATTGCTTAACGCATTGTAAATCGCCCTGAGTCTTCGGAGAAGGGTAGCATATAAATCAAATAAAATAAATAAAATTTAAAAAAAGCAAGTACATGTGGAATTAAATACACAGAATATAATAATGTTTAATTCTTTTCAGATAAAAAGAAAGTTCTTGCTTGTGTATAACCAAAAGCATTTCTAGCACTTCCATATTACCTCAGGAAAACCTCAAATCGTAAATCAACATGAAACAGTAAAGAAAACACATGACTTTCTAATATTATGTCATTTGTCAAATAATAATAAAAATGAATGCAGAAAGTTATTTTGGTAAGGGTATGAATTTGGGTGGGGGCTGTTCTAAGCAACAAGATATTTTATTTTGTTTTATACTTTTAAAAACATAATATAATTTGTAGATTTGTACACAGTCTTTCAAGAAATGAGAAATGGGAAAGGCATTTTTTGGAAGTTTGGTTATTTATACATTTATGTGGATATGTGCAATTCCTTTTCATCAAAAGAATTTCCAAGCAATGAAAATAAATATAACCAAAAATGGGCATGCAAACACAAAATGCAATACAAACAAATGTTATTCTGGTTGGAGCATTGCTCTGCAAAGGAATAGGACTATTCACTAGAGTAATGACTACGTTTGATCAGGAATTTGTGTCATTGTTCTCCAAACTGGCTTTGTTTGACATATTATAATAGCATCAAATAACCTGGCTACATGATTTAAAATATGTGATACTTCCTAGGAAAAATCAGGTATAGAAAACATGGTGGGGACTTTCTCTAATAATTAGCACATTATAATTCTAATATTAATTGTATTCAATATAGTAATTTTATTAATACTAAATCTCCAGTATTTTAAAGTACAACACTATGCTAAACAATCACACAGTTTTGCCAACCTGGCTCACCTTTTCAAATCCAAACACTTGGAAAAAAGAAAGTAGAGAAAACTATTTTTCATGCCTTTTACTAGCTTTAGGAACGGCCCTTTTATAATGAGCAACAATTAAAACATTGTAATTGCTTCTTTGCATCCTCTTGAGAAATGAACAATAAAATAAGACTCTTATGTTCCCAAAGACACATTGAAATATATATATACTTTATCCATAAACTGCTCAATAAGAGGATTCTTGTTTCTAAAAAATCCCTCTAGACTTAGAATACACACTGCTACATCTGCTAACAAAAATACACTGAAAGCACAAAATGCAAGATATTATCTCAGTTTTATTCATTTACAGGATGGATTTGGAAACCTAAAGCATAATGCTGTTGTTTTAGTGCTTTATTTAAATATAGTATTAATGGTCAGCTTTTTGGGGAACAATTGATGATGATATGGTTATGCAGTACTTTAACCATTTGCATTTCTCTCTTTTGTATCTGCAATTTCTAGTTGTCATTGAATTGAAACACACACACACACACACACACACACACACACACACACGCCTGAGAAACTTCACAGACTTACATATTCAAAAGGTCATGTTAAAGAGACTGTACTCATAAATTATCTAATGTTAGCTCAGTGACATGAAAAATAGTTAAATATACAGGACCTGATATTATCTTTAAAACAAAGTGGTTATTTAATGCACACATGGTCCATCACTGGTAAGAAATCAGGCATAACAGTGGTCTAACTCTGAATTTTCATCTGTGGGTAAGAAACTAGGCATGACCACAATCTACCCTGATTGTGATTTAATGTCTCATGCCACCAACAAATCATTAACATCTGTTAATAACCCACCCACCCACTCTGTTGAAATGTTTTGAAATATCTTATGTGCACCATGGATGTCTCCAGAGTCATCCCATTTAAACTTTCCCAGTTGCTCAATTAATATCCCTTTTTTAAATGTACACACAAAAAAGAACCCTTGGTTTTTTGGATTTTTTTTTATTCCTGCTGTGGCTTTCCTTCTCTAGTTCCAACATCTGCTTTCCCCCCAAAATCCATTTTTAAGCATATGCTTTTCTTGTAAACATAATCCACTGTACTTTCTACTATGTCTTCTGATTCCAAATATATTTTTATGATTTTGTAATATGCAAAATATTTAACTATGTCATATGCACATTGCAGTAGATTTTATCCCTGCTAGCAAACCCATTTCTACTACTTTTCTTATCTTAGAAATTTGTTTGAAAGAAAGATATCTGGAAATGCAGAACAGGAAAAAAAAACATTTAAAAATTCTTTGGATAGGATGAGATGCTCATATAAAATGGTCTGAATTTCTGTTAGGGAGAAAGAAACACATTTTGATGGCAAAGGAATAGCTTAACTTGTGCTCCATATAGTAATTGATTTCACATCTGATTTAACAGGTAGAATCGTAAGTTAGTTCTTGATAACGTTTTAGGTTAGGCAGTGGGAATTCTTGTTCCGTGTAGCAGATAACTATATTCTAAACTAATTCTTGTCCTGTGTAATTATCTAAACTTATGGGGCTGTGGCAAATAAAATGTTGGAAGAGTTATAATAGTACGAACAATAATAACAGCAGAAAAGAAAGATATCTACAACACTTATTCATGGAAGCATACCTCTATAAATTTTAGGAAAACTGCCCCTAAAACTTTGCAAAAGGCAGATAAAAATCAACAGTCTGAAAGACTTTGATAGGTAGGAAAATGATAGATTTTTGGCAGTAGGCAAGGCTAATAATTTGTACAAGCAAAGATCAAACTGGATTTTGTACAAACAAAAATTAATTATTACAATATCTTTTACCTGGTCTCTGAACACAATGCTCAGTCTACTTATCTGATTAAATATAAGGACATGGATAATAATATTTTATTCAGAAGGGAAAAGAAAGAGGCTAGTTGTACTCACGCCTCTTTGGCAATTTCATAGCCACAGGATCCCATTCCAGAGAGCATCTCATTCCCATGACCAAGTTTTTTTGTAGAATAAACTTACATGTAGGGATAGGGCAGTAGTATACCAGAAAGCTTCCCACCCCTTATATATGATGGCTACCTGCAGGTGAATTTGTTTTCCCACCAAATATATAACTGAAAATTCAGTATGCTGCCTTATTATGAAAGACAATATTTTAAAAAGTATCTTAAGAAACAACTTTCCATAATAAAGTCTGCAACTATCCTATCTGGCATGAGAATAGTGTTAATCAGCTGCAGCTTTTTCCAGGGCAAGCAAATGTATTTCACATTTCACGCAAATTTCTTTTCTGCCTTAGCCACAGAGAAATGATACATGAACAATCAATGTATGCTATGCCAGTATGATATTTTTTTTTCAATAAGGACGTAATACTGCAAGTGTGTAGGAGGAAAGGAATCCTTTATTCTGCTAATAAATTATTTAGAGCGGCCCATTTTCTACTGGAAATATATGTCAGTTTAAATCTAGGGTGGGGAACTCTGATTCTTTATGACCTGTAGACTTCAACTCCCAGAATTCCTGAGCTAGTATGGCTGGCTTGGGAATTCTGGAAGTTGAAGTCCACAGGTCATAAAGGGGCAAGCATTCTCCAGCCCTGGTTTAGATGAAAGATCTTTGGAATGAAAAATATTAATTTCATGATATAAGATATGCCTTGTCTTCAGCTTGGCCTGTTAGGGTGGATCATGACATGATCATGATCAAGAAATATGGTTGCCTTTGAAGTTGCAAGTCACATTGATTCTAGGAACAGAAGGAAAATGAAAGAGTCTGTTAGCACCTTTTCTAATAGATTTTATTAAAAGTTATAAGCCTATTTTGTTTAATAATATACTGGTATAGTTAGTCAGAAAAGATCCTAGCAGACTCCTGATTTTTTGCCACCATAGACTCACACAATTCTCTTCCTAAAATATCAGGAACAGGAAGCAGGATTAACAAATATATAGAAACACACACACAAACGGAGGGAGGGAGGGAGAGAGAGAGAGAAACATAGAAACAGTATTTATCTACTGCCCCCATTTACTTTACTTTCTCCAGTGTATGTAAGTTGTCAGTAATTAAAGTGACAAAAAGCTAAACAGTCACCTTGTTCTAGATCCCTGATAACTGCAAGTATATATACTTCTATACAAAAGCCCACTCACAAATATTTTGCTACCCTGTTTCCCTCAAAATAAGACATCCCATGATAATAAGAGCCTGGTGGCACAGTGGACTAAGTGCTGTTAAAGTAGCACTTAGTTGCCAGCTGCCTGCAATTATTGAAAGTTCAAATCTCACCAGGCTCAAGGTTGACTCAGCCTTCATCCTTTCGAGGTAGGTGAAATGAAGACCTGGATTCTGGGGGCAATAAGCTGACTTTGTATAAAAAAGAACACTGCTTGGGGGGGGGGGGGCTGAAAGTGCTACTAAGCAGGTATATACAAAAGTATGAAGGTTATTGCTTAAAGCATTGTAAGCCGCCCTGAGTCTCCAGAGAAGGGCGGCATATAAATCTAACTAATAAAACAAACAAACAAACAAACAAACAAACAAACAAACAAACAAACAAACCCAATTGGGCTTTTAAGCACAAGGCAATAAGGCCAAGCGCTTATTTCAAGGTTCAAAAAAATATAAGACAGAATCTTATTTTCAGGGAAACACGGTAATACTCTCTTGAGTTATTTATTTTTTATTCATCCAAATAGACAGTTCTTCTCCCATTGGTGACACCTGCCATGGAACAATGATATTATGCCACCTATTTAATATTTAAAATATACAAATATTTCAATAAAACATTTCCGCAGCAGATCTGGTAAGATTGTCTAAATAAACACTGGCTGAAATAATTATCCTGATAGAGGCTTGGTTCTTATTTATTTATTTATATTTTATTTTTTCTCAATCGCCCATTTCCCTCTTCTTAATAGAAAGGTATTCTCCTGTCAGCCTTACCAGGTAGGCCAGGCAGGAAACCTGGCCCGATAAGCTAATTCTACTTCAGTGTAATGCAATATTAAAAGAATCATGCAAGCCTGAAAGTACAATCAACGCTCCTGCTTTACAGTCCAATAACTCAGGAAAGGTCCCACCAGAGCCTCTTGCTCAGTCCATTATGCAGCTGTGGCCTATATACCCTGTTATCTGACTATTCCCTAGGCAGTGTCTCTTCACTCAGTCTCTAAGGTAATTCCAAATATAATTCCAAATTTCTCTTTGGTTCAACAAAAGATGAAACAAAAGATTTGTAAAAATGCATGCCACGTATTTAGTCTGAAGCCCCATGCACATTTATTTGAAAGTAAGTCTTGTTCATGTAAATGTTCCAGGTAGACACAATAAAATTGCATTCTCAAGCATTAATTGCTCAATTGTTAAAAATAATGGGTTATCTTTAGAATCCTATGAAGGAAGAAAAGGCATTCAATAATGACCAGCATCAATTTTTAAGGACATTTTCATATTAATCACAGGATTTATCAATTATCCTCTTTTTAAAAATTGGGGTATGAAGTGTAGATTACCTCCATGATGGTATACCCCAGGCAACATTTTGCCTTAACAGAGCAGCTAAAAGTCCATGCGCTTGGCAACCAAATGGGATATTGCATCCCTCATGTCAAAAACCACAGAGGCAGCATGATTGCATGACCTCTGTAGATGCCATACAATAAACAAAAAAATAAAAATAAGATAAAATTCAATAGAATTTACAAAAATTCAATAGAAAAAAATGTATAAAATTATGAAGTCAGATATAGAAACACAGGACTTCAAACAGTAAGCATGATCTACTCTTCAAATTGAATATTTCAGAATAGATTTCAGCAATGCTTAGCTTAAAAAAATGGGGAAAAATAATAAAATAAATGGAAAAGACACTTTAAAAAACAGCTGGAAAGATATCAGAAACATATGCAGGAAACAGAGCTGTTCTAATAAGTCCAAATCATCAGAAATTAGTCACAAACATTAATTGGAAAAGAATAGCTAATAGAGAAACGTGAAATTAATTTTTCACTAGAAACGGCCCTTACCATGGAATTTCATGCTTGCATTTCATACAATCAAAGAAATGTTTGACTTAAAGTGTTGTTTTAACTAATAGGCAATAGCAAGCTGTGTGATCTAATGTGAGACATCAACATCCCTCCTAAATGAAGGAATGTTCGCTGTGATGTGGTTGGAGTATACTAAGGATACTGTACCTTCCGGTTGACGTTACTTAATGATTATGTCTTTGCACTCTCTCTAATTTTTAATCCTTATGACATCTTTCAACTCAAAACACTTCTCATCTGCAGTATGAGTCAAGCTACTCAGAAAACAAAATCATGTGACATTCTTCCTGGAAACATCTACTTCTATTTCTTATTTCTTATTGAGACTGGAGCAGAGGTGGGTTTCAGCAGGTTTTGACCAGTTCTGGAGAACCGGTAGTGGAAATTTTGAGTAGTTTGGAGAACCGGTAGTAAAAATTCTGACTGGCCCTGCCCCCATTTATTCTCTGCCTCCAAAGTCCCAGCGAACTGGGAGGAAATGGGGATTTTGGAGTAACTTTCCCATGAATTGGGGTGGGAATGGAGATTTTACAATATCCTTCCCTTGCCATGCCCACCAAGCCATGCCACACCCACCAAGCCACACCCACAGAATCAGTAATAAAAAATTTTGAAACCCACCACTGGATTGGAGGACTGAATGTATCAAGGCTCTCTTATATTTAAAAAGCAAAGGCAATGTCCTTAATGAATGTAAAGATAAAAGGTGGGCTGGTGGGAATCAGTGGTAGTCATTAAGCAGGCAAGTCAAAACTACCTCAGTTCAAGGCCACCAAGCTCTGTGCCAAATAGCCATTAATTCAAAACAGCAGAACAAAGTCTAAAGTTGAAAACTTTAGAATACTGAAAAAAAATCTGACGTCAATTTTGGGAAAGGCTTCATTCTTGACTGTAAAAATGATCTTAATCTCACTGAGCTGCACTGTGAGTTTTCTCCCAAGTTAAGCAAGAACTGAATTTACAGAAGAAATGGCAGGAGATCGATGATTTAATGCTAAGCTCAGATATGATGGCTGACATTTGCCTTCTACCTGATCATTGGTTTGTCTAATTCAGTTTTGTTTACAGTGTCCTCATTGGCCTGCCACTTTCTCTCTCAAGAGAGAAATCTTTCCCATCATTCTTCAAATGGAGTCTGAATTTGGAACCATTTGGTATAAAACATGTACTCTACACTAAGCTATGGCCCAAATATTGGCTTATCTGATTGGAGATTTGGAAATTTTGGATTTTGTCTTCCTGTCACTCCTCTTCCACCTGTGCAGGAATAAAAGGTACAGCTGGTGAAATTTTCTGATTGCTGCTATATCCTCCATTTCCAGGACATAATTCCAGGAATACTCAGAACTGTAAACTGATTGAAGTAGAACATTCCCAAACAAGGATGGACAGAACTGTATCATGTTTTTTCCACTGCTTTTCTTCTTTAATCTGCATGTTAAAATCTACTCATGAGCAAATATGTTTTAATAATTCATACTTTAAAACTTATGTTCTTACACATTTCTAAATAAAATGCTTTCAGAACACTAAATGTATTCTTTGATGAAGGAGAAACTTCTAATTTTGTACTTAGTAAAGATCTTTGAATGTATCACAATGTTTTGAAAAAATATCAAGATTGCACCGATCTACACATTCTTCTGAGAAAAAGAGAATCAACCTGGCTCACAAGCACTGTTTTCAGATATATGCTACACTTGTTTCCTTCATATTTGTTGACAACAATGCTCTTATGTCAGCCTTTCCATCTCTTCTACAGATCTTGGCTCTCTTTTCTCTGTAAACAGATTTTCTTAATTACAGTTGACTCTGCCTTTGCCCAACAAATGGGTCAAATTAAAAGTCAGTGATGCAATTTTCAGATGCATTGCACAAAGTAACAGATATTAAATTAAATTCTATATGACAAATAGAAATTCCTAATTATGGATAAGAGAGATCTATTGGAAAGTTACTGATTTTTTTTCTTTAGTTATAGATTGCATATCTATCAATCCTCACAAATGCTGCATTTGTTTGGTTTAAGATAAAGTTCATGGAAATTTCCTGTACTTTTCTTCTTCCGGAAACTTCATGACACTTAACTTCAACTGCACAAATAGTTCTAGACACAGTCACAATGAAGTGACTAACTGAATTACACCCAAAGAGATGTGCCATATATATTTATTTTGTACTGTTTTAATTTTAAAAATGTAATTTAGCAGTCACTTGTTGATATGAATAGCTATATAATTCAAATAAATAAATAACCAACCAACCAGGATGTGCATTGTTTATTTTGAACTAGCATAAAATTGAACCAAGCTAATATACTTTGTTAAACATATAGCAATGGCACTTAGACTTATATATTGCTTCATAGTGCTTTACAGCACTTTCCAAGTGGGTCTTTAGTCAACATATTTTCCCCAACAACTTGGGTCCTCATTTTACTGACCTCAGAAGGATTGAAGGCTGAGTCAACTTTGAGCTGATCAGAATTAAACTCCTGGCAGTAGCAGAGTTAGCCTGCAATGCTGCATTCTAACCACAGCACCACTACGGCCCCTATAAAATGTTAAAAGAAACTTACAGCTTGCTGCAAAAAGGGAACCATGCAAAGATGCAAAGATATAGCGGGTTAAATTTCTCTAGGTTTCTAATTTCAAATATCCAGGATGCAGAATTTGTGATAGCCACTGTGGGCTAGGAGTTAAAGGACTGGACTAGCATTAGGGAGGTCCAGGTTCAAATGTACCCTCAGTCACTGAAGCTTTCTGTCCAGTGGTGGGTTGCCACCGGTTCACACCGGTTCTATAGAACCAGTAGTAAAACAGGTGGGAGGCTCCGCCCACCGACCCCAATGTCATCAGAATGCTTCTGCATATGTGCAGAAGCTTATGTGCATGTGCAGAGGAGTACATGTGCGCACGAGCAAAGCGAGAGAACGCATGCGGCCCCGTTGCAAGCTGGTAGTAAAGGTAAGTAGAACCCACCCATTTCTGTCCCTCAGTTAATTACACTAAGCACTATATATCTTGCCTTGAGCTTGCGAGGTAAGGTATGATGTAAGTCTAATAAATAAATAAATCAAAATCTTAAGATATTCTAACTTTTATTTTGAAATGCAAAAGGCAGGAAAAGAATCCCAGCAGCTTTCCCAGAATGAGTCAGGTGCAGTGTTCTTATGCTAATTGACTGGATGTGACTTTTAGAAACAGAATCTGAAACATTTACCATGACAAGCATTTTTGACGATGATGATGATGATGACGATGATACCATGATAACCACAATGCTAGAACTAAACATGTTAATATTTTTAAAAGCATTTGAACAAGTGCTACTTGCCATCCATACATTTCTGAACTTGCCTGAAGGTGGCTACCATGAAACTACCCAACTGCCATGTGCAAACAGAGGTTGAAAGAATACTTTTGGATGACTTTTTAGAACATGACTGGCTGTGTCAGGCCACATCTGCGATCAATATTATTTTATTTCTAAAGCAATATGTCATTTCCAGCTTCAAGTCAAAACACTACCTCAGTTGAAATATACAATACAGAGGAACACACACACAAACACCTTGCTATGGGCCCCTCCTCCGTTTTTTTAACAAAAAGGGTCTCAGGCTGTCACATGAAGAGTACATTTTATAAAGAGGTATTTAGCACCTCCAGATGACCTCCAAGCAGAAATGCATCATGCCATTTAAATTCTGCCTGTCAAACGCTATGAAAAAGATTAAGTAAATATAAATGCCATTAAAGGGAGAAGTTATCTTAGCTGGACAAGTTTGAGCGTTTTGAATTCTGACAGCTTCCAATTTGGATGCCTTCCAATGTCAATAAAACTTGTTCAAGCAGAACCTTACCTGGTTTTCACCACATCGAGGGGATGCATCAGGCAAATTTCTACAAGACCTGTAAGATGATAGAAGAGAGAAGCCTGGTAAATATATTTGATCTCTACAACTATTGAAGTATCAGATGTTCTAGTGCTAAGCATGTTTAGCATGGGAAACAAGGATAACACAAAAGCTTGTTCTTTTCAGATTAGCCCAGTGTCTTCTTTTGAGACAGTAAAGTTTTGGGGAGAGAGGGGGGGAATTAAGCCTTGATTAAAAACTGTATTGAAGTGTTAAAACTTGAGCCAAGACATTATAGGCTGAAATTAAAGATATCTCACTAATTCAATCTGCAATTTTACCAATATATTATTTCTCTGCAGCAGTGCCAATCTGCAGTTTTGGAATTTTAGAATACTAATGCTAAGTGTTAGAATCTTGTGGTTCACAGAAAGAGGGCAAATGATGAAACTTATGTTGCAAAAACACAACACATGCTATGAGATTTATTTACCTGCATGCAACGTCAAAATACAAATACAAAAAGCTAGATTTGTGTTGGGATCTTATAAATAGATAACGTTCAGTGTCATTTTTTACTGTGGGCATACTGGCACACATTAGAAATGAAATTCTGTTACCTGCTCTCAAAAGTTTACATACACTGTCCATCTTGAATACATATCGGAAAGAGGAAACTCGAGACTTCACAAGGTTGATACTATATGGAACAAAATTGACCGAACCTGGATGTTCTGCTTTGGATACCACGAAACCTCCTCCCAGAAAGTAACAAGGAAAAAAGGTTGTGATGAGGATGTGTAGCATCCCTGACAATCCGCAGAGTGCTCAAGTAGTGCTTATATGCCATGTTCTAGATAGACAGAAGTGAACTGCCAATAATCTTTTCTGCCATTGTCACCACTCTCTGTATCACCTTCCTGTCTAAAGCAGGAATGCTTCCAAACTAGACAGTAATGCAATGTGACAGGATGCTCTCGATCATCTCTCTATAGAAAGTGATAAGGACAGGGGAAGGAAAATGTAATTTTCTCATGCCACACAGAAAATGCGGCCACTGTTATGCCTGCTTCACCAGTATCTTGCTGTTGAGCAACCAAGCTAGCCTACTTGTTAGCTGCACACCAGAAATTATGAGACATATTTCAACATTGTTACAAAAATCTGTAGCTATTCATAATCAATTTCCCTTGATTGCTAAAAAAGCCTGGTTAAGTCAAATGAATTGCATTTGGTATAAGATTCGCTACATTATTTAATAGTCCCACCACATTTATTTTCTTAACCTGGCCAATATATTGCATTGACAGTAATGGGGCACCTACTTTTCAATATGATCCTCCTCACAATCTCATCTGTGTCCAGGATTTCTGCTCCCTCCCCTTGATTCTTCTTTGCCAGACTTCTGAACTGTGTCTAACTATATGGTATTTTCTAATTCCTACTCTTAGCCGCAAGGGTGCTCCTACCAGCAGTTTGTTCAGTCCAGATATCTTTTTTTGCAAGAGCGTATTTGGAATTTCCCAAAGCCTACTCTAATAATAAATATAACATCTCATGAACATTTGCTATAACATTCATTATAATTTTCTTAGCTTCTTCTCCTCTCCTTTTCTTGCAGGCATTTTTCCAGCAAATAAATCAGATGAATTCCACTTCCATTGGCAGCAGATATATTTTGGTAACTTCAACATTTTATCTGCTTTTGTGTTTCTTGAAGGATAAAAATCTCTTCTTTGTTCTCATCATTTAATTATACAGTAGTTTTGTCTAGTTACTTCATTTCCCAAGGAAGCATTCTCTGCATAATAGCCAAGAATATTATATGCAGATATGGAAGAATGAAGGATGGATGGAAAGAGGGAAGAATGGGAGAGGCAAGAAGAGAGCAAAAAGAACAATAATCACAGCAACTGCAAGAGTTGTAATTAAATTGATAAAATTCAACATACATTCCTTATCAATAATAATAATAATAATAATAATAATAAATTATATATTACCAATTGAATAATATCCAGAAAATATGATGGGTTAGGTGCATTTCTGACAATTTGAAAAATAGTCCAGGACTTTAAAGGTGTGCTACTTTCTTACATAATACTGTATCTGTCAGCTTTGAAGGTCCTTTTTAAGATATGATCATGACCAGCAAAGCAGAATAACAGAATTGGAAGGGACTGTCAGGTATGCCTCCTTTCAGTACTCAAGGAAGAAAACCCCCGACTCCATTTTCATAGAGAAAGGTACTTTTACTGAGTATGAACGGAATGCAACCAAAAAAACCCAAGTTTTGAGGCAATAGGCACGAAAATCACATATAGAAAGCATCCTTAAAACCCTTCCCCAATGGCCAGTCAGGATTATCCAATCCACATCCCCCCAAGGGGTCATGTGGGGTGCAGCTTCTGATGGCTCCATCCTTCTGGTATGCCAGGATGGTTGATTTTGACTGGTTATCAGCGTGCATCCCAGCTGCAGAGAAACACTGAGGAAAACTTTCTCCAATTTACTCCACCACTCACTTCCCCCCTCCCAAATATCCAGATAGCTCCCCCCTCCCCCCATTACAATGGCAGCCGAGCAAGCAAGTAATATAAAGGCGGAGGATGACAGGGACCTTGAAAGTCTTCTAGTCTAACTCCCTGCTTAAGCAAGAGACCTTATGCCATTCCAGAGAAATAGTAGTCCAATCTCTTCTTAAAATCCCCCATTGATGGAGTATCCACAACTTCTGGAGGCAAACTGTTCCACTGATTAATTGTTCTGAGTTAGGAAATTTTTCTTGGTTCTAGACTGAATCTCGCCTTGATAAATTTCCATCCATTACTTCTTGTCCTGTGTTTAGCTGCTTTAGAGAATAGGCTGGCCCTCTCTGCTTTGTGACCGCCTATTAAATGTTTGATACCAGTCTTCTGTTAAAGAATACACGCAACTTGAAACTAAAGCATTATCATACAATCATAGGCAATAATCTCTCTGTATAAAAATGGCTCTCTCTGTATGTGTGTGTTTTTCAGCATAACTCTGGAATGCTTTGAGCAAAGGGTTCAAAATGACATAAAATGTGCAACCAAAAACAACACTATGAGTAGTAAGGGGGTAGGTGGGTTTGAGGAAAAAGTCATGACATGCCAACATCACAAATGATGGAAATCACATAACCTTCATCATTTGCATAACAACCATTGTCATCATTGTGACAGTCACTGGATGCCTAACAATAGCAATCTCTACAGCCTGCAACAATAAAATAAGCTCAAAGATATCACAAACAGAAATTTGAATGAAATTCTCAAGAATTCGTGTATTCTCAAGAATAGGTGTATGACAAGAGGGGATATAGTCAGGCCTGTTTGTCACTTTCTTTGATTTTTGGTTGTTCTTTCTAAAAGATTCATTAATAGGGTTCATTTCAGAATGAAATCAGAAATTATTTCAACAGACCAATTTAAAAAAACTCATTTAGGGGGGAAAAAGATGAAAACCAAGGTTAGAGAACATCAAGAACCCAACAAATCAACCCTGAGCTATATATAGTCTCTACTATTGTAATTTACATCTGTGCTTGCCAAAAGAATCATTTATGCTTCTAGAATAGTATTTTCTCTGCCATATTAATTTTCTACTTCCAGTTTTGTGGGTGTGAGTTTGTGGCTCACATAACATTCATTACTAGTTATTCTATCAAGTTGAGGCAAGATGGGCCAGTGTGTTAGCTCAGCAGAGAGTCTGTAGCAACCGCTGAGTTTCTCAGGGTTGTGTGCCAGGTTGTAGGGAAATTGCTTAGAAAAAAATCTTGCAAGCCAAAAACTTAAAATAATATCCTTTGCAAGAGAATTTGCATAGAGATAGATAGATAGATAGATAGATAGATAGATAGATAGATAGATAGATAGATAGATAGATAGATTCTGCACATTTTCCAATGTCTTCAGGAATGATATCCATTCAGATTACAGTCTTTAGCTTCTATGTGTTGGTCAGAATGATGCATGCAGTTTATTGCGGTACCCCCACCCCCTGACTCCCTTAGTGCGGAAAACATTATTCACCCTTCTCAGTGTGCTTTTCTTATTTTCCTGGAATAAGATAGTCACAGAGGAAGCAGGACACAATGGAAATTTGCTCATAGAAAGAAACACATGTCAGGCACTGTATATTACATAGCTGGAACTATACATATTTGTTTTGGCATTTGAATGCATTAATGTCAGAATATACAAAATAATAATAAATATTGAAATATGTGCCTTGCCTTGCCTTGTAAAAATACATCTGATTGTTAAACTGCTACACATGAACTAAGAATTAATTATTAGGACTTGATTTATGAAAAATAAAGCTTTTAAAAAAAGAATGGTCTGTCAAAATCAACACCTTTGCTGCCAAATGAATGCTACGTTACTTGACGAATGGTTGAAACACTGTAAATGTTTCTGCTGCTATAAAAAAAGGTTTTGTTCATAATCCAAATATGAAATAAAATAGATTAAATGATTAGTTCTACTTTATAGTTTCTGCAGCATTAAAATGCCAGATCTGTTCAAATGCATGCTTGTAAACCTAAAACTTTTCCTCTTCATGGTAATGAGATATAATTCTACAGCAGCATTAGACCTTCTGAATAGCACATTTTATCTGTTTTTTTAAAAAACTTTAGTACAAAAATAGTATAACAGTATAAAAAAACCATTTTCATCCCTATGTTAAACTTAAAGATGCAACCAGAAGGACGTACTGTACAAATAATCCCTATTTTACAATAGTTAATTTAATGACTGTTCAAAATGACAACAGCACCGAAAAAAGCGATCTATTACTATTTTTCACCCTTACGGCTTTTGTAGCATCCCCAAGGTCATGTGATCAAAATTCAACTGACTCATATTTGTGACAGTTGCAGTATCCCAAGGTCATATGATCACCCTTAACGACCTTCTAACAAGCAAAGTCAATGGGGGAGCCAGATTTACTTAACAACCATGTTACTAACCTAACAACTGTAGTGATTCACTTAACAAGTGTGGCAAGGAAAGTTGTAAAATGGGGAAAAACTTACTTAGCAAATGTTTCACTTAGCAACAGAAAATTTGGGCTCAATTTTTAGTTGTAAGTCAAGGACTACCTGTACTTGTCATTTCGCTCCACATTTTTCCTCCTCCTCCCATCCAGCTACCCTTCCCATCCTGCAAAAAACCTTTGGATGGTTCCAGTATTGGTATTGGTAATACTTGGAATACCAGTATTGTTTGTTACTAACTACAGTAAGCACTACAGTAAGCACTGTCAAAGTAGGTGTAAGTATTTAACTATACTAGCACTGCTGTGGGCATTTGTGGACATACCCATACAATTCAATTCAATTCAGTGCATGTGTGGAACCTATAGTAACCCCTATAGCTAAAAGTTCCCAAGGTAAGATTAAAAAAATGTATACCAAGCAATTTTTAAAATCAACAATAAGAGCAGAAGAAGTTAAGAACCCAACAGGACTAAAAAATGTAAATTAGATATGTGATTTAAACATATATCTATTCATGCATACACATTATAAAAGAATTAAAATTAATCTATAAACATCAATGACTTGTTTGTTTGTAATTAAATCAATCATATTCAACATAGTTGCACCTGACTTTATACATAGTGAAAAACAGAACTAAGTATTATCAGTGTTCTGATGGTACCCTACTCCAAATCTTGATGATTTCATACAGACAGATGTTACCTCTCCTAAGAAGAGGATGAAACTAGAAAATACCACAGGGCTCAATGGAACCAAATAGAAATCACCCACTATTATCCTTTGGCATATACTCTTCAGCTAGGAATAGAACTATCAGAGCTTGGGGGTCTCTAGCTCTCAGTCTTGCTCCATGAATGTTATGGTCTAATGTATCAAAAGTCACACAGAAATACAATAAAACCAACAAGGTTACATTCAATCTGTTTCTTTCCATTAACAGATAGCTCACCAGGGAGTACAAAATCATTTTCATCTTTGTCCTGAAAGATGTAAAATGTAGAAAAATGTAGAAAGTTGGCTGCCATCGATATTTCAAGTATCTTGCCCAAAGATGATAGATTATTAGAAACCTAAATTGAACATTTTTCAATGTAACTTTTAAAAAGCTTCATTAGAACTATGTAAAAAATATAAATGATATATTACTATTAACCAGCCAAACCATCTTTGCATGCTAGAATGGTTTTATATTAGATAAGTATTTTGTCAAGATTTTCTACAGTGTAGACATCAGCAGCTACTGGTGATGTAAGTCAAGATTCAAAGAAATCAATCATAATGATTTGAGAGTGAGCCAAACAAAATAGAGCTATCATGAATCTAACAAACCTTTACATCATTTACTATATCTGGATAGGAAAAGTAATACCATTATTCTAACCTAAGGTTCATTTAAACATGATTTCTGGTCAATTTCAGGGTGTATACATGAAATTATTTCTGTGGTCCATACTAAAACTTGCAATTTATCTAAAATTCTGAGACAGTGAACATTGTCTCTTATACAACTCTCCAATATTCTATATTCAGTTGCTCTTCTGCAAAATCAGAACAAATAGAAATAAATGTAATGAAACATAGTAACCTTAATAGGAAATATGCAAAGGAACAAAATCCTACACGAAAGAGAGGGTATCACATTTGAGAATAGTGTTCAAACAACAGAATTGCTGTATTGCAGTTTTGTTTTCAAATTTGCATTTAGTACTCTCTTTTGTCGACAATCTCAACTGTGATAAACTTTCTAAAACTTTCTAAAAAAAAGTCAGTATCTATAAGATAAGAATATGACACTATATTTGCACATTCTTGAGAAACAGGCTTAAAGCCAAAATAACAGAGGGGAAAAAAACCAACTTGTGGAAATGTTAGTATCTCAAAAAATAATGGGTGAAAAAATATTAAATATTCCTTATGAGAATATAAGGAGGTCAAGCTAGTTTGAAGCCTAGCATTTCTAGTTGTTAATCAGTATTGTGGTAACTATGTGATTACATAGCACTTAAATACATGTTAAATTTACTGTCTACTTAAAGATTTAGGAACTAACAAGAAATTTGGTTTTGATATGGTGAGTAAGATATAATTAGGGTTGATGACAATTTATGCAATTGTGCAAAACCTAAGAAGTATTCAAGAAGATTAAAATGGGTGATTTATGCATATTAAAATTATAAAAGAAGCAAGAAGCAATATGAAAAAACCAGATTTGAAGATAAAAACAAAAGAAAGTTATGGAAGCAAATGTTATTGTTGGAGATAGACAAGCACTTTTTTAACAAATTACAGGCAGTGAAGAAGTTATCTTCTTACCAGACACTATTCAGATAAAGGAATGCAAGCAAACAACTGAGCTCAGAGAGCAACGAGGACTCCATAGTTCTCCACGAGAAGAAATTATGACCAGTAGCATTTTAAATATCTCAGGGTGCAGGTGGGAAAAATACCCTTAAAATGCTTTCTATGTGTGCCATTCCCAAGGCCTTTAAAATTTTTTAAAAACCCAAACATTGAACTGATATATAAAAAAAGGTTTGTTCTATCAACAAAACAATAGTATATTGTTTATTAATGACATATATAAAAATCCTTATTAATAAACAATATACTATTGTTTTGTTGATAGAGCAAACCTTTTTAGACATTTGCTGAAAACTGTTTTAATCCTCCTATGTTGAAACTGAACTGACTAGGATAGTTCTTTGTGTGTCCATCTGATTTCAGCAGGTTTAAAGTTCTTTAATGAATAAAGCTAACAACTCGAGGCTGCATGGACTATCACCCTTGAGGGCCATGATGTCTTTGCATTTAACTGCCTTGTCCATAGAGGTTTGAAGAGTAGGTCAGATCAAAGAGGTATAGAAACATAAAAGGCAGCTGTCCTTCATTTGCTCTTAATTAACTTCATCTGTCCAGACCCTTGGCACAAGTTCAAATCTATATGCCCTATGACCTGTTCCAAAGTTCTGTATCATTGCACAAATTTCAACAAAATATAAATCTGAAACCTGTTTGTTAATTTAAGGTTAATTCAAGGAGAAGTCTTGTTTTCAAGGCAGATGCAGTAGAACCAATAAAGTATGGCATCAAAATATTTAGTATTCCTAAACTCATGGCACATAGGGATTGAAGAGATCTTGAAATGCTATGATCATTCCAGAAAGGTGGGTGCTATATTGGATGGGGTTTATTGCATGTAACCTACAGGTGAAAATCAGGTATCAATGTACAGACACACAGAATCATTTTTTCTGTATTCACAGGAAATGTGTATTTCTTTGGTTTATTGACCAATGGGAGTCATGAGATTCTAGCAGCTGCCAACAAACTCAATTTTGGACTTCATCCTAGTATGATCCTCCATTCATGGAAGGTTTAATAGTTTTGGTGATTGGAAGGTGGAGGGAAACAATTTGCACAAATGCTTCCTTTTTCTATATCACTCAATGCACTAGAGCAAGGATGTCAAAATCTATTTCATTAAGAGACGCATCAGAGTTGTGTTTGACCTCACGGGGCTGGGAGGAAGGGGCATGGCTGGGGTGGGCAGGGCCTTGGTGGGCATGGCCAGATCGACGTGTTGGGGGCACCTGTGGTGGCCAAGGCAGGACTGTCCCGAGACCCTCCCTCACTCTCATTATAATCTCCTTCCTTCCTTCTTTCCTTCCTTTTCTTTTTCTTTCCCTCGTCATTCTCCTTTCTTCTACCTTCCCCTCTTTCCTTATTTTTCCTTCCTTGCTTTCTTCTCATCTTCCCTTCTTTTTCCTTTGTCTTTCCTCTTTCCCATTCTCCTTTCCTGTCCCTTCTTGCTTGCTGAAATGCAAAACTTCCCCTTTTGTTTTGTTTTTAGTTTGTTTTGATAGCCATCTGCCAGCGAAAATGGAATTTGGGGGGGGGTGCATTTTTGCTGGCAGACCCCCAGCCCCAAGCTCTATTTTCACTGGCAGAGGCACCACAAGCCAATCCTTTGCTTTTTCCAGGCTGGCCCTGCAGGCCAGATCTAAGCACTAGGCAGGCCAGATCCAGCGGACGGCCCTTGAGTTTGACACCCCTGCACTAAAGAGTCTTCTAAACTTTTGAAGCAGATTTGATATGTAGCGGTTGCTGAGAGAAAGGGAAATCAACTAAAGTCCCTTTCTATTGCCCTTCACTGACCTGAAATGAGAATGATTACATGTGTTTGGACCCAGTCTACTGACAGAATCTACTTACTGTAAAGATACACTGATTTTGAAGGAAATGCTGCATAGTTGTATAAGCTAAGACCTGCTAATTGAAAACAATTCACCATATAATGAACTTTGGAACATCTAATGTATCCAATCATACAGTGATATACAAATTGGAGCAGGCCAATTTTGCCATTGAGTCCAATTTCTTGTCCAGGAAGAATTCAAATGAAAGCATTCCAAAGGGATGGCTGTCTAGCTTTCCCTTGAACAAAACCAATTAAGCGGATCCCATCAACTTAAATCCATTCTTCTGTGTTGTGGAATGAGATAGGACTGGTCTTGACCTTCTTCTTTATGGCATACTTTCAACTATTTGAAGAGTGCTACCATACCCTCCTACCCCCTGAGTCGTCTCTCCTCAAGGATAAACATACACTGCATTGTGCATAAAGAGGGGAGCTTAAATATGCAGAACAAATTTCCATTTGCTTGAGGCAGTGAACACTGTAAAAATAAATAAATTTTAAAATGACTTAGGAGAACAAATTGAAACTACATTTGTGGTTGATGTTTTCAGCTTTAAAAGGGATTTGTCCTTTTTGTCAAACTTCTTTCTAACATTATGCAACAAAAAAGATTTAAATAGGGGTGATTATGAATTACAATTTAAATTTTAGGGCAAACCAACACTTACAAAGGATAGGCCAATGAAGTAGAATGAGTGCGGTCACATATGTGGGCAGATTTTTTTTCCATGGGCTTTTGGAGAAGAGTAGAAATTTCATTTTTTTCTTTAAAAATTCTATAAAGCCTATTTTTGAACACATGTTCTTTAAATGATAGTAGTGGTGCACCATTCTCTGGCAATTCATGAATTCCACTGGTGTGCTCAGAAGCCGCTGGGTTACATAGAAAACAGCTCATATGCTCTCTGGGGTTGCAGCTGCTCCATTCCTGATTTAAGGTACTCCTAAGACTGAATTCAAAACATATGTATTACCTAGAAGACATAGCATAGCTAGGTATTTGTTGTTTGGAAATTTGCTCTAAAATTTTTAATTAATTACTAGTTACTAATAGAATAATAAAAGAAATGAATATATTAATTGAAAGCTATGGCCTACTACAAACTGCATGTTAAACTCATGCTATGGATGATACATCTTCAATATAGGTTTTCTATCTGGCAGCAAAAAAAAAAAAAAACCAACAACATCCTACAAATTATCAAATTCTTTATGCTGCCTTGACTGCCCAAGAAGCTGTTCAAACATTATTATGGTACTTAAAACACAATATTATTCAAAAGTGTGAATTTTTCAGATTTCACAATCTATTTTAAACCTATTTTATTTTCCTGGTTTTGTAAATGATCCATTTACTAGGACTCTCCCATCCATAATTTTAATATAGAGGTCATTGGTTAATTTATAGAGATCTATCTTACTTACTAATGACCCTTCAGCTTCATTTACAAACAAAACATCTTGCCATTTAGGCAAGATGATTGAAAACTAATCTAGAACTTTCTGAATCCCACAAATTATTTCCCACAGCTCCCCTTCTTTAGAGTTGGGTAGAAGCCCAGGCAGTTGATTTTTGAGTCAGGGTGTGAAAATGTACCATGTTATTAGTAATAGATTATGGTATTTTTTAAAAAAAATCTTCTAGAAACAGGAAAAGGTACTTGTGGGATTTTCCACCTATTTTAGATGCCAAAAATAACCAGCTATGAATTTTATGCATCATGGTTTGTACCATTTACTCTTCTACCTTAAGCCATAAACATCTCCTTCCTCTTCTGTCAAATGATGCTTGAGGCTTGTATCTATCACCTCAGTATGTCCTTGTCCCTTTGCTAAAAAGGAATGGCTGATGAGGGAGAGACTTTGTGGTCAGAGCATCCACACCAGAGAAGAATCCCCCAAGAAAAAATATTCATTCTTTCTCTTTTTAAATGGTGCTTTAGAGAATGCATATTTAGCTCAATCTCTGAGCTCATTTAAATTTATAACATAGCATACTGTCTTAAGCCAGCTTTTAATAAATGTATAGTATCTGATGTGGGTTTCTGATCTTCTATTATATATATATTTTAAATCTAGTATTCATTTTTATGGTAAATTTTATAATTTATAAAATTATATATATTTAAAAAATATCTATGTGATTTATAATATGTATCTGTAAGATAAATGCCTTTGAACCTAGGTTGCCACAATCTGTCTGTATCCTAGGATACTCCAGCTCAATCATACAGTGTTTTCCCCAAAATAAGACTGTTTTATATTTTTTTGAACCCTGAAATAAGTGCTTGGCCTTACTGCCATGTGCTCAAAAGCCCAATTGGGCTTATTATCAGGGGATGTCTTATTTGGGGGGGGGGGAACAGGGTAGTATGCAAATTACGTTGCCAGTCCATTAAGCTACAGCCCCGCACCTCATATTAGTTCAGGATCTTCCTTTTTTCAAAACAACTTTTTAAATGTCCTCACTTACTGCTGCCCTTGTATTAGCCAAACATGACAAGATCAGTTGCTGGGAAAGAGAGCCTCTCTTGCAAGGTGGTGCTGAATGATAACTTTCCATCCATTACATACCATCAGGGGTCAGCTGGCCTTGAGAGACCTTGTACTTGACTGGTACCAATCTGCCTCTGGTTTTTTGTCAGGTAGTCTGGCTAAGGGTTAAACAAAATCGAAACCAAACATTTTTTTGTCTCTCCTGAGGGAAACTGCTTCTATAACATGGATATAAAATGTTGGCGAGCCGTGCCAGTAGACATCTAATAGTTACTTTTCAGAAGTTTCTTTTAGTGCCTGAGTCTGCTCCATTTACAGCTGCTTGACTAGGAACGTTTCATAAGCACCTCAGCAAAGAAAGCAGGAACATTTTTCTTATTCCCTCTACAATATCTTCTTCTTCCAAAGGGAAGGGGAATCCTTCTGTTCTTCTCTCTCTCTCGAACATCTGTTTGAAAAAGGGGAAACCCCAATCTGGTTTGGTGAAATACTATATGCCCAAGGAAACAAAATTCTTGAAAGAATCAATTCTAAAATTCCTAATGCAGAACAAAGGGCAAATCATTTTATTCAGCAAATAAGCAGACATGCTTATGATGCAGAAATTCAGAAAACTACAGTCAGCGTTTCAAATCTATAGACTGTGAAGGCCCGCATCTGCAGTTTATTTTAAAGACATGGATTTAAAAATTGCCGGGGTTACCACACTTTATTGTTACAAATTTGTGGCACTGTTTGCCCAAACATGTGAATGTATTTTACAGTATGGTTCTTTATGGATGTTATACTGAAATATCCTAGGGATTAATTGATTTTAGATAAAATTAAAACAATGGGAATGCTACAAAGGAATACAGCTAGTCCTTAGTTAATGACCACTCATTCAGCAGCCATGCAAATGTATGACAGTGATGAAGGAATAATACTTTAGGCTGGTCCTCAAAGTTCGAGCTGGCACAGCATCACTGCAGTCATGTGATTGCAATCTGGGCATTGGCAACCAGTTGTCACTTACAATTGCTGCTGCATCGCATGGTCATGTAATCATCATCTGAGACCTTCCCTGCTCACTTCCCATAAGCAAATGGGGAAGCCAGCAGAAAAGATTGCAAGTTGTTCAGGTTAGTTTTTCCACCTTGGGGGCCTTGATGTGCTTGCACCACCCTGGCCCCTTGCATGCCCTCCCCCCACCTAGCAGAGTCACTTATCTGCCTGCCAGGCTACTTGGGAACTACCCGGGATTTACAACTTCTTCCCAGATTTCCCACTGACTTTGGTTATTGGAAGCTGGTAGGAAGTTGCATGGAAGTCTTTGCTTAATAACAGTCAACTTTGCTTAATGACAGCAGTGGGGTCTGCCGGGATTGCCATTGATAAACAATGCAATCAGATGATGTTGTGCTTGACAACTAATGACTGGAATTCTGGTCCCAATTACTGTGGTTAACTACTTGTATTTTGGAGATCTAGATGATAACAATAATGATATAGCCCAATGAAACAAATGCTATATTCATTTTCCAGAAAAAAAGGACAAAAGGAAGTCATAAATGCTGTGAAAATATTGAAAGATGTGATTGGAGAAATGTTAACAATACATGTGATTTGCTTATTGAATGGCTGTGCCAGTTTTTATACATGTGTGTACACACACAGTGTTGTACACATTTGAGGTTCTTAGCTATCAAATATTACACAAAAGCCCTTAGGATTCATAAAAATATTTTAGGGACATTAATTTAAACCCAGATCTACATATGTGCTGATAAGCATTGGGTTTTCTATACAGATGCGTACAGTGGTGGGTTGCTACTGGATTGGGCAAACTAGTAGCGGTGGCGGCGGGAGGCTCTGCTCACTCGCCTGGATGCTTCTGCGCATGTGCAGAAGCGTCATGCACCCGAGCGTGCATGCACCCATGAACGAACCAGTAGCGATAGAATTTGCAACCCACCACTGGATGCGTAACTACTTCAGGTCTTCTTTGACATACAACCACATTTAAAAGCTCACAGAACTTTTGAGCATTTCCTCAGGTTATGACCATTTGTTCAGTGACCAAATAGTTACAATGTTGATAAATGAATGGTACTTATGATGGGACCTCATAGTTCTGGCTCTTGTAGCATCCCTATAGTCACATGATTATGATCCGTGCACTGGGCCCCCGACTCACAGTTAGAATGTCACAATGAGCTGTAATAACACAATCACAATTTCCAATGTTCCCTCCTGACTTGTCACAAGCAAAATCAATGAGGTAACCACCAGGAAGTCAGAAATCACACTCATGTGAGGTATTTGCTTAATGACCTGTGCAGTCCTTGTTTAACAATGGCAACTGGCACAGCTGGAATTGCTGTTGCTAAGTGACATAGTCATATAATGTCACATTTTATGACCACTTCACTTAGCAATGGCAGTTTTGGTCCCAGGGTCTATGTGCTTATGCATATACATAATTTCATATGTATACGAAATGTTATGTATATATGTATGAAGGCAGGGAGAAAATACGATAATCAAAAAGAGGGAAGGGTGGAGGCTGCCATCAACCTCCAGCAGCCTAGACAGCCAGCAGCCTACACACACACACACACACACACACACACACACACAGTGTGTGTGTATGTGTATTCACACAGACTGATACACAGAATGCAAATGACTAACACTTGAAAATGATTGGAAATAATTTAGGGATATTTAACAATCTTCACATTGCATACACCCTAGGAAACAAGTGATGACAGCATTATTATTTTGTGTTATTTTAGCCTTCATTACTCTTCCAAACATTTTTCACCGCTCTCAATTACTGGCAGTATAACATGGCAGAATTTCAACAGAAATCTACCATAAGTTGTATGTTGACTGGGAAATATCACTTTTAAAGTCATACCTAGAATTAGGTTTAGCATTTCCTAAGGAAACTGAAGTATTACCACTCCAATGAAATCAGGAAAACCACCTAAACTGTAGCAACAGGGGCTTTAATTTCTGCCAGAAATGTGCCTACTGTTCGGGATATGCACATTAAAAAAAATGTTTTAAGCAGGCATTTGAAAACATGTTCACTTGTCCAAGGAGCTAGAATTACAAGTAGTACCTGACTTATGAGCACATCATAATTTCCAGTGTTAAGCAAGTCAGTTGTTTAGTGAGTTCTGCCTCATTTTACAACGTTTTTGCTGCCATTGTTAAGTGAATCACTGCAGTTGTTAAATGAATTTTGTAGTCATTAAGCAAATCTGCTTGATCTCTCTGCCACCATTAAATTTGCTTGTCAAAAGCTACCTGGGAAGGTTACAAATGGTGATAACATGTCCTCAGGACAGTGCAACTGTTATAAGTACATGCCAGTTGCCAAGCACCTGAATTTTGATCATGTGACCATGGAGGTGCTGCAATGATTGTAAATTTGAAAACCAATAATGAGTCACTTTTTTCAGTGTCATTGAACTTCGAAGGATCACTAAACAAATGGTTATTAAATCAAAGGCTACCGATAGTTGCTATACAGTTGCACCCTTGACTTTGGACAGGTGCAATATTTTTTAAAAAAAGAAAATCTCCATAATTACTTCCAGGAAACAAATGCTCTTAAATACTGCAGTTGAATGCAATTCCATTTTTTTTAGTGGTGATTCTTATCTCAAATTAGATATCTTACTATATGAACTATGCACTTTCCAAACTGAAACAGACCATATAGTATTCTACAGTCTCTTTGTTTCAAGTGGAATATGTTTTCAATTTTAAAAAAGCCCAGATCAGTTCAAATTGAAAAAACTGGATCTTTTATACTAATTTAACTTCTGTAGAACTTTGCAATGTCTGTACTTTGTTTTCTGTCAGTGTCAGATTCTCTCATTCTTATATTTTCCTTGTGCAATTCTTTATATGCATCTATGCCTAATCACGATGACATCACAGTGACAAAATGTGTGTGTGCTATCATAATGCAAGCTCCATGTTTTTGTACTTGCACCACATGTAAGTTCACATGAAACAGACTTTGTGTTTCAATATTCATCCCCTATTCCTTGTTATACTCTTACTGTATTTCTCTTACACACCTACACATGGATGCTAGGAGCTTGTTTAAATATTCTGCACCCATGGTTCAGTTCTACCCATGAGATACAGATAATTTTGTAAACATTTATACTGTCAAGACAGGGGAGTTACACTTTACATATTCTCCAATTTTTTTATAGGAAGAGTAAAATATTTCTGATATTTTGTATTTGGATTAAATACTACCCATGTATAAAACCAGTGCCCATGTGAAAACCAGGCTTGTGTAGTGGTTATGGCATCAGACTGGAAACCAGCAAACTGTGAGTTAAAGTCCTGCCTTAGGAACAAAGCCATGTGATTAACTCTGGGCCAATCACTCTGTCTCATCCCTAGGAAGAAAGCAATGGCAAACCACTTCTGAAACTTTGCCTAGAAAACTTCAGGGTCTTATCCAGACAGGAGTCAATACTTTTTTTTAAAGTGTAAAACTAAGGAATGAAACAAACTTCCTTTATTTCTCATTTCTCTGCTTCCCATTCTATAAAATCGAATCCCTCCAATTTCAAGTGAAATTGGTGTACATGATATGGGGCACACTTCCCCACAGCTGCTCAGATTCAGGGAAGCTCTTTCTGTGAGTCAGTTATTCTAAAGTGCTCCTTCTCCATCTGGAAATCAGAACATATCTCACTTTGTAGCAAGTGATCATTCCATGGTACCAAACTATAAAAATATCATTACTGCAAACTGCATGCCTATCTGCATGAAGATTATAGTAAACGTTAATAAATATCACAACAATGTAGGATTTAATAATTCCTTTTTAAAAGAGCATGATTTTTTTAAAAAAGTATTTTGCATATCAAATGCATATAGTATACTGTCAAAATGTCAAATATGTATATCGGCCAAAAAAAAATGGTTTACGGACTAAGCCATGGTAAATTGACTAAAATTACAATAGCTGGTTTCAAACAATAGTCTAGGCTGAAATAAAAAGAACATGTTAAGTCTTTCTATGATATATGAGGTTAGGTAGTATGAACCTCAAATCTATACCACCATATTTTTCTGTGATCATAAATTCTGTTTCTTAGTTCTGTGATGTTTTCTATGTGTCTGTACTTTTGTGTGTGTGTGATAGTGAGGGAGGAACAACAACATTTGACACAAAAGCCTAATGTAATGTAATACAAGAGACAGGAAGCCTCAACACTGAGACCCTATCTATGGGTTAGCTACAGTTTAAGCATGCATTCAAAATGAAAATTACATTGTTCCCTGCTGCCCAAAATTTTTTGACCATTAAAAATGTCTGGAAATATATTTTATCACACAAAAATATTTCTAACATTTGTGCTGGAAGTAAAAAATCTATTTGGTTTCCAAGTGAATCTGTTGCCATAATTATTTATCAGAAGTCCAGGAAATGACATGAATTATATAATATGAATCCATGGTGATCAATGCAAATTGCATACTTCACTAATTTGGATATTTTGCTTGCTACTGACTTGGTGATAATAAATCTCCCCTCCTCTTTCTCTCCTAACAATACTATAATTTTTTTTAAGTGTGATAAACTTTCTAAAAACTACACCATGCCTAACTAATGCAGGATGAAACATCTGAAAACAGTAAGACAAAGATTTTATATTGAAATACCTAACACCCACAACACTTACAATCTGTAAACTCAGTGTTGTGACATTTTAGAACTATTTATTAAAGCAACATGAGAATTATAAAGAGTGTCCCAGTTTTGGGAGAGACCAACTTGGGATTCTGCAGATATATAAACATTATTAAAACCTCTGTTGTTTTCATGATAAGATGATAATTATTACATATTCATGGCTTTCTTTGAAATAAATGTATCACTATTGTCATAAGCTGTTCAGTGAAAATTAATACACAACAGTATTTTGTTTAGTAAGAAAGCAAATAAGTACTAGAGCTTTAAGGGAAAAAAATCAGGGGAGGTGTTCACAGCATGTAACTTTATAGCATCCAGGACAACTGAATGCCAGTTGTTAAAAAAGAAGAATTTATAGTCCACCATTTTAAGGAACCATGTATAAAAACAGTTGTGAAAACAACCTAATACTTTGCCACATGTCTTTAACTCTCTTCTCAAATAAACTAATGGAAAACATACTTTAAAAATCTCTGTGAGTTAAATTGTAAAAAGTTCTCTTTTTCAGATTTGGCTTTTAAGTATAGAACAACATGGAGACTTTTGAAACAGCTTTCCTTCCTTGACGTGAGGAAGAGCACTATTTATCAAGAGTGGCATGGGGAGGCTGACAGGATGAACTAATGAAGCCCATCTGTAGTTAAACATGATAGAAGGAACAAGGCAGTAGGTTAGTTCTGTAATTCCCAAATAGAGCCAGTTTAAAGATACAACATCAATTCACTAATAATCTTAGACACTAATATGGATTGGAAGGCCAGACAAATACTGTACTGTACACTTTTATTGATATATTTTAAACAAAGATTTAGCTTAATAGTTTTTAATATGTGTATTCAGTGTGAGAAGGTAGCAGAAAAACTGAAATACTATTATAATTTCACTAAAAGTAGTACATAATAAGAATAATAATGAAATGGGTATTTCTAAACTGATTGTGCAAAAAAGATATTGTATAGTATATATTTTAATCATAAAGAAAATAAGCATAGGTTATATTGAGGTCAGTGTAGCTATAAAGGATGACATAAGACAGAGGTGGGTTTCAGCAGGTTCTGACCAGTTCTGGAGAACCGGTAGCAGAAATTTTGAGTAGTTCGGAGAACAGGTAGTAAAAATTCTGACTGTTCCTGCCCCCATCTATTCTCTGCCTCCCAAGTCCCAGCTGATTGGGAGGGAATGGAGATTTTACAGTATCCTTCCCCTGGAGTGGGATGGGAATGGAGATTTTATAGTATCCTTCCCCTGCCACATCCACCAAGCCACATCCACAGAACCACCACTGACACAAGAGTTTTGAAAGCCTGCTTGGAGAATATCATTTAGTTAAACATTTATTATTTAAATTTGTATTCTGCCTTTCTCCAATCATGTTTACTGTGATTAAAAATAATAACATGCAAAAACAAGAAAAGGGGAAAAAACAGCAACAGCAATAATAACATCCAGACAGTGAAATATACATTTTAAAAAAGTTTCAACACATTTGCTTGTAAGTAATTAGGCTAAAGGCTAATAAACTAAAAATGTGCAGATAAAGTTGTCTGAGGTTGTAATAACAGGATCCAAAACTAAAACACTCTGTAGCCTGAAGCGGAGAAAAAATCTTCTCTTTGAGCTTCCCTCTGATCCATGTGCCTTGAATATTAGTACGGTAGACGAAATGGGCTGTCAAGATTTTAAAACAAGCCGACATCTGCATCAGAAGGCTTTCAGCCAATCAGAACCAACTCCAGAGGCTTGTTCTGAGAATTATTTTTTTCCTTGCTTCATTTGTAAGAGCACGTGGGGTGGGGTTGGAGAGCAAGGGGAGCCAATTGATGATCTGTGCATTGGGATTTTGTGGCACAAGCCACATGATTTACATATTTGCGTCCAATGTCAGGACTCAAAAACAAAAGCCTATGGTTTGGGTCATAATTTGTTTCATCACTTTGTTGCAACTGTGGTTTGTACCACATGCCAAATTCTCCACTATAGGGTTTGGGAAATTGTTTGTGGGCTGGCTTTTATTCTTTGGGATTTTTTTTTTAAATTAGAGCAATGCTGCAGCTTTTTGGAGTTTGTGCAGAGTTAATTTGGATAGGAAATTTTTCATGACTTTGCTTACTAGATAGAGAGCCCTGTTAGATATAGAATATTTTTCTCTTCCTCAGCTCCAGCCACTGCATAAAATGCAGAACACTTTGGAGATGTCACCGGGACACCCTACCCACTGCAGGCCTCAACTATAATTTACAAAGCTCTTGCCTTTTGGAATGAGGTTTCCTCTGAAATCTGGATGCCTCTTATCCTGTTCAGAGGTCCACAAAAACTACCTGTTCTCCCAGGCCTTGGACTAAAGTGGCTGGAGCTCCCTATACAACAGGGCTGTCAAACTCCTGGCCCGTGGGCCAGATGCATCATGTGCTGCCCATGTCTACACCCGGTTTAGCAAAGGGAGAAAAAAGTCCTGATACGTCATGTGACACTGCCGTGATGATGTGAGTTTGACACCCCTGCTATACAAGTTGCTAAATATTGATGGGATGTATGGAGATATCTGACAAATTTGTCATCTTGTTCCTTCTTTTTCATTCATTCTAATTTGGTTTTATGTTAGTTATTTCTGTATAAATTTTTTATACTGCCTGGTGTATAATAAACCATCCAGTGTAATTTGAAGTTTGGAAGCATCAAATTCAATACAGTAAATAATACATCTATGTCTTGTGAAATACAGACTCCAAGGAAAAGCCAATATCTTAGGCAGGTTCCCACAATTCGGTGCCATTCTGATTTGCTAGATTACAACAACTGCTTTTATCTCTTGCTATGGGTATTGGAATTACCATGCTGGCAGATGAAGATTAAACTAAAGGACGTTATTTAAGCACTCTGTCTATGAACTTGCTGTACGGCGCTCACAACTGTTATTTTATTTGATCTCTTAATGTTAAGAATGGTGAGCTGCTTAATTAGAGTGCCAGTGTCTTTCTATCAGACTAATCCATCAAACTGTAACTTGTGCAAATAAAATGCCTGTTTTGCAAAGTACCCTTTTTTCTGGTAAAAAATTATGCTGGAAAGAAATTGGAACAATTTTCTAAGCTGCCCAAACAAGAATTTTTCTTCAGGAAACAAAAATGATTGATGAAAAAGATCCCTTGGCATTTTGCCCAGACAGGAATCAAGTCAATAATTAATTAACTGCTAACAACCTAGTTTTGAGACAAGAAACCATTTCATGCTAAAAGGGAGAATAATTTTATTTGTTCAATTTTTTTTATTCTTCCTATCCTTCCTATTTTTTTCTGAGCACTAAGATTTATTATCAGCTGGTAGTATAATAGATTTTACTAAAAGATCTTTCAATGGTTCAGCAGTTTTTCTTTTTCTTCTGCTTGCTGACATTTTATAATTTAATAAGATGGGTTGAAAGAACTGTGCTGTATCATTTGTTTAATATTTAGTTTGGTATCCAATACACAATGTTTAAGATTTGTGCAGCTGGTGGAGGAGTACATGTTTTTCTCTGTGCTCATAATACTAATTGGGCAACTGACTGTCTTCCCATAGTATATTTAAAAAAGGCCTTAGAAAGTCAGCTTTGAGTTTGCCTGGTACATTGAAAAGAAACCACCATTGGATTTCAATGTACCACCTGGTACATTGAAAAGAAACCACCACAGATTTCATCGAAGGAGCAATTCCCTGCAATTTGACAGAAGTATAATGAGTCAACTCATTACTCACAGTCAACTCCTACAGACTAATATGGCGGTAACAGCTTCCAGAAAAGGAACAGTGGAAATCAGAAAGGAAAGCATAAGGAGTAATAGGGATTAAATAGTTTTTAACACATTAACATTGGAGAACAGGGGGGATTTCAATTCAGCAGAAACTTTTCTGCAGCTCTGCACGGATCTTAGGACTGCATAGGGAATAACAGGATATTATGCCTTCTCTTTTGTTGCCAGAAAGCAGGTGCCAGAAAGACTCTTTCTACCAGCAGAAGTCTGAATGTGAATCTTTGCAACTGATTGCCCTATGCAGGCATTCGGACTGCTCACATGAGGGCTAAAAGAATGGTGGAGGTGAGGAAATGCATGCCTTTTGCCCTCATATATGCACACCTGCATAGCAGCATTTGGTTATCTTGCATCTGACATGTAAGATGATCAGAACTGCACAATGGAGCTTTTGTTTATGCACCATTTTCTGCATTCATTAAAAGTCAAACTAGACACAGCTTTGCTTTCTATTTGATGTATTCTGTGCAGTTGTTTAGAAAATCAGGGAATCAAATTATTTCTCTAACTTAAATCCGGTTGCCAGGACACTTTTCGTTCCATGAATAGCCTGGGTTTTACCTCACAGAATTGCTTTGCTGATAAAATATGCAATCATTTTCTGAATTCAATCATTTTCTGTACGCTATTTGGTAGGAAGATAGTGGAAATGATAACACACAATCTGCTATGCATTTTTTAGAGCTCTTATTCTTTTACACAGTTTTGCTCCAAAGTAATCTAGGAAATGAATTAAATATTTCAAATTTTAACTTTTGGCTCCGAATGCTTCCTGGTGCGTCTTATTTCCTAAAGGTAAATCTCATACACTGTGTTTATCTGGTGAAACAAAGGTATAAGTTTCTGAAATGTTTTCCATCTCCTCAGTTCCCAAGCCATGAATCACACTAGATAAAGACCAGACAATAAGAAGGAGTGGGGGTGGGGGAACAAAACCTGTGAGTTACAGAACTCCTAAGTAAATTGGTGTCTGCCTTTACCAAGCTGAATCGCAAACAGTCCCTTCCCTTCTTGTGATCCTTCTTCAAACAGTTCCTTCATTTACGTTGGGTGCACTTCCTGAAAACAACAAATGAGTTGATGAGTTATCTTCTCATTAAGACTGTGAAGCTGCTGAATGGGTTGGAATGCTTCTTTTAACAATCCTTTTCCTCTCCTTTCTGCCTATCTTGTACTGATCTGGATTTCACCAAATCTCTTGTGGCTTCTAAAGCCTAGAATACAAACAGGCAACTTGAAGTCTAACCCACTAAATTTGCATACTATGAAGATGTGCTGCGTGCGAATACAGAAAGTATTCCATGACTATAAACTCAGCTTCTTCTATTATCCTTTGGGAAGACAGGTAGGATACTAATTAATCACGGATGCATTTTGGTCCCCCTGCTCTTCAACTTCTACGTTTTGTTTATTCGTATCAGAAACATCAGAATTAAAACAAGGCATACTATATAACACAAAATTTAAAATACAAGATTAAAATTTGTACAAATTAAACAGATCTTGCCCAGAAACACATATGGATGTCGCCTGGGCAACAATTTATAATTGGCATAGTGAGGTGCTCATTCCATCTAACTTCTACATTAATGATATGATAAAATGGTTAAATAAACCAAATCTCCTCAAAATAGGGGATCGAAGCATCACTCTGTTGCTCTATGCAGATGATGCTGTAATCCTGTCCAGGACACCTGTTGGGTCTCAAAAGAGCCTTGCAAACCTAGTCCAGTATAATGACAAACTGGAAATACACTACCAGAAAACTAACGTTATGGCCTTTGCTAAAAAGACAAAACTCTGCTCATGGTCAAACATGCCATGGGCTCAAGAAAAGTGCACTGTGAACTTGTAGCTACCTCTGACCAAAGATCAGCGGATACTATTTTCAATTTTTTTCCATACAGAGGAAGGATACTATGTTCCTGCCCTAATTAAGTTTTTTCAGGCCAAGTCATTAGTGTTTCAAATGCATTGGAGACAGAACTGATAAGAGTCGAAGCAAGAATCTGTACAGATTCCTTAAATCTTTGGCTAAAACTTAATTTCAATCCATAAAGTCTTGCACCATTAGTCTTCCAAGATAAATTCTCCTCTTCATGGATCAAGCCTGTTGAGCCCAACCTTGTTAAACTAGGCTTTTCTCCAACCTCAGTACTAGAAATAGACTATAGGTAGTGCTCGACTTACAACAGTTCATTTAGTGACTGTTCAAAGTTACAATGGCACTGAAAAAAGTGACTTATGACCATTTTTCACACTTATTACCATTGCAGCATATCCACGGTCACATGATTTACATTTGGATGCTTGACAATTGAGTCACATTTATGACAGTTGCAGTGTCCTGTGGTCACGTGACCCCCTTTTGTGATCTTCTGACAAGCAAAGGCAACGGGGAAGCCGGACTCACTTAACAAACGTGTTACTAATTTAAGACCTGCAGTGATTCACTTAACAAACAGGGCAAGAAAAGTCGTAAAATGGAGCAAAACTCAGTTAACAAATTTCTCACTTAGCAACATAAATGTTGGGCTCCATTGTGGTCGTAAGTTGAGGACTACCTGTATGATCAGGCAAAACAAACCATGAGACAAAGGGTAGAGGATACAGAGAGGCAAGCGGACGTAGAGAAAGCTCCATTGTTTCTGGTTCCAGATTCTATCAAATATACTGTCACCCCTGCCAGTTATCTTAGTCAGTTAGAGATCGAAATGCATGGCAATTGCATGGCAAGATGGAAATGCCGTGCAATTCCATCAGCCATTCTGGATGGCAAAGGGATACCACTGGTTGAAAGGCTCTGTCCCTAGGATTCTGGAGAGTGGAAACCTCTGGACATTTCCTTCTTTGCTGATCTTTTTATAGAGACATTTGAACAAAAGTTATTTTCCCAATAATTAATAGGCATCCTGGTCATTCCGATATCATTTACCCTCAGTGGCTGCTTAAAGACAAATGGATCATAGTCAGAACAGGTAGCTAGATTCTATGCAGCAGCAGAACCTGATGAATGGACGTTGGTCTTACCTGATACGTCCTTTCTCGCAGGATGTGGGGACGTCTGTCAGGATGGGGGTGTGACTGGCTCTCTGGAATCCTGGCCGGGTCGACAAATTTGCATGGCTCCGCCCTCCAGGCCCCAGTGTTTCGGCGAGGGCGAAGACGTCGACAGACGTGTCTTCCTATAATGAGAGAGAATTAGCCAGAACCCTCCCCCCCTCCTGGAATACCAGGAGCTCATCCCCGGGTGGGGCTGACAGACGTCCCCACATCCTGCGAGAAAGGACATATCAGGTAAGACCAACGTCCATTCTCCGCATAGTGGGGACGTCTGTCAGGATGGGGACATACCAAAGCTGATGTCCACAAGGGAGGGATAAACATTCAAACCTGTCAGGAACGGTGTACCGCCTGCAGCACCCTACGGCCAAAGGCTGCATCCGCGGACGCGAAAGAATCCACTCGGTAATGGCGGATGAATGGCGTAATGGTCGTCCACGTAGCCGCCCAGCAGACTTCCTCGAGAGGAGCCCTGGTAGCCCAAGCCGCAGAAGTAGCAGCGCTCCGCGTCGAATGAGCCGTAATCTTTGCAGGGACCGGAAGATGTTGACGCTGGTAGGCCGTAGCGATGGCCGCCCTTAGCCATCGACCTAAGGTAGGACCTGTGACTCGCATACCGATGCAGTCAGCTTGAAATGCCACGAAGAAGGCCTCCGTTTTTCGGAAGGGCTCTGTGCGAGCAATATAAATCTTAATCGCCCTGCGGACATCTAAGGTGTGCCAAGCCCGTTCCAACCGGTGTATGGGACGAGGGCAAAAATTGGGTAACACCAGTTCTTGAGCCCTATGGAACAAGGTGTTGACTTTAGGTACAAATGCCGGATCTAAGCGCAGAACGACTCTGTCTTTATGGATAATGCAAAGATCCGGCCGCACCGAAAGAGCAGACAGTTCCGAGATACGACGGGCGGACGTAATTGCGACCAGAAAGGCCACCTTAAATGATAGAAACCGGAGAGACACCTGACGAAGAGGTTCGAACGGGGAGTCCATAAGTGCCCGCAACACAGTATTAAGGTTCCATGAAGGGAAGCGGTGCACAACAGGTGGTCTCAAAGACGAAGCCCCTCTTAGAAAGGTCCTAATAAACGGATGCCGGGACAAGGGTCCAGCAGGATCCCCCGGTAAAATGGTAGAAAGGGCTGCCACTTGACGTCGCAACGTGTTAGGGGCCAACCCTGACGAAAAACCGGCTTCGAGGAATGCAAGGACGTCCAACACTGAAGCCGAAAAAGGATCCGAACAAGTGCGAGAGCACCATGCCAGGAAGGCCGCCCAGGTGGCCTGGTAAATCCGTTTAGTAGAACCTCGCCTGGCGGCTAACATAATATCCACAGCTGGAGCCGGAACCTTGGCGTTTACAAGGAGGCGCCGCTCAATCTCCAGACGGTCAATCGGAGACTCGCCGGATCCGGATGCAGCAGGTGCCCCTGGAACAGAGCGAGTTGAGACAGGGGAATTGTCCAGTGTGGAGCTACCGACAGGAGTTGAAGGTCGGCGTACCACGGTTGTCGGGGCCAGAGGGGAGCGACGAAAATCACCTCCGCCCGTTCCTCGACCAGTTTCCGAATGCATTTGGCTATCACAGGTAGCGGAGGAAATGCGTAGAGGAGACCGGAGGGCCACGGGCTCCGAAGGGCGTTCGTCACTTCTGCCCGCAGGTCCGGATACTGGGAGAAGAACCTGGGAACCCGGTGGTTGGAGGATGAAGCGAATAAATCGACGACAGGTATCCCAAAACGGTCCGTTATCTGCTGGAAAAGAACTTGGGGAAGGGACCATTCCCCGTGATCCAGAACCTGCCGGCTCAGAGCATCCGCTTGGACATTGAGATTCCCGGAGATGTAGTCCGCCGCGAGAGACCGCAGATGTTTCTCGGCCCACGACCCCAGGCGCAGGGTCTCTGAGAGTAGCAGCTCGGAATGAGTTCCGCCCTGGCGGTTGATATGCGCCTTGGTGGAAACGTTGTCCGTCAAAACCAAAACGTCCCTGCCCTCCAGAAATTGCCGGAACTGAAGGAGGGCCAGCCTGACTGCTCGCAATTCGAGGAAGTTGATGTTCCTGAGGCTCTCTTGAGGAGACCAACGGCCTTGGGCCACGTGATGTCGAAAATGGGCCCCCCAACCCTGAAGACTGGCATCCGTCACTACCGTGAGACGAGGAGGGTCCCGGAAACACGAGCCCTGTTCCAGAGCCCGCGACCTCCACCAGTGGAGAGAAGACCTGACCAGAGGTGGAAGACGGAGGCGGATTAGCAAAGATGCCTGCCCCGACCGTTGTAGAGGAAGCAAGAACCACTGGAGTCGTCTGCTGTGCAACCGCGCCCACGGAATAATCCCGTCAGTGGAAACCATTTTCCCCAACAAACACGATAACTTAAAGGCAGAAACCGAGGAGTCTGCAAGGCACTGGGTCACCAGAGACCTAAGACTAGCCTGACGTTCTGGGGATAAGAAAACTTCTAAGGTTGTAGTCTCAATCAACGCCCCCAAGTGAATCAAACTGTGCCCTGGAACTAAATGACTTTTAGGAAAGTTTACGGAAAAACCATGAGTCTGAAGAATAGAAAGGACAGTGTCCAAATCCCAGTGAGCCGCCTGCACCGAAGAAGAAAGAACCAAAAGGTCATCTAAGTAGAACTGGAGGCGGACACCCAAGGAATGAATGTGCCCCACCAAGGCCGCCATGATCTTGGTAAAGACCCTGGGGGCCGAGGAGAGGCCAAAGGGGAGAGCCCTATACTGGTAGTGCTCCCCCAAATAACTAAACCGTAGGAACTGTCTATGCTTGCGAGCTATGGGAACGTGCAAATAAGCCTCAGTAAGGTCCACCGAAGCGAGAAAGTCCCCTTGCCTGATGCACTACAAGATGGTAGACAGGGAGTGCATCTTGAACCGGCGGTAAGTAATGTGCCGGTTCAAAGCCTTCAGGTCCAAGATTGGACGCCAACCACCGGAATTCTTTTCAACTATAAACAACCGGGAGTAAAAACCGAAACCTCGTTGGTCAAGGGGGACCCTCTGAACTGCCCTAATCTCCAACAGGTGGTTGATGGCAGACGAGACTAACTCCCTCTTGGCTTTATCTCGTGAAACAGGGCAAGGGGTAAAAACCTGAGGAGGGTAGGAAGAAAACTCCAAAAACAACCCCGATCTAAGGGTGGACAGAACCCAATTGTCAGAAGTAGAGGCCTCCCATTGGTGACAGAAGAGGGCTAACCGTCCCCCGATGGGAGCCTGAGAAACTGCACTAACGGGGTCTGCGCTGGAAACGCCCCCGCCCCCCCCGAAAGGACCTCTTTGGAGGGAATCTACTCCCCTGGCGAACCTGGGAATCCTGAGCGAGCGGTCGGAAGGGAACTGATCTGTGGGGACGGTGCTGGTAACTGCCAGACTCGGAGGCACGAAAGGACTGGAACCGGGAACCAGGAGAAAAACGGGAGTCCGGCCTCCGGGAGGCAGACGGGAGAATCTTGCGCCGGTCCCTAGTCTCGACAAGAAGAGGATCAAGTGCAGCACCAAAAAGACGGCCCGGAGCGTAAGGCGTCGACGCCAGTTGCCATTTGCTCTTTAAATCTGCATTCCAATTTCTAAGCCACAGCAGCCTACGAGACGTCACCGATGACCCAAGAGCTCTGGCCGCAAACCGGGAAGCGTTGAGGGTGGCGTCCGCCGAATACTCCAGCGCCGCTGAGATTTTATTCAAATCTTGACGTGAGCAAACATCCGAAGCAGGGAGGCGTTCCTGGAGCTGCTTGATCCAGAGCAGGGCTGCTCTATTAAAAAAGGAGGCCGAGGTTGAAGCCCGGACCGACCAAGCTGCCGCTTGGTGCCCCTTAATGAGAGTTCTCTCTGCCCGCCGATCCTCGGGCCGAAGAGAGTCTTCGGCAGGACCCGCTGGATGAGCGGAATTGCAAAGAGCTACGATAGGCGGGTCCACTGCAGGCGGAGATAAGGCGTCAGCCAAGGCCTGAGCTGAATTGTATAATCGCTTGTCTAGACCGTTAGGTCCAGGTCCAGATCCAGGCGCAGCCCACTGGCGAGACAAGACATCTAGAAACAGCTTGGGAGCTGGAATGGTCTCTGGGTTAACCGTTGGTTCGGCAAACATGGCCGAAGCAGGGTCAGCAGTTTCTGATGTAGACGGTACCGGAGGAACCACCCCCAAGCGAGTAGTCGCAATAGCTTTATGGAGAAGAGAACGAAAAAGCTGAGGGCGGAAGAGGCCAATAAAAGGAGCCTGGTCCGGGGCAGGACTTTCATCATCGGATAAGGCCGAATCTAAAATTTCCCCCTGTTCGGAAACCGAAGCTTGGTCTAACTGATCAGATGGATCACCAGCTTCCTGATCAGACAAGGAACTGGCCAAAGACCCCTCCCTGGGTTGCAGAGGAGCAGAAGAGGGAGGAGGGGCAGGAGGTTGTTGAGGCATCTGGGAAAACTGAGGCCAGTTTCCTTGCTGAAAAAATTGAGAGAGACCTTGTCGAAAGGCTCTCGCCAACATCCCCTCAAAGGCTTCTGGAGTGTGTAGACCTTCCGCAGGAGCAGAAGAGGGGGGTGGGGGTGCCACCTGAACAGCAGGGTTCAAAGAAGCTCCAGCCGGATTTGATTGAAATAAAGGTTCAGTGCCTGGCTCTGGATTAGGCCTGTCTTGGATTGACACATCAGGGGAAAGCTCCCGGATGGAGCTTCCTGCTACAGAGGGAGCAGGAGATCTGGCCCCCCCCCTAGTGGAGGAAGCTGGTAGGGAAACTTCTTGGGCAGCTTTAGCCTGGGCCCTCTCAAAGGCCTTCTCAATCGCCTTATGGCGGCGCTCCTCTTCTTTGGAGGGACGGGAGCCCCCGCCCTCCTTAGGTCTTTCTTTCTTGGAACGCTTAGGAAGGGAAGCCCCTGCAGAAGTCCCCTCAACGGGATCCCCTTGAGCGGGCCTTTTATGGCCTGCCGTCTGCCCAGACCTTTGGGTGGAATCTGAAGAATCCGCCATCTTGACACAAGGAAGGCCTGTGCAGAAACGAGAAAATGGCGGCTGCTAAAAAGGGCGCGCAAATCAGGCCTTCCCGCCACCCTGACAGCAGCCGCTAGCCAGCCGAACCGCAGGAAAACTACTCCCCCCCCTCTTTCACAGCGATCCGGCTGTCTAATAGCCAGAATGACCGCTGTATTATTGGAGGTGGCAGGGGAAGAATCGTCGCCCCAAACAGTCTGTCGCCAGCCGAAGGGCTGTTAAAGTGGCCAGGGAAAGAAGCGCCCGCCATTTTTAACTGTAGCCGGCCGCCGCCGGAATGTCAAACGGCAAGGAGGTGAAGCATCCGTTTACTTTTAAGACCGCCAGCCGAAGGGCTGTTAACGCGGCCAGGCGGCAAGAGCACTGAGGCGGAGAAGGGAGGGGGGGTGGCGAGGGGCGAAAAGACCAATCCCCCCCCCGAACGGAGAAACTCACCGTGTAGTTGGCAAACGGGCGATTCCAAGCCCTTAGGAGATACCCCGGACAGCGTGCTTCCAAATGAGGCCTTTCCGACTAACGCCTCTCCTCCCTCACTCACACTCAGTGCTGCCCGGTCAAGGCCGGTTAACGCAGCGTCTGCTCTGGGCAAATAATATCCCGTAGAATCACCAATAAATGACAAATCAAGCTATCCACAGTGTTCGAAGGACAGAGCTGGAGAAGACACGTCTGGCCAGCCGAGGCCGAGTCGAAACACTGGGGCCTGGAGGGCGGAGCCATGCAAATTTGTCGACCCGGCCAGGATTCCAGAGAGCCAGTCACACCCCCATCCTGACAGATGTCCCCACTATGCGGAGAATAATCCGCTATCTATTTTTACACAATTAATGTACTAAATCTTTTGGTATTATCACCGTGTTGCATATTAGTATCTAATGACTATAGGCCTTCACAATTTAAGAACTAATTTATATTATAGCTTAGGCTGTGTTCTTGTATATGTGCAACTGAGAAGTAGGATTCCAAATTATGGTTTTAACATAGATTTTATTTGTTATTTGTTATTATTTTATTCTAGAACTTTTAACTAGATACTCTTTAGTATTTTTTAATTATACTGGTCTTTGACTGTACTAAACATTTGACTTTGACTATAATTAATCATTCAATAAAATCAGAGATGGTTACTTGAAAACTAGCCTGAGGTTTTATGATTAGTAACAGATGTAGTTAATCTTAGGAAATGACAATCCTTGATACTCTTCCTGAATATATTAAGATTTCACTTTTGTTTAGAAAACAAAAATGCTATCTGCAGACATATGGATGAGTATCTTATGTGGACGTAACAAAAATAAAACATTTTAAAATGCAAATGTTAATCGACTATTATAGATTCTTTGCTCCTTTGAACTTTTTAAAAATTACCCATTATTACTTTCTCTGAGGAATGGAAAGATGTACCCGTATGTGTTAAAAAGCTTAATTATCTTAACTAGATCCCTACATTTTTTTCAGAATTATTCTTCATAAAATTATTTGGGGGAAAATGTTTTGAATAAGTGAGCAAAAAATAGTATTTGTGGGAAAAACTCTCCAATAATATATGATAATGTAATGTAACATGAATTTATATGTTTTGTTCTGCCATTTTAGTTACTTTGGAATTGGAATGTGTACTGTTATGTACATTCTGGTAATAGAATGGCATCTGCTGGGAAAATGACTTTAACTTCTAATGGATATTTTTCCATGTCTTCCATCTGCTCCAGAGAATCTTTTTGAGTAGATTTGGAATGCATGGAGATATTGTAGAGGGAACAGAAGTAGATGCAGTCAGACTACCCAAGCAGAAACACAATCACTGAATCCTGCATGTATTTCTACAAATAGCTACATTGCTTTGGACAGAATCACCTGTGAGGTGTGGTTAAAAAAAAAAAGTGAGACTGATGGCCATGATGGTATAAATGAAAATGAATTAAGCTTTGATCGCAATAGATTGTGGCCACATCTTTTTTTTTTTAACCCTGGTCATCCCTGGCCTTCAAGAAACTATACCATAAGTCATGGAATAATAGTAATAACCCAATATCAGGCATTTATTTTATTTTAATGAAGCATTAATGTTAAATACACAAGCACAGACAATTCTAGTATACAGTGGTGAATAAACAGTTTTTAAAATGAGTGATTGAAATCAATAACAGACACACATGTTTCTATGGTACTCTATGGGTAAAAAAATCAGTCAATACATTCATCCTTAAATTTAGTTTTAAATTTTCAGCAGAACTATGATAATTAACAATCCAAATAAAACTATGCATGATATACTAAAAAAAAATTACAAGGAGAGGGGAATTCATCTACAATTCTAAGAGTGTAGAAAGAAGCCTCACTTGTCACACCAATTTTTTTTACTACATTAAAGTCTGTTTTCATTATTTTTACTGTATTTCCCTTGGCATGGGATGGATCATTAATTTTTGCTAATGATTTTGTGACTTTAAAGGTATAAAGCAAATGGCAACAGAATGAATATGAGTCTTGCATTTGCAAACTTAACTGTCATCCCTTTTCTGGAAGAAACATGAAAAAAACCCACTCTATTTTTCCCCATACAACCCTTTGAAAATAGCCTCCCAAAAGGTAGAGTTCTTCCCCATGGCTATTTTCCAGTCTTTTCTCTTTACTGTTTACTTTTACGCTATTACTTTCTTGCTGGCACAATGAAGAAGAAACTGCTAATGGAAAGCAACAAATCTATCATTTGGGATTCTACAACTGTTATTTTACTTTACCTCAATGATTGAAAAGCAACCTCAGAGTCACTGCACTCCTAAACTGGTCTGGCTTTCCTGAGGTCATTGGAAGTTGGTCCTGTATGAAATTTTGTTAAAAAAATTCCCATTGCAGGGTAAAAGAAAACCATGGGAAAATAGATAGTGTTTTTCATAGCTAAATAATACATTGTTAAAAGATATTTAATAGGAAAAATGTTTTTTGATGCAATCTATTTCAGCTCTTCTGGCTTATAGGAATTGTGTCTATCTGAACTGTTTCATCTGTAAATTCATTTCTCCTTTCTAAAAGGCAGAAGAGAATAATTGTCACACATTGCCAGAAAGATGTGTCCTCTTTAAATTAGATATGGAGTATAGTGGAGGCAAGCTGGGCATTTCTAGAACACAGCTCATTCATCTCAGCAAATGAATAAGATTTATGGTTAAGAATGATAACAATAAAATGGAATCAATGCTACACATGAGTAAAACAAGTTTTGTATGCAGAGTCACAAAAATAATATTCTGGCAAGACCAGCAGCAATGAGATTCATGCTCTACTAACCATTTTCTTTTTTATAGATTTAATTAGCAGCTATTTGTAGTGGCTTTTTGAAAACTTGTGGCTGTTTCATTGTATACCCAAAATGAGCAGTTGCTTTTGTGATGAAGGTAAACAACAGTTTTTTACCCACTGGCTTCTATGCTTCTCTCATATTTGATTCATTTGTTAATCACAACTGCAAAAAGAGGCTGTGTTTACAGGACAACAGAGTTTTTCACAACTTCGCTATTCTCCATTGACATCAGAGAATAATATTTTCAAAAGAGATTCTTCTAATTGTGTAGGTGTGAAAGACAGACTGACTACAATAGCTTCAAGGACTGAAAACATTTAATATAACTGATTATAGTTAACTTCTGAGTAAAAAAAAAAAACCCATTAAGGAAAAATAGATTACTTTACATGCAAACCAGTTGAGTATGTATATATCTTGAACATTTCTTAAGTAGATCTTCCTTATAATTTTAATAAACACTTGTATATCACATTTAAACTTTCATAACTTTTCAAAATTCAGGAAAATAAAACATATCACATATGTTCATATGATATTGATATTTAAATATAGCTTTATATATTCTATGAAGCATACATATTTCTTTATTGAAAAGAGTTTTTTCAAATGTTTGCAGCTTAGGAAACAATAGGGACAAAAGGAAACAAAATTTATTACATTTTCAACTTTCATAATTTCTAAATTTATACAAAAGCACTTTCCCCAAGCTGGTCTCATTTAAAAGGAGCATTTCAATATAAAGAGATACTTTCTGCCTGCAAACTTGTGTCTATAGTGTTTGGTTTGAACATCATTTTCATGCAATGAGGGTAGCAGTAATCTTGTCCCCATTATTTCTACCATTCAAGATGAAACTATTTCTACTTTGTACATTACATCTAGAATATCATCTTAATAGAAAAAGTGAGCATTTGCTATGTATAAATATAAAGTATTTATATACAAGTGGGATACACACCTACACCCACATATACTGTCTATACATATTCAATATATATGAAGATGAATATCATGAAGTATGTAATGTCATTAGTAATAAAATACTAGGTTGTTTTTGTTTTTTGAACTGCACAACAATTTGAAGTGCATGGAATGAGAAATATTTCCAGAAAAAAACTTTAAATATGAAGGGATTAGACATTTAGTTTCTCCCCCCCGCCACTCCCAACCCAAACTGGAATAGCTTGGGAATCATTTGTGAATCTTTCTGATATAGATTCCAAAATGGTTAATCATAATGCAATGTTTAATGTAAATCTATAAAAAATTATTCATAAATCAATAATTAGAACTGAACTGAGAATAACAAAACCAGCAAAATCCATTCTCTGCTCTGCTATTTTTTTAAAATTTAAAATCTTCTAATTTAGGAAAGAAACTATAGAAATCCTACAGAAACAGTGTGACTACTTCAGTGTAAAACTGAAGTCTTGCACAAGACTATTTAGAAGGAGGCTACACTGATTTTAATAGGACTCACTCCTATATATAATCTACAGGGTTACCATCTACGTATTTTTGCAATATAATACAGACTGTTAGTCTATTAAAATATTACTTACTGTAAGCAACTACTTTATGCGACAAGTAAGGCAAACTTCATTTTGTAGTATAAAGCATGCTAAATTTATAGGCATTGGCCATTTCTCTGTTACAATTTTGTAAATGCAAAAGTACTTTTAACAAATCATTATTATTACCATTACTTTTTAAAAATCAATCTTGTTTCTTGCTCTAACCTGAAACTAGTGGCTTTAGGTAGAAAATTTTTTATAGTTTTGTAAAATTACCTAGAACGGGATTTTTCCAATTCCTAAAAGACCTTTATAACTATTGGACAATAATTTGCTACTTTAAAAAGCCTCTATGATGATTTTGGCACAATTCCGCATGGCAATTTAATCTAAAATGTAGTAGAAAAACAATGAAAAACAACAGAATATTTCTATTTGGGGAATATTCTCTTGTGCTATAAATCTGAACTTTAATCTTGCTGGCCCAAAGGCCAACAATTGCCTTGGCTGACATTCACATTTCTCAACTATGAAAGTGCAATTTCCATTCCCTCAACACAATGCAAACACAGCAATAGTTATTTCAGCAAGGTATGTGATTATGTATCAATACGACATTGAATATTTCTATAATATAAAAGTATTTTTAATTACAAATTTCACCTACCTGTAAAAATAACTTGCAATCCCATTACATTATTAATTTATTTATTTCTCTTTTAGTAGTTGACTAATGATTTAATATTTCCTAGCAACTAAGTTTTTCCTTTTCATTTGTTATAAACGATATTATAATTCCTTATAGACAGTGACTTTCCAGAAAATTAAATGGGCTGTTTATTTTGTCCTCTGGATATGAATATTTGTGTATTCCTGAGAGAAAGATTTTTTTATTATTAAAAATAGTGAAATGAAATTACTTAAATTGAAAAACCCTTGCATCAGTTTTTTATATACCAAAAAACCCTTGCATCAGTTTTATGTACAGTTTTTATATATCCTTCCAAAATTCTGTCACCTTCTCAGCCAAATGGGAATTTACTCAGCCTAATGTTCACTTAGATTATCAGTGCAGTGCAAAAGCCTCAGTGCAGTATACGGGGTCTATGAACATTCTAACTACATTCCAATTGCTAGCTATAGTAGGCCCACACATGCAGATTAAGGGTGAGCATCTTCCTACATAACCAAATCCTAGATAAGAGGAAGCTTCATCTATAAATTGTTGTTGCAACACCAACTTAAGAAACATGAGAAATCCAAGTAGAACTCTGTAATATGGCAACATCTTGTTGTATACTCCAGAATCACAAAAAATATGGAATTTTTTACTGCCATTTCATGAATCCACAAATGATTTCTAAATAAATTTAATAAATGCTGTCAAATACTACTTTCTGCTATAAAGATTAAGAACATTTATTTTGTTTTGATAAATTTATAGAGTTATCCTACTTTGCTTAAAAAGGTGCTTTAATTTGTATTTTATGTTTAATGTAATTATTAAACTTTTCCCTTAAATGGGAAACAAAACATTGTTGTTAGTTTTATTACAAATTAAATTCTAGATAATATTCTCACAGCATGTAAATCACAGTTTGTAAACTATGATTATATAGCAGCCACAGTATGTTAAATAGAAATTGAATGAATAAATAAATAAATAAAATTAATGGTTTATTTTAGCATAAAAACCTTTATGAATAGTAACAATGAAATTACAATTTAAATAAATTTATTGGGGAGAAGACTGTTGGACACTAAAGTACTTACTTTTGAATAAACATGAATAGTTTTCTAATATAAAATATTCAGATTTCAGATGTTAACAGTTCAATTTAAATAGTGTTATTGTAACCTTATGAAGTTATTTCATAATTTATTTAAAATATAGCATTTAAACACTTTGAGGATCTGAATTTGCAGTCTTAAAAACTATGAAGTATATCCTGCTGAATTTAGTGGTGTTCATTACTGAAAGAGTACATTTTCAGTACTAAAATGTACTAAAAGGGAACATTTTCAGTACCCTTTCTTAAGAAATTTAATAAAGAAATCTTAATTTCTTTTCAATGAAAATGAGTTATATTTGATTGTCTATTTGATCTAGCATGAGGAATAAAACAGTACAAATATTGCATTATATTTATAACTTAAAAATATTTTATTTATACAAATGTTCTGATGTGATAATGCTCAAATGTTCTTTATTTCTTACCTTAAGAATGGCTCGTTTCCCCTCAACTCCATTATTGATTCTTTTGCTATTAATCAATAGTATAGTCCCCTAATAAAATCTCGTTCTGAAAAGAGCAATTTCAAAAAAAAAATTTCTTCACAATAATATGAAAGCCAGAGATAATTTTATAATACATAATATTTACTCAACTGGGCAGTACACATTCAGCATTCTTTTGTTTAAATTACCTTTTCTTTCTCTTTTCATTACCTTTGTCTAATAATAGAAAGGTGAAAGGGTTGTACTGTCACCTAGTGGATAAAGGTAGTAGAAGTATCTACCTAGCATTTTAGTCCTGCAAATTAGTGTTTTTTCAGAAGTTCATAATCTATGGCAAATCAGATTACTGTTGCTATTGTTAAACTGAAAGGAAAAAGGTATGAGGTAACATAATGCTAGGGCTGATATTCTAGTGTTATTCAGAGGTTCTCCCTCTGTATAGATTTTAAGTATTCATTCTTTATTATAAAACAAGAAAAAGTACATTTTCTGTCTAGAATAACATGAAGTAAATATGAAGTACTAAAAATGATAGCTAAGGTTTACTTCCACCCAGACTGTACTTTATACCAGTTTACGCAAGATTTTTTTTTCTGTCTTGTCAGATGGAAGCTGTTTTAATATATGTTTGAAAGAAATAATTCTACTAAATTCTACTAAATTGTATTTTGTGCACTTGTGCACTTGTGCACTTGAACACTATTTTCTGCTTCCTTTCACTTTCACCTTGAAGAAGTATTTCCTAATTTCTTATTCATCCAGTGTTTTGCCAGATGCTTCCCTTGAATTCACACCCAGCAGTAAAAGACACATTTGCTCTTCACTTTTCTCTAAATCTCCAGACTTGGAGTGCTCGTTTGTTTTTGCATTAACTGGGTTTTCAAAAGAACAAGGTATCTAACTGCATGATGTTTGGCTATGATGTTCAGCATGTTTGGTCTTGATAAGCACTTGGAATGGCAAATTCCCTGCTGCTCTATCATTGGATCTTCAAGATATACATCTCCTGTCAAAACTTGCATCTTCATCTGGGAATCCTTCACAGAAAAACTAGGCATTCTCACATATCCCTTCACAAATTGGTCTCGCAGATTAGCTATGTACAAGAATATCAAAGACGGGTCCATGCTATCTTTTGCTATTCATTGTTATCATCCATTTCTAGTCCTAACAAATAATGACTACTTACAATTTTGCTTGAGATACCAAACTGCTTTCTCAATTCACTGAACTCATTTCCTAAAATTAATATGATAAATTAATCAATATGATTAATATGATAAATAACTAAGGAATATTGTATTCAGCTTTATTAAGCATTAATTCTATTTTACATTCCTTGTTTCCCCTCGTATATGCTTTTTGAAGCTTTTTTTTTGCAATGTCTTTAATGTAATTTTTTAAAATTAAGTATATAAATGATCAATGAATTGATTTAAAACTGTTGAAGTTAAATTTAATTAAAATCAATAGAGAGTTAATGTCATGATTTAATCTTTATACATGATTTTAATCTTTATATTATGATTATAAACCACATTTATACATCATTAAAAAGACAGTTAAATGTATGTTAAGAAGGAAACAAAAAGGCTAGAATGTATCTCTCCATAACTCACACACAGATAAGCAGAGATTAACACCAGACAAATAATCAAGCAGAGCAGATATCCTAATCAAGGAACTACCAAGGAGAAAACCACATCTCCAACACTGATTGGGCAAGCTACTGCGTATAGCACTAATTATGTTACTTAGTCAAGTAATAAAGCATCTGCAAGCAAACAAGCAATTTTAGATAGCACCAAGGACTCCAGAGTTCAACCCTGAGCTACATATGATACTTTTTTTTGACAATCTTAATAGTATATTGAAGTCATAAGTGCTGCCAAGTTAATGAGCTTGATAGTAATCTTATAGCTTGGTTTATTGTTATGCTAAGAAAAGCAGAAATGGAAAGAAAGAAAGAAAGAAAGAAAGAAAGAAAGAGAAAGAAAGAAAGGGATTTTTAATAGTGGGAGTGGAATTCCATTTAGCCTTCTCTAGATATATACCATTATAAATGACAAGAGATTCTACATTGGTTGATACCCAAATGCTTATTGTCTTACCTTTTCTTGCCCCATTGTCATACACAAATTCATAGAAGAAATGAAAAATGTCAGTTAAAATATTAAAAAAAATTTAAAAAGTCAAATTGGCTGCTTTGTAGGGTTTTTTTCAAATATTAATCCTATCAAATGAGTTCTTTTTTTAAATACACAAACTGTGGATCCAATCTATTGTATTATAATTTTTTCAGTGATGCTAAGAACTTTTGATATATGAAATAGAAAATTCACAATTAAATTAGTTACATATAAAGAAAAATTAGATGATCATTCTCTCAAAGGCATTATTTACACTGCCAAATGTCATAACGCTTATCTATAGGTATCATTTTTTTAACCCTGTCATTGATTTCATTATAGTCAAGAGTTCTTAGTCTAACCACCTTCTCTACACACACATTTGTAATTCATACGGAGTAACAGTTTACTGATGAAAAGTTAGACTTTACTCTTACCACATACCTTATGTGCAGTCATGGTCTCACAGTATGTATATAAATGTTCAAGTTGGATAGATGTTCTTAATGCACTATTGACATAGGCTGACTTCCCCAGTAAGGCTTTTAAAGTTTCATGTATGTCTCTTCATGTTTCATTATTTAACATCTTATTTTATTCATCTCAGCTTTGTTGGCACTATGATTGAGAAAATGTATTTCCGTAGTAATAGAAAACTAAGATTGTTATGGGACAAAGGTAAAACGAATCTTTCTTTCTTTCTTTCTTTCTTTCTTTCTTTCTTTCTTTCTTTCTTTCTTTCTTTCTTTCTTTCTTTTTTTCTTTCCTATTCTTTACAGCCTTCCTCGTTTGAAACAAACCATTAATGATAATTAAATGCTTAAAGAAAGATTATCTAGTTTCATCTACCTGGACTGTCTGGCAACATCATGTGTAACAATAAACGAGTGTTCTTAAGTCACAGCATTTCATTGGAAATGAGGCAGAACCTGTGTATTTTAACAGCTTTTTACAACTTTTAACCACTAGCAAATTTATTTTACTTTCTCAGGGAAGTCCAATGAAATGCCCCTAATTTAAACTAGAGGGTCTTTCAGCCTTGAAGGCAAAACCATTTCTGCTGAGCACCTGAATATGTACAGGTGAATCCAAAAACGAATGAAAGATAGTTTGTCTCTTGGCCAGTCTGACTCACTTCCAGTACCATGATCATTTATTATCAAAAAAAAAAAAAAAAAGGTTGAGGGGAGAGAAAGTCTGGCTTTCTGCTCTGCAAACATTGTGGTGGTCTTCACTTTATGATGAATAGATTTACCATGTCTCCTTTAAAATGCATGATGACATAGAGTTTTCCTAAAAGTCTCCCAGCTTCTCCTAGCACTCGTACCTGATGATATTTTTAATGTATGTGCCATGCAGTGTCAAGCACCTAGTTGTTTATCATTTCTTTTCCTCTCCAATTTGTTATACAAACTCAGAAAGATTTGTAGAAAATATGATACTGGTCCTGATGGATCCACTAATTCTACACATGAGAGATGAGGTGACATACCTTTAACTTAAGCAGGAGGTATAAAGGACGAAAATATTTTTATGATAAAGATCATGATCTCAAGAGCACTGTAATGATATATCTGTTTTGCATCAATTTTTCTGAAGAAATCATTCTAATTGTTTCTTATTATTCAAATAAGATGTGGCCCAAAGAGTCCGGGGCAGGTTGGTTTCTGACAAAGAGAGAGGATTAGGAAGGAATTCAGAAGAAAAGAGAAACAGGGTGAAAAGATGTTATAAAGAAGGTGGGGTAAGAAACAGACCAAACTGGGAAAATTTAGGCATACAGAAACTAATATAAGACAAATCTAGAAAATCCTTTTTAAAAGTTGGTTCACTAGCTTATTCTTGCTTATTTTTTGTTTCTTTTATAGCTTGGATGACAGCATAAATAATGCTTGAGTATTAATAAGTCACAGGAATTCAAACTACATATTTAGTATGGTGTTACTGGTTTGATGTTATTGGAAATATTTATTGCCAAGAGGAATTGACAAATTTTTACTGCCTCACTGCATTGATTTCAAAATTGCCTAATGGCAGAAATTAAGGTAACCATCCTTGAGGCAACACAAAAGCTGGTGGGGCCATTACTAGTGCTACAGCTCAGGCTAGCCTTTCCTTCTTCCTCTGAACCCTTCATGCCCAATTTACAGCCAGCTGTGCATTTGGTGCTGAGTGATGACATCACTCCAGCTGTGCACTCCAGCTGACACCCTCCCCCTGTTGCTTGCCATTCCATCTGGCATCCAGAATTCCTTGACACAAAGTCATAAAGACGATCAGGATAGAGACCTAGAGACATATGACATGGATGATGACAGCAAGTGCATTTCCATTCATTTTAGAAAGCAACTCTATATCTATTTGATGCATGTTTGCTTTTGTACAAATTCCAACTCCTGCTTTATTCTTTATTTTAAGCGATACCACTTTCTTTGAAATAATGATATAATAACCCAAATCAATCTGCTGGTGGTCTAGGGAATAAAGAGAATGATTCCAGAAAAAATAAAAACCAGTCATACAAAATCCCCCTTTGGTCATACATTTTGGTACTGGTCAATAAACTACAGCACTATATATAAATAAAACATTCCTTTCAACATTATGTCAGCCTTTAAGAAAAAGGTCAGTTAGTCATTACAGATGTATGTTCTCTGCACCTGTAAAATCTGCTGTGCATTCTTTCAAGTTTTTATATCAACAGCGTGTCTGTCAGTATAACCTGCCCCCACATATAGCGATCAAGCATTAATATTGCTAAAAGTTTTCCAAAGTCACAAAATTGAATTAGGCTCATGCCAAGCATGAGTGTTATGAGAATTACTATGTGAATTTATGTGCTTCTCTCTTTCAGTTCAGACACATGTAAATCTTTTCCAATTCTGCTCGAACTCTGGCAGGGTTTCACAATACGTGAGCTTTTTAATTGTTCGAACATAGAGACTAAAACTTTCCTTACACAAAATGATTAACCAAAACCAAGGCAGTGCAAATAAGGCAAGAGAAAACTCTCCAAGGCAATTGCACAATGAGACTGAAAGCTCCTTTTCTTTTACTTTTCTGCTCCTACAGCCAGAAGGCTTGTCTTCTGCCCCAAGAGAGCTGTAATAGCTAGCATGGATACTTTGGAAGTATCCTTATTTAGTGAAAGGTCACAGTATAAGAAAAGTTGGAGAACAAGGCCATTTTCAATGGGCTATGAGGGGTTCCCTGATAAAAAAATTCTGTTCCTTGAGGTCATCACTCATTGCTGGGCAAGTTCAACCTTCAGATCTACATGAACAAGCCCATGCGCAACACCTTCCACAAACTATTTTGGTTGTTAGCAAGGCATAAAAAACTGAAGTCAAATAAAAAAAGTGAAGTGAGATCACTAAAATCTATAGCTACTGGGAGTGATAGGACCACTTTCATTATTCTTTCTTTCCTTTGTTTCAAAGGAAATACCAGCATGGGTGTCAAACTCACTGCATCACGTTGCCGTCACCATGATGTTTCATGATGTTTTTCCCATTCATGGAGCTGGGGTGGGCATGGCCTGCACATAACGCATCCGTCCTGCGGGCCGCCAGTTTGACACCCGTGTACTACATAAAGTGGTTTTGGTTATCATCTAGTTGTGCTTTATGACTACAATAATTGTTTCTCAAGCTAAGAGAAGAAAAAGAGAAAGAAAAGTTTTTCTTCTTTTCAGTATAATTCAAGAATATGAAAAACAGACAGACACATAACACACACATACACTCACTCACAATTGGCTGTGTGTCTTGACCAGGTTTTAGAATTGTTTCAGCTGGATTTGGTACTTGCCTACTCTTGACAGCTGTGTGAATCCTGCAGTGCTCACTTCACAAAACAGGCCCCTGTGGCTTGATTCACAGAGTTTGGAGGCAAACCAATCTTTCTGTGGCCGCTAGGAAATGCAAGCAAAGACTACATCTTGATTTCTTAGTAACACTCTCTGCCTAGAATATTGACTCCTTAATGTTCCAGCAGTGGCTAATAAAGACAGAGGGTCCTTCAAGACAGAACAGTATCACGTAATTATCTTTTAACACTTTAATAGAGGACAACATGAAAACCTTTGAGTTAAAAGATTGAGATAAATAGTTTGAAACACGTTCCTTGTGTTTCAGAAAAGAATTAAAGTGACAAGAATATAACTAGAAGGATAACTATGGAACTAAACATTGAAATAAAAGAGCAGAAGTCAAAATTTTATATAAAATTTTGTAAATTTTGGTAAATAAAATGTGCTTGAGAAACTATTTTATGTTCCAGTTTTCCAGTTTTAGTCACCAGAACTCTGAGGGAAATATGATTCCCAATTTAGTTTGTAAATCTTTCAATGACTTAATTCATGTTATCAACTGCACACTTCAAGAATTGCATGTTTCAGTTGCAAATGTATAAAATTAAAGCATTTACAGCTAGAACGCCAACCATAAGTAGTTCTTGCATGTTACTTGGAGAAATATTCCAAGAGAAAAATACTTTAGAATGCCAGTGCTGAAATATTTTTTGCTTGTATGGGCTCAGTACATAAATGAAAATAGCAGAAATTTGACAATGCTAACAAATACTTGCAATTTTTAATTTGATGTTTTCAAAGTGGTCAAACAATCAATTAAAAGCTAATTTCATTTTTCTTCTAGAAATTTAAATTTCTAATTTAAATTTCTAATCAGAAAGAAGTGAAATAGTTATAAGTTTTACTCTTTTTCAGGATCAACTTTAATTGATCATTATTTAATAAATGTAATAATTACACCATTTAAAGTGCATAGTGTCATAGTTTTATTATAATAATAATATTAGTTATAATGCAATATCATAAGACAATATAATATATTTAAGATGGAGGAAGTATTTTGGATAAGGCTTTTGCAAATAGTATGAGGAGTTTTATGTACGCTGACTGCTGTACACTGATATAATAAAATGTATTAAAGAGATAGAAATTTTTTTTCTATTTATTCATGAATTATTTTGATGCATTCCAAAGGACACACGCACACACACACACAAGCCTTAAGAACTGAGAAGACAGCAAAAGATAGCAAAGGCCACCTTTGCAAAGAGTTGAAGAAATAGTGGACCACCTAGTTAGCTGCTGCCAGATTGTACAAGTTGACTACAAACAACAGCATGACAATGTGGCAACAATGGAGCACTGAAATATCTCCAAGAAATACCATTTGTCTGCAAGCAAGAACTGGTGAGACCATAAAAAGGACAAAGTAATAGAAACTAAAAGTAAAAGAAACTAAAATGCTCAGTGATTTGAGAATTCAAACAGACAAGCACCTGTTACATATAACATTCTCAGTCTTAACAATTGTCGATAAGAAAGACAAAAAAGCCTAGATACTGGATGTGAGACAGCAGAAAAAAAGAAAGAACTGGACAAAATCACAAATCTGCAAATAGATATAGAACAACTGTAGCAAAAAAAAGCAAAGGTAGTACCAATAGTGATAGTATCTTGTATGCAGTCCCAAACAGCTGGAGCACTACTTGAACACCATTGGCATTGACAAAATCATCATCAGTCAATTGGAAAAGGCAGCTGTACTTAAACAGTTTACATCCTATAACAGTGATGGTTAACCTTTTTGGTGCCGAGTGCCCAACGCACACCTGCACACACATGAATGCACATGCGCATGCCGCAACCCCCAAAATGCAATGTGAGTGCCCCCGCACATGTGCCCTGTGCATGCATGCACATTCCCTGTGCATGCGCCCCTGTGCATGTGCCCCTGTGCATGCGCCCTGGGCCCCCGTTTTGCCTTCCGGGTTGGGTTGGTACAGGAGGCTTTTGAGGCCCAAAATGGTGTGTGGGGGGGAGGCAGCTAGGACTCGATGGGGGTAGAAACTGCAAAGATCGAAGAAGGCATGGAAGGCAGGAGGCATCTAGGACTTGATGGGGGAAAAACTGGAGATTGCATCATAGCTTTCTCCTGCATTCCTGCCTTCCTGCCTTCTCCAAACTTTGCAGTTTCTCTCCCACCAAGTCCTAGCTGCCTCCTGCCTTCCAAGATCTCCAAAGTTTCTCCCCCATTGAATCCTTGCTGCTTCCTGCCTTCTGTGCCTCCTCTGATCTTTGCAGTTTCTCCCCCCATCGGGTCCTAGCTTTCTCCTATCTTCCTGCCACAGAGAGGCACCTCCAGAGGGTGGAACCTGCAGAGATCGGGGAAGGCTCCGCCCCCGTGCATCTGCAGCAGAGACCTGAAGACCAGCTGACCGATTGGAGATGCTTGCATGTGCAGTGGAGCTGGGCTAGGGTGATGGCAGGCATGCCACCTGTGGCACATGTCATAGGTTCACCATCATGGTCCTATAATGATACTTTAACAACATCAAACAATAGCATTGCCTATCCCAGGTCCTTGGGAAGGACTTGATAAGTGAATAAAAATGACAAATCCAGCCTAAACATTTGGCTGACTAATCATGATATTTCTTGTCCAGTACATGGAAAAAAAACTTCTATGTAACTGCCCCTATGTGAACTGGTGTCTTAGATAAAATCCAATATCATTTATTATTTCTCCTTCAATGTATTATCAATATGGTAACTACATAATACATTTTAAAGGACATTCAGTCCTTTATGCTTCTCCTGAAGTTATCTTACTTTTAATAGGTTTGCTATTTGAAACCATATCCCATCCATTAATGAATTGCTTGAATTCATTTCTTTGATGTAGTACAAATTTACTCTTTTTGGTTTGAGTTAATATGGAAATATTTGATTGGTTTTGAATACATTGAGAAATTATGTAGGAGAACTTTATATGTTCTCTAATTCCTATAAAATACCCTTCTTGATGGTCTAAGTCATAGGTTTATCAACAGATAAAATATTTGTAAAGCAAACTTTAGCATCATCCAAAAGCAGTACCAAAGTATTAATTGAAGAAATTTTATTTAGAGTTCTCCTAAGAATAAAAACAGAGAGGGTCGTTCATATCTCCCTAAAAAAAGAGTATCAAATCTGGGAGATCTTTTGCTAAATAATGGAGTAACTACAGCAAGATAAATTGCTACATTCCAGATATTTTTGACAATTCTTTCTAGCTCCAGATGTATGTTCACTGGTGATATTCCGAATGAAGGGCACTAGTTTTTGCATTTCTGTACTACAGAAAAGGAAAGAAATAAACACACCTGTATATCATACAAAAGAGAGATTTTAGACTGGAAATTTAGGCTATCTAACTAGATTGAGAAAATTATATTTACTGCTTTTTCAGCTGTGAAAAAGGTGCAAAGAAAATAAAACCTGCCTATTTGTTTTCTTTTTGATAAAAATCTGGAGAACATGTACCTCTCTACTATGTAGCATGGAATAAAACCAGGACAAGAATTTTCCTTCTGTTGAAAAAAGGATTAAGTAAGAATAGAAATTCTGCCTATGATAAGGATGACAGGCAATAAAGGTAAACATAAAGGTTCCCCTCTCACATAGCCATTCTAGTTGTGCTAGTCGTTCCTGACTCTAGGGGACAGTGCTCATCTCTGTTTCAAAGCCGAAGAGCCAGCACTGTCCGAAGACGTCTCCGTGGTTATGTGGCTGGCATGACTAAATGACAAAGGCAGATGGAATGCTATTACCTTCCTACCTAAGGTGGTCCCTATTTTTCTACTTACATTTTTATGTGCTTTCAAACTGCTAGGTTGGCAGAAGCTGGGACAAGTAATGGAAGCTCATCCCATTACGCAGCACTAGGGATTCGAACTGCTGAACTGCTGACCTTTCGATTGACAAGCTCAGCGTCTTAGCCACTGAGCCACTGTGTCCCTCTTAACAGGCAATAGATATATCAGCAATTGAACTAACAGGCAATAGACTAGTTCAATTGCTGATATATCAGATTTGGATGGCAATATAAAAATAACACGGAACCTTATTGGGATCAAGGAAGCCAGTTGCCTCTCTCTACAGAAAATCAAATAAAAGTTCAACGTTCATTTGGGGAGCTGCAATTATTTTAGCTTTTGAAATTTCCAGAAATTTTGCAGCAAAATGCCATAAAAAGCAGCTTCAGGAATCAGGGTGACAAAACCCAAAATTAACAAAGAAGAATGTGGGAGGAGATGCAGCCATTCACATGAGGCTCCATCTGTGATGCTTAAATGGATTCCCGTACAACAATACCAGCCTTTAAACGGCTGGTAATGGTGGTGACACACTACCCATTATCAGAATGAATCTAGAGAGAAATTTATTGTTCAGTTTTATACATGCTACAGTAAAAAAAAACAAAAACCAACCCTCAGTAGTTTTTGGTCTGTGAGCTGCCAGGATTGTATCCCAAGGAAAGAAACAATACCGTAGCAGGATCTTAATGCAGAGCTAATTTGGAAATCTCCCAAATGTAGCTGATGCAGAGCACAGAGCTCCACAGCAGCTGAGTTGTTCCTAGCTCTTTCCGCACACAGAATGTTCCCTTGAGCACCTCTCTTCAGATCTCCCCATCTGACCCTTTCTTTAGCTATAAGTCATTGTTGTTCCAATATCAGCCAAGGACTTAGCAGATGAGCAAAATTGACTGTGACAGTCTCTTCATTGTCTGTGCCGTTTTCATCTCCTTTCTCCGAGCCAGTGAGAATACCAAATAAAAAACAGGCTCCTGCTATTTGCCCTCTCCTCTGCTCTTCTCACCTTCCCAGCAGGGTCTTAGGGATGAGACTTTTACTTAATGTGATGAGAAATGATTTACAGCTTGTAAGGCCTATCCTCTTTCCCTTGTGTTGCTGCAAAGGAGGGAGGTCAAGTTTTTAAAGTAAAATGTGGAGTCCCTGGTAGCTTTCTGAGAGTTTAATCTGTTCCTCCTTTTTGGCAGTGAAACAAGGCTTTTCTTCTCCTTCCCTTGTTTTCAATATATTAAAGCAGGAAAAGAGAATGGGTGGATGCTACTATACTCTATAACTCTAGCATATACATTTCTTGCAATTCACTCAACACAAAATAACATGGAAAGAGATCCCAAAGTTACTGCTAGATCTAGCTTTAGAGAGCAGGAGAACAAAAAAAGCACATAAAGACAAAAAAAAGTAGAATGACAAAACATCTTATGGTGAACTATAAAGAAGACCCCCCCCTTTTTTTTTTGCTGTTCAAGGGGCCAGAAATCTGAGCTGAAATATTCATATACTCTGTGTGGTTTGACATCTACAGCTTGTATTTCGGAGCTGTTGAATCAGTTTTGCAGCAGGGATGCTTCACAATGGATGTAAGTGTGTGATTACATTTGCACAAGAACATCTGGTTTATAATGGAAGGAGAAGAAGCAACTCCAGTGATATTTCCTTCTGAGCAATGTGGAAGGTGCCCTGTTGGTTCAAGGAGAAATGGGAAGTAGGCAATGAATGGAAGATGGTCACCACTGGACTATAAACTCTCTTATCATAGATGAGGTGCTCAGTTTATGTCCCATCAAGCTACTGGACTAAGGTGGCTCACGTGGTTAGGATACTGGGTTGGAGGATAACAAGCCTGTGATCAAGACCCAAGTGCTGCTGTAAGGTGGGGTGAGCTCTCTTTCACTCCAGCTTCTGCTGGGGACATGAAAGGAATCCCCAACTGTGCATTCCCTGGACATCGGTGATATCACCAGCTAATCCTTTTAACCTCAAAATGCCTCTGTGCTTCTGACACAAGTACAATGCAAGCTACTAAACTTAATGGAATTATGTATTGAAAGTAGAGCTTCTCTTTTGTATTCACCAAGTTAATGAACTCACATATGAAAAGCACAGGCTCATACCACCACAAAACTATTAATTTACAGTGACGACAGGCCTAAAAGCGATGCTATCAAACTATCAGATGATTTTTACACATACTAACTGCAAAGCACCTGCAAGGCCAAATAAATAATATGGGATCCCTCAAAATCTGTCAGTATCATTGCTTCTATTTTCTTAAGCTGACAGGGAAATCGTACTATATAGTTCACTGCATTGTGTTAGTATTTCTTCACTGAAGAACCGGATGCTACCCTAGCTTATGTGGGTGGAGGAAACAAAAAATGTGCATTTGTGGTGGGGAAGGCTGCCAGAGGATGAGAGGAGGCAGGGTTGCCTTCATGCACATCCTGTACAGCTGGAACTGTACTTTTTACACATGGTGTCCAGTTACTTAACGCTTGATATAGTCCCAAGGAATAAAATGTTGAAGATTCTACTTTTGCTCTGAGACAGAAAGCTGTGACAGATAGTTACATTCTCTGATTTCTGTGCCATGATGATGAAGTTCATGACTCATCTTTCCTGAATCCTAATCTCAATCTGAGATTTGGAGATAGTCGTGCAAAACAGAGCCTTTCTGATGGAAGCTCCCTATTCCAACCATGAGGGGGATTTTGCAGGAAAATTATCATTATCAAATATCATTTGGTGCCCATGATATTAAATTTCAAGAGTCTTAAAATTGAAAAAGTAATTTGTATTACTCAACTAAATTTCTAATTCAATGCAGGAATCCAAATAAATAATTTCCATTAGATGGGTGGCTAATTTTAATTTAATCTAGTAAAAGATAAATTACCAACTCCATGGGTGAGGGTTTCCACTATCAAATTGCTCTTACTGTTAAGATTTATTTCCTAAAAAGTTTATAATTATTGTAAAACTTTTCTTCCTAGAATCTAAAACATTTACTTGGTAACCTGCATTCTGAAACCAGGCACAAACATTTTGTTCTTCTAAGTTATAACCTTTTAGATATTAGTAAAGGTGCTATCAAACGTTCCCTTAGCTGCTTTTCTTTTCAAAGCAAAACATCCCAATTCCTTTTCATATTATCTTTTCATATGTTAAAGCTTCTTGACATTCTTGTTACCTCTCTCTAAATCCATTCCATTGTCACAATATGTCCGGATTTTTAATACTTATTAGACAATTAAAATATTTTTGTGCATGATATTTTGATTAATAGAACTTGTTGTCTGGAATATCTAGGACTTGTAAGTCAATATTTTGTAGGATATCAGACAAATTTTTAGTTTTAAGAATTTTAGCCCTTTAATTTAATTATAATAATATTCTATACTGAGTATAATACGCTGTACTTTGCCAGCTAGAATTCTGGAGGGAAAAGTCCAGTATGAATTTGGTAATTAATTCAGTGAATGATACATAGGAATATTCAATTATTTACATAGAAATAAATAAGGGCCAGGTTTAACTTTTCATGCTCAGAGCGCCTTAAATATCACTTTAGGATTTTAAAAAAACATTCAAGTGTTTCAAAGAAAGGAGGTTAAGGGGAATTTAGGATTGTCAATTTTGTTAGCTACATTTTTCATTAATCTCAACATCAAGTTATTGCCTTTCTGCTTCTAATGTTACACTCTGTAAGACTTCGATTTATTTAATAATTAATTTGAAATTATTATTAAAGATATAAATACTGTATATAGATATAACTTTTAAAAGTCACTGAAATTATCTAATCAAGAAATGAAAAGGCCGTAAACCCTAGAAAAAGTTTGTGTCTGTATTTGGGGATTCACAATACCAGTATATATTTAGTTAATTTAAATTTCTCAAAAATCCTGGGAAGCAGTTTACTTAGTGCCTTATTGTGGACCAGGTCCTAGATATCCTCAATAAAATATAAGAAAGCATACATATGTAACTCTTAAAGGAAAATGGTGCAAATAAAATAAAATAAAAAATTCAGTTTTGTAGGCTGGAAAGTTGATATTTAAATAAAACCATAAGGTAAAATATGTCTGAAGACTGTTAGGCCCACTCTATGATGGGGGTGAGGCGATTTCTGATACTGGTGTCCTAACTTAATGCAAAGGCCTTAAATGGCACAACTGTGTTCACGGATATGAGGCAGGGGCGGGTTTCAAAACCCGTCACTACTGGTTTGCTCGTGGGGGCCCGTGGGTGTGCGACGCTTCTGCGCATGTGCAGAAGCGTCCGGGCAGGTGGCCGGAACCTCCCGCTGCCACCGCTACCATTTCGCCCAATCCTGGGTGAACCGGTAGCAGCCCACCACTGATATGAGGCAAAAGCAACCAAAATAAAACTGGCAGTACTGTCTGTATATAACAGAATTGTGGCATTAAGGATTGAGAACATAGTAGGTAAAGGGAATGGCCTCTCTAGCCAGGAAGTCTTTTCACTTTTCAGAACACCATCCATCATATGACAGAAAACTGCAGGAAAGTAATCTACCACTTCTTAATAGGCTTCTGCACAGAGAGCAACTTTGAAGGAGCAGCTGCCCATAGTAAATCTCACTGACCCGTAGTGTCATTTTCCAGGCTTCCAATTCTTTGTTCCCCCAAACTTTGTATTAAGATCAAATAATAACACCTGACAAAACGAAAAAGCCACAACAATATGAGAGTGCAAAGCTTTTTGTGATATTCTTTTTCAAACTATACCACCAAAGAAGCCTGATACCAATACATTTGCTATTATCAACTGAACATGCTTTTGATGGAAAACAAAGTGATTTCCCTCTCTTTAACTGTAAAGACTGAGAGATCTATACACTGGCTTTGCTGGAATGTATATGTTTTTGTTGATCTTTTACCTTTATCTTTCAACATGGAAAAGAGCATGCAAATGGAGATGTTTTGTTAATAAGTGATCTATACAGGATATTGGCAAGCAGAAATCTGACCCATGAACTCAAAAAAGTGAAGGGAATAGAGGTAATCCTTGATTTACGACTACAATTGAGCCCAACGTTTCTGTTGCTAAGTGAGACATTTGTTAAGTGAGTTTTGCCCCATTTTACGATATTTCTTGCCACAGTTGTTAAGTGAATCACTGCAGTTGTTAAGTTAGTCACACGGTTGTTAAGTGAATCTGACTTTCCCGTTGACTTTGCTTGTCAGAAGATTGCAAAAATAATCAGTGACCCTGGAACAGTTCAACTGTCATAAATATGAGTCATTTGCCAAGCATCTGAATTTTGAATGTGTAACCCTGGGGATGCTGCAACGGTCGTTAGGTCATTTTTTTCAGTTTGGAAAACAGTCATAAGTCACTCTTTTTCAGTGCCACTGAGAGGTTACTAAATGAACTGTTGTAAGTTGAGGACTACTTGTATATCCAGTGTTAGCATTTCTTTCCTGTGTAGATGACGCTTCAGTTATTTGAAACTTATCCAGTCTAATATTATAGCAAAATATTGATTTGGCACTTTCACTGCTCTGATGAAATGGATAGAATAGAAAGCAGTATTAGAAGGGGCCTTGGAGGTCTTTTAGTCCAACCCCCTGCTCAGGCAGAAAGCAGGAAGCTGTACGATTTCAGACAAATGGTTGTCCAATCTCTTCTTAAACACTTCCAGTGTTGGAGAATTCACAACTTCTGGAGGCAAGTTGTTCCACTGGTTAACTGTTCTAACTGTCAGGAAATTGGGACACAATTGTGTGTCACTTCATTCTAAATCCCTGAATGATATCATTCAGTGTCTCCAAACAGTTGGTAAACAGCATGGAAGAGAAGATGGAACTTGATGAAAGCTCAGTGGCATTAAATAAATAATAAACGAACCAACAAATCAATAATGAGTTTAAACAGAGACTCCAGCATCACCTTTTAGAAACAGCCATCTGACTATATGCAGAACCACAGTCAAGTTGATCTACGTCTAGCTCAGATAACATTTTCATAGATAAGTGCTTGCTAAATGTGCCTCCATAATTTTTAAAACTGGGAAGGGATCCTGAGAGAAAAAAGTTAGGAAACGCTGCTAAGGGCAATAGTATCAAATACTACTCCAAGGTTCATGAGAATCAACAGAGCTGTTTTTTCCTGGTTGCTCATCTGGCAAAGATCTTCTTCCACTATTGACCCAAGCCCAATTGAGACAAATTTACACAAGATGTTTAATCCTTGAATATCTATATCTGGCCAATTATAATTCATTCAGTACATGTCCAGAAAAAGGATGTTGGCAACAAATTATCTAGCTGTTCAAATTTTCAAGTTTTGGTAATTTTTTCCCCAAGAGGTATTTTTCTCCTGTAACGAAGCTGGGATCACTCCTTTATTCAAGAAAGAATGTATAATTCCTTATCAGCTGAACAGTCTATCTATCTACAATATATAATGAGCCATAATGAGCATTAGTCAAGGAAATGACTAATTGGTCACACTTGATGAAAACTTTAAGAATTGAAAGTCGGAACTGGGTTACATAGTTCTCTGAATACTTCTTCAGATTATCTGCCAAAATTATAGGATCATGATAAATAGGATCAATTCTATTCCCAGAGTGCATACACAACAAACAATAGAAAGCTACCAAGGGTTCTATGTGATCTCATGCTGGGCCAGACCTCAGCAGGCCACAAAGCATTCAGAATACTTCCACTGGGTGATAATGTTCAAAAATTACTGTGGGTATTTTCCAGCTTAGTTTGCATCCCACACACTCCTAGGTAATCCCTATATGCAGATCACATCAATCATGTGTGCTACTCAGTTCAGCTAGCAAAAAATATAGTTTGATGCTCACTTATTAAACACCAGAAAAACTTCAAAAAAGTGAACTCACAAATAGGAATAAGAAGCAGGAAAGGTGTTGAGAGAGATGTGAACAATACACACATGTATTGCATAGCTAGTTTATACTGTATAGTTTAGTACATATCAAAGGGACACAGAACTTTCCAGAGCCACTGGAAAATAATAATTTAGGTGATTACATGAACAACCCCAAAATGAGTGGCCTTTAACCAGCACCTTGAATTGAACCCAGAAGCAAACTGGCAAGCAATGCACTCATGGAATACAGGTGTAGCGTGTCTTGCTCTACGAGCCCACATAACTGCCCACTCTGCCTGCATTCTGTATTAGCTGAAGTTTCTTAATACTCTTCAAAGGCAGCTCTCTTCAAGAGCTTATTCCAGTAGCCCAATCTGGAGGTGACCAGGGCATGAGTGACCATGAATAAGGCCTGCTGATCCATGAACTGGCCCAAGTGGCATACGAAATGAAGCTGTGCAAAAGCTCTCCTAGCCATGACTGTCACTTGTTCCTTGAGCAGGAGTCATGAATCTAGGAGGACCTCAGATTGGGCACTGGGTTTATCTGGGGCAGTGCAACCCCAAACAGCAGCAAATATGGCAAAGTCTTGGAGCCAGTAGGCCCCATAATGCAAAGCCATTCAGTCTTGCTGGAGTTTAGTTGAAGGCTGTTATTTCCCATTCAGACCCTCATAAATTCCAGACATTGAGATAAGACATTCACAGCATCACTTAAACCACCAGAGGTATATATTGAGTATCATCAGCATACTGATGACACCTCACCTTATAGTGGCAGATGAGCTCACCCAGTGGACTCACGTAGACGTTAAAAAGGAGAGGAGACAGCACTGAACATGTGGTATCCCACATAGTAGGGATTGAGGATGGGACTCTCCCCTCTGATTAACACCAACTAGAATTGGCCTTGAAGGAAGGAGGCAAGCCAGCACAACATCGTGCCACCCACCACCAGTCTGGAGCTAAACCAGAAGGATTTCGATACCATGGTTGATGGTATCGAAAGACACCAGGAGGTGAAGAAGGGCAAGGATGGATGCTCAACCCCATCTCATCCGTGCCAGAAGTCATCCAAAAGCATGACCAAAGCTGTTTCTCTCCCATATTCACATTTCTTTTTTTTTAATTGAAAAAGTTTTACAATACAAATTTTATCATTTCTCCCCCCCACTTCCCCCAACCCCCGCTTCTCCCCCTACTACCCCCAACCCCCAATCCCATTTCCCCCCCATCCCCCCCTTGGCTTCCGCTACAAATTAAAAAAGAAAAAGTACATATAACAAAAATAATATAATAAATAAACCTATAAGTAAAAAGTTTTCCTAACACTAATAATATTATAATAAAGAAATCCATAATAGTAGCATTTGCCTCATTTATCAATCATCAATCCTCATTTAACAATCAATACCACTCTTATAATATTTAAGCCCAAATAAAAAATGTCATACCTTTCTTTAATTCAATATTAATAATTATTTACCTAAGTCAATCCCCCTTATTATATAATAATAAAAAATAATATATAGCATCTATATCAAATAATTTTCTTTATCAATAATATTCTTTAACAGTAAACAAATTTTTAACCTTCTCTTCTAAATCAATCCCCCTTATTATATAATAATAAAAATAATATATAGCATCTATCAAACCATATTCACATTTCAATCCTGACTGAAGAGGATTCAGACAATCCTCTTTCCCCCAAAGCCCTCTGAAACTGTTGCACACTCACCGTCTCTACAACCTTTCCTAACAAAGGGAGGTAAGTTATTGGATAAAAATTGTCCAGTATGGTGAGATCCAGCAATGGCTTTTTAAGGAGTGGGAGAATCACGGCCTCTTTTAGAGATAAAAGGACAACCCCCTCACTCATTGAAAAATTAACCAGAATTATTGGTTTTATCTTGCAGTGTTCAGGTATATGAAACTGTATTACAGCAAAGACAGTGAAGAACTATTTCCAAAGAGCACAAAACTGGGATCAGAAATAACCGGTACAAATTCTGGCTACCTAGATTTACCTAGGGCAAATAAAGAGTATTGGCTGTGCTAAATTTTTAGAATTATGATTTCTTAAGTTGTTCCAAATAAAGTGTCTACGTTTACCATTTTATATATCTTTCTACAAAAAGTCTGTGGAAAAAAGCTGTAGATAGTGTCTTGGGAAAGCAGTAGATTGAAAGAAATACAGACATCTCTAATACATCGAGTATGTGCTAAAATTAAGGGAAAATTTTATAAAATTATATATCAGTGGGGATTGTCCTACTTAGGCAAGCAACTCAGTTCCTGAAGCAAAACCATACTCTCCATGTGAAGGAGGCCTGCATAAAGACAGAAAAGATTGAGAAAGATGGTCTCCATGCACAACAGAGAAAGAGGGAACTGAGCAGACACTGACAGAGGAATTTACCAAAAAGAATTTCTCATTATGTGCCCAGAGCTGGGAAAGTATCTGAGAGCATAGCCAAATCAAGAAACAAACAAAACTTTATTGCGGTCAACAACCAGAATTCCACAAATACATAACAGTAAATAGAAACGAAAATAAAAGTAGGTACAGCCATATTGTCAAGATGATCAAATCATGTCAGTTCCTCAAACAATAGAGTGTAGAGATTCTTTTTTAGATTCAAAGAAACAAAATTGTTTCAATCAGCCAGCAGGAACTGTATATAAAAAGTTCTAAATGTCTAAATTAACAACAAAAGGATTATAAAATGTAAGTGTGCATGTTTCTAAAAGGAGCATAGCTTCACTGCCTCCTTCACCACAAGGGCAATTTTAATGCATAATAGGACATTTCAAAATTTTCCATCAAGAATAGCTTTTAGAAGTACATTAAAACATATTAAAGTTAGAAGTCTCCTAAATTTGGACACAATTACTTGATTTGGACCAAAGAAGTTTATGTTTACATATATCTCTAGAAAGGCAGGTTGCTTTGGCTGCTCTACCACATCCATCAAACGTTGCTTAAACTCCAGTGTTGCCTGCTGATGAACTATTATCACAAAGACACATTGTGAAAATCCTGTAATATTCCTAATTCTGTTGCAGGGATCCTTCCCAGGATATTACAAAGTTAGTAATAAAATTAAAAAAAGCCTAAGTCATAGGGAAAATAGTAGTAAGAAAATAATAAGGAAAATAACAATGAGAGAAAATACATCTGCATACATTGGTCTCTATTTTGTTTATTTCAGCCTCCCAATACAGAACCGTATTGGAGACACATTATGCCACTTGACACATATTATTTTTTCCCTTCTCCTCCTCCTTTATTTTAAACAGTTTATGTGACTGGCCATCTCACTGCAGGGACTCTCAGCGGTGAACAGTAAATTAAACTAAAATCAACAAGTCAAAATAATTAAAAACAATTTGCAAACCAAATATTAAGAACAATTTTTCCACTGGGGTTCCGTCTGCCTTCAGCTGCTCCTTCAGACAGAGAAGGGGAGGAGGAGGAGAAGCGACTGTATGTATATGCCTGCAGAAACTCTCACTTGTAGGGCAGAGTCTCTTTCTTAGGCTGCCTGGACCAGGGTTCAGAACAGTTTAACTACCTGTCTCTAAATGAAGCAAAGGACAGGTAGTCCTCAATTTACAGTTCGTTTAGTGACCATTCAAAGTTAAAACCCTGCAAAATGACTTTTGACTGTTTTTCACAGTTATGACCTTTTCAGCATTCCCATGATCATGGGATCAAAATTCAGGCGCTTGGCAACTGGTTCATATTTATGACCGTGGCTGTGTCCCAAGCTTATGGGATCACTTTTTATGACCTTCTGACAAGCAAAGTCAATTGGAAAGCCAGATTCACTTAACAACCAACTTATCAACTGCAGTGATTCACTCAACAACCGAGGCAAGAAAAGTCGTAAATTGGGGCAAAATTCATTTAACAAATGTCTCATTTAACAGAAATTTTACACCCAATTGTGATCGTAAGTCAAGGACTACCTGTATATGATCCCAGTTGGATTCCAAATAAAATCTGTGCATGATGTTTGCTGAAAATATATTTATGACTGTTGGTATATTGTAAATGATGCACCTCTGCAAGAGTAACAATATCGTATAGCTGTTGTCACTTCCTGAGCATTTTGGATGACATAGTCCAGATGTGCCCTGCATTTGCCAGAGTTATGAAACACGAATGACACCCAAAGATTTTAAGGTTTTAACTTGCTCTACTAGAAGACCATTCAGCTACCAGGTATGAACTCTGGGATACTTTGCAAAAAATAAGGACCTTACTTAATATAACTGATTTTAACAGCTTCCTCACTCATCACACAAAGCTCTGCAGCATCTGCATAGAAAGATTCTGTTTATTAGGCAGCTAATCCTGAACCCAAAAGAATTAATATTAAAGATAAATATCAAAATGTTAGAGATAATTCTGGTGGGGTAAAGATGTCATGGCACCTCAGCACTCTTTATCTGCCTCTTTAAAATGAGTAGAGAGCTCTGCTCTGTGGAACCTCCTCTCTCAAAGTGATGGATTATTTTATTTTTCTCACAATGAATACCTCACAATGCAAGATGAGAGGACACATTGGCTGGTTTCAAAGAGTCTCAATGAAAACTGCAGTGGCCTGCTGGCAATTGGATCTGGGAAGTTAAAATACTGTATTGGCTTTGTGGAAGTGTTCGCCATTTAGCAGTTTTATATTCAGAAGGGTAGCTTCTGAGATGGCTTTGTTTATAATATAATACAGTGGTACCTTAGTAGCAAGTCGTGGGATTCAAAAAATTTTACTACCGGTTCTGAGGGTGTGGCTTGGTGGGCGTGGCATGGCATGGCATGGTTTGGTGGGCATGGCAGGGGAAGGTACTGTAAAATCTCCATTCCCACCCCACTCCAGGGGAAGGATACTGTAAAATCTCCATTCCCTCCCCACTCCAGGGGAAGGTTACTGCAAAATCTCTATTTCCTCCCGATCAGCTGAGACTTGGGAGGCACAGATGGGGGCAGGGCCAGTCAGAGGTGGTATTTAACTACTCAAAATTTCCACTACCGGTTCTTCAGAACTGGTCAGAATCTGCTGAAACCCTCCTCTGCTTGGTACTTGGTTTCAGGAGGTGCAAAGAGTACCATAAACAATGAGTATCAAATGAATTTTCCCCATAAGAAATAATGTAGTGAGTCACAAGGCAGACAACGCCGGCAAGTTCTAGCTTGTGTGTTGAGTACCAAACAAACAATGAGTACCAGAAGAAAATTTTCACATCAGAATGCATTAAGTGCCAAATTTGATGAGTTTCAAAGCAATTGAGTACCAAAGTACCACTATACTTTTGTCTGTGTGCTCCCAAGCCTGGCTTGATCTATTCTCCTATGTGTTTTAGCAGAGGATTTAGTTTAAAAGCTTGTTTCAGCTTCTTAAACAAAATTAAACTGCTTGAGTTTTTTTAGTGTCTGGTCTCAACTTCCTTATACAGACACTCTGCAGTAGGACCTACCTCCCACCATCCCTGGGAATTGACTGCACAGACCTATGTTAATATGATTTGGAGTTCAGCATCATTGCCCATCTTGACAGGATTCATCATTCAGGAAGGTGAAATTGTATGTATTCATTGTTAATGACCCAGTTTCACACACACACACACACACACACACACACACACAAAATCACACTGATTTAAATTGACATGCAAATAAAGATGGACTCAAAGTGACTCAAGTTCACAACTTTGTTTCCAAGTTTAAAAAGTCCAATGAATATTAAGTGTAGAAGATTTCTGAAGTAATTTTTCATCACTCCTTTTAATTAGTCAGGCAATGCAAAAATGATCAGTTTTATGTGTGCTTCTAATTTCATTGCCATCTGAGACAAATTCAGCTAGACTAGTCTTCTCTTTAAAAGAGGAAAGACAAGCTGTTTTCCACATCTGGAAAGTAGAACAGCAGCACAATAATTTACAATTGTCTGTAAGAAAAAAGAAACACCAGACTTTCTATTAACTTCCTCCAAAAGATACTGAGACGGAATGCAGAATTTTTTTCATCTAAGAATGTTTTTTATATAGAATTCCAGAATGAATTCATTTAATATCCTCAGAATGAAAATATGTTTATTCAGAAGTACATCTTGCTGATTATAATTAGAATTACCTCCAATTATAGGGCTCATATTACTTGTAAAAGGTTGTACCACAAGCTACAATCTTACACAAGGAACAAAACCAGCACAAACAAAAACTAAAAATTCATCAGTAAAAGGAATATATAATTATGATGCCATAAATGATGTAAAGAAAAATAAATATATAGACAACATAAGTTTATATGCTAAGATAAAAGTAGTAAATATGGAATAAAAACACAAAAGATAAATAGTTACATAACATTAGAAACATGGTATAATTAGCTTTAGCAAAAGGATTTAAAGGAAGTATTGCCATAAAAACAGAATTAGTACTTATTTGTTTATCTAGCAACTGCAAAAGTTCATACAACTCTATGGAGCTCTATATGTGAGCAACTGTGTTTAACTACTCACTTCATGGAGGCAGCAATTGGTCATTTTCCACACCAATAATGAATGTCATTATGTTGCACAACATCCATTCTATCATGGATTGCTTAGGCTCTTTAATATCATTCTGTGATTTGGAACTTTTTCTAGACTGTTTGATTTGCTCTTACTTTTTTTCTTATTCTCTTTTGTTTTGGTTGTCTTGTTCTTTTTCATGCTGTTCTTATTTGCATGTCTCATATTCAGTGATTCCACTGAGTTAATTTCTTTGAAAAGTAAGCAGTGTGTTGGTCCTTTCATATCACATCTTCTTGCAATAGCAATAGAAAATAATGGATGGATGTCAGGCAGCCCATGGTTAAATTGCCTGAACTTCCATTTCTTCTGTGGCATGTGCACAAATGCCTTCACACAAAATTTGTCATATCAGATATTTCAGGGCTTCTGTTCAAGATTTAAAATATTTTGAAAATTGCAATGGAATCCTGCAGCAATATTTACAGCTTCATATCTGCCAAAACTATTTGCAAAATATTTATACCTTAAGATAGGCAATCATAATAACCTGATCACTCCCATGATGTGAGAACAAGTCTTTAACCAACCAAGCACTTCAAGCTATTGCTATGCCCCACCATACTGGATCATTTTTATCCATTATCTACTGTAAATTCCCTTTTGGGGGAAAGTGGTTGAGAAGGTGGTTGCACGACAAGTTTAGAGAACATGGCCTGGATTTTTTTCAGTCAGGACTGACCCAGATATGGATGGAAATGGCATTGGTCATGCTCTTGGATAACCTCTGGCACTGGAAGATGGGGATTCTGCATCTACTATTTGAACCCATTTTGATACCATTTACTATAGCTTTTGATACCATTTACTATAGCATTCTTCTGAATAGGCTCAGAGGGCTGAGGGTGGACAGCATGATGACGTGCTAATTCACCTGTTTTTTCCAGGATCAATTACAGTCAGTGGTGATTGGGGAAGAGTGGTCCTGTAATGCTATGAATATCTATCAAAGTACCTGGAGGCTTCAGGGTCTGAACAACAGGCTTCAGTTGAATCCTGCCAAGACTGAGAGGCTTTGGGTTTTGGGGTCCAGTGGATGCCAAGAATATGGGGTGTTTTTGTGCTGAATGGGATTGCACTGCACCAGACAGACCCGGTGCCGAATCTGGAGGGCCCTCCTTGACTCATGGTTCCTCCTCAAACAGGTGCCAATTGTAGCAAGGAAAGACTTTGTACACATCCATACGGTGTGCCAATTGCATCCGTTTCTAGATCACTCATCACTCAAACCTTAGTCACCTCCAGATTAAGCTGCTATAATATGCTCTATATTGAGCTGCATCTGGAATTCCAGATGCTTGAAGAGCATCTGGAATTTGGAATCCTGAATGCAGTCGTGAAGCAGTTGTGTGTGCTTCTACAACAGCAGATGTCACACCTGTGCTCTTTGAGATGAACTGTTTGCTAGTTTGTTTCCATGTGTCCAATTCAGGGTGACAGTTTTAACATTTAAAACATTATATGGCCTGGGATCATATAATCTGAGGGACCACCACATCATGATTACATCAGGTCATCCCATTAGATCTGGCAGAGAGATGTTAATTATAAATATACACAGTATATAAACAAACCACTAAAGGGATATCCAACACTACTCTCTGCTCAATGCAAGACTCCACTTATAAATTCAATTTCATTGGTTGATTTCCATATTCTGCTCTTAATGTATTCAACGATCAATGTTCAACTGCATAACCTGTATCATAGCTATTCTTTCAGGTCTTCCATTTTGGAGAAAGGTTGAAATGAGAATGCAAGAATTCTGTTAAGTACCTTTCCTTTTAAAAGAAAACTCTACATATAAGCAATTCAAAGCCATTCATCCTCTTACCCTGTTGGTGTAATTGGAAGATACCAATCTCTTCTGAGGAGGTGGATCACTCGGAATCTGGATGTCATTTAGATAAGGGTTACTAGCCACTATCAGTGTGAGAAGCATAAATGTGTTTACATTTAAAAACAAAAACGCTATTTCTTCTTGTATAACTGGGACACAACCCAAAGATTTGGGAAGAAGATTGCGTACTTTCCTCCCAAAGTCTGATTAGGCAGCATTCCTGATTACGTGCAATACTAAAACCAGGTGTAACTATTGCTTATCTTCAGACTTTTCTTTCAAGATGGGGAAATGTTGGTGGTGCCTGATTCTCTCTCCCCCTCCTTTTGTACTTAGCAGCCATGAGCCAAATAGAAACATTGAAAACTGGCCCCTGCATAAAAGTATCTTGGTAGCAGCCCTACAGAAGAAAAAGTGCACGCAAGAGACATAGAGGAGGAGGAGGAGGACTCAAATCAAAAGGAAAGTAATTACCAAGTCATCCAGTAACCAGCAAGAATGACAGGAGAGAAAAAAAACCCAAAGTCCCAGAACAAACATCTGTAAGTCCTGCTACTGGGAAGGAAAGGGCAGAAGGCACAAGCTCCCAGGCACCTTTGCCAGCAGTCTGAAACTTAAGCCAAAACCAGTGATAGGGGATCAAAGGCAACAGCAGTGCTATCTGCTGTTTGCTTAGAAACACCACCGGAGCAGATGGTCTTCCACGTGTTGATTCTCCATTCCTCTCCTAAACAGCCATTTTAAAGTAAGCATGACATAGCATGGGAGAAACATCTGCACAGAATCCAGCAGACCACCAGTAGTGCAGTAAAAGGAAAAGCAAGAGGAGGAGGGAAAGGAACACAACCATTCAGGCATGTCCAAAACTAGGTTTGGGACAGACACCCCAGTGAGTGGCATAACCTCAATGTATATACACATGGATAGTCACTCACTAGTTGTCTTTTCCTTTCATTACACTCCAGGATGATTGCCTGAGTGCCTGTTCAAGTTGCAGAAGGTGGCAAGGTAAATTGCTTGAGCAATTTGGGAAAAAGCAGAGTGAGTTAAATCTCTGAATAAGTTCGTTGAAAGGGGTCACACCCAATTCTTACTTCTGGATAGACTGTGTGGATGTCTGTGGAAATCATAACTTTACATCAAAATTTCCCTTTGAAGAAGTAGGCCTGCCCACTTTTGTTATGGAAAGATTAAAATATATGCATATAGCAAAATGCACCTCTCTTACTATCAGATCTTTTCCTTGAGTTTTCTGTTCCTGCTGCCAAAATTTAAAGAGCTAAACAATGTATATTCTTTTTCTTTCATCATCATCATGTATATGCAGCTTTTCTTAATTGCAGCCTAAGCCTGAGTGCTGATTTAAATACAGTGTATAAATTACATCTATATACTACTAAAACTCTTGTTGTCATGACCTTTAACTGGGTGAAACAGTGAATCATACGGCAACAATTTTTGAACCAAGGTACCTCAAATGAATTAATTTACAGAATGTGTCCAAACTCTGGGACCCATGATACCTGAGAGAATGAGTTTTGGGAAAGTTGTGACTGCTTTGATGCTACTGGCTGCTGCTGCACTGCTGAGCTGGTGCTGTAGTCATGTGATCTTCATTTTTAATGTTCCATGACAGTTTCACAGCCAGTTTTGCATCCCTTGCTCCAGGGGTGAAATCTAAAATTTGTTACTACCAGTTCTTTGGGCGTGGCTTGGGGGGGGGTTAATGTGACTGGGTGGGCGTGGCCAATTTTTAAAAAAACTTTTAAAACCATTTTTTCTATAACCTCTTCGGCTAATAAAGCTGAATAAATAAATAAATAAGAGGTTTTTAAAAAATGCTTTCAAAAGGCTCTGACGATCCTCTGATCAGGGAACTCAGCTTGGATCGTCAGAGCATTTAAAAGAAAAAAACCCTTTAATGCCTTTGACGAGCCACGTGATCATCAGAGGCTTTTTTAAAACTTTTAAAAGCATTTTTTTGGCTGAAGTTGTAGAAAAAATGCTTTTAAAAGTTAAAAAAAAGCCTCTGATGATTGTGCAGCTCAGCTGGGCATGTGGGGGGGATTTTTGCACCCGCCTCCATCGCTACCGGATCAAGCGATCCGCTCCGAACTGGGAGCATTTCACCCCGCCTTGCTCTCTCTTCCACCCAGCAGCAGGCATTTACCTGTGGGAAGGGGAGGGGAGGGGGAAAGTGGAGAGGAAGAAGAGAAGAGAAGAGAAGAGAAGAGAAGAGAAGAGAAGAGAAGAGAAGAGAAGAGAAGAGAAGAGAAATTTCCAATGTTCTCTGCCAGATTCACAAAAAGAAATTCAATGGGGAAATTGGCAAGAACTCACTCATGCTCACACTGTTTTTTGTTTTTTGTTTTTTGCCTGCCCTTGGTCATTTTGTTTCTCTGTTTAGGTAAATAAATATTTCTGAAATGATGACCCAACAAGGCATAGGTTGTGTAGTTGTATATATTAGTCAGCAGTAGAGTAGGCCAGTGTTTCTCAAGCACAGCAACATTAAGATGTGCAGACTTCAAATTTCAGAATTCTGGCATGCTGGCTGAAGAATTCCAGGAGTTGGGAGTCCACACGTTTTACAGTTCTTGAGAATGAAAAGCACTGATGTAGACAGACTTAAGTGATATTACTACGATTGCCTGCACCATTATTGACTCTCTGGGGAGACATTTTCAACTTCCTAAACAGGTTCCACAAGTATTCTACCTACTGGAAGAAGCAGATGATTACAAAAAAACCCCTAGCAAACAGGCGACAGGGACCATCCAAGGTTCAAATTTATCTTCAACTATGGTAAAGTTAGTACTAGTGACTTTGGGGCCATCATTCTCCCCATTATTATGACTGAGGGGAAAAATAGGGGGACCGTGAGTTCCTGGAGGTTAGACAAGGTCTACATATAACAAACCAATAAAACAAATAAATAATCTGATCAATAGTCTGCTTCTTTTTTGATAGATAATTTACAGCAGCATTTTTTGATCAGCTCACTTCATAGTTATCCTCCAAACTTCTTTCCTGATTCAACTGTATTGTGTCTTATTCTTAATTATATAAAATATAATCTCTGTCATATACCAGAACTCATACCAGAACCTTAACATTAGTAAAAGAGATAACTAGCTTGCAAACTTTTTAAATCATAAAGCCCTCTAATTTTCTAAACCACTTTGTAGTTTTCTAAGCTACTTTGAAACTTTGGACATACATTTGAAGACCTGAGTATGAGCAACAACATTTTCTTCTAAAATAGCATATACTTTTGAAAATCAATACTGCATTGCAGGAAGATTTTTTAAAAATGGAGATATCAAGAACTACAAATTCAAACTACCAGAATAAATCCAAAGATATTGTAAGCAACTCCAGAACATAAAATCATTTATCGTGCAAACCACTCTTTCACCAAGGCATGAAAAATAGCTTGATGCAATTTTATATTAACACATCAACATATGTTATTCAGTTATCTATTTACTAAGATTAATGGGAGTTTTAAAGCAGCAGCACTTTTTTCAGATTTAAGTTGAAAAAGTTGGGATGCATTAATGAATATCCGAGAAGTGTTATACTCACAAAAAGTCTTAGGTGCTTCTTCAAAATAATTTTCAAAGCATGTACAATCCTATTATCTATCCTATTTATTAAAAACGACTCCAAAACAAGGTAAAAATGTGCATTCTTTGAGAAACAGTTTAGTTACTGAAATATTAAGGAAATATGAAATATGCAGTAGCCAGGTCAATCCAATTCAAATCTGGAAGTGAGACCAATTTGATAAGAAAAATTGAAAAGTTTAGAGGATTTTTTTTATTTTTCTCCCTAACTTTACATATTTGTAAATCTTACAAGTATTTTCCCACAAATTCAGAATACTCTTTTTTCAGATCAACCAAGTGTTGAGCCATTGATAATGACAAGAATTGTCAAATCGGCATATCACCCAAGAGTCTGATGTTGTGGGCTGAGAGTGACTGGCCCAAAGTCTTCCAGCTGGCTTTCATGTCTAAGATGACAAGAGCCGTAGTGGTGCAGTGGTTCGAATGCAGTACAACAGGCTACTTTTGCTGATCCCTGGCTGCCAGCATTTGGGCAGTTTGGGTCTCACTGGGTCAAGGTTGACTCAGCTTTCCATCTTTCCAAAGTCGGTAAAATGGGGACCCAGATTGTTGAGGGCAATACGCTGACTCTGTAAACTGCTTAGAGAGGGCTGTAAAGCACTGTGAAGTGGTATATAAGTCTAAGTGCTATTGCTAAGATGGGACTAGAACTCAAAGTCTCCTGGTTTCTAGACTAGTGCCTTAACTACTAGACTAACTGGCTCTCTCCCTTAATATTACATACTTAAACTAAATTATCTTTTTAAAGAAAGGGGGAGAGATAAAACATGCCATCTCTTATTTACATTCTGTCTGAGTATGCCTATTTTTACTGAATAATTCCTGGTGCTTATATGCATTACCATTTCTGCATGCGATGCAAATTGAACCCTTTCCTCTCATATCTCAAATTCTCTCTACTGCCATGGTGAAATTTAATTCATGCAATGGAAGGTTTATAGCTTCACACCATCAATGAGTTGGTGAGGAGCTCAGTTTATTTCACGTAAGGATCTGAAGCCTTGCCTGGTAATAACCCTATGTTACAAATGCAGGCCCATAATTCATTGCAAGGGACATTAATGTGAAAAGTAAGAAATGATGGTTTTATTCACCATTGAAATTTTGGCAACAGAAAGAAACTCTCCACAGAGAAGGGCACATTGTTTGGCTGCAGACTGATCAAATGCTATAAGGAACTGGGAGTGAATGAGCACCCCACCACCACTTCAACCATTCAGTAATTCATTTGAGTAGTATCTTGCTGTGTGATTTGACCAATGCAGAATAATGTGGAACCTTTATTCCCACATTTTGGAAACTTTACTCTGCTGAAATAGCCAAAAACTATAGCTGCCTTTTTTCCCCCCCAAATACATCATACTGCTGGTTCACGTTCCCTTTGCAATCAGCTATGATTCCACAGTCATATTCACATGTATTACTACCAAGCCAGGTATCAGGCACATTTTATAACATTTCAATTTGCCATTTATTCTGTCTTTTAAGTTATCACCTGTGCCACTCAAAATTGTGTCATTCTGCAAATGTGATAAGCATTTCTATAACTTTATCCAAGTCATTAAAAAAAATTAAAAGAGGACCAGAACTGATCCTTGTAGCCTCCTCCTTGATACTTTTCTCACAAACCGACTGATACTCTTTGTGTACTTTGAGTAAGCTACTTATCTACTTGTCACACAATCCAGACTGTGCTTAACTGCCATGTTAATCAGCATTCCTTAGGCATTATTGTCAAATGTTTTATTGTTGTTAGAATATATTATATGCACATCTGTATCTTTTCCAATATGCTAGGTCGGTAAGATAGCAGTCAGGAATGAGTATTTGAAAGTAACCCCTTTATGTTTCACTGAAGGAAGCGTGTCAGGTAGACTCCAAATATTCTAGGGAACTAATAGTATATAAATGAAGGGGTTGCCAAGTTTTAACTGTATTCCTGTGAGCATATATTATCTGGATAAACACTTATTTATATCTATATATGAATACTTGACCAGGCAATATATTTAGATTTGAACATTAATTTATTCTACTGCTGATTGTTATTAAAATAATTCTTTTCTTCTTTTTTCTTCTTTTTGACGTTTATAGGACTATCTAGGAAAATACCTAACTATGAAAAAATGTCTTGCTGGCTTATTGATTCATTTTGGACTTTCATGGGAAAGTGAAAGATGAAAAATATCTTACCCATAGGCTTTATGTTCACATTTGACATATACTGAGAACATCTGACTGTAGTGGGGGCCCTTGGTACCTGCTGTTGCTGTTTCTTTACTTGGTATTTTTCTTGGATTGGATTTGCAGCCAAATGGTTGTAATTGACCCTCTGTTGGGACAAGTTAGCCTATGAACATATGCTTTTTCTTTTTATTAAAAAAAAGGTTCACAAGTAAAAGGAAGGGAGAGAGAAATATTATCAGTATTTACTTTAAGTTGCCTCCATTTCCAGTTTTTATGGCAGGATGCCAAGGTTCTGTCAGAAAACAGAATTTCATCTAAATCCAGCTCCTGAAGAATAGACAAGTTGAATTCAAGTTGAGCAAAATACAAAGTGTCAGAGACCAGCAGATTAAATCCTTTTCTTTAGCACACCTGAGTATGATGGGAGAATACTGTATCCGAAATATAGACAGTCAGGCATTCTTCTTCAGGGCAGACATTAATCAGTTCGTCATATATCATCTGAACACCAATGACTAAGTTATAACTGCGGATATGCAAGCCCCCAATAGTCCTTTACCTCAGGCCAAGTATTTCTAAGCTAAACAGACTCCAGACCAAGGTTGAAGAAGGTCTCAAAAGAGACTCACTGGCTACACATTATAAATCTATATGAACAAACCCATTCTTGTTCACAAATAATCCAGTTTTCAATAAACACCAGACAAAAGATTCTCTAGTTTTAAACATCATATTGAGGAAGAAAAATAATACAGTGTGAATCAATTGTCAATCTGGCTTTTTGTGGGGAAAATTATGACCAAGAGCCAGGATGTCTCTTTCTGATTTTAAGATGAGAAAATGAAACCCTCCCTTGAGTTCTTCAATTTCATGCTCAATGTACAGTACTTGTAATTTTGGCTGTGCCCTCCGTAGTCTCTCTGTCCATACTCTGAAGTTCTTTGACAGAAAAGATTCACCAAGATATCTATTATTCCTTTTCAAGTAAAAGAAAAAATGGGGCTAGGCAGAGAAATTTTACTTCTGGTTTTTAAAATTAGTTCAGGTGTAATAAAAATGAATTGTAAATAAGGTTTCAACCATAGTTTCCTTAAAGAAAGGCAGCTGTTCTATGGGGCACCACAAGTATTGATTACATAAAGTCAAAGGTGACTTAGAAGGCTGTCAAAAAAGAAAAAGGCTTGGCAATTCCTCTGAATCTCCAAAGAGTAACTGTCAGTCAGAACAGTAGTGGTAGCCTATGTATCGGGGTGAAATTCAGCCACCTTGGCCCGGCTCGGCCAAGGTAGTAGGGACAATTTGAATCGCTTCACCAAATCGAACTGATTCAAATTTCTCTCCCTGAAAGCTGCAAGCCTTTGCACATTGCCGGCTGGGTTTCACCAGCATGTTGGCTTGAGGGGCTTCAGCAGTGAAGGAAGCGACTGGCCGCGCTCGCCCTCTCAATGCCCAGAAAAAGAGCCAAAGCTGCTGAAGCAACCGTGCCTCAGCAAAAGCCGTTCAACCTGCTTGAAGAGAGAGGACACACCGACGCTTCCCCGGTGCTGCCGCCGTCCTGCTTAACTCCACAACCACTCAGCTCCCCACCTGGACATCATCACGTCCCATGCATTGACCCTCTGCGCATGCACAGAAGAGGCGCACGCTCAAGTAGCGAACAAGTGCTCACATCTCCAAGCAGGTAGTGAAGGTAAATGCATTTTACCCCTGCTATGTAGTACAGGTAGTCGTCAACCACAATTGAGCCCAAAATTTACACTGTTAAGTGAGATATTTGTTGTGAATTTTGCCCATTTTATGATCTTTCTTACCACCCTTGTTAAGTGAATCCCTGCAATTGTTAAGTTAGTAATAGGGTTTCTAACTAGGATTAGGACCCTGAAACCATCATAAGAACGAAGTAGTTGACAAGCATCTGAATTTTGATCACATGACAATGGGGATGCTATAGCAGTCATAAATGTGAAAAATGATTATACGTCACTGTTTTCAGTACCATTGTAACTTTGAATGGTCACTAAATGAACTGTTGTAAGTCAAGGACTATGTTAATAAGGCAGTATGTCCAGTCATATACAATCTTTTATGACTATCACTTGAATATATCTCACAGCATCCCTTCCTAAATCTCTAATTCAGAAGATAGAGGAATGACCTTCATAGTCTAGGTTTCTGTTGTTTTCACATCATAAATTTTACCCATACCTATACTAGTCTTACCATTTTAAAAATATTTTATTTTAATTCAATTGTACTTTGTATACATTGTTATGTCCAGTTTCATCGACATTTTGCAAGCCCTTTTTTTCATTGATTTTTATACTTTTTTCATGAATATATTTTTTTGTGAATATATTTTCTCATATGCAGTATATAAAAACTGCACTGAAAAATTCAGAGAAGAACAACCTTTGAAGAATAGCTATGTTTTCTCAAATATTAAAATGAGATAATTGCATTTCTCTTCCATCCCTACTTCAGTCCTTATTCAGTGCAGGTCCTATACTTCAGCTGAGCATGCAAACAAGGAAGATATTCAGTGCCAAAGAACAAGCTGCTAGATATAAACATTTTCAAACATTGTTGACTTGCAAAGGGCCCTTTTGAAATTGTCACCAATCTTCATCGTGAAGCTGTTCCTACTCTTCCTTGGACACCTCTCATCAGAAAAGCTCAGACTGAACAAAAATTAAAGTTCAAAAAATGTTAATGTTCATTTTTGTTTTTTCGTCTCCTTTTTCTCTCTGATCAGGAAGAAAACCTAATTTCCGCCATAGATTTGACACCTTAATTTCTTGCAGACAAGTGTATAAAACTAATGGTATTAAGGATCATCAAGAAATTATATCAGTTTGACCATAAGTCTAATTTTTGACTATTCAAGTATGTTTAATTGCTACAATCGTCTCTCTCTCTCTCTCTCTCTCTCTCTCTCTCTCTCTCTTCTTCTCTCTCTTTCTTTCTTTTTTTTCTTTCTCTCTTTCTCTTTTCTCTCTCTCTCTTTCTGTTTCCATAGAGTAAATCCATTTAATTCCATCTCTTCGTGTGGGGAAAAGCTGACAGTTGCATGACAAGGAATGTTTCCCTTTGTAAGCCCCCCTCCCCACTTCCTCTCAAATGTAGCTCCAGCCTAATTGAAATGTTTCCTATTAAGCCCAATCAAGGCAGCAATTATCTAATTACTCACTTATGCTTTTCCATCCAAAAAATTGCCCAAGCAAATATATTAGAGTGGCATTGTAGTTTTTACGTCCATATTTTAAAAGAAAGAGTTAATTTTTTTTTTAAACCAGTCCTTTTTTGCAGCATCTTCAAGTGTTTTCTCATATAAACGTAAGTGGCAAAATCACTTGTTTTGCCTTCTGAAGTTATTCAGAAAAAATACACCCCTAAAAATAATGACATATTAAGAATGAATGATCTATTATAAACAATGTATGCCTCCCTAATGCAAACAGTAAGCAAATAAGCATACCAGATTCACAAGTATGTTTTCCAAATAATTCAAAACAAAGCATTGATGAACATCAGAAGTTGAATAATATAATGGGTCTACTCAGCTGTATTCAACCCAGAAGTTGAATAATACTCAGTATTATTTTACTATGGAACCATTCACATGACATAGTAAACCATAATATGGATAATTAATATAATAGTAAATAATAGTTAAAATATGGTTAATAAACCACAAGAAGAAATTGCATCTACAGTAGGCTAAAAGAACCAGCATATTGTATCATATGAATCCAGAAAGTGGTCCAATTTAAATAATCATCTATTTGTGAAGTTCCTCAGGGTTTTTTTTGTTTAATTTAACCCTGAATGAAAACTTAACAAAATATAATATATATTTCAAATTTTGTATTCTACCCTATCATATACCACAGAATATTTAAAAACTCTGTTATGTATCTCCACAGAAATGTAACTTTCCTGTATGTATACAAATGTGTTTTAGAGAGTGGAGGATGGATAGACACAAACTTTCCCTTTCCCTTTCCTTTCCTTTCCTTTCCTTTCCTTTCCTTTCCTTTCCTTTCCTTTCCTTTCCTTTCCTTTCCTTTCCTTTCCCAACCGGAAAAGCATGTGATACCTATGACTACACCACTTGCCCACTAATACACCTCACCAGGAGTTGTTTTAACATTCCAATACCATGAGCAGATTTGGGCAGCTGCCATTTTAAAAACAAAATTATTTTTCTCGCTCCCTTTTAATTTTTTAACCCTTCGAATTTCTGCTTCTAAGCTTGGAACAAGAAAAATGTAGAGATCAGGGTCAAAAACTTCAAAATATACAGTCATAGAAATAATATATGAAACAAATTGGTGTTACAAGGCAAAGGGAACTCATCTGGTCTCATGTAGCAAAACAAGACACTTCGAGTATTTTAAGAACAGAATAATTTTTTTTGACAGACTTTCTTGGAGAAGAGTCTGACTAGTATAATTAGAAAACTGAATTTAGACTGAATGATGATGATGAAGTACATAAGAATACATAGATATAGGTGGTTCAAGTGCTTAAATACAGTCAATTTAAAACTGCAGGGGACTGATATTGGTGAAGCTGAGGGACGCCAATGCATACAGGGGTATGTGATAGTAGATTAGATTAATTATTCCTTTCCTCTAAAAAGTATAAACAAATGTGCATTCAGCCAGCATTGCTGCAGTTACCTCTCTTCTGCATGATTAGCAAAACTGTTCACTTGTAACAATAGTAAAGGTCTGGCAAGCCTAATCTGTACAATTTACCACAATGAATCTCAAAGAAAACATGATGTCAGTGTTTTGATGTAGGTGGTCTCTGAAGGCAATATGTGGATTTCATAGAACACAGATTTAATTTAAAATGTATATGGAAAGAGGCACTGCCTAGGCCCGGCACAAACCACAAAGATACAACCTCTGTATATAGATGTTTAACCTGTAACAGGACACATTCCTTAAAATTAAGGTTTAAATTACTCCCAGAGGAACAGTTGTCTAGTCAATCCCACAACTGGATAACTAAATTACAGTATTAGTTTGCCATTAGCTATTTATGATATCTAAGAAAGTCAACTGGCTGCAAGCAGATCTATTATCTTTAACATGATTCTGATTAGTTATGCTACATTATTCCTCACCCCAAAAGGATACCTAGAACTATACACTGTATACTTACAAACTCATCCCTTGGTTGACCAATTCTCTTTTTTTCCTCTCTAAAGATACATGCCCCTTATTGTACATGTGGAGATTTTGAGACCACTGAACTTATTTTTGTCACATTGAGATATCAAATGTTCATACTATCTTAAAGAATAAAATTGTCAAATACATTAAATAAATTATACTTTTATATAATAAAAAGCAATATTTTACTTTCCATGGAAGATTTAGGGCTTTTTGTTTTAGCTTTCTGTTAATTGTAACAGAATAAGTACGTATGAAAGTAGAAGATAATTTTACACTTAAGGCCTGCTATTTCATCATGCTAGCTCAGATTATCAATTGTGAAGTTAATCAGTATAGATTCCAATGCATTTAAAACAATAATAGTTCTAAATGGCAAAGAGGTTTTCTGCCTTAAATTGACAGGAGCCTGCAATGACAGTTAATGGCATGCTTGTAGGAAACCTTGGGAAGATCTAATTGTTCCATGAGAAGTTATTCGGCTATCTGAAATTCCTCTAGAAAGTAGATCTTTCACATGGGAACTGGGAAACTGGATGGTAGCTGTATGAAGCCAAACCAGTGATTTTTAAATAGAAGAATGAAGTGAGCTATTATGAGTGAATTCAGATACAGGCAAAATATTATGTTTATTCTATTGCTGATATTTTATATGGCAACAAAGCAGGGGTGGCAATGGTCCTCTGATGTACAGGGGAAAGATGAGAGAGAGAGAGCAGGGGTAGGGGAGAGAATTTTCCAGAAATAGACTATGAATTAAATATAATGAAGCAAATTATAACTTGGGGCTGAAAAATTTAGTGAACAAATTGACAGGTCACTTAGGCCATGACAGGAGATGAAAGGAAAAAAGGTCCAAGATGGCAATTCAGGTTCATCCAGAGACTACTAGAATGAGTGGCCTTAATAAATTTGCTGAAATAATAAATAAATACAGGTCTGAATATGGTAGATCAGTAATAATGCCCAAGAAAACTGTATTGTAAGGTTTCTGTCAGTAACTATGGAGTATGAGCAATTTGGCTGTCTTGGTGGTAAAGGTTTGGCATGGACACTGATGTGGCAGGAAGAAATACAAGCTTTGACATCTGCTCTAATTTGAGATCACTAAAAGTCATAATGCAAGGACAGATAGTTTTACTTACACCAAAATGTCCAATTGGCTGGCTGTTTCAGCAGAATTGCATCATTCTCTCCCTTGAAAAAAGAGATTCTGTACATAGAATTGATCAGTGATCCAGTTCTCCCTATCTTCAAGAAAAGGGGGAGGGCAAAGTTGAAGTTTATTTCTGAAGGTAATCTATATAATAAACCTATATCCATATGGATCCCATTTCTGCTAGGTGAAAATTTGATCAGTCAAATCAGGCATCTCCCTTCTGGCCCCAGGTCCCCATAGATTGATGCCTGGCTAGACAAAGTTTTCAGGCCACAGAAAGAAAGGGGAGAGATCAGAAGTGAAATGCTACCGGTTCGGACTGGTTCAGCCGAACTGCTGGCAATGGTGGCAAGTGGTTCGGAGAACCAGTAGTGATGGTAGCATGAGGCTCCGCCCACCCACCCAGTCGTGGTTGCTTCCTGGTTTTAACCAGGAAGTAACCTGTTTTTTACCTCTGTGCATGCACAGAAGGCTTTGCAGAAGCACGTGCACTTCCAAACCAGTAGGGAAGGTAAGTAGATTTCACCCCTGGGAGAGATTCATAGGAAATGAAATAATCAGGCTTCTGTGATAGAAAATCAGGTTGCTTGTTTCCTGAGTAGGAATGTAAGAGATACAAAAGTGAAAGTGGAAACCAACTGTGCCATTTGTTCTGGCATGAGTAAGTTTGTGAGAGATCCACAACAATTACAGAACATTATAATTGTTTACTGTGAACAGTTTAGAATTTGGCTAACAGTAAAATTCCTTTGAGAAGATGGTGCCACTTTAGACTGGCATCTTGATTAGCAAGTCAGCCTATTAAACTATCAAAATGCTTGCCAACATATTCTGGAAAAATATGATTCATAAGTCACTTGAAGACTGAGGAGTTCTAGGCAGGCCAAAAATGCTCACTGTGCATTTAAACTGTTCATAAGTGTTAAAGGCAGTTAAATATTCATGCAAACTATTATGTGATTCTAATTATAGAATGTACTGAAGTCTACTTTATAAAAAGAAAAAAGAAAAGGGAAAGTTGGAAAGGATAGCAGGTTCTCCTTTATGCATGCAGTTACAGAGTATAGTAGATTATCCAGCATCAGGATCCACCAGGGCTGGCAATGGCATTGGCAGACCAATATGAGAACTGATTCTTACATTAATAAGAAGAGTAGTCATTTCCAAAACAATCAACAGATACAATGTACCTTTCCTTCATAAGTCCCCTTTCACAAGAGAAAGCTAATCAAAATATTATCATCTTAAATTGCATGTGTGAGGGTTTCTTATTTGAAAATAATGTATCACTGGAACTCTTATGTTGTAAATTTTCTAATATATATTGCTAATCAGAGACTTGTTCTCTGGATTAAATTTTGGTAGTTCTGGTTGCTACAAGAGAAGTCTATTAGCCACTTTGTATGTGATGAACAGAATGGAACTAATATTAATGAAGAACTTCAGCTATCTTGGATCCACTTAATTTCCAGATGTCCCCATCTCTAGACTGTCTGCGCTTGGGATAGACCTAATTCCCAAATGACAGGGTTTAGGGCATCTGTTCAGAAAATATCCCCCCTTTTCCATACATTTGGTAAGTATCCACTGTTTTAGTCAAGGGGTACTTAGCAAGCCATCCCTATGTACAATGGATTCTCCACAATATACATATAGGCTTCATATGTGTGTTTGTAAATTGTAAATTATGAGGATTTGACATCCAAAGCTTCTGATAAAGAGGGTAGTGGCATCTCTTTCTTCCACCCAATGCAGCTGCAGTTCATCAAGTCTATACAATCTATACCTGTCAGGTGTACCGAACCAGGTCCAAACACAAAGCATTGAAATTTACTGAAGTTTTCCTCAAGCCTACGCACAGAAATCTTTTCAACTAAGTTTGCATCTGGTTAACACTAGATAAGGTTCAATGGCATTCAAGGGATGGGGGGTAGACCTTGTCCTCTTGTGACTGTATGCAGACTCTACAATGATTACTCGTTTAACTTGTCCCCCTATCTCTCCAGTCTCTTTCCTACAATACACAGGCTGAAGTGGTTTAATATATTTAATATCTCATCCTGTATCATATTACATATAGATACTACAAATCCTATCCACTCCCCCCCATTCACCTGGAGAGGGACCAATGGCACACATTCATTCTAGAGTTTCCCTACTATGGAATAGCCTGCTATTATTACCTACTATGGAATAGCCTGCTAAGGTGAGGAGGACTCTCACCCTAGAGCAGTGATGGCTAACCTTTTTTTCCTCGGGTACTGAAAGCGCGTGTGCGACAGCACGTGCGTGTGTGCCCACACCCATAATGAAATGCCCCCATATGCCCTGCCCCCTGCACATGTGAGCATGACCCCCCATGCCCCACTGCCCCCTACACAAACATGCATGACCCTCCCGCGCTCCTCCTGCCCCCCGTGCATGCATGCGTGACTCCCCTCCGCACCCCATTTTGGGCCTAGCAGGCTTCCCTGAAGCCTCCTGGGACCAAAAACAGGGCACAGGGGGGCGTGCTGCACCCCCCTGCTCCCCACACATGTGCATGGCCCCCCAGCCACCCCCGTGCATGCAAGTGCATTTCCCACATACACGGCAAATCAGTTGACCAGCGGGAGGTGCGCACCCATGCATGGTGGAGCTGACCTAGGGCAACAGCTTGTGTGCCCGCAGAAATGGCTTTGCATGCCACCTGTGGCACACGTGCCATAGGTTCACCATCATGGCCCTAGAGGGTGATAAAATCATGGCTTTGTCAGGAAGCCTTTGAGAACTGACCATAGGAGTCATTGGTGCCTCTATTATATAATGGTTTAATATAATTTTCATTTTATAGTGTTCTATATCCTCAATTGTATATGGATAAAAGTAAGTTCTTGATGATGGTAGTGCTTTCTTTGCCTTTCTTCTGTCCTTTCGTTTTAGTCTATAATCTCAGGAAATTCCTCCTAATACTCAGCCTCTTTTTTTCCCTAAATATTGATTCTTGTATTATCCTTGCTTTCAACAGAGAAAAGATTCATCGCACTTGTATATTATAGCCATTTAATATTTATAGGCCCATATCTTACCCCTATTCAGATATATCTAGATCTCTAAATCTTCCAAAGTGTCCCCATTCTTAAACTTTTTAAGATTTGGCACTGTTTTGAGGGATAAACCTGTACATTCATAGAGATTATACACTTGAGATTATACACACTTCATAGAGATTAAGGGAAAATTTGAAAGGACCTCATGAATTTTATTGTAACTTTCTGTCTTAAGTTTCTGGAAATTTTATATTTGGATACTGGTTAATTTGTTATGTTATTGATTTTCCATTTGATAATTGAATTTTAATTATATTACAGCATTACATTTAGTAGAGCCATTTTTATACATAAGGAGACATTTCCTGAGAATATTGAATTTTAGGATTTCTTATTTTTGAGTCTAGGTGTTGCTATGCTGGAAAATCAAGTTAAATTTTAGAATACGAAATTTTGCCTTCTTAGCTCTTCATATTATTCAGGCAATAAAAATAAAAGCTCTAGGCATATCCACATTTCCAATTCAGTTTAAGACTGTTTCTAATATTTAGTTGGTGCTTATTTTAATGGGGGAAAATAACTGGCAATTATTATAAAGCAATGACCCACGCTGCGTGTAATCCAGCCAATCAGTAGAAAGGGGTTTAAGCTTTGTGCTATTTTGTGTTTCTAAAAGCAGCTGTATTTCATTTTTTCCCATGATTTTGTTTTCCAAAATAGCTTTTCGGGATTCTTTCTGCTCAAAAAATGCTTTAGGGCCAGGTAGCTAATACATTAGCAAAATTAGTAAAAAGTATGTATATGTATTGTGTGTGTATGTGTGCAAATATGCCCAAATAGAGAGAGAGAAGATTCACGTTATGCACATACTGTGAATCTCTCCATCCCAGAAAGAGGATACAATCTATAGGTTCCACATGCACTCTGTGCTGCTGATCATCTCTACAAAATTCTTGGAGTGACTGGACAGGATTTTCATATTTATTAGAGACCAGTAGAAAACTGTAGTTTAATCACTATTATTCAAGAATGTGGCTTGCTAGTAGCTTAGATTCCCTAATTAGTATCTGTAGTCATTGAATGGTACCAGGTGCTTCTTACGCAACCCAACTTCCTATCAGTCCCATCAACCCAACTTCCTATCAGGAACCCAACTTCCTGATCAGTACACGCTATCATCAGGTGGTCAAAAGTTCTACCAGTGATTTATCTCAAAACCTCCACTGAACACCATGACAGTTTTTAAGAAAAATACTTCAAACTATGCATGGAAGTACAGTTCTGCATATGCATATCTGTTTGTCACTGTCTGTGCTGGAAATGCCAATCACCTGCTTAGGGCACACTAATCAGTTCCAGATGGCCTGCTTTGTCCCTATTGTTAACAAAGCTTTGAGGCGGGAAATTGTTCACTTCCATAAATTCACTGAAGATACTAGTGGCATGAAACAGTTGAGCTTTCTAGACTCTTTTAAGATTTTCAAAAATAAATATTACCACATAGTCACATTACTATTGAATATCATGCTGCTGCCTAGATAATTGCTTAAATTAACACTTAAGAATTTCCTTCCCTAAATATTCAAGTTGAGAGATCATTTTATGTTTCACAGGAATTCATTGCTCCCCAAAGAATTTCCGGTTTCTAAACATTTAAAGCTGGGTAAGGCCATGCATAGCCTGGAGGCTGTAACTGGAAGATTAGAAGAATTATTTCTTAGAAGACCTCACTAGTTACTTCACAACTTTCTTCACAAACTTTTCTATGCTGAATATAGGAAGCTGTCTTATCCTAAGTTCAATCACTGATTCTCCTAAATTAGTATTGTTTGTACTGATTAGTCAAAAGCATTTCCTTGCCCATCATGCCAATTTGCATGAAAGGGGCTTTCCTTTTGAGCTATATCCTTCCTCCTCTCAGCTAAAATAAGCTGTCTTTCCTCCCTGCCTCTAAGCTATAGATAGTTCTCGCTTAATAACCAGTCATTTAACCACTGTTTGAAATTAAGATGGCCTCAGAAAGGGGGCTTTACAACCTGCAAAACACTTCTGACTCTCACAAAATGTCACACACGCACCCTTACAGCACTTACGATGTGTTTCCAAGAGCCAAATGTAATCCTCATTTCCACTCTTCTCTCCTGGAGAGAAATCAATGGTAAAGCTAGCAGGGAAGGTTGCAAGCTGCTGCTCCTGCCTGCCAAGAGGACTCATTCTCATCTCTGAGGGCTGGCTGAAAGAGTTCACTGCAGCCAAAATCCAAGCGGGCATGGAACTTAAAATCCTTCTCTCCCTGTCTCCGCAGGGGTCTCTACAGAGGCGGGAAAAGAAGGGTTCCAAGCTCCATGCATGCCTGAACCTCGGCGGTCACAATTCAGCGGGAATGGAGCTCAAAATCCCTTCTTCCTGCCTCTGCAGAAATTGCTCCCCAGGATTAAGGAGAGGACTTTAAGCTCCATGCCTGCCTGGATTTCGGCAGCCGGATCTTGCAGTCCTTCTCTCCCTACCCAAATATGATCAGGAATGAACTGATTCCATATAGGTATGCATGGAGCTTGGGGCCCTTGTGGAATTCTCTGCAGAGGAAAGAAGAAAAGAACCCCAAGTTTTGGACCTGTTTGATCTTCGGCAGCTGAAATCCAAGCATGTACGGATCCCCAAATCCCTCCCTCCCCGCCTCCAGGGAGAGTCCTATAGAGGCAGGGAGAAAAGGATTTTAAGATCGTTGCCTGCTACAGTTATGCAGCTCAAAATTCCTCCCTCCCTCCAGCTCCGCAGGCACTGAGAAGGCCTCTTAAATTGTTCACTTAACAACTTGTGAAATTGCTTAATGAGGACTGGGATTGCAGTCCCTGAACAAAGCGGTCATGAGGACATCTCACTTAATGACCGCTTCATTCAAAGACAAAGAGTCCAGTCTCAATTGTGGGTAGTTAAGTGGGAACTCCTTCTAAGAGTGGACAATAATTTTTTTTCCCAGAAAAACGTTTGGTGATTATGATAGACCTCTTCAAACTAAAAACAAATATATTCGTATTGAAAAGATGTGTTTTATGTTTTTGTTTTTTTAAAAAATTTTTTTTAAAAAACCCTAAATACAAATATTTATTTATTTATTTATTTTATTAAACTTGTATGCTGCCTCTCCCCCAAAGGACTCAGGCCGGCTCAGAACGATAAAAAACACATAAAATTCAGTATTCAAATATAAAAACCAATACAATCTCCTTTAAAAACCCCTTCAGTCCAATCCGGCCAGGCTGAATAGCCATGTTTTGTGGTCACGGCGGAAAGAGCGAAGATCAGGGCCATCCGGAGATCCAGGGGGAGCTGATTCCACAGAGTAGGAGTGCCCACAGAGAAGGCCCGGTCCCTGGGAGTCGCCAGCCGACACTGTCTGGCTGACGGGACCCCAAGGAGGCCCTCCCTGTGAGAGCGCACCGGGCGATGGGGAGCTATCGCTGGCCACAGATGGTCTGCCAGGTATCCCGGGCCTAAGCCATATAGGGCTTTATAGGTAATTACCAGCACCTTGAATCTCACCTGGAGGGCAACCGGTAGCCAATGCAGGTCGCGCAGGAGGGGTGTAACATGAGAATGTCGGGACACTCCCATCACTACCCACGCGGCCGCATTCTGCACCAGCTGAAGCCTCCAGGTAGTCTTCAAGGGCAGCCCCATGTAGACAGCATTGCAATAGTCGATCCGAGAGGTGACGAGTGCATGAGTGACTGTGCGCAGGTCATCACGGTTCAGGTAGGGGCCCAACTGGCACACCAGACGAATCTGAGCAAATGCCCCCCTGGTCACGGTCGTAACATAGTCGTCCAGAGTCAACCGTGAGCCCAGGAGGACGCCTAGATTGTACGCCCTTTCTACAGGGGGCAACATTTCACTCCCTATAGCCAACGATGGAATATTATCCTGGGACCGTGATGCCGGTATCCACAGCCACTCTGTCTTAGTAGGGTTGAGCTGAAGCCTGTTCCTCCCCATTCAGAGCCGTACCACTTCCAGGCCCTGGACATCACATCGAGGGCATCACTGGACTGATTTGGGGTGGATATAAAAAGTTGGGTATCATCAGCATACTGATGATACCTCACCCTGAAACCACAGATGATCTCCCCAGCGGCTTCATATAGATGCTGAACAGAAGGGGAGAGAGGACCGACCCCTGAGGGACCCCACAGGTGAGGGGCCTCGGAGCCGACCTCTGTCCCCCTGCCAACACCACTTGCGAACGCCCAGAGTAGTAGGAGGAGAACCACCGTAAAACAGTGCCCACTCCCACTCCCAACCCTTCAAGGTGCCGCAGCAGGATATCATGGTTGATGGTATCAAAAGCTGCCAAGAGATCTAATAGGACCAGGACAGAGGAATAACCCTTGTCCTGAGCCCTCCAGAGATCATCCACCAGTGCAACCAATGCCGTCTCTGTGCTGTATCCGGGCCTGAAACACAACTGGTAAGGGTCCAGATATATTGCTTCATTCAGGGCCAATGGGAGCTGACGTGCTACCACGGTCTCAACAACCTTCACAATAAAGCAAAGGTTGGAGACAGGACGGAAGTTATTCAAAATAGCTGGATCCAGGCTAAGCTTCTTGAGGAGGGGTCTCACCACCACCTCCTTTCAGGAGGCTGGGAAATTCCCCTCATTCAAGGAGGCAGTTATAATAGCCTGGATCCAGCCACGGGTGACCTCCCGGGCCGAATAAACGAGCCAAGATGGACACGGGTCCAGCACACACGTGGTGGTACTCAGTTTCCCCATGATCCTGTCCACTTCCTCAGGAGTAACAGAATCAAACTCATCCCAAATCACCAGACCCATCGCCACCTCCCCCATATAATTTTAGAGCAACTGCAGCATTTAAAAATCTTGAGAAATATGAAATTAACTTTTAACAACTATAATGTATTTAATTGCATAATGTTTCCGACATACTGCATGACTTCAACTGTGCCAAAAACGTTTAGCTCTGGTTTTCGCTTGTATTAATGCATCTTGATGTGGTGTTCAACAATAATCAGCCAGCATTGATCAGGATTCCAGTTGCCCTGATATGCTTTTTCCATTGTAGCAATGTCTTGGTGAAAACATTTGCCATGTTTATCACTGACTGCACCTAGATTTTCAGGAAAGATATCCAAATATGAATGCAGAAAATGATTCTTCAGTGACATGTTGCACTTTATGATCTTTTATGCTAAGAAGTTTATCAACCAGCTAAATGCAGTCTGGTGCTCAGTAGTTGCCAAGAAAATACTCAACTACATCCTTGAATGTTTCCCAGGTGATTTTTTCTGGGCTCACTAACAGATTTTTGAACTGCTTGTCACTGATGACGTATCTTATCTGTGGAACAACAAAACAGCCTTTCTTAATCTTGGCCTCAGTTATCCTCAGAAACATCTGTGTCAAATAATGAAAACCTGCACCTTCCTTGTTCATCCTTTTAACAAAATGTTTCATCAGTCCAAGTTTTAAGTGAAGTGGAGGAAAAAATATCTTGGTCAAGTCAACCAATGGTTCATGTGCCACATTTTTCTGTCCTGGAACCAAATTCTTTCAAAGTGGCCATTTTTTTTTAATGTAATGACTGTCTTGCACAGCTGTTCCATTTACAAATGTAATAACAACAACAGTCAGCCTGTGGAAAAATAATTATTAAATCATCTTGCTTGATAAAGCTTTTCCAAGTAGCTGTCAGAATGACTACTACTAAGTCTGGGGTAATCATGTTAATGGCAGTTCTGTTAGCAGCATCGCAGGAATAATTTCAGTAGTAGTGATAATGCTGAAGGGGATGGCGTTTTAGGCATCTTGGTCTTTTAAGAGATGCATTTACATCTCAGGTGACCCATCTGCAAGGAAAAGCATGGCATTGGATTCCAATGAAGAAAACTCAACTAGTTCATGGATTGCTACACAGTATTTTTTCCCCCATATGCAGTGTCAGCATTTCTCCTTTTGGAAATTCACATGTGTAAAATGTTTTCTCAATTCAGGAGTATTCAAAGGTCAGTCTGATAGTTCACAGGACATGCTCTGAAAGAAAATACTGGAGGGAAATCAGCAATGCATGTGGAATGTATACACATTATGCTGCTATGGAATCCAGAAGAGAATATATAAAGAATTTTTCAGTTCAGTCAATGATCCATCATGATAGCAGTTTGTGAAATACAAGTAATCCTGTACTTTCTTCTATTTTTCTATACTTTTTTTAAAAAAGTATATCTATATCTAAAGTCACTAAGGCAGTCAAGGCATATTTTAATTTTTGCCTTCTTGAATTGAGTTGAACTAAACGATTCAATGATTAAAAACTCATTAGATTAGATGGTTCTAATTTCATGAATATTTAGCCATGCTATAACATCAATTTTCTCTACTTTGATATGAAAATATGACCTTTGATTGGGAAAAACACAGAATTTCTTAAGCCAATAGAAGTTTTAAAGAGAGTAATAGAACGGCTGACAACGGCTTCTTTCCACAGTCCACATCCTGTGGTATTTGCATTTTCATCAGTATGTTTGTCTTACAGACAAAATGAATATCAGATGCTGGATTTGAAAAAGGGCAGACCTAACATGAGGTGATTAGTTTCAAAAACAGATTTTATTCTCGATAAATTATTACCAAATACAATCATCTGTTGATTGAGGATATAAAACAGATTGACTTAGTGTAACTCTGTTAGATAAGTGGGGTGGGGTGGGGGGCCGGTACGATGTAATATGATTGTTTAACATGGTCTGGTACTAAACCCCCAGAAGTACAAATTGAAGGCAAATAATTAGATTTTCAATTGAAGGATATTCATTTGTAAAACCAAATTTATTTTTTAAGATCACATCTTTATGTTGGTTATTATTATTGTATTATATGCACAGGACAGGCATAAAGAACATTCTCCTGTGGGAGCGCTCTTTGAACTGGCAGGTCTTCAACTGCAACAGAGAAAAGGATTTGGTTGAGATATCAGGTAGGGCAGGGGTGAAATCCAGCAGGTTTTGACAGATTGTGGAGAAATTTTGAATAGTTCGGAGAACCGGCAAATACCACCTCTGGCTGGTCCCAGAGTGGGGTGGGAATGGAGATTTTGCAGTATACTTCTCCTGCCACACCCACCATGCCACGCCCACCAAGCCACACCAAACAACCAGTAGTAAAAAAATTTGCCTTTCACCCCTGAGGCAGGGATAATCAATTCAGGTGTCTTGAATATTGGGGTTGGGCAAAACATTCTGAGCTTGAACACTTCTGAGGTCAAAGTAGCTAAAGTTGTTTTGGACCTTTGGCTAAAGTTTGTTTGTTTGTTTGTTTTAAATCTGCCAAGATAGGGAGATTTGAATGCATTAACCAGTGAAACTTCATGTAACTTTTGCTTCCATTAAATAGCTGAATGAAGGAGGAATAAGATGGAGATGAAGAAGAATTGGTTAAATTAGGTATAAAGAATGACAACTTGTTTGAATAAAAGGGGGGGGAACCTACTTGGTAAGTAGTCATGGTTGCCAATTCAAGAATTTATGGATTGAAATGTAATGTGTTTGCAATGTGCATTGTGCTATCAATTTCAGACAGATTGTCAAACGTAAAAGTGTACCTGGCATTACAGATATGTTGTTGAGCTTTCATATTGCGCTGTACAAAACCTATGCGGTTTTACTGAATTTTGATTACAGTTTTCGTATTAATTAAATAATAATCTATTTTGTTATTTTAATATTTTTAACAAAGAACTACAGAGAATTATCAAATGTTAAGTACACATTGCCAAACCGGTAGTGTGCACTGAAATATTTAACTTTACTATATTTTAAACCGATTCTTTGTTGATGTTAAAATTCTCTCTCAAGTGAAGATGTGCGAGGGAGCATGTCAATTTTATAGAAACAAAATGATTAGAGTATTAGAATGAATTCTAATTCAAGTCTACCCTCAACCATGAATGTTCATTGGATGATTTTTGACTATTAAGTTTTTCTCAGCTCAACCTATTAGGTATGACAGGTATGATTAGGTAGACAGACAATCTGCTTCAGAAAGTTGGAGGAACCATCTGGAACAGGTTGGGTGGCATGGAGTGGGAAAAGAAAGGGAAGAAAGAAAGGGAAATTCTATAACATTATTCTGAATGTATCCCATAGTAATACCATAAAGAAACTTTTGTTATCATCCAAACACTGCAAGTATCACCTAGATAAAAAATGTAAATGAACAACAGCTATCTTATTTAGGTTAAATTCTCAGGCCAAATTCGGCTCTCATTTACTGGACCATTTCTTTATGTATCTGATGAAATAGAATCTAGCCCATATAGTAATAAAAAAGACATACCTCCATGCATTGCTGCACTAACAGATTAAGAATAGATTTTCATCATAAGATTCCTTGAATTTGCTTAAGGTTCCTAATTAACAACTTTAGCACCATTGTCATTAGTGAAGTAGAAACAAATATTACACATAATTTTCACTCATAATTTCAAGGAGAGAACGTATTAACAGAATATTTTTTATATAATTTAAAATAGAATTTTTATATAATTTAAAAGTATCTTTTCAAAGGTCTAATATAATTTCTACAGTAAAGCATGCTATGAGCAGAGCATGCTACCTCGTCACTTCACTTCTATGCAAAGGAGGCTTAGCCACATAACAAGTTTTATCCTTTAGCAAGCAATGCTAATACAGAGTCCCTCTGTGAGGGAATGGGTGGTTCAAATATGTGACCAATAAATAAATGAAATGAAATGTTTCTGGGGATAGTTGTTTACAGCCACTAAGGATATATCCCGATAGTGCCATAGTAACAAGTACACACCACTCATAACATTTGATGTTCTCCTTGGAACTTACGTTTGAAGTTTGAATTGTTGAAGAGGAGTAAATCTACAAGGCACATTTTATGAAGCTCTGTGTAGCTTTTTGATAAAAGCCTTCTTTTGATTGGTAGAGAAAGAGAACAAAAGGGAATGTAATTGCAAAACCATTTATTATTTATCCATTCTTTGGAGATTTTACATGTAAATTTCCTTGCACAGTGGAGAGTTAAAGATAAGCCAATCTTGTATACTGGTCAGCATATGAATAAATAAAGAATGTCTAAAGCTTACTTTACTGAATTTGGTCTTAATGACAACAGGTGGGTCAATTGTTTAGCCTCTTCAATTGGCCTCTGTCCTAGAAAGTAGAACACATACAAAACACAACAGTAGCTCTCGAGCACGCTGAGTGGCTCTGATAGTTCAAGCATGCAATTTTATAGCAGCCTACAAACAAGCCTGGGAATTCAGGGTTAAAAACTAAACTGAAGTTTTGTCTTATACCGTAATGAAAGCTGACCAAGAGAGTAAATCAAATGGATCTCCTAACAAAATGAAAACAGCTGTTTGGCTGAGCTTGTCTCTGATTTAGGTTAGGTAATTATTGCTCTAGTGTGGTTCAAGGTTGTTCTGTGTTACTGAAATAGGATAGCATATGAAAAGCATCCAACTCCTTAATTTACTGTAGCATCAGAAATTCCACTGGATGCATATAAAAATATCTAGAAATACAATCATCTATGAATATACCTATAGGCTTTTCTAAATGCCAATTTATTTTGCCTTTCAAGACACAATTACACAACACTTACTTATGTCATACTAAGGTAGAATATCTGTTCTAAGGAAATGATAATTTAAGTTTAAAACGCTAAGCCATTCCAGTTGTTCAGAGGGGGAGCTGTCTTTTGTATTACATGTAGATATTATGCATTACATATGGGCAATTGTTTTTTTTTAAAAATACACTAACTGGAGTTTGAAAACTAATGATTAAATATTCACATTCAACATTAATTCTGCATTAAAAACAACATTGGCTCCTAGAGTAAAAAAAAAACATTTTAAAGTTTAGCATGCAAAGATGAACTGTCATTTGAAGCTATAAAAGTATTCAACATTGAGAAACTGAGCTTTTGCATAAAACAGCGTCATGGTATTCCAGGAAACTGAGTCACTATTACATTTTTTATATTTCTAGGAAATTAAAAGAAATCCACAGTTTAGGCATATCGTTCTCTTGGGTCACCCTAAAGTGATATATGGAGTTCTTTAAAGCACCTGAGATTATAATCTAAATAATAAAACTTTACACTCAGAATTAGATTTTTAAGTACTTAAGAGAATTTAGTTTAAAATGGTGTGAAACTAAAATGATGTGAAACTAAAACTTCATCACAAAAGTTTGAAAAATGTTCAGTACTCTTGCCTTACTTTACAGAAACTCTATCAAGTGCATCAATACCAATATATCCACTTTCATCTAATGGGACAGGCAGTGCAGCTGAGTCCATGCTACACTAAGTCACTGTGTGTGTGTGTGCGTGCATGTGCGTGCGTGTGCATGCGTGCGTGTGCATGTGCGCACGTGTGCGTGTGCGTGTGCATATAACTTAGCACTCTATCAACCACAGGTAATAAATAGTGACAATAAATGTATAAACCCAATCAGTTCTGAATGTGTACTCTTCCAAATTGATTTAGAAAAAAAAAATTTTTTTTGTTTTTTTAATTTGATCTATATGCCGCCCTTCTCCGGAGACTCAGGGAGGCTTACAAGGCGTTAAGCAATAGCCTTCATACTTTTGTATATTTATTCAAAGTCAGCTTATTGCCCCCACAAACTGGGTCCTCAATTTACCTACCTTAGAAAGGATGGAAGGCTGAGTCAACCTCAAAATTGCTTTTCTTATGAGTGCAGTATTTTTCTGTGATTCATCCAAGTAGCCTAACTTTTTTCCAGCTTCCATGAGAGCCTGAAAAAGAGTTCCTGCTATTTTAAGAAATCCAGTAATAAAAGATTACGAGACTCTTAAAAGTAGCAGCATCTTGTTTATTTCTTTCAGGCTTAAGTGGAATCCTGGAAAAAAGTTGGGCTGCTTTAATGACTAGCAGAAAAGTACGTGCTTGTGTGAGGTCCAAAGCACTTTTAAAAAATTCTTTTTGAAATGTGCACAGCCCTTTTAACCCTGATAAAGTAAATAATGGCTTAACACCATTACTGAACCAGGTTGGTAACGTCCCTAAAGCCATACCTTATTCATATTCTGAATGATTAGCTGCTAAAATACATTAAGATGATCAGGAAACTATAAGCCCAATTTAAACTATGGAATAAATTGAAGAATTAAATGGTCCAGGGGAGTGCTGCTCCAAAGCCCAATTCTTTTCCTTTCCAGTGTTGTGCATACTCCCTTTCTTTGATAAATTCAAATAATCCCCACTCAGACAAAACACCAGGAAAAAAAGGGCTGATTTTTTCCTTCAACATAATCCTTTAGAAATGTGCCTTCTAACTGTGTGGTGAATTAGCATGTATGTTTTAGATTCCTATAATGCAATTAAGTGTTTCATGGAAAGAAAGAAAAAGATTCCAACGCGCTGTAGGTTATTAAAAGGATCAGACATTAACTCGTACTCAAATTCTCTTGAAATGAATCATAATCGTACTGTTAAATATATACAGGGCTACATTCTACTGTTTTGAAATGGAAACTTAATCTGAACCCCTCTCTGCATGATTCTCAATGTGGGAATGATTCCCAGATCCATGCTATTTAAAAACATCAAGGGGAAAGGGCAAAAATGATGCTCTCACTATCAATTGTCATGGATTAAAGCTCTCAGCCAAACATCCCCAGAAACTCTCGTGCAGCTGAGGAAGGGAAACAGCATTTAGAGGCCCCGTCTAGTGTTCAGAACTGCATCCCCATATGGAGTCAAGCTTCATTGTGTCAGGCGCAGCACCCTAATGCTTCTTGATCCTGGCATCCATTGGATAAAAGAGAAAGGAAGATCAGAGTAAGGCAATCCAGGTAGCCCTTGCATAAGGCTCTATTCAAATCATATTGTCCTTCAACATTTTTGAAAAATGTTTATAGTCCCTTTTCATGCCAAGCCTGGTGCATTTGTATCAGTCACAGCAATAGCATCTTGCGTGATCCCAAAGGACTGTTACTCTGTTCTCACTGTTTCAATGCATGTACCTGAATGGCTAGAGGAAAGAGAAGATTGCTGGCTCATCCTCCTTCCCTTCAAGCACTCAGTAAAATAGATTATACTTACAGTGTATGCATATACTGTATCAGTGTATCAACATAGCTGGCTGGAGAATTCTGGGATTTGAAGTCCACAAGTCTTAAAGCTGTCAAGTTTGAAGACCTCTGCTTCTATATGGTCATGGAAAGTAAATAATAGTAAGATCTCTGACTATAGACACAGTTGCATAATGTTTACCAACATGTGGAGCTGACATGCATGGATGAAGAACAAGTCTAAGAGCTGCTGTTTCGCTCTCTACACATATCTTGGAAATAAGTATTGAAAGTAAGAACAGGACTAAAACAGAGCAGCCCAAAGTCACAAAAATTAAAGAATTCAAGGAACGAATGAGTTAGATTTACCTATTTTTGGTTGAATTTTATGTTTATCAAGTACAGATTCTATATCTTATCTATATAGATTTTGCTGTTAATTATTATGGCCAAACTGAGCTCAGCAAGCACTCATTAATCAATACGGTCAAAATCCTTCTTCCCCCTCAAACCTGCTGCTCAGTATCATAAGCTGCAAAGTACTTCTCTTCACTGTGAAACTTGCCGAAGCTCAATTAAATTAAATTTCTAAATTCTATACAGGACTGAATAAAAGAGAACAAAAATGGCAAGCAGATATACTTCTCAAACTGTAATTCATCCAGACACTGAAGGAGTACACCCTATTATAAATTTAATTACTGTTCATTCCCAAAGTGTAAATCAGACCCCAGTATGATTTTAGAGATTTTATGAAGAATGTTATACTGAAAAAAATGCTGGCAAGGATGCTTTCAAATACTTTTTATACTATCCAGCTATTTTTCTAAAGAATCATTAAACTTGGCTTACAGATTTTACCTTTCTTTTTGGAAACCAAGTGGCCAATATTTTTCTGCTAGAAAACATGTTTTGGCTTAGCTTATTAATAATACATATAAAATAGTAGAATAGTATTTTAAAGAAATAACTCTACTAATGAAAACCATCCTGGAGTGCACAGTTTTCTGCTTTGATCTAGTACATTCAGCTTTTAAATCTCCATAAACAATTCATAACTGAGATGGTTGACTGACATCAGATAATTTGGGAGCATCAAACTCTGGTACATAAACTCCTGTTGGTAGTTGAACCTCAAAATATTTAATTCATATCTTTCATTTGCTTAGTTCCATATGCTGATCCAAGTTTTAAGAAAACAAGGACTACTTAGAACTTCTAAGAGATACAATTGGATAAAATCTTTCATGGAGACAAAGAATGATGGTAAAAACAGGAACATTTCAGGATACTATCTATTTTTTTAATTAATTCTGAATTTTTAAATCTAGATCTTCATCGATACCAGATCTAGAACACAGCTGAGAAGTAATCAACATTTTTTTTAAAAAAATCCCTCTTTATAAATATTTGAAATATATACAAACATACACAAATAAAAAATTATAAAACATTGCCTATCCTGTCCTTCTGGTGCCTTAACACAATGGAGGAAAGCTAATATAATTGAAAATAAAAATAAGAAAAAGTAATGCAGCATTTAAGTCTGAGACTACACATCTGTTTTTTATCTGAAAAGCAAAGTTCTGCCTAAAAAAGAAAAAAAATTGACATAAAGTGAGAAGTCATATTGGAAAATGCCAAATAAACTTCCAAAGGTTTATGTCATTATAAAAAAATGGCCCTCTCTATCAAAACATAGGGTACAGAAAAGTTAGTACAGGAGGTAAAGGACTATAATACATCTTAATTCTAAACTGTTTATAGAGTTTTCAAATTCATCACTAATATTTGTGCCAAGGAACAGTTTGGGCAGCTTCAGTAAGACCTAACAAATAGCATCCATCACATTCTTAGTACAGGATAAATTCATTCAGGCCCTTGTGTGGGTGTGACGTACTGGAGGTGGCTACTGCAATAGAGAACATCCCACCTCTTTTCTGTGTGCACTTTGCTGCCTCCCTCTCCATCCTGCTTAGTTTATTTTTTCAATTTAATTTTTCAATTTAAGATTTTTATTTATTGTTTTAATGTTTTGTTCTGTATTTTATTCTCACCAAAGAAAACTCTTATGTGGCTTATAAACGTTTTTATTCAATGTCTATAAGCCGCTTAGAGTTGCCTTTGGTGAGATGGGTGGCATACAAATTTGATAGAGACAGAGAGAGAGAGACTAGAATTTCCAAAGATAATCCACAGAGAACTCAATTCATAAATCCAATTTAAATGTGCCTATATGTCATCATGGCCAGATCTCATCTCATCAAAGGTGCTTCTGCCTAAATATCCACCTGACTAAAAAAAATGAAAAACTATCTATTGATCAAGGTACCTGGTAATCTTCCAATCAATAATTTTAGTTTTGACAGTATTTCATCTGTCAAATGTGCAGGGTGCAGTATTACATCTCCATTACTTCACGTAGATCTGTTTGGGTGCTATAGTTTTAATTTGGGGATTTTAATTGGATTTTAGCATTATTTATTGTTTTGTTTTTATTGCTGTGAGCCGCCCCGAGTCCTTTGAGAGACGGGCGGCATATAAATGTTATAAAATAAATAGCCCATTATTGTAGATATTTTCATACCTACAGTTACACATAGGTATAAAAAGGTGTAGGAAACAATAACAAAAAATATCATTCATTGATACTCAGGTGACTGAATAAAATTCCTGCCATATCTCTTTGAGAGACCAACCCTGGAGAGAAAATTTGCTGTCATATAATAGTACCTCTGAAGTACATTTTCACCAGGAACTCCAGAAGGATATCATTATCATCATCTCAAATATCTGCGCCAAAACCAAAAGTGACACTATCCAACTCCCACCTATCAATTTGAAATCACACCAATAATTACCTCAACCAAAGTATTTAAGCATTTGGACCTGAGTTAATTACATATTGGCTGGAAATTACCTACATGAAAATATGTAAGGAGAACTTCTTTAATAAAAATTCACAGTAACTGCTTTTAAATTGAATGGTGTAGTTAAAAAATCTACAGGTTTATTATAGACCCAGCAGTGATGGGTTGCTACCGGTTCGCCCTGGATTGGGCGAACCGGCGGCGGCGGCGGGAGGCTCCGCCCACCTACCTGGACCAGTGGTGGGTTTCAAAATTTTTTTACTACCAGTTCTGTGGATGTGGTTTGGTGGGCGTGGCAGGGGAAGTATACTGCAAAATCTCAATTTCCTCCCGATCAACTGGGACTCAGGAGGCAGAGAATAGATGTGGCAGGGCCAATCAGAGGTATTTACCAGTTCTCCAAACTACTCAAAAATTCTGCTACTGGTTCTCCATACTTTGTATACTTTGTGCTTTAATATGAGATCTTGCCAGGGTGCAGATTTTCGTTCCAATTACTATCTCCACTGTTCACTGTCTTGAACTGTGCAGAGTAGTCATCTGGCTTAATTTACAGCCAGCAGCTGTATTATCTACCCAGCTAATTTTCATAGTCCAAAGACTGACTAAGGCTTTTGGAAAATCTTTGGTCAGGCAGTAGAAAACCTGCTCCAAGCACTCAGAAGAATGTTTTATTCATCTTGTTCCTGTTCAGAAAGCTGTTCTTTTACTGGGTGGGTTGAAGGTTTCTACAGGTGAGTATAGAGTGAGTTCACTGATATGCAGTACTGAGGTACAGTAAGCAATTCACAGAACACATGCTTGCAAAGCTCCTCTCTGCTGGTTTTGAATGTAATCTTTAAAAAATTAAAACCAAACAAAGTCAAGGCGAACAGGAAGCCTAGTGATGCAAAAGAGGGTCCCTGTAGCATTAAAACACATCAACACCCCTTCCACAAAAAGGGAGGCAGGGATGACAACCCAGGTGGCATCTCTGGAGGGTGTCATTTGATTGGTAAAAAATATTCATAAACTGCAAAATAGAAATTCATCATTATCATGCTGCAGACTTGTTAAAAGACTGATTTGGTAATATCCAACTCACAAAGGAACACATGATGGAATAATTGTTTCGGTTTCTTATGCCATAGTAGTTTCCTGAGATCATTATTCATTTTGAATGGCAGCACTAAAATGTGCTCCACCAAACTGCATTGCATGTGGATGTGTTCATCCTGAGTGGGTGGGCCCAATGGCATCCCCGGGAATATTTAAATGAGGAATGGCTCCCCATAGTATTAGAAATGGTAAATTTCAGAAATTCCATTTATCATATTTGTTTCATGAACTGTTCTTGCATGCTCGTTTTTTTTAACATTATGTAGGAATATATATCAGCAATCTTTATCAGTTTTCCAAAAACAAACAAGATCAGAACAATCTGATTTTCTTTTCAGAACTGCAGATGAGGCAGTGCTCTTTATTCCTATGCTAGTTATTTCTCTTCCAATTTAAATTAAAATTCAATAATTTCTTAGCAAAAAAAAAATCACTGTCATAGAATAGGGAATAATGCTTATGGCAGTTTAGTTGCAGCCATAAACAAATTTACTAGGGAGTCATCCCTACACTCTTAATTTCAAGTAAACACTGTTAGAGAACTTGGAATTAATCATTTTAAAGGCTTTTCAATATTCAACTTTCACCCTGGCTCTGCTCAAATACCATCTTCGTCTTGCAACAGCTTTTTTTTTAACTAGGCAGAAAACGTGGTCAAGCTGGTGTTTGACCTTTGACAAAAGTCTGCCCTCTCTCTGGCTTTTCCTAACAAACTAGGGCCAAGACAATAAGCTGCATTATAGCTATTAGTTAGGTCAATATGTTTCTTCAGGAAGACCTCAAGCTGAAAAGCCAACATGCCTGACAACCACAACCAAGATACCAAAGGTCCAGGCACTAGTCTTTGGAAAACAAATGGAAAAGCACACATGGCCACATCTGGAATCCTAATGGGCCACCAATGGTTCTCAGCTTAAGAAAGAATTACCACTGTTATTTTATCATCCCTAGTGCTAACTTAGCTGTTTATGTACAGCAATAAATGATTTTTTAAAAACATATTTGGGTCATTATGTCATATACCACCAGCAAGTAGGATTGTTTTATTGTGCTTGGAATAAAAATACACTGCAATACCCAGATGTTGGGAGAGGTTTAAAAACTCTAGCTCTTCTGCCCTCAATCCTGTCAGCCAAATTTTTTAAAAAGTAAATTGAGAACTTTATAAATTGTACACTCATCTCACCAGTAACATTTGCAGCAGTGTATTTTCTCAAAATACTTTGTCTTACCAATTGCTATATTGTTTCAATAATATTAAAAAATGATTGCATAAAAAAAATCTGCAGATGATGAGATCTACATTTTAAATGAGTTAGAAAGTCAGAAATAGACTTTTTTTTTTAACTTCTGAACTCCAAACAACTTAGAGAGATACCATTAATGGCATAGCGAGATAATTACTATCTTCCTCTCCAAAATTTAAGAAAATAGAGCACTAAAGTTTAAATTTCCTAACAGTAGCCTGAGTAGCGTAGGGGAGTAATGCCTCCTACAAAAGCAGCATTTAAGATCCAGCTGCTGCAATTACTTGTGAGTTCAATCCCAGGCAGGCTCAAGGTCGACTCAGCCTTCCATCCTTTATAAGGTGGGTAAATTGAGGACCCAGTTTGTTGGGGGCAATAAGCTGACTTTGTATAAATATAAATATACAAAAGTATGAAGGCTATTGCTTAACTTACTGTAAACCGCCCTGAGTCTCCAGAGAAGGGCGGCATATAAATCAATTAAAAAAAAAAAATTCATTCCCCTTCACCTATTATAAAAATGTCAATGTGTCACATGTGCTACTAATATTGAGAATCTTTAAAACAACATTAAATGGATATACTGAAGGTCTGTCTTAAAGAATGTTCCCAATATAACATTCACTATCACAAAAGTTTCAATTGCCTTTTTAATCTTGCTCTTTGTACCTCCCAATTTATAATCCTACTGTTTGTCACTTATTTCGTCCTTTCATATACTTTCCCAATAGATGTGCAATTCAGCCAGTATACAGGCTTAAAGACAAATAATCAAAAAGTATAATAGTATAATATTGCACCAAAGGCAACTGTAAACCTTCCATAATAAAAAAGTCAGGACTGGTGACCCAGAGTTCAGAGGGAAAAAAAACCAAGGTTTTGTAGCCTTTCACAGGCAAAGCAACAAAGAAGGTATGTCCTCTGGATTTAGAACCTGGAGGATTCTCAACATATGAAATAGTGGTGTTTCTGAAAATTTATAAGAATGTAGCATAACACTGAGAAGAAATAACCAACCACTTATCACTGAGCTCCAGCTTTACAAGAAAGAGGAACCTCGAATAATGAGAAAGCAAAACATTTTATAGAAATTGAGGATTACAAGATGGGAAATTTCGAGGTTCTGATGTGGCAAGTTTTGGGGATGCTACACAAGTCCTTGTCTGTGTATTTGGGATTATTTAAACTGTTAAGCAAAGCAGCCCTTTCCGGAGCAGTAGCAGAGTAGGGAAAAGCTATCTCCATCATTCCATTTTGAGAAGATGGAATGATGGGGTAATCCAGGGAGTGTCCCTGAATGAGGATGGAATGTTGGGGCTTCTTCCCTATTTAGGGCTACCCAGATTGTTCTGTATGTGGGTGAGCTTCTATTTTTTGGTTCAGATAGTATTGCAGATGGCTTTATCTGAATGCATGATGGGTTAATTTAGGTCTGATGGAATTAAGAAAAGAGTTGGGTTTGACCCAGGGGTGAAATCCAGCAGATTCTGACAGGTTCTGGAGAACCGGTAGTGGAAATTTTGAGTAGTTCAGAGAACCGGCAAATACCACCTCAGACGGGCCCCAAAGTGGGGTGGGAATGGAGATTTTGCAATATCCTTCCCCCAGGAGTGGGGAGGGAATGGAGATTTTGCAGTATCCTTCCCCTGCCATGCCCACCAAGCCACGTCCACCGAACCGGTAGTAAAAAATTTTGAATTTCACAATTGGTTTGACCCCAGTCACATCCACCAGACAGGGAGGAAAATGAATGCAGCTTATATTTTGTTTGTTACTTTTTTTTCACCAATGTTACATAATTGCCCACTAAGGCAAACCCCTAATTATTTGTGCTGCTGCATTTTGGACTACTTGTAGTTTCTAAGTGGTCTTCAAGGGCAATCACATATACAGCATGTTGTTGTAATCCATATGAGTGACCAAGGCATGAATGTCAGTAGGAATTCTCAATTCAGGAATAGGTATAAGTGACCCAAAATATGGATTTGCTAAGTCATGGCCACTACCTCTTCAAACATATCTTGCTGTATTCTGAGCAGCCTTATTTGCACATATTTAGTAAAGAAGTTTTAAAAAGAAGATTTAGTAAAACAGAATTCTTGATGTCCCTGTCATCATCAAGGAACACATTGATGTCTTGCACGATGATGATGGACTACTGTATACTATGTTTAATTAATCTAGGCTGAAAAAGGCTTAAGAGAAACCGGCAGCCGATGAAGTATAATGAAGTTAAATTAACTCTGAAGTACTGCACCAAGATTACTAAGCCTGCGTCCACATAACCCACAGCAGTAAGCAATGTGTTTAAAAAAATATTCACAGCAGCATTGGTACTAAGGAACTGCTTTTCAAAACAGTGTTCTTCCTGCTTGCTTTTCCTTTCATAATACTCTCTGGGTAACCCTGATGTGCCCTGGAAAAACAGACATGTAAATCTGATACCTGGAACATGCTGATGAGTTTTGAAGCAAGTTAGAAGAAGGCAGAATGTGAAATGTCTTAGTCTATCCTGCAACAAGGCAAATTAAAAACACAGCTAAGAAACTTGCTTGAGGATTATCCTGATGTCCATTGATTTAGATTCTTTCTAAGAGCTTTATTTAAAAAAGTTTCTGTACAAAGAAAGCAGTGCAATCAGAATAAGCTACTCCTGCAAATTTGATTTTAAAATGTATACATTTTAAAAACCAAACAATTCAGTAGGCAAATATAAATCAAATACGAATATTAGCAACACTTTCTCCAACTGTATTCTAGATACTTTGTTCCCTTTTGTAAATGTGAATTAGATTTTAAATTTATTGTTTTTTTATCCAAGGATCTGAAAGTAGGGATGGCCTATCTAACAATTTCAGTATTACTGAGTTTCTCTATTTTATAGTCCATGTTCACATCAATACAGTAGTCTGCATGGAAGTTCATATTCATTTAGTCCTATCTGGATTTTATATATAGTGTTTTTCCATGCATGACTTTTTAAAAATAATCTTCAAGGTGTCTTTCATATATTATCTGAAAATTTTTATTTGAAAAGTGAAGATTTACAATACAACCGTATTTTAGCTCATCTATTGGTTTTGGAATTGTGAATTAAGCAGATTCACAAATTATTGTATGTATGTTATATTCCAGGATTTCACTGTATTTTAGTTTTAGATTGTAAGAGATATGTTGCATCGTAGAGGCTTTGGTAGAACTGAGAAGTGAAGCCTTGTGTATTTTTTCTAATTATACTGGTTGAGATAATTATACTTCATATAAACCAAAATAAAAATATTACTAGTGAAGAGAAGAAGAGCATTTAAAAAACAGAATCAGGCAATACAAAGCAAAGATTATTTAGAACAATGGGTTTTAAGTTCCTGGCAAAAGACAAAAGAGAGCAGGTGTATTTTACTCCTGATCTTGTCATCAGGACGTTGTCAAACTATTAGTGGTGAAAAACAAAAAGGAAGATCTTTACAGTACATGCCAATGGATTTATTTTCTATGTGTTGTAATTCTTCCTTAGCAAATATGGTTGAAAAAAATACAGTAACAAAATTGGCCATTGCTAACCTTTTCTGTATTTACAATAGATTTTCAGTTGTAGAAATAATTTCTCAGTTGATAAATCCCAAGTGACTAATAGTACTGGATTTTAACTCAAAACCATTTTACATTATCTTTCCAACAACCTTCTCCCTGAGAGTGGTTCCTCTTTTATGTAAAGTTGAAGGGAAAATTTATGCTACTAAAAATATTCTATAGTGTTCTATTGTGAGATTAGCAGTTTTACTAATATAAAAATGATGGGTAAGAGAACCAAAATCATGAGGGACTCATTAAAGATCAAGTTTTCAGAGATCATATTCTCTGCAAGCAGAGATACAACGCGCACAAGTTAATGAAGCTTGCATTGAACACTGCATTCAGCAGAGTCCTTTTAGTCACTACTGGAAGTTCCTGCTTCCCTCAGTGTAAATCTTGCTCAGCAATATGAAAAGACAGCCAAATTCTAACAGTCTCCTGTTCTGTTCCAGATAAGTATTGGGTTACTCTGTGCAGGAATGCTACCACGGAATATGAGGCAAACTAAGACTAGTGGATGGGTTTCTCTTTCTCCCTCTCCCTCCCTCTCTCCCTCTCTCTCTCCATCTCTCTATATAACTACTAAAACTCACTCTGATAAACTACTTAGAAGTGCCTTACTGCTTGAGGTATACATGTCATTCTCCTTTCCCCTTTTGGAAGAGAGAGAAATTTCTCTGATTTGGACTTTTCCAGAAATCATAAATGCTTTGAACTATACATATGCCAAAATTTCAGCTTCCTGGGTCTAAGAAAGCAAGGAAGGACTTAATGAGATCAAGTTTTGAACATGAGCCAACTACGTTGACATGTTACGGTTAAACCATAGGCAGCTAGCCAGAACTTGCCCAAGAGGATAAGAGTCAACAGAACAACCTATGAAGCAAAGCCAAAGATTACAGCCAAGATAGATCTGTTGCTCTGACTAGATCGCAAACAGGAAGCCTCTTATGGCTTCTTTGTCCAACATGGATCAACAAGGTCAATCCTAATCCGAGAACATCCACTATCTGGAAGGTTTTCTAAATTATAATTCTAACAACGCATTATCTAGGGCAACTATAACTGAAAATACAGGGCCCTAATTTTTGAAAGTATTGTCCTCATAGGTTTTAGATACTTAGTTTATCAGGTGAGCAGCTAATGAATGCCTCATTGTGAATTAAGAACAGATATGAAATACATAGTGAAGGTTCTAGACCAAATAAACCCTAATAATACAATTATTTTGCCACTTTTTTATCATCACTAGCTGCCATTTTGCCATATTGACGATGAGGCAAAAGTCTGAAGATATGGCATACAGTCTTCTCTCCCAAAACTGTACAACTACATTTTACTACTTACCACCTGTGACATTGCCTCATTGTGCCAAAGATAATATTCATTCTAGTGAAACTAGTATCAATTGCAGAAATGAACCTAACTTACACCTGCCTAATGCCTATGCCATAGGTCTGTGGCTTAATCGGTCTTAGAGTTTGTATATTCTCTTTAACGGAGACCAAATTACTTTATCCTTTTTTAAACGTAATTATGATATACAAGAATTCTACGTCAATTAGTCTTTTTCTGGATTTTGAAGATAATTCTCTAATGTTAACTGTTCTATCTCTTTGAATTTCTTTAGACCAGTCATCCGTTCAAACTTCCAAAAGTGCTTTTTCAAGAGGCAACTGGACTTTCTGGTTTTTCTTTGAAGATGTTTTGTTTCTCATCCAAGAAGTTTCTTTAGCTCTGAAGAAGTTTCAGCTGAAGAAGCTTCCTGGATGAGAAGCGAAACATCTTCAAAGAAAACCCAGAAAGTCCAAGTGCCTTTTGAAAAAGCACCTTTGGGACTTTGAATTTCTTATTTCATTGGCATCTTTCTTTGCTGGTATATTAATGATATGAATGCATTATGGATATTATATTGTCTGCATAGATTTCAGCAAATATTTTACAGCACACGACACACAAAATTTGGTTTGTGACCATACCCATCCATTTCACCCCTTTCCTTAGGGCATAATTATAATGCTGCAGTGCAATAATATTTTACATACAGAGGGCTTTGTTTCCATGCCAACAGTTTTATATACTGTAGAAAATTTCAGGAAGTTGACTTAAAAAACAGAATGATGTTGGAGCTGCTGCTAATCAGAATAGATAATGCTGAGCAAATAAGTCAGCTTCATGTGTTCACTATTTATTGAGAAAGGCAGAGAAAGAAAACACTTTCAGCTGTGCAAGTTCAGGGAACATTTTGGTGCTAACTTTTTTATTTTTTAATAAATCATACTTTGCATACCATCTGTCATTGCAATCACAACAATTTAGCCAGCTTGCCATATGTTTCCATGTGCTTCTGAAGTTAAATTTGGATTCATTTATGTTTACTACTTTCTGATCCAAGTATCTCCAGTGACATCAGAGGGAATGTACACATCTGGGAAGGGACTTACATAACAGCTGGAGGCCATGTAGGAGGGGAAGGCTCAAACATTTTGGGTGTGACCATGTAAAAATCTGAAGTGCTAATTACTCTTTAAGAGTTCATATCCATCCACCCTCCTACACATTATTAGAATAATTTATTAGTATATATCATTGCAAGTTACCATGAAATATTTTTGGCTCACAACTAGATCTGAGAAGTAATGTCAGCTATGGATTAAGTATATGACATACTTAATTTGCACTGTCAAATAAGGTGCATTGTGCCAAAAGTACTGTAGCCTGTAAAGCTCATATTATTGCAGAATATTCCCCAGCCAGCTCTTCACAGAGCAGATGTCAGGCTTCCTTCCCAAAGCGCTGCAATGTTTACTGCCACTTTCATTTTTTCATAATCAAAATAATGCATTCAGCAGGTCCCCTCAGTAGCAGTATGCAAACAAGCCATAAAACATATTTCTCAAGGGCAGCTGCTCTCTAGAGTCACTTGTTTCATGCTCCTCAAATTCTCCAGTGATCTGGAGGGAAGTATAAAAGGGCTTTAGATTAGAAAATGAGGTCAAAAGCTTGCAAAAAAAAATGACACCAGAATATTGATTGAATAGGATATTTGTTTTAGGGTGTAGCCATCTGCTACAATTTTGTAATGTTTGTGCTTATACCATAAAGATACCATCTTCTCTTTTCAGACAAGCAATCCTCGGGTCTAGCATTAGTTTGCTACCATTGGAGGTATCTTGTAAACCATATGTGGTCCAACAGAACACTGCACTGAAGAACCTACAGCCTACAATTGTACCATACAAATATTTAGCAACAAGCAGTAACAAACAGGAATTTCCTGTTTTTCAACAGGGAATGGGAGGAAGGGAAAAAATGGTACACATGGCTTGTTCAAGTTCTAATTCCCACCCCCAAATAACTTCCAATTTCTCCCAATACTAACACAGGACCAGCTTTGTTCTGCTTCTGTGATCCTTAGATAATCCCCAAATATTTTTTTAAATACAAAAATAGATGCACGTACCTGCCTAACACAAGCCTGTCCTCTCGTCCTCAATTAGAAGCTTCTTCTTCTTCTTCTTCTTCTTCTTCTTCTTATTATTATTATTATTTTAAAAAAATAGTAAGTTAATTCAAGGATTTGCCTTTACTGGCAATAATCTGAATGAAACTCCACTCAAAAGCTTTTCATTGGAAGAAACGTTGGCTTGTGTTGCATCAGTTTTATTTTGCCAAAAAGAAGTAACCGGTGGAAGTAGTGGCAGTGAAGGAGGATGAGCAGGAGGAAGAAGGACATTTAAGGGGAAGCTAATCTTTAATAATTTTCTCTCTTTCTAGAGGCATGATTGATATAAACCTTCCATCAATGGAAAATCTGGAGCCTGGATAGCTCTGCAGACCAAGCACCCTAATTAACATCCAGCTGTCTGCAATTACTCCATGTTCGAATCTCACCAGGCTCAAGGTTGACTCAACCTTCTATCCTTTCTAAGGTAGGTAAATTGAAGACCCAGTTTGTGGGGGCAATAAGCTGACTTTGTATAAATATACAAAAGTATGAAGGCTATTGCTTAACACATTATAAGCCACCCTCAGTCTTCGGAGAAGGGTGGCATATAAATCAAATAAAAAAAAAAATCTATAGTAGAGGCTGCAAGTTTTTTTTTAATGAAATAAGCATTTCCACCCATGGAATACTTTTATTTGTCCCAAACCCAAGATACATGCTAACATGTAGTTTCTAAGATATATAAATTTAAGTATCAATAACCAGTGAAAGATATAGTTAGAGCCACCCATCATCAATTTTACAAACGCTTCTTTTTAATAATTGAGATATTTGCCATAAATTTCATAAATCTTAATAGAACAATTTAATAATCATATTCTCCAAAACCAGAGGTACATACTGTGAGTCAATTTTAGAAAAATTTATAGTGCCTCCAAACTGAACCAGAGCAAGCCAGTTTAGAAAAATGATACATCTAAACTAAAGTGATAAACAATGCTATCACATCTGTAAGATCACTAAAATGCCAAACCTCCTTCCTCTTATTGGAATATAAAATTACAATGAAATCCAAATTACCACTACAGAATCGTCAATATCAAAAAATATTTTATTTCTTTTGTGCACACACCAGAAATATCTCTAGGAAAAAAAATTAAAAACCGCTTAAAAGCTACAGGAATCACCCATAGTTTGATATTAGATGGGTGGTTAAATAAATGTTTAAAATAAATAAAATAAAATACCAGATTGTTTTGTTTGCTAAGTGAAATAACAACCACATTTGGTTTTTCCCCATCTCCACTGCAGTTAACCACTTGCCTCTAGAAGGGCCTTCACCAAAAAAAAAAACAAAAAAAAAAAAACAAACAAAAAAACATGGAAGCCTTCTCAAAAATTATTCAGGATATTCATACTTTTCTTCAAATAGTGCTGCGTTAGTTCAAATGATATAATCATGCCTTATTCTCTCCAGGAAACTGACAGCAATAAACAGGCTGCCAATATTTTGGAGTAATCCACTGGCCTATATTCTATTTTTTACAAAAGGGTATTTAAAAGCTCATTTTAAAATGCAGATAAAATATGCAACCATTAATTGTACAATAGACCTGCCATGTGAGGTTTCTTTTCAGTCTGTGCCTATACCATGCCCAAGGTCAATTATAATATCTAGCATAGGAAAATAAACATTTTAGTATATTGAAAACCTCCCTGTTTTTGGAATAGTACTGTAAAATTTAAAACAGTCTTGACTCAAAGCTGCAAATTATTCTGTTGCCGGGAGTTACTACTAATTGTGGAAATGAAAAGAATTATTTAGAGACATATATTTCTCATTGCTTTATAAAGGACAGAGTGGGCAAGTTTCTGTATGTTTTCTGTTAATTTCGTTTATTGTTCGATGAGGCCCAGATTTTACTAATGAAAAGCATATCGTAAAATGTCTAGACAACACTGATACTTATAGGAAGAGATCAATGCATTTCCCCAGTCATGCTTCACTTTTACTGATGGGAAACTTTTCCACAGTGGCAGCAAGTTTTTTTCTTGGTTCTTGTCATTGAACCAGGGTGAATCTCAAGGTTAGAACTGCAATAAAAGATCCTTTTTTACAAAAGAGACTGTCCATGCCAAATGAGATACTCATTTTGAATGAATTGAAATCAGTAAATTAAACAGTCTAAAGGTAATAGATTAATAAAAAGGGACAATTTGGATTAGATTTACAGATTAATCATAGGGGTCTATTGGACTGAGCCGTGGTGGTGCAGTGGTTAGAATGCAGTAAAAGGTAAAGGTTCCCCTCACACATATGTGCTAGTCATTCCTGACTCTAGGGGGCTGTGCTCATCTCCGTTTCAAAGCTGAAGAGCCAGCGCTGTCCGAAGATGTCTCCGCAGTCATGTGGCCGGCATGACTAAATACCAAAGGCGCACGGAACGCTGTTACCTTCCCACTAAAAGTTGTCCTTATTTTTCTACTTGCATTTTTTACGTGCTTTCAAATTGCTAGGTTGGCAGATAGAACACAGTATTGCAGGCTAATTCTGCTGGCTGCCAGCAGTTCGATAGTTCGATCCTGACCGGCTCAAGGTTGACTCAGCCGTCCAACCTTCCAAGGTTGGTAAAATGAGAACCCAGATTGTTGGGGGTAATAGGCTGACTCTGTAAACCTCTTAGAGAGGGCTGTAAAACACTGTAAAACAGTATAGAAGTCTAAGTGCTATTGCTATTGCTTTTAACAAACAACCATTGTAACTGGAATAACGGAGTTGAGGGTCTCCCAATCCGTTTCTTAAACAAAAAATAGTCACTGGAATGAGAGCATCACCTTTCTTTATAGCAGCTTTTTCACTCCACATTGCCCCAATCAAGCCTCTTTTTTCCACTGTATGGAAAATATATGGGAAACACACACACACACATCTTTTTTCTTGAAAGGAAACCCCAGTTTAATGGAGCAAATTTGAAAACAGAAAATAGCCAGAGGGGAGCAAATTAAGCACCCATTCTCCCCACCTTTCCTTCATCCACTGCTAGTCATTCAAAACCATAAATATTGAGGTGGGGAGGAAAGCATAAATAGGCACAAAGCTATTTTGAGGCTACTACTCAGCTGTGTATAGTTGATTTTTTTTTTTACATTTAAAGCAGGGAATATATTCTTACTGCTCAAAGTTCAAATTTGAAACGATTCTGATAGGCTTTTGCAAGTTAGCATCTTAGACTTCGCCAGCCTTTTTGCATTGTATTTGTAAGGGATAAAGTTAATTGTTTAACCGAGGATGAAGGTATCATTTGGTCTATAACTTAAACAAGCATTGATAAAGTTTTTTACAAAAAGATGCTATCAGCAAAACAAACAGGGTATTTTGTATTACTTCAAAGCTTATTTATAATGTGTTTAGAAAAATTCAATGGAAACAGGAAAATAATGTCTTGATTTTCTAAACTTTACAACATCTGCTTTTACTTACTTGTAGCATTGTAAAGGTCTCTGGATTTCAAATGGATGTGGGTTTCTTTCTTTCTTTCTTTCTTTCTTTCTTTCTTTCTTTCTTTCTTTCTTTCTTTCTTTCTTTCCCTCTCTCTCATACCTTGTTAATCTATCTTCATGTTAAATTATACACAGACATATTCCCATTTTCCACTTGTGAATGAAAAACATTCTTTTCAAAGTTTTAAATAGGATGTTGCAGATTATTAAATAGAAATGACATTTTAGCAGAGTGTATTTATTAAGCACAATGGAAACTATTTACTTTAAAAGAAGTTTTGAGACAGCTATGTTTTATTTCACTTTCTGAACTCTTTTACAGGTATGTCATGAATTTATTCCTTGCAAATACACAGATTTATTCATTTATTTAGTCAGATATTCCACTTTTCAACCAAAGATGAAACTTTTAATCCCCCCCTCCCCCCGGAGGGTAGACAATAAGAGAGAGTGAGGATATATCTTTATTAATATCTATTATTCCTTAAAAATAGGTGGAAAAAGAGAGTTGTAAAACAAGCATAGTTACTGAACCATTAAAGCAATTCTCCAACAAGGCAAATATCAAGTAATCACTCAAAGACTCCTAAAGGTGCACAAGAGAAGATGGAAGATTCTCCCCTTCTGGGATGTCCTATTAGTTGGCATTGTGGTACTGTAAAGAAGCTGCCATCAAGAACAGCACATGAGAGGAAACCAAAGGGCCTTGGATTGAACAGCAGGGCCAATACAAACCTGGAAGAACCCAGCAGAATCCTTCACAATAAGATAGGTGGGTAGAAATAGACAAGATTATACCTACTATGTTTTTATTTTTTTATTATTCATCATTTCTACAAGCATTGCTTTTGTTACAAATAAGTAATAAATCATAGTTCTAGGATCTTTTATTCCTGCAGTTATTATTTATTTTGTTATAAATAACAGAGGAATAACATGGCAATGAAATTTTGGTTGTTTGCGCATGCAGCCCCATTGCAAACCGGTAGTAAATGTAAGTAGAATCCAACCCCCGTTTGGCACCCTTTTCTTAGCAAATGTTCAGGAGCAAAGGACGCTGACAAGAAACAAATGTGGCAACATTGCTTTCCTACAAAGATCCCAAGAGCCATTGCTGCTCTTTTAAGCCTTCTGGGAGGGGCCAATCATCTCCTGGCCTTACTGCCAAGTCATCCTTTTTGCTTTAGCTGCTCTTGCCTTCTGGCAGCTCTTCGCATGCGTGCACTAGGAACAGGCTCCTCCTGTTCCTCTGCCTCTCTACTATCCACCTCTGGAGGCCCATTGTCCTCCCCAGTCTCCTCAATGTTCGACTCTGCTGCCAGCTCTGCAGGCAGTTTGCGGACCATAACATGCACTGTCAATGTTGGTGGGAGAGGTCTTAGGGGTTTCTTGATTGGGCTGTTGCTTACTCTGAGCTTATTTGGCAGTTCCTTGATTGGCATGTTGTTTGCTTCTTTATGGTTGGTCTCATGTTAATTGTGGTGTTAATCTCTGCTCATATGGGTGTTGGTTGCTAATGAGGATGTGTTTTGGGTTTTTTGTTTCCATTTGGGCTATTTTATGAATCTACATTTCTCTATGTGGCTGTTGATGGCCAATCTGAATGCCAGATTTTTAGGAATTCTCTAGCATTTTTGGGCTCAGCTTGGTCTAAGATAACCATATTTTCAACTGGGAAACATGAGCAAGTCTATCCATGTGTTGTGAAATTAAAGAGTTTTCATCATATCTTCTAACTGCTAGTTGGTATTCATGGATGCATTTTGCTAGTCTTCTGCTGGTTTGTCCTATGTAGCAGCTGTTGCAGTCCTTAAACTATATGTTGTAGACAATTTCTGTTTTTCCTTCTGGGGCTGCTGGTTTACTTAGGATGTTTTTAAGGGCTTTGGTTGGTTTGTGTGCTATGGTTGTGCCAGGTGGATGCAACAGTCTGTTGGTGGTTTTTGAGAAGTTTCTGATGTATGGTAGTGTTATCCTTTTCACAGCTTGGGCTGGTTGTGCTACACTGGGTTGAGTTACCAGGCACCTTTTTGATGAAGTTGCATTGATAGCCAATGACACTTCTGAAATTTCAAAAATCTTCCCAACCCATTTGCAAAAACTGGCCAATACACTGTTTTTTCCCACATTCCTACAAGCAATAAAATCTTAAAATGTAATTGGAACTCCTACTATGTTTCTTAATTATTTTATTTTTTTCCTACAGCATCAGTGCAACTTTAACATGAAAATTATATAGCATAGAATTATTTTGCTGTAACATCCTTTTCAGATAGGTTAATTCCTGCTTAATCTGTATTAGCATAGCCTTCTCATCAATCCCTTTGAGCAGTTGGCTCTGATAACCTCCATTAGTAGACACTTTGCCATTAACAGAATAAAGTACTCATTCCCTATAAGATAATGATTATTAGTTTTCAAGCACTCCCTTTTTATGAGGAGCATAAATTAAGAATCATTTAAGAAGGCAGAAAACCATGGAGCAACTTTACACCACATCATTGTACTTCTCATCATTTTCCTAATACTTAATTACATATGTTTTCCACTTAATTCCATTTAAACTTAATTAGTTTTCCACATAAATATAAGCAGATAATTAAAACATGAGAAACAATGTTGAAAATGTATTAGTATTTTTAGTTCAAATGATGTGTAACAATATCAATTTTATTTACTAAAAAAGTATCCCTGAATGTTATTTTGGCTTAGTTAATTGAAATGTTGAATAAAGATAATATTAGCTGTAAGTCTAATTGGTTATATATATCAAGCTGGCTATTTCATACTGATCTGCTGATTTCGTATTTGTCTTTTTGATCTTTTATAATATTCACATTGTAGTGACTATAGAATGCTACACTGAAAGGATTTTCTCCTTAAAGCTGATTCATTATATGAAGCGTTTAAACACTACAGTTGTAACAATCTCTTATATTGAAGAGGGAAGGAGACATACTGGATGATCATTAGACATTATCTTTTGCTTTAGACATGGGACTAACCCACAGAATTGCCTCTTCATATAAAAACAGTTACAGGGTTTCAGTTTTCCTTGATTCACTTGATGAGAGGCTGGCAGTCATGCTAAATTATTTGGTGGGTTCATAATGGGCCTCCACAGTGACTGAAGACGAGACCACCAAATATACCCTCTTTTCAGGCTCAATGTGGAATTTAAATTAATGTTCCCAGGGGTGAAAGTCTATCTAACCAAACCATCTAGCCACTCCAATTACATTTTTCCTCAACCCAATCAACATTACATTGCTTAATTTAAATAATATAAACATAATAAGGGGGTTGCTCTGGCAGACTTTGACAAGTTTTATATATATTATATTTGAGGTAGGCTTTGTAGAAGGTTGAGAAATGTTTAACAATTGGCTTATTCACCTTCCTAGAGTTTTGAAGAGCACTTCTTTTCCACCAGTAAATATTTAAGTTCCAAAAGAAGTATGAAATCATACAAATGAAAATATGTAATGAAGCCAAAGGCTCATATCCACTGGAAGACAAGTTGGTATGCTAAGATGGCCCTTTCTACAGAAAAGCCAGTTCTTATGACAATATTTCATCAACACTCTGACATCTGAGAAGTGGAACCCATGTTAGAATTACATGGATAACTGCAGGCTTAATTACTGGAGTAATCACAGAATCTGAGTCAAAATGGGTGATTTTAGGCTTTGTCCAATCTCCTGCTCAGTGTAAGAATTCAGTTTAAAATAATTTTGACAAGCAGCTGCCCCAACTTCACTTGAATACATCCAGGGCTCTCCACATTTCTAGGCATTTGGTTTCATTGTCAAATTATTCTGAACATTAGGAACAACAGTAAACAAATTATGGCCTTTTGAGGGGCAATAACCTTCAGGTACTTCAATGATGCTATCATGCTCCTCAACTTCTCTGAAGTTTCAACATATGGTAACGCATTCAGTCTGTCTTTTCAGGATTCAGTCTGTCTTTTCAGGAGTTAGTTCCTAGTCTTGTGATAATTTTTGTTACTCTTCTCTGAGCCCATATAATTTGCCTCAATCCTTTCACAAATGCCATGTCCTAAACTTTACACAGTATTTAAGATGCAGTCTAATGTTGCAGAATGGAGTTGAAGTACTACATCCTATTATCTGAAAGCAAAACTTCTACTAAAGTGAACTAAATTGCATTTAGCAGTTCATGTTCAGCTTTAGATGCAGTAAGTCAGGTGTGGAAGAATGTCATATGAGACACGGATCCTTAACGGAATTATAAGGGAGTCTATGACAATACATGCATAGTGATATCATTTTGGCATCACTGCAGTTTATTACCATGTTTCCCCAAAACTAAGACATGTCTGGATAATAAACCCAATTGAGCTTTTGAGTGCCTGTACTAAAATAAGCGTCTCCCGAAAAATAAGCCCCCCGAAATACTTAGACACATGCATGGAGGGGGGACCATCAGAGCTGCTGCTGCCCAACATCAGCAGACCAGATTTGGTGAGCTGGACGCACCGCTGCTACTCAGGAGAAGAAGAGAGAGAGGAGGTGCTGCGAGAGAGCCCATTTCTGATGTTCTTCTCCTTCCAGGCAGTGGTAGCACGTTCAGCTCCCTGAATCTGGCTTGCCGATCTCGGCCGACAAAGGGGAGTGGAGGTGGGGAGGAGTGGCAGAGAAGCAAGATGCATGGAGCGAGACGCATGGAGCGAGACGCAAGGGGCTCCCCTTGCCATCTCTTCTCCCCCCCCCTCCTTGTCGGGCATTGCAGGAGCTGGAAGTCAGGTAAGACATGACGCGTGTCATACCTGACTTCAAGCTCCTGCCATGCCCGGTCAGCATGCGATGGAGGAAAGTCCATCTGTCTGTGGGGAAGTATGGCTGGCAAGAGTCCTGTCAGTGTGGCTGGCCACTGGGGGAGGGAGAGAGGATTGCTCGAAGCCCAGCGAGGTGCCTGCTCCCGTTCAGCCCTTGAGATACTTGTCTTGAGGTTGCTGAGATAGGCACCATGGCTCCGGATGGTAAGTGCAAGCAGCTCATACTTGTCCCACAGGCCAGCCGAAATAGTCAGCGTCTCCTTGAGGAGGGCCCATGCATGCATTAGCATTCCCAAGAAGTCAATGCTGAGATGGCTCTCATGTTGCTGGCCCTGCCAAAACTTGTTTTCCAGCTCCCCCAGTGACTTCTCTAAGTTGGCGGGCATGAAATAGTGATGCAACATCCCATTGGACATCTCCAGATAAAGCAGGCCTTTGAAATAGCCTGCCTTTGAAATCAGCACAAGCTGATTGAATAGCTCAGCAGCCACACCGAGAGGAGCCCCAGAAGCATCCCGGGGTGGGGGGTAGGGAAGCTGCCCAGACACCCTAAGCATCTCGAAGGGAGCAGGGCAAAGGCAACTGCAGTTGCAGTTGCACCTAGTTTCAAGTCCTCCGGTTTTGGCTGCCTTTCTTGCAGGGCTTCATTGGAACCCACTGGGAAGTCATTGCTTGGCCCTTCTCACTCCCTGCTGAGAGTTCTCCTTTGTCGTTCTCCGATTTGCCAGCGAGAACTTCAGGGTGTGTGTGTTTGTGACCCAATCCTCGCCAGCAATGTTGCAGTCAAGAACCGGCCACGCCTATCCAGCTTTAGGGATAAGGCTCTCGATAATAAGGCTAAGGCCATATTTCAGGGGTCAAAAGAAAATAAGACCCTGTCTTATTTTCGGGGAAACATGGAATATATTTTGCTGCCACCTATGATAAGCTTTTAGCTTATTTTATAACAATGAGAAGGTAATCCTTCCAAAATATTTGATTGAACTACTTATTATTCCATTCATTATTGGGAGGAGAAAAGGGGGGAATCCTTTTGAACTCCTGATTACAATTCACAATAAGACAAAATTAATAAGGATTATACCAAATGCCTATGGAATCATAGAAACAATTTATTGGAACTTAGTTCCATTGACAATTGTGAGTTAAGTAAAGTAAGTTACTTAAGTAAGTAAACCAGTGTTCACCAAAGTGGTTAATATCAACCCCTAAGAGTCAAGGACTATATCCATTGTTGTTATTTGTAGTACTATTGTAATACTACCCTGTTTCCCCCAAAATAAGACATCCTCTGATAGTAAGCCCAATCAGGTTCTTAGCCTTATTGTCATTTGCTCAATCAGGCTTTTGAGCAAATGACAATAAGGCTAAGCACTTATTTCAGGGTTCAAAAAAATAAAAGACAGGGTCTTATTTTCGGGGAAACATAGTAGTATTCACTGAATTATTCTCAGTTATAATAAATGTTTGGGGATTGAGGAACATTCTCAAACTTCATGAAGAGTTGATGAGCTGGAAGAGTCTGGGGACCCTTGCAGTGAACAAACAAAGGGATTCTATAACTGCTTTATAATATGCTAGACTAGATCTTGAATATATTTAGCTCTATATGCTCACACTAGTTATTTCAATGTTTGATAATATTTAGTGCTATCGTGAAAATTATTAATTTAAGTTTACACATTTATGTGAAGCTGCTGGGCGAGATCATCCGTGGTTTCGGGGTGAAGTACCAGCAGTACACTGATGACACCCAGATGTACATCTCCACCCCAGACCATCCCAACGATGCCCTCGAAGTGATGTCTCGGTGCCTGGAGGCCATGCGGATCTGGATGGGGAGGAACAGGCTCAAGCTCAACCCATCCAAAGATCAAGTGGCTGTGGTTTCTGACATCCCGATATAGTCAACTGATGCCATTGCTGATTATTGGGGGCAAATCATTGACCCCCACAGAGAGGGTTCGCAACTTGGGTGTCCTCCTGGACTCACGGCTGTCTTTAGACGAGCATTTGACGGCCGTGACCGAGAGGATTTTTCATCAAGTTTGCCTGATTCGCCAGTTGCGTCCCTTTCTGGATCGGGACTCATTATGCATGGTCACTCATGCCCTAGTCACTTCACACCTGGACTATTGTAATGCTCTCTACATGGGGCTCCCCTTGAGGAGCACCCGGAGGCTCCAAATGGTGCAGAGTGCAGCCATGCGGGTGGTGATTGGAGCGACTTGGCGTTCCCATGTGACACCTCTCCTGTGCGAGTTGCACTGGCTCCTGGTGGTCTTCCGGGTGCGCTTCAAGGTTTTGGTGACCACCTTTAGAGCACTATGGCTTAGGACCTGGTTATCTACGGGACCGCCTACTATCACAAATAGTCTCCCACGGCCAATACGCTCTCATAGAGAGAGGCTCCTCTGGGTGCCATCGACCAAACAATGTCGACTAGTGGCCCCTTCTCTGTGGGGGCACCTACATCTGGAATGAGCTCCCCCCAGAGATATGGACGATCCCGGATCTGCATACCTTCCGCCGCGCTCTTAAGACCTTTTTATTTCACCAGGCGGGCCTGGCCTAATTTTCTCCCTTTTATTTCTTTTAATATGTAAATTTTAAATTGGTTTAAACGATGGGGTTGTCTTAATTTGTCCGGCCGAATTATTTAATTTAATTTTATTCTGCTTTTTAAATTTTGTAATTGTGTATTTTATTGCATGGCTGTTCACCGCCCTGAGTCCTTCGGGAATAGGGCAGTATACAAATCAAATAAAACTAAACTAAATAAACTAAAACTATAAAAATACAAACTATACAATCAACCAAGGCATGGCTGACCAATTTCTAATGATTATCGAACTTTAAACACTGTCCATCTATATCAGTTTATATAATGAAATTATTTATAATAATTTCATTATAATTAGACATAGAGTATGTCTAATTAGGTCAGTAGAATATTTTACAGAACAGCATTTCAATTAGAATATTGCTTATTTATATATTTAAAATGACTCAGATATGAGAAATGTAACTTGGTAGTAGTCTTCCCCACTTATCCCCCACTTCCCTAGAACATGGCTTATTAGTACAGGATCATCTTGTGAAGCTAGGAAGTAATTAAAGTAATCAATATACTACAAGGTTTTAAGATATTTCCAATCTCAAAATGCCCAACTTTCTTGAGTTTTTTTCTCTCAACATTACAAATGTAAACACTTTAATAAAACTTTACTAATTCCGCTCAACATTTAAGTTTTTTAAAATTCTAATTATACAATAAATAATATGTTTAAACAAAGCAGAATTCTAATGAGTTAATGTAAAAGAGAAGTAATTTGCATGAAAGCTGGCGGCCTGTATCCTGACAGTCATCCATCAAATCAAAAGTCTCTTTAATAAATGCCAATTATAGGGCAAATATGCACAAAACGTGGATAGCATAAGCCATGGGATCATTTCCTTCCGAGAAAATTAGTGGTGAACAAAACTCCCAGGCAGTATAAACTACCAGTCTGCCCTACAGCAACGGTTGCTCCTGATCAGAATACTAAGTACTAATTGCTATTTGTCTTTGTATTTTGTTGTGCTTTGCACTTCTATAAAAGTTTAGAGAAACAGAGAATTCTATTCTCAGAACTGCAAATTCTTTCACAATTTGTATAAAAGCCTAAACAAGCTATAAAAGGGAATTGGGGAGGGGATGACATGCCTATAATGTATACAGTGTCTCTGACTTCCGCTGTATATGAGTCTTTTTCCTAACTTAATCATACTCAAATTTCACCCCTTTTAAAGATCCTGATTCAAAAATGTTCTCTCATTTGCCACAGTCCACAAATTTATTCCATCTCTTCCTGTGATACTATATGTGAATAAATTAAAAAAGAATGCCAAGGCCTGGATTTGACATGTGTAGAGTTTTTTTCTTGCACTAAACATGGATTTTATAAATATCTATATAAAGTGTGTGTGTGAGTGAAAGAGAAAGAGAGTAAGAAGAGGAGGGAGGGAGGGCTATTTAGAGAGTACTCCCTGAAAGTTATAACACTGCCTAGAAAAATAAAGCATAATTAAAATAGTAAAATATATCACACCAGCATATACTGCATGTATCTGGTAGAGTGCAAGACTAGGAAGATTTGGATTTGAATTCTCACTTGGTTTTGACAATTATCTCCTAGATGTGTCACTCACATTTAGACTTTCATGCAAGCTACTTTGTCTAATCAAGCTTTAGTGCTCTTCATGTGTGTTGTCCACAATACCCTGAATTTCTTTCATTGGGTCATCTTGCAATTCTGAGAATTATTATCATTATTTGATACACATCAAATAGAGGAAGGCTGATCCTGTCCTGTAGTTTATTCATTACACCCAGTGGCTCCATGGCCATTTTCTTGTATAGCTGATTATTTCCATTTCTTAACATCCATAATACCTCTGAAAAGCATACCTTCCCTCTGCCACCAAGAGACCTCAAGCTTCCATCAGGCTTTCTGCTGCCATCACCACTTTATACATTGTTGGAGAGGTAATATGTTTTTAAGTATAGGATGTCACCAGCCTACATCTTGGAGCTAAGATCTAAGGACAAAAAAAGAAGTATGTTTACTGGGCTGAGCAGCCTTTTAAGTAGCCAGAACTGTAGCCAAGTGTTTAATGACAGCATTAATTTCTTTGAAGACAACATTCAGCTCTCCTGCATCTACACAAGAGTTCTAGGTTGTCTTACCTAATTGACCTCTAGTGTGACATCTTCCATTGCACGGGCAGGCCCGTGCTATATTCACTTATTTCCAGCTTGCCTGAAATTATGATGAATGATCTGAGCTCCATTCAATTATTGAAAAAGTGCAAAGAAACAGAAACAATGGAACTGGCAAAGTGTTCTGCATTCTTAGGAACAATTTAGGCTAATTAGCATCAACTTCTCCCCCATTCATCATAGCCCTTTAGAAATATAAACAAACTGTCAGCTCTAACCTAACAAACAGATCACTGAGCTACTTAACACAAATTATTCTTACATGAAAAGCTCCTTCTCAGGCAATATTCTCCTCTAGGGCATCTGGGAAGCTGAGCTATTAAAATTGAAGACATATGTTTCAGTCAAACTTAACTTCTCGATTGCAGTGATCACTGTTGTGACAGTTTTCCGTCAGCGTACCAATTGCAGGCAGGATGTTACACACTTAAAACAAAATGATGAAACAATAGAGCTAAACGAGGCCTGTTTTTTTAGTACTGTATTAAAGAAGGTTAATTATCACACTGAATTTCAAGCGCTCATTTATCATATGTTTCAGCTTTATAAATGGTTTGTTTCATTTGCTGTTACATGCAAAGAGTTTTTCAACCTGCAATTGAGAAGTGACCAGAATATATCAAGAACCAATCAGGGAGAAAGAAAGCACAGAAAGAATTTATCCAATCCCAACAAAAGAAAACAATTCTCGTTATCTTGCCATATTGATCCATGGTTTGCTCAGGTAGGTTGATATTGTATTCGCTTGTCCTGCCAGATCCAACAAGATAAGCATGCTATGTGTTTTAACTATTGTTTTTGGTGGGTTATAGTTGTTTTTTATTTTTGTGTATGTGTTGGCATGTTTTTATGTATTGTGAACCATTCAACCACCCATTTTGTTGAAATCGGCATCTGAATGAATGAATGACTTCCAGCTCTCAAGCTTGAAAACACAAGCTTCAAGTGTACCTGGGACCCGTAAGCACAATCAGTTGTATGTTTTCTTCTAAAAGTTGGTAGAATGAAGGGAATCAAGAAGAGCAAACTCTCTATGGAGTTTGCCCTGGAGAATTTCCAGGCCCTAACTTTATTTGTTTTACTTAGAGCCACAAAAGAAAAGGTACAATGTTCACTTATTGATTGACTGATTTTTCATTCATCATTTTTCCCATTCCTGTCTTGTTTACATTAGCAGACATAATCTGCTCAAATTCCCAGAATTAGTATTTTGGCAAACCTGCCAGCAAGATAGTGAACTTTTCTAAGGCCACATGAGATGCCTCTGTGTTTATGAAATATGTGCATGCTCCCTTGGCTATACATTTTGGGTGGATATTTCAAGCACTCAAAGACAGGCAGACTATTCTCCATTCCTATCCACAAAAATATGGTCAGAAAAATCAAGTTGGCAGCCAAAATAGTAGATTGTGGCTCCGACTGGGGTTTTTTTATGTGTGGCAGACATAAAAGAATGGTAGAAGCTTTGATCATACTTGCCTAGCTGCATCTTGACTTTTTGGATGGTAATCGAAAAAACAGTAACTGTAGCAGGTTGGAAGAAGAGTTAAAAATGGGAGATGAATTTTGCTCCCAATACTTGAATGATCCATTATGTGTTTAAAGTGAACTACTAGACTTTTTACAACATAATTCATTATCTATCTATCTATCTATCTATCTATCTATCTATCATCTATCTATCTATCTATCTATCTATCTATCTATCTATCTATCTATCTATCTATCTATCTATCTATCTATCTATTGAATTGGCAGCATAAGTAGTTTTCTATAGTCATGCATACAAATGTTATTGGTTTGGACAATTTCTAACCAATTTTTTTCTAGGTTTTTGACAGTACTGAAGGTAGGTATGAGACCTGGATGTGATCTCAGTCCTGGGGTTAATGTGTTTGTAGGGGAATTGGTGTGGTTGCTATTGTTATGATTGTTTTAATTCTGGCTGGGTGTGTTTGCATATTTTTATATGTTTATATGTTTGATAAACTGTCCAGAGTCTACTGAATGGCTAAAACAGAAAGGAAGGAAGGAAGGAGGGAGGGAGGGAAGGAAGGGAGGGAGGGAGGGAGGGATGGAGGGAAGGAAGGACTCTCAGGCATTTGATAATTTGTCTGCTGTTAAAATGCGAACGAAACAGAATTCTGCAATATCTAATATTACTACAGGTAGTCTTTGACTTACTATAGTTCATTTAGTGGTCAATACAAAGTTACAATGGCACTGAAAAACAGTGACTTATGACCATTTTTCACACTTATGACCATGGTAGCGTCCTCATGGTCACATGATCAAAATTCAGTCACTTGGCAACTGACTCATATGTATAACGGTTGCAGTGTCCCAAGGCCATTTGATCACTTTTTGCAATCTTTTGACAAGCAAAGTCAACAGGGAATGGAATTTACTTAACAACCATGTTACTAACTTCCCAACTTCAGTCATTCATTTAATAACTTGACCAGAAAAGTTGTAAAATGAGGCAAAACCCACTTAAAAAATATTTCACTTAGCAACACAAATTTGAGGATCAATTATGGTTGTAAGTTGAAGACTACCTGTATTAAGAACACAGTTTTTCATTACTTCCTTTGAGTTTTTTCTGGTTGACATTGTTATTCTTATTTATTTTAACACCTGAAAATGGAATTGTAGTATTTCATGCTTAACCATATTTCTTTTTCTTCAAAATTTATTTGGACTTTGGATAACGTAAACATATTGCATTTTGATTTTCTGTGATATTAACACTTATATTAAATGTCTAAATTTTGCCACATTTCACACATTTCACCACCTTATTTTTTGTAACCTTCTTCCATACCAAGACGATTGCCTGACCCACTCGTGCACTGCTAAAATCTCCCATCATTGGGTGAAGATGCTATGCATTTCATGGAAGAGAGAATTAAAATTTTAAGATTGCTTAGGCAAAAAATAAATATTCATACAGTATATAGGGACAGTTGTATGCTACAGAGATTCAAAATCAGCAACTGGGTGATAAGCTCGTAATGTGTTTATCTCCAAAAAGACGTAAGCACAAAAAAACATAAATTTACATATAACTGGTATATGTGTGGAATGGAATCATAACTAAATAACTTGAACAGAAATACAACACATTGCAATGGGAAAGACAGTGAACATGTAACCTGTTTATTCTTGATTAAAGTTCTTGCTCTCCTTTATGGCTCATCTCTTCAAATAGGTACAGTAAGGAGATTTGACTTATGTAAGGAAGGCCATATTGCATCTGACTAAAATGGCAGAGACCTGGAATACACTAATAATTTTAATATCTGCATAGCTATCCTTTAAAATCCTAATTAGTTAAATGCTAAGTTCCTGAATTGACAAATATCTTTTTTTGAAGAACCTGCAAAAGTAAAAGCTAGAGACGGACCAAAATCATACACAATCATGTACTGAAATCTTGTATATAATTTTTCTCCCACATTTGGATTTTCATCCTTACATTTAGTATCTTCCAAAGTCTGATTTAATAATAGCAGCTTGATAGTCCAACCACCCAACCTAAAATAGGTTCATATTGCATTCATACTGTACACTAAGCCTAAACCATAGTAGTTACAATGTAGTGTGTTCTATTATTTCAGCAAATTGTAGCTTATCTAACAAGTTCTGGATAAATGATGTACTCACTCAGCCTTACAGTTATTTTCCATAACAGCCTTTTATTTGAGATCTGGCAGGCCCCTACCCTTTTACCCTTTGTAAGGCTATAAAGAGCTAGTTCTTCACCCAAGCAGGCTGAGGTTGGAGCCTGAAGATGGCAATGTTGGTTGCATTGGAGGAGACTGATTGTGGCACTAGATTTTTGTTTTTGCTTTTATTGTCTTTTAGGTATCTTGGGCTTGTTCCAGGGGTGAAATCCAGCAGGTTCTGACAGGTTCTGGAGAAATTTCTGACAGGTTCTGCAGAAATTTTGAGTAGTTCAGAGAACTGGCAAATACCACCTCTGGCTGGCCCCAGAGTGGGGAGGGAATGTGGATTTTGCAGTATTCTTCCCCTGCCATGTCCACCAAGCCACGCCCACAGAACCAGTAGTAAAAAAAATTGATTTTCACCACTGGCTTGTTCCACTGCTGTGAGCCATCCAGAATTAAGTCTCTAGATAGGTGCCACATACATTCTTTTAAATAGATATTTTACAGGCCCTTTGATAAAATGTGTATAAAAAATCCAGTATTCACCGCTAAACCACCTTTGTCCTGGTTTGAATAATTTATAAACTAGGACAGTGGTTCTCAACCTATGGTCCATGGGCCCCTGGGGGCCACAATGTCATCACAGGGCTCTGCGAAAGCTTGAAGAAGTGTTATGATTTAAATCTTGAATTAAGTCTTAATGGTCCTTGGCCATGGTCTGTGGCCACAAATGGTATTTAAAGGGGTTCTGTGGTGAAGAAAAGGTTGAGAACCACAGATCTAGGAGATTTAGACTCATTGCCATATTCAGTTTTGTTGTTAATGAGGCTGGACTAGATCGAAGTAAACGCTCCTTCTGGTTATATCTGATGTCACTCTATAATTTTCTTTGGAAACTATAAACCATTGCCTTCTTCTGGGTTACATTTTTTAATTTTCCTAGTGGTCTTCTATCCATGTCCTAACACAGTTTAAAATCCTGCCTAACTTTTGAAAATCGATCAAAGTAGATGCTGCTACCTTCAAGATGGAGGGTTCTTTTTTATTTATCAGTTCAATTTATATGCTGCCCTTCTCCGGAGACTCAGGGCGGCTTACAACGCGTTAAGCAATAGCCTTCATACTTTTTGTATATACCTGCTTAGTAGGGTTTTCGCCCCCCCCCCCAAGCGGTGTTCTTTTTTATACAAAGTCAGTTTATTGCCCCCACAATCCGGGTCCTCATTTTACCTACCTCGAAAGGATGGAAGGCTGAGTCAACCTTGAGCCTGATGAGATTCGAACTTGCAGTAATTGCAGGCAACTGGTGCTATTTAACAGCACTTTAGTCTGCTGCGCCTCCTAGGCTTAAATACCAAAATGAAAAAAACTAGAAAGTGACAAGCCTTCTCCATAGCTCTTTCCTATACAATATTTAGAATCTGCCAAAAAAATATACCAAAAAAGCAAAAGTCATTCCCTCATGAGGTGAGAGCAATGAACCCAACAAATCCAACATTATACACTCATCCTTGTTTTAATTTAATATCAGCAATATGGTTATCCCATCATTTCAGAAGTTCAATAAAATTATTGTTAATCACTCTTTCTTCACTTCCAAACAAGAACAAATCTTTATGTCTGACAACCAGCATTCAATTTATTTTGGGATAACAAACCACTCAACAGCAGGAAAATGATAAAAGGACAACTTGAAGCTGAAGGAGCAAGTTAAATCTCAACAACAGCTTCCTGGCAGTAAAATCTATGGGCTGCAAAAGCATCTGAAAAGGAAGTGGTGAAATCTTTTTCTCTTGGGACTCTTTAGATACACATTAGAAATCATGATAATGAGAGAGTAACCTTGTACAGGCAGAAGAATAATAAACAAAAAGATTATTTCCATCTCTAGCCTTTGCACTGAAGTCAGTTCATAAGAACAATGGGGAAATGCTGATAATCAGCAGATGATGATTGTCCTCTTCTTTCTCCTTCTTGGAGAGATTAGTGGAAAGACCTTGCAGTCCTGCTCCAAATCAGCACGTTGCATCTGGTTTCAAGGGATGCTCTAAGCTTGCATCAGTTTTTTGAGCATTTCACCCCAATTGGACTGGCAGCAAAGAATGCTGTCAAATAACAGCTTTAACACATATGCATTGTCAAGCGTAAAGATTAAAGTAGTTCTTGCCTCAGTGGGTTCTGTGTAATAAGAATATAACATTTGTATAGCCAGAAGGTCCATTTGCATTACACATACCAATTTATAATCATGCAACATATGTCAGGATATGAATGTCTGGTGGGGGGAGAGCGCTAGTGCCTGCTGGCCCTTGTCTCTTCACATCTGTGTGAGATTCTGGACCTGATATGTACAATATGTACTACAATTCCCCTGTACATACTCAATAGAGGACTCCTATAAAAAAAAAGTGATCTCTTGAAAGAATTTGCACGCACACAACTTATGCACATTTAGTTCATATTCAGAATTAGCTAAGACTTACGTCTTCATGCACCCTAATCCACACAAATGCCTTGGATAAAGGGTGCCATCATTTGAATTAAAAGAGATAAAGAATAGGGTAGGAGAGGAGGGGAGGGGAGAGGAGAGGATCTTTGTTAACTTAGCCAGCTGATAATCTGAAATAGTAATGAATATGAATAGCATAGGAGGAGATGAAATATGAAGCAAATATAGTAAATGTGCAATGTAGTGGTTTCTATGTACATTTTAATACTCATCATTGCACATCAAAAAGTAGCACAATATATAGTTGTTTATTCACTGCTATGCTTCATTTCTTTCATAAAACTCAAGAAGTTGATGTAAGTAGTTTTTCCTCTCCTCATTCCATTTAATTCAATGAAAATACTGAAAGGTTATCCAAGGTCCTTCTTACGACATTTATAGCCGAGAGAGGTATGGCTGTAATCTGTCTATTAGACTACATTGGTCTTGCCTGGGTCCACCAGAGCCAAGGTGATCCAGTGGTTAGAGTGCAGTACTGCAGACTACTTTAGCTGACTGCTAGCTGCAATTCGGCAGTTCAAATCTCATCGGCTCAAGGTTGACTCAGCCTTCCATCCTTCCGAGGTTGGTAAAATGAGGACCCATATTGTTGGGGGCAATATGCTGACTCTGTACGCCGCTTAGAGAAGGCTGTATATGAAGCAGTATATAAGTATAAGTGCTATTGCTATATTATATAGCTCTCTTTTTAACACTCATAGGGCAAGCCACTAGAATATAAACCAAGAGTAAATCACACTCCTTACTACACTGATGATGTTTGATAATGAAATATCTGCAAGAAATAGCTAAACTCAGGGAATACCATAGAACCTTATTTCAACCGTGAGCTACAAATAATCTTCTTTATTGGTACAATGGAGGGAAATAGGAGAATTCCCAGGTGCTTAGTTACTGAATTTGATATATTGCACTAGTTCAGTCATAGGCTTAGTGGAAAAGGGGCTAATAGATGTAGCTGTAAGATACAAGTCATATAGTAGAGAAGGGATTCCTATGAAATCGGTCTTCTGTATTGAGAACCTAGTGCCAATATCACCACGTCAACTGTACTTCCTGAACAGGTTTTCTAATATCAGAATACAAGGTCTCACAAGAGTTTTGTGGTTTGGTGTTAGCTACTGAATGTATCTGACGGGATGACTAGGTTTTCCCACACATGACTTACTTTTAAAATGGGTTGCTCAACTTACATTTGCTTAAAATTCCTGCCCCCTCTGCAGAGGGGAGGAGCAAAGGGAAGGAGCAAAAGGAAGAGCACTACCGTGCCACATATACAAGGGGAACTGAGGAACTAGTATGTGGGCAGAAACACGATGTAATACTTTTGATCATGTCCATGAAAGATTGGATTGTGATGAGTGTAATCCAATGTCACAGTAGATATTCCTTTATTTGGCCATCAGTTAGACTTTGATGTTATACTGCTAGTGCTCCTTAAAGCTGAGTGAGTGAGTAGTATGCCTGGGTGCAGGTGAGGACTAAAACAGGCTCTTTGAATCTGAGGTATCTCCCCTAAGAAAGTAAACAATAATTTTTGTTTTTCATACACTGGGAAATCCATAGGATTTATTTGTTCATTTAACCTTTTAAAGCCGAGTTTGCTATAGGTCAGCTGAAAACAGAAATATTGTTTTAGGGGTAAAAAGAAATCAAAATGTGCAACAGGCAAAGTAAATTACCAAAGAACTGCATCCCCTTTTTTTTCCTCCTGTGAGAAAGATTGTGGTAATTAATTACTAAGAGTATCTGAAATTTGATTGGTGGCTTAATCGTCCTAATTGTCAGGTGGTTACATAGTATATCTATTCTTATGTAACAAAGTTCTGTCTTGCATATGCATTACATTTATTTCTTCATTTTGGGCCAAATGATATAACCACAGAAAAGAATAATGGAACTTGAAACATTTTGAGATACCTGCAGTTCTAACTGGGAATCTGGGCTTTTATTTAAGTTTGCAGGATTCTTTTTTCTCTCTTGATTTAAAAAAAAATACAGGCTAGTATACATCGAAACATCAAATGCTTAGCTGTAACAAGGAACATGTGAAATGACTCAAGCAACTCTTATTTTGCCCTGCTCTTCTTTGAGAAGGGAATATACTGTATGTTCTGCCAGCCAGTTGTGGAGAGCAAGATGACAGAGCAGAATTGAAGCTTAAGACTAATAAAAACATGGTCAGGAAAAACATTTTTACTCTGAACTAATTTAAAGCTCCACAACCAAATGTACTGCATCTTGGATATTGAAGAGTTTGCTGATGATCTGCCCAAAACTTACTACTTTTGAAAAGTATTGGAAAATAGAGAACTGAGACAAATTGATAAAAAGAAAGAGAAAAACGTGAGAAATATAGATCACTTGTAAAGGCATATGTGGTGAATTTAGGGATCAAGGGGAAGGAACAACGGTGGGCTGCTGCTGGTTCGGACCGGTTTTGGGTGAACTGGTAGTTCCGACCAGTGGCTGGGCCCGTCACCCCTCCCTGGTGCTATCATGTCCTATATCAGCTGTCACCAACCGGTGGTCTGTGGACCACTGGTGGTCCACAAGAAAATTTTAATGGTCCACAGAAAAATTATTTGCATTTTTTATATTGCACTAAATCAGGGGTCTTCAAACTATGGCCCTGGGACAGATACATGCAATGAATGTTTGTGTTGCTGCAGAGAGCCTCCCCCTTCGGGGTCTTCTTGTGTGGGCCAGAGGGGGGAAGAAATTCCAACTCAGGGTCTGCTCCTGATGTGGGGTTTTGGACAAAGGCTGGAGGGAAGCGCCACTGGCGGTGAAGAGCCAGAGGACCTTGCTTCACTGGGATTGCATCATGGCCTGGAACTAACTGATCATCTCAGCCCACTGAGCCTCCAGGCACCGGTACCTGGCCTTGCACTTCCACAGGTCTTCCCACTGCTTGAAAAGCCTAGGCTCATAGTCCTCAGTGAGGTGCTTCTGCTGAGTCTCCTTCTCAGCCAGACCCAATTTGAACTGAGCCACCTGTTTTGCCAACTCTTTCTCATGGTGGCTGCTTAGCTCCAGCAACTACTTCCTGTTAGGGCCCTAAGAAGCCCAGGCAGGCAGGCGAGGAGAGGCTGGAAGGGGAGGGGAGGGTGAGTAGAGGCCAGCGAGGTGCCCATCGACATGAGTGACATCAAGTTGGTTATGCCCACCCAATCACAATACCACCTAGCCATGCCCACCCAGCTGGTCATTAGGCATATAATATTAGTGGTCCACGGGATTTAAAATTATGAATTTAGTGGTCCCTGAGGTCCGAAAGGTTGGGGAACCCTGTCCTATATAATTGCTGGTTTTTCAATGCCACACACTCATATTTACTGTTCTGGGCAAACTGGTTGTAACAGTAAGTGACACCCACCTCTGGAATGATGCCTAGGAAGCAAGATAAGAGAGACAGGAGTCTCCGGTGGCTGAACAATCAAAGAAAAAAACTTAGGAAGAACCCACCCTAATTGTTAAGAATGGTGGCTGGAAGTTTGTACTTTGTGAAGCCCAAGGAATCAAGAATAAGATTTACTACGAAGTATTTTATTTATTTTGTTCGCCTATAGACAGAAATCTTGCCAGACTAAAACACAAATCTGCATAATTACTACATATATCCTATGCACTGCTGGGTGGGTGTGGATGTGGGTGTTTGCCTTTGCCCTTTTTCTGTATACTAAACATTCCAAAATACTTTGCCTCTTTGCTACCTGGAAAAAAGCCCCTCTCTCCTCTGGCATAGCTATATTCCACCATATCCCTTCAAACCTGCAAGATTCTATTAAAGAACCCTTCAATAAAGTAGAATTAGACCGTCTAGTCGGTTTAACTAGGAGGACTGACACTATACATGGATATCAGGTAAAATTCTAAAGCAGATTATTTTTCAGAGCAATCTGAAAGAACAATTTAGGGATTACTAGAAGGCAATCACTTTTTGGCACCACTTTTGGTGTATTCTTTAGAGACAGTGGTATTGCTGCGTATGTGCCTTGATCTCAATAAAGCATTTGGAAAAAAGATAGTCCATGGTATTCTGGTTATGAGCTAATTACAAGGTTCAAAACTGAATCCAATTCTTGTCCTTGAAGCTATTTTTATTCATGACTTGGATGAAAAGTTGGGGAAATAATTTAAATTTGCTTTATCCTATGGAGAGGACTGAGAACGTTTAATTTTCAGAAGATTGAAGTATGGGGGGGGGGAAGAGAATATGATAACACTCCAATTATCTTAAAGTATGTCACACCTAAGCATGACCAGACCTATTCTGTCTAGAGGTGGCCCCTTCCAACCCAATGATTGGACAATATAAACCTATTTTATGCTGACATCCACTCTATGAACAAGATTAAGCTCGGACTTAAGCTACTTCCTCGGTGTGACTCCCAGACTTTTCAACAATGACACTACAGGGGATTGAAGAGTAATGGGTCCAAGATCACTTTACAACTAAGTGTTTCAGCTTCAATCTTCTCCGATATCCTTCTTTATTAGTTCAACATACAAACTATGAGTTGATGCTGTGCATCTATACATAAGATGTGAACGTAGCTTTAGTGTTTTACAATGTACAATGCAGGCAACAATGTGTTAAAGGAAAACCCAAATATTGTTGATATATGTAATGCAATAAGAATTTTATTCATGTCTTAACAGTACAGTTCTCATACCCTTGAAAAAAAAATCCCATTGTTTGCTTTTCTTGCTACACAATAATGAAATAAACTATAATAACACTGTGATGACAAATGTTCCCAGGAATTGTATGCTTCTGATTATATTGGTATTTATCATTTTCTTTTAAAAGACAAATGTAATCAAAAACCTTAATGCAAAAAGATCTTGAGGGATATAATGGGAAAACATGTTCAAACCACATTAAGCATTTTGAATCTGGAAATGGAGGAAGTGCAACTAAAATCAAACTTTCAAAGTTTGAAGAATTGGAATATAAAAGAGAAAACCCAAAAGCAAACAAAAAACCCATTTGCTTTGGATAATCAGGTCCCAGAGATGTTAGCAGAGGCGGCAACTTCATTTCCATGAGAGGGCAAAAATTGAAACTAAATATTAGATCATGTTTAAGGATATTTATAGAAACATTTCCTGGTAGCTATGCATTTGTGGTCCAAATCTTGTGAAATTTGCTGGAGACAGTTGGAAGTAGTTGTTCAAGCAGAACAATCAACATTCTGAATAATGAGCTGCTGATCCAGACCTTCTCTACAGAGACCAAGCTTGTAAAGGCTGAAGAAGGACTTGTAATTTGAGAGAAAAGTTGTGTGCTTTCCTAGAAAGTATCTTCTCTCAAGAAATACCCACCTTACAATTTCTTACTCACAGGAGAACACAGGAAGAAAAACACAGAATTCCCCAAACTAAAATGGGTACCATCCCAAAGGTAATGAGAATTCATGCTGATGAAAGAATTTACAGCCTGAAAATATGTGAATATACATATTCTCACATACACCTACTATGTCCAGCCATATATCTGGGAATTGCAGTGTGTGTAGAGGTGATTTTATCAGTTTACTAGAATAGGTCAATTTTGAGTCTGGAGCTTTACATTCTAGGAGATTTGGAAGTCTTTTTCAATCAATCTACTTTTGAGGTGTGTATGTAAGAGAGAATTTATAAGGAGTAAAATTGGTACCTTCAAGGTTTAAAAAGCAAACTGGACTCTCATAAACCATCTGTCCTTCCACTCACAAATACATATACTCATTAGTTTTTGTGGATGGGGATGAACTAGAAGCTGGGTATCTCCACTCCACTAGCTTACTACATCACCCTGGGTCTCTAATGTTGTTTTACATTTTATATTTTTTTGATACTATTGCATTTTAATACAGGTGGTCCTCATTTAATGACCCCTCATTCAAACTTACAAATGAATGGTATTTATAACTGGTCCTTGATGTTCCAGCTGTCACAGCATCCTGTGGTCGCCATTCACAGCCTTCTTTGTTGGTAAATTCAATGCGGTAACTGGTAGAAAGTCACAAATGGCAACTACACAATATTATACTTAACAATGGCATGGGATTCGCTTAACCATGGTGACTGGAAGGGCTAAAGCCAAGCACACTACTTCATGGGTTGGTATAACATCTACTAGACTTTTCCCTCTTTCCATTTGACTCCATGGTTATTGTAAATCAGTTCCTAAGACTGATAAATAGCTAAACTATGAGCTAAGAAATAGATACTTAATCCAGACAAGATGAAGAGCTGAGAAACAGATTTGAGAAAACATGTTCAACCTGTTTTAGATGGGTATTCTGGCCTCAGAGTTTAGCAAAGCTACAAATATTCTTTAGTCAGAATCAATAAAGGTTGGTCAGATCCGTGCTACAAAGATCTGGGCTGATGGTCACCAGATGCAGTCAAAAGTAAATTTTCCATGCACCTTTATTCCATCTAATGTTTGTGAATGGAACAGAGAGCACTCCCAATTCATCTGTAGATTTCCTGTAAGGATTATGCAAATCAGATTTGATTCCAATTTGAATAATTGATTCAGATTGTCAAACCAAATTGAGTTGTCAGATTAAATGTTGTTTTGACTGGGAAACCTGATTCAGTGCTTTCAAGCTGAATCAAATATTTGCACTTACCTAGTTCTATGCAATGATTCTGACAGACCATGTCATTGCCAAGGTTCATTCCAAGGCAAACTAGAATGTAACAATAAAACCCTTGTTTTCAGGTCTTCAAGCACAGACACACAAACATGGTCTCTGCCATTTTCTTATCACAGTGAACATTGTGCTAAGAAATATTGGTTAAACATAAAGACATGAATCTGAATAAATGGAGTCTCCTATAGTTAATAGAATATTGTACAATAATAGATTAGAATTGTCAATGATGGCTATTTTTAGTAACATTTAATTGTTTCCTTTTCTTTTTAACTGAGATTGGACTTTGATTATTGGAAGAGAGGGAATAGGGGGAATTGGTCTGAAGATATACAGATAGTCCTCGACTTACCACGTTTGAGCCCAAAAATTATGTTGCTAAGTGAGACATTTGTTAAGTGAGTTTTGACCCATTTTACAACCTTTCTGGTTCAAGTTGTTAAGTGAATCATTGCAATTGGTAAGTTAGCAACATGGTTGTTAAATGAATCTGGCTTCCCCATTAACTTTGCTTGTCAGAAGGTGGCAAAGGCTGATCACGTGACCCCTGGGACACAGCGACCGTCATAAATCTGAACCGGTTGCCAAGCATTTGGATTTTGATTACGTGACCCTGGGGATACTGCAACGGTCGTATGAAAAATAGTCATGTCACTTTTTTCAGTGATGTAACTTTGAATGGTCACTAAATGAACTGTTGTAAGTCGAGGACCATCTGTATTTATTATTTCTAATAACCCTTATTGTACTTTTGCTAATTAATATGGAAAACAAAAGATTTATACATATACATACGCACACACAGACACACAGAAATGTATTAATTTGTTACATTAAGTATCACTTGTTCAATAAAACTATTGAAAAAAAGTAATCAATTAGAATTGAAAGTGTCCTTCAGTTGAAGCCAGGGGTGAAATCCAGCAGGTTCTAACAGGTTTTGGAGAACCGGTAGTGGAAATTTTGAGGAGTTCAGAGAACGGCAAACACCACCTCTGACTGGCCCCAGGAATGGGGTGGGAATGGGGATTTTGCAGTAACCTTCCCCTAGGGTGGGTGGTAATGGAGATTTTGCAGTATCCTTCCCCTGCCACACCCACCAAGCCACGCCCACCAAGCCATACCCACAGAACCAGTAGTAAAAAAAAATGGATTTCAACCGCTGGTTGAAGCCTAATTTACATACTATACCAAGGTAATCCACAAAGAAATCAAGTTTAGCTCAACAGAAATGGAACTACCCCAGTGGTATCCTGCTCAGGTGAACCGGTAGTGCCGGTGGTGGGAGGCTCTGTCCACATGCCCGGACATCATCACGTGCCGTTTTTGACCCTCCGCGCATGCGCAGAAGGCTCTGCGCATGCATGGAGGTGCGTGCACTCACATTTGTGAACTGGTAGCGAAGGTAAGTAAATTTCACCCCTGGATTACACTTTCTGAGACCTAATGCAAGTTTAATTGAATCATCATTCCTAATCTATTCTTAGGTTGTTGCTTTTTATTTTAATAAAAACAATATTTATTAATTTATTAATAATATAAATTCATAAATGCTTATACTTTTAAAACTGTATTTTCCTGTCCTGTAACTTTCCACATGTTGAAATCATTGATAAGAATGTATTTCTTACGTATTTATGACAAAGATGATATGGGATGTAAAACTATGACCTTGCAGTACTTAAATGGGTCTTATTTCTTCTGGAAATTTGGTTCTGGGCATGTTTAGTTGCAAATTCCAGACACCTGCCAAATGACAGGAAGCAGTTGAGGACTTCTGTATCATTCCTGTCATCTAGTGGTTGTGTGGAGTTTTGCAGCTAGACTTTGTAGCTCCAATTCATTTAGGAAGTTAATCAGTATACAGTATAACTGTCTTTTGTGTAGTTTTTCTTGTTGACTTGATCCTGCTTTTGGTGGTTTTGTCACTTGTTTATATTGTCTTTTTAAAAAAATGTTAATGTTTTATAATGTTTGTTAATTAGTCTGGATGAAATTTTCAGAGGAAAAATTATTTTATGAGGAAAATATTCAAGAAAAGTTATACCATATTTTATATTTTTATCCAAACTATGAATCAAGACATTCAAAATTAAGGTGAAAATAAAAATTGTTCTTACAACACAATCTTTAAACTTAATGATTCAGAAATCGGACTTGATCTATCAATTGAACATGTTTGTGTGTGTATGAGAGAGAGAGGGAAGGGAGGGCGAGGAAGAGAGAAAATGAATGATAATATATGTGTTTATATAGCTCAGGAAGTCTTTCATAGGAAAAAGGTAAAAATCTCACCAGAAACAAAGCTATGCAGGAGGTTTTCAAGGTAAGGACACAAGTTGAAAAATTTCAAGTGCTGACAATTGAAGGTGTTCATTTGGTAGATTAACTTTTCAAACACTTGAAAGACATCTGCCTCACACATGTGGCCAACTATTCATAAATTGCAAAAATATACATGTAGTACTTGGACTTATCAGAACTTCTCCGTGCGCACAAGGTTTAAAAAGTGAAAAAGAAATCTGAAAACAGTTTCACCTGCCTTATTAACCCAAGGTAAAACTAAAGAGAATAAAAAATTATGAAAACATTGTTTCAGATTGATTTTAATTTCAGATTGTGCTCAGTCTTTTTCCTTGCATATTAACATGATAGGTCTGGCCATTCCAGCTTCAAAGAAAAAGAACTACGAGATGAAGGAAACAGCAGAGGAGAAAGGATCACCTGTTAAGTTGCAGTTTAATGTTATTCAAAGAAGCACCTGAAGTCATAAATACAGGGCTTGGCTGCCAGAGAAACAAATAGATAATATAAAGTGTGCAAAAACATATCCTAGTATGTTATTTTATGGTCATACACATTTCAAAATGCTGAAAGTGTCAAAGATATCATTTCAAGAAAAAATAAGCAAAATGGTCCAATAACATAAACTTCTCACATAATAGCTGTCTCCTCTCATAACTCCTTTGGACACCATTGGAAGATTCCAAAAACTGCCTTACTCTAAAATGCAAGCCATTTTTACAAATATGCAGTGCATTAATCATACAAACTGCTGGCATCATAGGATGTTTCTAAAATAGTCAGCCTATAGGTAATCTTACTCATGATCTGACTTTCAGTCATGCTCTCATTACTGGAAACTTTAAATTTATATATTTCACAGCTTTAAGAACATACCCTTCCAATAAAAAAAAAAAACATGTTCCCATTTTAAAAGTTAAGAATTAATATGTCCAGCTAGATGTTATTTTCTTTTTCTTTTTTTAAAAAAAAACACACGTTAAATTTATTCCAGAACAATGCAAAATCAAAGTTGGTCAGACATGATTCACCAAAAGATCAACCACACTAGATGTTACCATCCTTGGCTAGACTTGAATGAAAAGATACAAAATATACATAACTTTTAGTTGAATCAACACTTGAATATGTTTGCATTTCTAAATGGAAATAGCACCAGCTCAGCAGTAGTCAAAAAGCAACTCCTGTAATAAGTATAAACTGAAAAATTCTAAATAAGCCAACAGCTTTCCAGTGTGTGAATGTACTATTTCAACGCAAAACTTGGCAAAGGAAATGAAAGAAGTAACAGGAAAATCCAATGTTCTGTGCAAATGGACATCTGCTCTCACTGTGGGCAGCCAGTGGGAAGACGCAGGCTGAAGTCTATCTCAGCCATGAAGGCTCACTAGGTGATTCAGAGCTACTCTTTCTCAGCTCAATCTATCACACAGGGTTGTCATTGTGGGGATCATTATTTATTTATTTAGCGTACGGCATTGGTACACGAAAGCCAGGAGTCTACAATGTTATTACAGAGTAGTAGTATGGCTGCCTAAGATTGCTAGTTCATTCAGTTCATGCTCACACGCTATCCAGGGTACACCAAAGGAGGCGAACTAATTCCACACGCAGAGCAGCTAATGGCATTCTGCAGGAGTGTCAGTATGATCCAGGGCTTTTTCTCTGCTGGTTTTCACCTCACATTTGAGCCAATGTGGCACTGGTAGGTTTTTTGCTTACGTCATTAGTCCCACTGGAGTGGTACCTATTTATCTACTTGCATTTGCATGCTTTCGAACTGGTAGATTAGCAAGTGATGGGAACTCAGTCCATCACGTGATGCTAGGGCTTGAACTGCTGGGGTGCAGAGAGCCGACCTTCTCTGGCCGACAAATCCAGCAACTTCAAGTCACTGATCCACCAAACGTCATGATACAAAAGCACGCTGCTGTGAACTCTTGAAGGAAAGGTTGGCCCCTCTTTCCCACAGCCCCAGTGGCAGGTATCAACCTGTACCATTCAAGGTGAGGGTCTCCTTTCTCGGTTGTGCCAATCTGTGTCCTTTATCTGGCTGGAGAGAAAATAATGATATTCAATTATATTATTCTCCATTCCTTCACTTAATGTGGCGACTTACTATGTTTCAGAGATTATAGAAGAACTGATTATTATTTTAAATCATGCTGCAAAATGTAACCAAATTTCTCTGGCACTAAATTACTAAAACCACACCTTTACTGACAAAAACCTAATTCAGATTGAATTATGGTTCAGAATTATAAGACCTACATTTAAACTAGATATGAACCATCTTCCACATATTACTCAGCTTCAACAAAATTCAGTGGATCTTTTCCTTCTGTTTTTCCTAGCAAATTTTGATGAAGTATATAATCAATCTGAAGTCTGACATATACTTATTATTTCTGCTTATTCTACTAAAATTGGTGCATAGGAAACATAAGAGAAATACCTGCAGACATTGGGCAAATATGTAGCTATTTTTATGAGATGCCACTCTTTATTTTGCTCTACTTGGTTAGAGAGGCAGAGAGTTCAGCCAGCAGAAGATGGAATAAAACCAATTTCAATGTGGAATATATATATTTTCTATGAGGGTTATGTGTTTATAAAACATGTATTCATCATTTCCAAACCTGGCTGGGTTTTAGCATGCAAAATATTCACATGATTTTTTTTAGCAACAAATTCCTTTAATATGTATTCAAAAGAATGAGGCATTACTTTTAGTGGCAGTACAGAGCTAGCTTTAAATAAAAAAAATGTGTCACTTCTTTAAAAGCCAAATTTCTTCTTTTAAAAGCATACATTTTATTTTTTTTATTTATTTGTATCCCACCCTAGTACTAGTAGCTATTTTGGATATATCATCTCCTTGATTTTTATGTTTAGACTTTTGTAGCCAAAATGGCACCACCCAAGAACAAAAGAGAACATTTCCAAAGGCTTGGGGAAATCCTAAAATTTCCATAAATGAATAAAGCAGTGGGGAGTTTAAATGCAGAGGAAGGTATTCCAAAAAGCACCATAATGAGGATTGAACATGCTTGATGTTTAATCAATAAGTGTTTTCAGAATGAGGGGAAAAAAGAATGGCTAACCCAAGAGGAAGGTACTGGACATGCAAATCCTATTTAAAATGATCATCAGTGTGATTATGGGGAAATAAAACACATTTTCTTCAGCAAAATATACTTCCTTTGTAAACATATCTTTAGCACTGTACAAACCAACAATGCTTACATTTGCAACTATTTAGAATAGACAAATTTGATTATAGTTCGGTTAGGAAGTAACTTTTACAATGCAGACTAACCAAATCAAAGCACCAACTTTTAATCTGAAATAAAATAATGAACTGAATAGCATTGACAGCAGCCAGAAAGAATATCTGGAGATCATCTTGAATTTCAGCTAGATTGAAATTCATTACTATTTACCAAGGAAACAAACAAACAAACAAACAGAAAATTGTAAAAAGGCACCTTCCCAAATCTCCATCAAAATCTATATTTTGAAAATGTACTATATGTTTGGTTTGCAGCCTTTCGATCACTTACAACTCTAAACATAAAAGTTAAGACTTGCATGAAAGTTGTTACCATAATCCTTGGGCTTTTCCGTACTAAATAACTCAAAGTGATTCTCAAATGCTTGAATCACTTGCAAACTGTTAGCAGAATGTTGCTATAGGGCAATCTCTTTCACTGCCATTCTGGTGGGAACAGCTCAGTATATTTTACTCAAAATGTATAAAACCAGCATTTACTTTAATAATGCTCTACCACACCATTAAATGTGCAAATGTTAAGTATTGTGTGTAGGGACTAGGACAGTCATGGCTAACCTTTTTGCTGTCACATGCCAAAAGTGGGGGTCGCGTGGAGGGTCACGGGTGTGTATGCCCACATCCATAATTCAATGCGCCCCACCCTCCCGTGTATACGCATGCGCCCCACTTCCCCCTTCTTTTGGCACGCAATGGCACGGTGGGCCCGGTAGGCCTGTTTTCCCTCTCCCCAGGCTCCAGAGGCTTTCTAGGAGCCTGGGGAGGGCAAAAACAGTCTTCTCCATCCCCCAGGAGGCCTTTCGGAGGCCAGAAACAGCTAGTTTCCCGATTTCTAGTGGGACCGGAAAGCCTGAAAATCAGTTGGCCTAGGCGTGCATGTACGCTGGAGCTGAGCTAGGGCAACACTCCCGTGCCCAACAATATGGCTCCGTGTGCCACCTGTGGCACCCGTGCCATAGGTTCACCATCACGGGACTAGGAAGTTGTATTATATTAAATAAGTCTATATTCTTATATACTCCATGATTGGAGCACACTCAGAACGCTCAACAGTTTTCTCCAATTATCTGCTATTTAGTTCTGATTTATGTGATTCATCTAATTCACTTTATCCTATCTTTTCTCCATAAATTCAAGAAAGCTTACATGAGAATCACTTTTCATTTTATTCCAGCAGACCTCTGGGATAGATAGGCTGGACTAACAAATAATTATTGGGTCAAAGTCACCCAGTGATCTTCTGCGGCTCATGATAGACTTAACTTTGGCCTCCACAGTCCTAGTCATATTCTTCAATCTCCAAAATCACCCTGACTCTTAGCCAGAAAGGCCAGTAGCTGAACCTAGAGGCCTTCTGCATAAAAAGCATGTATCTTATCCAGTGCCAATTTAAGGGTATATGGTACACTTAAGCCACTCTGCCTGATGGTGCCACGTCCCTTTTCAGTTTTGCATTTTTAAGAATGTCAGAAACAAGGGCAGCATTTCCTAAAATTTGAAACCCTAGGCTAGTGTCTACCCATCCTTAGCCGAAAGCCAGCCCTGGTCTTATCACTGAGCAATGATTCTGTACACTTGAGAGCATACTCTTAGTCAGATGCTCATTGTCTGAATAATAATATTGGATAATAGTGAATTATCCAAATGGGTCCAATTCTTCCTCACCCTTGGAAATTAGCATTAATGCAGTATATTTTTATTTTAATCAAATATAATACAACATTTTAGCTGAATCCAAGCATTAAGCTTTGATCAAATCCCTATAATCAGAATTGTTCTTGCAAACTACAGCCTGTCAATTGACGTCATAATATTATGTAAAATATGGGAAAGAAAAGAAGGAGGACAAGTGTATGATTTGAATTAAAGGAAAACAAAGTATTTGAATGCAGATAATATCTAATCTTCTTGATAAACAGTCAAGTTTGGTTTAGTGCTTTAAGGCACCAGGCTAGAAATCAGGAGACTGGGAGTTTCAGTCCTGCTTAGGCACAAAAGCTGGCCTGGATAACATTGGGGCCTTTTACTCTCTTTCAGTCCAAGTCACCTCACAGGATTGTTGTTGTGGGGAAAAATAGGAGGAGGAAGGAGAATTAGTTATTTTGCCAGCTTGGGTTATTTATAAAAATAATAAAATAATAATTACCAATCACTGAAGATGTCAGTGGCGCCATCCCACTTTGTCCCATCACTGCTTCGCTGATGCCATGAATCCTTGGGGGGTGGGGGGAGGAGTTAGCAAGTAGGGAGGAAAGACAAAGAAATTGAAACCACTTTGAGTGCCTGTCAGAGACATCGGCTGACCAACCCCAAGGTCACAACCATGGGAATGGAATGTGGACTATGACTGAGTCCACCAAACATCAGAACTGTTACCAAAACATTTTTTTTAATTCAATTGGACACAAGGGAGATAGTTGGGGGGAGGATCTGGGAAAAGGGAAAGTAAGTAGGCAGCTTTTGTGCTCAAACCTTAGATCTGGCTTTTTCTACCTTGTAACCACCTGGCTTTAGTAAAAGTAATTCCTTTCACTACAAATGCAGTTGAAGGCTCTTTCTATCTAATTGACCAAGTTGGGACAAGCCTGACAGAAGGTTTTAGAAGTGTCAGCTTCAGACAGCTGAGCATCATATAGTGCTGAAATACAAACTGAAGAGAGAAAAAGGTACATGCAATTCAGTTCACCCAAATAACAATTATATAACAACGTATTTAAAATGCTACAAAACATTTTCCTTTAAAATGACTTAGAAATGTTTTGCTTGTTAAAAAATTAAGTAATAGCCCCATGCCACATGGCCTGTATTAACCCTCACCTCACATTCAGCAAATCCAACACACAAAAGAAATTAAGTGGTGGAAACCAATAAATAAACGTGCCTTTGATGCAAGAAGGAAATATTTGGTACAATTAGAGCTGCAACAAAAGGAAGAAAAACAGAAGAATGTATCACTTCCTGGCTTCTCTAAATAGTTGCAGGGACTTCATCTCAGAAGGGAAGATATTAGAAACTTCAAATTTATTCCTTCAACTGGGAATGCCAGAAAGAAGTTGTGTGTAAGAAAGGGAAGTGGTTAGTGTATTAGGAAGATAACATCTCCATTCTGTTGTATTCTGTTTTTAACTTATTATATATTAAAATCCACAAAGATTAAGTGTTTCAATGATTTTAAGTCTGCTTTTAGATGTTGCAAACCACCCAGATTCTCTTGATAGTGAGATGGGTGGCTTCTTCTTCTTGTGCCATATCAGTCATTGGACATTGGCGATCATGTTGGTGATCCTATTTTTATCAACAGCCTCACGAAAAAGTGCTGCTGAGTTTTGTCCAAACTATCCCTTAGATTTTGAAGCTATGATGTTCTTCTTCTGCCTGGATCTCGTTTGCCTTCAATGTTTCTCTGGAGGATTAAATGAAGTATGGCGTATTTTTCAGGGTGTCACATCACATGTCCAAAATATTCTAACTTTCGCTTTGGGTAGTGTTGTGTGTTTTCCCTGATTCTCAGAGAAATTATATATAAAAATGGAAAATATATCTGGCAGCAGAAGCAGCAGTAATTCAGCTCTTAAGGACAATACAGTTGATAATATAAATAATATAATATAATATAATTAATATAATAATATAATATAATATAATATAATATAATATAATATAATATAATATAATATAATATAATATAATATAATATAATATAATATTTATAACTATATTATAAACTACCACACTCAAGATTATGATTGTGATGTTCTATGCCTGCTTGTATCTGGTTTAGCATGATGTGCAAATCAGCTGTTATCGCTTCAACAAACCATGGTTAAACAAAACATGGCAAGCTTATAGTTTTTACAATTTCTTTTCTCCATTTACTATTTTTTCTAATTCCTTATGTACACCCATTGCAGAAAACAACTCTCTGTATTTAGATGGACCATGGTCCACAAAAACCTTTGACATGCTGAATTTATTAATTTTTCCTTCCAAAAAACCACTGTTTTTTATGAAAATAAGACATTTCAATCACGCACAGTTAATCATTTTGAAAGTTTCAAGTTAAAAGATATATTTCATGGGATAATTATTGCTATTGTTCTATATTTTAAAACTTTTAAATCCAACATACGTATCTGCTACTTTGTGACTTTAAACAGTAAATTACAGAAATTCTAAACACTTTGTTTAAAAGTTTTATTAAAATCAGTTGGACTTGCTTCTATGTAAACATAGTTAGAATTCTTCTGTTTATTCAGGGAATTAAATTATAAAATATTTAACATTCAGGATTAGAGGGCCTTCTACTGTCAGTATTATAAAATGCTCATTGCAAACTTATAACATTTTGGGAAGGGGAGAAATATATATGACATGGCAAACTTGCATTCAAATTCAAGTCACTTCAAAAATCTGTTTCTCATTTAACTTTTCCAGTCAGAAACTTTATTTTCATATGTAAACAACTGTTGCATAATCAGAACTTTTCTAAAATATAGACTGATGCAAGAAAAAATCAAAATGCTAAAAATGCTATTTAATAAAGTGGTATGCTTCGAAGATAAAACATTGATTAGTTTCTGCACTCAAACAGTCTCACTTATAAGGAAAGATTTTAAGGAAAATTTAATCTGGTGTCCAAATATAACATTACTTTAAACATGAGGTCATCTAAACATCTGTCTCCAATATATCCATAGGGATTTAAATCAAAAGTCTGCTAAACATGTACAATCATTTAGAAAATAAATAACAGAACAAATTTTCTCTTGATTATGATTATCATGCATTTTAAGAGGAAACATTTATTCTAATAAGAAAAGTCTGAATTTAAAGTTTATTGACATTAAAGTAAAATAGTTTCTCTCCAAGAATATGACATTGATTTATATTTACCCTAATCCTGAATAATATCCACGATTCAATACTTGAGAAACAAGGCCTGTGCGTTGACAATTTTAGTACTTTAGGATTCTGTTAATATTATAATAGAAGAACTGGTGATCACCAAAATATTTATCTTTGCAAAGCAACTGGTAGAATAGCTTTAATTTCAGATCCATTTTTTTCTATGTGGTGCAATTTGGATTGCAATTTTTGCAATTCCCAGGCAGAAAGGTGCCTTTTATTAAGACTTGTGGACTTCAATTCCTAGAATTCCCCATGTCTGGGAATTCTGGGAGTTGAAGCCCACAAGTCTTAAAGTTACTAAGGTTGGACACCTCTGCTCTATCCAAAGGGCACCTAGTTTGGAAAGATGGTCCTATGGTATCCCTCCGGCAAAGAGACAAGATCAAGCAGAAATGACTTTTGATCCACGCAGACCAAAGGTCAGCGTCTCCACTTCCAACACCATAATTTATTCGCCTCCACTTCCACCACCACAATCTATTGCAAAATCCCTGGATTCACTGCTCCTCTGATCTTCATGCCACAAACAAGCCAGCAATTAAGGTTAGTGCCTTAATATTTTATTTTTCACTCATTTCAATGTAAATTAAAAGTTTAAGAAAAAAATAGAAATACTAATCCAGAAATAATAAAAAAAAAAGTTTCAAATTGGCTTTTTGTTATCCCTTGCTGTGGCCACTTGTAAAGTAGAAGTCCGCAGCGGCTCTGAATGGCTTTCCTTCTATCCCTTTTATGATTTCTCTTTCACCCTCACAAAGCAGCATTATTCTCTATCCACTTCCTAATTCCAGAATACACTGAGATTTTATTTAACTCTCCAACCAAATTAGTGGCATGTATAATAAAAGAAAAGAGTGATATTTGAATGGCAATGATGTTCCATGTCAAATTATTGACCCTATAGAATTTAGTCCAATCTTTTCTGTGCTATTTATATGCATTCACTACAAATCAAACATAAAAGATAGGAAAAGACAGAATCTTAAGAAGCCAAGGTCCTTAAGTAACTGAAATAGTGCAAACCATCAGGAAGTGAGCAAGCATCTTCATCTTTGCTAAAATATGTGGCCTTAGGGACAATATTTATTAAATTTTAGTTCACTAATAACTTCAGTTCTCTTGGTGGACCACAAAGCTATTTAACATATTTGACATAAAAACATTCTTTTGGTGGTAGCTCCAGAGTTGTGAAACACTCTTCACAAAGGTTTCCACACAACTTACGTTATGATCTTTTTTAGTACTTGGGAAAATCTTAGCGTCTCAGGATTTTAAGTAACATTTTGCATTTTAGAACTTCAGAATTTTAATCCTATTTCATCATTATGAATTATGCCTGTTTATTGCCATAATTTTTGCTGCTCCTGATTTTTATTGTTTCCTGTTTTGAGATCTCTGTTTCTTTTACGCTGGTTTGTATTATCGTTGTATTGTTTCTGGTTTTTTTCTTGTTTCTATTGTTGAAAAAAAAGAAAACAATAAAAAGGAAGGAGAAAAGAGGAAAAAAGGATAAAAGCATACCTCTCCCATGCACTAAAAAGGCTAAGTATGTCTTCTTCTATTAAATCAATTTACTTAACAATAAGAAACAAATGGGAAAGTGAATATATAAATTAATACACACAATCCAAATTTTTAAAAGTCCTGGCAGGAAAACTATATTGGAATACAGAACTAGAGGTGAATTCTTCTAACTGTAGTTAGAATGATGGGGAGTGAGTGTCCCTCCCATTTTGTAGTATTTGAGATCTTACTACAGAGGAAGAGTATCTATAATCATTGTCTTCAAAAGAACACAGGCATCTAAATTCACTAATAAATTTCCAAACTGAATTTAATATATTAAATAATTTCTGTCCAAAAAACTACCACAACACAAGACTCCCTTCTATGAAATGCTGTGCACCATTTTAAGCCCCGCTCTCCAATTTCTAATGGTGACTCCTGCCCGTTGGGGAACAATCTTTTCACCACGCATACAATTAGCCCCAATTCTGCAAGCCTTTGGAAAGGCAGTGATGGACTGTGTCTTTTCTGAGTGATCAGTTAAAGATTTCAATTCTGATCACTATTTCATCTTATTGTTGGAGTAAATTTAAATGAGGCATGCTGTTTTGTATTACTTGATTAAGGTTTCTCTTATTTTTGTAAGCTATGTTGAATCACCTGATTTGAATTGGGAGGCCACAGAAATGGTTTAATAAATAGTTAATGGTTGAACATATCCATCTTCTTCTGAAAAGATTTAAATGGAGTATATTCTGCATACTCTTGTACATCCACAAGATTCTATTCTACTATGTATAAATTGTTTTTATGGGCTTGTTATAAAGAGATGTAAGGAGTTGTAAAGAGACATGAAAAGGTCCTATATTACACAGAGTTCTGAAACACTTGGGGCTGCAGGCTCGTATCAAGATATTAACACAGTTTTAATTGAAGATTATCTTTATTTTATACTTCTCAAACTGGACTTGGCAAGTGATGTTTGACCATTTGCTGCTAGAAGAAAATGAAGCTAACCTCTAAGTAATGCCCTGTAAATAATTGATTGGTAATGTAGCAAGCAATCTAAAGACTCGATTGAATCAATCCTTCAAACCAGTGGTGAAATCCACTTACCTTAGCTACTGGTTCGGGAATGGGAGCGCATGGGAGTGGGCATGCACATAGTGGATGCATGCCTCTTCTATGCATGCACAGATGGTAAAAAAAGGGACATAATGATGTCCTGGCGGGTGGGCGGAGGCTCCCACCACTGGTGCTACCAGTTCGGCGAGCTGGATAGAACCGGGGGGGGGGGGCGGGATTTCACCGCTGCTTCAAACCAAGTATGAGGCAGTTTAAAGCACTGAATCAAATCACACTATAGGGAGATTTGAATACAACTGAAGTATTTGATTACTTTATGGCCTTAGAGAGTCTCAGACTTTCAGTATGTGAACAAACTGATTGATAATGGGAATTCTGATACTGACAAAAGTAGTCAACCAGTGAGTTTTATCACTTCCCAAATCCTATTAATCACATCAAATAAGGAATAAATGTTCTATTGCTGGTGTCTTACTCTTCTAATAGAATGTGTTGAAGGAAGGAATGGAAAAGAGAAGATTTATTCTGTGGCTTTAAAAGGGGATGGGACAGTGTGTAATCCTCTATCCTTTCCCTAAGCCATTTATCCTTTTTCTTCATTAAATCTCAGTCTATTCTATGGTATAGTCTGTTATGTCTGCAGTTCTTCAGCTAATTCATTTTTCAGAGCAAGTCCAGCATAACTGTCCCAAAGAACATAACTTTTCAGATAACTAAATAAGCTCTCCTATTTTATCCCTCAAATCTCTAATGGTTTTACTCAAAATTTATTGCTAATGGCTTTTTAATGTTTTCATTAATATTCACTTCTCATAAAGATGCAATTTTAATATCCAATTTTACCATTAATCTACTTTTTACATGAAGTTAAATAAAAATGATATTCCGTATTCACCTGCAACCCATCACTGAAGAAAACGGATATTATTTTCTCTATTTTTGAATTTACCAGAAGTATTAAAATAGCATTATACTGCCATCTAGCGGCCAGTTTAATGGATGCATATAAAACCATTTTAATGAGTGGAGCCTTTGTGGAATATATAGCAACTAACAATTATATGCAAGTCTATTCAGAAGCAAGTGAATATGACTTCTCAGGTAAGTAATAGGTACTGGGTGTTCAGCTATGTTTTAGGAATATAATTGTACTAAACAAAAGTATCTACTTTGAATGAAACAATAGCAAAATAGTTTCATATAATGAAAAGAACATTTAAAGCCAAAGAAATATATTCTTGCAGATTGCCTCAGATATATGTGATTCGAGTTAATTAAATATATATTGAGGAAGTTTTTCCCTGGTACATTATTTCAAATAAGCAAACAAAATTCAGTGTCACTGTTGGTAACAGCAGCCAATTGCACAAATATTACACAGCAATGAAATGGTTTGGATAAAAAGCACAATATTGTTCATAACAAATGATTATTTAATCAAATCACAAATTATGTTCAATATTGGTGTACTACTGCTACTCTTTAAGAACCATGGTGGTGCAGTGGTTATAAGAATGAAGTAGTGCAGGCTGCTCACTGCCAGGAATTCGATCCTGACCAGTTCAAGGTTGACTCAGCCTTCCATCCTTCCACTGTCGGTAAAATGGGGACCCACATTGTTGGGAGTAATATGTTAACATAAAGCACTATGAAATAGTATATAAGTCTAAGTGCTTTTGCTATTTAAAGTGGCACAAGTGCAGCGATATCATATGGAGGTTGAAAATTTCAGCTCTTCTACCCTCCATCACTACTCCTTATATGCTTCAGCAACAAGTCAAGCCTCCATCAGTTCTAAGAGTAGTGGTGTCCTGATTACTCTCTGTTCTGCTCTTAAACTAATGTGGGAATATGACTTTTAAGGAGGAAGATCTACTCTCTGTCTGGTTTTCACTAATGAAGCATTTGCAGAAAGGCAATGGAAGAGGCTACTCAGGGGTGAAATGCTCTTGGTTCAGACTGGATCGCCCAATCCGGTAGCAATGGTGGCGGGTGGTTCAGAGAATCGGTAGCAAAAATCCCTGCGCCACCCCCCACCCCCCATGCAGAGCTGAGCCATGCGATCATCAGAGGCTGGTTTTTTTACTTTTAAAAGCATTTTTTCTATAACCTCTTCGGCCGAAAAAATGCTTTTAAAAGTTAAAAAAAAAAGCTTCTGATGATCGCACGGCTCAGCTGGGATCGTCAGAGGCTTTTAAAAGCATTTTTTCCTGCAACCTCTTTGGCTGGGAAAAAAAAAGTTGGCCACACCCACCGTCGCATTACCCGCCCCCCCCCCACCAAGCCACACCCACAGAACCAGTAGTAACAAATTTTACATTTCACCACTGAGGGTACTAGAAGGTGGGCACCGTACAGCAGAGGAAGAGGTTGAACATGGAAAAAGGTTAGTTGTTCTCTCTAAGGCAGAAGACTAATATGAGGAAGTCTAGCTTTATATAAACACATTATTAAACCTCCCTGAAGAATCAGATTTGGAAAAGGCGAAGGTATATTTGCAGAAAGTAGGACAGATATGTTTCTGTGTTAAGCCAGGCTTTGTTTACAATTACACTTTCTGAATTAAACCATAATCATACTTGGGTTTGAACAATATACCCACTGAATTGTAAGGAAAATACCACACAGAATTCGCATATCAGGTTAAGATAGGCAAATATATACAAAGTTGTAGAAAACTCCAATTCCAAGAGCTCTATGGCATTTTAGAATGAAATAAAGACATTAAAATAATTTCATGATGGACATGTGGAGTTCTGTTAACAAGAAGTGGGTCAATTCTCAGTAGGCCAAGTAAAGAAGTAAATCTGAAATGACTGATTAAGGTTAGCTGGGTGAGGATAGGATTTTGACATCTGGCCAGACATAGGGGTTACTAATTAAAAGAAATACATCAGGCTACTTCTATCTAAACTAAAAGTTTGAAAAGAGGAAAACATGAGAGAAAGAGGACACAACACAAGGCAGTAGATGAAGACCCTTTCCTAGTGGTCATAGATATGATTTTCTAATCCATTTGCTTTAGTCGTTAAAAAAAACCTCATAGGTACAAAGACATGATGAACAATCACACTTATATTAGAAAGGATTTAAGAATCTGAAAAAGATGCTATAATGTCCTTGCAAAAAGTTAATTCATAATTAATTAACTGTAGATGGAAATTACTTTTTTCCATCTACAGTTAATCATTTCTTTAGATTTTTGCTTCTTTTTCTTCCATGAAATGCAAAGGAGGATAGAGTTTTCCTGGGCACTCTTTTGGTCCTTGTCCAAACAACACAAACACCACTCCATCTGTATTATTTTGCTATAAATTAAATCTGATGGAAATTTTATTGAAGAGTTGTGCCAGTCTGACATGTGGCAAAATAAAAGCAGCGCAACTAGAAGTACAAATGCTTATTCTTGTATGCTTAAATTATAATTTTCCTGGATGAATCTTCCATGTCTACTTGGTTTTTGTATCACTTGGTCATAAACTCTTGAACTCCATAAATCAATTGAGAATTGAAAAAACAAGTTTCATGTTTAATTCTTTGGTTCAGGAAAGAAGATGGAGGAACACCTTTCTGATACACTGGGTAGCCTTGGGCCAGTCACTCTCTCTCAGCCCAACCACTTCACAGGGCTGTTGTTGTAGGGAAAATAAGAGGAGGAAGGTGTGTTGGATATTTGTGTTAGATATGCTTGTCCACTTGAATTAGTTGTAAAAATAATAAAGGTGGGATACAAATAGATAAATAATAAGCAAGTAAGTGAACTGCAAAAATGATTGGAGAGATGAACCAAAACCAAGGAAGATATGCAAAAAGTGGGCAAGACTAGAGCATCAGAACTATTGAGCCACATTCACCTTATATGGGCTATGCTATCATAAAGCACCAATTTCTCCTCAATTTTGAGATATCTGCAACTTGCTTTCTAGTTCCTTGGTTGACATATTTGCAATCGCAAAATACATTGTTTATCTATAAACTTCAACCAGGCCATAGAAATCAAAATCCCAAACCCAAAATCAACCACATTGAAATAAGCATTTCTTAAAAACAAAATTAATAAAGAAACTGAATTATGATTGTTTTGAATTAGCAGAACACATTTTAATTGGGCACCTGTATGAAAAAGATGATTTTCAAAGCTTTAATATTAACAGAACAACGTAGCTAAAATCATTCAAATGTATTTTTTCAACCATGTTCAAAAGAATCAAGAATCTGATTCTAAATATTTACTGCAATATTAATATACTGTTGAAAAGTAAAGATTGGAAATATTTAGTTGTATGTAGTCATTATCCACCACAGGATTTCAAATATCTCTGAGGAACAGCAGGCCAAACTCCTTGACCCAACAATTCCCCTTGCAGTGTCCTGGCTCTGTTGTCAGCCATGCATTAAAAGGAGAACGTCCTAGCTAGAAACCAATATACATACAACAATATCCTTATTTGAAATCTTCCCTTTTTAATATTTTCAAGCCATACAGTGCGGACAATCGACAAGTAGCTTGCCACAAAGAGCATTCTTCATCTGCTTGTGTCTAAATGGTATCATGAATCAATGTCCAAAATGAAATCTTCTTGGCTACTTTACAAGTAAACCTAATAAATAGTTTTGTGTGTGACTGGCTATAATACATTGTTTGCTGCAGGCATATGGAAATTGGTTTAGTTGGAAAAGGACTGATGAGACAAGATAGTTATTACAAGCCATTATCTTTCAATCTTAATCAGCTCCAACCCTTGCCTGCAAACTAGAGATGTTGCATTCATCTATATCAGGCCTACCAACACACAACCACCAAATAGCCTTGTGTGGCCTGCTGCAATTTTTTAAAAGGTTGATAAATTAACTGCCGCCATCCGAAAAGACATGTAGCCAGGCACCTCCAGGCCTCACTGCCACTGTCATCTCCAATGCAGCTGCTGCTCTGCTAACCACCAAACTACTAACTGGCACATAAAGTGTTCCTTTGTGGCCTGCAATTATTTTTAATTTATTCATGTTGCCCTTTCCCTTTACAAGTTGTGCAGGCCTGATTTATATTACAAAGTTATGAAAAAAAACCTCTCCTTCAGCCTCAATTCTCATGTCTCACAGTATTAGCATTATTTCTCTATCAACCCCCAATCATAATATATGAATACTTTCACTCAAAGAATGGCAATGTAACTATGGAAAAAATTTCCAAACAAGAGAGGGGTTTGGAAGAACATAATTCTGACTTGGTTCTCATTCTTCTATAGAGTTGGGGAACAATGTTGCTGAGCAACCACAAATATCTGAATCTATTTAAGAAGTTCCAATGTTGTCAATTTCTATTCAATTACAGATGGGACCTAGAAATAAACAAGAATTTATTAAGCTAACTTCCTATCACATAGTGTGTACATGCAGCTAGTCATTTTGTGAATAACTCAAACCACGAGCTGAGAGTCAGACCAAAAATATGGGTCCTTTTTTCTGCATTTAACCATGTTTCCCATCCGGCCTTGAGATCCCCTGGCAGCATATAACACGGCGATTTTAACCCTTTGATTTTAGCCCTCATGATCTGGGATAGGGATAGGGATTCACAACTTAGAGACAAGTTGCTCCACTGGTTAATTATTCTAACTGTTAGGAAATTTCTCCTTAGTTCTAAGTTGCTTCTCTCCTAGATTAGTTTCCACCCATTGCTTCTTATCTTGCCCTCAAATGCTTTGGAGAATAGCTTGATTCTCTCTTCTTTGTGGCAGTCCCTGTAATATTGGAACAGTGCTATCATATTACCTACAGTCCTTCTTTTCATTAAACTAAACATACCCAGTTCCTGCAACCGTTCTTCATATGTTTTAGCCTCCAGTCCCCTAATCATCTTTGTTGCTCTTCTCTGCACTCTTTCTAGAGTCTCAATATCTTTTTTACTTCGTGGTGGCCAAAACTGAATGCAATATTCCAAGTGTGGCCTTACCAAGGAATTATAAAGTGGTATCAACACTTCATGTGATCTAAATGGTCCACCTTAAAGAGCAAAATCTTCCAAAGCAGTTACATCACCATAATACATAACATTAGAGCACAGAGCAACAGACATTCTAATAATTGATAAACATAGGTACATCAACTTGATATAGCAGGTTTAAAAGACCCGAGTTCCAAAACTCAGGGCGATTACTAGAGCGCAGAATTAGTATACAACTGGTTGGTTGGATTTCCAGAGACCACATCTGGTGCCTTTAAACCATCACAAAATGATATCTAGTATCTAAATCCTCAGCCCTGCTGATTTAAGAAAGGTAATCGTTAATATCGGTTTGCTTTTCAACTACCAACAAAAGCAACTAACTCCTTTTGGGTGCAGAAGTCGTCAACAATGCATCACGCTACCAAACGCTTGTTTTTTTTTTAAAAAAAAAGTTTTTAAAAAGTTTGCTCTAGAAGCCACGTTTACGGGAAAGCTCCATCTACCTCCACGGAGTTTACCGTGGCGTAACCCGGATCGGCTCTCCCGGACGGAGCAACAGGGCCGAGCGCTACGCTCAACCAAGCCCAGCTACCGCGCACTAACTAAGCGCGCTCAGAAGGGAAGGGCGGACCCGAGAAGCTCCGGAAGGTCGCTCTTTGCTTCGAGGAGGCGGGCCTATAGCCGAGCGCCGCAAGGAGGGAGACGGCTGGAGTGGGAAGGAGGCTTCGCGGCCCCGGGAGAAGCCGAGGCGCTTCAGGCCACAGCGTGGAAGGCGCACGTGGATCGGAGTTAAGAGGGCTGCTTACCTGCGGAGCCGCCAGCGACGATTTGCTGCGACGCCTCGTGCCAGAATTTCCCGGGTTTCGCCGTCATGGTCGCGTGGAAGGAAAAAGGAGGCAAAGCCGCGTGAAAAGCGCTCCGCGCCGCCGGGGTTGGAGGAGGAGGAGGGGGGGGAGGAGGAGCAGCCGTTTAGCGGGGCTGTGACTCCCAAAACCGGCGAGCCAGGAGCGCCTCCTTTAACGCGCGAGCGTTAAGAAATAGGAAATGGGTGGGAGCAGCAGCCTTAACAGAGCCGAGGGCCCTCCTGTACCCCCGGCTTTTCCTTGCTCCGAAGCCCTCCAGCGGCCTATGTAACCTTTATACTGAACTGCTGGGAATTCTGCCAACACGAGCCCGGTGGCTGAACCTTCCCTCCTGTGAAACGCAAGAGAGACGGAATGAAGCTTTCCCACAACCCGGATCAAGAGTGCCGGGCTGCTGCCCGATTAAGTGTCTCATTTCCGTCCGGTCCCGTTATATTATTATTATTATTATTATTATTATTATTATTATTATTATTATTATTATTATTATTATTATTATTTATTGAATTTCTATACCGCCCTTCTCCCAAAGGACTCAGGGCGGTGAACAGATTAAGATTTCATATACATATAAATATATTTTATAAACAGTAAATAATAAATTAAGTCAACTTGGTGTATCTACTAAGACCTTGGCATAGAATTTTGATGTTTATGCTAGCCCTGCTTGTTGAAATAGAAAGGTCTTCAGGGCACGTCGGAAAGTGCGAAGATCTGGGGTTATTCGTATTCCAGGTGTTTGTTTCCCCCCTTTTTTTTTTCCGCCCCAGAAATCTCGGAAAAACCGAGGAAGTACCACTTAAGGGGTGATTTGGAGGAATGCTTCTGCTCTGTTTTGTAGGGGGAAATCTAGATAAGTGAACTCTGTCACTAAAATTTAATTAATCAAGTGCCCCCCCCACACACACACCACTAATACATTTGTGCCAATATTCAGTTCCCACCACTCCAGCCCTCATATAATTGTTGGATGGGGATTTTGGAAATCGTGGTTTAAAAATCAGGGTGCTGGATAAGGAAGCTTCCACTAAATTGGTGATGAAAATCCTCACATCTCTCCAAAATCAACTTTATCCTTTGAAATTACTTGGCCCAGTAGCTGCTGTACATATCTTACTTCTACAGGTTACCAAATACTTTCTCATCCCACTGAACTACATTCGCCTTGCTGCTTAGCAAATTCCCGGTCCTAAAGTACCTGTTTATGGGTTTTGTTTTGTTTTTTAAATTAAGAATAGATGCTGATGGCATGCATAATGCCAGCCTTCCGAGTCATCTTTACAGTATTTACAATAATGTTTCTGGGCCTCCATTGACCTCTTAGATTATAAAAAATGGTTCAGAAATCTGTCCATCTACCAAGGAAAAAAAAATCAAACTTAATAGGAAGAGCACAAACACATTTTCAAAATTTCAGTTTCAGTTTTTCAAATTTCCAGAAACATTGGAAACCATTGAACTAGCTGATCCCAATGACAGTTTGCTGCTGGGTGGCTTTTGCAATTAAAGGAGAGTACGAAAATTGGAGAAAATTGTGTCAAGATAATTACGGTCATTTATACCTTAGTCACCTTCAGTTGCCCTTTCATAGATACAGATTACTTTTTCCATTGGAACAAAACTGTTCAGGACACACCTGGCACTATCACTATCAGATTTTCCAAAGTGAAAGGGGCTGTTTCACCTACACAGCCATTTTTCTGCAGAGATGTTAGCCTGTAATTTGGTGCTGCAAGGAAGGACCTGCCTCGAGGCAATCTTGACCCAGAGTATGGATTAATCATTTTTATGTCTTGCAATATTCAGCGAAAACTGAGATACAGAGACATTACAACAGATAGTTCTCTACTATCATTTAGTGACTGTTTGAAATTACAATGGCACTGAAAAAAGTGAATGGTGACCATTTTTCACACTCATGGCCATGGTAGCATCCCCATGTCGTGCGATCAAAATTTAGACACTTGGCAACTAATATTTATGACGGTTGCAATGTCCTGGAGTCATGTGATCACCTTTTGCCTTCTGACAAGCAAAATTGATGGGAAAGCCAGATTCACTTAACCATGTTACTAACTTAACAGCTGCAGGGATTCATTTAACAACTTGGCAAGAAAGGTTGTAAAATGGGGAAAATTCACTTAACAATAGTCTTACTTAGCAACAGAAATTTTAGGCTGAATTGTGGTTCTAAGTCAAGGATTATCTGTACTAAAACTTTGCAGCCTTTTTCCCCAACACTCTAGCAGCGGTAAGCCCTTTCCCTACCAAATTACATCCCAGGTTCTATGATCTCAACTCAAGCTAGCTTGCCTGCCTCTACCTGTTCACCTCCTCCCACCCGCAGTCTGTCATTGAAAAGTAGGGTGTCAGCTTCTTGGGGCAGAGACCATCCTGAGGCATTCATAGAGAGCTCCATTTGTAGATGTCTCCCTCCCAAAAAGAGAGTTTCCCTTTCCCCAATGTAAGGCAAGATTTGAAAGATGCAAGGCATACCCCTCTGGAAGGTAAAGAACTGGTCTGTCTGGCACTGAACTCTGCAGACCAGCATTCACATGAAAGAATAAAATACAATAGAAAGACAAACTAAGTTACCCAATGGGGGAAAGATTCCATCATCTAGTTCAGTGATGGTGAACTGAGCATTGTGAACTGGTGAACTCGGCACAGCCCAAACTGGAATGTGTGCGCACGCCAGAGCACCGGAAACCCGAAACTTTGGATTTCTTGAAACCACATGCCCAGAGAGAGGGCTATGCGTGCCATCTCTGGCACATCACAGATCTAGTTTATCATCTTTAGAACAGTATGTTGGTTTCTTCACCAGAGAGCAAGAAAAACAGGCCATGGAAGCAATGAGTGTCAACCTTCAGGATGAATGAACCAGAAACCATAAAGTATGAATGGTTAGAGGAGAGAGATAAAAGGCAAGGAAAAAGCAAATAAGGAAGATATAGTAGTGGAAATGCAATAATAAGAGGAAACAGAAAAGATGCAGATTGTAGAAATGAAGTTGTGTACACTTATTTATGTGCATATCTGTAAATAAATCAATATTAGAATTACATGTATAAAGGATAAATTGAAGTAAGGAAGAAAAAATGGATAAGTCAGAAATCATAAAGTAACCCCCAAATCCTTGTTCCTGCCTTCTTAAGGTGCCCGTCCGTTTTTGGTAAGCCTACTGGCAGGGACGAAGTCAGTTCAAGATACTGTCATTTTTCAAAGGTTTAGGGTTTAGGGCCTAGATATCTGGCAGCACCACCTTTCCCTAGTAACACAGGACTCCCCAATAAACTCAAGCAGGATAGGCTCACCCCGAGTCCCTTTTCTCAGAAACTGCCATATGCAGAGACATTGAACTGTTTCAGTTGCAATTTGTGCTCTGGAATGGATTTTTCTCCTGGCTTTAAGAAAGTCTGATAAAACATGACTGTTTCCCAAGGCCATAGAGATTCAAATGTTATAACTTCTCCCTTGGGGAAGAATGATGTTTTAATTTATGGTCTAGTCTGGTGATGATGAACCTGTGGCACACCATGTCATTTTTTGGGTGATACACCAGCATACCCATTCTTGCTCAATCTTCTGAGACTGCAGAATCCGCACTAGAATGGTGTTCACTCTTACACGGCCTCCAGACCAGGGGTGAAATCCAGCAGGTTGATGAGAACCGGTAGCAGAAATTTTGAGTAGTTTGGAGAACCGGCAAATACCACCCCTGCCTGGCCCCAAAGTGAGGAGGGAATGGGGATTTTGCAATTTCCTTCCCCTGGAGTGGGGAGGGAGTGGGGATTTTGCAGTATCCTTCCCCTGGAGTGGGGTGGGAATGGAGATTGTGCAGTATCCTTCCCCTGCCAGGCTCATCAAGCCACACCATGCCCACCAAGCCATGCCCACAGAACCGGTAGTAAAAAAAATTGGATTTCACCACTGCTCCAGACTCTGGAAGTTGCACGAGAGGGATGTTCTCTCACGTGGGCTCCGAATCTTGAAAATCATGTGAGAATGGTGTGTTTTTATACATTTTTCAAAGGCTGCAAGGCCACAGAGGAGCATTCTCTGAAGTTTCTAGGGTGAAGGTCTTGTGCAATCTGGAATTGCTCCGGATAAGCTTTTTTTTTTATGAGAGGGAGCTGGAGCTGGGGCAGAATGTTCATTTGACAAAGTATGGTACCATTTCAAACAAGGGCTATTTTGGAAGTGATTATTTTAAACAATAATAAATAGTTTGGAAATGTGGGCCAAGGCAGTTGCTGCCTTTGCTCCCTTTTCCAAGTTCTTAACAAATCATTGGCCTTGTAAATGTTTAATAAAGAATGAGACTCAGCATAGCTGAATGGCGTGGGTGTCAAACTCACCGTGTCACATTCCCGTCACACGACGTTTCATGACATTTTTTCCACTTCGTGGAGCTTCGAGGCACATGGGGTGCATCACTTGGCCTCTAGCTGCAGAAGTGGCTGCAATCCATGGCAAAAATGGCTGGGCTTGCTGGAGGCGGCGGCCTGAGCAGCACCCATTAATCACCGGTGAATGGTGGCTTGAGCTGCTCAGCTGATCGAATTAAGGGGCTGAGAAGCCCTGAGGTGACCGGGGAAGAGAAGGGTTGTCTCCTGTGCTGGCCATGCCCACCCTGTCACTAGGGCTTATTTTTTGGGGAGGGTGTATATTTATGCCCACCCCAAAAATCAGGCTTGGCCTTATTTTCGGGACATGTCCTATTTTCAGGGAAACACAGTATATGATATCTTTGTATACCTGCATGCTGTAAATATTTGTTTCCTGAAACACATACATATATTATGTCTTTGAAGTTGTAACACAAATATGCCACATTGACTAACTTCCTGGAACAAACATATACTGTTATTGGAGTCTATAAAGTATCTGGCATTCATCAAAACATATGTTCCACCATTTGATCAGAGCCTTATCTCTCCCCCTCCTGCCTAAGAACGTATCTTGAGTTCCCTTCATTCCAGGGGGCTAAATAGCCAAGTGTGAATGCAAAGAAGATGATCAGGAAGAGATAATGCTAATGATGCTAATCAAGAGGCTCTATCCTCAAGATTAAATGCTATGTTATTCAAGCCTCTGTTTAAGTTTCTTGTTTGGCATTTATGAACTTAAACATATCGGACCTTACAGTTGTATTTCAATTACTTCTTTCACGAACAGCTGTACAAAAGTACTTGCTCCAAGAAGCAAGTTATTTGGGGCATCAATAGGAAGAAGCCTTTGCATGCTGTTTCTAATCACTAAGCAAATACTTCCATGCAATAAAACTCCAATTAAAAATTAATTAAAAGTAGAAAACGCCACACCAATTAAATGTTTTATGTGACTCTTGGCTATATTCCCTTTTACAGCCATGCTGTTCTTTAATCAGCTGCTAAGTAGATTTGCAGCAGTAGAACTTCTACAGGCCAATCATCTTTTAGGACTGATAGAACAGAAATTCCTCTTTCCATGTTAATCTTTCATTCTGATTTGTCCATCCCATTAAAGTCAACCACTCTGCAGAAGCCCCATGCTTTGCTTTCCAAGACTGACTCTTGGCTGATATATCCCCTGTTCTCTATGAACCTAAGTGCATCAGCCTGAGCACAGAAAGAAAATTAGATGCTCAGAGTCTAGACAAGCAATCTGTTTTCCAAAGCACCAGAAGGCAAGACAAGGAACAATGGATGTAAAGTGATCAAGGAGAGATATGACAAGTTTTCTGACAGAACAATCAACTAATGGAACAGCTTCAGAAGTTGTGGGTGCTTCAACACTAGAAACTCTCCAGAAGAGACTGGACACTTTTCAGAAATGTACAAGGTCTCCTGCTTGAACGGGGTTGGACTAGATGACCTACAAAGTCCCTTCTCACTCTTGTTCTGTAGTTCTATTTGGAGTTGAAAACCGAATTCTTTTTCATTTTTCCTACAAAAAGAAATGAGAACTGACCATTGACTACGACGGAGAAAAGCCAAATTTTAATTAAGGATATAGGACAGATGGAAGTTAATAACTCTTTATTAACTCTACATGGGGCTCCCATTGAGAGCACCCGGAGACTCCAACTGGTGCAAAATGCGGCCGCGCAGGGGATTATGGGAGCAACGGGGCGCTCCCATGTGACACCTCCTGTATGAGCTGCATTCGCTTCTGGTGGTCTTCCGGGTGCGCTTCAAGGTGCTGATTACCACCTTTAATGGCATGGTAATAGGGCTTGGGTATTTGCGGGACCGCCTTCTGCTGCCGATAGCCTCCCACCGGCCAGTATGCTCCCACAGAGAGGGACTCCTCAGGGTACCGTCAACCAGGCAATGTCGGCTGGCGACCCCCGGGGGAGGCTTTCTCTGTTGCAGCCCCTGCCCCCTGGAATGACTTCCCCCCGGAGATACGGAGGATACCAGATCTCCGGGCTTTTCGCCGTGCCCTAAAAACTTTTTTGTTTCATCGAGCTGGGCTGGTGTAAACCCCTCCCCTTTAGATATTTTTAATTGTACATTGATTTTAGCCAGGAGGTTTTAAATTTTTGGGCCAAATTTGTATAATTCTTTTAATAATTTTAAATTCTGTAATGGGATGTTTTTATTCTTGGCTGTGCACCGTCCTGAGTCCAGTAGGAGAAGGGCGGTATATAAATTTAATAAAATAAATAAATAAATAAATAAATAAACTCAGGATATATTATGAAGAAAAAAATCTACTTTAAAAAATCTGTCATTGCTATTCCCACACAGTCGGCTGTGGTTGCCCTACTCTGCAATGTGCGAAACAGCCAGTCTGTGGTTAAAAGCACGACTCAAAAAGGCTAGCGAAAATTTCTATTGTCGATTGTGGGACGACGGTTTGAAGGTGTTCATTGGCTGCCGATTAGATAACCGCATGCATTCTTCGTCCCTCACCTTAACCCTGGGAATCCATCAGCGACTGAGCACGGCTAGTTTGGTAAACAATATTAGCATGAAGTTCTGCAGGGAATAAAGTGAACCCTCTGGATCGGTCAAAGACAAGCAAGGAAGAACGGAAAGTACCGGTAGACTGTTTCCAGTCTCAGGAGTGACACAAGACTAACGTTGCGCATTTTCCAGGGGTTCCAATATTGGATTGCTGGGATGTTGCGGTGTAAAACAGCAAGTGAGTAAAGCGTATAATCTTCAGAATTTATCAGAGTTTCCCACGCGGAGCAAGCGGCTTAGAAAAAAAAGAGAGAGAGAGAGAGAGAGAAGGGAAAGAAGGCGACGCTTTATTTCTCCAGCCGCTTTCCCTTCCCGGCAAGATCTCATTTCCGCCCTAAGTTGGGTGGAAAGAAATGAAAGGCTCAGCGACTCCGGAAGTCGGAGGGAATCTTATCGATTATGAGTCGGCTGCATTGAGAAAAAGGGAACCTGCTCCCGCCTTTCTCCTTTTTTGCGCGCTTGGGCCAAAGTTCCGGGCGAAAACCCACACAGGTAAAAAAAAAAAAAAAAAAAAAAAACACCCGAGCCCTTTGGACGCGCCTGCGTCAACGCGCCTGGTGTTTGGAACGTCGCCGGTCTTTTTTTTTTTTTTTTGCTCCCGGGGCAACGCCTCGCGCTTCGGCGGGGGCGGGGGCGGGGGGGGGGGAATGTGATGCCCTTTGCAGAGGATAACGGGGCGGGTACTTTGGAGGAGGAGGAGGACCTCAACAAGCACCCTGGCTAATAAAAGGCGGGTTTGCAAATAGGTGCTTCTCGTTCATACCGCATATTTGCTTTTAATCTCCTACCCTCCCTTGAAGCTTGTCTTCTGAGACGACATTAAGGGGCTTGGGGGGGGGGTCAAAAGCATGAGGTGGCGGCAACTAAAGTTACTTTAGAGCAGGGGTCTCCAACCTTGGCAACTTTAAGACTGGTGGACTTCAACTCCCAGAGTTCCTCAGCCAGCTTTGCTGGCTGAGGAACTCTGGGAGTTGAAGTCCACCAGTCTTAAAGTTGCCAAGGTTGGAGACCTCTGCTTTAGCGCTGGCACCCTCAACTTGGTTATTCCAGTTCAATCCCAGCTGGCGAAGGGAGGAATGACGAGAATTGCAGTGCGGGGCTCAAAGCCCAGCTGATGGATTTGCTAAAAGGTTGTTTCCCCTCTCCCTTCAGGAGCTCAAGTGGAAGAAGAAGAAGACCGTTCTTTTTCAGCGGTTGTGATAGGAGCTTGACTGCATGGTTTTTAAAAAATTGCATAAGCACATACAGGTAGTCCTTGACGACCACAATTGAGCCCAGAATTTAGGTCCGCTGCTAAACCAAGCAGTGAAATGTATTTTTTAAAAAAATTGATTTATATGCCGCCCTTCTCTGGAGACTCAGGGCAGCTTATAATGCGTTAAGCAATAGCCTTCGTACCTTTGTATATTTATACAAAGTCAGCTTATTGCCCCCACAAACTCGGTCCTCATTTTACCTACCTTAGAAAGGATGGAAGGCTGAGTCAACCTTGAGCCTGGTGAGATTCGAAATTACACTAATTGTAGACAGCTGGTATTAATCACAATGCTTTAGTCTGCTGAGCCACCAGGCCCCATTTTGCCCCATTTTATGATTTTTTGGGGAGGGGGAGGGGGAACACAGTTGTTAAGTGAATCATTACAGTTGCTAAGTGAATTATGCAGTTGTTAAGTGAATCTGGCTTCCCTGTTGACTTTGCTTGTTGAATTCTGGGGAAATTTACAAAATGGTGATCACATGACCTCTGGCAGTGGTGGGTTTCAAAATTTTTTACTACCGGTTCTGTGGATGTGACTTGGTGGGCATGGCAGGGGAAGGATACTGTAAAATCTCCATTCCCATCCCACTCCAGGGGAAGGTTACTGCAAAATCCCCATTTCCTCCCAGTCAGCTGGAACTTGGGAGGCAGAGAATAGATGGGGGTGGGGCCAGTCAGAATTTTTACTACCGGTTCTTCGAACTACTCAAAATTTCTGCTATAGGTTCTCCAGAACTGGTCAGAACCTGCTGAAACCCACCTCTGACCTTGGATGCCGCAACTGTCATAAATAAATGCCCAGCCCCTGAATTTTGATCAGGTAACCAGGGGATGCTTCAACAGTAGTAAGTGTGAAAAGCGGTCGTAAGTCACTTTTTTCAGTGCCACTGTAACTTTGAATGGCTATTTAACGAATGGTTGTAAGTCAAGGACTATCTGTATCCCTGTTCCCTCATTGTCTTACATTGAAAATTGTTCTTTTCCCAGCTTCACATTTCAACAGTATGTGATTTTCTTAGATAACTTTGCCTATGCAAATAGTGTGTATTTGATTTTTGTCCAGTACTATTGGGCTAGGAATACAGCAAGGGTCTCCAACTCCTGGGGCACGGACCAGTATTGGTCCGCAGCCCTTTGGGAACCAGGCCATGCAAGTAGCAGGCAAGTGTCCGAAGCTTCATTTGCTCATGCGTAGGACCTAGGTTGTGTGCATAAAACCATGCCTTCCCCCTCACCTTTGCCACCACCTCTGCTGCTACCAGTCCATGGAGCCAGAAAGGTTGGGGATTGCATGTCTATGGAACATGTAGTCTCGAGATGATGAATTCCATTTTGACCATTCTGATTTGGCAGCATTTATTATTCTGTTATTTTGATCCAATTAGCTTCTAAGAGTACAATCTTCTACACATTTCTCTAAATGTAAATATTTTGTCTTCTTTTAACTCAGGGTAACTGTAGTATTTCAGTAGAAGAGAAGAACAAACAGAAGACAAAGCCCTTTTTTAAAAAAAAGACAACTTTTTGTTGTTAACATATCACAAAAAGAGAGATTGAAATCACAGGTTCCCTGAAGCCTTTGAGAGAGCATGTATTTGAATAAAGTTTGTGTTCCCACTAAATCAGTTTGTACAGAACTTGTTAGGATCATCTATCCACCCCTTAATCATTCAGGAAGAGATGAAGAAAGCTCATCTTTCTCCTTCAGTCCTGGACATTTTTTATAGAGGCATGATTGAGAGCGTTTTAACAAACTGCATCACTGTTTGGTTTGATGGTAGCCTCAGATACGTGGCGCGTGCACTTCCGAACCAGCTGGGAAGGTAAATAGATTTCACCCTGCTTATAAGTGCCAGACATCGTAGGCGGTACGAAAGGCAATATAACAATACATTGATGACTGATGCTACCTCTCTGTTTGAGCAGAAGTATATAAAATGGCTGTATGAGAAACATTTACATTGTATATTTGCCTATTGTCTCCATAATAGATACTAGGGCCAGAATTGTGGAAGGCAAACAAATATAATCTTTCAGTTAAAAAAACTAAAAGGACAAATGTTTTTAACTCCTTCAACAATATCAGATAATCTGTTCATTGGAAAAGAATCAATAAATCATTGCCCAATACTGAAAGAGAGCTACTGCTACCTTTACAAATCTTAATGATCTGTAAGTAATGATCCTGACAATGATTTAAATAGATTGAATCCTAAGGAAGTAGCAAATCTATTTTGGGTAGAAAGAAACCTGGGAGAGAAAAATAAATTACTGGGAGCAGCAAGGTTGGATTCCTAACAGTATCACTCTACAGCAGGGGTGTCAAACTCGTGGCCCACAGCCTGGATGCATCATGCACTGGCCATGCCCACCCCCTGTCAACTCGTGAGCCAAGCTTGAGGCTCATGATTTAATTAGGGCATCCATTGGAACCCTGACACCCCCATTTTAGCGAAGGGAAAAGTCTCGATATGTCACGTGATGACGATGTGAGTTTGACGCCACTGCTCTACTGTATTCTAGTAAATATTGTCATGAATCCAAAATGTTCAGGGTGCACCAATGTTGTTTCTACAAATAGAAATTCTAATGTTCAATAAATTAGAGACCATGAAGGTTGTGCAGGCTCTTCTTTTGGATGCTTATTATTATGATGCTGTGCAGTGAGGTTTGGGTAGTGATATCACTGATATACTCAAATGTTGTGAAGGTACATTTCATTCATTGCTTACTGGCAATAAAACAGAACAAAACCAGTCTAACCAGCCCAACCAATTGCCAGAAGAAGGGAGATTGTCTGCAATATGCTGCTGGCCTGCGGTTTTTTCCCCTGGCAATGAATAATTAGTTGTTGTTGTTGTTGCATGTGTGTGTGTGTATGTATGTGTGTGTGTTTGTTTGTCCTAGAGTTTTATTTTTGTAAGTTGCCTGGAGTTACTATGAACGAGTTGGATGGCTATATAAATTTCCATATTAAAATAAATAAAATAAGGTGCTTTTTGTTCATTATTTCCTGCTTTCTGCTTGTTTCTTTTATATTTATTTTTTGGAAATCACATTATGTCAATTGACTTTGCTGGTTATAGAGCAGATACCAATTGGATTGTATTCACTATCATTCCATTGATGCAGCTTTCTAAAGCAGACTTGGAAATATTCCTGGGATATGAAGAAATTGAAGAGAAAGACAGGATAAAAAATAAATAGAAAAGAACATAAACATAGAATTGAATCAGCTACGTCCCATACATTGAATTTTAGTTTTGTTTTAAAATATTGTTAAAAGTTTTAAAAATAAGATTATTCTTTAGAAATAATTCCTTAGTTTACACATCTTTTAAAGCATTCTAAATTTTATGACAGAATATATGCAGGGACTCCTGCATAATATCTATAAAATACTTTTTCTCCAAGAATGTCTTTGCATGAGAGAAAGAGAACGAATGCAAACTGGATATACATATATACATTGTGGCTTATGAAAAATACAAAGACATTCTTGGAGAAAATATATAATTTTATAGATATTATTCAGGAGAAAACTTTATTCCCAAGCTAAACAGAATAGACTTTCTCAAAGGTTACATTTCAAGGGATACTTTATTTTTAGAAAACCAGTTCAAATACATCTCTTTTAGTAAGACATTGACTTTTAACCTGCATTTTATTGTTTTTATTTTTAATTTTATTACCACCTTGAATACTGTGTTCAACAAAAAAAAAAAACAGATTGCATACAATTAATATTAATAAATGTGCATTAATAATACCTGGTTCCACCTCTAAAATAATTTCTTTTTTTTAATGACACTATACCAACATTATTTTGCATCTATCTATAGCTCAGTAAGAATTGAAATATTCTCCAAAGTCTGTTTGCGTATGTTTGGGACAAAAGTCTGAAAAGTGGCTTATTCAAATATTTGGGTAGAAGTATTATGATTACAGTAAATTAGAATTATTTTAAAGTAGTATAGCAGCAGCTAGTACTAGTATTGTTCTTGTAAATTTTTTCTCCTTAAAGGTTACTTTCTTTTTGTGTTACTATTACTGTTTTTCTGTTAAACATCAAAAGGTATCATATGCCAGAAATGATGATGAAAAGCAAGAGCAATGTTTATTAGAACAGATTACTGAGAAATCCATTGGTGCTTACACCTGCAGAATTAGCAAGAAAAAACTATTAAGTACTGTAGTATCTCTCTATCCAAGGGTGAATGAACTAAAGTAACAAATTAACCAAGGGGCAATAATATATTATTAAACAAACACTGTGATGTGAATATGATTTGTCTCTTGTTCTGAAAATATGAATGATACGAACAAAACAAGTTACATTGTCTATTAATCTTTGAGTTTTCTTTAAATAATAATGAGTGGAGGGTTTACAACAAATAAAAAAAGTAGGGGATCAGTTTGTCTCCAAATTAATATTACTTACCACTAGAGGGAGCGATCTGCTAACTGTTTGTACGTACTGAACTAGTCCTGCTTTCTGATCACATAACTAAGGTTTCGTTTTGAGACAGACTTAGAAAAAATCATGATCAGAGTGTAAAGATATTGTCAAAACTTATTTCTTTGAGAATATTCATATGTGTATTATTGGTTGAATAGTTACTGTAAACAAAGGTGCAACTGTATCTTCCTGCAGGGAAACAGATGAACAAAAAAAGCTACAGGATCAACAGGAAAAGTCCTAATTTGCAAAGCAATTCAGTACAAGCAGTCCCAAATGATGTGGAGAAACATGCATAAATTGACACTGTATCTTGTTTTTGCACATGAATTGAATAGAGAACATAAATCGCAAATTCATCATCATCAGCTAGTCCCAGTATAACCTGGCTGATAAAAATGGAAGAATTGTGTGCGGCATTCCCTCTGTGTGTGTGTGTGTGCGCGCGCGCGCATGTTTGCAATTTGGTTGCATTTCTTACACTTTCACTTCTTGCACTTTCACTTGAAAACATAGGATCAGTGTATTTTTTAGACACATGCAACTAGTGCTGCTTTCGGGAACTTTTATTTTTATTTGGTAGATACACTGAATATTGGTAGAATACAATAAAACACTCTGCTACAGTGTTTCTCAATCTCAGAAAGTTTTAAGATGTGTGGACTTCAACCCCCCGAAAAGTTGCTGAGATTGAGAAGCACTGCTCTGTATTTTTCATTTTTCTCCCCTACCTGCCCTTAAAGTCTGCTTTAGTGGATTTCAACATTTCTTGGAATGAATAGGGTCAGAAGTGTTTCCTGAAAGGCAGGTACAGTAGTTCTCAGAAAAACTTACCCTTGGATTTCTGCCCGGATATTTGTTTCTGCATATGATAAACCTATTACATTAAGCATCATGAAATGGCCCAAATGTAATACAGCTTTAGTGACTGTTTTTTAAGAGAGGCTAGTAAAGAAACTTCTAAATCATTCCAAAGAAAGTATCTTTGATCTGACACTTAAGTAATTTGCATCTCACACAAAAAGTAGATGACCTGGATTTGACTAGCAGCATTGTAATGTAATTATCCTCCTGAGCTATACCTGATATCCCAAAAGAAATGTGTAAAGTTTATTTTCAAAGGTTATGGATTTGGTTGAGTGATGTCATTGTGCGGCGTACAGAACAGGAATCTGCAGAACTCTTTCGCTGATATTTATGCAAGTATAAACGAACACATTCAAGCTTTAAGGAACAATGTTAAGCATAAGGCAGGCAAAGGTAATGTTTTGACATTTGTCAAAGTGATTGAACAAAACAACTCAGAATTCTATTGAAATAGTACCTTTTCCTTGTTTTGCTTGTCTTTGATGGATAAAATAAATTTGAGCTTCTTAGTTGGATATTACTGGCTTGCAAAGATTAGCCATATGGATTTTCTTTTGCATTTGAACTTTGTGGTATTGCACAACAGTTTTAAAGGCAGGTTTTTAGAATTGATTTTTTAAAAAAAGAATGCAAAAGGGCTGCTAACTGTACCACTACATGAAGATGAAAAATGAGTACCTTCACTTCCTGGGGCTGCTGTCCTTAGAGAATAAGGCTCCTCCTGTTTCCCTTCCACTCTTATGACAGAAAAGTATTAAAACTTTACTCTGGCAGCAAATGAGTTGACAATCTCAAAAAATGAATGTTTCATGTTTTCGTTTCTATAAACTTATAAGAGGTTGTAAATTCCTGCTTCTGTTTCTTCTACTCCCTCTGTTTCCAATCTACAGGCAGAAATTAGTTTACTAATTAAATGAAGTTACCCCAATATGTTACCCCTTTTTAATTCATGACAAGGTTATAATGAAATCAAAATTGTAGCCTAAGGTATTTTTCTTCAGTGCAAACTTTCCTCAAAGGTAAATAGTTGAACTTAATGTATTTGATGACATGCTGCCAAATATTATTAAGTAGAAATCACTATATGAGGGCAATTTCACTTTCAGAATAGAATTTATCTGCATCTCTCTTTATTGTTGGTTGGAATGGCATGAGATGTAGCAAGACATAAAATTGGCATCAGTTAGAGACTTCAGAGTGTGAAGGCTGTTAGCTTTATTGTCCACTGTTTTCCAAAATTGTTTGATGCCCAGAATTCGGCACTGTAGTAAGGATTTTAAAGTGCTCGATCAATATAGGAACATTTTTATATACATTACTAATCTAATGTTACTTTGAAAATTCACATTCAGTTTATATAGCTTATACATCTCTTTTCTATTTCCTTTTTTGATTCTTGGCTTCTTTTTCAGTTGTGTTTTTGAACATGTTTGAACAGGAAAGATACTATTTAATATTTGTAACATCTGTTTTGTTTTTTGTTTGAATTGCAGTGGTTTGCCTACTTCCTTAACTCTAGCCATAATACATTTCTTAATATTAAGTTCATCCAAATGTGTATCATTATTATGAAAGTACTGTATTTCAGATCAGCTTTTTCCAGTTAAGCTTTTGGAATTTGAGATATATAAGGTTGAGAAGCTAATTTATATATTTACGGTAGTATTATAAATTAAACAGAGATGTGTTTCTTTATATGTCTGAAATAATACACATTTCACAAGATGACAAGAATTAATGTTATTTAGCAGGGTTGTCTTATCATGTCCATCCTGCACTGGATGTGTTGCTCGATAGACTGAATCATTTAGAAATTAAAATAGCACCACTAATTGGAATTGGAAGATTGAGTGGTTGATCACATATTATCTCAAAAACCTGTACAACTCATGCCAACCAGACCTTGTCTAGAAGGCTTTTTAAATAGATATTTCAGACTGGAACCACTGGAAATAAGAGCCATGCCAGTTTCTGGGAAGCATATGAATGGACACTTTTCACAGCATAGAATGTTTTGCTTAAGGATCATAAATACTATCAACTTTCCCTGAGAGCCTTTAGAGTTATGTGTCTCTCCCAAAATATTTTCTTTTGAAAAATGTTTTCGCTTTGTTTATATATCTACTGTAAGTCCTGTTGAATTCTCTGGAACTAAGAACTAAGTCAACATATGGAGCAATGCTGTTGCTGCTTAGTTACACTATAACTAAAGTTTGGGCTTTAAGTCTTCCTTTTGGCAAAACCACCGTAGAAAAACAATGCTGAGATTATTTATGGTGGTATCCATAAGCAGGGTCAAAAAAGGCAAGATAACCCTTGCAGCATTACGATGAAAACTTTTTGCATGCATGTTGCTGAATTATATGGTCTTTCCATAGAAAAACCTGGTTTTCCTCAAGGGTCAGTTTGAAGTTTAGCAATTTGGGAAAGGGTGTTTACCTGGTTTACTTAACTTTTAATGGAATTTCTAAATCATGGAAACCTTTTGGCTTGCCTGGGCCACATTGAGTGAGGAGGAATTGTCTTAGTCCGCATTTAAAATATATAACATTGTTAATGTATATAAATCATATAATAATGTTAAAAGTTTACAATCTTGTGGGGCTGCATTACTAGGTGTCTAGGGCCACATAGAGCCTGTGGGCCTTTAGTTGAACACCTAAATAGTCTTCCTGCATTCGTTTCTTCCGTTCATCACCAATTTTGTTCTCTCTATCTTAGTGTTTTCTTCCCTTCAGGAAACAGCTTTTTTCTTACTCCATGTTGTCAATGTCTGTGTTTAGAAGTAATGGTTAGAAACAATTAAGATAAAGACCAATTTAGTTTAATTTAATTTAATTATTTTATTATTCAAATTTATATACTGCCCTACTCCCAAAAGGGACTCAGGGCGGTGAACAGCCAGAATAAAATACAATAACATATAAAAGTTAAAAATTATTTACAGTAAATTAAATAATTTAGGCTTAGGAACGAAATTTAAAACATCCAATTATATAAGAATTAATTTAATAAACTGGATATCTTTATTTTTCAAGCAATTGGCCTTTGTGTGGTTGTGTGGGAAATAAATACGCATACATACATACAATCAAGTGTGATAAAAGCCACATTTGGCAGGGGGGAGATGGATTGAGAAGAATAAAAAAAGAAATGTACTTGAAAATCTGATGCAATGCCCACTTTTCTTATCTTTGCCCACTTTTCTTATCTTTTGGTCAATGGGCCAAATATCAAGTGTGCATTGCATCAGATTTTCAAGTGCATTTCTTTATGTCCATATTTGTTTTTGGAGCAGGAGGATCATCTTAATTTAGAGATTTCCTTCCTTTTGGGTAACACAGTATTTTCTCTCCAACAGATCTCATATTTTGCCCTATTGAGAGATTATGGTGCCCCTTTTTATTATATTTAAATGGCAACAGTTGAAAATAGCCTTCGTATGAATAAGCTCTGTTAAAATTTTACTGATGAAAGCTTTAATAGATTGAGGGTAATAGAAAAATTGCTTTTAGTAGAGATCCTATTTGAAACCAATGGCATCTGGTCATGTTCAGTAACCTATCTGTCATCATCTTCATTTTATTTCTTCAAGTCTAACAGTTTCATTCAGGCTTGCACTTTGCCTTGTCAAACCACCAAGAACTTCATAACGTTGCCATCAAGGGTAGAATTACACCACCTGTTTATCTGCCTATTCATTTTCAGAGTTTCTTCAGTTAAAGACATGTTTAGAGTTCCTTCAGTTAAGCATCTATGGATGTGGACAGATATCAGTGACTATACCTCAAAAATATTTTTCCGCAGAGCATGAAATCAGTTATGGGTCATTGATATGGTACAGTTGTTATATTGGCAGTCTTAACCAACTTGGGCCTTTCAGAGGCATTAAACTACAAACTGTCATTTTCTCCTAACCATCATGTCATCATACAGAAATGGTTGGGCTGCAAAAATACAGCGTCATCAGTAGTTATGGGCATGTGATGGTGTGCCTCATATCTTTGCTATGTGAACTTCCCAAATTACCAGCAGGCTGATAGGTGCAATTCAAGGTATTGGTTGTCCCCTACAAAGACCTACATAGCATAAGGCCTAGATATTTGAGGGACTATTTCTCTCTCTTTGTATCTGCCTGTCCAATAAAATTTGGCATAAACTCTGGGCCCCATCCGTTAAGTAATGTCAACTGAATGGGATGTAGAAAGTATGTTGTGGAACAAAATTCCCCTAGAGCCATGATGGAACAGGTGGCACGTGAAGCCATATTTGTGGGCACATGAACATTGTCCTAGCTCAGCTTCAGTGCACATGCGCGCACCGGCCAGCTGATTTTTGACCTTCCAGGCACACCAAAAGTCAGAAAATGGGCTGTTTCCGACCTCCCGGGTGGTGGGAAAGGTCGTTTTCACCCTCCCCAGGCTCCTAGAAAGCCTCTGGAGCCTGGGGAGGGCAAAAAAATGGGCCTACTGGGCTCACTGGGCCATCCCATGCCAAAAGTGGGGGGAGCACGCATACATGAGGGAGGCGGGACACATTGAATTATGGGTGTGAGTATGAATGTGACCCCCCCGTGCTCCCCCCGCTTTTGGCACGCAACGGCAAAAAGGTTAGCCATCACTGCTCTAGAGTTTCAAATATCCCCCACAGCATGTTTCTATAAATGTGTTTTGAACACCTCTTTTTTAAATCAGGTTGTGAGCTCAGATGGGGTATAGACTCCCTCCGTGAGGGGTTTATGGGTTCTTTCATCTTTCTTTTTCTGTTTTCTGTTCTCTTTACTACCAGTTCGCTCCTGTGGCAAACCGGTAGTAAAGATAAGTAGAACCCACTCCTAATTTATTGTGCTATAGTTTTATTTTTGATTTTTCTATGCAAAGAATCATTGTTAAATTGAGTGGTATTAGTGAAGTAATACATAAATATGAGAGGTATAATCTATATTTGGAAGACTGCCCTGCAAAATTTCCTGCAAAATGATATACCAACTGGAACCTTTTTCTCTTTTTAAGCATAATTATGAAAATAAAGAGCCGAGGTGGTGGTTAGAGTGCTGTACTGCAGCTACTTCAGCTGACCGTAGTTCAGCAGATCAGCAGATCAAATCTCACCGGCTCAAGGTTGACTCAGCCTTCCATCCTTCCAAGGTGGGTAAAATGAGGACCCCGATTGTTGGGGGCAATATGCTATTTAGTATACTGTCGATTGTTGTAAGCCGCCCAGAGTCCTCGGAGAGTGGGCGGCATAGAAATATGATTAATAAAATAAAATTAATAATAATAAAAGATTCAGACTGTGTAAATTTGAGTAGTACCATAATTACCATAATCTATGCCAAGAATCTATGTATTAATTTCAAATCTTTTTATATTTCAAACCTATTTATATCGTATAGTTCAAAAAATTATTAGGTTATGTACAGGAGTAATCGTATCATATGATATAAAATATAAATTTGCTATTTTTTAAAAAAAAATGCTGAGCAGCAGTTAAAAATCAACAAAATATTGTGTTGTGCTGCCTTATTTCCAAAGTATTGAAAATATTGGATCACTGGCATGCCACATAATGAATTGCTCCTAAAGTCTGAAGTAGACTTTTCCATCAATGCATATCAGGGAACATATGCATCGGTCATTCAGGGATGGATGATTGCATAAGTGTTGCATTTGAATTTCTCCAAATGTACTGTTCTGCTTTGAGGGCACTCAAACAGCATAGATAGTACAGGAAATTTGATCAACCAATCAACATGCAGCATGCACACTTCTGCACAATGCGCCGTTGGGGTGGGGTTTGGAAGGTGTGCACATTGGCCCATCTGCAATCATCTACGCTTACCGATCAGCCCCTTCATAACATACAATAGATATGCAACTTAACTTATGCACAATAGGGGACAATTCTAAATCAAGCGTTAATTTTTCTTTACATTGCAACAAAGTCTTTCTTAATGTTTAGTTTGAAAAAGAAATGGGAAACTTGGAAAATATATTTGTTAATTAGCATATTTCTTTAATCAAAATTCCAAGCAGGAGCTATGTGCTTTGCTAAAAATCAGCAATGTGAGATTGAATCCTTAGGTTCAAAATTCAAAAAATAAATTATAAACGTTATTAATTTTGAATTGGATTTAAACGTAGGCATTTAGAACATACACCCAGGCTGATTACAGAGAGAAAACATTATATTATAATGTAATTGCTTTAAGTATTGATTAAATAAGAGCTTGGCACTCTCCATATAAATCAGATAACCATGATTTATGCATGGATGCCAAGGTCTGAATGTGGAAAACCATTTATTTAGGTCTGTGTATATAAATAATTGGTGGATGAGAATGGTCAGTGTAGTTTGGTATTATTGCAACTCATTCTAAGATATAGTTCAAGAAATGAAAAAATAATTTTAAAGCCTTGTGCACTAAGCAAGGTGAACATAAAATTAGTCTTGTCTGTGTTATATGATGTCCTATATATATATATATATATATATATATATATATATATATATATATATATATATATATATACTATATATATATATATAGTCCTCTATATATATACACACACACACACACACACACACACACACACATACACTTAAACATTACCCAAGAGATTGATATTGTGAATCTATTGAATGTCTTTCCATATTTGAGAACAAAAAAGCTTTATTCTAGACTGGGGCTGTCAAACTCGTGGCCCGCAGGCCAGATGCGTCATGTGCTGGCCCTGCCCCCTCTGGGTTTAGTGAAGGAGGTAAAAGTCCCAATAAGTCACGTGATGACACCGTGATGATGCGAGCTTGACACCCTCGACTGTATAATAAGCCCTGGTAATATAAATACTGATATTGAAGCTGTTGATTTGCTTTGTTTGAATTATGTTGGGTGTGAAAAGAAAGAGGAAAGAAGCACACATTCTGTCCAAAGAAAATAAAACACCCAAACTCTGTATAATGGGGGAACCCCCACACCGCTTCATCTGTTATCTTTCAGAACCTTGAATCAATTTGATGGTAGTGACATTTCAGGCTGCTGGGGTTAGGGGAAGGGAGCAATTTGCATCCTACATCTATTTCTGCCATTAAAATTGACCAACATATTTTTACAGTGTTGCATCCTTTCGGTGATCTTCTTCTGTGGTCCCCAAGCCCAAATGTTGCCCTAATTTGCATTTTGTTTAATACAGCTTCTGTAATGCATGTTGAAAAAATTGCCTTAGATTATCTTAAGCAGTGGTCTCCAGTCTTCCTAGCACCAAGGACTGGTTTTGTAGAAGACAATTTTTCCACAGACCCAGGGGGAGGGGGATCATTTCACATGCAACCTAGGTCTCTTGCATACACAGATGAAACTTTGCTTGCTTGTCTGCAACTGACACAGCCCAGTTCCTAACAAGCCATAGACCGGTACCAGAGGTTGAGGACCTCTGGTCTATATATATATGGAATGGAAACAAATATGGTCCCTCATCATCTTATTTTGCAGAGGGACAATGATCCATGAAAGCTTTCTACCTGGAGGGGAACCATAAGAATATAAAAATCAGTTTATTTATGGATAGCCTGAACAAAACACAGTTTTCTATTCATATTCTTGGAAACTTTCACTTGATTGCAAAAAAACTCACCATTTTTATTTTTGATCTATTTATCTTGTCCTTAATTATTGGCCCATTCCTGCTCTTTGTGTAATACCTAGAAGTTTACAAGCTATGGCAAAAGCTGCTCCCTTCCAGCCTAGTTACTCAGAAAATTTGGGTGTTTCGAAGTTTTCAGTTTATGATTCCTTAGACTTGGCAATCTAATATATTTCACATTTTCTTAGGCTTCAAGATTTGAATATTGCTATTTGCTTAGAAGTTTTTCCAAGGTCAGTTATAGTCACTGGAAGTATATTCAGTGAGTTCTGAGGTGAGGTCAAGGCAAGCAATGTTTCTTGCTTGTTGCTTATAACACTAGATCCCATCAGGAAAGATTTTCTTTTCTAGATTGTGTGGTTAAAAAGTAAAAATGATTGTGGAAATGTCTGATATTCCGTAGCTGCATTGAAGGTGACTGCTGTGTAAAGGCACCACAGAGTACTAATTAAAATACAGTTTTCTCCTTGAAATGTAATTTGATCCATTCCTTTGCTGTTCTGATAAGGCTAATATTTGTCTCTAGCCTGTTTTTAGGGATTTGAAGTGATACTATCATCTCTGAAGGTTACTAAATAATAGAATTATGTCTCTATTCTCCTCTCTCCTGTCCCGTTTATCTGTTTCATATGCTGAAAAAGATATTTTGAATACAGTGGCAAGTATTCTATTTTCTTGTGTGAAATTTTATAACCGGTATAGACTTTGGGCGAGCAGTCATGTTAGAGAAATGTACTTGTTATTAATATTCCTATTATGAGAAAGCCATCATAATTCTCCTCCTTGATATTTGACCTTTTTTTGTTGTTGTTGCTATTTTTTTCTTGGTAATACTACATCTTAATGCAGTGGTTCTCAACCTGTGGGTCGGGACCCCTTTGGGGGTCGAATGACCCTTTCACAGGGATCGCCTAAGACCATCGGAAAACACATATTTTCAATGGTTTTAGGAATAATTTTATGGTTGGGGGTCAACACAACATGAGGAACTGTATTAAAGGGTCACAGCATTAGGAAGGTTGAGACCCACTGTCTTAATGGTTTAGGGTTTGCTTATCCTTTCAATTACTACTGGAATCTTAAGGTTTCCCATTAAGTTGATAGTGAAAAGATGGCTCATCTAGTCTTTCAGCCATTTTCATTTGTCTTTCAGCAGGTATGAATAGATTGCCACACACCTTTTGTGTGTTTGCCTTTCTTTCTCATATGCCTCTAAATGTCAAGGGCTGCAAAGAGGTCCATTGATTAACCTCAATATCCAAATCTTGCCACGCAACTGGAATTCTTTCATGCATCAGAAACAGAAATTATGTCTTCTATAGTGCGCCTGTGTTTCATGTGTCTTTAGCCTCTTTTTGGAGGAGACTTCCGAGTAGTGAGGATGAGCTCTTATTCAACCCATTGTCCTTTGAATGCTGAAAGCAAATTTATGCAGAAAGAAGTTTCTCAAACCTGCAGTTTACAGCTGGTCTTTTCAGATTTGTGCTCCAGCCTGCACTGACCATTCTGTGGAGGAAGATATTTGTATTTAGAAAAAGTATATTTGGGTTTGTCTAAAAACATCTGCAATGCAACACACATTCACCATCACTGAACTAAAACCCTTTTCCTAAACTTCAAATGGAGAGTTGAACGATGCAGGCACAGTTGTGAGATGCCTTACCTTTTACATCAATGTCTGTTCATCCTGCAGTTGGTGGAGATTTTTGATATAGAACACTGTTTTCAGTGTTCGCACTCTCCATAGTTTTCACTGAAACCATACTAGAAAGATATTTCTAATCTAACTTTTTAACTACCTATAGTACCAATAGTACTATTGTACTTTTGACTACCTATAGTAAGTTAAGGAGGGGATGTGGTGGCTAAGATGCTGAGCTTGTCAGTCAAAAGGTTGGCAGTTCAGCGGTTCGAATCCCTAATGCCGCGTAATGGAGTGAGCTCCCATTACTTGTCACAGCTTTTGCCAACATAGTTCGAAAGCACATAAAAAATGCAAGTAGAAAAATAGGGACCACCTTTGGTGGGAAGGTCGTGTTCTGTACATCTTTGGCATTTAGTCATGACCATGGAGACGTCTTTGGCATTTAGTCATGACCACGGAGACGTCTTTGGACAGAGCTGGCTCTTCGGCTTTGAAATGGAGATGAGCACCGCCCCCTAGAGTCGTGAACGACTAATGCATATGTGCGAGGGGAACCTTTATCTTTAATAAATTAAGGACTACCTATAATCCCAGTTTAAATATTCTTTCTAAATATTTGTGCTTTAAAAAAAAACACTATGAGCTGTCTGAAACATCATTGATTTTTTTTCTTACTAGTCTTTTGGTTGCAACAGGAACTGAATGACCGGTTGTCATCTGAGCCTGATATAGAGGCTGGAGAGAAAAAATGATTGGCCAAGTCAACCAGCCAGTTTTCATCCCTACAGTGGGACTAAAACTCACAGTCTTCTTGTTTCTAACTTGGTACTTTAACTGCTTGACCAGATTGACTTTCATCAAACACACCCATATACAATAATAATGTACAAAAAAAAAGGATGGAAAAATCTGGCAAGATCCTATATACCAGGGGTCCCCAACCCCCAGTCCATGGACCAGCACTGGTCTGTGGCATGAAACCGGGCTGTGCAAACAAGTGAAGCCCCATCCACGGGATGCAGGCAACACGGAAAATCATGCCCCCTCCAGTCCGTGGAAAAACCTCTTTCCAGAACTGGTCTCTGATGCGGAAAAGGCTGGGGAGGGGGGCGCTGCTATACACATTATTAAGTCAATATGGAGGAATTTACCTTCTAATTCTGTTCAGACCTCTGTTTTGATCTTTTAATGTAGATGTATAAATTCATTGATCAAAAAAGTATTAATGTCTATGTGTGAAGTATGTAAATAGCCCAAAACAATTCTTTTGGATCCAATTCAATTAGATGGCTTACTTACTGATTTTATTTGGAAAACCAACTTAGTTTAAAATGTAAAATCCAATTTCCTTTTAATTTAAGCTTTTAAAAGTTGTATGGCCCTATTAAAATAGCTAATATAGTAAGATTTCATTCATTTTTAAAAATGTACAATTCATGTGGTTTTAAAAATTGACAGACTATTAAAATTTCTTTATTCTATTTTAATGTATTCTTACATTTAAATATTCTCACAAAATAAATTCTGATTGCCTCCAGCTATAAATCTGCAAGGTAGTACATATTATTGATCATATATTATGATAGTTTATACATTAGATTTGGGTAGGCTAGGAATTTAACTTTAACTAGGGTAGGTTTCAACTAGTGAAGTGAAGAAATTTAATATAAATAGTCCTCATGACTGCAGTTGAGCACAAAATCTCTGTTGCTAAGTAAGACGGTTGTTAAGTCAGTTTTGCTCTTTTTCTTACCACAGCTGATAAGTGAATTACTGCAGTTGTTAAACACAGTAACACAGTTATTAAGTGAAGCTGGGATACTGCAACCATCATATAAATGTGAGTCAGTTGCCAAGCGTCTGAATTTTGATCATGTGATCATAGGGATGCTGCAATGGTTTTAAGTGTGAAAACCAGTCATGTCAGTTTTTTCAGGACCGTTGCATCTTTGAACAGTCACTAAACTATTGTAAGTCGAGGACTATCTGTACAGATTTGCAAAAGAACAGACAATACATGCTCACCACCTAGTGTACTTCTGATTTCAGAAAGCAGATTATGAATAAAAATTATATGTGGGTAAATAGAATTATGTGTTAAATAGGTATTTAGAGCCTACGCTAGAAGTATAGAACCAGGATATTCAAAGGAAATTGTAAAACCTTTCAATGAAGCTACCAACCTGCTAATGAAAATTTAACATTATCTCTGGGACATGCCAAAGCTGATAGCCAACTCTAATATTTTGCCATTGTTTCTGAATACTTCTCAGTAGCAGCCTGTACAATCTGAAAGGTAGTCATTTTACATGGGGAAAAAGGAATTTGTGATAATGATCACATTACCTGCCTCCATGAAAAGAAGCTGCTGGTATGCAAGCCAACACTACGCAAATAAAATCAAGTCATTCTGTAATATGAGTTTTGGACAAGGAGAAACCAAGAATGGAAATGCAATTGACAACAACAACAATAACAAAAGAAAGTTGAAGTTTTTGTGGGCTGTTGAGGTCATGAAATAGCATTCAGAACCGAGAGGAATATAAAGAAAAAAAAATCTAACAATTATCATTTTTTTAAGAGATCTATGCTTAAGCCTGTTATAAATTAGAGGTGGAGATGGTATTCACATCATTGAAATATGGAATATTTGTTTTAAAGGAGTGATAAATTACCTACCTTTTATTTTTATTCTTAATGTAATAGGAATTTCTCATGCTGTCTTTTATAGACTCCCTGAACTTTTGTTAATTTCATGATTGACCTTTTGATTTGCCAGCTTTAAAAAAAAATCTGGGGAAACGCAAATCCTTTTGTGAAGGACTTTGTCATGACATCAAAACTTGGCATAAATATGACTTAAGAAAACAAACTGTTTGTTCCCTGGGGAAACCATTCTATAAGGTAGCTAAGCTTATATATGCAGTTGCCTCATAGATTAAGTGATTTAGTTTAGTTTGGCCTTAGGCAAAACGTTTCAGGATAATTTCAAAGATCCTGGTTTCCGACTTAACATTAGGAAAATAGGGGGTGGATTTTGCAGCCTTGGCTTTCTTATCAGTTGCCTTAGCTATTTCCATTATATCTTGCACATTTAAAATAAAACACTATTCATATAAACACAATCTATAGAGGAAACCCAAATCTAGATTTGGTGCTCAGCCAGATTTAGAGATTCATAAATGAATAATTATTTTTAACATATATAATGGAAATAGAGTGGTGGGGCAGGGTGAATCCAAAATATATTAGCATTACGCTTATTTTAAGCATTACGCTCTTTGGTTCAACTGAATGTCTTCTGAAGAGATGCTTAAGCAGCGGTGAAATCCAGCCAGATCTATCCGGCTCTGCCCACCCGCCGGGACTTCATTACGTCCCATTTTTTACCCTCTGTGCATGTGCAGAAGGCTCTTCGCATGAACAGAAGAGCATTTCTAAACCGGTAACGAAGGTAAGTGCATTTCACTGCTGTGCTTAAGGCATCTTGCTTCATCTTGATATGAAGAAGTGTCTGTGGGAGAGAAACAGGATCACTATGAACCAGAAATTCATTCATCCAGATATGGCTTTGAATCCCATCAGCTCCAGTCTGCTAGATCCAATAATCAAGAGTTATGAAAAATGTAAACCAGGAATATCTACTCAGATACAAGTCTCTCTCTCTAAAATAAATGATGTGCTAAGGTGGTTGTGTGATCAAGATGCAGAAAAAGAATTAGGCACTAGATCAGGCATGTCAAACTGGATTTCTTCGAGGGCTGGATCAGCATTATAGTTCTCCTCTGTGGGTCGGCCAGGCAGTGTATTGGGGAGACGGGACGGATGCCTCCTGCAGTACCTTGCCAGCCAAAACGGGGCATGGGGGAGCTGCGTGCGTCCCCCACCCTGTCCCCCGTTTTCAGCCTGGCCAGCCTCCTGCAGCACTTTGTCAGCCAAAATGGCTGACAAAGCCATTTGTCAGCCATTTGGGGGGGGATCCTGCACCCTGTTTTGGCAGCCAGAGGAACCACTAGCTGGTCCTTTACTATTTCCAGGCCAGCCCCATGGGCCAGATTTAAGCACCCTTCAGGTCAGATCTGGCCTGCGGGCCTTGAGTTTGACACCCCTGCAGTAGATAGATATTTATCATCCCCTAAACTTCACTGAAAATGTTACCTAGCATGGTAAGGAAACATTCGGAAACCAACCTACAAGTTCAGAGAATGAACCTTCACCCTCAGATATTTATAGATATACATTGCTTGTTTCTCTTTAGGGAGAGAGAGAAAATAAGTTTTCTGATTATGTTTTCAAACAAAAGACACTCCTGTTTGCTTATGTTCTTAACCAAATGTCAAATAGTATAGATTATGAGCAATTATTAAAATGTTAAACATTGGCCTTAGATCAGGGATATCCAACCTAGGCAACTTTAAGACCTGTGGAGTTCAACTCCCAGAATTCCTCAGCCAGCTGGCTGGGGTATTTTGGGAGTTGAAGTCCACAGGCATTAAAATTGCCAAGGCTGGACACCTGCTGAATATTTTTTCCGTTTCTCTATCTTCTTTATCCATTTGTGCTATTAATAATACTGTAGCTTAAGAATCAATTTGTTCTTATGTTGGTATTCTTGAAGTTGTAGGGCATGAGTACCTTCTCAAGTTGCTGTGCTGTATCCTAACTATGGGCCACCAACTGCTTCAGGAGAGCAGAATGGATGTCATTGTCCTCTACTAGCTCAGAGTGAATGTGATCTCTTTCTATGTTTTCCTGCTCCATGCTAAAATTGATGTTTTCAGACTTTTGGAAGCTCGGGTGTCACTGTGTAGTTTGACTGCTGTGCTTTTCTTGTAGGCAAACATCTGTCCCTTAAATCCTCTGGCAGGATGCCCCCTCACCTGGGTTGGTAGTCACTCCCTGCAGCTCTCAAATCTGTTCATCTGCACCTACTGTTGCCAACTATATTCCAGTAGCATATTTGTTTTAACTGGTGCTTGATGTGCCAAGTGTCACTAGTTGGAAAACCACCAGATTTTTTTAAAAAAATATTTTCGTTTTTTCATTGAGTTATCCACTTTCCTGCTCTTCTGTTTTTTGTTTTTTTAATAAATCCACCACTGCACCATTTAAATGCTACAGCTTTTCTTTTTCCAGATCAAATGTCAGGTAAAGCAATGAAATGATGCACCAGTGAACTTGTTAAAAAAAAGCAGTAGAATGACTACTGCAGGTAAAGAAATAGATAATTAAAATATTGCTGCTGAGTTTTAAACTGGGGTATCCTGCATATCTACCATGTTATGTTATAACTACTATGCTATTGAGAGACTCAGCTCTGAAATAGTAGTTACAGCAAACATTACAGGTAGACTTCCCTTAGCAACCACAATTGGGAGCAGCAATTCTATCACTAAGGACTGCAATTTTTAAGTGGAAAATTGTATGATTGTGATGGATTTATTACATCACCTCAGTTGTTAAGCAAAACATTATGTGATTACATCTTGCAATTAAATTTCCACATTCTTCATTAAGTTAGCGTGTTACAAGCTGGATGGGAAGATATGAATGGTGATTGTATGACCGCAAAACATTGTAGCAGTCATAAATACATAACAATTGCACAGCTCCTAAAATGTGATCACACGACCTTGGAATGCTGTGACAGTCATAAATGTGAGGAATGGTTACAAAATGTTACTCAGTAATCAAGAACTACATGTATTGTTTAAAAAATGCAACAAGGTATTTTATTAAAAAGCACTCATGTATGTAGATAGAAATGTATGTAAATTTATTTATTTATTTATTTATTTATTTATTTATTTATTTATTTATTTATTTATTTATTGAATTTCTATACCACCCTTCTCCCGAAGGACTCAAGGCGGTGAACAGAATAGGATTTCATATACATATAATATTTTTTTTAATAAACAGTAAGTAATAAATTGAGTCAACTTAGTGTATTTGCTAAGACCTTGGCATAGAATTTAGATGTTTATGCTAGCCCAGCTTGTTGAAACAGAAAGGTCTTCAGGGCATGTCGGAAAGTGTGAAGATCTGGAATTATTTGTATTCCAGGGGGTATTTTGTTCCAAAGAATAGATGCCCCCACAGAGAAGGCTCTCTCCCTTGGAACTACTAGATGACATTGTTTTAATGATGGTACTATGAGTAGGCCTACTCTGTGAGAGCATATTGGTTGGTGGAGGTTATCGATTGCAGCAGGTGGTCTCGTAAGTACTCAGGTCCTAAGCCATGGAGCACTTTAAAGGTAAGAACCAACACCTTGAAGCGCACTCAGAAGGCCACTGGAAGCCAGTGCAGCTCGCGTAGAAGAGGTGTTACATGTGAGCGCCATGTTGCTTCCATAATTACTCACGCGGCCGCATTCTGGACCAGTTGGAGCTTCCGGGTGCACTCCAAGGGGAGCCCCATGTAGAGAGCATTGCAGTAGTTAAGTCGGGAAATGATGAGGGCTTGAGTGACTGTGCATAATGAGTCCCAGTCTAGAAAGGGACGCAATTGGCGAATCAGGCGAACCTGATAGAAAGTTCCTCTGGCCATGGCTGTTATATGATCTTCTAAAGACAGTCATGCATCCAGTAGGATGCCTAAATTGCAAGCTTTCTCTATGGGGGTCAATGACTCATCCCCAATAGTTAGTTATGGGACTAACCGGCTGTACCGGGACGCCGGCATCCACAGCCACTCAGTCTTGGAAGGGTTGAGTCGAAGCCTGTTTCTCCCCATCCAGACCCGTACGGCCTCAAGGCACCGGGACATCACTTCAAGGGTATCATTGGGGTGGTTTGTGGTGGAGATGTACAGCTGAGTGTCATCAGCGTACAGATGACATCACACCCCCAAACCATGGATGAACTCCCCCAATGGCTTCACATAAATGTTGAACAGGAGAGGTGAGAGGACCGACCCCTGTGGCACCCCACAAGTAAGGGGCCTCAAGGTCGATATCTGTCCACCTGTCAACACTGACTGCGACCTGTCAGAGAGGTAGGAGTAATACTGTGCTTCCCACTCCCAGCCCCTCCAACCGGTGCAGCATGATACCATGATCAATGGTATCAAAAGCCGCTGAGAGATCTAATAGGACCAGGATAGAGGAACATCCCTTATCCCGAGCCCTCCAGAGATCATCAACCAACGTGACCAATGCTGTTTTTGTGCTGTATCCAGGCCTGAAGCTGGACTAGAAAGAGTCTAGATAGACAGCTTCATCCAGGTACTGTGGGAGCTGTCGTGCCACCACACTTTCAACAACCTTCGCTAAAAAGCGAAGGTTGGAGACTGGACGGTAGTTTGCTAAAACAGCTGGATCCAGAGAGGGCTTCTTAAGGAGGGGTCTCACCACCGCCTCTTTCAAGGCGGGAGGTAAGAATCCTTTGCTCAGAGAAGCGTTAATAATTCTCTGGAGCCAGCTACGTGTAACCTCCCGGGTAGCCAGCACTAGCCAGGAAGGGCACGGGTCCAATAAACATGTGGTCGCATTCAGCTTCCCCAGTAACCTGTCCATGTCCTCAGGAGTCACAGTATCAAACTCATCCCAGATAATGTCCGCAAGATCTGCCCTCGTCATTTCATCCGAATAAACCCAGCTAGAGTCCAAGCCTTCCCGAATCTGAGCAATTTTATCGTGCAGATATTGTGCAAAATCCTCAGCTCATCCTTGCAGAGGGTCTTCCTGGATTCTCAGAACTTTATGTGCATGTGTGTGTGTATATATATGTATATGTATATGTATATGTACAGTGTTTCCCCGAAAATACGACATGTCCCAAAAATAAGGCCAAGCCTGATTTTTCTGGTGGGCCTAAATATACGTCCTCCTCTGATCCTTCAGGAAGCTGGCACGAGGAGCTGCTCGACCCCCCCATCATACCGGTACAGCGAGGGTGGGGAAATAAGACACCCCCCAAAATAAGGCCAAGCACTTATTTCAGGGTTCAAAAAAAATATAAGATAGGGTCTTATTTTCAGGGAAACACAGGTGTGTGTGTGTGTGTGTGTGCAGTGGTAAAATCCAAATTTTTGTACTACTGGTTCTGTGGGCATGTCTTGGTGAGCATGATGTGGCTTGATGGACATGGCAGGGGAAGGATACTGCAAAATCTCCCTCCTACCCCACTCCAGGGGAAGAATACTGCAAAATCTCCATTCCCACCCCACTCTAGGGCCAGCCAGAGGTGGTATTTGCCGGTTCTCCAGATTTCCGCTACCGGTTCTCCAGAACTTGTCAGAACCTGCTGGATTAACCCCCTACATATGTGTATGTATGTGTGTGTATACATACATATATACTTACACAAACATGCATACACACACACACACTTTTTTTTCTGTCTCTCACGGTGATGCTTAATTTTGACAGCTAATTTTCACTCTTCTAGAGTTATTTTGCCATGAATTTCAACAAATTGTTGATTTATACAGATCACTGAAAATATAATAAGGAGAATGATTATGCATGTACTATTCATTTCTCATGTGATAGATCTGACTGTGGCTTTTATTGAAAGAAATGATGCTGATGCAAAAACAGCATCATTCTATTCCATTTATAGAAATTGACCAGTTTTCCTGAATTGGTCCCTAAACCTATAATTAGCTGATTTTCTCTAATTCCTGCTTACTTCAACAACAACCACAATCAGAATTTTCAATGGACAATTTCCCATAATCCAGGGAACTATCTTCCTGTAAATGTCACTAGAATGCTTTTTCCTAATATGCCTTACTCTACTCTTATTTTATTGGCTGTTTTATTCATCTTTGGTAGAAAATCCAATTTAAGTTTATACTCAGAATAAGATGCAAAGATAGGAATAAGATCCATTAACTTAGCCACCAGTATGTGTTTGTTTGTTTGTTTGTTTGTTTTATAGCATTTATATGACTGCCCAAGTCAAGAAAAAGTCAGTGCACAAAAACTGTACAAATATAAAGCAACATAATACATTAAAAAGCAATTAAAACCATAAAATAACTACTACATTAAAATAGGACCAAAAGGAATGGGGAAAGACCAGCAATGGGATTCAGCCAGTTCTGTCCTGTTTGGGCGAACTGGTAGTGGCAATTATGGAAGGATCCGCCCACCTGCCCGGACGTAATGTGTTAGAACTGAGCATGCGCGGAAGCCCATGCACATGCGCATAGGTGCACGCTCACATTTGCGAACCGGTAGGGAAGGTAAGTGAATTCCACCTCTGGGAAAGACCCATGTCTTGACTGTGTTTCTAAAGGCCCACATGGTTAGGGGCAACCACTGTTGTGGGGGGGCAGATTATTCCCAAAACCACTGAGAAGGCACTGAGGGGGCCAGTGATGGCTAACCTTTTTACCATTATGTGCCAGGAAGGGGGGGGGGTGCCCACACCCATAATTCTATGTGTTCCACCCCGCGCATGTGCGTGCGACTGCTCCCCCTCTCCCCGCCCACTCCACATATACGATGGCCCAGTAGGCCTGTTTTTCTCTCTCACCTGGCTCCAGAGCCTTTCTCTGAGTCGGGAGGGCGAAAACAGCCTTTCCCACCCCCCCCGGAGGCCAGAAATGGCCGTTTCCCAACTTCCAGTTGGAAACAGGTTTTTTTGCTGTCCCCAGCCTCCAGAGACTCCAGAGACTCTGGAGCCAAGTGAGAGAGAAACAACCTGTTTCCCTACTTCCTGTGGTCCCAGAAGGCCCAAAAATCATGCACGCCGGAGATGAGCTCATGTGCCCACTGATACGGTTATACGTGCCAGAGGTGCCATAGGTTCGCCATCAGGGTCCTAAACAATGACATTTTTTTCAATGAAGTAGACCTTCAGTACCCCTATTGGAGACTGGAGGGATAGGCAAATACCCTAGGGAGCAGGTAGTCCTGAAAAAAACCCAGTTCCATGCCATGCAGAGCTTTATAGATTATTTAATATTTATTTATTATTAAATATCTATGCCACCCATTATGCTAAAGCAAATAGATAACTTATAATCATATAATTAAAATGCCTTATGAAACATTAAAATGTGAAAATAATAAATAATAACCATAGAGTTACAAGTTCAGATAAAATTTGATTAACCACAATGGAACAGAAAGGAACAAAGTTTGCATGGGGAGGAGGTGGGGTCTGACTAATCCAATTATCACCTCTAATAGGCCTTTCACGTGTGAAGTGCACCAATTGTTGCACCAGTTGAATACCACCACTGGTTGGAAAAGACCTTGTAGGTCATCTAGTCCAAACCCCAGCCCAAGCAGGAAACCCTACACCATTTATGACAAATGGCAGTCCAATCTCTTCTTGAAAGTCTCAAGTGATGAAGCTCCCACAACATCCAAAGGCAAGCTGTTCCATTGGTTGATTATTCTCACTGTCAGAAAATTTCTCCTTATTTCCAGGTTAAATTTCTCCTTGTTCAATGTCCATCCATTATTCCTTGTCTGGCCTACAGGTGCTTTGGAAAATAGCTTGACCCCATCTTCTCTGTGGCAGCCCCTCAAATATTGGAAGACTGCTATCATGTCTCCCCTGGTCCTTCTCTTCACTAGCTTTTTTGGCTGCTGCTGTACATTGCTGGCTCATATTTAGCTGGTTGTCCACTAAGACTCTAAGATCCCTTTCTCAGTCACTGCTATTAAGCCTGGTTTCACCCAGTCTAAATGTGTACTTTTAGTTTTTCTTGCCTAAGTGTAGGACTTTACTTTTCTTTACATTGAATTTCATTTTGTTAGATAGGCCCCAGTGTTCAGCTGATGAAACTGCCCCTTCTCATAAGGATGGGGCACTCACTATGGTTGGATGGAGTCACTGAAGCAGTAAATGGACTCCAGAGGACAGGACTGTAAAGGACAGGATGGCCTGGAGGAACATTGTCCATGGGGTCACAATGAGTTGGATACGACGTCACAACTAACAACAACAAATGGCATGGATGCATCCACATACTCTCTACCTAGAGAGCTTAACCAAGCAGAAGATGCACGGATCTAAAACACAGGTTGCTATACCTGCAGAACCAACCACCCTTTCTTGGAGTTTTCTTGGAGTTAGATGCCAAAACAAGTGGAGTTTGGTATCATCAATTGGAGGAGAGAAGGTTTCTGGGGGTTTTAGATTGTTGATTTTTAATGCTGTGCACCATCCAAAGTCACCATATTTGAGTTGGGTGGCCATATAAACCTGTTTAATAAATAATAAATAAAGTCAACATTCTGTTATCATCTTCACATCTTTAATCATACTATCACCTTTGTGTGATTCTCCCATCCCGCCCTGCAGTTTGTATAAATATTAATTAGCCCAGAAGACAAGAGGGAGCTCTTAGGAACAGCACAGAACTACCTTTATGTGATGAGCACCATCTTGTGGAAATATATCAGTAAGAAGATTAGGTTATTGAAAAGCAGTCCTCTTTTCAATAACCTAATCTTCATAGAGAACCCAAACCTGTTCTCTATGAATCATAGAGCTCTGGTGGTACACATATTAACAAAATGTCAGTATGCATTCCTATTATTTCATATGCTTCATTACAGGATGGGAGGCAACTAAATTTAATTTAATAAAAAAATATAGGTCGCGGAGAACTAACTCCATTGCAATGGGGTTGCAAAACTAGTTTTCCTTTCAAAAGGAGATGTTAAGATTTTTTTATGGCCGGCTTTGACACCGGAATACCTTCAAATGTACAGTTGTTCTCAAGCTTACAGGCTCCAAATGTTAAAGAAATAATGAGAATAAGCCTTGCTTTTGTTCAAAAGGATTGCTGAATAAGGTTTATAGTCTGATAATACCACACACTGGCAACTATCTCTAATTTGTTAAATGATGTGACTGTGGAATAATTTGATACCTGATATAATTATAAAGTGGGAATATTTGCATTATGTTTAAGCATACTCTGTCTACTTAAGCACATGCTTTTAATAGAATAGTTTGACAATTAGATAGAATAGAATAATTTGATAACTGATTTACAGGTAGTCACGTACCTGGCTCCCTGCCACGTGGCAACGACCCTGCCCGAGCTTCTCAATGTTGTAGCCGAGGTGGTGATTGGCACCCCCAGGCTTATGGTCATGGGGGATTTCAATCTGCCATCGATCGGCGAAACATCTGAGATAGCTCGGGAGTTCATGGCTTCCATGACGGCCATGGACCTGACCCAGGTAATTCAGGGCCCAACTCACATTGGTGGACACACCCTGGATCTAGTTTTTGTCTCTGGGCAGTGCTTGAGTGGTCTTGATATTGGGGATATAGGCTTAGAACCCTTGTCATGGACTGATCACTCGCTCCTCCAGCTCGACTTTCTGACTGCTGCACCCCACCGCAGGGAGGCGGAACCGACCAGGTGGTTCCGCCCCAGGCGCCTGATGGATCCTGATAGGTTCCAGACGGAGCTTGGGCCATTTCCTGAGACACTGACACGCGACTCGGCCGAGGACCTGGTGGCTGCCTGGGATAGGGCGGCCAGTGGGGCCTTGGACCGTGTCGTGCCTTTGCGGCCTCTGACCCGGCGCCGAACCCACTTAGCCCCTTGGTTTACCGAGGAGCTGAGGGAGATGAAGCGCCGGAAAAGACGCCTAGAGAGTGGTTGGAGGGCCAGCCGCTCCGAATCTGACTTGACACTAGTAAGAGCTCATATTAAGACTTACATAGTGGCGATAAAAGTGGCTAAGTCTAATTACTTTGCCGCTCTTATCGCGTCATCAGATAATCGCCCAGCCGCCCTGTTTAGGGTGACCCGCTCCCTCCTTCATTCGGGAGCGCGGGAGGATCCCTTACAGGGACGTGCTGAGGATTTTGTTCAATATCTGGATGATAAAATAACTCAGATTCGGGACGACCTGGCCGCTGACTGGGTTGATTCAGGCGGGGTGACCGAGCCTGGTCTTGAGAGTGTTATCTGGGCTGAGTTCGATCCTGTAGCTCCCGAGGACGTGGACAGGATTCTGGGAAGACTGAATGCAACCACATGTTTACTGGACCCGTGTCCCTCCTGGTTGGTGCTGGCCTCCCAGGAGGTTACACGAGGCTGGCTCCAGGGGATTATAAACGCTTCTTTGAGCGAGGGTGTCCTTCCGCCTGCCTTGAAGGAGGCGGTGGTGAGGCCCCTCCTCAAGAAGCCCTCCCTGGACCCAGCTGTTTTAGCTAATTACCGTCCTGTCTCCAACCTTCCCTTCCTGGCGAAGGTTGTTGAGAGTGTGGTTGCATGGCAGCTCCCCCGGTACCTGGATGAAGCTGTCTATTTAGACCCGCTCCAGTCCGGCTTCAGGTCTGGGTACAGCACCGAAACGGCATTGGTCGCGTTGGTGGATGATCTCTGGAGGGCCCGGGGTAGGGGGTACTCCTCTATCCTGGTGCTGTTAGACCTCTCAGCGGCTTTTGATACCATCGACCATGGTATCATATTGCGCCGGTTGGAGGGACTGGGGGTGGGGGGTACCGTCTTACGGTGGTTCTCCTCCTACCTCTCCGACCGGTCGCAATCTGTGTTGACAGGGGGGCAGCGGTCGACCCCGAGGTGCCTGGTATGTGGGGTGCCACAAGGGTCGGTCCTCTCGCCCCTCCTGTTCAACATTTATGTAAAGCCGCTGGGTGAGATCATCCGTGGTTTTGGGGTGGAGTTCCATCAGTACGCTGATGATACTCAGCTGTACATCTCCACCCCAGACCACCCCAACGATGCCGTGGAAGTGATGTCCCAGTGCCTTGAAGCTGTGCGGGTCTGGATGGGGAGAAACAGGCTTCGACTCAACCCCTCCAAGACCGAGTGGCTGTGGCTGCCGGCGTCCCGATATAGCCAGCTGACTCCATCGCTGGTTATTGGGGGCGAGTCATTGGCCCCCACGGAAAGGGTCCGCAACTTGGGTGTCCTCCTGGACTCACGGCTGTCTTTAGAGGATCATACAACAGCCGTGGCCAGGGGGGCTTTTTATCAGGTCCGCCTGATTCGCCAGCTGCGACCCTTTCTAGATCGGGACTCCCTACGCACGGTCACTCACGCTCTTGTCACTTCCCGTCTGGACTACTGTAATGCTCTCTACATGGGGCTCCCCTTGGGGTGCACCTGGAGGCTCCAACTGGTGCAGAATGCGGCCGCGCGGGGGATTATGGGAGCGACGGGACGCTCCCACGTGACACCTCTCCTGCGCGAGCTGCATTGGCTGCCGGTGGACTTTCGGGTGCGTTTCAAGGTGTTGGTAACCACCTTTAAAGTGCTCCATGGCTTAGGGCCAGGGTACTTACGGGACCGCCTTCTGCCGCCAATTGCCTCCCACCGGCTGGTTCGCTCCCACAGAGAGGGCCTCCTCAGGGTGCCGTCAGCCAGACAATGCCGGCTGGCGACCCCCAGGGGGAGAGCCTTCTCTGTGGCAGCACCCACCCTCTGGAATGATCTGCCTCCAGAGTTAAGAACAATCTCTGACCTCCCAACCTTCCGGCGGGCTTTAAAAACCCATCTTTTTCAGCTCGCCGGCTTAGCCTGATTCCTATAGTATTTTATCGTTTTAGAGTTTTATTTTAATATGAAGTTAGTTTTAATCTATGGCCATTTGTATTGTTATTTTATGAAATTTTAACTTTTGTATGTTTGTTTTTTAATTGGCTGTGCACCGCCCTGAGTCCGTAAGGAGAAGGGCGGTATATAAATCTAAATAAAGTAAAGTAAAGTAAAGTAATCCTCGACTTTCAACAGTTCATTTAGTGATCGTTTGAAGTTACAACAGCACTGAACAAAACTGGCTTATGACCATTTTTCACACTTAAATAACCATTGCCGCATCCCTATGGTCATGGGATCAAAATTCAGACACTTGACAACTGATTCATATTTATGACATTTGCAGTGTTCCTGGATCACGTGATCAATTTTTGTGACCACCTGACAAACAAAGTCAGTTTGGAAGACAGATTCACTTAACAACCATATTGCTAATTTGCTAAAAGAGCCTTGATGGCGCAGCAGATTAAAGTACTCTTAAGTAACACTAGTTGCCTGCAATTACTGCAAGTTCAAATCTCACCAGGCTCAAGGTTGACTCAGCCTTCCCTCCTTTTGAGGTAGGTAAAATGAGGACCTGGATTGTGGGGGTAATAAACTGACTTTGTATAAAAAAGAATACCGCTTAGGAGGGCCGAAAGCCCTACTAAGCAGGTATATACAAAAGTATGAAGGCTATTGCTTAAAAGCATTGTAAGCCGCCCTGAGTCTCCGGAGAAGGGCAACATATAAATTGAACCAATAAATAAATAAATAATTTAACAACTGCAGTGATTCACAACTGTAAGAAAGATCATAAAATGGGGCAGAATTCATTTAACAGCTATCTCACTTTATAACAGAAATTGTGGGCTCAATTGTGATAATTGAGGTAATTATCACAATTGAGTGATAATGGTAATTAATTGAGGTAATACAGGTAATTTGAGGATTACCTGTAATTATAAAGGGATATTTGCATTGTATTTAAGCATACCCTGTCTACTTATACACGTTTTTAATTGCAAAAAAAACCAACAAAAAACCTAAAAACCCCTATAATTTGAGACTCAATGATCTAAGGTGAGTCTAAGGGCAAACATTGGCAGTATTTTATAATAAATACCCCATCCTTTGTTCTGGAAATGCTGAAGTTCTATTTGAATAAATTATATTGTCATTTACAGAAATCCTGAAACCATAAAACATAGGTGTGTGTATCTTTTAATTGTTTGATTTATGAGAAGTAATTTTGCTTAAGAATACACTGATATACCATTAGATTTTTTTAAAAAAACTGCTTCCAATATAATGTCTGAATCCAAATTCATAAAGAGTTAGAAAAATGAGATGTCTGAGCTATAGGATTCATAGGGATTTCCTATGAAGCCTATTTAATCAGGATAACACCGTTATTAATATTCATAGAGTCAGCTGGAACACAAATGACAGACTATGGAGCCTAAAAAATTACTTCGTGAATTTATTAAAAGCAGCTTAAAAAATTAATGGAATTCAAGTAAAGTTGGTGAATATGAAAATCTTATGTTAGCCGGAAAAGAATGTTTTAAAAGAAACTTTCTTTTAATACCAACTTGCACTGATATTTTTGAGAGATTTTCATCAGTACTTAAAGGAGGAAGATGCATGAATGGTCATTTAAAAGGATTTAAAGACATTGGCACATTAATTTTTACATGAATAATAAGTAGTTTCCAAAAGCAATTAACTTACAGTGTACAAGATTTGAATAAGAAAATAAGACTGACATTAAAGGGCAAAGCAAATGTGTCCTACATTTTAAAATTACTAATATGTCTTCTAATAAAATAATTTTATTCATCTGGAAGTGGTCCAGATATAGATTTTAATCCAGTCTGTTTGTTTATGTTAGGGCATATAATGATTAACAAGATGCCCTTATGTTGTTGCCAGAAGCATATCCATGAAGAGTATCTAAAACACAGCTTGACAGTTCAGAATTGTGCCTCAAACTTATTCTTACTCTTACTCTTACTCTTACTCTTATTCTTATCATCATCATCATCTTCATCATCATCATCATCATTATAGTCTTTGTATTTGGTGACTAAATATTTTATCAGGTTTATGTTCTCATTTTACTTAAAATCTATAAGGCCGCCAACACAAAATGATACATGTTGCTTGAGAACTGGTTAACACTGATCTTTACTTTGCTAAAGAAAGTTAGTGCTGAAGATTATTACCCATTTGGAACTACAAATTTGAGAATGATTAAAATTAAGACTTTAAAACCTGGTTCAACTCAAAATGAGTCACTGAAGTCACATTGAAGCCACATTACAGCATATTCTTTAGAAAAACTACTCAAAAGTAAATTTAGGTATTCTTTAGTCCCTTCTAAATTCATGTAGACTGAAATACTATACATACTTACCTGGGAGCATCCCACTGAATTAAGGGAGTGAACTTGAATAAGATGGAATGTTTTTCATGAGTAAAGGTGTATGTGTGTTGAGTTCAACAAGTAGCAAGTACAACTAGAATTGGATTGGCAGGAACCTTGTGAATAAAACTTAATATGTATTTAAATAGGTACCTAAAGTTCATTCATGTCATGACTGGGCCTATTTCATTGGTTCAAAGTTAAACAACTTCCTGCAATATACAGTTTTAAGTATTTATCATTTAAAATATTGGTATAGATACACTAATGAAGACTAAGACTTAGGAAACTGTTTTACCTGACAAAAACTGATTAAAACACGGTGTTTTTTCCAATGTATGTTTCACATATTACTTTGATACCTGTTTAAAGAAATAAAATAATAAAATATATATTTAAAGAAACAAAATTTCTGTTAATAAAATATAGGTTAAAGCCAAATTACGTTAACATATTTTGAAGTTACTTGTTGGATTAGAAGAGGTTGTACTTTTTTTTTCTATGTAGAAGCAAAATCTGTATATATTTTGCAGTAGAATCTTTATGCATGCCAAAGTAGTCTCAAAGGCATTTTTTCAAAAGGCAACTGGACTGTTTTTTCCTTGAGGGGGAAGAAGAAAACGAAACCTTTTGCTTCTCATCCAAGAAGCTTCATCAGTTCTGATGGTGTGGGATGGAAGGATTATATTTCTTCGCAGTCATCTGGTCATTAGCACTTTTTCTGAGAGGTGTTGAGACCACTTGGGGGTTTATCTATGCCATCATGGTGATGATAATGACCAGATAACTGCAAAGAAATATAAACCTTCCAATTCTCTTCCACCATCCTATCAGAACCTATCCATCCATCCCCAATTCCCCCCCCCTCCAATCACCACCACCACCATCAGAACTGATGGAACTTCTTGGATGAGGAGCGAAATGTTTTCTTCTTCCTCAAGGAAAAATCAGTCCAGTAGCCTCCTGAAAAAGAACCTTTGAGACAACTATGACCTGGTTGACTGAGAATCTCCACAGGCATGCCAAAGTAAATCTTGTACCCTCTATCCACAGATAAGCTATATTGCAATTAAAAAAGTTATCTCACCTGAAATTAATACTCAAAATATTTAAATGAATATTAAAGCAATATTTACAAAACATGTGTATATGCATAGATAAAACACATGAAACATTAAAATAAGAACTTTGGGGTTAAAACCTTTCCCCAATCTGCCTTGAAATCCTGTTACCTAGCTTACAAATAATTCTTACTAGCAATTGACTATGGCCACCATACCTGGCAAGCATATTTATGCATGCAGTGAATGGCTTTCAACCTCCAAGGTTCCACCATGTTCTCATCCTACTTTTGCATTTCTTTAGCTAAGTGTGGCTGTTTGAATGGATATTCACAGTGTGTATCCAGGAGAGGGCAGTATTTTCCTATACCAGGTGTATAAAAGAGCATGCCCTGCTTAGACTGCCAGTGTTTCTTGTAATTACTCCCAGTATATTTGTTGCTTGCTTATGAATTAACTTGCATTTATGGAACTAAATCATTCCAATCATTTAATTACACCTGAGGAGCTGAACTATAATTGCTTGCTTCCAAGTAGGATCTGATACGGCTTGAGCAGTATTAATTTGGTGTTTACTTTTCTGAGTGCTAAAAGCATTAAACTGATTGTGCAGTGGGATTACATTTTACTAATTGCTGGCATTCATTAGCTGGGTAAATGGTGATGAAGTATGACTGTATATTGTGAAGGGATAAAGCGGTGGTTTTAAATAGTATATTACTAGGCATATTAAGGCCTTAAGATGTATTTTAAAATACTCCCGAGATTATTAAAGACAGTAGTTTCTTTATCTCTTACGGTAAGAATACTTTATTAAAATGCTGTAATTATTATGGACCTTTTTGTGCAATAAGCAGAGAAATGGCTTCATTGAATTCAACACATTTCTTTGATATTAATAACATCTTTTCATATTTTGAGCTAATCCAAGAATAAATGAGGAATTTAGAAAAAAATGCCAATCCCAAATCAACACAATGGTACAAAATTGAAAAAAAGGCAAAGTTATTGCTTTCTTTGAGGCCTTTTCTCAGGAGCTCAGGTGCTCTAAATGAGGGAGCTTGTCCCCTCTGCTGTCAGGAGAAGGAGAGACCCTCCCTAACATGCCTTCCTTGAAGTATTCTGAACACTGAAACAAGCCCTATAGACAGAAGTCTATAATTTTATGTTTGGAAAAAATAATTCTTTTAAATTTCACAAATATTTAGTATGCGCTCACTTTGTACGTGCTGATGGAATTTTACCTCATTTTCCTATCATGTCAGATATCTAAGTGATGAAATTTTGGCTTAGTTTTGCACTGTTATTTCTTATAAAATAGTATTGTTTCCTTTGTATGTTGCTGGCATGGTGTATCGCTGTGTATAGGAAGCCATTGGGAGAAATTTCGTATCGTGAATATATCAAAAGCACATATAGAGAACTCAGATGGGATCAAATAATGCAAATGTTATTTACTACCAATATTATAAAGCAGCAGGAAAGTAACTCTCTTTGCTTCACTGGAACTGTTCATTCTGTTTTATAGTAACTGTTGTCAGGATTTTGTTTTCAATGCTACCATTGGATGCAATGGAAAGCAAAATAAATCACAATCTAACTGAACGTGTGAACAAAAAAAATTATTTTACTGTGAAAGTCAATTTAATGTCACCTGCTAAAATAAACAAGTTTTATTGTCCTACTATAAACATTTTTTAGTCATTTGTCTTGTAATTCTCTAACAAATAAGGGCAAGGTATAGGTGTGCTCCGATATATTGTTTTAAGTTTATTTAACTAAACTTGGCTTTAGTTTAGCTCTGAAGTCTTGGAGCAATACACAGAGTCATTGCCAGATCAAACAAGCTTAGCAATATAGTACAAGTGAAGGACCAGTGAAATGCTAAATGACTTGTGAGATATTGATACATTGCCCCAGGGGCAATGCTAATGTTCAGCATTGCCTGGAATGCATTTGTTCTTGCCGATACCTTTTAAAATAATAATAATTAAATTTTCTTATTTACTCTAAAAACGTAAGATTTGTGTTAGGTTAGGCAGATCCCAGTCTTATCTCATCCAAGGTTCTATTTTTATAGTGGTCACCTACACGTCAATGGAAAGCCAGATGTAGGACAAGAGTGAAGTGGTATCCTTCTGCTCAATTAGTAGAAAAATTAGTTTGGAGAGAGGTAAAGAAATAATGTATAGTGAACATGATAAGTGATTAGCTTTATCCTCCCTTAATTTGTATAATCCCTTTTTAATCCATTCAGTTCAATGGCTGTCATTACAACTTCCAGTAATTTATTCTTACAATGGATAAAGTGTTCTTTTTTTAAAATCTGACATTCAGCTTCATTGACGAATACCTTGGTTCTTCTGGGGAACATAGTATGACCACAGACTAGTATCTTCTAAACAAAACTTTCCATTCTTCATACTAGCAGAGACTTTTGGAAGCCATCCAGCACACATTGAGGGTATCAACAGGGAAGAGCAATTTATAGGGAGCGGAGCAAAATGAAAATAAGTACAAGGAAGCTGAAGCTATTTCAGTGCCTGTAATTTCCAGCTATAAAATCAGAAAGAAACATTTTATTAATTCTGTTTAATAAAGTAAATATTAATATTTGCATGTTATTAACATGTTGAATAATTAAATATAATTAATATTTTATTGCAATATTGTGAATTCTTTTTTAAGAATTTATTTTTAAGGAAATTAATATATGAATTGGACGTTATTAAAACAGAATGGGTTAGAAATTACAACACCAAGTGATTCAAAACTGGTGGTAATGGAGAATGCTTTGATAATCTTATTAACGTGAAATATACACACAGCCCTCTTGTCTATGCACTAGCATAGTTTCTCTACTGACTGATCAATGTAGCTGTTTTATTTCAGAAGCTCATGGGATCAGCTATGGAATCTGAGGATACAGTACACAAATGGACACATAAGAGTATTTGTGCTACAGTACAGTATTTTGTCAGAAACAAATAGGAGGGTAATTTCTCCCATTAAACCTGCTTTGAAAAGTCTGTAGTTCAAGAAAATACAGAGATATTATTCAGTTCCCTCTTACATCTAGCCATCTATAAATACTTATCCATTATATCACATTTCAGAACCTCAGCAACCAGTTCAGCTTCGAAACCTTTAGGGGTCACTATACCCTAAGAAAGGTTAAAAAGGTTAACTCTTTCAAAGAGGTCATTGGGAGCATGTGTGTTTATACCTTAATTAATACCTGCCAGGATACAACTATGTTTTGACTTGAATGTAGTGAGCCATATAATCTGTTGATCAATGTGAATTTCCAAAACTTATCAGTTGCTGTTAAGCATATATGTGAGTGTAATCAATCATGTAATACAGACTTGATAACATATTTTCATAATAGTAAGGTAGGAACAATATAGGATACTTAATCTCCAAAATTTAATCTTTGTGAAATTTTATCAATCAAGTCAATTGGAAAAATATATGTAAAAACTAAAATTCTGTTTGGTTTTATACTGCGACTTCCTTAAAAATTCTCCTCACAAGATTTTATTCATAACTGAATAACATAGCTGTGAGAGGAATCTTAAGGGAATCATGGTATAATGAATTTGATATAATTATCTCTTTTCTAAGCTATTCTCATATTCTGTTTAATTACTGAGAGTGTTAGTATTTCTTGGTTGTAGTGGTTGAAATGATAATCAGGTCTCAAAGTTTGAGACAGCCGATTTGGTCTAGTAGTGAAGGCACCAAGCTAGCAAGTAGAAATCCATGACTTCAACTCCAGCCTTAAGTCATCAAAGCCATTTGGGTAACTTTGTGCCAGTCACTCTCTCTCAGCTCAATCCATTTCACAGAGTTGCTGTTGTGAGGAAAATAGGCTGTTGTGAGGAGGGAGGCACACTGGATATGTTCGCTGCCTCAAGTGACGTGTAAAAATAATAAAAGCAGGAATCAAATAAATAAGATAAACAACAAATATTCCTAGTTTTGTAATCCTGTCTGTTGAACTTACTTTATCCTCTGTCTACAACCAAATTGGATTGCGTAACTGACTTGCTATGAAAACCTGGCATAAATTTATCTTGATACTTGTTTAATTAAGATAGTTACTTAAAGGAAGTTTTCTGGTACATTCTGGATATTGTACCCTACTAGTCTTACAATCTTTTATGATTGTCCATGCTGGTTGTGGCTAATGAGAATTGTATATTAAAATCTCCATACAGGATTGCCTATTCTTCTTCTGTCTTTTTTAATTCATGAAAAATAACATACTTATTTGGTAGAATTTGAAAAAAAGACATTCTGAAACCATTCTTACTTAAAGTAATAACACTAATTCATTTGAACAGCTAGTTGAACTGAGTTAAGCTTCATATTAATAAGAATTTCCATCTCTCATTTTAATACTTAGCTCTCTTTACCATTAACATTGTGTTATAACAATGTGCTTTTCCCCTTGATTTCCTTTAGAGGTTTAGAATTAATTCCCATCATCCCATGGCTGGTAGGATTTGTAACTGAAAATATCAAGGTAAACCCAAGTTTGAGGTGACTTACATTAGTATTTTGTCCAGATTATTGACACAAACTAGATTTAGTATTTTTTTTAAAAATCCTTTCTTTTCCCCACTACGCTGCTTGTTTTACAAACCTTCATAGAATCTAAGTAATTTAATAACAACATTAATCTTTCATGGATGCATTTGTCCGTTAATAGAAATCTGTTGAATCCTTATCACAAGGACAATGGTCTGCTTTCCTTGAAGGAAAGACCTATCTTCTCTTAGAATCAAACATCTCCTTTAATTGCACCCAATTTCTTCATAGAAGAAAACGGGGAGCCCTACCTTGCTCCACTTAAAAACATGACTGTGGAAAGCGGCTGAAAATTTAACCTGGTTTATTACAGAGTAAGACCCACTAGAGTATTTGCAGTGCTTTATGGGCTGCCCAGCTCAAAGGACTTTTCTGTCCTTTTTCTCTTTCCCTCTGTAAAGGATTGCTTGAAGTTTTGAGAAGCCTAAAGACATGAGAGACTGTTTCTGTCCATTTGGGACCAATTTTTCACAGCATGTCTGAACCCTTTTGTGTATTCCCCTCCCCAAAGTGGGAATGCAAGGGTCTGTGGTGGGGGGTGGGAGAAGGAAGGGTTAAGAAAATACCTTTGCATGAATAGACTTCTGTTTCTATTCAATCCACTGCACTCAGTAAAACTTCTAAGTAAACATGGTTAAAATTGTGTTGTTGTGGGGGTAGCCCCTTCGCTTATACTCAGGACATTCAATATATATATATGCTGAACTGTTCAAAATCTAGGGGAGAGGATTAATAAACAAGAGAAAAATGCAAGTTTAATATATTTAACTGAAAAAATTTTTTTTTACCTTGGTTAAGATTTCTATTTTTTTATTTTTTTCATTCATTTACTTTATTCATTGTCCTGTTTAATTCATTGAATACTTTGGAGTCAATGTGTTGTGAGGACAATGTTGCTGTTGGAAAATTGGAGTAGGAATAGATATTAGATATGTTCATCACAGTGACTTGTTTATATAAACAAATAAATATAAATAATAATATTCCTAATAGCATTCAACCCATGTAAAGCAACACACATACTTCCTACCTTTTAAGATACAATTTTACAATGTTAAAACAAACGTTATAACATTTATTAAATGTTATAAATAATCCATACAATCCATGCATATTAAATATAATTGTTTATTGTCAAGACAGATTTGCTTATCTTAAATCGGCATTTCTATATTTAATGTACAGTGTTGGAACTAGGCATTGCTAATCAGGCCTAAACTGGATTTAGATCCACTGAAATCAAGTTAGTCATGACTCTTCATGTTGTACTGATTTCAGTGGATTTACTCCAAAATTCTAAACAGTCCAAATGGCCAAGGACTGGTTCTATTGAATTCAGCTGGCTAAAGTAATTGAATTCAGCTGGCTAAACTGCACTCATTTCAAGATAGTCACAGCCTGGGGATGGGGGTGTGGGGTGGAGTGGAATTAGAAATCCTGAGGAATACTGAGCTTCCTTTAGAGTCCATTGTTTGAAGTTAATCCTATCCTCGGCTGCCTTAACATTATGCCAGTGTTGTGCTTGGGAGAGTTGGGTATCACGAAACAGTGTCTTCTCTTTCACCCACTTCATTCTCCATCTCTTTTGGCTCTTGTCCAAGCAATTCTTCACCAGCAGAACAGTTTTACTGGCAGATCTTTTTGCCAGCCAACCTCAGGGTCAACTAGCAGAAAATGTTTTTGGCTGCCAGAAGGGGATCTTGGCCAAGGGAAGTGATTCATACCTCATTTTTACACCCTCCAACCAGTGCATCCAAGTTAGGTTAGCCTGGATCAAACCCAAAAGCAATTGGCACTGTACATTTCTGAAGTTGTCCTGTATTCAGAGTGCTTCTTCAATTCAAATTTAAGAAAATTGTTTTATGTAACATAAGCATCTGGCCGTTCAGTAGCTTGGTAGCATTTTACCCAGAGGTATAAAGTTTAATTTTAGATTGCTCCAGGATTACTACAGGTAGGATGAGAAAGAGCGGAACAAATTTTTCATTAAAAAACAGTTTATATCCCTTGAGGGATGCATCAGAGATGAGATGAGTACCAGGGATTTTGCCTCATGTTCAATAACCCCTTTTCCCTGCAAATAAAGTTAATTGGCTCATTATTGTCAAACGTGGCCTTATCTTTAAGAAGTCTTAAAGTACAAAAGTACAATCTTCTGTAGTGTGTCCTTTTGTGTTCTTGGGTCAATGCATGCTTACCTAATTTTATAACATTAAATCTATCATATTAGCATTAATACTGGGTATAAGGAAGGATTTCTGTTTAATTAAAGGGTATCCAGGGATGTAACTCTGCTTCATTTATAAATTTAGATAATTAAGATTTGATGAATCGATGAAGGCATATATAATAAGAATGTGATCTGTCATGTATCTCAGTAAGTATTTATAAAATATGTGTGCATATATTGTGCGTGTGTTGTGTAGACGATACATATGTTCACCAGTATTTTCTTGCCTTTATGTTTTTTTAGACAACATAAATAGTAGGTTTCCTAAACAAATCCCGCAGCTACTATGTTTGGATATTATGTAATAAATCCATATTGATTGTTATGAGATCCTGAACTTCTGTGTTTAAACTAACCTGCATTACATTGAGAGATAAACAGAATATTTACTTATCCCTTATGAGCTGCTGCTGATATGTAAATTTATTCTTCTACTTTGCACAAATATACTTTTGAGCTACTGCTTAAACACTTCAAGGTCCTTAGCCAAACAGTTTTAATGATGCTTCCAATATTATGAAAGTGTGACATTTGATTAATACCTTGTGTAGTTGTGGTGCTCCAAGAAAAATGTAAACAACACACAAATAAAGCCCCATGCATCTGAGTCATTGTGCAACACCTAGATAATTGATAATTGTATTGTTTATATCCATCTTGACATTTTTTTTTATCAGCCAAAGGCAGATTTCATTTGGATTCTTAATCTGAGATTTATTTGGATCTGGAAGTCATAGCTGGGGTTCCCACAGGAAATGGTCCATCTACCAACAGATTAAATGGCAGTCCTGCAGTTGTTAAGGGAGCTTTGCATTTTACACACATGCAGACTCACTCACTCAGCACTGTGCAGAAAAATTAAAGTAGTAACCCAGGTTTAGGAACAATGTAGCTAAAAAGTCCCATATTTGCTGAATGACAAAGGGTTATATAGCAGCATTTTCATGTTATTATTCGTGCTTGAATTTCTTGTTTGCTTTGTTGAGTCTGCTGACGAATACTAATAAATGCCTGCAACAATCCAGTCGGGAGATGCCTGGCAACAAAGCTATGCAGTGGACCTCCCTGATCTTCTCCAGTTCACAACCTGACCTTTTGAAAAATTGCCTGGGCTAAGCTGCAGAATTTGGGTGTAATGGTTATTGTTAACTCCAGCTTTAGGATTTATTAATTTGTGTGATCAAGATTTACCTATACTTCAAAGTTTCAAAAGACCAAACACAATCATCCGTCCATTAGAACTAACATTGTGTTTCATTGAATTTACTCTCCCCGTCCTATTATCTGTCCAGCAATACAGCTATTTTGATTGTATGTGTCAGTGGAATGGGTTTCAGAAATGCTTTTAAAGCACAGCAAAAAGATCTGTGGAGAATTGAATTTTTCCAGAAATCTAATCCTGGAAAATAATACCTGGGTAATGAATTGCGGAAGAAGAAAAAAATAGCAAATAACAAGAAAAAGCCAATGATATTTACACAGTAACTGCTTAATGATCACTCTTGACATTAAGTACTAAAATTAGGTTTAGCTTCAAAAAATGGTTATGTAGTACTGTATTATCTAAACTAAGATAAAATTAACTATAAGCTTAAGCAGCAATTCTGTGTATATTTATATGAGAGTAAATTACACTTAAAATGATGAGATTCACTAAAGTGAAAGCAATCTTCAATGCTACAGATTTAGAGTATTTCCCCCAGCCCCCCAAGTGTTCTCAGTTCCAGAAAATCTACTCAGCTTTATAACATGGATGCATTCCTGAATATTTTGCTTGTTGTTTATAAGTCACTGAATTTTTCGTTAGCATTTCTCTAAATATATTTCCAGAGCATCCCAACCTTTCTGGTTTTTCTTTGACAACATTTCGCTTCTCATCCAAGAAGCGAAGCATCATCAAATAAAAACCAGAAAGTCCAGTTGCCTCTTGAAAAAGCACCTTTGAGACAACCATGACCTGGATGACTGAGAATCTCCATAGACATTTCCAGAAAACTTAAAGAAACTATGTTGTGGTACAATTCTATGGTCAAGATTCAAAGAATCCCATCATCATTCTATTCATGCAAGTCTCTTGCTTATGTCAGTACCGCTCTTCCTATGCACCATATCCTGTACTAACTCAAAAACAGTTTTTCAAAGAGGAAATTATAATAAGGAGGATGGGAGCCAATGAAATCCCAGGGCAAAGCAAAGTTGCGTGACTGTTCCTTTATTTCTGTCCTTGAGAAATGTTAGCACAGAATTATGTCTATAAATGGCTTCATCTTTTTTCTTTTACAGTAAAAAAGGACTGTGATGTAAACATACATTAAAAATAATGGCCTATTGTACTTTTAATAGTTGGTAGGATTTGTATATATACTATAGGGGCAACATGGTAGTTCAGCAGTTAAGATGCTTGTCAGCTGGAAAGTCTACAGCCCAGGTTCAAGACCTGAGCAACTGCGCGATGAGGTGAGCTCCCATTCTCGCTCCTTCTCCTGCCAATCTAGCAGTTCAAATGCATGCAAATGCATATAGATAAATAGATTCCGCTTTGGTGGGAAAGTAGCAGTACTCTGTGATGTCATGGTGGCCATATGACTGTGGAAATGACTTCAGATAGTGCTGGCTCAGTGGCCTTGAAATGAAGACCCTGTAGTTGGCTACAACAAAGTAAAGTCCACAAGGACACATAGGCTACAAAATTCTGGAACAATATTAAGTGAGGGTTTTTTTATATATCCCTACCATCTCGTTCTCATTATTATATTTATGTTTGGCCCAAATTTGGTATTCCTACAAATTATAGGACTACTCATAAAATAAAAAAAATATTTTAATTATGAGCTCACAGTACAGCAAAACAAACCAAGGAATATTAAGGACGACTGTAGTCATCTTTGACTTATAATTTACAAAGATAGAGCTAGCTTCTAAAGTGGTTTCTCTAGAATTGTTAGGTAAAATGAAAGTTTTCCCAGATATAGAATGCATCTTCCCAAAGAAGAAAACAGGGAGAACAAATAACAGGCCTGGGTAGTGTTGGAAGAATTTTCCGATCTGTTCCCAGCTGGGAGAAGCCATCAACAAAAGAATTAGAGGTAGCGATACAGTAGTGAAGGACCGTGTACCCAATTATGCTGGTTGAGGGATGTGTCCTGGAGGTGGGTGATTGCTTTTTGTAGATGATTGAGTGACTGCTCCCTACTGAGTAAGCAGAGGCTATAGGGAAGAAAATGTGGAAGCCACATTCCTGGAACAAGCTTATTGAGCTAGTGGACAGAGAAAGTAAACAAGAGTTTGCCAATAGAGTTAAAAAGAAGTCTTTAACCATTTTTCTAAATGGATAGTCTAAACTTGCCTAACCTGAGAAACAAGAAGAAATAAAAGCTTTATACTGATAAGAAACAAAAGTGAATTATGAATGGATAAAATTCTGCAGTCGTGTCCTATACATTTAATGGCATGCTTGCATTCATAGCTGGATACATATATGTGCAGAAAATGAACATTTGTTGTACTACTTTAAGAAAAAACAAATAAAATTAAAAATGTTGGAGTGATAACATACCCTAAACAGATAAAGATAAAAGACCTACTAGATCAAACATGGAATTGCTGGCAGAGGAACCAATTCTCCAAAAAGAAAAGAACCAAAGGAAGAGCAAGCCCAGTAGGTGAAAGTGATAATGAAAGGAAAGCAATGTGGAAAGCGCTATACATGTTTTCATCTGAAAGAAACAGATGTTGAGCATTCAGGAAAACAAAAGCACAATAGACAAAGAGAGAGGATGCTAAATTGAGGCAACAGATAAAGTTGTTTCCTGAGAAAAAGAAAGAAAGAAAGAAGAAGAAAGAAGAGAGAGAGAAGACATGGTAGATGGTGACTCACTATTGTAAGACATTAAAATAACTGTGTGAATGAACAGATTGGCTTCTGAAGTGTGCTGTCTGACAAGATCAAGGATTAAGAATGTAGAAGAACAACTTCCAAGACTTATCAAGTCCAGTGACAATTATCTTTTCTTGTTAATCCACATGGGGCCAAATGATAGGACAAAGAGCAGCTCCAGCAACTATATCTGTGGACTTTAAAACTCTGGGAAGAAGACTGAAACTGAAAAATATGAGACTCAGTTTTCCTCTCGTCCATCCTTCCCATTGGTAAAGAAGACTGGAAAGAGAAAGAAGATTATTGCAAATGAATAACTGGCTACACAAACAGGATTAGCAGGAGAGATATCGTTTCTCTGGCCGTGATCTTAGTTGTATGGTTGATGGATTATGTCACAGCATGGGTTTCGTTTCATAAGACCGGGGGGGGAAATGTTGATAATGGTTTCCTAGCCAGATTACAGAACTTTCAGAAAGGAGAAATATATAGTATCTATCATTAGAGATTTTAACACAGGCATCTCCAAACTTTTGGCTTGCCTGAGCTGCATTGAGTGAGATGGAATTGTCTTGGGCCATATATATATATATATATATATATATATATATAAAAATAACAAACTATATTTTATATTTTTATTACAAGTTTACGGGGCCACATTACAAACTGTCCTGGGCCACATGTGGCCCGCAGGCTATGGATTGGACATGCCTGCTTTAACCAGATAATTCTTGGAAAATCAACTCAGCCAAAGCTGCAAGATCAAAAATTATTCATGAAGTTTGCTTACTGTTTCATATTCCTGAAGGCTGAAGATGAGACACAAAGAGTCTGGTTCTCTTTCAGATTATGCTAACTAATAGGGAGAACCTAGTGAAATACATCATATTAGGCAGAGATGGTATTCAGCAGGTTCTGACCAGTTCTGGAGAACCAATAGGGAAATTTTGAGATGTTTGGAGAACTGGTAAACACCACTTCTGACTGGCCCTGCCCCCATCTATTCTCTGCTTCCCGAGTCCCAGCTGATTGGGAGGAAATGGGGATTTTGCAGTAACTTCCCCGGCCACACCCACCATACCATGCCCACCAAGCCATGCCCACAGAACTGGTAGTAAAAAATTTTGAATCCTACCACTGATATGAGGGTTCACGATACTGTAGAAAGGAAAATACAGGTAGTCCTTGCTTAATGACCCCAATTTGGATGGGCAACTCCATTGCTAAACAAAGTAGTTGCTAAGTAGGAAATTATATAACTATGTCTGTGGTTTCCAGCTGGAAAGATACAAGACCACTGTACTGAGATTCACACCTTTGGTTTTAGTTTGCCTTGTAAACATCCTTTCATCCTTTGGAATACTCAAGTACCTGCTTACTGACTTTACACATTAAAAGCAAAGTAGTCACCCCATAATTCAAGCCTGGGAACCAAGGGGTTTTTTGCCTAACCCTTTCAGCACTCTCAATCACATTGCTCTCAACATGTAGAAGAGCAAAAAACATACTCTTTTGCAATCTCTTTCTCTCTAAACTCTTTACTCATGTACAAGTGTAGGGACAAAAGCAAAAGAAGTTAGACACAGGACATGTATTACACTGACTGTAATTTTGAACACATGACTGAAGAATGCTGCGAAGATTATAAACGGCCTGTAAAGTTATTTTTTCATTACATCATATAGTCATTCACTATACAATACAGCCATCAGTGGCCCCCAACCTTTTGGACACCAGGGACCGGTTCTGTGTAAAAAGGCTTTTCTGCGGACTGGGGAGGGGTTGTGCGTGGTTTCACATGTTTCCTGATCCCGTAGATGGGGCTTCGCTTGTTGCATGGCCCATTGCCAATCCACAGACCGGGAGTTGGGGACCCCTGCACTAGATAACATTCCAAGGTCAGAAAATCTCCGAAACTGGAAATTTCTAAGGAATAAGATATTGGGATTGCAGTATTACACATCATTTCAATAAGACAAAAATGGAAAGCAGCTTAGGAAATCATTGTGCAGAAACATGAGTGTTTGATTGAGATAAAAATTAAATGGACCAGATAGAGGGATTTTATCTTTTTCTTTTTAAAATTTTCTTTCATATTTACTTGTAATGCAAATATCATTATTACTGATATCATTTTTCTCTCCTTTTTTCTTTAATTTGTATTGTTCTTTGTCAAGAAATTCTTCAATAAAAATTAATGGGGAAAAATGGAAGGGTGTAATCACGAAGGAAGTATTCTAGAAAGTAGGTTGTGTCTACAGAAAGAAAGTTAGAAGAGCTAAAGCAGATAAGGGAAAATTTAAAATAACATTTTTTTATTTTTGTTTTTTATACATATTACTACCTATACCAGTAATCTAAACTGAGCTCAGATGGACCTAAAGCAGAACAATTGACAAAAAGAAACTGTGGCAACCCAGTCTAAATTAAGAAATGTTTCAGAAATTTAAGATTCCAAGACAACATCAGCTACATACAATTGTCTTGAAGGAGCTTGCAAGTGTAATCTTGGAGCCTTTTTCATCAATCTTTGAGAACTTGTGACTGATAGGTGTAGTGCCAAAAGGTTATAGAAAGTCCTGTGTTTTGTCCTCAAAAGCGGAAAAGAAGTGCTATATACTTGCAAGCTTATCGCCTTAATGTCAATATAAAGCAAAATTTGCAAATAGTTTTTAGGCATCTATGGTAAAAATGAATGCATCTCTGGGCAGAAACCACCATGAATTGATCAAGAGCAAATCTTGCTAAACTTACCCAGTGTCCTTTTCTAACAGAATATAGGATGCTTATGATGCTGCAATACATAATAATATACCCTGATTTCAGGAAAACATTTGGACAAGTAGAGATAATATTAAAATTGTTCTGGGCTATTGGGTTGCAGAACTGCTTGAACAACCCAATGTATTTGATTGGCTCCACATCCAAGTGGAAGTATTGATTACTGCAGATGCATGATTTAGGCCTGCCTTGTTCATCCATATTTGTTAGAAATTGGAGTGGAAAGTTATAATAATAACAACAGAATAACAGAGTTGGAAGGGACCTTGAGGTCTTCAAGCAGGAAACTCTATACCATTTCAGACAAATGGTTGTCCAATCTCTTCATTAAAACTTTTAATGTTGGAGCACAGAGACGGGCTGCACTTCCGTTAGCAAAAGATTTGTTGGTTGGGAACGTGCACGGGCCACTTTGGGAGAGAAACGGAGCTTCAAACAAGCTCCTAATGAATTCAGGCAGCTCCGGTGAATACAGCACACGGGTGCAGGTCACAGCTGGGCCAGCAAAAGAGCCAGAAAGTTAGATCTAAATGGAAAGCATAGCACAGGGGCGGTGCCAGTGATCAGAGCTAAGGGTTCGCCCGAATCCTTGCGACCATGCAGCAGCCCACCATTGTTGGAGCACCCACAACTTCTGGAGGCAAATCATTCCACCTGTTAACTGGAATCTAACTGTCAGAAAATTTCTCCTTAGTTCTAGGTTGCTTCTTTCCTTAATCAGTTTCCATCCGTTGCTTCTTGTCCTGCCTTAATGGGCTTTGGAAAATAGGTTGACCCCCTCTTCTTTGTAGCAGCCCCCTAGATATTGGAACACAGCTGTCATAAAATATATAACTAGGTTAAAAATGTAAGTGTCAAATGTGCAGGTGTGTTAAAGATATAAAGGATATCAAATTACCAGTATTTATTATTTGATGTTATTTATTTTCCATATATATTTTAGGCTGCAAATGACATAATTCCAATGCAATGGAATTAAAGCAATTAAAACAAACCACCAGGCATAAACAGGCGGCAAAAGCAAAGCAGATCGTCAGCAGATTCTTCCTAGGCATCTATAGTCTTTTTTCTTTTTTGGCAAGGTATTGCTTGATATATCCTGGCACTATGCCAAATAGGGCCACAAATTAATGGCCAATACTTTGAGGACAGTGTCAAGATTCAAAAACTTCTTGAAAAGATGGGATATGGGGCAAATCCCAGCAAGATGAATTTCCACAGAGACATACATGTGCATACACACATTTCAGTAGGAAAAATTAAAGGCATGAATATAGGCTAAAGGGGAACACACTGAACAATAGACACCATGATTGGAATCTGAAATTTTTGGCAGATCATATGGTGAACATGAGCCAATAGGGTGAGGCATCTGCCAAAAGTGTCCTAGTTTTTTTAATTAGAAAAATAAAGTACCAAGGTTAAGAAAAGTACACATTATTTTCTATTCTGCATAAGTCAGAGTAAGGCTATTGTATCTAGTTCCATGTTTTAGGAAGTGCATCTATCAACTGCAGCATGTTCAATGGAAAGCAATCAAAATGACAATGGCCAGTGGCTAGTGGCCAGAAGGATAGTGCATGAGAAATGGTTGGAGGTATTGGTATGTTTAACCAAAAGAAAAGATTACAAGGAATTCTGATTATTATTGTGTATCAGAATGGCCTTCATGTAAACGATAGGGCAGAATTGTTCAGTTGTTCCCAACCCTGGAAACGAAACAAGGGAATTTAAATATTTCCCATATTTAAATCTGCCGATAATAATGTATAATAATAGAAGAGGGAAGTAACGTTAAAAGTTATGTTATAGGTTAGAGACATGGGATGAAAATGACCATTCACAACTAGATCCTGTTCAAACTACATTTCACACAATCTCCACCAGGATGGCCAAATTTATTAGTGGATTATGGGAATTGTTTGGGAAAGATCCTTCTAAAGCTCCTTTTCTCTGCAGTTTGGTTGCACAGATGCAGGATTTTTCTTCTGAGTCAGAATTACTGGATTTTTTTTAATTAAAGAAGCATTAAAATGTTCTTGGTTATACTTTTTATTTTTCAATTAGAAGCATTGTATAGATTGTATTTTGTTCTTAATTGTTTTTATATTATCTTTAATTAAAAAATAATATGTTGCTATCTTCCAAATAGGAACCTTTAACATGGAGCAGAATTCTGAACAAAAGGATGCCTCTTTTTCTGGTTGCCTGAATTTTCCAAGTTCTCCAGCAAGGTTGCAGCCTAGAAGACACTCAGCCATTTGGACAAACAAAGAACTAGTCAGCTCTTCAGATCAACCCATAACCAACTTAAATGTTATTCAAACAGAATATGCTAAGACTTTGCATTTAAAGAATATTGCTGTGCCTGACAATGATGAAAGGATAAGGTAAGCTTTCATTCTAGATTGAACACAATATCTTCTATGTTTTTTATATTACTCTTTTATCTTTTCTCTCAACATTAAAAAAAACCGCTTAAGGAGGTAGAAACAGAACAGTTTCGCAGTTGTGGATATATCAGTTTATTTTTGAGAAGTAACATCCAAAATGCTTCATAACTCTTCAAAATTTAACACCCAAACATCCTTTTTTTCAATGGGAAACATTGCACAGTATGTATTGTTTTGTAATATTAATTAGAAGTATAATGCATTAACATATTGTTGGTCAAATAGGTAAAATCAAATTGGTGTAATAAAAGTAGGATGCCAGTAAACTTGAAACAGTAATTAGCTTTTATAGCTTGAAAATATATGCACTGATATTTATACTTTTTCAATTATGTTCATATTTTATGTTAATAAAGAGGTAGTCGGTCTTTTGGGGAGGTTGAAGAGCTTCTTTGAAATGGCAGCCTTGTGTTGCCTTGCTTCCCACAAAATGGCTGCCAAAATGAGCTTAGATTAATCACAAACCTCCCATTAACTAGTGGATAAATTGGTGCAGTTGAACTGTTTCAGCAACCTGCAAAAAATTTTTTACCAAAAGGTAAACCTAAGCACATCATTGAATTGAGCTTGACAACATCGATGGATTTTTCTTGGTACCTTTAAGGAAATGTAATCTAGTCTTTGATCCTGTTACTGGGCACCTCTGTCAACCATGCTTAGGTCCTTTGCCTGCTGAGGCAACTTACTTTAATGGTTTCTAACTTTCCTTTATATGAGCGTGCACGCTTGGGTGGGCCTGTTACTGAATATGGTCCAAAAACTTTCCTACCTGTGGGTGTGGCTAGGTGGGGGGGGTCATGTGACTGTGTGGGTGTGAGTGATATCAAGTTGGCCACATCCACTCAGTCCCATGCCCCCCCCCCACCTAGCTACACCCACACAATCACTAGCGAAAATTTTTGAAACCTACCACTGGGCATGCCCCTGATGTTACTATCTTGAATCAGAGTCAAGGGTTATATGTAACACCATCTTCCAGAGTACATTTAGAGGAAGCTCAAAGGAAGAATAGCCTCTGTGGTACAGCGGACTAAGTGCTGTTAAATGCTAGCATTTAGCTGCCAGTTGCCTGCAATTAGTGCGAGTTCAAATCTCACCAGGCTTAAGGTTGACTCAGCCTTCCATCCTTTCGAGGTAGGTAAATTGAGGACCTGGATTGTGGGGGCAATAAGTCAGCTTTGTATAGAACAACACTGCTTAGGGGGAGCCGAAAGCCCTAATAAGCAGGTATATACATAAAAGTATGCAGGCTGTTGCTATAATGCATTGTAAGCCGTCCTGAGTCTACAGAGAAGGAGGCATATAAATTGGACTAATAAATAAATAAAGAAGAATAAAATGAAATACTGTTCCAAGAAAAGTCCATTTAGATAACATTAGGTGGTATCCCAGTTCTTTCATTTATAAGCAAGCATGCTCAGTTCCTTGTAAGTTGTTACAACAGTTAGCAACCACATTGTAACTTATTACATATATGTTGTTTGTGAATGGCTTGGGAAAATCCACAATAAGAGCATTTGTCTACTTCCTGGTTCCACAGCATACCTATCAGGCCTTCAGTGTGAACAGTTCTCTGGTTCTTATTTTCATATCATATTTTTCATACTGTAACTTTTCCTTTAGGCCTTTCAGGTTCATCCCTTTTTAATTTCTATTATGTCCTCTCAATAGCAGTAGCAAATGATATGGTTTTTTGTTACTGAGATTCCTAAGAAGTAGAATTGAAGTAGGTCAATTTGTGTTTTACTGTTTTAAACATAACACAAATCTTAGAATGCAGTGAGAGCCATGTGAAGTTGTGGCAATATCTGACATACATTGCTTCAAAGTCCAGGACAGATATATGTCATTTCATGACAGATATCAAGAAATGAACCTGGACTTACTCTAGATTATAAATTATGTGTTCTGTACTCAGTGATGACCCTACTCTGAATTTGGCCCATTTGTGAGTGATTGGAAGATCCTTTTGAATTTATCATTTTCCCTTTCCTTTTTTTATACAGTACTTCTACTGAAAAACAAGAAGGAAAAGTCAACTCTGTGACTGCTAACCTAGATAAAGAAAAGAATATTGCATTCCTTTTAAATGAATTGGATGTTCTTAGGGCAAACAATAAGAAGGTACAACCTATTAATCTAGTCACAGATATCCGTATTCTTTATTCTAATTGACAATGTTCAAGATTTGTTGATGTTGAAGAATGATTATTTATGATATAATTCATGATTTGTTGATTTTAGGATATTACTTTTGTTTCCTTGATGTGTTAATTTTCTGTAAAGGAATCCGCTCTAGTACAGGGCTTATGACTGTGACCTTGATCTTTTTTCCAAGTGTTTCCGACTTAAAGAAATTTGAGAAGATAGAAATTGTTCAGGATGTGCTGTGATATAATTAAACATTTAAAATTATTTTAGTTGTAGATCAAGACAGATAAAGAATTACACACATATTAATCTGTTTAATCTATATTGATGGGTAGGAAATCCATTGTACGTTACTGAATTTTACATTTCAACTGCATTGCAGTCAGTCTGTACAAACTCTTGGAAGTGAATTCATTACTTAAACCATCCTACAAATCAGTGGTTCTTAACCTGGGTTCCATGTAGCCCTGGAGGAGCCATGATGGATCACAGGGAGTCTGCGAAGTGTTGAAGAAATATTATGATTTAAATCTTGAATTAAGTGTTAGGAGTCTGTGGCCATGGTCTGTGGCCACAAAAGGTATTTAAAGGGGGTCCACGGTTAAGAAAAGAATAAGAACCACTGCTATAAATGAAGACTGATATACTAATATGAATCTATTTTCTTCATAACATTAAGATTTGCAACATATTACTTTTCAAATACATTAGCAGAACTTATCAAAATTTCTTTATTAAACTCTAATTGTAAAATACAACTGAATCTCCTCAAATAGGAGAAATCCTGAATGCTTCCTGAGAATTGGAACAAACATATTGGAGAAATTGGGTGAAAATCATGGTTGTGGCTTCAATACTGGAAAATCAGATTGAATTATGTTATTACACAAATTCATTATTTATTATGAAATCATTTAATCAGTTTTGCTTATAGTTCTTTCGTATTTTAAACCAGAATTCTCTATCTAATGGTCTTCAGTGACCATGGTACTATAAACCTCAGGATTCAAAACCAACACAGTCCTTAGGGATATTGAACATGAATGCTGGGAGTTGCATCCCAACCCCTCTGGTGGAGTAGAAAGCCATTGAAATCCATGCTAAACTAAGCTTGTTAATTTTAATAGCAGTGATTCAGCAATATTAGTGAGCAAAAAGGACATGAGACATAGACCTTTGGCTGTGCTTCTCAAAAGTCTGAATTTCTGAAGCAACTTATGATATGACACCAACATTGTAGGTGGGAAAGGATGGGTGAAAAAGCCCAGTTACCTATGTGGTTCTTGTCAGCTTCCATCTCTTCAGCCCCAGAAATGCTTTTTTCTGAACTTACTACTCCACAATAGAGAATTCATTCAGTTATAAAATGAGCATTACCCCAATTTCATAAATCCTACTCAGTTGTTTATGGCTGCAGTCTTAGACACCATCCGATTCAACTTGGAAGAACTAGCTTTTCAGCAGACATGCCTAGGAAGCATGACATCATCATATGTGTCTGGGTCCCAGTATATAGTACTACCACAAAATACTCAAAATTTTGTCAAAATACTCAAAAATAGTCAAAATGAGCGATGCTGAACAAAAAAACCTGTAATTATTGATTTTCTTGGAAAACAGAATTTTTTTTCTTGTTTCCCATAAGAAATAAGTTTTAACTTGTTTTCTCATATGTATATGTATATATTGTAAATTAAGATGTGCCCAGGTACTTTTACATTTTACATTTGTATTTACATTTTACAATATATTTCTTCAATCCAGCTTCAGGATCAGCTGTCTGAAAAAGACAAGGAATTGAAGACACTAAAGCTGGATTTAGAGCTACAAGAGAGTGTAGCAGAAGCCAAGATTGCAGAAAAGGCTGCAGGTACTGTAGGCAAGCATTGAACAGATGGCAATAGGCTCTTGCATTTCACTTGGTTGCTATATGACATGGGCCCCATTTGATATATTTACTAAAGGAGGGCTGGCTTAGCTTTTTTTTAAAAAAAAAATACAAGGCTGTTTAAAGTTGCTTAGAAAATAGGTGGCTTTAACATCCTGGTACCGGTATTAGTGGGAGCTTTACCTGTATTCATACTGATTTTGGCATTAAATGCATTGTTAACACCATGTCAATCCAATCACAAAAACATTATTTGTTTTGTTGGAAGGTCCTGTACAAACAAGGGAAATAATGATTACCACGGTCACTACCTTTCCAGCCAGCAGTTCAAATACTCATTTATTGTTTTAGCTCATTCAGAGTGATGTTGCCCCCACACATCTTTGTTGGAGATACTCTTATAATCCCCCCCCAATGGGACACCTGACCCTCATTTTGGTAGATGGAGGAATATGATTTTTGATTAATGAAAACCCAGATGTTTAAGGATGGTTGGAAAGTGGAAGTAGAAAGAAAAAAGATTATTCAGTTGAAAAAAATCAACTGGATTTTCACAGTGTGTTTCAATGACACCAACGAAGATAGGTTAGTCACTGTACACCTTGGGAAAAAAATATTTAGCATATATAGATAGATAGATAGATTTGTTTTGTTTGTTTTTAAAGCTTTCATCTTAAAACACCTGAATATTTATTTATTTATTTATTTTATTGGATTTATATGCCGTCCTTTCTCGCGAGGACTCAGGGCGGCTCACAATAATAACACCAGTCCAGATTAAAATTCAGACAATAAAAACTAAAATTCCCATTAGAACCCCATTCAGTCCTGGCCAGCCTGGTGAAACAACCATGTTTTAAGGTCACGGCGGAAAGAGCGAAGGTCAGGGGATACCCAGAGCTCCAAGGGGAGCTGATTCCAGAAGGTAGGTATGCCTACAGAGAAGGCTCGCTCTCTAGGGGTCATCAGCCGACATTGCCTGGCCGACGGGACCCCAAGTAGGCCCTCTCTCTGTGAGCGCACCAGGCGATGGGGAGCTGTTGCTGGCCACAGCTGTTCCACAAAATACCCCAGGCCTAAGCCATGCAGGGCTTTATAGGTAATCACCAACACTCTGAACCTCACCCGGAGGGCAACCAGTAGCCAATGCAGGTCACGCAGGAGGGGTGTGACATGGGAGCATCAGGACACTCCCCTCACTACCTGCGCAGCCGCATTCTGCACCAGTTGAAGCCTCCGAGTGGTTTTCAAGGATAGCCCCATGTAGAGAGCATTGCAATAGTCGATCCGGGAGGTGATGAGTGCATGGGTGACCATGCGTAAGGCATCTCGGTCCAGGTAGGGGCGCAACTGGTGCACCAGACGAATCTGGGCAAATGCCCCCCTGGTCATGGTCGTAACATGGTCTTCTAAGGTCAACCGTGCATCCAGGAGGACGCCTAAGTTGTGCACCCTATCCACAGAGAACAACACCTCTCCCCCTATGACCAAAGATGGAATATTCCCTTGGAACCGAGACACCAGTACCCACAGCCACTCCGTCTTGGCAGGGTTGAGTCAGAGACTGTTCCTCCTCATCCAGAGCCGCGCCACCTCCCCATCCAGAGCCGCAACTAAATAATAGTTATGTCTGGATTATCAATCAACTAAACAGTACATGAACTGTTTGAATTACCGTATTTTCCGGCGTATAAGACGACTTTCTAACACACAAAAATCTTCTCAAAAGTTGGGGGTCGTCTTATACGCCGGGTGTCGGTCTCCTGTAACCAGGCAGACCAGCCCGAAAGGCTTTGACGAGCCTTAAATGGCTCTAAGGAGCCAAGCTGAGTTGCCTGCTGAGTTGCCGCTAATCAGCTGAGTTACACGCAAGCCCTGTGTAAAAGGGAAAAACTTTCCTTTTACACAAGGCTCGCCATCCCAGCTGAGATTAGCAGGCAACTCAGCTGGGATCGCCAGAGCTTGGATGGCCAAGCGCTGTGTAAAAGGGAAAAACTTTCCTTTTATACAACGCTGGCCATCCCAGCTGCTAATTTTTGTCTGCTAATTGCTCCGTAGCAAAAATCCCCCCCCCCTCCAGCTTGCTTACCTTAGCTGCTAGCCGCAACGCTTGCCTTGCCTTGCCTTGCCTGCAATCCATTGCATCAGCAAGCAACTAAATCTCCCTGCCTGCTTGATTGCAGGCAGGGAGATTTAGTTGCTTGCTGATGCAAGCAACTTGTGGACTTCAATTCCCAGAATTACTCAGCCAGCAAAGCAAAGCTGGCTGAGGAATTCTGGGAGTTGAAGTCTACAAGTCTTAAAGTTGCCAAGGTTGGAGACCCCTGTTCTATTGGGTAAGTTTTTTTCCCCCTTTGGGAGCTTTAAAAAAAATAGTTAATTGGGGGGTTTTTTAGTTGTTCTTTTTTAGACCTAGCCATTTAAAGGCTAGGTCTAAGTTTTAGGCTAGGAAGTTTTAAATTTAGCTTTCATATAAAAATAAAAATAATAAAAATAATAAAAATAAAAATAAATAAAAATAAAATGTGTGCAACTTTCTGAGATTTAATGTGTTTCTGTAGTGTTTCACTCTAACTACACAAACACACAAAATCTCACAAAGCTGTATGTGGAATTTTGTGTGTGTAAACCCACAATGTAAAAGTTGTTTTTTTGGGCTTTTTGTGGCTGTGTGAGGTTCCTGCTTATTGCAGGGGCCATTTTGGGTCTAGCACAGCTGCTTTTACATTGTGGGTGAGCCAGTTGATGTTTCTTAATTTTTATTTGGTGTGCGTTGGAAGAGGGGTCGTCTTATACAGCAAGTATAGCCCAAACCCTATATTTTTACAGGAAAAGTTGGGGGTCGTCTTATACGCCCAGTCGTCTTATATGCCGGAAAATACGGTAAATGCCACAAATAACTTTGGTTTTTGAAGGGTACTTTGACAGAATTTTGCCTCTGTGTCTATAATGGTGAAATGTTTTATTTTGTATTCTTTCTTTGTCAGTGAATCCATGGAAGCAAACTGTGGATCCACATGTTTTGATTCAACAGGCTGAGTTCATGCACAGAATTGGAATTCTGTACAGATAATCCTGGTTATTAGGACTTATTAGTGCAAGGTTTCAAAGAGGCAGTACTCATAAAAGTACTTCGGAGATCATGAAAATAGACCTGCAATGTCAATTTGCAGACTTTAAAGCAACTGTATAGTGTCTGGGAAAGATGTGGCTGCTTTAAGGTATTCCACATTCATAGCAACATATAAACATTAATCAAAGGTGCTAGTTCAGAAAAAGAAAAACATGTTTTGGAAATCAAATCTAGACCACTGCTCAGCCCAATGGGAATTGCTTTTCAATATGTGTTTTGTTTCTTTGCTGAAAGTTTATATTCATTCTCTGTCACAAAAAAAGCCACAAACGTGATTTTAATATAAGTGTCTGAATCCAAAGAATTTTATCTAATTTTTCCTTTTAAAAAAATCTATCAAATGTTATTGAGATTTTCTCTTACTTTCTGTTAATTATTGTTCTTTACACATGGCGAAAATATTGGATGTTTGTAATTCTCTGTGTTGTATTTGCATTGCATTGTTGTTTTCAGAGATCACGTTTCAGCTAGATGATATATGCACAGAAATTAGGTTACTCGGCATTTAAGACTCTGACAACATCACAAGATAAGGTTATAATAAAATGCACATAGACTTTGGGAAAAATGTCAAAGAATAATAAAGTTTCCATGCTGGAAAGACATTGGTAATATAAAATTGACAGGAGAAAGAAAGCAAACTATTGTAGAAGCTGTTTGAAATATGAAGAAATGAAATTAGATTTTTACCTAACGTCACTGATGAAGCAGGTTGCATCTGAAATGGTTTGCCTGCTGTAGAAAGTTAACACTGTACTCAGTTCTGCAGAGTATATGCTTATATCTTTCGTTAGATTGATGCTGATGTTTGAGAAGAGGTTAGGAAGAGGAAAGAGTGTGAGGGAGCAGATGGAGAAATAAAAACAGCAAAGCAATAGGAAAACATTCCCCTAATATGGATGCCCATCTGTAGTTATCATACAAAGTAAATAGGCATAGATCCAAAGCTCAGAGGAAATACAGTGAACAGGATGAGATACTTGGACACAGGACTGGTGTTCACATATTATCCAAGCAGTCAGTAATCCGGCAGCTTTAAGAAGGAAGGAATTTATTTCTGCATTATTTCTGCAAGGAAACAATGAAAAGAATGACTTAAAGGCAGCATAAGTGAAGAGCAGTGTCTTATTTTAAAAAACTGTCTCAAAATTATTATATTGGTATACTTATCATGCTTTTATGTGAAGTTAGACTTTTGGGTTGGGCATCTTTGTCTGCTTTCTGCCTTTTTAGAATTGCTCTGACTTGATTGACTCTAGCCAGTTCTCTTAACAGTCTCTGTTTTCTGGCCACTAGAGGGTACTGTTCCTTCTTAGTGTTGGATTTTTAGAGGTAACCACTTCATATTCTTTCCCAGTTTAACTCTGGTTGAAGAAAAAGCAATATATCTAAGGTGGGAACTGAACTTACAATTACTTGGGATGGAAGAAGAGGATTCAGACATGGGAAAAACAAGTAGAAAAAAAATCTGAAAGGCTTATGAAGAAAAAAAATCTTTCAGATATTTCTGCAGTAATGGGACAGGAACAGCATTGATACTGTATAGTTATTTATTAAAACAGGTAACTGAAAACAGATGAATGGGTGATGCAGTCTTCATCATTACTAGTATAAGTATTTTGGAATTGGCTAAAAGAAATTTGAAGTGTCCATTGCTATACTTTGATTACTGTCTTTTTATTTTTTGTCAAGCACTAGCTTTTCTTCCCTTTCCTTACAGACTTTAAATGACTTGAGTTAAAGGATAAACCTTCATTACCTCTACACAAACCTCTTGTACATGATATCATATCTTTCCTTAATTTAAACTCAATTTGGGGAAGAATCATGGGTAAAAATTCAGGTTTGCTATTGCAGTGTGACAGTTTGCATACATCACCACAGATTTATCTATTAATTTGGTCGCACTATCAATGTCTTCCATTTTGTATGGTCCCTTTGTATTTCTAAGGCAATCTCAGGAATGGTCAGTAATAATAATGGTTGCAGCCAAACATCACCAGCAGACACACAGCTAGAAAGGTTGCTCCAACTCAAAGAGAGCCTAGCATGCTCAGAATCATCCCAGAAACAAAAGTGAGCTAGATAATTCTTCTCTGAAGAACAGTATTTGGAGATAATGTTGCCTCCCTTCTTTTGCATCATTTCTCATCTTGAGCTCTCTCGTGTGGCCTTTGTTTTTATGCTGGTACTGGCCCCATGAAACCTGACTGCTATTCTGTCCTAGTCTGCCTAGGAGCTGTTTTTTTCTCGATGCCATTGTTCACAGTCCTCCCTGTTTCTCTAGCCTCTTGTCTCTCAGCAGCTCCATCACTCTGCTCCGGCTTGCTTTCCATTAGCTCCATCTCTATTGTTCCTCACTTACCTGCTTCTGACATCTCTGCTCTTTGCTAACAGTGGGGGTAACATGCAAGCTTTCATTCTTTCAGCAATGTGCACCTTGTAGACGTTTACACTGGCCAGCCTGTAAGACTTTCTGCCTGTATTTTTTTTTAAAGGCTCAAAAATCTGACACCAATTCCACACAAGCTCTGGATCTAGAAAGAATAGAGTTATGAAGGCCCAATGACACAGAGATTATCCCATATTCTTTTATGGGCTTTGGGCAGTTCTTACTGGATGTAACATAGGGAAAATAGACACAAACAGTGTACATCTGAAAAGCCCCATGGGCTCCGAATGACAAGGATTTGTTGAGAATTATTTTTTGCAGGCCTCCTCAATAAGATAACTGTATATGGCTTCAGTAAATCTTATAAACCACCTTAAAACTCTTTTTAACTTGTTCCACACTTGCAATAACAGGGCAGGGTGTTCCAGATAAACACTGCCAGTCAGTTAGTTAATATTTGTTGTTTCATTAAAGTCCTTGGCACTTGGCCATGCTGTTCTGAGGAAAGATATTGGCTGATTTAAGGATCTGACAATTGCTACTGTTTGAAACAGAAATTACTATTTGGAGAATAATAAACAACAATCTTTCAAAACTCTGCCCCACCACCACCACCACTGTATGTGGGAATATTGTCTCATCTCGCTAAATCGCTTCCATTGTTATCATCATCATTATAAGCATATGCAATACAATATCAGTCTATAATCTTAAATGATAAGAAATAGAAGAGACTGTAAACCAAGTATAAATTTGCCTTATATTCTTGATGAGCAGAGAATTTGCTGCATGGACCTTAGAACTGAAACAAAGCTATCTCAAATTCAAAATATAGAAAAATAGATTCTAGGCTAAATTTGTGTTTATTAATAATACAACTACTTTACATGAGATGAAATTCTGAGAAACTTTTAAAACTGTACAAAGGCTGCAATATGGAAGCAGTTTATTATTTTAAAACTATACAGTGGTTACATTTCATTTATTTAAATAAACACATACCTATGCGTTTGCCTAAGTATCTTACATTGTTATTTAGAAGACTGGGCCATTGTGGCTTCACTATCTGGGGCCTTAGATACTTCTTGTAAGGTAGTATTGGTCGGAGAATTTTCAGATTTATTTTGGCAGAGTTGCAAATTCACATCTGCTCTTTGATATGTTTCCTTACTGTCCCATTCAAAATTTCTAACATCACTCTGCCGATCTTCCTTTCAGTCCTTCAACTAAAGCATTAAAACTATGAAACAGGACAAATGGTTTGATTTTTAAAATATTTCTGAATCAAATTGAAACAATTTTATTGCAGTAAATAATAAGTTTGTGCTTGGTCCAGTCAGAAACAAGAAAGAAATAGTGCTGAAGTTCTTTTAGCTCAGATATTTTACCTTTTGTCTCCACTGAAGAGAAAACTATATTTTTAGCTCACTTTGGTATTTCTTTTTAGATGCCATTTATTTTTCCTTCTTGCATGTCATCCATTAAAGATTAGCTGTGGAAGGGTGAAGCATGGAGAGATTATGAATGACAGAACAACTGCCGCAGAATAATAATCAGTTTTTGATATTTAATGCTGTTTGACTTTTGCAGACACATTTCTTATTAACCTTTGCTACAAAGAGAAATCCAGGTTCCCGATACCTCATGGAGAAGATGAATTTAAGATCCTCTTCCAATTAAACTGAAATAAGGCCAATATTGGGCTTTAGCCAAAAGATCACAATAGTTCCCAACCCTGGTGTTTGTAAATCTAAATATCTATGACATTCTATTTTTGAAGTATGTAATACATAGTCTTTTCTCACATAATTCTATCCTAAATACATTTTTCTACATGCACAATACACTCAGCCCTATTTCTGTTGTAGGATTGTTGTACTATGCAAATACATTTCCTAAATCTTTCATTATATGTGTCTTGACAAATTCCAAGACCTTTAGTAAGCTATAGGTCCTGTTTCATTTCACTAAAATCAATTGGAGTTTAACTAATGGACTTTAGGGAGAAGAGAATTGTTCTCTAAAGTTGCAAAACTCAATGCACCAGTATATAGAACAAAAATTCACTTTTCAAAGACTAGAAGTCTTTCCTTCTGAAAATTTATTTTGAAAATAAATTTATCCTGAAAATGTGATTGTTTTTGTGGAATAATAGTCATTCACACAGATTGAATAGTGCCTTTTGATTGTATGGGATGGTTGCTAATATAGCGCTATAGTTGCTCCTCTCACTCCCACCTCCACAAACTGGCCCTTGTCTCTCCATAGTCATGGAATGTGCTATTGGTTATTGCTATTGTTTTGTTTTTAACTGTAGGAATAATTGAGACTAGTATTTTAGTTGTAAATCTTGTGTGTCAACCTTTCCTATCAGTAAAAAGAAAAAAAATCCAGGTGTCCACTGAGAATCCTTTTAAGAGCTATTTGTTTATATACAATTCAGGTAGAATATATTGAGTTTAGTTGTGGATATTTTTATGGATGTGTACATAGATGACTTTTGTCTTTAACTACTGTTGATAAGTGGTAGCACATAGGCTTTCAAGTCATGTCTACTAAAATGTATATTTTAAAAGACGCAGTAAGTTTAGTGTTGCAGGGCAACTGGTTTTAGTAAAGAACTCAGAAATGTAAATACAGTGGAGGGAAATGTATACATTCTTATTTGCATGCCTTCTCTTTCATTTTCCCTCTGAGAATCTAAGTAAACAGCAAAACACCAGAGTGCAAAGTCTTTTCACTTACTTTTACAGGTATTGCTAAACAGTTTGGGTATAATCAATGCATTTATAGCACCAGAAATGTAGACTCAATTGAATGCCTCAAACCAAAAATATACAAGGCAATAAAGTATTGCCTTGTTGGTATTTCTGTCAGTGTTAATGCACATTGCTCTATCTGCTGAGTCACTTTGAAATGTAAATGATTTTCAGTCTGTAATATCTAGTTTTGTCCTCTTAAATCTGTTCTAATTCTGTTTCATTCATTTTTTCTGTAACACTTCTATATTTTAGTGATTTAATTAATGTCAATACAGTGTTTTATCAAATAATTATAGTGTCTGGAGACTATTGACGTTTGGTTATTTCATAAGATCCCAGTTTGGATCCTAGATGATTTTCCAGGTTTGTCTGCATTAGCATTGCTAATGATGACATATTCAAGTTGATAATTCTATATATAAGCAAATAAATACTGATGTATATTCTAGCAATGCTTCCATAGAGGCACATGCACTTTTTTGAGTTGGAGACATTTGCTTAAACCTGTAGAAAAATCAAAATTTGTTCTGAGCAGAACCCATTTCCCCATCAAATTTTTTTAAAAAAAATTATAGGAACCTGTGATTCATATAATTTAATTTCAGATAAGCTTCATATTGCATTCTTCCCTATTTATTTGAAACGGAGACAAAATTGGAAATGTTATTTGTTCAGTTTCAGTTCGTTTACATATTAACTCTCTATAGGTTGCCCTTGAAAATATTTTTCAGATTAGGAATGTTTTATCTTTACTAGGGATAGCCTGAAAATAAAAAGTAGCTCAGTAGTCCTTCATATTGACTCTTGTGGAGGAAAGATATCTGTGTGAAGCCATTAAAAGTCTTGTGATCAGTCCTTAACCAGCTCTGAGGAAAATCCTGGGTCACACAGAGTTCAACAGTCCCTAATCTTGAATACTAACTCCAAAATCACAAAACTCTTATGACAATCTGCATGCTATGGCAGTACGTTTATTTTTCACCTACCAAAAAGACCTGTAAAAACTATGGTATTGTAGCTAAAATCTAATTAAATATGAAAAATAAGAGATAATTATGGGAAGAATAGAAAATTTCTGAATATATAAAAACTCCTTGAAGGGAGATACGGTTATGCTGTCTTTTTATTCCAGAAAAATGAAAAATAGTACTTCAGCATATTGACAAAGTATCTACAACAAAATATTTTTTTAAGAATTGCATGTTACAGGACAACTCAGAATGTAGAACAATATTTTAATTATCCTGGTTTACTTAGAAATCTTATCTGTTGTCTATAAGGTTGAAGCTGTGTTTTTTTCCCTTCATATCATGTGAGTTTTGCAGTAGACTATCTAAAACTCCTAACTATTCCTTCTTTCCAGCATTTACTATTCAGTTTCTATATTTACACAGATGACCTCTAAGAAATCAGCAAACAGATATAGATGCCCTCTGTCTTTGCCTCATCCACCACCCCTTCAAGTTTCTGTTGTTTGGAGAATCATGAACCAATGTTTATACTAGAATGATTTCTAACACCCTCTCTGCTACTACTGTATTTTAAAGGTAGCCTGAAAGTGTGGCCAAACGGTTTGCCAACAGAACTGGGTTTAGCTGAGAAAATATGTACATTGCTTTAACTCAGTAAACTTATGCTGCGAATGATTCAGCTTCTTCATATTTGCTTTATCCCATATTAGAAAACAATTAGCTTACTAAACAAATTTGAGCATTTGGGGGAGGGGGGTGATAGAAAGATCTCCTCTTGAGTTTCTGTAATTTGATTTAGAATTACAGAATATTGGTAAGCTTGTTTAAAAGTGGGCATGTCGAAATATTATCGTAAACATCCAATGATTTGTTTTACCTGCAATATAAGTATTTTACTTAGTTGGCTTACATAGTAGCTAATAATATTTGTTAATGTAATTTAACTGCTGTGAACCTTTACTGAACAAATATTGAAATTTATACAAGTCAAAGAATGAGGATCTCTAATGACTTTTGTAAAGACTTCCTTTTAATAGTTAAAGAGAAAAGTTTATACAACACAGCCTATGTGATTAACAGCAGATTTTACATTTAATAAAACAAAGAAATATATGTATTTGCTTTATTCATTCTTGTATAATTTGCATTACTGTTATGGGTATTTAATGAGCAAATTCCAACTAAAATGCTATGTTGATTTTCTAAGTGAACTTTGAAATAGCTATGTACCTTAACTGTTTACAGTTATTATCTATCTTAAAAGTACAAGTGTGTTAGTCTTGATGGTCTAGTACAATTATCTATCAGGAAGCAAGCCATTTTGTAATCCAGATGTTTGGCTTGGTATGATACTCAAATGGCCTGCTATTACAACAAGATAAGCTAAATTTACTTTACTAATAAAAATATGGGGTTTTTCCAGTCATCTTAAAATACAATACACAATTGATTTGTTGGGTCTACTTTTATGCCAACTTTCATTGAAAATAATAGACTTCTGCTTTGGCAATGTGACTGATACCTTATTCCCACCACATGACATAGAATATGTGCATTTATTTCAAGAAGCTTCATATTTCAACTAAAATGTCATTTTAAAAAAATACTTAAATGAACTTGTCTTGGCTGAAATAGTTTGCCAAGATAAACCTAGGTGTTCCAGGAAATAGCAAAGGTGACTTTGATGCAATAGATCTGAAAATCTTTGCCCATTGTTCCACTAAAGTCAAATGGATTATCCAGATTTATTTATTTATTTATTTATTTTCGCTTTTATCAGCGTGATTATTCTTCCCCCATCCTCCACACAGCAGTTTATTCACTGGTCCAATTTAAAATAGAGTAGTATCCACTAACTTACATGACTAACATTTTCCTAAAAACAGTTTGAGATGGACAGTTTGGTGCCGCAGTTAAGGTATTGCATGAGAAACCAGTAAGTTTTAGTTCTTGTGATTGTCACTCTTCTGCCCAAAACACTTTGTGGAATATGTTTTGAGGAAAACATGTATGCCATTCTGAGTTGTACAAGAGAAAATCAGGATATAAATCTCACAAAAGACTAATTATTTAAAGCCTTTTAAATACCTTTTGCAGAGGCACCTTCAGCTAATGTTACTTGTTCAAAACATAGCTTTTATGTATAATAATATAGTTTTCTCCAAAACTGTAACAAATTTCTCAGCAGTATTTTTATCTATAACCTGCTACATTTTGATTTTTTTCTTTTTAATTGTATTCATTGTGCTTTCATTCCTGTTCATGCTCTAGAGCCATGATGGCGAACCTATGGCATGCGTGCCACAGGTGGCACATGGAGCCGTATCTGTGGGCATGCAAGCGTTGCCTAGCTCAGCTACAGCGTGTATGCGCACACCGGCCAACCAATTTTCGGGCCTTCCAGGCCCACTGGAAGTCAGGAAACGAGCTGTTTCCAGCCTCTGGAGGGCCTCTGGGGGAGGTGGGGAAGACTGTTTTGCCCTCCCCAGGCTCCTAGAAATCCTCTGGAGCCTGGGGAGGGTGAAAAACAGGCCTTCCAGTCCCACTGGAAGTTGGGAAACGGCATGTTTCCGGCCTCTGGAGGCCTCCCGCGGGAGGGGAAGGCAGTTTCACCCTCCCCAGGCTCCTAGAAAGCCTCTGGAGCCTGGGGAGGCTGAAAAACAGGCCTTCCAGACCCACTGGAAGTCAGAAAACAGGCCATTTCCGGCCTCCAGAGGGCCTCCGGGGGGGGTGGGGAAGGCCATTTTTGCCCTCCGTAGGCTCCAAGAAAGCCTCTGGAGCCTGAGAGTGCAAAAAATGGGCCTACCGGGCCCATCACGTGCCAAAAGTGGGGGGAGCGTGGGGGGAGCTCGCACGTGCACAATGGGCAGGGCACATTGAATTATGAGTGTGGACACGCACACGCGAAACACCACCACCACCACGTGCTCTCCCCGCTTTTGGCACACGACGGCAAAGGACTGCTCTAGAGTCCTTTGGAAAAGACTTATATCAATTGTGATTTAAAACTGGGCTGTTATTTTCAGACTAAATCAGTACCCCATACTAGATACCATGGTGTTAAAGAGGAGGAGGAGGAAGATTAACTCTTCTATTTTTCAGTGATCTTCAGTGATCTTCTCTTTATAATCTTGCATGGTTGCATACCAGAACAGCAAAAGTTTTGCAATATTACTTTTTTTCTCGCTAAAAATCATATAAAATTTTGTTAATGGACCAAAATTTTTGGTAATTTTGCCTCAAAAATTTCATAGGTAAACATCGGAAAATGCAAAATTTTTATGAGTGTCAAAAATCTCACAAGAATTTGAGATTCAAATGTAAGCAGTGATGAGATTTTAGACTTTTAAAAAAATATTGTTACTTATTTATTTTAAACCAGGAGGGGGATACCATCAAATGTACATTTCTTACCCCTTTACCATCAGAAGCAGGCAATTATATAGGACCAAGGTGAAGAACAAATGTAATGGGTCTGCATCATGTCCTTTCTTTTACTACAACTTTTACATAAAAAATGCTCAAGTTGCAGTGCATGTGTAAAAAGATTATTCAAGTAGATGAGCCTTTGCTCTGATCCAGCATGGTTCTTTTTATATGGCAGCTTTAGATCTAGCTTGGCATATAGTAGAATACAGCATTTCCTTAAAACAGCGTTTTTCAATCTTGACAACTAGCAAGGGTGGGCTGGGGAATTCTGGGAATTGAAATTCACACATCTTGAAGCTGCCAAAGTTGATAAACAATTCCTTAAAGGAAAAGCAATTCATTGGATGCTTACATCTCTTAAGCACGCTTAAATAACATACCTGCATTAGGTTCAACAATTCATTTAATTTAGAAAATTTTAATTGGGTCCTGACTAATATGGGTGTCTGTCTGGAAACAATTATGCTGGAAGACATTATAATTAGTTCCCATGGATAAATAAATATCCATTAATTTAGAAAAGTTAAAAACAGCTGTAAAATAGATAAATTTCCTTTGTGGGTCATACTTATACAACACATGTATTTACTATATTGCAGCTCTGGTAGAAGAAATCCATTCCGCACAACATGACCATGATGAAGCCATCATGGCTAGACTGAAGTTGGCCAGTGAGGAGAGAAATGATGTACAAGTAAGGCTACTGGAACAACCTCTCGAAACGTATGTATACATCTTTATTCTGGCTGCTTAATGTCCACTGTCTTGTGGGAAAGCTCAGGTGTATCTATCACACTTTCTTCATATGGCCATTATGCATATATGTATGCTGTACATACCTAAATCCATGAATACAGGCACACGTTTATTTTCTAGCTCTTAGTTTGCTATACGTGGGAGAAAGTAGGAAGTACTCGGTGGATTTTTTCAAGCAATTATATAACATGTTTCTAAGGTCCAGTTTGTGAACGTAGTTTGTGAGGAATCTCTGTGGGCACATTCTCTTAAATTCTTGGTTGTCCTCCTTGGAATGATTAAAAAGAGCTACATTCCACAGGTCTTAAGCAGGACACTGGTTTTATTCGCTGCAGTTTAGATTAATTCATGTGTGATCTCAATCTTGATCCTGACACAGGTGATGATTGACTGGGTATGTAAGAGAGGGAAACCAGTATTGATTTATGCATGGATAATTAAACGAAATGTAACATTTCATCCAGGGATTCAAGAGTTTGACTACAAAGTTGTGAATTAGAAGTCTTACTTTATAGGAAGACAATTAGATCTTTTGAGGCCACTTTTCCATTAGAAATAAAGTGAAACAAAATAAAATATTTTGTTAATTTGAAATAGAATATATTTTTTTCTGTTAAATTCACTTCATCTGGAAACCGTTTTTTAAAGATGTTGCAAAATTATCCATTAAGTTGTTCATATGCATTTTCTTTCTTTCTTTTTTGTTTTAGTGTATGCTATTTTTCAAAATAGACATTTTGCAATTTTTTTTAATGTGTACTTTTTATTATTATCTTATTTTCACAATAGTTACAGATATATTTCTGTAGTCTCGGTTTTTTGCACGTGGGCATGACAAAGTTTGAAAAAAATCTGTAATTGTAAGGTGCACTGAGTTTTCATTTGAAGTGCAAAATTAGATAAGCTTGCATAAAAGCACGGATGGAATGATTACACCATCCCTTGCTGCAATATTAATAGGTAATTGAGGAATGCTATGCAGTATTTCTACCGCATGCAGACTTCAGCTTTGTCGATGCTTCCTAATCCCTGATTTGCATGATATCATAACTTGATTGCTCGCTTTACTGATTGATATAATTCAATTTTACAGAAAGGTTAAAATATATTTACAAGCTTTTCATTCAACCTTTTATAATGTTATATCTCTTTATTTATTACCATTGTTTTCGAAATGAGATAGAACAAATGTTGTGAGCTAATAACATGCTGTTCTGCGGAAAGGTTTTGACCGAGCTAGTAACAACTGAAAAATGTGTCAGCTGAAAAAAATGAGGCCCAGGTCTTTGTTCTTATCACATTGTTTCAGTCTAATTGTTTGGGGTTTTAGAGAAGGTTTAATTTCTTAAATTACTCTTAAGAAGTAAAAATCAACAGACTTTGTTCCACAGACTTGTGATGGGAATTTCGTGCAAATGTTCTTGCAGATTAATTTCATTAAAAATAGTGGTTCTCGGACATAGGTGTTAGGATTGGAGAGCTAGAGATTTTTATTTTGCTTTGGATTTTTTTTTTTTTTTTTTGTCATGAGGGATGTAATAAAATTAAAATATATAATTTCTGCTGGGGGTTTATTTATGTTTTTCAGTGGGTGCAGAATTAAATAAATAAAAGGTGCCTCAATGCCCCTGCCGCTGGGGAACTTTCTTCATCTAAGCACATATGAACAATTGATCCTTGTAGTCATATATAGCAGTAAACATTAATAACTTAACATTCTGAAGTCAGTGCTGAAGATATGGAGCATTATTGAAAGATGGAATCGAGCAGGTGGCACTTTAATATGTTCAGTGTCATGGTTGACTCTAAAGACCAGTAGAATGAAATTACTTGAGGGTTCTAAAGATTTAAAAAGCGAATTCATTTTGCTGCACTAAGGAAATGCTACTGATCAGGCTTTCTGTGTCCTTTTTTCTAGGCTAGAAAATATTAACCCTGAAGAAAATGACATGGTAAGCCATTCTCTGAGGAGATTTCTTGATGTCAGTCTTATATCTTAGAGGCTTAAGTTCAATTGAGTGGGTTTCAGAAACTAAGATGTGGGAAAAAGAAGAATTGACACACTAATAATGTACATCTTTGCTGCAGTATGAAAATTCAATAACTTCACTCAGTCAATTTACAATTCACATGTGCCTATTAATTAAAACCCTATATTAAATAAAGTATATTAAAACTTCTTGTCTGACTAACATAGAATGCTGTTGGTAGACATTACAGGAATTACTGAACAGAATAAACAATGCAGACACCGGTATGGCGATATGGAGGACAGGAACTATAATTGTCGATCGCATATACAGGACCCAGAAACAGAAAAAGAAAATAACAGCTGAAGAAATTAATGCATTGATAGAAGAGCGAGATGCTGCACTGGCTCAAGTAAGTCTATGTTAGTTTATACCTCCTCATCATCACTGCTTAAAATATGGAGGGTTTGTAGTTTAATTTTTAGAAAATTTCTTGATTACCCTACAAAAAGTATCACAGTGAAATAAGTTGTACACACAGAGAGACATAAACACATTCAATGCTGAATTTCTCAAAGTCATTTTTTTGAATTCATTTTAAATTATATAAGAAGTGGAAAGTTCAGGAATTTTAAACTCTGAAGACTGAATCTAAATTCCAAATGTCATTGGAAACCAAAAGTGGAAACATGTAGAAAGGGGGGGAAAATACATTTAACAGAAACAGGAATAAAAGGAACAGGAAACTACATATTTATTTTTAAAATGTGTATGTAAATACAAATAATGAATAAAAGTGATTAAAGCTGTTGAAAAACAACTCTGAAATGGAATATTTATGTTGATCCTTCTTCCCAGAAGGTTACTTCTTCAGGAAAGTAAATGGCCTGCAAAGTAGAGCCTCTATAGAAATTTGCTATTTCTGTAGAATAATTTTTTTTCCAAAATATTGTCTATTATTTTTTTAAAATATAGAACACAAAAAGTAAAAGAGAAGACAACTGAAGAAGGAAGATTTATAATTGATCTATTCCACATTTGATTTATTCAATATATCTTTTGCAATACACTTTTCAACATTCCTTTAGAAAGTTACTCTGAATTATAATTTGAAATGGTGCATATCTTCATCAGAAAGTCGGGTCCAAGCTTGTCTTTATAAAAGGCCTTTCTTTGAGTATTTTCTTGGCTCTGAGCTCTTGGCACCTTGAGATATGTACGTCTGTCACTGTAGTATATTGGAGTTTCAAGGAGATAGTGCAGGCCATAAATGCCACTTTTATCTTAAGTATACTGCACTCCAAATATTTGATTCCAAGCAGTACTGCTCTGCTTGATATATTTAAGAGTTAAATGTATTTTATGGACTTCCCTGTTGTATAGTGCCAGGCAATTAACAATTTTATTACATCGGAACTTTCAAATTTTAGCTTTTAGTTTGTTTCAATAGAAGAGCGTATATGTAGCTCAGGGTTGACCTGTAGCGTCCTTGGTGCTCTCTGAAGTTGGTTATTTGCTTGAAGATATTTCATTACCCAACTAGCTAACATCATCTTGCACATGAGTGTGGGGTTTGCTCCCTGTTTATATACAGTAGCTTGCCTTGCCAGTGTTGGTAGGAAAATTTCCTCCTTGATAATTATTTGATTACGAGCTGTGGTGATACAGAGATTAGAATGCAGTACTGCAGGCTATTTCTGCTGATTGCCCATTGCCAGCAGTTCAGCAGTTTGGTTCTCACTGGCTCAGCCTTTCATTCTTCTGAAGTCGGTAAAATGAGGACCCAGATTGTTGTTGTGGGCAATACGCTGATTCTGTAAACCACTTAGAGAGGGTTGTAAAGCACTGTGAAGCGGTATATAAGTCTAAGTGCTATTGCTATGCTACTATACTCTTTTTGTCTGTTGGTGTTAATTCCTAATTTGCAATCATTTCCTCTAATGATGAAGATATCCAAGGAAAGTAGTATGTGGTTTTCCCTTGTGAAGTTTGTTCCTTTGAAAATGTTAGTCATTCATGTGTCTTCTCTACTTGTTCCTTTTTTTATTATGATGAAGGTGTTGCTTGCATACTGGATCAATCAGTCAGAAGACATAATGAAAACTCTAAAATTTTAAATCCTATGGGCAGGTTTTTTAACTGGAAAACCATGGGTATCATAAATCAAATTAAATCCAAAAAAGCTAGGAAATTCATGGAAATTTGTCATTTCCAAATTCCAAAATCAGCCATCTATCATCACATAGAGATAAGTCACATTTACACAATGTTAAAAAGACAATAAAAAAACTGAAAGGAAAGCAAAAAGAACAGAATACATTCTCTCCAGCAATCAACACCCAGATAAACAGGGATTAAAACCAGACCAGCAATCAAGCAGAAAATTATACCTTAATCAAAGAATTACTGAGGGGAAAACCACACATCCACTAATACTGGCAGAGCAAACGACTGTATTTGAACAGAGAACAAACTCCACATAACATTGATGTTGTTACTTAGTCAGATAATAAAATGTCTGCATGCAAGCAACCAAGCTGACCAAATATTCTGCAGTAGTAGTTATTTCCCTGGTATTTATCCCCTTCTCTTAAGTGCATTTTTAAATTACCCTTAGTTTCTGTTTAGTCCTTATTTTTCTCTGAAGACAATTTGACATACAGCACAGTATAATATTTATGTTCTCTACTGTTCTTTGTCTCAGACTTGATTTGCCAAATAAACGACGGAAGGATTTTTATCTTGATGAAGAAAGGAATTAAGTTGTCCATGATCCTTTATTGGGTTGCTGATGTTGAGACAAATTAATATGAACTAGCTGGGCAATTTGTGGATTATTGTCTTTAATAGCAAAAAAAGATTCCTCCACGGACCCTCACCCCCACCCTCCACCCCCGTGTTTTAACCCAAACATCAAATTGGCAAGTAATATTTATTTCACAATTGAGAGAAAATTAGATTGCTTAGCATTATTAGGATATAAAAGGCTAAATGCAGAGATTAGCAACTGGAATCTTCCAGAATATTTTTGGACGAGAACTTCCATAAATCCTGGACAGCACACCTGGTCATCGGAAATGTGGGGATTTGTAATCTCCAATATGTGGACAATACCAGTTTGAGCATCCCTGGCTGGACTTAGGTTCCCATCTAGAATACGTTCCCAGACCTATTCTAGATGTATTCTAGATGTATCACAGATAATGTGACTGCCAGATCTTACTGCTCAACTGGAATAAGTTGTCACTGAATATCTTTAGAGAAGAGCAGTACTTGAACCTTATTTATTTTATTTATTTATGTATTTATTTGTCAACAAGTACAAGGAAACAAGTAACAATATAGATATAGACATGGACACATGAAAAAGATTGGCACAAATAAAAGGATATAAATAGGCAAAACATAGCCATAAACACATAGAATGATTACATATAAATGCGGACGGTAGGCACGCTGGTGCACTTATGCACACCCCCTTAGGGACCTCTTAAGAAACATGAAAGGTCCACGATAGATAGTTTACGGTAAAAGGTATGGGGATTAGCGAGACTAACAACAGGATCAGGTAGATTGTTCAAGACATTTACTACTCTATTGCAGAAGTCATATTTCCTACAATCAAGATTAGAGCGAATTACAGTGAGTTTGAATCTATGGATAGCGCTTGTGTTATTACAGTTGAAATTAAAGTACTCATTTACAGGTAGGACATTTTGGTAAATAATCTTATGAACTAAGCATAGGTCTGAATGTAGACAGCGTTCTACGTTTAGCCAGGGTTCTAAAATTTCAAGCCTGGTGGTATAGGGAATTTTATTTCAAGCAGAAGATTTGAGTACTCTTCTAGAAAAATATCTCTCTCTAATGTATTGATGTCTGAAATGTTATATGCTAACATTTATGCAAGCAGGCTGTTCAGCATTGCTTCTGAATGGGTATCTGTTAATATTGGCAACAGCTATAGCTTCAATGGTTCTTGAAGATCATTAATCAGTAAATTGAGGGTTGGAGGGATATTTAAGAAAGATTATGTTGTGGTGATTAACACTGGGCCTTTGCCTTCCGTTCTAGCCATTTGGTATCAGACAAAAGACATAGGCGCAATCATACACTTTCATTAGAGTTTGAGTTCAGCTGGCAAAATTTAATATTCTTTAGTAGCTACTGTAGTTGTTTGTAAGTATGCAGTTATGCCCTGGGTGATATCTGAACTAGTCTTGTGGGTATTGGCATTCCTGTCTTATATGATGCCAATTAAGTTGTAATTAGCTGATAATGAAGGTGCAAATATGCCCTTAGGAGTCTTAAATTAAAAGTGAAATTGCATGTTTTGAGTGTGACCAGGTACTTATTAAAAATGTATGTGTGCTACAGTCATCATAACAGGTTATAGTTTCTTCACGGGATTTAATGATACATGCAAATATAATCAGTAATAGTCCACTAGATTACTGTACAAACATACAAATTACTTTTACTATGTGCAAAAACAAATAAAATGGCATAAATTCAAATATTTGATATCACGTTTATATATATTTTCAAGCGACTATAAGCAAACAACAAAACTAAACATTGACAGCACTCTTGGTTATTCACTTTGTTTTCTTTTAGAAGAGAAAAAATGTTGACATTCAGTTGCCAAGTTGTATTTATTAGTGAAGAAGTACTGTTTGATCCCGTGGAATTTCTACCATGGCTTTGCTCTTTGCAAAGGAAGTGAGAGGACTGAGATAACATGCTTAAATGAAGAAATTATTTATATATCATTGACATATATTATATACGCTAGTCTTTCCTCCCAAACATCTGTATTTCTGCTAATCGTAACAAGTATTGCTTAGATAGCCCAAATGGGTAAATTGCTAAGAGGACTGTAGAAAATGGACTGTATTGTTCTGGAGGAAGGCGTGGTAGACCCATGAACAGTTCAGTCCTGCAATATTATAGATCCTGCTTCTTTTTTTCCATTTCAGAGTGTTCAAAACAATTGGATTTTTTGGGGGGGGGAGAAATATTTCTAATTAGCTCTTCCTCTCAATAACTTTGATTTGAATAAATGTATTTGCCAGTAGTGGGCAGTGTGATGAAATGACTCAAAACAGCTGCTGGCCTTTTGCCATTTACACCTTCTGAACAGGAATGTTTAACATGAGTGATTTGGCAGCCGAGCTGAAACCTGGTAACAGAGGAAGGGCTACTGCTAGTTTTCTCTTACTTGTTTGGGGGCAGGGAAATGGTTATTTTTCCTTTGCAAACAGGGAGTTCAACATTTTAAGCTGGGTGTTATATATATATATTTTCTATACTCAGGACCTGTGATTGTGTTACAATCTAGCCAAAAGGCCAAAGATATTGAATTTGTTTTGTTGTGGTGGTTGTTAAAAGAAAAACAGTTTTTTCATAGCTGGTGTGGCACTATTTGATACTCAGCACTGAAGCAATAACGTAATTGGCAAGCAAACCTGGTTTTCCAGCTCTGAATAGTTTGATCACATCCTGCTTTGCAGGAACATGCTCATGACTGTTCATGAGCAAAATTGGCATTTAACCAGTTCATCTGAAAAGAACTCAAGTCCCTTTCTCTGTTCCTGGCATGCTTGTTAAGGGGCTTGCAGCTCCTGAGAGAGCAAAGGTTTAAAAGTAGCATAGCTGACTGCCCACCTTTATCAGTCCCAGATAGCAGCTGATAAACAATAAGTATCAATAGAACTTGTGGGTTAGCTTTTAAAACAACATTTTTTAAGGGTCAGCTTATCAAAGGGAAGCATAACAGTCTTTTTTTTTCTTTTATACTTCCAAAGCATTCAAGCATTCTCGCTACAGGCAATTGAGCATTTCTCATAAAAGATCTGTACCTGTGAGGTACAGTAAGGGATTCCCCCACCACTACATTAAAAACTTTTAGAATTTGCTGTAAGCCACTCAGAATCAAATTTGGAGCATATGATGGGTGGCAAATTAATTTGATAAATAATAAAGAAAGAAATAGAACAAGAGTAAAAAGAGGAACCTTCATCTAGATTTAGGAATCTGTACATTTTACTTTGAAAAGGGCAAGTATTTGTCATGCTATTGTGTCGGTTATTTTAAGATATATTGAGAAGAACATTCCTGGGAATTACCATGGACCAGGTGTTAGAATATTAGATTAGGACTGGGCATATCCAGATTCCAATTGTCATTCAGAAAGTTCAGGACATATTGCTTGACTGTAGCAATTAACCGAGAGTAAAGGCTAGATGTTTCAAACCATCTTTTTCAGAAGAACTCTTGTGTGTTCATACCATGGTCTTGCCTCCTGCTTTAATTTCCAGGAGGCAACTGGTTTTTACATCCTGACCCTGATATGGAAAAGAAATAGGACACTCATTCTTTTTGCTACTTTTAGAGCAATTAAAAGATAAAAATACAACAGGTGAATTAATTCCATTAGTGCAAGACCTTGGTCATGTAATGTGAAGACATGTGAGTAAAAGATTCAGCTTTTTCTTCTCACATTTTTGGAAAGAGACGAATCTCACAAGAGATGAAAAAAATCATGTTTTATTTGGAAACAAACGAGATAAAAGTAAATACCTTTTAAAATAAAAATGCAAATAATTAATGTTGATGAGGATAAACGATAGGGCTGTTTAAATTACAGTGATACCCAACCTAAGAGAATATTTACCAAAAACATGCTGTGATCCTAGTCAACCATATATGCCTCTAGTCTGTTACAAATGGTATATTTGGGAGATACAGCCATTTAATGTTACAGACTACAAAAATATTATAAATAAACATACCCAGCCTGAAAAATTGGTAAAAGACTGAGGTGCTGATGCCAGCTCAATTTCCCAGAGAAGTAAGAACATTGGACTTGATTTAGCACACAGAGAAAAAAAAAGGGGGGGGGAATCTAATGCAAATTCCTGGTTAGCCTGGCACCTAATTCTACTGAAAATAACAATTTTCCAAATGTTCTTCTGCTTTATTTACTGGAACTTTGTCCAAATTTCTGAGAATTCTCCTTTAATTGTAGTCTCCTGAAGAGATGGAATACCTCTTCTTCCAAAGCTTCAGTCATCAGCCTTCCTAGCAAGTTCTGTCTCCTGGATTTAAACAAGTTGGACTTCTTTTTTTCCACCTGAGGGAAGATCTGGAATAAAGTGTGCATAAGCAGAGCATGTATTTCTTCCTCAAGTAAATGGATAATATTGTGTGTCTGAGTTTTCAACTTGTGTGATAGTTACCTTTAGCCAGTAAGTATCTTTCAAGTATCTTTGGGTTGTCCAAGATTGGTACCAGGGGTGAAATGCTCCAAAGCCTGCTACCAGTTCACTTCACTATTGGTTTGCTACACATACGCATATGCAGTGTGTGACAAATGCGAGCTTTGCGCACATACGCACCACAGGCACTACCGCACAGCGCTGAAAAAGGAAGATTAAGAAGCCGTTTCTAAGGTAAGTAGAAGAGTGAGGAGGGGGAACAGCTGTGCCGTGCGATTTAGATTTGTTAATTCTAGCAAATATAATTTGCACGACACAGCTGATCGTCGGAAATACCGGTTCGTTTGAAACTTCACACCGGTAGCTTTTATTACTACCGGTTCAGGTGAACTGGTCCGAACCAGTAGCATTTCACCCCTGATCAGTACGCTATATTCTAGACCAAGTTGCATCAACAGTATTTTTTATGTGTAGTATGCAGAGTAATAAACAATAGAAAATCTATCAAAATGAAATTCCCCAGAAAATCTTGTAGAGAACAGGAGGGGCTTTGGTGATTCAATTATGAAATTACAAATTATATCATTTATTTGTGAGGTAAATTTCTGATTAAAATTAAGAGGGGTCTGTGATTATAACAATCCAAAGGCTTATTACAATTACTCATTAGATCTTCAGTTTTAAGAAAGAACATTAAGCTTTAACAGGGATATTCTAATTCCGGTATCCAGATCCCTAATCAAAATTCCAAGCAAACCTTCATGAGTAGTCTGAATTAGGATTTAAGCCACACAAGATCACAACCTAAAATGTATCTCATCTTTCAAATATGCAAATATATCAGGACACTGTCCCTTTTGAAGTGTACAATATTCCTTCCTATCAAAAGTGATGCTTTTGTGGAACTTTGTCACGAGTCCAGACTTCCTTTTCTCCTTCTTTTACAGCCCACAAATCTATCCTTAAAGGCCTTACAAGCTTCTAGAGTACATTTGCCGAGGCATTATTGAATACACATCATAATTACAGTCCGGAAAATGCAAGGCTTAAAAACGACATGGATATTGTTTCTTTGTAATTGTCTTTATTTAATTAGCTTTTGTTGTATTGTTAATGTACTTATTTGCTTTGATTTGGTTTATTATGGTTTATTTGCTCTCAAATTTCTGTTTTTATCATTGCGCTAAACTCCTATGACTCATGATATTTGGCAGTATACACATTTAATAAATAAATACGTTCAGCAGATATAGGCTGAAATTGTCCCATTTAAAAAAGCAGTTTGAAAATCTAGACATGATTTTAAAAAAGAAAAGAAAGTGCCTTGAATTATATGAGTTGTGGAAGAGATTTGAGTTCAAAGCTGATCTCCAGCAAATATGAGTTTGACCTCTGTAACTAGTTTTGTTTGTTTCAGATTTAAAGCTTCAGTAAAATCTCCTGGGGTTTTTTTCAGGGGAGTGTGGGAAGCCAAGAATAGCTCAGAGATGCTTTCCCCATTTTGTCTGATACTTCATAAATCATACCAGCAAGTAAAGTAAATTAATGTGAAAATGCACAGTAAAATTAAAGGCTTATTTATTAGGATTTAATGTTGAAAGTTTTCATAATAAAAGTGTTGATATAGCAGTGACTGACAAGCATAAATTTAAAGAAATGTTAAAAAGGGACTTGGAATTGCAGATTTGGAAGAGGCCATATTGGGCCATCAAGTCTAGCTCCCTGCTCAGTGCAAGAATCTATGGTGGATGGTGGTTCAATCCTCTGCTAAATACATCTGATGACAAGGAGCCTGCCAACTTCCTGGGAAATAGCTCCCATTCAGTTGGAATCTGTCTTCCAGACATTATTCTGCACTCTGGAATGACTGATCTTTGATCTTTAAGGTATTTGAAGGGTACCATCATATCAGGTCTAGTTTCTCAAGGCAAAATATCTGTGTTATCTTCATTTTCTTTTCATATAATGTTAATTTCTAGCCTATTTTCACTCTCATTTCCTTCTTTACTGCAGTCCCAATACATTTAAAATTGTAAATAATTTCAAGCTTTGGTCTTTACCCTTCATCTTGCTCTTCACAATTTCCAGATAAAATAACTGTCCAAAACAGTTGACAGTTGAGGAGCTCTTTCTTCATTTCCTATTGTTGTTAGTTGCAAAGTCGTGTCTGACCCATCACAACCCCATGGACAACGTTCCTCCAGGCCTTCCTGTCCTCTACCATCCTCTGGAGTCCATTTAAGTTCACACCTACTGCTTCAGTGACTCCATCCAGCCACCTTCCCTTCTTCTTTTGCCCTCAATCTTTCCCAGCATTAGGCTCTTTTCCAGTGAGTCCTTCCTTCTTATTAAATGGCCAAAGTATTTGAGTTTCATCTTCAGGATCTGGCCTTCTAAAGAGCAGTCAGGGTTGATTTCCTCTAGGACTGACAGGTTTGATCGTCTTGCAGTCCAAGGGACTCATAGGAGTCTTTTCTAGCACCATAGTTCAAAGGCCTAATTTCCTATTAGTGCTTCACCATTTCTTTGAACAGTTAATACATTTATTCTTTTTGTTTCCCACTTTAGTTTTCCTAACATATATGCAATTCTGGATTACTTATGTGTGCTCTTCTGTAGTGCCTTCTCCTTTCTCCATGTATCTTTTTTTTCTTTCTGTCTTTCCATGTCTTTAGCCATCTGGAAAACAGTTCTCCAGTAAACAATAGTGCATCTTAAGTGCATCTTACAGTGCATCTTAACCAATGATTGTAATATATAACCATGGTTCACTAGATAATTTTTGAATTTGACTTTGTGGAACTTTTTATGAACTTCAGTACTGGTATGTGTATAATATTCTGAACTTTAGTAAAGTAGAATAGCATCATTCTCATGATGGTGGGCACGGCAGTCATTTCAGGGAGTGACACAGCCTTGCTCCAATGAGACCGAGTCTGCTGAAAGTTCTTAAGTCCCGCCTCTTCCTGTGCAGTCCAGTTTTTCAACTTGGTCTTCTCTGGGACAGTCGTGTCTGTAGTTGCTCAATTCCTTTCAAATATTCTAATAGGAATATTTACTCTAAATTTATTTTTTTGTCTTTATTTCTGGTGGAGTTTGTCTGGAGCGAGAAGGGCTTTTGCCTGAAACCGCTCAGAGCCACTGGAGCAGCGTCGGACTGCTGGCTGGCAGCTCTGTTTTCATACTGCGCCCACAAGCTTGCTCCGTAGCGCTTGCTGAGCCCCAAAATTGATTTTTGATGAATTTTGAAGGGGGCAGTCTGCCGCTTTAAGAACTTCTGTTCTACAGTTGATTTGGCGCGAAGTGCTTACCACGCCCGCGTCTATCGCGCCAGGCCAGACAGCTAGCGATCTCAGCGTTACCCACGAGGTCTCCAACTGCAAGTATTGGGGCTTGATTTCAAAGTTTAACAGCAGTAGTTACTTGAATTGGTGGCTTTAGCCGTTTATTGGGCTGTTTGGGAGCTTATTTATTTCTGATACATTCTTGGATCCCTGGGATTAGGCAAAAATTTTTTCAAAATGGCTGACGCTACTACCTCCAAGGCTTTTCGCAAGTCATCCAAAAGGAAAGTGCAGCATGAGGCTGATCCAGGAGAGGGTTGTTCTTCTCACCATGCTCTTCTCACCAACATAAACCCTCTAAAGTAGCTCACCCATCTGCTTCTAAAAGCTCAAAATCCTCCAAAGATGAGGAAAGGCATCACAGAGCTATGGAAAGAACATTTTAAAAGGCTCAATCTGATTATATTAATGCCCCAGTCCTGCCCCAGGCTCCACTCCTCCTGCAGCTGCTCCTACCACAGCTATTCAGCCCACTGTGATCCAAACCTCTCATACTCCTTCTCTATCTCCAGATAGATCTTTGCATGATTGTGCAGGCTTAGCTGATGCTTCAACAGTTTTTCCTGTATCTGCCACAGAATCCAGCCTCTACCCTGCTGAGACTCAGGATTCATCTCAGGCTGCTCCTGTCCATACTGGTTCTGAATCTGGGGAGGTGAGTATTCTAATCCTGACCAAGGAATTCCAGAAATTTCCCCTGCTCTGGCTTCTCTTACTTCTACTGCCATTTGCCAAGGCATTGCTGAAGGCCTATATCAACAGGCTTCTTCTGAAGCCTCTGACTTGAAGAGTCATCATAGCCAGTCTCATAGGCTTCAAGTATCCAGAGATACTGAAACTCATCATGATGTTCGTAATTCTCCTCATTCTGACAGTCAGGATTCCCTTTCTGAGGGCAAGATCATTCCAGATCAGGAGCTTTCTGAGGATGAGGATCTGGAACCAGACCAACCCTCCTTTGTAGGCCTATTTAGACCTCAGATGTTTAGACCCCTGTTGTTTAAAGCTTAAACCACTACTCATATGGGTGTTCCCAGCTCTAGCTCTGGCTCTACTTCTCAGACTTCAGATCCAATTACATCTGTTTTTCTGGAACCCACTGTCCAGACAGAGAGTTGTTCCAGCTCCCAAATTGTTCTCAGATGTAATTCAAAGACAATGGTCCTTTCCTAGCACGGGCCCTCTCCCTAATTCTCTTGACAAATGTTTCTACAATTTGGCAATATTTCCAATATATTGCAGGTTCCTACTGCGGATTCTCCTATAGTAGCTTTGTCTTCATCGTCCATGGTTTCAGGCCCAGCGGAAGAGGCCTTACACCCAGAGGATAAGAGGGCAGAGAGAAATCTGATTAAGGGTCATCAGACCTCTGCCTGGGTGGTGCAGGCATCATCTGCTGCTTCATTCTTCAACCGCGTAACTATCCTATGGCGGAAACAACTCCAGGAGAGAATTCCAGCAGCTGATCTTAGGTCTCATCAGGACTTAAACAAAATTTTAGCAGCTGTGGAATTCTCAGCAGATGCCATGCTCAACGCAGCCCAATTTTCTGCTAAAGCTATTGGTTCTTCAGTGACTTCTAGACGCCGCCTCTGGCTCAGAAATTGGCATGCTGATCAAAAGGCTAAATGGTGTCTGGCTTCTTCTCCTTTTCAGGGTGACAAGTTGTTTGGTGCTTCTCTGGAACCACTCCTGGTTAAAATTAAGGATCATCGAAAGATCTTACTTTCTCTTTCTAGAAGGTTGGAGACCTGTCCACAGAGCTCCTTTTGTTCAGGATCCTTGCATGGCCAGGACTTCAGTTTCTACCAGCAACGTTCCCAACGCTCTTTTCAACCGAGGGGAATTCAACAGCAGGATTCTCAGGCTAGACAGGGGTACAAATGCCTAGGGCATTTACTAAGATTATAGCGGCCCTTATCTCTCATATTTCATCCATACCCATCAGGATTTTTTATCTGGATGATATTCTCATCCTTTCCCAATCTGAGATTAAAGCTCATTGGGATGTTGCAACATCAATCAAAATTCTGAGGGCTCACGGGTTTTCCATTAACAGGAAGAAGAGCCATTTGACTTTTCTACCCGTCTCCAGCACCTGGGGTCGGTAATTGATACAGTGTCATCCAAAATTTTCCTATCCCAGGATCACCAAGATAGTCTCACTAGTATGGCCCTCCATTTTATCCATCATCGGTCGGCTTCCCTCCTGGGCTTGTCAAGTTTGTTAGGCAAAATGGTATCCTCTTATGGTATAGTACCCTGGTCTCATCTTCATAGCAGGGAGCTACAGTAGCTTCTTCTCCCTTATCAACGGAACCTCAACAACCCCTCAACATTCCTTCTTCCTCTTCCTACGGGCGTCATCAAGTCACTCAGGTGGTGGAATCCCGAGACAGTCTCCAAGGGCTGTTCCTTCCTGGAACCTCACGTAATCATGACAGATGCCAGCCTCGTAGGTTGGGGGCCACATTTAGGAATGCACATGGCTCAAGGAAGGTGGTCCCCGCTGGAGAGCGGCCTCAACATCAACTTGCTACAGCTGAGGGCAGTCTATCTTGCTCTTCAGAGCTTCAAGCCTCTTGTCCTTGGCAAGGATGTCCTGGTTCTCACGGACAACATCACTACCAAGGCGCACATCAACAGGCAAGGGGGACCCGTTCATGGGCTCTTCTACAGGAATCTCTTCGTTTGGGGCTCAGGGCCGAGTCCCACCTAGGGTCTCTTCGGGTAGAACATATATCGGGGGAGACCAGTGTTCAAGCAGACTCCCTCAGCCACAATCCAATCGACCCGACAGAGTGGAGCCTGCATCCTCATCTATTTCAGGAACTGTCCAGACGGTACGGCACCCCACTGGTAGACCTATTTGCTTCAACACTCAATCCCTAGCTTTCCTGTTTCTTCTCCCATTTCCCCTCTCCGGGAGTGGAAGCAGTGGACACCTTGCGCAACCCATAGCCACCAGGGGTTCTTCTCTACACATTCCCTCCGTTCCCTCTAATATCCAAGGTGATCCGGAAACTCATAAGAGAGAGGGCGGAACTCGTCATGGTGGCTCCTCACTGGCCTCGGCACCCTTGGTTCACGGACCTGGTGTCTCTGTCCATGGCTCCTCCATGGAGGATTCCTGACAACCAGATTTCCCTTCTGCAAGGACGGCTGACTCATCCACACCCTCAATCCTTCTAGCTAGCCATCTGGAAATTGAGCGGTTCCTTCTAACTGAAGCTCTGGCACCACCAGATGTCATCACAACCATCCAAACTTCTCGCTGCCAGTCTACAATTTGTATTTACAATGCCACATGGACAGCTTTCTCCAAATGGTATAGACAGCGCAGTATCGTTCCGACCTCGGCATCCATGGTTCAAATTCTTGGATTTCTTCAGGACGACTTTTCTTCAGGTCTCTCACTGAATACCCTATGGAAACAGGTATCCGCTATTTCATCTATTCTGTCTTACTCTTCAGCAGTCTCTCTCTCGAAGAAGCCTTTGATTCGGAGTTTCTTACATGGAACTACAAACCTCTGTCCTCCGCTGGATTAGGTTTACCATCGCTACGGCATACTCAGCCCAGTCTTTGCCAATTCCTTGCAATATAACAGCGCACTCTACCAGGGCCCCTCTGGAGGAAGTTTGCAGGGCGGTTACTGGTCCTCTCCATTCCGTTCATAAGGCATTACCGGTTGGATACCTATACATCAGCGGATACGTCATTTGGACAGAGAGTGTTGCAAGCAGTACATCGGGAGACTGCTTCCCAGATCCAGCCTGCACCCACCCTATAGGACCATGATGGCGAACCTATGGCACGGGTGCCATAGGTGGCACATGGAGCCATATCTGTGGGCACGCAAGCATTGCCCTAGCTCAGCTCCAGCATGCATGTGTGTGCCAGCCAACTGATTTTCGGGCCTTCCGGTCCCACCGGAAGTCAGGAAACGGGCTGTTTCCGCCCTCCAAAGGGCCTCTGGGGGTATGGGGAAGGCTGTTTTTGCCGTCCCCAGGCTCCAAGAAAGCCTCTGCAGCCTTTCAAGGGTGAAAAATGGGCCTACCGGGCCCACCGTGCCATTGCATGCCAAAAGCAGGGGGATTGGGGGGTATCATGCGCGCATTGAATTATGGATGTGGGCACGTGCACTCGTGGCCCCACTGTGCTCCCCCTGCTTTCGGCACAAATGGCAAAAAGGTTAGCCATCAGTGCTATAGGACATTGGCTTTGGTATGTCCCAGACATGACTGCCATGCCCACCGTCATGAGAATGGGCATTGGTCTTACCTGATATGCCCTTTCTATGATACGTGGGCACGGCAGTCAGCCCCTCCCTGTTTGAGCCATTTCCAGGCATGGGGGTGGGTGGCAGTCTCATATGTTTTTCTATCTTACAGACACATCAGTCTGCTGATCTACCTCGTCTCAAAACTGGACTGCACAGGAAGAGGTGGGTCTTAAGAACTTTCAGCAGACTCGGTCTCATTGGAGCAAGGCTGTATCACTCCCTGACATGACTGCCATGCCCACCTATCATAGAAAGGGCATATCAGGTAAGACCAACGCCCAATTGCTAACATTTCCAGGTAGGACTGGAAAAAAACCTGAAAACCCCAAAACCCCATGGCAACCTAGAACTAAATCGAACAAGCATTTGGGTTAGACTTCCATATTACTGTATGTGAGACAATATATCTGAGGCCTGTGCATGCATCAGAATCATCCTTGGTCAAGTTGCCATCAGGAAAAACTAAAGAAAAGGCTTTTCACAGCATTAATATCTAGAGTGCCTTTAAAATCTTAAGGACTGAATGCAAGATTTTACAAATGGGATTTACAACAAATGGCATGCAAAGCTTTACATGGCTTGGGAACAAATCACATTCAGCTTCACCATCCTATCCACCTTGCGGTCTTAGCTTGTCAAAGGGCATATTTTACAAATCCCATCATAAATACAATACATTGTGCTTTTTCTTTGTGGCTGCTCAGCAAGAAGGGGAAAGCTTGTCTTTCTAGAACAGGTAGCAGATAAGTTGTTATCTCATAAATTGGATTAATGCTTAGAGACAAAATTATTATGAGGAAGGAATAAAGTTAATTAACACCTATCAGGGAGCCTATGGAAAGGTTAGTGCCCCACCAAGAGAATTGGATCAATTTAGGCAGAAAGAAAATCAGATTAGTATATTAAGTGGAATGTTAGATCTCTATCTTCAAGCAAGTCCATTTCTGGGAATAAGAAATTAGGTGGAATATACAAAATATGTTTGTTATAGATTTTTCAATGTTATTATAATTGAGACAATAGATATAAATAATAAATTGTGTTTTGTAAAGGTTGTCTTCCAACAACTTCAGAAGTGTCTTCTTCCATTTTCTATAGCAATAGCACTTCGATGTGTATACCCCTCCATAGTCCTTTACAGCCCTCTCTAAGCAGTTTACAGTGTCAGCATATTACTGGTACTTCCAGGAGCCTGGGTCTTCATTTTACTAATCTCAGAAGGATGGAAGGCTGAATCAACCTTGAGCCGGTTAGGATCGATCGCCTGGCTATTGGCAGAGTTAGCCTGCAAAACTGCATTCTAACCACTGCACCATCACAGATCCTTCTATATTGCTTACACTATTCTGATTTTGTGTTATGTGTCTGTACATGTATATACATATACTTGCACATATACATACAGTGTAGTACCCCAGAATCTTTCTCTTCTCCCTGCCTACACTGTGTAGGCTTTTTACATAGTGTCACCGGCTATCTGTGAATTTTTTGAAGTCATTAGCCTATTTTATTGAAATTTCCATTTATATTCACAATGTTATCAAAATTCTGCCTTGGGATGCTAGTTATTTGTTTTATAAAATCACCAATTATATTTGTTCCAACAATGGTGTTGTGTGAAAATTGCAAAACCCACATTTGTCTAGTGCTTGAGCGTACAATTAAACTATATCTTTAATTACAAACATTAATTACTTTTTAAAGTGGGTGATTCATCTTCTCTCTAATTCCTAAGAACTATTCTACCTTTAAAAAAAAGACTTTAGGAAATATCCTCAAATGCATGAACAGCTTGTTGGATTAATTGCTGTTTGACTTTTCTGTAGTAGTGTTAAGCACTAAGTTCATCAGAGCAAACTCCCTAACCACATTTTGGAAATAATTTAAATATTTAATTTTGGAACCTTGGGAAGAAACATGAAATAATTTTGTATTACTTGTAGTTTGTATCAGCTATTTTTTTAGAAAGAATTCTATGTATTTACAAATAGTGTACACTAATATTACATAGCTCAATATTACATGGCCCAGTCTGTGGTTCAGTTTTGATAGAACTCTTTGCATATGCAGAAATTCTACTCTATTTATATGAATCAATGATTTTTCCTTTGCTAGGATGGTGACTTGACTCCATAACTAAAGTCCTACTTTACAGAAAATTGGTAGGGCTGCCATAGAACAATGTTATTTTTGAAGGATTCTTCAGATAATTTAAACATAAAGAACCAGTAGAAGGAAAGCAGGGCTTTGAAGGCCCGTTAGCAGTTCATATCCAAAGAATAGTCATATTTGTTGTTGTTGTTGTTAGTTGCAAAGTCATGGCCTTCCTGTCTTCTACCATCCTCTGGAGTTCATTTAAGATCACGCTGACTGCTTCAGTGATTCCATCCAGCCACCTAATTCTTTATCATCCCATTCTTCTTTTGCCCTCAATCGTTCCAGCATTAGGCTCTTCTCTAGTGACTCCTTCCTTCTCATTAGCTGGCATATAGTCATATACGGTAGATCAATTTGGCAGCTTTCCGCACCATGGATAAATGTATTGCTTTTTTATTTATATTACAGTACTGATTTCTAACTGTGTGTATACAGACAAATAAGTGATAAAGTGGTCTCTCACTTGTCTAGTCTTTGGTTGAAGTGGAAGAGGCCAGCCTAAGATTACATGGACATACCTGTTCTGTTGAACAAAAGAACCATGAAGGTTACATGCTGTATTGCTTTTAAAACTGAAGGATACTGTATGCTATATGTCTTGCATGCTTTGCTTTAGACTCTGGAAAGGAATTTGTGACATAAATGTACTAAATTGATTCAAAGCTCAATCAGTGTAAGAAAAATATTTTATTTTGAATACTGAAAATAAAATGGTTCCTTTAATTCCTTTTTAGTTATTTGAACTTGAGGAAGTAAAAAAAATTAAAATCTTTTCCCTTCATTTTCTCATTATGAATTGAGTTTATGCATTTCCTCTTCTGATGTCATTCAGCTATAGAGAATGTAGAAAACAGCAAAACTGAAGTGATAAAACAAAGCAGTCATTGAAGTGCTTGATCAGTGAGCCTCAGCAATAAGGAAATATATAAGGAGGTCTGAAAGGTGCAAATCTGAGAATGAGGAAAGACAAAAAAGGGTGTGGGGACTCTCCCACACTATGGATTTTTCATGTAGTTTCACTTATGAGTCAATTGAAAGAGCCTTTGCCTATATAGAAAGTCAGTTTGGCTTGGTGAATTGTATCTATTAAATCTTCATAGCAGATCCTTAAAGTGGTTCAGACTGAGAGACAGTCAGTGGTCTAACAATATCTAATGAGCCTTCTTGGTTATACAATGACTTCAATTGGGCTGCCCTAATCTGGCCAAACATACCTCATTACATTAACCTCATATATCTAGTGATTTGAACATTACATGAAAGTAACTGATACAAGTGAGAAGTATCTTACTCTTTGATTTTATTTTGGAGCTGTTAATACTAGGAGTTTGTTCTTCTTCTAAGCTTTAAGATATAAGGCAACAGGAATAAAAACCATAAATCCATAAAATTACATCATGCTTACATATTTGTTTTTAATTCCTATGTCCCATGAGGAAAAATCATTCTGGCATATCCCAAACTTCTTTTAAAAAGCTGGACTGAGGCACATGGAGGAAGTGGGAAAGCTGGAGGTTTAAAATAAGTTCACATATAAGGATCTCTTAGATGTAGAGACGTGGTACTCAAGTCTTTTGTACCCATTAATATAGTGATAAATTGCACTGAAATCAGAAGGCTTTCTTTTGGTAATACATACAGTAACTAGCATTGTAGTCTAGAATATTAAGAGGTCACCTTAAAAGTCTGGAGTAATTATATGGTTCAAGAAGGCAAAAATATTATGGGTATCAAAAAGAAACATGCTGTATCTTAATGTAACTCTTCTCAGCCTCAAAGAAATACTCTGAACCTTTGGCAGCTACAGTAAAACTTCTAGTAGACTCCAAAGTCTACTAGACTAGAGGGAGGAAATGTTTTGCCTTCTTTATGGGATTTCCAGTTTTAAGAGTAGACACCGGACAATGTATATATGTATGTATGTATGTATGTATGTATGTATGTATGTATGTTTGCTTTGCACTTATATTATTTCCAGGGGTGAAATCCAGCAGGTTCTGACAGGTTCTGGAGAACTGGTAGCGGAAATTTTGAGTAGTTCGGAGAACCGGCAAATACCACCGCTGGCTGGTCCCAGAGTGGGGTGGGAATGGAGATTTTGCAATATCTTTCCCCTGGAGTGGGGTGGGAATGGAGATTTTGCAGTATCCTTCCCCTGGAGTGGGGTGGGAATGGAGATTTTGCAGTACCCACCAAGCCACACCATGCCCACCAAACCACGCTCACAGAACTGGTAGTAAAAAAAAATATATATTTCACCACTGATTATTTCTAATTTTATTTTGGTATTTTGGCATCAAAACTTTGTACCGGAATCAGTGACTTTGCCGCTAAAATTTTGGTGGCCCAGTGTTGGCCTATTGTTCAGGAGATTGATATGCTTATGAAGTGGAAATGAGTATGTTCTGCCTTGCAGACATTTGAAGGAGCCCTTTCACTCTTGTTTTGATATTTTCACATCCAAAAACATGTAGTTGGAAACTGAGGCATGTCAGCGTGCCTTGGGGGCTACAAGTATGGTCACAGAAAGCCTACAAAGTGTAGTTGTCCATTCCTATTTTGGATAAATGCAATGCAAAGTGCATGGTGAAATAAAAAGTAAATGAGGTAGAACAAAACCAGAGTGACTTAATTTTATATGTAGCCCATGTAATGCACTAACATTTTCTAAGCACTGAAAAATCTGATTTTCAGTCTGACAAAGAGCCACAACTTCCTGATCAGGGGTAAAGAGCAACTATACTTCCCCCCAGTTCTGTAGTTGTTGTTACATTTTATTTCTAGTTCAGCATTTCCCTGAATGTATAAATACCTAGACAGACTATTAAAATGTATGCATGTACCTATTCCTCATCCATCTAGATGATGTCTCTTAACTGACCTTAGATAATCTAGAAAAATTAAGTAGAGCCAGACTTGACTTGACTTGGATGGGAGAACCAGTAAATTCCAATACTGTAATATAGACAGAGAGGTTAAACCTTGGAAGAACCCAGGAGCAAACAACTTCTATGTGGCTGCCAAGAAAATTCCATAATTACCAGGAATCAAATTTGATTCAAAAGTGACTTGGCTTTTACCTATTATAGTACAGTACTTGTTTGATGCTAGTCTTTGCTAGAAAATCCCCTACTGGCATAAATGCAAACACTTTAGGGACAGATTCTGTCCCTGTCAGCAGGTAATAGAAGTTCCAGTTTATCTTGCACATCAGATAAAAAACTGCATTTATCACATGTATTTTAGTCTTCTGGCATATTCCTTGGAATTCATAGCATTTACAGATCTGTGCTCTTTTTTATATTTTTTTTAATAATATCTGAGGTATAACAGTGCTTACTTAAAACACCAAAGCGAAAGTGAAATGCATAGAAAAGCTTTATAAAGTTGTGGCCAAATAAACAGAGAAAGAATTGCTGGAATGCTGTTTACAGAGCAGTGTAAGGCAGTGATGAGAGAGAGAATAAGGCTGAATGGCCATCTTCTACCCATGTTTTTTTTCTAGCCACACCCACACTTGAGTGCATGTCTCTATCCCCTGCAATGTCAATTCTTACTTCGGGGTTCCCCCAACCCAGAAAGGACTCTTAAGTGGAAGGACAGGTCTTGACATGTCATTAGCCCCAAATACAGTTCTTTGTATCACCATTTAAAATACATTTACTCTATTCAGACTGCCAAAATCCATTAGTCTTTTAGTTGTTCAGATTTGGCACATCTCAAAGGGATTTTTTTTTTGTCTTGTTTTTTATGGAAGCTTATTTGTAATTGGAAGTAACAGATTTCCAACCCAGTGCCCAGGGATTCATCATTGCTAGGCAAGCAGACTTATAAAAGTGTCACCTATCAAGCCAGGGAGTCTTGTCCACGTTTCCTTGCTTGTAGAAAAAAAATCCTTGGCTGCCAGATTTGCTTCCCACTGCTAATAAGGAACCTGCAGGAAGAAGATTCATCACCCTATGGAGCACGTGCAAATATATGAAAAAAATATATTATCAAGAAAATAGTAAATGGTTTAGTGGCTGTGAGAAAGTAAGCCATGGTATATATCTCCTAAAGTAACATGGAGATGTTTTGCAAAGGACAAGAACTGTTCTTGTCCTCCTATGCTTAACTGCCAACTTAATATTTAGGCAATATATTTGTTTGCATATGGATTGCAAGAAAATCCATTGAAGCTTATTTGAAAACCAGCTCATTAGAAGGACAGATTATTTACAGAACTTTATTTTCCTGTCCATCAATTTACCTTGGTGGTATTCAACTGAGCAACAATTGCAGTTATATGGAAAAGCTGCTTATGTTCACATCAGCTCCCTCTGCATTAATCAAGGATTCTTCTATTTCATTGCTAAGGAATCACAGAACAAGCAACAGATTTAGCCAAATGTTTGCACTGAAATTATTGTCTAGAAAGGAGCAGGATACCTTTTCTGGGCTCAGTTGAACTCCCTCTCTCTTTAACACACACATGCCCACAAAAAGCTCTTTTCTCTAATGCTGGATATTGCAGTTCTTATTTCAGGAAAAGGCACTTTGCATATGCTTTTATGACTTTCTGTTCATTACTTCAGCCTTCCAGAGTTAAAGCCCAATATTAAAAAAAAATCCAGCTCATCATAATTGCTGGTGAATATATTGCCATTTAATCTGTGAGACCTTTCTTTGTCTACTGTCTGTTGTCAAGGTAAGTTGCCAAAGGTTTGGGGAAGAGACAACTCTAATCAGATCAATTTTAGTTGGGATAAGTGCGGCTCAGAAAATGGCCCAGTGAGTTTGTCGCATAAATTTACATCTGACTGTGTTAATTCACACATATTACCCTACATACCCTGTCATTGAAAAGGTTCATAACTTTAAGGGTTCCAGATGAATTTGGCGGCATCTGGATAAGTTGGTAGGGAGGACAGTGGACTGTTTCCTTGAACATAGATAATAAACATTTTCAATTCCAAAACATAACATGTGTGCAAAATAGACTACATGCTAACATCCATGTCAAAAAAATGGTGACAGAATATGGCTTTTGTTGCCAGTAATTTTTATAATCAAACCATTAGTCTGTATGAATTTCTTTTGTTGTGTATTGTAATGGGAATTATTCTGAATGTTCCTAATTTCTAGGATGCACAGCCACATGAACCCCACTGTACTGTTCTGGCCACTGTTGTTCAAACAGTTCAATGCAGGTTCATTGTCTCAAGATTTAGGAAATGTGTTTTGTTTGAATATTATGCCATTATAGAGCTTGAAAATGGAAGAATCACAGAATAAAGAGTTGGGACCTTGGAGATCTTCTACTCCAGGGGTGTCAAACCCCTGGAAGTGTTGTCAAGGTGGCATCACATGGCGTATCAGGACTTTTTTCCCCTTTGCCAAACCAGGCAGGGGCATGGCCTGTGCATGACACATCCGGACCATAGGCCGCGAGTTTGATAGCCTTGTTCTAGTCCAATCCCTGCCAAGTAGGAGACCTATACTAGCGGTCCCCAACCTTTCTGTCTTGGTGGAGCAGCAAGGGAGGAGGGAAGGATTCTGTGCTAGCAGCAGATGCATGCAACTTCATTTGTGCAAGCAGTGAACACACACACCTGCAACTTTCATGGCCTGGTTCTGAATGAGCCACTGCCCAGTACAGGGTTGCAGCACAGGGGTTGGGTATCTATACCATTCCAGACAAATGGCTGTCTAATCTCTTCTTAAAAACCTCCATTGATAGAGCACCTACAATTTAGCCATTCTACCGATTAATTGTTCTTGTTGTCAAGAAATTTCTCATTACAGAAAATGGTCAAAGCAATGTATAAATTTTTACTAGAATACAAAATGGAGGAAGAATGTGTTAAAGAGATGATGGTGATATGGGCAAAGAACTTTGGGTACAATATTGAATTGGAAAAGTGGGATAAATTGTGGGAAAAGAACAGGAAATTAATTCTGGCCACATTGTACAAAGAGAACTTATATAAAATGTTCTATAGGTGGCGCCTACCACCAGCTAGGCTAGCCAAAATGTGCAAAAATTTATCACCTAAATGCTGGAAATGTGACCAAATACCGGGTACTTATTACCACACATGGTGGACATGTAGAAAAGCAAAAGAATATTGGCAAAGGATTCAAATGTGGTTGGAAGAAATGACAGACAGAGATTGGAATTCAAACCAGAACTATTCCTATTAGGAATTATTAAAGAAGATTATTATTAAAGAAATTATTAAAGAAAATTATTAAGTATTTAATACTGCATATCATAACAACTGCAAGAATAGTTTATGCCCAACAATGGAAGAGTGGAAACATACCTAAAGAAAGGGAAATACTTGACTGTGCAGAATGTGATAGACTGCGCTAGAACTGAAAAATAAAGGAGAGACAGAGTATTATGAGATTTGGAATAGATTTTATCAATGGTTAGACTTAAAGAATGGAAGTCGGAATGGATAAGAACAAGGATGTGTAGATTGAAACGAGGCAATATATATAATATACATAATTGTAATTGTGAAGGTTAAGTACATGTATATAATTAAGCAGTAATGTATATTGAATACATAAGAGACTTGTGTGTGGTGGAGATATCGCCAAGATGGTTCCACCATGTCCAATTTTTTTAACAATAAAGGTTTTTTTTAAAAAGAAGAAGAAATTTCTCCTTACTTCTAGGTTGGATCTCTCCTTGATAAGTTTCCATCTGACTCTCTGCCTAACTAATTTTTTTTATTTTGACTGAAGAAGTTGAATGAGTAACAAAAAGGTCTCAGATTAATAAACTTTGGTCCAGTTCAGAGGTGGATTTTCGCAGGTTCTGAACAGTTCTGGAGAACTGGTAGCAGAAATTTGGAGTAGTTCAGAGAACCAGTAACTCTGACTGGCCCTGCCCCATCTATTCTCTGCCTCCTGAGTCCCATCTGATCAGGAGGAAATGAGGATTTTGCAGTAACCTTCCCCTGGAGTGGGGAGGGAATGGAGATTTTACAGTATCCTTCCCCTGCCATGCCCACCAAGCCATGCCATGCCACGCCCACCAAGCCACACCCAGAGAATGGTAGCAAAAATTTTTGAAACCCACACTGGTCCAGTTGCCATGATTTTAACTTTTTTAGATTTTCATCTGTTACTTCCTGCCCTGCTTTGTAAAATATCTTGACCCCCTCCTCTCTGTGACAGCCCCTCAAATATTGGATGACTGCTATCATGTCACCCCTAGTCCTTCTCTTCATTAGACTAGACATATCCAGTTCCTGCAACCATTTAGCATATGTTTTTGCCTCCAACTCCCTAATCATCTTTGTTGCTCTTCTCTGTACTCTTTCGAGAGTCTCGACATCTTTTTTGTATCATGACCAAAATTGGATGCAGTATTCCAAGTGTGGTCTTACCAAAGGCTTTGTCTCAGTCCTCTAGGAAAGAGGCACTGGTAAAGCACTTCTGACAAACTTTACCAAGAAAATTTCAGAGACTTATACAGGCAGATTCCAAAAACTGGACATGATTGAATAGAAGAAGAAAAAACAGGTATTGGAGATAGAATGCATTTACACCCAATCCTCCTCCATCCAACAACTATTACCAACCTTAAATGCAAGCTACTTAATGCAAGAAGCCTTGTAAATAAAATACCTGAATTCCTCCTCTTACTAAATATGGCTATATTCAACATTATATTTGTCTGTGAAACTTGGCTGAATACATCTCTCCCTGACTCTATTACTACAGTAAGAGACTATCATGTTTATCGGTCAGATCATGAAATCAGTAGAGGAGGTGATGATGCTATCTTCTACAAAAAGTCCCGACATCTAAAAAATATTCAAGTTACATACGAACTTGCTCTTTCTGAGACCATCGTCTGCGACCTGTCCATAAATACCACATTTCGTTTCTTACTTTGTTACAGAACCCCAGATTGCGACATCAAACATGCAAATGAGTTAACTTCACTACTAACCTGGGCAGCCTCCTGCCCACACCCAATAATCTTTCTTGGTGACCTTAATTTAACACTTATCAATTGGACCCTAAATGAATGTACAACTGAACCTATACATGTAACCCTGTACAACACTGTAACTATCTGGGACTTGATCAGCTAGTAACTAATAACACTAGACTTAACAACTGCCTTGATCTCATCTTTTGAAACAGTTTAAATTCTATTTATGGACTACAAATAAAAGAACTATTCTCCAACAGCGACCACAACAGATTGACTTTTGTCTCAATTTACGCCTTCTCAAAAATCATCATAATGATGGGATTCCCAGTTTTAACTTTAAAAAAGCCAACTATGATCTCATAGACAATAAACTCTCATATCTTGATTGGCAAAATCTATTCTCTAGCTGTAATATTGCTGATGACCATTACAACATTTTCTTGCACAAAATCAAAAGAATCATTAAACTTTACGTACCTCGCAAAACCAGAAAAAATAAACTACCAATAACAATAAGGAAATTACAATCCAGAAAAAAATGTCTTTGGCGAAAAAACAAAACAAACTACATAGCTAACTTCAAAAACCACGACAAAAACTTATGCCAACAAATAAAGATTGAATGCACCAATTGTCATATCAAGCAAGAAGAAAACCTTCTATGCACAAAATCCACCCGTGCCTTCTATAATTTTGTAAACAACAAACTTAAAGACTCAAGATCCATCCCACCCCTAAAAGGACCAGACAATGAAGATTGTATTGACGAAACTGTTAAAGCCAATCTCTTTAACATGTTCTTCGGCTCAGTCTTTGTAAACAACAACAACACATACCCAATATTTCCCAGTCGTACTATAGACAATTACAATGATTACAGTGATCTTATATATATTGATTTTACAGAAGACAATGTTGAAATGTTGCACTACACAATTTAAAACCATCTCTATCTATTAGATTGATGGACTATGTGCATATTTTTTTAAAAAGCTTTTAAGAAACCTCTCTAACCTCTAATTTTTGAAAAATCTTTCAGTACCAGCACCTTGCCCTACCAATGGACACAAGCCAGGATCATCCCTATCTTCAAAAAGGGAGACCCTAGCCTAGTTGAAAATTACAGACCAATCTCTTTATGCTGCGTCACCTGAAAAGTCATGGAATCAATTATTAACTAATCTATTACCCTACACCTAGAGACAAACAACCTACTTTCTAACAAACAATTCGGTTTCAGAAAAAAATTATCTTGTAACCTACAACTACTACATTGCAAAAACATATAGACTACACATCTCAAACAGGGCAAAGCAATAGACTCAGTTTACATAGACTTCTGTAAAGCTTTTTATTCAGTGGTACATGACAAATTACTTCTAAAACTAAAATCCTATGACATTTCTGGACTCCTACATAAATAGATAGCTCCCTTCCTGTCAAACAGACAAGTAGTCAAAATAGGAAGCGCCCTATCAAATCCTTTACATGATAATAGCGGTGTTCCCCAAGGCAGTGTCTAAGTTCCAACACACTTCATATTTTACATAAATGACCTCTGTGATCATATTAAAAGCAACTGTGTTCTCTTTGCCAATGATGTTAAACTATTCAACACCACCAACAGTGCAACTACCCTTCAAAAAGACCTTGACTATGTGTCAGATTGGTCTAACAAGTGGCAATTTCAAATCTCAACCAACAAATGCTCTGTGTTACACATTGGCAAAAAAAATCAAAACTTAAAATACAAATTAGATGGACATGACCTTGTAGATGACCCTCACTCTGTCAAGGACCTTGGAGTATTCATTTCTAAAGATCTAAGTGCCCGAGCCCACTGTAACAACATTGCCAAAATGGCATTAAGAGTTGTTAACCTAATCTTACATTGCTTCTTCTCTGGTAATGTTGTACTACTAACTAGAACATGCAAAACATTTGCTAGACCAATTCTTGAATACAGTTTATCTGTCTGGAACCCGCACTGCATATCGGACATAAATACAATCGAGGGAGTCCATAGATATTTTATGAGAAGAGTCCTCCATTCCTCTAACCACAATAAAATACCTTATGCCACAAGACTCCAAATTTTGGGCTTAGACAGCTAAGAACTACACCGACTTCAATCTGACCTAAGGATAGTACATAAAATTATCTGCCACAATGTCCTTCCTGTCAATGACTACTTCAATACACTAGCAAATAATAGATACAAACTCAAGGTAAACCGTTCCAAACTCGATTGCAGAATTTATAGGGCGGTTGGAGCTAAAAAAAAAAAAAGGATCAGTCTGTTTAATCCACATTAGAATCTTTATGAAAATATTCTTAGACCACTTTTTCTCAACTTAAGCCACTTTAAGATGCATGGATTTCACCAATTCCCAGAATTCCCTATCTAGCATGCTGCCTTACACAGTCTGTGGTGAACATACAATGAATCTGGTGATTATATAAGCATACAGTAATTCTAAGGCACACTTAATTTGCTACCTGAATCAACTAAGGTTCTGAGTGGCAAACAAAATAATTGGTATACAGGTAGCCCTCACTTACCATCTGCAGTTAGGACTGGCAACTCCATTGCTGAGCAACGCTGTCACAATGTTGTGGCCCCGTCCTCTGAGCCTATCCCATTGGAGGAAGGAAGCTCTGAGCATGAGGAAGAGGAGCCAGCCAGATCTCCCAGCCCCCCCCCCCTGGCACCGTCTCAGGTGCCAGCTGAAAGAGAGCAAAGTAGTGGGGAAACAGGTGTCTCAGATGAGAGTGAGGGAGAGACGTCATTTCTGGACGCACGCCAATGCAGGCGAGATAAGCGCTTGCAGCAGCTGAGGAGACATACGAGTCACAGGACCAATGAGTCACTGGACCACACCCAGAGACTATATAAGACAGGGTGGTGGTTAATGATCTCTGTGATGAACAATAACTCAATCTGGTAGTCATTGGAGCTAAAAGAACGGATTTTGGCAAAGCTACGTATGTGTTTTCTTTCTGTGAACTATTAAAGCACTTAGCAGACAGTGTGCATATCGCTGCCAAGGTAGAGATAAGAACTGTGCTGTGTGCCAAGTGCTTCTTTAACCCTTGACTGGCTGTGTTTTTGTGGGTGTCTGTAGAGGGGGACAGATCACACAAAGTGAAATGCGACCACATTCAACTTACAACAGCAGTTTTGGCTGTGGTCATTAGCAAATTTTCAACAGTCATTAAGCATGATGCCACATATCCACAACTTGCTGCCAGTGTCTTCATTGACCTTGGTTGTCAGAAGCCAGCTGTGAAGTTTGTAAATGACAATCACATGACTGAAGTATGCTGTAACCAATAGAATATATGCCAGTTGCCAGGTACCTGAATTACACTCATTTGACTGCAAGGATGTTGTGATGGCCACAACTTTGAAGACTGGGTCATAACTCGCCTTATTCAGTGCTGCTGCAACTTTGAGTACTTCCTGCCATATTTGAACCTCCTGTACAATGCAAATTGTCTCCAAAGATAGTCCTACATACAGTCTGTATAGTTCTCTAACTAGAGTGATGATCAAGATGTGAGTGACCATCACCAGGACATCTAATGAGGTTAAGGTAGGGACATAATTAATACAGCAGCCAAAGATGAGCAAAGATTCCCTGGCCATAGCTTCCTATCACAATTTTCAAATAGGTAATACTGTTCATCAAAACTACTCAAATCACATATGCAAACATTACCTCCCTTTGTTGTTTGTCCACTGTCCCAGTGGAGAAACTCAGAACCTCACATCTTCTTAAGCAAAATTTGGATTTGGATTTGTTCTGAATTGGCTGAATCTGAAGAGAGTTGAGAATTTTTGGAGTCTCTAAGACAAATGTGATCCATTCATATCACTGCTGATAATTGCTTTCCCCTGCTTCTTATCTGGAGGAAAGAGAAATGCCACAGTCAAAATAAAAGGGCTGCTCATCTTCATGCAAATAAAATTATCTGTGAAATTTTGCTTCTAAATGAGAATGGCATTTGAAATTCCTAACTTTTTTGAATGTGCTTTTATATGACTTTTCACAATCATTTTATATTTATTAGAAAGGAACCAAATATATTAAATTTTCTTGGTCTTGACAGCTTCAATTTCTGACTGGATAGTAGTAATGAAAAGAAGGATTTCATTAGTTCTGGCTTCTGATTGGTAAAATATTAGAAATGCATTGCTTTTTTTAACTAAATCAAAATGTTTCTCTTCCTAATCAAATATAAATTTCTAAAAAAAGCAGATGTTCCTGAGGCCTGACCTTTACCAAAGCTCTTTTTTGTTTCTTCTTTTTTTCATGGATATCCAAGAGATTCAATACATCTGAGCACTGAAAAAATAATCAGTTAAACATTCTTGTTGACTGCTTGCCAGAACTATAAAGTTGTTGCAATAAAAAAAAAACTTTAATTCAGAATTATGACCTAATTAAATAAATCTATCTAGCCCCATCATTTAGTAGAGGGAAAAATCCATTTCTTCTACATGGAAAAGAATAAAATCAATTTAGATAAATATACTGTAAGTGCTTCCAAACATCTGCTATTCAAAGTACATAACTCACATTGACACCAAAGGTTGGTTTGTGTTTTGACTGGAAGCGTTTGATATTATTTTTGTCTGCAAAGGAAAGAGTTGTGTAGCATCCAAGTGGTGAGATATTTGCCCTTTAGGCAATCATGGTGGATTTGGGACAAGGAGAAGACTGTTTTTTTAAAAAAAAAATCACAGTGAAAAAATACTTGCTTTCCTTTAGGAATCTTTGAGGTATGAATTATCTTCATGTGCAGATCTTCCAAAAGAAAATAAAGAGAAGCAGAAGAAAATAATAAAAAATAGCTTAAATCTGTTAGACTCTCTTTTGTTGGGCACAGAATTGTAGTCTGTCATGTCTGTTGACTCTCAGTTTGGATGGAAAGACATTTTAAAAATAAATCAACACCATTTAAGAACAACCATGGTCTGCTTGAGATACAGTATTCAATGCATTCAATACATCTCCACAGTATTACTCCAGCATCATTGTTAATAAGTATCATTAATTTATTTTGCTAATGGCATGATTTTAAATATGTTTCTTCTAAACCCCTCTGGATTCAGTGGGATTTACTGCCATGTTGAAAGGGTAGTTCATGCGATCTTGTTAGAATAACTGTTAGATGCAGATTATGCAGCCGTTTCCCATGGAAGGCTACATATCCAGAAGGGCTGCCAATCGCAAAATGATGTGAGCAGCATAGAAACTCTATGCACAAAACACAGGACACAGAAGATGAAGAAAGAGGGAAGTGATGGAGAATTGGATTGGCCCAAAAGTATATAGAACTATAAATATTGCAACTTAACTATTTAAAATGGTTTTTTTCCCCAGTTTGATCAATATCAGTATTAAGGTTTTTAAATTGCATATATTTTGAACTTTAATCTTTAGTTTTCCCAATGTCCAATTGAAATTTATTTTCTTGTCATTTAAAATAATTGTTTCTTGTCATGTTTTCTGCAACAATTCTAAAAAGTTCTATTCCATCTTCTATATAAACTGTCCTGTTTCCCTTTAGTCTTCTCTTCTGACATTAAACCCAACACTTCTAACTATTCCTTCCCTGTTTTTTCTCCCAGATTTCTTATTATCTTGATTCTCTACTTTGGAGAATTACCTTGATTCTCTCCATATTCTCTCTTATATCATATTTTATATGCAGCACGAGCCAATGCCAAATACAGAGGAATAATGACTTACATTGATCATGACGGTATTTGTTTCTGGTAATGCAACCTAAAATTTCATTTGCTTTGGTTTTTTGTTTGTTTTTGTTGTGTTTTGTTGGGAGGTTTTTGTGTTTTTTTTAATGTTGGTTTGGGTGGGGTTTTTTTTTTTTTTGTAGTTACCTACAATAGTTGGTCCATGTTCAGTTTGCGATCTACCCTTTAGAATGTTTGGAAGGTATGGAACTGCCAATAACAAACAAAACAGTTCCTTTTTCACTGTATTGCTGCCTTATATGATCTCCACATTCTTTACTTCATATCTTTGATTTTTCCAACCCAAGTATAGTGCATATTTGAAATTCATTCTTCTAATTTTGGCTCAATGTCCAGCATGTTGAGATCCTCCTAAATATTGATGTCGTCATATCTATCTATCTATCTATCTATCTATCTATCTATCTATCTATCTATCATCTATCTATCTATCTATCTATCATATTTCTATGCCGCCCACTCTCCAAGGACTCTGGGGGGCTTACAACAATCAACAGTATACTAAATAGCATATTTAATATATTTTTAATTTTTAATATATATTTAATATAATAGCCTATTTAATATAATAATAGTACTATCTCTGTATCATCAGCACATTTGAAAATAATCTCTTATAAGTCTTTCTTCCAGACATTCATAAATACATTGAAGACCACAGTACATAGAATGGAATCCAGTATGCCTCTCGATACCTATAACTATTGACATACATTTATTTTACTTTATTTTATTCACAATCTGGGTGGTTAACAATAATTAAAATATTCACTGAGTAGAATTGTTCAACCAGCTCTGTATCCATCTAATGGTAGCATCGTCCATTTCATATTTGTCATCTTTCCCCCATGTATCTCGCTGTAGTTTTACAATTTCAAACAAAGTAGTCAGAACAAGATTATGTTGGCATAAGAATGTAACAGCAAAACTTTGCTAGTGGCACCTAGTTGTTAGCTTTACCTTTACTATCCCACCCCTGACTAGCTGCTAAACCAACTACCCATGGTATGTGGTCTAAATGCAGGACACGTGATTGATTCTGGTTATAACTACCTCCAAAAAATAACCTACATACAATACTCATTCTAAGTACTGTTCATCCTGGGTGAAATGTTTACTATAAACAGACCACAGTCAAAAGAAGAAGCTAGCAATTCTATTTACATTAACCAAGCATCATAATGGGGAGGCTAGGCCTGCCTGTTTCTTGGGCAACCCAACTGATCATAACAGTGCTTAGCCTGCCATGTATAGCAGCTATTTGTAGACTTATGTAAAACCTTTCAAAGAGAATATTCATTAGGAAGAAAGTGAAATGAAGTTGCACACATGTATATAAAACTGGGTGCAGTTTACAACATTGAGTGCAGTTGCTCGGGGTTGAACAGTGAAGTCTTTGGGGCTCTCTAAGCTTGGCTGTTTGCTTGCAGATGTTTAATTACCTAGCTAGGTAACATCATTAGTACTAGTGAATAGGCAGGAGGAGGGTTACTCCCTGTTTAAATTCAGTACAATAGCCTGCCTTGTCAGCATTGTGGGAGTATGGTTCTCTCCTTGGTAGTTCCTTGATTAGGGTATTGTTTACTCCTTGATTGTTTGTCTGGTGTTAATCTGCTTATCTGGGTGTTAGTTGTTGAAGAGGATGTGATCTGATCTTTTTGTTTCCTTCTTAGATTTTTATTCTCTCTTTTGAATGGTGTAAATCCAGTTTATCTCTATATATCTATTGGTGCTGATTGTCTGAATGCCAAACTTTTAGAAAATCCTTAGCATTTTTTGGTTTTAGCTTGGTCACAGTTTCCCAGCTGAAACTATGGTTGAGTCTGCCCATGTGTTGTGAAATTAAGTTTCATCGGGTCTTTTAACTACTACTTGGTGTTCAGGAATATATTCTGCTAATGTTCTGCCTCTGTCCTAAACAACGGCTGTTTACACTACCATCAGATCTGCAGAGCAGAGGATCAGAAAGTCATCAGGGCCTCCCAGATGACAATTTCAACCCCATCCTATACTCTGACTTTGCAGCTGATACTGCTAAATTTGTAGTTGGTTGCATCTCCTTCCTGTCGGCCTACATCTTGGTTATACATGTCAAGCCAGCTCCTTCATTCACAATCCAATCATTGCAGTTCCCACAGTATTGGTGTTCTACAGCAGGAGTCCCCAAACTTTCGGACCTCAGGGACCACTAAATTCATAATTTTAATTCCCACGGATCACTAATATGATCTGCCTAATGATAGGCTGTGTGGGCGTGGCTAGGTGGTCATGTGAGTGGGTGGGTGTGGCCAACTCGGTGGCCAACTTGATGTCACTCACATCAAGGGGTGCCTCGCCGGCCTCTACTCACCCCTCTCCTGGCAGCCACGCCTCACCTGCCCACCCGGGCTCCTTAGGGCCCCAACAGGAAGCAGTTGTTGGAGCTAAGCAGACACCACAAGAAAGAGTTGGCAAAACAACTAGCTCAGTTCAAATTGGATCTGACCAAAAAGGAGGCTTACAGAATCACCTCACTCAGGACTAGGAGCATAGGCTTTCCAAGCAGAGGGAAGACCTGCAGGAGTGCAAGGCCAGGTACAGACACCTGGAGGCTCAGTGGACTGAGATGGTCAGCCAGTTCTAGGCCATGATGAAGTCCCACTGGAACAAGGCCCTCCAGCTCCTTGCCACTAGCAGCACATCCCCCCAGCCTTCGCCCAAAGCCCTGCACCAGGAGGTTGAAGCAGGCCCCAAGTCGGAATTTCTGCCCCCCTGCAACCTGCACAAAAAGACCCCGAAAGGGGAGATTCTCTGCAGCAACACAAATGTTCATCGCATGTATCCAGCCCAGGGGGCGTATTGGGGATCCCTGATTTAGTGCAATATAAAATTTTCTTGCAGACCACCAGTGGTCCACGGACCACCAGTTGGTGACTGCTGTTCTACAGCAATTCTGGGCTGCTGAATTTTGTACTACTGTAGTTACAATTTCTTGGTGATCTTCCAGATAGTCCCATGCAGAGTATATCTTCTACTTCGGAAACCGTAACAACTGATGCATCAGCCAAAAAAATGCACTTGGGCTACAGTTATCACCTGCTGTTCTAGCAGGAGTTGAGAGTCCTCAGACTATTCTTTCTGAAATATCCCATCATTCTTTTCATTCCATAGGATACCCAAAAATTAGATTTCAGTTAGATGGCTGAATATATCTGATATCTTAGACTTTGTCTTGACCGTTTAATTTCTTGGTGCATACTCTTTATAGTTGCCATCTTAAATGGCATGAGACAGTTTGTATAATGCATAGAATCTGTTTTGTTTCATTTTATTTCAATATGCTACACATAATAGTATGTCTTCTCAATTTTTACATTTTAAAATAGATATATTTTCAATGCATATACTGATATTGTAAAGTATGTCTCCCTTCTATCATAGATAACAAATTATCTCATTAATTTACATGTTATCTTCTAACATTTTGCACTGCGGTAAACATTACACTTCCATTTTATCCTTCCTAGATTGAAAAACTGTCCAGCAAGAGAATGACCAATAATCATTTGAAATTTGATTCGGTGCAATATTCCTTAAAATGAATGAATGTATATCTGTATGTGTATGTACACACACACATGCACGCCGTTTCCTTTACTTAATGGGATTCTTTCCTCGTTGCAGTGCAAACGGCTGGAGCAGGAGCTTCATCATATGAAAGAGCAGAACCAGACTTCTGCAAACAACCCTAGACATCTGACTGCTAAAAACAATCAAGAACGTGCTCTGAAGGTAAATCTCCATTCCTTCTAGCAGGCAAATTAAGGTTGTAAGCCCTGGGTGCCAGCTTTCTCTGCTGCATAGATCAGTTGTGTACATTTCAGCAGAAGTGAGCTGTGCTGTTTGCCAACAACCTCTTCTTTAAACACAGATACAGCACCCTTCTGTTATGGTATTATTTTGTGCTCTCTCTCCATCTCTCTCTCTCTCTCTCTCTCTCTCTCTCTCTTTCCTTCTCTCTCTCTTTCTCTCTCTCTCAATGAGAGCAAGTGTGAACGCAAGAAGATAAAGCAATATTTTTTTTCAAATTTTGACTAGCCATCTTGTCCTAGTGAACATTAAATTGGAACAAATTATTTACAGCAAGCAGAATTGCAGATCTATCATATTTGGAGAGAAACTCCTATTGTTTGTCCAGTAGTGACTGTTTTTAAAAAGTATCTATCTGCTTTCCATGCCCCAAATATTATATGATGTATTAATAAAATTATTTACCTATTGTATTAGTAACCATATAGTTGATACTGATGTTTGCAAATAGGTCGTTGATGATTTCCTCTTCCCAGTCCCAGGTTAAAAACAAATCTTATTGTAAAAGATAAAAGGGAAGAGCTTTTATAAAAAGGTGCAAGAGATGTATCTTACTCATTAATTCTTTTAAGGAAGTTGGTAAAAACCTTTGTTTTTAGGATGGAGTTTCTAAATAGAGCTTTCACTTTAGAATCTTAAAATATTCTTATAACCAGTTTTTATTTTACATTTTAGAGGAAGTTGGTACTTGTTTGTTTTGCTTGTTTGTAGTTAAGCTTGGGAATCGTTAGGAGGAAAAGTAGGATCTAAAGATTTTTAGAGACTTTTCAGTTCCAATATTTTACATTTTGTTTTTAAAAGACCGAAAGAGGGAATTCTGAATTTATCTTAACAAATATAAAGAAAAAAGAAAAAAGAAAGTAAATCATTGTCAATAGGCCTATAATTTTTACTTCAGTTCCTATCTATTTCTACTGTTTAACTTTGTTTTCAGTAGACTACCATACTTGCTATAGGTTTTAGAGGTAAATATAGTGTTACCTCTGTTTTATTTTTGAAATATGAAATAGGTGTCTTTATTAATAAATGGATTGTACCAACTCATAAAGCTGAGCTTATTCTTCTGACTTACTCTTAAGAGTTGAGCCCAGGCAACTTTCATGAGGCAACAGAGATAAATCTGCTGTCTGCTTGGTTGTCATGGGAATGTTCAAAAACCTGTTAGATGAGAGAGAAATTTAGGCAGCTGTCAAATAAAATGTAGTTCATCACCAACTGTTTTATTTGTTTGTAGCTTTAATTCTTTCATTGTCAAAATGAAAGGCTCACTTTTTAACGTTATAAAATTGTATTTGTTACATTGATCTAGCCTTTTTCCACGTTGCTACATTTAGATATTTTAAATCTATGGTGGCATGGGTATCATTACAACTCATCCAATTCTTTTTTTTTCATTTAAAACGTTAATTTAATTCTATGTATTAATATGTTTGAATTTATAGTCATTTAACAATGTGGGCAAATGTTTTTTTCTACAATTTAAAGGACACAATATTTGAACCTACAGTTTAAAAATATCTTGTTTTATTAGTGCTAAAACATTTTGCAATAAATGTGGCAACTTGCAGTCTGGCTAAACTAAAATAAATAACATCATACTGTTGATCGCTGTAGTATTTCTTCCATGTACAAGATTTATAGTTCTTTGAAAGATATCATGTTCATTTTTCCAGCAATGGTAGGTATATGTAAGTCTAATAGCTATGTTTATAATTATTACAATACAGACTGGTTAGGATTTTAAACTTCTCAGCACAATTTTTAACACAACATAAATAACTTGAAGATTATTTACAATAGTAACAAACAGATTTTGCTTACATTGATTGCTCAAACTATTGTTGCTTCTGAAAACCATGTGTTTCTGGCACACATTTTACACAAGTAACACAAATAGACTATTAAGCCCAAGTGGCCTATTTTACTCTTTTTCAATTTCAAGAGGAGAAAACCTCTGGAGCCATCCACAGTAGGATTATGACTCAGATGATACTTGTGTGGTGCTTTCTTTTTATGAAGAGTACTATTTACTCATTTGAATTATTAATACTAATTGTATGGCTAAATGTCTGTTTCACTTAAAATTGAAAGTACAATAGATATGGTTTACCTTCTTACTGAATGGACCTTGTGGTTAAGGAAAGGATTTTATCAAGAAAAATGTATTTCTTAAACCAAAACAGATTATATGAAAGAGTGGCGTTAAATCTTAGCAAATCATTAGGCCTGAAGGGAGGAAATACAGTAGAGAGCATTAAATTCTTCATTCATAAAAACAAGAAGATTACAAAGGTTTTAGTATTGTTCCTACTTAGCTTTGGTTGTATGTTTCAGAAAAACCCAAATGTATCTAATTTAAATTTATAGACAATAAGAGCAACAGAACTCAATAGAAATATATATTGGTGTCCCATTTTTTTATCATTTATTCCAAAGTAATATTAAAAGACTGATCTTTTTGGAGAGACTGATGATGACCAAAAGATAGTATGTCAGTTAAATGAAGTAATACAAGCTGAGACTGTAACTAGCAAAGGTTTCTTTTGAATAAGCTTGGAAAATCTAGTTGCTTTATAAGATCACAGTGTTACCTATCATACCCTTATTTGGTCAGATTTCTTTCGGATTCTTATTTAACTATCTCTAATTACATAGCTATCCATCTCACAAAGCAACTACATGTTATAATTACAACTCATGACTCCTAGCTAGCTTAGTAATTGACAATATTAGCTGGGCATTATTTGATCTGCAATCCCATACATCTGGAGAGCAGCAGATATGTCAACAGTAATAGGAAATTCTGGGGCTTGTAGTCCCTGTGCAACTGAGGATTTATTGAAATTTTAGGGACTGGGGTAACAGAATAACAGAGAAGATTCAAAAAGATTGCTAAATGTGCAAGGAGAAAAAGGTGGGGAAATCTCCTCATTTCAGGCAGATACTGCTGAAGTATAAATGGTTTAGGATAACCCTAGAGAAATGTTCTATGTTTTAGTGGAAAGTACCGTGGAAACGCTGCTCTTCATGTGCTACAGAACTAAAACAAATCCTGTTGAATAATAGTTAGGAAATATTGAGAAATGCCTGCAATAAAATAGCAATTAATTTAAATTTCTTTATTTACCTTGAGCGCATAATGATACATTGTTGTTTGTCCTGTACAAAAAATGCTGTTAAGTGGTTTCTGAAACTCTTTACCCCAAAGGTAAGACATAGAAATCTCTAAATAACAAAGGTCTTTTTCTGACCGAACTCTGACCTTCTTATCTGAAATACCATTCCAAGTTAATAGAATCTACTTTCAGTCTCCAGTAGACACCGAGGAGACATAGGTGGGGCAAGTTTTATATAAATATTTCTAAGGTATGGGTTTTTAAAATAAATGGCACCTTAGCCCCTCTACCTGATAAAGTTCAGCTCTTGTGTGTTGTATGCATTGAAATTTGTAAATGTCATGAATTTTTTTTCTAGGTAGGGTGGATCAGTAATTGGGAAGGCCTTAATGCATTTCCAAAGCTTCAAACTATCCTTGACACAGCAGATATCACATATTTGCATTTACCAAATTTCCTTTCATTGCATATCACAAAACCAAATTCTGATTCACACAACCCTAACTCATCCGTCAAATTCTGAAAACAAAGTTAGCTAGACAAATCCCATCCTGTGGCTCTCCATGAATAGGTTTCATTTATACGCTTTCATAATTATATAATTTAAGATGTCTATCAGAATTTTCAACTGTTTTCCACTGGAAAGTTGAAAAACTATTAGAATTCAAATGGAGCAAGAATGAGCTATATAAAGTAAATAACTGGCTACCAAAAAGTCTAAACCTTTATGGATTTTAACAGGAATAATATTCATAATACTCATTGATATTTATGTTTAGAAATAATTTGACTTTTAAAACCCTAAACAGCTGGTATTAAGTTGCTATCTTCTCTGTTATGGCAGATTAATTTAAATGTCTTTCCTGCTGTTGACTTATGGCCTGTTATAATGGGAAGCTATTTTTTTCTTTATGTCACAAAGTTCAGCCAATGTTTTTACTTTGAAATTAACTACCATATTTTTGCTACCCCCAAAATAAGATATTCCCTGATAATAAGCCCAATTGGGCTTTTGAGCGCATGGCAATAAGGTCAAACGCTTATTTCAGGGTTCAAAAAAATATAAGACAGTGTCTTATTTTCGGGAAAATACGGTACTAAATTCATGAATCTGTGCTTTATTAAACTATGATTAAAAGGAAAAAACTGAACACAATATTGTTTTAGGTTTTAAGAAATTCTCCCTAAACAATGGGCTGAAATTGTACTAAATCTAAGCAGTTATGTGGTTTATTTGCTTTTGAATTTATTTTTTATTTTTTATTTATTTTATTTTATTTTAAATTATTTTATTAATTTATTTATTTTTTGAATTTTGAATTTATTTGCTTTTTGGAGGCAGCTCCCAGCCCAAGGGCCAGATCTGTCATGTTCTGGCCACGCCCACGCCCGGTTTAGCAAAACGGAGAATAGTCCCGATATGTCCCATGACGCTGCCATGACGACGTGAGTTTGACACCCCTGCCATGCATGGAATTATCATTCTAACTTAATACTAAGTAAGATTCAAGTCATAGCTGAACAAAACACAATTGTCCAAATTCAGACATTATAGATAATACAGTTGGTTTTAAAGCTTTTGGCTCTTCCTCTAGCATACTAGAGAAAAAGTATGAAATGAAGAAACATAAGTGTCAGATACTACCAAATCATGGATATCATCACAAATAGTCCTAGAACAACTGACATTAATCAAAGCCCCTTAAATGATAACAGCTTTTTGGATGTATGTATGTATGTATGTATGTATGTATGTATGTTTTCTGAGGTTTTCGCAGGTGTTCGTATGTAGGTCTTTGGTTATTCGGGTCTTCTTCCGAGTAAAATTGGAAGTTTCTTGGTGATGTTTCAATGAAGTCTCATTCATCATCTTCAGGCTGGTGTTCTCGGCTTTGTGCTTCCAGGAGCAAATTGCAAATCGAAACGTCGCCAAGACACTTCAAATTTTACACGGGAGAAGCCCGAATAACCAAAGACCTACGTATGTATGTACACACACACACACACACACACACACACATATATAAACAAATAGAAGGAGCATCCATGGGATCACCCCTCTCACCTGTCATTGCAAACCTCTACATGGAACACTTCAAAACCCAAGCTCTAGAAAAATCTGATCACAAACCCAAACTCTGGCTCAGATACGTAGATGACACCTTCATAATCTGGCCACACGGGAAAGAAAAACTGAACAACTTCCTCACACACCTCAACAGCCTACATCCCAAAATACAGTTCACCATGGAAACAGAAGTTAACAACCAACTTCCCTTCCTGGATGTCTTAGTCTACAGGAAATCCAATGGCTCCCTAGGACACACCATCTACCAGAAGAAAACGCACACAAACCGCTAACTGCATGCACTCTCACATCACCACCCAGCCCAGATCAACTCTGTAGCCAAGACACTCATCTCCAGAACAAAATGCTTAGCTGACAAACAACACCTAAAAACCGAACTAACGTACTAACATCCATTGGATTCCAAAGAAATAAGATTACCAAGCTAATCAAAAAAAGAAACCCCCACTAAAATCCAAGACAAGAAACAAGAAAACGGCAAAGCCCTCCTCCAATACATAAAAGGCACCACAGACAGAATCAGCAAGATCCTTCACAAACACAACATCAAGACAGCATTCTGCATAAACCGAAAAATATCCATCATCCTAAGAAACCCAAAGACAAAATTGAGTTAGAAAATCAAGGAGTATATGAAATCCCATGCACCGCCTGCCCCACCACATACATCGGACAAACCAACAGAAGAATAAGTGCACACATTGAAGAACACAAGAACTCAGTCAGAAAAGAGGAACCAACTTCTTCTCTGGTCCAACACCTTAAAGCCACAGGACATGAAATTGACTTTAAAAAGACCAGAACTATCGCCCAAACTGAACACTTTAGCAACAGAATAATCAGAGAAGCCATCGAGATAGAAAAACACCCATACAGCATGAATAAACGAGATGACACCTCCTACTACCAGCCATTTGGAAACCTGCCCTTATTGACAAACGAGCCCCTAACAATGGAATGACACCAGACTTACACTCACGAGGGCCACACAGGATGTCACCACCACACATCCACATAGAAAGCAGACTCAAACTCACACCGATGATGCGCTACGGTCACGGATCAGAAGCCAGACCGCAGCTGCACCATTAGCCACTTTAAACCCCTCCAATCCATACATGAAGCAGACTGACACCCACCATGAACATGTGGCACGATCATGAACACGAAGCCAAACAACAGCAACCTAGCTCACCAGCTCAAATTCCCCTGCAACTCAGACTAAGCCGAGCACAACCAAGCCCCCACCCAAACAGAACACCCCCCCAGCCAATCAGAGTACAGCCAACCCCCCATCCAATCAGAGCACAGCCAAGCCCCCAACCAATCAGAACACACCTCCACCCAATCAGAACACAGCCAAGCTCCCACCCAATCAGTTCACACCCCCAGTAGCAGTTAAAATGAAGAAACAGCTGCAATCATACATTGCTCCTAGAAGCACGAAGCCAAAAACACCAGCCTGAAGATGACGAATGAGACTTCTGTACTGAACTCAGTACAGAAGAAAGAACACACATCATCATTAGTACAACACATAAATGCCACAGGACATAATATTAAGTTTAATAACACAAAAACAGTGGCAAAAATGAAACATCTCAATGGCAGAATAATCAGAGAGGCCATTGAAATAGAGAAAAGACCATATTGTATGAATAAATGTGATGACACCTCCCGTCTGTCTTCTATTTGGAAACCTGCTCTCATAAATAGATGAATCTTAACAAAAAATATAAACCATAGATCAAAAGTTCATCAAAAAGCCTGTGCTGCCACTATTTCCAACATATCTTATCCATCAACCCACAGCCCAGCAGCAGTGCTTCCACCCAATCAAAATACAACTACATCATCAGCCAATCAGAAGCAGCATGTTGATATACTTTGAATGATAGCTAAATGAGAGAGAGAAAGAGGGGTCTGTAAAATCTTGCGGTTTTGTCAGAATGATGAAACGTTGTGATATTACAACGCAAGTCACTTTTGTTATGGGGAAGGCATGCAATGCCAAGATGCACATACAAAAGTGGTGTGTTCTGCTTCATGGTATCACATTCCCAGTTTGGCTTTTCCCTGCCCCATGACCACCCATGGATACAGAAGTAATGAGGGGTTACTCAGAAGTCTCAGCAGTCTCAAGCATCTTGGTGGAAGAGTGAAAGTCCAGGGAATTTGCTTTCATTTATTCTTCATTTACCTATGTGGCAGGGCTGAATCTAAGAAATTCAAGTCTGAACACAGATGTATAGCAGGAAGGGACAAAGGTAGTCTTCATTTAATGGCCATTCTTTCAGTAACCATTCCAAATTATGATGGTGATGAATGAATGGTCCTTGAAATTCTAGTCATCCCAGCACCCCTGTGGCCACTTGGTCACAATCTGGGTGCTTGGCAACTGGCTGTCACAACAATTGCAGAGTCCTGCACAAACAAAGGGGAGGTCTGCAGGGAAAGATGCACTGGTAAACTACATATACTTCCCCTGCCTGGCAGCAGCCACTCATACAACCAGGTTCTGCAGGGACCATGCAACCCGTGCCCTGGCAGCAGTCAGCCCCAGCCCCATCATGTTCATGCCACATCTTGCACTACATCTTCCCTCCTTGTGAGTCGCTTAATGGCCTTCAATCCTTGCTTAACAATGGCAAATACAAGTGCTGGGATTGCCATCACTAAGTGATGACAATTGAACTTTACTATAGCATCACTTAGCAACCGAAATTCTGGTCCAAATTACTACCACTAACCAAAGACTATTTGCAATAGTTTTAATTGAAGACATTATATAGCATGCTATGCAGTGGTGGGATTCAAATAATTTAACAACCGATTCTCTGCCCTAATGATTTCTTCTAACAACCAGTTCACCAAACTGCTCAGAAAGTTAACAACCGATTCTCCCGAAATGGTGCGAACTGGCTGAATCCCACCACTGTTGCTATGGTATAAATGGAGTAAATATTTGCACAAATGCAAGTTGGATTGTATAGGTGTTGTCATCAGTTACATGGACGTGGAGTTGGGAAAAGTTAAAGTAGCCATTTTTCAAATTTTAAATTTGAAAATTTGTTTTTAAATTTTTCAAATTTTAAAAACAAAGCAAGTATGTTATTTTCACGTATTTATTTTACCCAAAATATTTTCCTAAACTAATTTTTTGGAATATCCAAAAAATTGGATCTAATCCTGGTCTAATAAGTTCCTGGTCTAATAAGACAGAACCAGCTAAAGCAATAAGGCCCTGCTGGCTTGATTTCCAGTCTGGCACAATTTGTTAAAGCAGCTGGTCGCTTTAACCTGTTCCTGCTGATCTCCATCGGAGACCACATCTAGGAGTGTTTTGTCCATTTCTGATGAGTTTTGGCATTACATCCCAACCCATTCTATGTCCGTAGGACAAAAAATATCAGACGGTGACAAAATCAGTTGGTTTTTATTGTCAGTAGCTTTAAACTGTGATGAAACTATTGAGAATAAATACTGCAATTGCTATTTGTATCAACATTATTGCTCTGTTGGACGGCTAAGTGTTGGCAGCCGAGTGAGAGTCCATTCCAGAGTTATTTGCTTCAATATAATTCTTGGTATTTGAAGCTATTTCTAGGCTTTTCCAGAATTCTTTCCCCACTTGCACCTAGCCACTGCATAAACATGCTTAACAATCAGGGGTGAAATCCAGCAGGTTCTGACAGGTTCTGGAGAACTGGTAGTGGAAATTTTGAGCGGTTTGGAGAACCTGTAGCAGAAATTTTGAATAGTTCAGAGAACCGGCAAATATCATATCTCGCTGGCCCCAGAGTGGGGTGGGAATGGAGATTTTGCAATATCCTTCCTCCAGGAGTGGGGAGGGAACGGAGATTTTGCAGTATCCTTCCCCTGCCACACCCACCAAGCCAGACCCACAGAACCGGTAGAAAATTTGGATCACTGCTAACAATGTTCCTGTTCCCTTATGATTATACCTTCATATTCTTCATAATTCTGTTTTCTTCTGCTATATGAACATCAAAGTAGCATTTTTCTCCCTTATTCTTAATTGATTAAGTGAGAATCTTCAGATATAAAATCTCTTAGGACTTGTGCTCCATTACTACAGGTGATTTCAATGATTTCAGAGACAATAGGGAAGGAACAGGAAGGGCATCTAGTATAAACTATAGATCTCTTCAGATTCCAGATTCTTTCACAGGGATTAAGCACAATACCAAACATGACTACTCACAGGCAAGACAAGTAGAATGCAGACCCATTGTGTGGGAGATATTAAAACAGAGCAAATACTTGGAGATCTCAGCAGAGACTATATTAGGATGTGTCATCCTTGCAGAACCTGATTGCTCAGTCCTTGAGTGTACTTGATTTTATTGTACTTATACAGAAATGAATTATTCAATAGGAAGCAATAAGCTTGGAGATGTTCTTTCCTCTTATAAGGATAAGAGGAAAGAGTTCATTTTCAGTGCTTTGAATATTCTCTTAACAGTTGCATTTTCAACTTTTACCCTTCATTAGACAAAAAAATACAAATGAAAAAAGCATGTAGAACATTCACCTGAAAGGTAAACTAATACAGCTCAGGAGTAGAATTAACTGAACAAACACCACTTTCCTAAAAGCTGTCCATCAAGACACTTTCAGGTGATCTTAGTCAATTTGCCATGCAAAACCAAAATGACAATTAAGAAAACCCCAATTCTCAAAGCACCTATGTTTAGATTTCTAAGTACAATAGATTGATAGCAGAAGTAGTCCATGTCTGCTCAAAAATAAAACTCCATGGGTCCCAGTGGGATTTCTTTCCATCTATAAAACACATTGAAGTGTACGATTGAAGCCTTATTCCACTGGTAATCAAAAAATAAATAAATTAGAAATTGAAGACTCTCTGCAAATCAACTGTAAATTGAATATAACATTTGTTAAAGTTTTGATCTTTAGAATGAAATATAGGCACATCTGTGTATAGTCAGTACCAGTTCATACAGAGGCAAATATGAATATGTGTATGCACACAGACAGATGTGTATAGCCAGAACCAATTCACAAAGCAAAATTGGGAGTGGGGGGAGAAAACAGAACTAGTTTTTGCAGAACACAAATATATCTACACAAATGGTAAGATGCATTCTTTGGTAAAAAGTTTATATTGTACTTTCTTATCAAGAAAATTAAGATTTCCAAAAACCCTTGTATACAACAAATATTGTCTTCCTTTTATGACTGAGAAACAGAGATTAGAAGCCCAGGAATACTTTGTATGCACGAGTCCAAATTTAAATCCATGGTATTTCCAGTGAATTTAGGCCCTCCAACTGTTACTAAGATACAATTCCTCCAACCTCCAGCCAGCAAAATCAGTGGTGAGATATATTTAAAGTATTAGTTCAGTACTATCTTGAGGGCCACAAGTTTACATCCCTGAACTAAAGTTCCTTAGAATTTGAATATGATTTGGATATGATTGCCAGCTTAGTTCTAGGCTGCTCAAATATCAGAATATGAAAACCAATGACTGTAAGCATCGAATGCCTATTTTTTCTAGAAATGGGAGTGGAATACATTCTCACCCAAATATAAAAGTGATCGTATTTTGGTGTGTTGCCTGGAATTCATTCTTTTGTTACAGTATTAAACAGATATTGAATTTTATAATTAATGCGGTGCATGGTCTCTCTTGAAATCCCCTTAATTACAGATTGACTCCAAGGATTAGGCAGCATGGATTTTAATTTTAACTGAAACAAAAAAGAAAAAAAGAAAGCTCCTTAAAAATTATTCTGGCAGATCAATTGTCAAAACACAAAACAATTTAAACATCTTTTGACAATGTGAGCTTGTCAGATTCAAAACACTAAAACAAAGTTAAGTGAACCTTTAAACCTAAATTGTGTCATGTCGTTTTCCAAATGTTTTATTAACTATGACCTTGTAGAGGAATGTCTAGCTCTCTCAAAGTTTTGTTTTTTCAGTTTTTCTTTAGAAAAATAGATCACACACTTGCTGAGTTTTGTTTATGTTCAAAGGAAAATGACATCAGCTTTCATGTTTTCAAAAACTTGCCCAGTGGAATTTACATGGTAGTAATAGTAGAAGCATCTTAGATCACATCGTTCCAACTTCCTATATACATAGTTATAAAATACAAGATGGTAACTTGGCTCTAGTTTAGCAGATGTAATTCCAAGATTTTTTTTTTTCATAAAGTAATGCAGGACTGTGAAATGTAGATTTGGTAGATTAGCTCAGAAATACATGCAAATTGGCTTTGTTTACTTATTAAATATTAGCCTGACTTCCTAAAACATAAATTTATTTTAAAAAATATTTTATTTTATATTTTTCTTGTGTTAACATTAATAATCATATTACTAATAGTCTTGCATCTTTCCTCGACTCATATAAACTGACATCCAGAAAAAACATGCTAAAAATTGATATTAAAAAAAATAGAAGAGATGGAAAGAAGACAGAGAGTACAAGTCCAGTTGTTAGCTAATAAATGAAGAAAGTCAAAGTTCTAAAATTAAAAATTCTAAAAAAAATATAGTAAATACAATTGGATTATTACAGCACAGAATCACAAAACTTCAGAATTATTCAGATTAACCTTTTGTTGTTGTTATTCCAAGACAACATTAAGCCATTTCAATAGAATGTGAGCTGGGTCAAGAGGTTTATTCTGAACTGAGTTTATTTTGTTGAAGCAGATATGTAAGAAACACAAGTTTCTTTTCATGTACAGCTGCTTGTAGACAAGGCCACCAGTCTTCCTCCACAATTGTGGCTCTGAACAGGCTTTCCAAAAAGGCAGGAAACTCTCTTGAGCAGCACAAACTGTGTCAATGGGACTGTAAGAAAAAGACAATTATCCCAAACAGGGATTAAACAAATTAGACAAAGCACTTCCACTTAGTTGGGAGAAATATTTTCCCCATATTTTGTTTCTCTTTGATAGATCTGATTGTTCCAGGAATCATTATCTTTACAATCCAGAGAAGTACCATTAAAATTAAGAAATGAGCTGCAGTTTTACACATCTGGAAAACTTCTGCTTTACTTATATTAAATATTGTAAATTAATTCCATGCGCTTTCAGCCCATTAAAATAATACAATAATGAGAAAATCAAAACTTAATTCTAAACTTTTTTATGCAAATAAGCTAAAATTCCTGATCACAGATAGACTTTCTTTAATATGAAACTAATTAATATCCATTGGAATTGGAAAGGAATTAGGGAATCTCACTGATCTTATGTTTCTGATGTCAAAGCAAACATTTTAGTTCTCCTTTACATACTTGCTCGGATAGATCTATTAGAGTTCCACGTAATTTTGTAGCAAAAGGAACCCTGTTTTGGTATTTTGGGCATTCCAGATATTTTACCCACCACAACATCTTGTGATGTTTACAGAAGGAAAGACACTGCTCATACAACTGTGTGTTCATAGGCTTCCATGGCCAGGGTCCTGCATTAACATAACCATTTCCAGGGAAGTTGACAATATTTGAGGAATTTTGGCAAGAGACAGAATATAACTAGAGCTTTAAATAATCTTTTTTATGAATTGAGCTAAGGTTTTCCCTATCTAACTTTGCAGATTTAATTGCATTGTTGACCTATCTGTTGTGTCTTTTAATGTCTATATTCAAATCTTGTAATACAGTATGAGAGACTGGCTATGGTTTTGACCCATCTCTTACCATTTTAGAGCAGAACTCTTCATGCTTAGCCAGAAGGTGCATGAATAAGTTCAAATATATATATAATTTGTATTGAAGCTTAGGATTCTATCTCAATTAGGTTATTGACAGGTTGCTCTCAATTCCAGATAGCCCATAGAGAGAAGCAGGAAAGTTATTTTCATCTTACTTCTGTGACATGTAAAGATAATTTTGAATTTTCTTTTTGTATTCTAGAGTTTAAATGATATTATTCAATTTTGGGTCTGCAAATCTGTTATGAAAATATTGAATCATTAATGAAAATATTGAAAAGCATGCTATGGCATAGCAATAGCACTTAGACTTATATACTGCTTCACAGTGCTTTACAGTCCTCTCTAAGGGCTTACAGAGTCGGCATATTGCCCCCAATGTTCTGGGTCCTCATTCTACTAACCTAGGAAGGATGGAATGTTGAGTCAACCTTCAGTAGATCGAGATCAAAAGAATTGAACTCCTGGCAATCGCAGAATTAGCCTGCATTTTAACCACTGTGCCACTATGGCTTCTATGGCATCCCACTAGCCATCTCCTTCCAATTGGATGAGGAGCCATTGATGAGCACTCTTTGAGTATGATTTTTTCAGATATCTATGCAATTACCTAATATATGACCAACCTATCCCACATTTAGGTAGTTTATAGCTTCCTAATCAGAATGTCAAATCATATTGTATAAAATAAACAAAAGTTTAAAGGCTATTGCTTAACACATCGTAAGCCACCCTGAGTCTCCGGAGAAGGGCGGCATATAAATAAAATAATACATACATACATACATACATACATACATACATACATATATGTGTGTGTGTGTGTGTGTGTGTGTGTGTGTGTGTTTTCCTTTAAGCCAGGTTTTTCCTACGTAGCCAAGATTTTTCTGGAACCACAATTGAGTGAAATCACATTAACTACTTTCTGGGTTCTTTCTCCATCTTTTCATTCTGGCAGCAAGCAAAATTTTGTGCTGCATTCTGGGAGACCTATATAGCTATTTCTGGCTCGTTAGCCGTCCTCAGTAGGCCACACCCACATCTCATGTTCTTCCCTGTAAAGGCCCAATGTCTATTTTCTTACTTTTCGTAGGTTTAATGTGTGTTTTTTCCTTTAAGCCAGGTTTTTCCTATGTAGCCAAGATTTTTCTGGAACCACAATTGAGTGAAATCACATTCACTACTTTCTGGGTTCTTTCTCCATCTTTTCATTCTGGCAGCAAGCAAAATTTTGTGCTGCATTCTGGGAGACCTATATAGCTATTTCTGGCTCGTTAGAAGCACGAAGCCAAAAACACCAGCCTGAAGATGACGAATGAGACTTTGTCGAAACGTCACCAAGACACTTCCAATTTTACACGGGAGAAGACCCGAATAACTAAAGACCTACATACGAACACCCGCGAAAACCTCAGAATATATATATATGTATGTATGTATGTATAAAAAGTTAAAATCTTGGGTGTTTTCCCATGTCATTTAAAAGTTTGTTAGTTAAAATGTTTAAAATCTTGGCTAAGATCTCAGCTCAAATTCTCCAGAATCCCAACAAAACACTTTGAAAGGTCTTTTAAAACTCTGGCTAAAATCCTAACCAACACTGTAAAGGTTTGGCAACGTTTCGACAAGCTCTCTCCCTTGTCATCTTCTGGCCTTTACTATCAGTTTAGAAGTTGTGGGTCCTGCTTCATTATCCTAGCTGCAGCGTTCACACACTGCCTGGTAGAATTTAGACCTTTCTTTCATCACCAAAATAGAAGTTGAGCAGCTCTGCCTTTTTTCTTACTTATCTGTTATTCTTTTGCTATCTTCTCTAAGCATCAGTTATCCATAGTATCTGCTCAGCTGAGTCAATCTTGCAGAGTTGGCATGTTTTAGGTTTCTCTGATTAAACAACCTCATTTGTTGGGACTCTGGACCTTTCTGCCCCTTTCTGTAGCAGTTTTTGCCTTCTGGAATGAGATTCTTCTAAGATTTTAATGGCCCTCACTGTGAAAATTCTGTGGTTTAAAGTAGACGTGAAGATCTAACTTTTCATCCAGGCCTTTGGTGAGAGAGAATGAAACCATTGGTGAGACAGAATGAGATCAATCATTCCTTCAATCTGATTTCTCACACTTGCCATCTTTCATCTTATATTGGTTTTATTATAATGTCTATGTTTGTTGTGAGCCACCTAGAGCTGTTGGAAATGGAGCAGCATACAAGTTCAATAAATTATTATGATTGATTGCACAGTCAGCCAGATGTTTAAACTGGATTTGACATTTTTATCCACTTATCGAATCCTTTCCAAGGATCTTGGATAGGCAGATGTTGATGTTTGATGGTGTAATAGGTATCATCACAAGATGTAAGCTGTTTTGAATAAAGCTGCCTTTTGTAATTGACTGATGATTTTTGTTAATGATGATGATATTCAAGTATATTATTATTATTGCTGTTGCTGCCTGCAAGATCTTTTTGCTTTCATCAAAATGATTGAGCAGCATTGCTCCATCACATTGTAAGCTCTACCCTGTTTGTACATGGGAGCAATGTCACAATACACATACAAAAGCAATGAGGATTGCATCAATGGCATGATGCTTTTGTCTTTTTGCTCCATTATCCCTCTCCCTGGATGCCACTGAATATTATATTTTTTTCCTTTTATTATTAATATATTTTCATAAGCTACCTAGAGTTATTTAGGTGAGATGGGTGATGGAGAAATGTGATAGATAAATAAATAAAATATGTAAATAAGCCTTTTGCTCTGTTAACATTTTGTTAATGTTGATAGATTTTTCATTCTGAGCTTCAGTTGTCCAGGCTGACCCAAGTTATAACTGACTAGGAGAGCAGAGTTCATAAAAAGAAAAAGAAGTGACCCCATTGGGGACAAGGAATTAACTAGCTAGTTTCCTGGATTGTGGCCTCTCTGCTTACCACATTAGTGCTTTCCAAGAAATTTATCTGCCAAATAAAGTAATTAGTAAAAAAAAAAAAATCATGACTAATTTTAACTTGGCTACATCTGAAAAGAAAGTTAGAAAAGGAACTATTTGCAAGAGATTTCCTAGACAATACTTTAAGCTCAGAGTTATTTTGAAGTGTTGAAAGGTGAAACATTTGACATTTTCTTGTTAAGCTCTCCTTTTAAAAAGAGAGGGCGGGAAAGAGGCATAGCTACAGTCGAGGGAAGGGTGTTTGTGGTTGTCCATGACAGCAGCTCCAGTTTTAAAACACCTGTGTTTACTTTCCAGCTTTTCTCAATCTGCTGGAAGTGGCCAAAGAATGACACAGACAAACCTGCACCATGGCTGAAGTTGCCATCCAAAAGAAAGAGCAAGCAAGAGACAGATAGCAGGCCTTTAATGTAGCTAATCATTAATAATCCTTTTGACCCCAGTTCAAAATATTGTGAGCCTTTGCTGCATATCTTTATGCTTATATGCAACCCTCAAGGGTAAAGTACCTATAGAATCTTTCCTGAAAAGGGAAATTAGAGTTGAAATATTTTAATCATCTTTGAAAAATATACAGGTCAGCATTTCCAATGTATCTCTTTTATGCATTTAAACAAGGTGTGCATGTGTGTATAAAATCTTCCAGTTGAGTTTGCTTTCAAAACTGGAATAGTGTAATCATTATTTAGGAGTTTCTCACAGGTTTTATTTTTAGTTTAAAATCTGTAATAGATTGGAAATGGTTTCCTTTGGTCACACTTTGTTTACTATTCTTTTAAAAACTTTTTATTTAAGCTGACATTATTTTTAATTTTTTAACAATGTTAAAAAAGATATTAACAATGTTAAAATATGGGAAGATGAATTAATAAATTATGTTTCTTGGCTTTATCATAAATACTATAATTTATTTGAAAAATGTATTTAGAATTCCTCACTTTTGCTTTGCAAATCCAGTCAGTATCTTTTTTTCCAAATTATGTTAAATTAAAGATTTTAGTTTAATTTAAGTCATACTGAAGTACAGCTTATTTTTGAGCATCACATAATGCACCTTTGTTCTTACATGTGTTAGCTTCTGATGTTTTTGAAATGCATTAGAAACCTACATATTGGGATCTTATAAGAAGTTTCAACATATTGATGTCAAGGCAAGCCATGAATGTCAATTTTGGCAATGTATTTAAAGATATAGATATTAAGCTGACTAAATACTAGAAAATGGCAATCTTTTTAAATTTTATTAGAAAAAGGATGGATGATGTGCATGGATGTATGTTTGAGCTGTGCTGCTGAATATACATTTTTATTGTCCTGTAATGTTGCCAGTTTTAGAGATTACATAGAAGTCACAATTAAGTAATAATTAAAACTTCATTATATGCCATTGTACTTTTTAATTCATCTAAGAAAGCAAGAAAGTATTTTTATCCAAGGAAGAAAATGGTCAAGTTAGAAGATTTCATTAAAGGTAGTTTAACAAAATGCTTATCTACAGGGATACATGAATATAAAAGAATATGTACTCTTTTGAGTACATAAAATTATGGCAATATCAGGAAGTACTGGTCAGGTTTTTTGGTTCATTGGGGCAAAAGCTAACATTTCAATAGGATAGACAATTAGAAAGAATGATAAAAAATAATTATTGAGATTTCAAATTATCTAGAAATCCTATCTAGAAATCTTCAGAGATCCACAAATTTGGGCCTGTTGCAAAAGACATATCTTTAAAATTAGAGTTCTGAGTCTATGAGCTAGTTTTGACTGCTACAACTAAATTCCTCATCTTTTTCACATTTTTTCCACATTTTGCCCATTGTTGAGTACTTCCTAATCATTTACAAAGAAGTGAAAATGATTCAGCATTACCTTCAATCCAATTCTGATCTAACAAATACTAACTGAATTCAGACATGTTGAATTGCAATGCAGCCCTCAAATAAGTTGTGTTCCATGGGCCAAATAGCTAACACCATTTACAACTGGTGCAGCTGCATTCTGTACCAGCTGAAGTTTCTGAATACTTCTCGAGGGTAGCTCCATGTAAAGCATGTTGCAGTAATTCAGACGGGAAGTTACAAAGGCATAAATGACATTGAACAGAGTTTCTTGATCCAGGAATGGGTGCAACAGATCCCAATCCAAAGGTGTACTCTTAGCCATATGTACTAAGCTCTTCCAATAGGAGAGGACCCTTCTAGATTGCATACCAGATTCATCTAAGGCAGCATCACCCCATGGAAAGATCTTGGTATTGCACACAAAGTCATATCTTTCTTAACTGAGCCGAAGCCCATTGTGCCCCATCCAAGCCCCTACAAGCTCCTGACACCGAGATAGGATTTTCTGAATCTGATCCTAATTAATAAATCACATTATTTGCATGATGTCACAAGTACATTTGTCATTTGCCCTCCTTCATCTGCCATATTCGCTTTCCTTATTTTTCAGCCATGCATAATACCCTCTTCTATCATACTGAAGATTTTTGTTACACCCTGCCAACCAGTAACCAGTAAAGATAATCTGACCATTTATTTTTGCATTAATGTGAGAAACCAGAAACTTGATAAAAAATACCCTCCATATATATTAATCAGCAAGGTCCCAGAGCACACACAGGTTAAGTTCCCACTTGGTAGATGTTCTTCATTTTCTGCATGCTGTGAATTAAAAGCAGACTTCTGTACCTGTTTCTTTACTGTCTGGCAAGAAACAGTTTTACTCCAATAATGTGGTAGGGTTATTACTCTAATAAGGAGATAAGGAGCAGCTGCTCACTTGAGCAAATTGAAGGGCTCGAGATACAGATATGTAAAATAGGCTATATCTTGAAACTGTTGATTGTTAAACAGTCATTGGACTTAGAAATCAGACGTAACAAATGTCGGAAAGTGTGGAAAACAAATATTTCTATCTTGATCATAAAATCTTAATCATTAAATAAAGATATCCATTTTGTGAAACATCTGTTGTTTTGAAAACTTTCCTTGGAGATAAAGAAAAAGACCAGAAGTAAGAACATATCATTTAGAAAAAGGATTGGAAAACACTGTACACTGATTTTAAAAACAACAACCCAATATTTCTTAGTTTCACAATGTTGCATTCATCATTAAGTGTTTTTGTGTGAAGATTTGAGAGGAATAACTTTATATAAAGCTCAGAAATGACTTCAAATAAAATTTAGTTCATCCAGCTTTAATTTTATGTATTTTAATCAACTGATTAAAAAATAATCCTGAAATAAAGAAAAAAATCTTCCCAACCCTTTTTAATCCCATTTTTAGTTACCAGTTGTAACCCATGAAATCAATGAAATACAAGTTTTCTTTCCTTTTTTTAATGTTTACAGGTGTTGTAATCATACCCTTGACCTCTTTTTCCTATCCTTACTGAAGCTTATGATTCATCCTGACTTATGGTTTCAGTGCCTGCAGCAACAAGTTTTTAAACCTTCATATCTCATCTACATAGATTTAATTACAAATCACAAATATCCCTTCTGAACAAAAAAAAAGGCTTGAATAACAGTGCTGAGAATAACATTGCAAAACTCAGTTGTGACCTTAGCACGATTGCTCTAAAGTATATTCCCAAATAAATTCATGCAGAATTCAAAATCTCATAATAATTATTAGCAATTTTTAATGGCTAATAATTTAGTTCAATCATATGCGGGTTTTTTTTTTAAGACAGTTTTCCATACACTGTTTTAATATTCAGACTATACTAAATTTATGCCCCAGTTCTTGCCCACCTAGCAGTTTGAAAGCATGCAGATGCGAGTAGATAAATAGGTACCACTTCAATGGAAAGGTAACAGCGCTCCATGACATTACACTGGCCACTTGATTGCAGAAATGTCTTCAGACAACCCTGGCTCAATGGCCTTAAAAAGGAGATGAGCACCGCCCCCTAGAGTCGGCAATGACTAGTGGAATAAAATCCACAGGGAGTCCTTTTACTGGATTTATGATTTATGGTAATTACAATAAAATATATGAAATGTTTTAATAAAAAGCTCCATATTAAGTTAAAAGGAACAAATTTTATTTTTAAAGCACAAGATGGATGTTTATTTATGAAACTGAGATGTTCTTCCTTACATTTGTATCATAGCAGATTTTAACCATTAAGGTCAATTCTGTAGAAATATTCCACAGTATATCCTGTCCAAAAATGTTAGGTATCAAATAAAGGGAAATGGCTTGATGACTTATCCAAAAGAGAGTTCATTATTGCATGTTACTGAATGCAGTTGAGAAAGAAACAATTACACCTTTAGCTTTACTTCAGAATTTATTTTGAAATGTAGTTTCAGAAGGAGGTTGAAATTACCTTATAAGAAGATAGGTTTGTAATATTAATGCTATATTCATCAAATATTTAAATTAAACAATTAATTCTATTTTATCTCCTAGAAGTTTTTTCCATTCATTTTTTTTGTTTTAATGTAAAGTTTTGGTAAATCCCAGCTCAAATCAGAGATATGTGCTTAATGGGCCTGTTTAATAAAGAAGTAAATATTATTAGTAACTTAGTTTGAGTTCTGATTCTACCTATTTAAAAAGCAAAAGCAAAAAAAAATTCATCTGAATAAAATCAAAATGCATCATTTGTATTTTGTATTAGTTACTACTGTTCAACTTAATATTAAAGTAGTATGAACATGACACCAGAATAAGTTAAACATTTAGCTATTTTATCAAAAAGAAAAATACATCCCTTTGGGAAAGGTGGAATGAAGGCTCAAAATATCTATAAATAATTTTTTTTTAATGCAGAATAAAATAATCCAGCTTTATAAACAAAAGTGCTTCCGTTTTAGAAAGCATATTTTATTGAAAAGTTTAATGCTGGTTTTGGTGTGTTCTGTGTTTTAATATATTGAACCTTCAAGCTATGAGTTTTAGAAACAATGCAGTAGAATACCTGTATCCATTTGATCCAATTCTAGCTTATACTGCATATTCAAATTAAGCTTTTGTATGCTATGACTCAGTTACTACTTTATTTCTTTAGACATGGTTAACAGTCAATGCTATTCTGCAGGTATTGTTCACATGACTTGAGAAAAGTAACACACAAATTGAGTACTTCGTTTTTATACTCTAGACCTGAAGTTCAAAATTAGAGCACTGATGGTATATTTGATATATGATCAATAGGCAATAGGAATATCTAAATTTTAAATTAAAAATGAGTGTGACACTTAATCTAATCCCTTTCATCATCACTGTGATTGATTATTTTCTGGGATAGGTTTTATAGAAAAATTGTTCTTTGTCCTCTTTATCCCTTGCTCACTATTTCATTCTTTTCATGTCAATTATTAACACTCTGACGTTGCTTGTTGCTGCAGTAACTTTGTTTCAATGCAACTGTTGCCAGGAGAATTTTGTTGTGAGCTTGATTGTAGTGCACATACGCACGCACACATATATATACAAGACAGTATTTTATTAGCTCTGTCAAGACCAAACATATGGTTAGCTTCCAGCACTAAGATTTTATTAAAATTTTCCTATTCTGTCTTCAGATGTCCTACAAACAGCTTATACCATATGTATGTCCTAGTACCATTTTGAATTATATTTCTTGAAATAGGTATACGTTAGAGAAAAGGGAAAGATGAGTGAGGAAGGTAGAGAGATAGACAGTATTAATGAGATTCATTCATACCCCTTTAAACTAAAGTCTCCCACTGGACTTCTGCAGTGCAAATATTAGATTATATATACTGTAGTTACAAGCAGTGCAAAGTACTGTATATTTCAAGAATGAGTCTCAGTACTCCTCATCTTTATGTGCAAATCTATACACTCTATCTCCAAGGCCTGAGTGGTATAGTTTGTATACTTCAGGAGTTTTTATTTTAATAGCCAGAAGTCCATGAATTTAAAATATTTAATCTTCCACTCATATTTGTTTAAGCTAGATTTATTCACGCAGTAACTACTGTTAAAATCCATTGCTTATAAATTAATGGTCAGAATTATCCTGATTATTTCCCAAACTACTGGCATTCCACCTGTTTACGATACAACTTCTAGGTTTCTCCATTTTAGCACCCTGCAATAATTATGATATTATGTTGAAAAGATACGTTGCTCAGAACTGTGACTTTTTAAAATTGAATTTAGCCTATTTTAGAGCAGAGCAACATGTTTTGACCTCTTATAGAACCATTTGAATGGATCTATTCTTACAAACTAGAATTATTTTGTATAAATAGCGCCTTTATTGATAAATTCAATAAAATTGCATTATTTTATTGTTAAATTCACATGTTAGCATAAATTTTATTAAAACAATGACTGTAAAGAAATAGTTTTATGATATTATACTATATCTTTATATTATACTATATCTTTAAAAAGACCTCAAATTCATATGTATAAACAGCAGTTATATATATTTAAAGTCTGTATTTGTTTGATTTCTGATTTTTGCTCATCCTCTTATTCTCTTGTGATTTTTTTTTAGTAACAAGTATATGATTATTGTCAAGCTTAAAAGTTGTCTGAACAGGTTTCTTTTTTATAGTAATTCTGTCCTGAGACATTAAAAAAAGGACATGAAAATGAATGCTTTAGTTATTGTTTGCAATAAGACAGTGTATTTAAATATGGACTATTTAGTTGAAAGATTTGAGTTCTTTTAAAACACTCCTTTATTGGACTGCTTATAAAAAAAAGAAAAATTATTTTAAAATCTTTTCTATTTCTTTTCCAAAATAAATGTTCTAGAATTATCTTTGCCTCTCAACTCTTAAGCAGACATCATTTGTTTTTGTTCAGGACATATGACAAAAATCTGTAAGTCATCATTCACATTTCATAACTGATTTACTTAAACCCTGTTACAGTGTTATTTCATGAAAGAAGCTTGATTTTCTATTTAAGACATTTTTTTTAATCTAGCACAATATCTAAAACATCCTTGGTTCACAGAAGTCATACTTATCCTATTTAGCTAAACTGAACCACAAATTATGTTGAGGTTGGATTGCTGCTACAACCCCTTAAAGTCTGCTGGCACAAATATTTAAGGGGGGTAGGGAGAGAATGAAAGAAAGAATCTTACTTTTAAACTGAAAACCGATAAAGTAATTGTATTTTAGTTACTGAAACTCAAAGATAGAAGCATTATGACATTTATCACCTGTATTATTAATAGGAGATAATTACTGCAAAACAGCTGGCTGTTGATTTTAGTGAGCATCAATTGTTCTCCTGCCCCAGCTGTGGGATAATAAGGACAGTCAACACATCTGTTTCAACAGCTGGTAATTAACAAAAGCTTAATTGCCACAACTCTTTTAACATCCAATTTGTGAAAAGAGTAAAGGGGGAATATTATTGACTTTGTATTCTGTACTTTCCTTTTTCCCCTTTTTCGTTTCCTTCTTTTCTTTCTTCCTTTTACTTTGAACACCACAGCCTTTGTCTGATCCACTGAATGGCAGGAGAACACAATATGGTAATCCAGAGCTTAGGATTTTCAGATCTTTGTTGGTGTTCCTTATTGCAACATTTCTTTGCTAAATTGCAAGAGCAAGTAAATTAAAATATTTTGTGGAGTTTCGTGCAATAACTAGAATCAGCAGCACTTGTGACCCATATCAGATGACGAGTGGAAGTTGCTGACCACTTATGTGGCTTGTATATTTGTATCCTTTTCCCAAATAAAATTAAAAATCCTTAACAATAGCCAAGTGAATAATTTCACTGGCTGTCCCAAGCAATTCACTGCACCTATTTAACTGTTTCAATATAAAATTCCTCATATAAATTAAATCACTCCATATAAAAGGTGAATTGGCAGCACTTTAGCCAAGCTTTTTGGTTGTCAAGTTTAGCTTACATTGTACTGGAATTGGGAAGCCAAAGTCTTACATAAACTTTAGAAATTTGGGATGGAAATGCATGGAAGAAACAAAACTAACCATCCATGCATTGCCATCTTTTCTTTTAGCGATTTTCTTCAAAATGAATATTACTTTCCACTTGAAGCTTTGCAGACCAGACTGAAACTCTTTTAGCTAATTTGGCTACAAAGGCTATGGAACTATATCTGCCCGGATCTCTCTATAATGAGAATAGATCTAGTAAGCAATGTATGGTAGATGGATTAGTAATTCAAACTAGGATTGTGACAGTGAAAATGCACAAGTTGGAACTATTTTTCAAGTACTTACAGGGTCAGCTCAATGCCCAGATGAGAGAGTGCATTATTGGAGTATTTTATCAGCCACTTTAAAAGTGAATTGGTAGAATTATTTGAATAATTTGTTATTAATATTTTTATTTACTTGAACAGCTTATTTGTTGTAGTTCTAGTTCCAAAGGTGCTTTTTCAGGAGGCAACTGGACTTTCTTGTTTTTTCTTTTGAAGACATTTCGCTTCTCATCCAAGAAGCTTCTTCAGCTCTGACAGGATAGTGGGGAATGGAAGAGGTTATATTCCTTGCAGACAGCTGGTAATCTGCATCCTTATAGAGCAGGGCTATCAAACTCCCAGCCTGTGGGCCAGATGTATCACACACTGACCACGCCCACACCTGGTTTAGCAAAGGGGAAAAAAGTCCCAATACATCACGTGACACTGCCGTGATGTGAGTTTGACACTTCTGTTTTACAGGGTCGTTGAGGGTCTTCAGAGACCGTCTAAAACGGGTATCAAACTCATGGTGTCACAGCAGGGTCACGTGATGTATTGGAACTTTTTTCCCCTTCGCTAAACTGGATGTGAGTGTGGCCAGCACGTGACGCATCCATCCCAAGGGCCGGGAGTTTGACACCCTGCTCTAAAAGGATGCACATTACCAGCTGTCTGCAAGGAATGTAAATTCTTCCATTCCCCATTATCCTGTCAGAGCTGAAGAAGTTTCTTGAATGAAAGCAAAAATTCTTCAAAAGAAAAAACAAGGAATTTCAGTTGCCTCCTGAAAAAGCATCTTTGGGACAACCATGACTGGATGACTAAGAATCTCTACAGACTTATAGCTCTCTAGTGTATTTATTCTGCATTAATTTTTAATTATTTTATACAGGATATGGATATAAGTCTTAACCACAATTGCTAATTTGCATGTTCTATTGTTAATGATTTTTTTCTAGGTATTGTATTTTAATCATTTTTCTTATTTTGTACCTCACTTAGATGCTTACAAGGAATGTTTTATTAAAAATGAAAATGAAAATAAGCATATGTCTTTAAACCTTCACTAATAGATATTTTGATATTATTCAAATTATCAATCATTTCTTTCAGCAACTGAAGAGGTTAATAGAATATAATGAAAGTTAATAATACATATTGTTAGGGGGTTTTTTTCATCAACATATTATAATGTACCTGAGTCCTTCGGGAGAAGGGTGGCATATAAATCGCAATTAAAAAATAATCACAATAATACTATTTACTAATATTGCAGTTGAATCTGATAAATTGTATTTATTATTTCTTTTCTTTCTCTTGTTTCCTTCCTTTTTCTCTTTTATCAAAAATAGTGTCATTGTATGATATTCAAAAGTATTTGATTAAACTTCCTTCAATAACATTTCGGTTGGCAAATGCTACTGTACAGTCAATTCCCAGAGTTGATTATGTTGAAAGTTATGGAGGAAATAGTACCCAAGTGCTTGCCATTCACTGAATGGTGATTGCCTAACTTTAAAAACGTTTCTGGCATGACAGGTTCGCTTCAGCAGGTGCTAAACTGTAAGGTAGCCACAGTGACAGCTGATGAAATACTTTGAACAAACAAAAGCAATATTATTGGCAAAGCCTCCAACAACAGAAAATAATTGGAAGTAGGCAAAAGTTTGCAGTTCAATTTTAAAAGGCAGGTTTATGCTAAGAGTATCATATCTGCATTGCAAAAATCCAGATGACAACTAGATGGCAGGAAAGAGCTATAGAAACGTCTAACTAATAACACATGTGGTATACATAGTCTTTGACTTATGACCCCAATTGACCTCAAAATTTCTGTTGCTAAGTAAGACTGTTGCTAAGTGAATTTTGCCCCATTTTACTACCTTTCTTGCCGCTGTTAAGTGAACCATTGCAGTTAAGTTAGTAACACAGTTGTTAAGTAAATCTCACTTTCCCATTGAAGTTGCTTGTCAGAAAGTCGCAAAATAGATCACATGATCCTGGGACACTGCAACCATCTTAAATATAAGTTTTTTAAAAATTTGATTAATATGCCGCCCTTCTCCGAAGACTCAGCTTACAATGCATTAAGCAATAGCCTTCATACTTTTCAGCTTATTGTCCCACAAACTGGGTCCTCAAGTTAGTTGCCAAGCATTTAAATCTTGATCACAGAGATGCTGCAATGGTTGTAAGTGTGAAAAAGTTATTACTCACTTTTTTCATTGCCATTGTAACTTTGAACAGCCATTTAATGAACTGTTGTAAATTGAGTACTACTTGTAATTCATAAAAAGTAATTGGGCCTGTAGTTAATAGCAAAAGCACTTAGACTTATATACTGCTTCACAGTGTTTTACAGCCCCCTCTAAGTGGTTTACAGAGTCAGCATATTGCCCCCGACAATTTGGGTCCTCATTTTACCGACCTCGGGAGGATGGAAGGCTGAATCAACTTTAAGGCGGTCAGGATTGAACCCCTGGCAGTCAGCTGATTTAATCTGCATTCTAACCACTGCACCACCATGGTTCTTAATGAAATTAGCTCACTGGTATTTTTTTCAAGATCACAACAAAGACTATAAAAGGATATAAATATATTGCATAGAGCCTTTAGCAACAAATGCTTGCGAAGTCTATTACTATATCTCTTCTGAATTTTACAGAAAAATACATGTTGGTTTTAATGGGACAAAATTTTATGATTTAAGATAGAGAATAAACAACAATATTTTTCATCTGATGTAGTTATCAGATATTTTACCCTTCTACTACCAGTTCCAAGAAGCTAGAAAAATCAATACAGCACAAAATAGTTATCCTAAATCAGCACAATTCCTGAGAACAAGTATAAGTGCCTTTTGATAACCTATAAACATGTGTATATACTCATCATGCTATTCCCTTTTGGGATAAATTATACAAAATGCAGAAAAAGAGTGAGGAGCAGCAAAAAGGGAGGGAGGGAGAGGAGGGAAAATAAATCTAAATATATCAGATTTACATCAACAGCATTCACTATACCTTTTTTCCCCCAAAGCTGCTTTTTCAAAAGGCAATTAGATTTTTTTCTTTGTTTTTCCTTGAAGATGTTTTGCTTCTCACCCAAGAAGCTTCATTCAATTCCCTGAAAAAGCTTCTTGGATGAGAAGCAAAATGTCTTGAGGGGGGGAGGATCTAGTTGACTTTTGAAAAAAACAGCTTTGGAGCAACCATGACTGGCTTACTGAGAATCTCCCTATACATAGATCTATCTATATCTTCCTATGATTGTACACCACCCTTGTGTCCATCACACCCATATATCATACATTAACTTTCGTTCTTTAGGATCTAATCAACTCCATCCAGTCACAGACTTACATTTTTAACCTTTAATATACCCCTTGCCATGGCATGCTTATTCATTATCGTTATGAAAACCAAACCATCTCAACCTACTTCTTTAACAGAAGTCACTAATTTTTGTATTCATCCAGCAAAAATACATTTTGACCCATCTCTTCCTCAGTTGGACATTATTAAGTATGCTGTTCCCACTGCATTTAACAGTTATATTTCTCTTGATATTCCCATACAGCAAAGTAGGAAGAAAAATGGTATCTTATAAAGCCATTTTCATTTATTTTAATAACATTCTTTGTTGCGGACCGCAGGCTACCTACTATATTTTAGAAACATTTGTACATTTTAGCATTTCTCTACTCATTTTCTTTAGCTATGTAAATTCCTCTATTTGCATTTGTTTTTCATTTGGAATCTGATTGCTCAGTGGGCAACCCAATAACTTTAGTCTTTGGTACATTCATTTTGAAATTCTTACTCTTTATTGCATCATACAATTGAAAGAAAATTAGGCGCAAATCATTCAAGTTTTCAGCACACAATATAGTATCATCTGCATTCCATCTATAACAGGGATGTCAAACTCAATTTCACTGAGGGTTGTGGTTGACTTTGAAGGGCCTGGGGTGGCCGTGGCCAGATGGTCACAGCCAACTGGGTGGGCATGGCTGGGATGGGTGTGGCCAGCTCACCATTGCCATGTCGAGAGTGCCTGTGGTGGTCCAGGTCAGGTGGGGGAGATCCATTGTCTTCAGCATGCACCCAGGGGGTGGGGCAAGGGCAGCCCCTCGCTGGCTCCAGGGTGACCCCACAGATCTAAGGCTGACCATGTTCAGGCCCAGATGGTCGCTACCAAATTTTAAATCAGCACCCAGTCAGTCTCGGCCAAGACCAAGGTACCGGGGCCGATCCTTTGCTGTTTCCAGGGCAGCCCCACAGGCCAGATCTAACCACATCATGAGCCAGATCTGGCCTGTGGGCCTTGAGTTTGACACCCCTGATCTATAAAGTGTCTCTGGGACTATGACTATTGCCTATATCCCAACCTTGGAGTTTTCTTTTTCCATTATAATGCTTGCTATTACGTGCTTCCATATCAACTTCCATCTTAGAATAGCATCAATATAAAGTGAAAAGTCTTCCAGTGGTGGTGTCACCTTTTCCGTTAAAAAAAAAATCATGAGACAACTTATGTTGCAAGAAGCTGGAACTAGATTGTAAAAGCTGTTGGTATAACTTACTTGTACATCTTATTTGCCAGAAAAAACAAATATCTATGTGAATGCATGAATGTCCAACAAAAACAAGCTTTTCTACTTTTGTGGCTTTCTGACTAAGATATATGAAAGCCTTCTTTTCTGAGATCAGCATGGGAAATTCACACTTCCCTTTCTTCATGGCTAAGACCAAAAAGCAAGTAAGCTGTTGCAACAGCAGCAGCAGCACAAATTTTTCATTCACCTGGATGGAATTCCTTGTCATTTTTGGCTCCCAAATGTACAAAACTGGGATAAGTGCCTTCTAAAGAGAGTTGTGTTAAAAGATAACCTTAATATATAAAAAGTCTAAGACCAAATATCATTTTGAAGGCAACTATAATATATATGAGTTTTATATTGTTAATTTCCACTATAAATGCTTAACAGATTCCATGACTAAAAACTGTAATGCTGAAAAGGACACTAATTTTTTTTAAAGCTGAATGTCAGCATTCCAGAAAAAAACCCCTCTCCAAGTAAAGACACGGAAGCAAGCATTTTCCAAAGTCCTCTTTACTAGAATAGGCAAAGTGGCACATCTGGGAAATCCCGAATCTGAAAAGCCCGGGCTTTCCTTCAGTAATTCAAAGCTCCCAAAACATCCCATTTCTCCCCAGTCGGTCACATGCTCCAATCACGTCTGTTCTACCTCGACTCAGCCTCTGACCTTGACCGATAGGAAGAATGCTATTATGTCTACTAATTCTCCTCTCCTAAATCCCCCCCTCCTACTTTCCCACACACGAGGAGATGGCAGCATTGAAGCTTCCGGCCTAATATGGCTTCCAAGGTTGACACTGAAGCTTATTTATTTTCTTCCTGAAACTAACATGACATTGTAGCTAATGAAAATTAAACGTTATTTCTGGTTCAAATATTACTTTAGTCATAATCCTGTTCAGTTTATATCAAAAGCTCCTATCTCAGTTCTCTAGTGCTGTACCACTACCCTGTTTCTGACTATGTCATTATCATTATAATGATGGCTATCAAAGCAACAGGTGGAATCAAGGTGGAAAAATTGCACAGCAGACTCCTCTTTCTTCCAAATAAGAATCAAAGAGAAACTACTTCTATCCACCTACATCTCTGTTTTCAGTCTGGAAATCAGACTGAATTACAGATACTTTTATGAAGGCTTCATTCTCGATGTCTAGAAGAAAAGAGATTATGGGAACAAAGCAGTTTTCAAACACTGCTATAAAGAAGATGGAAAGCAATAGTTATTTATTGCAGTGAGAGTAGAGTGAAAGACAGCAGAGTTTTGAGTAAGTAATTTAAATGAAACATTAAACAAAGGTTTCTAACAGAAAGATTAAGTCATAGAAACTTGTCAATGGACATTTTAAAGAAGGCCACAGATAAGCAATTGTTGGGGATTTTTGAGGTATAATGATTTGTGTTTTAGTGCAGGAGAGCTGAACTGGATAATCCTTCAGATTCTTTCCAGCACTGCAATTCTAGGTAAACAATACTGCCCTTTAGCTTTCCTAAAATACCATATTCAGTAAAACATCTCTCACTAAATTGTTCCATAATATAGTTAACACTAAAAAATCCTTTTACTTATCACAGGCATCATCTCACTTCAAAATTACTGTTCAAACAATTTAATATAATATGTAGCCCATACAAATAGTCTTTCATTGCATGAGTAATGCATACTTCGAATCTTGCAAGCCTCAATATAGCCTTTGCTTTCCAACTCAAATTCAATATTTGTATGAAAATAGCACACAGATACCTTGGGATCTACTATAGGTCCATTTGGTATGATCAGATACAACCAAGATCTGATTCATGACTAGCTCATTAGTAAGTAGAAAGTAACCTAGATAGAAACATAGGTAGTCTTGGGACATTTTAATTCCATAATGTTCTGACAAGTTGCTTTTAATGTGGCAAAATAAGCTATGCTTGACTGTATTTGCATTTGGTTTTACATTGGCCAAATTGATGCCTATGGGGAGCCCCAAGGACATGAATGTACATTAGCATGCATCCTATCCTATTCCCCTTAAACTCATTTTGAACTGTGAACCAGGGGTGAAATGCTCCCGGTTCAGACTGGATCGCCCGATCTGGTAGCGATGGAGACGGGTGGTTCGGAGAACCGGTAGCAAAAATCCCTGCCCCCAGCCCCATGCCCAGCTGAGCCGCACACTCATCAGAGGCTTTTTTTTTACTTTTAAAAGCATTTTTCTACAACTTCTTCAGAAGAAAAAATGCTTTTAAAAGTATTTTTAAAAAGCCTCTGATGATCACGCGCCTCAACTGGGATCATCAAAGGCTTTTAAAAGAAAAAAACCCTTTTTTTCTTTTAAATGTCTCTGACGATCCAAGCTGAGTTGCCTGATCAGCAGAGACTTTTTTCTTTTAAATGCCTCTAACGATCAGGCAACTCAGCTTGGATCATCAGAGGCATTTTAAAAGAAAAAAAGTCTCTGCCAATCAGGCAACTCAGCTGGGATTGTCAGAGCTTTTTGAAAGCATTTAAAAATGGTTTTAACGGTAAAAAAAAAATTGGCCATGCCCACCCAGTCACATTCCCCCCCTCACCAAGCCACGCCCACAAACCGGTAGTAACAAATCATCCACTGCTGTGAATGATATATTGAATCTAATATGGCTCTGCAACTTTTGCTGTAGTGAAAATTTAGACTCATCTGAAATTTTTTCATATCCTATAACCTTATCATCATCATCATCATAAGAGCCGTAGCGGTGCAGTGATTGTAATGCAGTATTGCAGGCTACTCACTACTTACTCCAGGAGTTCAATTCTGAATGGCTCAAGGTTGAGTCAGCTTTCCATCCTTCTGAGGTCGGTAAAATGAGGACCCAGATTGTTGGGGGCAATATGCTGACTGTAAACCGCTTAGAGAGGGCTGAAAAGCACTGTGAAGCAGTATATAAGTCTAAGGGCTACTGCTATTGCTACCTAATGGCTTATAACCTTCTTACCCAGCTCCCAGCATGTATTATTTTTAAACACTTGTTTTTCATTTTGGTTTTTCGTGTCATTGAACATAAGCTCAAATCTCAAAATCTCTTTTTGCATGCCAGATTGATGAAAATTTACATTTTTCTTTGGGTCTTCTTCTTTGGACAACATTCCCATTTCCTAAAGGGAGCTTTCCACTCTGTAACGGTATCTTTGAAAAGGAACATTAACCATGCAAGTAACCATAGATTTGATGTTAACTTTCATGATCATGGTATGCATTCTTGTTGATTTTCAATTATGTGGTTTTGATTCATTGTTGAGTATCCTTTAAAAATTTAGTTCTCTGAACTTAATTTACTTAATTTACTTTTTAACTCTTCCTTTTTTAGAAATTTTCTGATTGGATTTTTTTTTAAAAAAAATTTCCTGGCAATTTTTGTTTACTATAAAGCTCAATAGCATTGTGGTCACTGTTTCTATTTAGCTCAGTAGTGTTCTATCTCACACTACATTTTGAGCTCTATATAACATTATGTCATGCCTCTTTTTATTTATTTATTCAGTTTGGATGTCACCCAAGTCCAACGGACCCTGGTGGTTCACAATAGAGAAACATTACATCACCAGCTGCTCTAAGGCAGAATTATAAAAATGTTATAACTTCATCATGACCAGGATATGCTTGTACCCAGTAGATGTAAATGTAGGCGAGGGTTCCCATAACTATGACCACTTCTGGAGGCTTTTCTGATTTTTTTCTTATGTAAGATTAAAGTATTTTGGTCAGGGTATGTCCCAAGTAACAAATTATTTTGGAACTTGGTATTTTAATCTATACAATCTCTATAAAGAAATCAGTTTCTATTGAAGTTTCTTTGTCGTACACTGTGGCCTCTTAGATATATAGAAAAGCACAATTTACAGGGTTTTTTTTACAGCATTTAGATTGATAGAATACTATGTCCCTTTCATTGACTCTATTCTAACTCATTCAGCACTAGGACAGTAACGTTTAACAGTCACTTTGTGGTCAGTATGAGGATTATGTTGATGTCTGCACAACCACATTCTCAAATGGGTGGCCAGAATTTGTTTTGTACTTTTTATTATTACCTTATATTTGATATTATGTGAATTTTGTTACCTTAAAGTTGTAGTATTTTTAACATTTTAAAAAAATCTGCAATGATTTTAAATGGTTTTTAAAAGGCTTAGGAGAGAAGGGGAAGCAATAGGAGTGAACAGAAAGGGAAAGCTGAGAAGAGTCAGATGGGGGAAATCAGGGAATACCGTAGGAGATCTATAACACAGTATAACTGTGTCAGGCCATGGGAGAAGAATAGCTGCACAGAGAAGAGGCAAAAGATAACATGTGTTTAAATACATGGTCCTATGGCAAGGCAAAAAGATATATATGCTTGGATGATATACCTTGCTCCCACTTGCTTTCTCAAGTGCAAGCTCTGCTGGTTCTCTTTTGAGTTTGGTCAAGAATGTTGCACGCTTGAAATGATTCTCAGTTTTTGCCTATGTTGCACTTTTGCTAACAAGGGCAGTGCCTTCTGAAGGGCATATGGCACTCTAGGCAACATTGACTAATGCTGCCATTTCCCATTGATACAAAGATTTGCATTTTTAGAATGATTCAGAAGGAGGGGTGGAGTTGGTACCCATTCAGTTTTGGAGCCCTATATCAATGTCTAAAGCTGGCCCTGAATTAAGGCAATACTGTTAATGTTGCTAATTAGGTTAACTTGATTGTTTTATTTGACCAAAGTAAAAAGTATATAAAGGCACCCTGACCTATTTTTATGATGAGACACTGACAGGGTTATGGAAGTTATGAAGATCATACATAACTCCTCTGTAATGAGGAAAAACTGCTTAGACAGATAAGACTACAGGAATCATGGATGTAGGTAAATTTACCCTGAAGAATAAAATGATTTCTCATTGATACTTTTACAGAATCTTTATCCATAAATAAATGTTGCCGTAATATATCCAATGTAATTCATCATATATTTGCTGTTTCTGCCTATTTATATTATATAGCAATAAATATAACATTACTTGATATTTCATTTATAATACCTATCCTAATGTACTTGTCTTTTTATAGCATCATCTCCTTTTCCCAGTATTATATTGGTTGAAAGTTAGTACATTCACAGATATTGCTATTAGATAATTAAGGTATATATTACATATTTATTATGCAGGGTGAAGATTATTGCTTCTTTTGAATACTGAAAAAAATGTATATCTTTTGTATACTGTAAGGTTGAGACAAATGTAAACGTAATGTAGTTCTTCCTTTAAAAACAGTGGGTGACATGTTTATATCTTAGCTTTGTGGAAGATGGAAACATTCTTTGTAGTGGTTACTGCTTGTGTGTCTGAACTGAGACCTTGTAAAGATCCCCACCCAGATTATTTATTTTATCTAACTTTTAAACTAAAATAAGGATCCAAGACTGGTAATATATCTATATGTATACATAAGAAAATAGTTGTATGTGTAGCATTTTTGTCAGACCATAGAAAGCTGTAATTCCAAATTCCAAAACCTCTTTAAGTCAAACCAGTGCTGAAATGATCTTTTCAGATGTCTATATTTTTCACATATAGATTATTCAGAAATTGTTGTTTGATAAATTCCACTATATTTTTCCTGGAATTTCTCTTAGTTATCCAGACAACAACTAAGAAGAATTTGTACCTTAAGTTCTACCAATTCAAATGGAAAGTAATGCTCTCACAAAAATGAATTAAATCAAATTCTTCTTGAAAAATGTAAAATAATAATAACTTCATTGTCATTGTACGTGTATACACAGTATACCCATACAACGAAATTCACTTAATACCCAAAGACCAGGTCCAACACACATAACAATCCCAAACACCCACACACACACCACAAATTCCCCACCCCTAAACCTCTCAAGCATCCACACAACAGACCAAGTAATGCTGTCCAACAGCTCACTGATGGTGACCCTTTAGTTCATTGTTTAGTGCAATTATAGCTCTGGGATAAAAGAGAGAGAAAGAGAGAGAGAGGGAGGGAGGGAGGTGTTCTAGTTTGTCTTGTTTCCGAATATCTAATTTTCTGTATATTCTCTAGGTTCAGCATATTTATTCTGCAGTGGCAGGACCGCTTTAATATGATCTAAACTTCTCTTACTAATAGCATGTGCCTATCTCCTAGATTGGAAAATTTCTTGCTGTTTCTGTTTCTCTCAATGCTTCACTCCTTTGCTCTACGTTGAGAAGATTACAGCAAGTTTAGGATTCCCCCCCCCCCTTCTTTATTGTTATCCCTCAATCCATTTACCCCAATTCTTTTCTTTCTTCTGTTGCTATAATCTGGGAACTATTCTTCTGAACTTTTGCCAGTTCAGTAAGTTTATACTGTAAACTAAAAGTGGGTCAGAATTTATGTCTCCTGACCTTTATCCTAAAAGGGTATCAGGTGTGATACCTCTCTAAAGAATCTTGCTGGTAATCTCTTGTTGAGTGGGAGTGTCTGCTACAAACATTTCCTCCCAGTCTACCTTTCAATGGCACTTCACAGTACACTGAAAATTATCAGGGACAGTTAATTATTGGCCTCTTGGAACAACCCACCCACTTTGATTCAAGCATGCTTTCCCCAATATGTAAGAAGGTTATTTAGCAACGGTACAGTATAATTACAGAAAATAATTTGGGTTGGTTGACATTTTTATGTTTTGTATGTTTAGTTTACGAGTCTAAAAGCAGCTTCAGGTTCAAACTTTAAACGGTTCAGCATATGAGCAGAATTTTAACTACTGAATGCCAGGAATCAAGATTTGCCTGTTAGAACTATAGAAGAATTGTATCACTGAAACTCATCAGTAAAGGAACTTGTGATAGGAAGCTGGTGCCACTATATTTAGAACTGGGGTAGTCAATTAATTTTCCTAAAGGACCACATGAGAAACTGGGAGTGTTGTGGAGGACCAAGCCAATAGGGCTGTGCAGTGGTGAAATGTAAAATTTGTTACTACCGGTTCTGTGGGCGTGGCTTGGTGTGGGGGGGTAATATGAATGAATAGGCATGGCCAACTTTTTTTTTAACTTTTAAAAACATTTTTTCTACAACCTCTTGTTAAAAAAATGCTTTTAAAAGCCTCTGACGATCCCAGCTGATTTGCCTGATCGGCAGAGGCTTTTTTTCCTTTTAAAAACATTTTTTCTATAAAAATGCTTTTAAAAGCCTATGACGATCCCAGTTGAGCCGCACGATCATCAGAGGCTTTTTTTTTTTACTTTTAAAAGCATTTTTTTGGCCAAAGAGTTTGTAGAAAAAATGCTTTTAAATTTTTTTTTTAAAAAAGCCTCTGATGATTGCGTGGCTCAGCTGGGCATGGGGGTGGGCAGGGATTTTTGCTACTGGTTCTCCAAGCCACCCGCCTCCATCGCTACCAGATCGGACGATCTGGTCCGAACTGGGAGCATTTCACCCCTGGGGCTGTGAAGATGCATAGGCCCACACTCACACACATATGCAATATTTTAAAAAACAGCAGTCGCCTCCAAAATAAAAACAATGCAGTTGTATTGTATGCATGGCAAACACATATTTATATTTGATTTCTAATTTCTTATTGACTTCATATGGCTTGGACAGGACAGCCAAAGGGATGGAAGGATGTGACCCAGAGTCTGTAAAATGCTCTGATTTAAAGAGAACATTTTCTTACACATACATACTCCAATTACCAAACCTACTTTATACCTGTATCTAATCATCCGTATCTAAATATATTCTGTATTATAAATAAATCTTGAGGGCTAGGACAAAATAGAAAGATTACCATGCTAAAGGGAGAAAGAATCAAAATGCTCTGGCTTTAATAAGTTTTTTCATAATATGATTATACTGTTCCCAGCTAGAGCTGCTTATTAGAAAAAGTTATACTGTGGGTACAGCTGCCTTTGAAAAGTTGAAGACTTCAAGCAACACAAAATGGAACTCCCTTGATATTGATAGAGTTGATTAGCTCCTCAGAGGTCTTGTATTAATTTTAAACCTTGACTCTTCATTGGTGTCTGAATCTCCTGCAGATGGCTTTCAAAAGCTATGTAATTTCAGTGCCAGACACTTAAAGGTTTGTTTTTTCACATTTGTGCTCAAGTGAAAATTAAGCTTTTTCTCATAGGACCTGATCCATTTGCCCAGTTTATTTTAAAGATTGTGGAGGATATTGCATACGATACAATCTTCTCAGAAATAACACCAATCTTAAGGAGCTCCTGGCCACCTCTCCACTTAAATCAGGTTAATTCTGTAGTTTTGTAGAATTCTACAAAAATTTGGAGCTGCAATACATGGATTTCTGATCAATATGTGTTGCTTTTCTAACTTGTTAAAACAAGACCATATACAAGCTCAGAATTACTATAACACTAGAATTATATATCCTGATATAGACCATCATGCACTTTTGTTTGTTTATTTACTTGATTTACCTACAATGTGTTTCTCCAAGAGCTCAAGGTGACATATGGGGCAGGAAAACTCCTTTATCTGTACTGCAGCAACCTTATGAATGACTAGTCCAAAGTCATATCCATGGCTAAGAATGAATTTGAATAGGTCCTGACACAATACCTTAATTACTATACTGCACTCACTTCTTGTGACTGATTATATATTTTCAAATTCTTCTGAGATCTTATGCTTAAGTTATATTAAAAAGAGTAATGGAAACAAATTATTCTGAAATAGCTAGAGTTTCTGAATGGCTAGTAGCAATGTATACCAAAGACTTTGACTATGCACAGCCTCTAGATTGTTGAACAGAACCAGTGAGAAAGATGGTATGTCATATCCTATTCACAGGTTCCTTAGAGGTACATGGTTGATTACTACCGGATTTGGGACACTGAAGTATAACATACCTTCTTACATTTGACTCCAAGGCATAATTGTTGTGATCTAGGCTTCCTGAGTCATTAAAACACACAAGTAATCCCCAAAACCTCTTTTATTGCAACAGCTGTGAATTACGTTCATTCACAACTGAGTCCCAATTAGTTGCAAAAAATCCTTCGGGAGAAGTCCTTCGAGATAATCACCAACCTTTACCTCCCTTGACACGCTACCAAAAACCTACTCGGCAAAGCCACATGGAGTCCAGAATCAAACAGAAATGCTGACTGGGAACAGAATTAGCAACACTACTTTCCTGCAAAGGCCCCACATGCCTTTGCTCCTCTTTTAAGCCTTATGAGAGGGGCCAATCATCTCCAGACCTTACTCCTGAGCCATCCCTTTAGTTTTAACTGTTCTTTCCTTCTGGTAGCTGTGCGCATGCACACACTAGGAACAGGTTGCTCCATGTCCAACTGTGGAAACTTTGGAGTCCGCGCATGACTCCCAGATGGCCCTGGGCCCATCTCTGTCTCCGATGCAAAGCCCTCGTCCGAGCCTCCCCCAAACTCCAGGACTGGCCCATGTTCCTCCCCAGCCTCCTCATTGTCTGACTCCGCTGCCAGCTCCACAGGCTGCTGGCGGACCACAACAACATATGATTCCATTATACTGCAGTTACATTTATTTCTCAGAAAACCTCCATAAGATTTTCTATTCTCTGTGCTGCTGAAATGAAACATAGTGCTGTCTGTTGTAAAATGGTACTTTTTTCCATTGTTTAAAATAATACGCCTTTTTTGTTCTATTTCTGCACTTTCATAGGAAAAATTGCTTGCTATGCAACAAGAGAGAGAAGCTGCTGTTCATCGATATAAAAGTCTAGAAGAAGAACTGCAGACTCTTCGTATTTATTATAGGTAATGCCATTTCTATTATTTTTATTTTTTATTTATTTTATTAAATTTTTATGCCATCCATCTCGCTATCCAAAGTGACTCTGGTCAATTTACAATACAATTGTAAATGTGGAAAAAGAATGCAATATTATTCCTAAATATTACAAATATGCAGTGCAAAAATGAATTAATATTCCAGAATTCCGGTCCACATCCATATTTCATGATTTAATATCATTTCAGCCTGACAAAGCTGGATCTTGAAATCTATATGGATGGCACTTTTCAAGCCTATTGTATTCCAAATGCCAGTGAACAAGTGTAAAAGAGCAGGAAGCATTTCTGATGTAACATAATTTCTTGGACTGGAGGTTAGTTTCAGGAGACCACTGGTTTGCAGTTCTTAGGTTACAGATTGCCAATGTCAGTCAGCATCAGGGCTGTTACTTAAGATACCGATGTAACAGATTCAAATATCTTCCCCTTTTCAGTATTCAAATTCTCTCTGCTTATGTCTGCTGCTTAAGATTAGGATCATAAGAAAAATGAGAAAGAAAAAAATATTTTCATTTTCTTACCTAGAAAACCTTTTGCAAATGCATAAAAAACCACTGATGTTTTATCCCACAGTTACATTGGGAATATATAGTTTGCCTCTGAAGAAATAGTTAATTAAATCAATAGTGAGTTTCTTAAATGTTAGCTTTTAGCCTAATGCCATAAGTTTTGCTGAACTTGTTTAATATATATATATATATTACATACATATATGTAACATACATACATACATACATACATACATACATACATACACACACACACACACACACACACACATATATTCTTTTTGTAGGTTTAATGTGTGTTTTTCCTTTAAGCCAGGTTTTTCCTACGTAACCAAGATTTTTCTGGAACCACAATTGAGAGAAATCACATTCACTACTATCTGGGTTCTTTCCCCATCTTTTCATTCTGGCAGCAAGCAAAATTTTGTGCTACATTGTGGGAGACCTATATAGCTATTTCTGGCTCGTTAGCCGTCCTCAGTAAGCCACACCCACATCTCATGTTCCTCCCATTGTAAAGGCACAATGTCTATTTTCTTACTTTTTGTAGGTTTAATATGTGTAACGAGCCAGAAATAGTTATATAGGTCTCCCACAATGCAGCAAAAAAGTTGCTTGCTGCCAGAACGAAAAGATGGGGAAAGAACCCAGAAAGTAGTGAATGTGATTTTGCTCAATTGTGGTTCCAGAAAAATCCTGGTTACATAGGAAAAACCTGGCTTAAAAGAAAAACACACCCTAGGTTATTTTTTACCTGTTTGCTTCACTCCACCCCCTGCATCCCAGGGTGGGTGGGATCTTAATTAGGGCTAATTTTGTGGGGGGGGGGGGCTTAATTTGATTGCATGTGCTCAAAAACGTGATAGGGCTGCGGTTAAAGGTGGGTCGTCTTTTTGGAGAAACACAGTATATATAATAAATTAATTAATAAATTGGATGTGTGGCTTGTTATCCATTCCAGTTCAAATCTTGGTCTATTTTTCTGGGATATTGGCTGAGATTCTAGTTGACCTAAATGTTTCAAATTAAGATGTAATATAATAACAACAGATAAGATTTTAATTCACTAGCAAAAGCCATTGCTTCAAATCTCTAACAATTAAAGAAAAGCTTCCAAAAAGTTGGCATCTTACCTTGATTACAAATTGTTTGCAAGAGCATCAATTAATATGTTGGTTTACAGGCAATGGACATAGACATAAGCCATAACCATGAACCATTCTTTCTTTCTTTTTTGAATCAAGATTTATTGATTTTTTTTCTTTCACACCCACCCACATATCTTATGAACAGAGTATTGACCATATCATATCTTATACAACTTATCATCTCCAAATACATTTTACATAGTTACAATTTCTGCCAAAATATTTTTTCATATTGTTTTATCTTAATACTTCTACCCTTATTGTATAAAGAATATTTTCCACCCTTAAATTCTAATTTCTTCATTATTAATCATATATATATATATATATATATTCTTTTCACTTTCATATTAATTCATTCAACATCCTAATAACTTTATAGATGTTCATGTATAAACTTATTAGGATGAACCATTCTTTCTTATAGCTTAAATCTATTCATAGATTTCAGAAAGTGCTTTTTAAAATGTTTGGCATGTTTAAAGAATCCAAAAAACCATCGATTTGAAATGGCTCACTTTAAGCCACTTGGTCCAACTCTTTGCTCAATACTGGAATACAAATTATAGTCTTGTGACAGACGGCTGTTCAGCCTCTTCCAAGTAATTCTAATGTTGAACTGCTCTTATTGTAATGAACTTTTCCATGACTCAACTGGAATTTGCCTCCCTGTAATATAAGCTCATGATTCCATGTGCTACACTTTGGGACAATAAATAACAGGTCTTGGCCTTTCTGTATGTGACATCCTTAAGCTATATCTTTGAGCTCTATTTGCACATAATGTGCAGGTGTATGAGGCAGGTTTTTCTGCCCAATTTGGCATCAGCAGGAATTATTCTGGGGCAGCTGCCAGAGACAGAATGCCATTACTACCTTCCTTAGGAACTTTATTTTTAAAACATAATTTTAAAAGAAGTGTGGGGTATGTACAATACTCATGCAGCTGGGTCTGTGACCTGTCCCTTAAATTCCCTTCATCATTTCAGAATGGCAGTACTTCACTGGCATTGTGGGTAATGGATGAGACACCCATTCAATTCTTAACAAAATGCTTTTGCTATTTCTGTTAGAATAATGATTCAGAGTAGAATCACTTAAATTTTAAACTCTAAATGTGGTAGACTTTGCCAAACCTTAGTTAAAGAATATTACATGCATCAAAGCTTTAAATATACAAATCATATCTGAATACTTTTCAAATGTATATTTTTCAGTATTATTATCTTCATTATCATTATCTTCACTATTTTATTTAATGAAGATTCATAGCCCCAGATTATGCTGAGAAGTTTCTACAGTTTTAGGGAAAATATACCCCGTTTTCCCCAAAATAAGACATCCCCTGATAATAAGCCCAGTTGGGCTTTTGAGCACATGGCAATGGCCAAGCTTTTATTTCAGAGTTCAAAAAAATATAAGACAGGGTCTTATTTTTGGGGAAACACAGTAGTAAATTATGCAAATATTATATTATGGAAAGCACAAATTAAGACAGGCACAATTATCTTGTTCTGTAATCCGCCCTGGTCAAACGATTCAAAACTGCCAATAGAAAACAAGAAGGTGAAGTACAGATATATTCTTCACTCTGTCTGTCCTCTGACCAAATGAAACTTGCTACCATCAAGAACATTTTGACAATTTATGACAGGAAAGTCAAGAATATGTTATTCTAAATTTAAATTTAATTTTAATTATTATATTTTTTTAAAAAATAAGATTTCTAAAAAAATTAATACAATCTCTTTTGTGTTCCTGGAATTGCAATTGCAACCATAATTTAACATTTTAAGGGGGGGAAAACATGGCAAATACTACTATATAGAATAGAATAACAGAATCGGACAGGACCTTGGAGGTCTTCTAGTCAAACCCTCTACTTAGGCAGGAAACCCTACACCACTTCAGACAAAAGGTTATCCAACATCTTTTTAAAAACTTCCAATGTTGGAGCATTCACAACTTAATTGTTCTAACTGTCAGGAAATTTCTCCTTAGTTTTAAGTTGCTTCTCTCCTTGATTAGTTTCCATCCGTTGCTTGTTGTCCTATCCTCAGGTGCTTTACTCCCTGTCCTTTGTGGCAGCCCCTGAGATATTGGAACACTGCTATTATGTCTCCCCTAGTCTTTCTTTTCATTAAATTAGACATACCCAGTTCCTGCAACAGTTCTTCATATGGTTTAGCCTCCAGTCCCCTAATCATCTTTATTGCTCTTCTCTGCACTCTTTCTATAGTCTCAACATCTTTTTTACATTGTGGTGACCAAAACTGAATGCAGCGTTCCAAATGTGGCCTTACCAAGGCATTATACAGTGGTATTAACACTTCACGTGATCTTGATTCTATCCCTCTGTTTATACAGCTTAGAACTTTGTTAGCTTTTTTGCTAACTGCTGCACACTGCTAGCTCATATTTAAATGGTTGTCAGTTAGGGCTCCAAGATCCCTCTCACAGTTACTACTATTGAGCAAGGTACCACACATACATTTTGTTTTTCTTGCCTAAAAAATAACCTTCCTTTTTTCACCATTGAATTTCATTTTGTTCGATAGTGCTCAATGTTCAAGATCCTTCTGTATCTTAAACCTATCTTCTGGAGTGTTGGCTATTCCTGTCAGCTTGGTGTCATCTGAAAATTTGATGAGTTTCCATCTATCCCCTCATCCAAGTCATTGATGAAGATGTTGAAGACATCTTCAACATCTTCATGTTGAAGATGGGCCTAAAACAGAGCCTTGGGGTACTCCACTGCATACTTCCCTCCATGTAGATGCAGTTCCATTGAGGACTACACATTGAGTCAGCTAGTTACATGATGAGTGCAGTTTGTCAGCCAGTGGTAATGCTGTCTAACCCACATTTTTCTACTTTATCTAGTAGTAGGTTATGGTCTACTTTATCAAATGCCTTACTGAAGTTCAAGTAAATTATATCAAAGTATTCCTCTGGTCCACTAATCTTGTCACTTTGTGAAAGAATGCAATAAGATTAGTCTGACAAACCCATGTTGGCTTTTGGTTATTACTTTGTTTGCTTCTAGGTATTTGCTGATTCATTGCTTGATTATCTTTTCCAGAATCTTCCCTGGTATTGAGGTCAGGCTGATAGGTCTGTACATTCTTTCCCCTAAAATAAGACATCCCCTGATAATAAGCCTAATCGGGCTTTTGAGTGCATATGCTAAAATAAGTCCCCCCCCCAAAAAAATAAACCCTCCCCAAAAATATTTAAAGGCATGCGCAACCGGTCCCCGCCATTTCCTCTGGTTAGGATTAGGGAGACAGAGCTGGAAATCAGGTAAGATAGCAAAATGAGCCCCTCTTGCTCCACCTGCCCCAAAGTAATAAGACATCCCCAAAAATAAGGCCAAGCACTTATTTCAGGGTTCAAAAAATATAAAACAGGGTCTTATTTTCGGGGAAACACGGTAGTTTCCTGGATCTATTTTTTTTCCTTTTTTGAAGATAGGAACTACATCAGCTCTTTTCCAGTCCTCTAGCAGTTCCCTGGTGCTCCAGCATCTTTGAAAGATATAGTTCACTGGTTCTGAGATCTCGTCTGCTAGTGTAAGAAGGAAAGAAGTAGTAAAGAATAGTGCAAAATGGGGGCTCTCCCAGTTCTGTGAAAAATCGAGTCTTAGTGAAATGTATTCTGTTTATTATTAATCATGAAAAAATTTTATGAACCTGATTCAATAATGGAGAACTTTTCCTAAAAAAATACTTTGCATAACTGTCATAACTATATATTGCCAGTTAAAACATTCTAATTTTCTAACTGCTGTATTTTCTTGGCAATGATTAATGCAAATAATAAAAACTGGATAGGCAGGTAAATTATAATCCTTCTTCCTGTCAAAGGGAACACAAAATATCATAAAAATATTGTAAAAATAATATATATTGTAGGCTTTTTAAAAAAAGAATGATTAATCCCAGAGAATATGAGATTATTATATTTATCAAAGCAATACAAAGCCTTTGAAAGATGATGTATTGAAAGGTGCTTTGCAACGTACAGGAAATATAAGAGACATCTCTTTTTGGATTATTAAAACATCCATGTCTTTTGCAAGGCTCATGCAGTTGCTTTGGAAGCTGTTCTGTGTGCATGTGAGAAATCGGGTCAGCTTTGCTTTAACAACAATTTAATAATTCATTGTTTAAACATACCAGCGCTTTAACAAGTTGAAAATAGGTGCTTTGTACTTGTCCTCCTTCTTTAAAGATTTTGCATTCTTGTGTCTGTTAATATCAGTCCCACTAGGTAGTCCAGCCACATAGTTAATTTCATAGGAAGTCTACAACTACTTTTAAGATTGGCTGTAAGAACAGAATCTGATTTGATTGTACTTTTCCCTGCTTCCTATAGTCCAGTGAATTAGGAGGTGTCTGTTTGAGCTACTTTTGAACATTATCTGAACAGTTTGGACTTTAAAAATAATTTAGCTATTGAAATGACCAGATGCATGAGTCTCAGCAAGTTGCTCATTTAATTACCAGCCAGTTCCCTGGACCTATCCAGTCTTCCATGCCATGCCACTTTTCTTTACAACTTATTGATGCAAGTCTCAGAAAATACCTGTTCAGAGACTTCTTGACTACTTAATTTTCAAAGTGATGGCTTAAGAAAAATGTCATGCCTTGCTACTAGCTCTTGGGAAAGAAATAAACAAGCTTTCTATCCATGCAGTAAATCATGCATTAAAAGTAGCGAACAACAACAACAAATCAAAATTCAATAAGTTTTCCAGGCCAAGAACAGCATATAACAATCGAGCCAAAATTCAGTTGTTTATTTGCTCACACCCTATAGACAGAATCTTGCCAGACTAAACCTATTTTTACTACAAAGTTTATATCCATCTTCATTCACAGTATTCTGGGTAGTTCATAGTCTTGGAAATCGAACATTCTAGCAGAAGCTAAATATACCATTGAACCAGGGATGGGTTCTACTTACCTTTACTACCGGTTTGCAACAGGATTACGCGCACGCCCTCGCTTTGCTCGCGCACACGCCTTGCTTCTGCACATGCACAGATCGCCAATGACAACATCCGGGGTGGTAAGCATAGCCTCCCATAGTTTTTACTACTGGTTCTTGGAACTGATCCAAACCAGGGGCAACCCATCACTGCAGTGAACTATTGAAGCGATCTAACTAGAGCAAAGAACCGATGATAATGTCTTCTATATTGAAATCACATGCTCTTTACTGAGAGGAAATGACCACATCAACTTGTAGCCACTTATATGAGATATGCCTATGGTTACTAAGAAAGCTATGAATTCCTGATTCTTTTCAGATACCACCTAAATAGCATGAAAATTGAAGTTCCCGAGGGAGAATTCCACACTAACCCTATAACAAGATCCAAGAGTGCAGAAAGGTATATTAGTGGGCAGCAAGATGAATCAAGAGTTTCTCTCATTTGTCTCCACAGCCCAATTTATACCAGTCATCTGTGGAGTCAAGCATGTAATGGTCACAAACTCTCATGCAGCATTATTGCAACTCCATCCCTGGCCTAGGAAACAGTAGCTGCTAAAGTAACCAAAACCTTGAAGGACAGTTCTCCAATAGGGGAACATCCCCATCCTTGTCTTTAGGAGCCATGATGGCACAGTGGTTAGAATGCAGTACTGCAGGCTAACTCTTCCCCCAGCTACGAGTTCAATCCTGACCGGCTCAAAGTTGACTCAGCCTTCCAGTGTTCCAAGGTTGATAAAATGAGGACCCAGATTGTTGGGGGCAACAGCTGAAATGTGTAAACCACTTGGAGAATTTACAAAAGCACTGTGGAGCAGTATATAAGTCTAAACATTATTGCTACCCAACTTGGGGGGAGGGGGGACAAACAGAATTAAAAAATTTGCTCACACTGAAATGAATGTGTCGATGTGGTTATTTAGTACCGTTCTCTTTACCCTATCTGTATCTTTGTAGAATAAGGATGAGAATTATTTACTGAAAAAACAAACATAGATTTTTTTAAAAGGTATTATATACAATAGAAATGGTATTTGGACTTGACAGTCTCATTTTATGCTTTAGAATGCTCCACAAAAGACCCTTCACACTTTTACAAGGTAGGAGGCTAAACGCTGGGAAGGAATAATCTTTTTTTCTTCTGCCATTAAGAGGAGGTCTTTGTTTACTACTCTCTGCTGTGGGTCACAATGTGATATGTCTCCATTTATTCTGTTAATATGAAAGAACTTAACCTAGCGCAACTTGATACAGCACAATTGAAATGGTGTGAAGGAAAAATAAGGTAGTGCTAGGTGTTAAATTATATCTTAATACAATATAATTTTAAAAATCAGTGTACACAATGCCCTTTTTATGTATTTTAATCTTAGGAAGTTTCTGATCGTGTTTGAAAAAAGACTGAGAAGCTCTCAACAGTCAGTCATTCTATTCATTTACTAACATTGTGTGCACTAAATTCTAGTTTAGGTATATGGCACACAAAATGCACATTAAATTATGATGCTAGCTATTGTATGGCTACAAAAAGGGACAGGAAAACTGAAGGCTTACTTTCCTTGTGACCTCTGCAGACAAGTGTTTTTATTACAACAGGCTTTTCAGTGTTTGTTTTTGTATTGGTTAGGTTAGACATAGAAATTCCAAAAAGAACATGGGGTCCCCAAGTCTGTGTTTCCCTTGTAATTGTTACTGCAGAGATTGGAGGGGGACTTGCTGAGGAGAATCAGCAGGAAGAGGAACAACCCTTCCCATGTCCATAGATTTTCTCTTCCAAATGCCTCTCAACAGTTTTAATAGCTTTTTTTTATTCCTCCTCAACAGCTGGACTCCAAAATTCAGCCTTCCTGAATTATGCTAAATGGGGGGGAAGATATATTCAGTAGAGGATGAATAGTCATTGGAGGTATTATAAAGTCCCTATTTCCATCTTTGTCCCAAAGGTGCTTTTTCATGGGACAACCATGACCTAGGTGACTGAGAATCTCTACCGTCTTCCTTCTTCCTTTTCCAACAAGTCCATGAATTTCCAATATCTTTGCATGACTATGTTATGGCTATGAATTTGTTATTGGCTTTATTAAGCTGCTTTTATAGCAGTTTTCCACCATTCTTGATTATTAATTTGTTAATTGTATCATAGTATTTAAGCAGAAAAAAGTAATAATAGTAATTGCACTTTCCTAGGAGAAGTTGACGATGAATTCAATGAGTCTTATGTCTGAGTAGGCATGAACAAGATAGTGTTGGGGACAACTTGATATTTTCCATCTGGTAGTTGAGATTTCAGTTTCTTTCAATGCTATCCAACATGATGAAGTCACAGAATTGCGATCTAAAGCATCTGAAGAACACGAACTAGCTTATTGATAAGCAGGTGCATCTGCGGGAAACAGGTGTCAAAAAAGACAGGTTGAAATCTATGTCCACGCAGTTGTAACTCTGCCACTTTTTTACATGCATCACGTGCCAAGCACATAAAAATGATCTCATATAGCCACTATCTTGACTTTTTTGACCTCCCCAGATGTTACTCCTGCATATCAATAAGGTACCGTATTTTCCGGCGTATAAGACGACTGGGCGTATAAGACGACCGTCCTCAGAGCCATTTAAGGCTTGTCAGAGCCTTATGGGCTGGTCTGCCTGGTTACAGAAGAATGAGACCCGGCATATAAGATGACCCCCGACTTTTGAGAAGATTTTTGTGTGTTAGAAAGTAGTCTTATACGCAGGAAAATACAGTATGTTTTCAGTTTAGTTGTTCAAGAGATGGGTAAAATATCCCATTTTGGATAAGAATTAATTTTTAGTTGTATTACACATTTCTCCAAATTAGTAATCACTTGTGGTACTATACATCATTGAAATTGAATATTTTGATAGAAATATCAGTAGTTAGATATCCAGTTAATGTAAGAAATATATTGTCATCAATTTTACATATACACACATACACAGATGGAATATTTTATTCTACTGTATGTATAATTTTATACTGTGTGAGATTTTACAAAAAAAAACACACCCTGATTTCCTCAGTAGTTTGCCATGAATATTTCAACCCAGGAGCCCTTATCACTAGGAGAGGAGGTGTAATTGACTTTGAAATTCCTCAGTTTTAACTGTTTGTACAATTGTAAAATCTTACCCACCTTTAAGTAACTTTTTCGTAGCACTTTCATAAAAACCTACAAGTTCTCGACATTCCAATTTCATTCCTATTTATCTAGTACACTTCTGTCTCCTCCATCAAAGAATTCAAAACAGCATCCTCAAAGCTTATCATCTAGCTGGACACTGCTCGGCATCATCAAGTTAATTTGCTTTCAGCTATATCCCAGATTCATTCATTTTTATTTCATTTAATTAGATTTTTATCATATTTTCATGGCCACTAACCATTCTAGTGACTTGATTCTTCCCAATAGAAATACCGAATCTAAAAAGTCTGATCAGTACTTATATTTTCTTGTACATTAGAATACTGATATTGATCAGAGAAGATTCATCCCTCTCCCAGGACACTTCTTCTCCTTCTTCTTTAAAAAAGAGGTACGCAAATCTGAAGTCCCAAAACTACCCAGAACTTGCCAAAGTTTTGTGTGTGACTCCCGGAACATCTCCAAAAGTGACTACTTAATAAGTTTTTAACTTAACAAACGGGAGAAAGTACTAAATACATAAGAAATCTTTTTTCTACTAAAACTCTCATATAATATTTTGTAATCTTCAATTGAACAAAATGCTGGATCATAAAGCAAAACCTAGTCAGCAAAGATATCTCAGATATCTGAAAGAATTCTGGGATCCTTTACTCCCGAGGAAATGAAATTTGGGGATTTTTTAATTAATTAATTTTTTTTTTGGCCATTTCATCATCTCTGCACTGAGTCTGTTCAGCACCGCCACAGTACTGCTATTGTCCGTATGTAATTGTTTTCAACATTCCCTGACAGCTTCCCACAAATTGATGGGGAATGACTACCAATACTATTTGTGACCTTCCCAAAGTCTTTCCTTGAAAGAAGCTTGCAGGGAGAAAGTCAATGGAGAAATGGTCTATGGCGCCAGCCATTCATCGGAATAGCAATAGCACTTAGATTTATGTACTGTCCCATAATGCTTTACAGCACACTCTGGGAAGTTTACAATGTCAGCCTATTGCCTCCAACAATCTGGGTACTCATTTTACTGATCTTGGAAAGATGGAAGGCTGAGTCAATCTTGAGCATCTCAGGATCGAACTCCAAACTGTGGGCAGAGTTTGTCTACAATACTGCATTTTAACCACTGTGTCACCAGGGTTCCAATGCATTCCCTCGCTCCATCCCTACTCAGCAGTAATCACTTACCTGCTTTTCAACATTCACCAGAATTATGCTGACTAATGCCTTTTCATTTCTTCTCTGGTCCCCTTCATTCAGGACCGCTGGTGGATTAGTAACAATCGTCCACAACTCCTCCCTCCACAGGTACATCTCCATCTTCACATTCCAGGAGAGATAGTTGGTCTCATTCAGCCAAGACACCAAGAAACTTCCTCCCATTAAGCTCCCATTAAGGAGGCCATGACTAGTATTATAAGATAAACCCAGGAGCAAAACACAGCACACAGCACATAGAGCCTTTAGATAATTAACAGTGGTTTTATCTACATCTAAATATATACAGATTTATATGTTGTAAATATCTTATCATACAGCTATTGACACAAGGAGAACAATGAGATACATGACGAGAGAGAACATGAGGAGAAGGGAGACACCTTCTAATGACTTCCTTTATATTGGCAGCTTCTTACCCAGCTTCTTAAAGTGGCAGTAACCCTGTTGCCTCATTCCCATTGCATCAGCTTACAGTTGCCTCTGCTTACAATAGTCCATTAGCTTACAGCTATTAAATCTACAAACCCTGACAAACCACGTTGCACAACCCCTCTGGCTCTGGTGCAAACTCTCACTGGGTTTCTCTTCTCTCTAGTCTTTCTAGTTACTCTGGCCTTCTCTCTGGATTGGGTCCATAACCTGTCAGAGTGTTTACAACATGACTACTATTTTGAGACCATCTAGGAGCAAAATACAGGACACAGAGGTTTGTCTTACAAACAGTGGTTTATATACAAGACTTCTATATACAGACATACAAGTGGTAGGCACATACCAGACAAGCAATCATTCTTCAACTCTACACAGAGAACTACAATGCAGATAGAACATGGCAAGGAGAATGATACACGGGGGGGGGGGGGGAGAGACACCCTTTCATGGCCTTCCTTATATAGCCAGTAGCATAACCCTGCTGACTCATCCTCAGTCTTAAAAGGGCAATAACCCTGCTGACTCATCCTCAGTTCATCATCCTGGTCCACAGCCTTATAGTGGCTGGTCAGCTTTAAATCTGCATTACCCTGACACACTGCCCGCTTCCCACTACAAAACCCAATAGAGAAGCTAACAGAAGAAAGGAAGTTGCTTCTGTTCCCACTGATTATTTTACCCGCCCATGGTCAAATATTCTGAGGGTACAGCCCCCAACTTTATGCTCAAAGATCAAGATCACTCACTGGCCAAAAGAAGATTGCCCACATGGCTATGAAATGTGCACCAACTAATGTGATTGTGAATATTGAAAGTCCTTAGACACACTTGGAGAGGATTGCAATTCATTTTTTTAATCAGTCATGGAGAATCCTTTTATCTTGTCATCCAAGCTTCTTTCCTCAATTGCCCAGACATCACTCTTTTCTTCTGGTCAGAGCTGAGAGATGATGTACAAGAGACAATACATAGCATCTCCAAAGGATTTGCATGACTTCACAAAGGCCGTATTTGTGTAAATGAATGTATGAAAATGGAGGCAGGAATATAAGCAACATAGGATATGCTCATGGGTGGCTTGTGCAACCCTTCATTCCAACAAGGGCCATTCAATATGAAAACATTCCACACTCAGTTGAAGTTGCTTTTCTGAACTATGACTCTTGAATGAGCACTTTTATTCGAGATCTTTAACTGATGTGAAATTTGTGTCATTTCTTATATCTTGTTACATGGCTTATGATCATTCTGTGAATTCTCTCCCCCCCCCCCCCCCCCGCTTTCTATATTGCTGTAAAGGAGGAATCTGTTGCTAACAGATTGTGAAATTGAAAGAAACTCAGATTTGTTCCTATTGGTTTTATGTTGCTTCAGAAAAAGCTGCTTTAAATTCTTCAGCAAATTCTTTGAGAGGATAATAGTAAAAAAAAAAAGAAAGGCAGGGTTTAGAAGGAGACCAGTGTGGAATCACAATAGTATGCCCACTGTTACAAGACAGAAGGTAACAATAGTATCACAAAAGCTAATCTATGCTGGTATTAAAACCAATGATGTTATAGATAATAGAAGTCATCTGATCTTTAGGTTTCCAGGGTGCAGTTCTCTGACCCTAAGTTATTACTGAATAGCTTCTCTAAAGTTCCACCACCACCACCACACATACAAAACTTGCAACTTTAACAACTTTAGTAGATGTATACTTTTTTAAGAGAAGAAAGTATTTTGTTTCTATATTTTAATAATAGGAAGAAATGTGGTGATCGTACAATTGAAGAACTAGCTGAAATATTTTTGAAAATTTACATGCTAACTTATCCAGCTGTTAGTTTATTCAGAATAGTTTGTTTCTGAATTAAGCTCCGAATATATACTTATTATAGAAGTTCAGTTCCTTGGAGAAGCAAAAGGATTAAAATTATCTCACATTGTGAATCATAACTGAAATATAAAACATATTTGATATTGTTTTTTAAATTGCTATCCAATCAGAAAAAGAGGCCTATTTGTTTCTCCCAGTGCTGGATATCATTGGACAGCAATTGAATGTGGTGGATTCTTAATTCCAGCAGATTGTTTTTTAAATTTTTCTGTCCAAAGAAAAGTGATCTGAGGGGAAATTGCATTATTGAGGCCTCTAATTCCAAAATATTGTGGAGAAATAAACCTGCAATCCTTTCCTGGATATAGCATGAGCAAGATCATTTCCGGCATTTTATTTCATATAGGAATCATTGGTGCTTCTATCCCAAACTGACTTTCTCAACATTGGAAGTTTTGTTTCCAAAAAACTGATAACTCCCAAACAAATTAAAGGTATGATTTTATTTCCCTTGAAATCAGTTGGATGTTTCACCTGAGAACTACTAAAATACATCATATTAATGTTAATGAATACTGGCAGAAATGGATTATGAAACATTAAATTACGAATCTGTTGTTCTTAAATTGGTTTCTTGATTTATATACAGTAATCCCAAATAACACCCCAAATGGGTGGGAATCAGTAGATATAACATTCAGGGGGAAAAGTGGACTGTTTTAGACAATTCATAAATTCCAAAAACTACTCTGGGCAGTATGCAAAGATTAAAAACAAGGGCAACAGTTTAATGCAGTATTTCCCAACCTTTAAGATATGTAGACTTCAACTCCCAGAATTCCCTAACCAACCAAGCTAGCTGGGGGATCCTAGGATTTGAAGTCCATGCGTCTTAAAGTTGCCAAGGTTGAGAAACACTGTTTTAGCAAAACCCTAACAATCAAGACCACAAACACAATCCAAATCATAAGGGATAAAATAAGCCAACATTACCAGCAGAACACGCCTAACAAACAGAGCAAACACCTGGCAGGACAACTGGGTCTTTAAAGCCTTAATGAAGCATAGCAGGGTCAGGGCTTCCCTAATCTCTGAAGGGTTGCTATTCCATAGGCCTTTTTTTTAACTTGCACTGAACTCAGACCTTCAGTTATTAGCACTCTGGGAGTTCCAGGCCAATAAGACAACCTACAGGCTCTATTCTGGCCAAGTATTATGCAGTGCACGATATTGAATTTATTCTACAATACTGGGTTATATTTACAAACCGTTTCCCTTCAGAACATGCTGCAACACTACTAGTGCTGTGTTGAGGGGAAGGTTAAAGGGATTTTTGGTAGCATCTTCAAGGTACATGTATTGAACTTTACACTTAAATAATCATCCAAGAAACTTATGCTAGAAAAGTTAGCTGAGGATGTAATAAAGGACCTTGGCTCCAGTATGCATGTCAGTGCTATTCTTTTCAGCAACATACGTTTAAGGGAGTTTGCTTTATGCCTTACATCTTTAAAAGTATGTGGATGTGTTTTAACTGCCGCAAAATTCTCCAAACCAGTCATGGCCGACTGAGAGTGAATATACAAATAAAAGAAACGACCTTAAAATAACATTAGCATTTTGACATATGCCTACAGAAGCTAGGCAAGTCAGAGTGATCCCATTAGCTCAATGTGATCCCATTAGTTGAATTGTTCTGTCTGTCTCTTTTCATCTAAGGAACAGTTCTCACATTCCATTTGTCAGTACTTGATGAGGCAGGCTGCTGAAATTCTTCTCCACTGGATAGTTGTTCGCTCTTAGAAGTTTGAACTTTTCTCCTTGGGTGCCCCTGAGATCATCTTTAAAGTGCCCCAGATCAAAATTTGAGGAAGAATGGTTTCATTTCAAGACAGTAATATGTGATAAGCTTTAATTTTTAGATTAAAAATCTAAAAATTCTTAGATTTTTATCTATGTTCCAGAAGATTGCAGTGCATTTAAGTCTCTTGTGAATCGTACTGCTTGGACAAAGAACGTCTTTCAATCCAAAAAGATAGTTTCTTGGGTTGACAGCTTTTATTGCCTCTTCACTTTTGATCACTAACTTTCAGAACAATTTTGTTAGAATTATTCATTCTCAGAAGCATGTAGGTATTTTATAGGCGAAAGAGCTTATGTAAAAGTTTATGACTCAGTCTTGGTTCTTTCTAAAAATGACTCAGTCTTGGTTCTTTCTAAAACATTTGTTTATAGTCAAATTGCGAAGAAAATACACTACATTCTACATTAGCATTTGCATTGATTGGAATAAATATACACCCACACACTCACACTCTCTCTCACTTAGACTTAGACAGTGCTTTCAATTCAGTCTCAACTGGTGATGTCTGTGCCGGACAACTTCCTGCAGTTTTCTTGGCAAAATTTCGAAAGTGGTTTGCCACTGTCTCTTTCACACTGCTGAGAAATAGTGATTGACCCAAGGTTACCCAGATGTCTTTGCACCTAAGGTAGGATTAGAACTCACAGTCTCCTACTTTCTAGCCTGGTGCCTTAACCACCACACCAAATTGATTATCTGATAACATTTACGGTAAATCTATCTAGAGAAATGGAGATAGATAGAGATAAAATTGCTGTTCTTAGTAAAATAATACCTGGTGAAAGGAGTGAATTATGTTGACACCATTGTTTCTTTTTGTTTCAATGAAATCAGTGTAGACAATAGATTACACTTGTCTATTGGTGGCAAACAAAAGCTAACCTAATTAGCTTTTGCTTAGCTGTTATTCTGTTAACTCTAAGGAAATAAGTTAAATTGTACATCGTATTAGCTTAGCTATTTATTCATCATACAATTAACTGGCAAAAGTAGCGTTTTTCTGAGATATCATACACATTTCTGAATCAAGCTTTTGTCTTCCAAACAGACTTAGCGTTACAACAGATTTTAGTGCAAGTTATTACAATTCTTTTTGCATAAAACAGGTCATTCAGAGTTCATCTGTAGGTGGAGCAGGCAAGGTGGATTGGGGGACAGTTCTAATAGATCTATTTCAATAATTAAGTCATGCATTTTTTTTTCCTCAACAAAACCTGTAAGTCGGGTTTAGCCAGGTGGGAACTAGGTTTTTTTAATGGCTGTTATCTTTGTCAAAAGGAATATTATGAAAATAAGGAATTGCTGTGAATATTTTAACACTTGACTAAACAGAGGAATAACTCTACAATTTGTGAAACATACTTAGTTACCCATGCCCTAAATTTAATGCAGTTTGTATTGATTATCCCTTTATTAAGCCCATTCAGTATCTTTGAAATTATTTAGTAAGTAGAATTAATAAGTTTAACAGTAAAATTAGTAAACAGTAAAAACAGTAAAATAATATATTCTCATATATATTATTATATTAATGCCGTAATACTGGCATGTACTTGCATGAACATTCTTAAATCCATATTTTGGAAAAGGTGAACCACAAACCCACTTTAACTTTAGAAATAATGTCAGGAATCTTTTCAAAGCAGAATATTACATGGAACAATAGTAACATTATTCTTCTGTAGAATAAAAGATTTTTATCATCTTATCCAGAGGAATGAAATAAAGAAGCTGCATTGGAAATAGTGAGTTCTGAACAATGTCTCCTATGTTATTTTCATAGGGTAAATTTTATTAGGCTAATTAGTGGCAGACCACTTCTGAAAAATTTTGCCAAGGAAATTGCAGGGACTTGTCCAGACAATCTTCAAGAATTGGATATGATTAAATGGAGAAAAAGATGTACTTTATCTCATAGATATTCACATATATTGAATAATCAGATTTATTCAGTATAAATGCAGAAGAGGCAACTAAAGATTAAGAGAATTGTTTTAATTTTAAAAAATGATTTAAACAGGATGGTTTCTTTACAATAAACAACATGGGGGGAAAAACAGAGTATTATAGAGCTGCATAAAAACACAAACAGTTTATATCACATTCTAAATAGACAAATTTTGTCCATAAACTCAAGCTCTCATTGTCAAGTAGAAATCTGCAGGTTTCCCCCCTCACCTCTACATTTATCATTGGCATCCTTCAATCTCAAAAGATTATGGTATCGTGCTCTAAAACAGCATCTAGTGTGACTAAAAAGGCCAATTCGAGAGTTGCAATCCCTTCCACACTGAGGGCAGATACATTCTGTCCCCTGCCCAGCCCCCAGATTTTGCTGGTTCTGGGACTGCCTCTTTTCCTCAGCCTGCCGAACAAGTGTCTCTTTGAATTGGAGAAGGCCATGCTGTGTCTTTAGCCTCCAAGCTGAACAATCAGAGGTCAAGGTTTCCCAGTTGTTAATGTCCATTCCCAGGACCTTTTTGTAGATATCCTTATATTGCAGCTATGGTCTCCCTCTGAGGCGCTTTTCCTGCACTAATTCTCCATACAGGAAATCTTTCAGAATCCAACCATCAGCCATTCTCACGACATGCCCCAGCCAGCATAGACGTCACTGTTTCAATCATATATACATGCTAGAAATTCCAGCATGTTCCAAGACTGCACTATTTGGGACTTTGTTCTGCCAGGTGATGCCAAGAATTCGTCGGAGATAGCGCATATGAAAGGTGTTCAACTTTCTCTCCTGCCATGCGTAGAAGGTCCAAGACTCACTGCAGTTCAAGAGTGTGCTCAGGACGCAGGCTCTATAGACCTGGATCTTTGTATGTTCCGTCAGCTTCTTATTAAATCATACTCTCTTTGTAAGTTTGGAAAATGTGGTAGCCACTTTACCAATACATTTATTCAGCTCAGTATCTAAAGAGAGAGTGCCAGAGATAGTTGAGTTGAGGTACACAAAGTCATGGAGGACCTCCAGTTCTTGTGCAGAGATTGTAAAACAGGGAGGTGAATCCACATCCTGACCCATGACTTGTGTTTTTTTCAGGCTGATTGTTAGTCCAAAGTCTTGGCAGTCCTTGCTAAAACTGCTTGTGTTTTGGGGGAAAAGGAGTGCCTGTTTGAGTGAGTGAATCATGTGACTGCAGGGAGGAAGGTCCTCCAGCTCTCCTCATGGGTAAATCTGCTTGTTTTGGGGGGAAGGGGGGGGTGTCTGTTTGAGTGAATGAATCATGTGACTGCAGGGAGGAAGGTGCGCCAGTTCACCTCATGAATGAATCTGCTTGTTTCTAGGGGGAGGGGAGAGTGGCTGTTTGATTGAGTGTTAGTGGGAAGTCTTGTTAGCTGTGTGCGTGGGAAAAACTGGTTAGATGGCTAGCCATGGAAGGCAACTTATGTAGGAGAAGGAAAACTCTGATCTCAAACCTCCACTGCCTACATTTATATGCAATATATAATTGAACTATGCATGTTGCCTAGCAAGCTGTCTAAAGTAAGGACAAAAACATTGGATTCCTCAACTTTTTTGAGCTAAAAAACCCCAATTTTTTGAGACCGCAGAGTTTTTTCAGAGAAATAGTAATACAAAATCATAATCATAATGTAGTTATTGTTATTATTGTGGAAACACAAAGAAAATGACTGCCATGGGGGGATATCACAGAAAATGTGGCCAGTCAAAAAATATCCATTTAGTTTAACTGGTGAGGTTATTCCTTGCCACTCTCTCTAACTTCCCACAATGCTAATGGCCTTAGAAAACTTACTTTATCTGTAGTTATGTTTATTTTTTTAGAACATTTTTTGTATGTATGTGGAATCCAAGACTTATCTATAAATAAAGATGATGCTAAAGGCTAGTTCTTTGTTTTGCAGAATGCTAGATTTTTTTATTAAAAATGTTTGGAGACTTGGTATTTGCCCAAGAAGTTACACATGATGTTATGTTGGCAATTCCAGCAGATAAGTGTTTATGCTACCACAAGCTAAAGACTTTCTTCCGAATATACTATGGACCGCCACAGAAAGACTGTATTTTCTTTTAAAATTTAACTAGGGTATCTGTTTTTTAGTTAAGTCCTGTCAATCTGACTTCAAGGATATGAACATTTGATATTAATTGATATTGATAGCAAGAGTAATGTAGTGGCCTGGTTCAAAAATTTTATTCTTGAGCCATCAACATGCTACTCAAAGATTAAGAGCATCCATTGATGAAAAGATTGCTCACTGTTCTAAAATATACTTGTTGCTTAGTTCGGTCATTAATATGGAAATGCCTCAAGAGCATGGAAAGACAGAACAGAATAGGATACTCCTATTCTTCCTTGCCTCATACAGGGGGACATATTCAGAGTAAATCCATATAAAAGGCAAGGAAGTACATTTTTTAATGTCATACAAATGTCCTTCAAATGCCCTTAAAATCAGTTACAGAGCTGAGATGTATATATCTTGCATGTTCTTGATATAGGCCCAAATCATATATGCCATGCCTGCATGAACCTGAACAAATGGTGGGCAAAGGGAATATTTTAAGTATTGTAATTTTTCCAGCTGTGGAGTTGGGTAGCCTCAAAATCAAAATAATAAATAAATGAACTAATAACCATATACCAATCAGCAGATCAATTCCTATGTTACCTAGATTACTAATTATAGTATAAATGGCTGAGGCTAATTTAACACCAGTTGGAAACATTATTTTGGTTGCAACAGAGTTTAATATGTTTTTTTTTATCGCTAAGATCTTTTCTCACCCAAAATCTGTATTCAGCATTGTACTTTTCAGTGTTTAAAAACTTTACCCTCCCAATTGCTATCTTACAAATATGAAGTATATAAAAAGATGCTACTCTTTTTCATGCATTCCTGGGTGGGGAGAGAGAGGGGGAGAATAGTAAATTGGCCCAGCTGTTTCCATTTCATTTCTGATCGCATATCTCTGCTGCATTTTATGTGTTGAAATTATCCTTCTTTAGTGACAAAACTCCTAAATTTGTGTAGACTCCATATACAATTGAAAATCCTACAATAACACCTGACATAGCAATATGAGCTGGAATGCCAATGAGATCATTTCCATTCTGCCCAGACTACAATATGGTGGATGCATGAGTATAAATATCTTCTATGGGTCACATTTCTAGGCAATACTTTTTTATGAGATTGACAGCTATATAAATTTGATTGATAAATAATATAAGGATTGGTCAAGAGTGTGGGTATTCTAAATATATGCCTGGGTTACCAATGAAAAATATAGCTTCCGAAGTTTCTTCCGTGTCAATTACATCTTTATCTTCCTTATTTCAAGATCTTTGTTTGAGGAAAAGCTGTACTGCACACAGTGAATTGGCTCCAAAGTTTTATTTATTCTGATGAAAAGGATCCAATCTAATGACTAATACAGGAATAAATAAAGAAATAAATTAAAACATTTTAATACATAAAAAGAAAAGGAGAGTTAATAAATAAATCTGCAGTTAATGAAAGCATTTTGAGGACTAAGAAGTCTAAGATTTGAACTCAGTTCATGCCATTTTCTTGGCAGGAATATGGAAGTGGTTTCCTATTGCCTTTGAGGGCTATTTTTGTAAACTTGGTCTTGTTTCAGCATGTAATTGGACTGTTTGATTGAACAAGAACAGGGATAAGCAACCTGATCTCTCTTTTTCTCCAGATAGCTATCTAAGGAAGACTGTAGTTATAGTCCAAAATTCCTGGTGGCACAAAATTGCCTGTGCCTGATCCCCTAATTCAGTTAAAAACAATTAATTGCAACACTCTGAGCTTCAATCCAGCTCATTATGTACCTTCATGTTTTCAAAACAAAGCTCAGGTTTTGGAAGGTATTTTTTTAACAAAAATCTTTTTACTGATAGGTACAGAGGGCAGTTGAATATCCTTTACCCAAAGTCAGCTGAAATAAATAAATATTTTGCATCAGGGCCATATAATGACTGAACAAATTCTGAAAAGAGAAGGAAGATAAAAGTTCTTTTAAGAGTTCTTTAAGGTATCAGTTTGATAACAACCAAAACACCTTTACTGCCATTAAATATTTACCAAGACTTGGCTTTCAAGAGAGGGGCAGTTTAGAGCAGTGTGCTTGGCTCCATGCATTGGTATTGATTAGCTATCAGAAGGACATGGTTAATGAATAACTTTGGGTATCACTGAGCACTCAACATTGTTGTCAGGACTGCTCTTTTTTTCCTCTTCTCTTACCTGAAAATGACCTAAATTAAAGTCAGTTGGAACTGACACTAACCCTGCCACAGATTGCTCAATCCTAGGGAATAAACAAGACTGGAAAATCAGTTGATCAATGCTTATGCAATCCATTCTAGTGGCTCTTGTCATTCCTACTGGACTTTAGAACTAAACATGTTTACATTTAATTAGAAAGAACACACACTTTACATCACATGGAAGCTATCAATATCGAATTGGAATTGATTTCCGCTTTGTCTTACTAGTGAATCACTATTTCCTTCAAACTGTTTTTTATTTTCAAAACATCAGCTTGCAAAATGAGTCGTATAAATTTTAAAGCAAAGTAAACCTATTGCATAGAGATAATCATAAAAGTAAACGGCAACTAGTACAGCTGCAAATTGAGTACAGCTTTTTTAAAGTGATGTTTCAACTGCTTGATATGAATTGTAGTGTGAAGGAAATGACACCGATAGTTCCATTAAATCTCCAAGATTTGGAGACTTTACTAAGATATTGCTGTTAAAACATTTAACTGAATGGGCCCTTCACCACGTTCTTCTTGGTATGCTATAAATCGGTAGAGCTACATATGTGTGTGTGTGTGTGTGGTGTGTGTGTGTGTAGGTCTTTGGTTATTCGGGTCTTCTCCCGCGTAAAATTGGAAGTGTCTTGGCGACGTTTCGACGAAGTCTCATTCGTCATCTTCAGGCTGGTGTTCTCGGCTTCGTGCTTCCAGGAGCAATGTGAGATCGCAGCTGTCTCTTCCTTTTAACTGCTAGTGGGGGTGGGAGCTGATTGGGTGGGAGGTTGGCTGTGTTCTGATTGGGTGGAGGTGTGTTCTGATTGGTTAGGGGCTTGGCTGTGCTCTGACTGGATGGGGGGTTGGTTGTGCTCTGATTGGCTGGGTGTGTGTTCTGTTTGGGTGGGGGCTTGATTGTGCTCGGCTTGTGCTCGGAAGTAAGTTTTGTTTCTTTATGATGTCTAAAAAACTCATTCCAGTTCATAGACATCATAAAGAAACAAAACTTACTTCCGAGCACAAGCCGAGCACAATCAAACCAAGAGCTGCTAAACCACATGGGGGAACTAAGAACAAGGCAAGAACTGAAGGAGATGGGTACAGACATTGACTGGTGGCCATATGCACAAATATGCACAAATATTAAATCAAGATATAAAAAAGATTTGGCTCAATTTGGATTCCAAAAAGGTCAAACAGAATTGGACAAAATTTTGCAAGGGACACAAGACAAACTAATTAAAAAATCTATAATTATCTACGAGGATACAAATTAGAAGAAGAGGTAGTGAAAGAAAACATGACAACCTGGTCAAAAAATTTCGGCTACAGTATCGAACTAGACAAATGGCAAAAACTATGGACAATAAACTATAAGTTGACAATGTCTGTATCATATAAAGAAAATCTCTACAAAATGTTCTATAGGTGGCATCTGCCATCAGCCAGATTAGCAAGAATGTTCCCCAATACACCATCAACATGCTGGAAATGCAAACTCCATAAAGGCACTTACTATCATATGTGGTGGACCTGCCCAATGGCAAAACAATACTGGCAAATGATTAGATCCCAGATAGAAGAAACCATACAGCAAAAGATAGAAATAAGACCAGAAACCTTTCTACTTGGAATACTAAACGGACAATATGAAAAAGAAATAACATATTTAATTATACATATGATAACAGCAGCACGAATACTATCCGCACAAAACTGGAAGAGTAGTGAGACACCGACAGAAGATAGGGTAATTAGCAAAACCATGGAATGTGCAGAATTAGATAAACTCACTAAGGAACTACAAAATAGGGAGGAACATGATTACTATCTAGTATGGAAAAGGTGGTATTGTTGGTTGGAAAAGAGAAAAGAGAAAAAGGGTCAGGAAGTAAATTGAACTACCAAATACAGAAAGAGGAAAACATAGTACACATACAAGTCAATAATAAACCAGAAAGATAGATAGAAGGGAAAGACCAAATAAGGAGGAGTTAAATTATGAAATAAGATTACAGACTACAGTTGCGATAATTTGGATAAATATTTGATTTTGTGTTTATATGTTTATGTTTTGTATGTTTTACTGTTTTATTGTTTAGTTTGTTTTACTGTTTTATTGTTTTGTTTAGTCTGTATATATAAATAAAAATTGAAAAAAAAAGAAACAAAACTTACAGCCCAGTGACCTACTCGTGAGCTTCGATGTCATATCCCTCTTCACCCAAGTACCAATCAAAGAAGCCTTGACAGTTATCCAAAACAGATATAACCCCTCCAAGCACATCCTGGATCTGACCAACCACTGCCTATCCAACACATACTTCATCTATAACGGACAAAAATACAAACAAATAGAAGGAGCACCCATGGGATCACCCCTCTCATCTGTCATTGCCAACCTCTATATGGAGCACTTTGAAACCCAAGCTCTAGAAAAATCTGATCACAAACCCAAACTCTGGCTCAGATACGTAGACGACACCTTCATAATCTGGCCACATGGGAAAGAAAAACTGGACAACTTCCTCACACACCTCAACAGCCTACACACCTTATGTGTGAGGTGCTGCAAGGGTCGGTCCTCTTGCCCCTTCTGTTTAACATTTATGTGAAGCTGCTGGGGGAGATCATCCATGATTTTGGGGTGAAGTGTCATCTGTACGCTTATGATACTTAGCTGGGGTACATCTCCACCCCAGACCACCCCAATGATGCCCTTGACATAATGTCCTGATGTCTGGAGGCCGTGCGGATCTGGAGGGGGGGGGAAACAGACTCAGACTCAACCCCTCCAAGACTGAATGATTATGGCTGCCGGCGTCCCGATATAGCCAGCTGGTACCATCGCTGGCTATTGGGGGGTGAAACTCTGGCCCCTCAGAGAGGGCTTGCAATCTGGGTGTCCTTGAACCACACCTGGAAGGCCACTGGGAGCTAGTGCAGCTCGCGCAGGAGAGGTGTCACATGGGTGTGTCGCGTCGCACCCATAATCACCCGCGCAGCAGCATTCTGGACCAGGTGGAACCTCTGAGTGCTCTTCAAGGGGAGCCCGATGTAGAGAGCATTACAGTAGTCCAGACAGGACGGGACGAAGGCATGAGTGACCGATGATGAGGCACAACCACGGACCAGAAGCCAGACCGCAGCTGCATCATTAGCCACTTGAAACCCCTCCAATCCAGACATGAAGCAGACTGACACCCACCATGAAGATGTGGCACAACCATGAAAGTGAAGCCAAACAACAGCAACACAGCTCACCAGCTCAAATCACCCTGAAACTCAGACTAACCCGAGCACAACCAAACCCCCACCCAAACAGAAGACACCCCCATCCAATCAGAGCACAGCCAATCCCCCGTCCAATCAGAGCACAGCCAAGCCCCTAATCAATCAGAACACACCTCCACCCAATCAGAACACAGCCAAGCTCCCACCCGATCAGTTCACACCCCCACTGGCAGTGAAAAGGAAGAAACAGCTGCAATCACACATTGCTCCTAGAAGCACGAAGCTGAAAACACCAGCCTGAAGATAAGGAATGAGACTTCGTTGAAATGTCACCAAGACACTTCCAATTTTACACGGGAGAATATATATATATGGATGGACGGACGGACTCAAATGATATGTGGTCAGAATTTTTCTGTAGGGTTTAGATTTTACTTTTTTACCCTTTGTATCAAATTTGAATTATCTTGTTTAGCTTTCCTAGTTGCGAATGTCACCTATTTAACATGCTGGCCACATGACCATGGAAAGCATCGTCAGACAATGTGAACTCTTCAAGCTGTGAATTGGAGATCAGCACCACTCCGGTAAAGTTGGACACCACTGGCAGGGGAAATATTTACCTTTTTTATAGTTGGATATATAGCTTCATCCTATGGATCCTTTTGTAAATGCAAATCTCCACATGTAGCATTAGAAAAGAAAAACTAAATTCTAGACTTCCGTGCAATGCTTCTTTGATGTGATATGATAAATTCATGGAAGATAAAATGATCAGTGGTTATTAGTCTGAATGACCATATTGCGTTTATAGACTTTAAAGCAGAAGTCCTCAAACTACAGCCCGCAGGCCAGGTACGGCCGCCTGAAGCTATTAATCCAGCCCACGCAGGACCACGAGGCTGCCCTGCCCACATCTCCGCACCTACCTGCCGGCCCCCACCTGCCTTCTGGAGGCCGAGGAGGCCAAAAATGGGACACACGGAGGTCCTCGGAGGCCAAAAATGGGGCCATCTTTGGCCTCCCCAGCCTCCAAAGAGAGGGAGGGAGAGAGAGAGATATATATATATACACACACACAAACAGAAGTCCTTCACCCACCCACCCCCAAGGCAGCCACATTCCTTCACTAATCTGCTTTCCACCCCCAGGAGCATAACAAATTAAAATTTAATTTGTGTGTATTGTTTAATGGACTGCTAAATTGGCCATGCCCACCCAGTCACATTACCATCTAGCCACGCCCACCCTGCAGGTCCACCCCCCCCCCAACAGTCTGAGGGATTGTGAATTGGTCCCCTGTTTAAAAAGTTTGAGGACCCCTGCTTTAAAGCAACATGCCCTGAACACCAATTATTAGGAACAAGTGAAGAAGAGTCTTATTCTCATGTCTTAATTGTGAGCTTCCCTGATGCATCTGGATGACTAGCTCAAAGATATTTTGTTGAAAAAGCAATTGGACTATTTTTTTTTTCTCCAAAAAAATCAGTCTACTTGCCTTTTCAAAACAAAAAACACCCCACCTTTGAGACAACTATGACCTGGATAACTGAGACCCTTCACAGACATCTTGATGACTATTTTGTAAGTTAGCTAGAGTCACATGTTGTATTGTTACATGATAAAATATTATATGCCTTAGATGTTGTACACACCCAATCAGTTATGGTTTATCAACAAACACGTTATGTGTACTCAGTCACAGAATGCAAGACTAAAATGGGCTTTGGTCTCTAATCCAACAAGATTCTTCTTAATTTTTTTTTTTATATTTGAAAATAGTATGCTGATTTCTTCAGCTTGTGGCTCAGGATACTATTTTGAAATGCTTCTTTTTCACTTATGGCAAAATCATGTTTAATATATTTTATCTGTTATTCTTCTACCGACTTTTTATTTCTTTATACATTATTTATAATTTCAAAATGTCCTTATTTAATTGAATAGATACTTCACATCATTTTCAAACAACCTCAGGTGGTAGGTAATGACATGCCAATTCCTTGACCTTTAACTTTTAGATTCCTATTAAATCAGCTGTATTTTACTTATGCATTCCTGGTGAGTTTTAATTTCTATATGAAATGGCAATCTGATTGTGCTTCCTTTTTTGTTCAGAAACAAAAGGACATTGCCAATAAACTTAATGCAGGATTTGTTTGTTCTTCTTGCTTTTCAGTAGAAAAATATAGTTTCTATTTCATTTTACACTTACACAGTAATTTAGATATGTTCAGCCTATATGACCAATGTTTGTAAATAAACAAGCTTCTAACAATACAGTGTAGGATAAAAAGTAAAACACTAATTTTGAAGAAAACATTTGTTTATAAATTTACTTTTGTTTTGGCTAATTAAAAACAATTCCAAAAATAGATGAAATATTTCTGTATTAAGTTAATACAGGATTCCTGTTCAGTCATTAAAATGGAAGTAATCTGTAAACCAGTTTCCTATTTCATAAAAATATTCCAAGAAAAAAAACCTGAGGAATAACCCCAATTAGACTTCCCTGGAAAATTTTTAGGAAGGGTGAAATAAAGTATATATAAAACCCAAAGGAGCTTTTTCAAGAGGCAACCTGAAAAGTTCAGAACTGAAGAAGCTTCTTGGATGAGAAGCGAAATGTCTTCAAGGAAAAACAAAGAAAGTCCAGTTGCCTATAGAAAAAGTACTTTTGCAACAACCATGACCTGGATGACTGAGAATCTCCATAGATATATATAAAAGTTATGTTATTGCATTCAGCAGCTGTTTTAAACATTTCTTGTTTTTTATAGTAACGAATCATGATCAAAACTAAACCCAGACTTTCACACATTGAAGTGTGCACACAAACAGTCATGCACAGTCAGTCATATTCCTGATGCCAACAGCTGAACAGATTTCCTGGACAAAAGGGAAAAGGTTCAGGAATCTAGAAAGCTTGAGCGCCTAGTCCTGGAATAGCCAAGTAGCCTCCCAGTTCCTCCCAGGAATCCTTCAATTCCTTCAAATTGACCTGATGTTTCTCATGGCTTCCAATCATCTGTCCAGGCATTGATTACAAGGTTTCCTACACAACTATGCTCTCCAGGAGCCTACTAAAAATCGCTTAGTGGGCTGTTGTTGGCAACAACCACTACTAGATGAGAATATGGGCTGTTGGCTTCTTATTTCTGAAGAAAGCTGGAGCTGACTTGGCTACAGCACCTGAGAATAAGACAGGTAGAAATAATAGAATACAGCATCAGTTTCACATCTTGCTCTTACAAATGGAAATCCCTAAATTTAGATCTACATTGTTCTGCCCAGTAAAGATTATTGTGTATGTAGTGGGAATATGAAAGTAGAATGTAGGCATATGTATATAGGAACCGAATTATAGTATGAAGCAGCTCATTCTGAAGTTGTTGCCTTTATTTTTTCATTCAGTCACAGCCCATGAGGTTGAACCTCAGAAATAAATTTCTGCAATTATCTGTCTATCTGTCTGTCTGTCTGTCTGTCTGTCTATCTATCTATCTATCTATCTATCTATCTATCTATCTATCTATCTATCTATCTATCATCTTAAAAATAATCAGTATCATTTCACTGAGGTCTCCCTGAGAAAGGATTCTTGTGTTGACAGAGGCAAGGGATTTGGGATTTATTATACAAATCAGAAGCAATTTGTACCTGTAAATACAGAGAAACTCCTGAATAATATTTGCTTCTATTTATAGAAGAAAAGAAAGAAAAATAGTCAAAATGCTCTAAAGAATTAAGCTCTATGTTAATTTAAATGTTCTAAACATCAATACTGTAGGTGGGAGGGGTAGATATGGCGGGAGCAGGGGTCCACATCGTGTTAGGGGACCGCGCGCCCGCTGTTTACGAGCGGTGGCGTGCTCCGGCCCCCAAGGCTCCTCCCGCTCCCTAGGTTGCATAGAACCTCAGGGCCCGGGCCTTCGGCTGATGCTGTGCAATGCCAGGTCCGTAGTAAATAAAGCCCCCCTCATTTTTGAGCTTGTTCAGGAGGAGGGTGCAGACCTGGCAGGTGTTACGGAGACCTGGTTGGGCCAGGAGGGGGGGTTCCCCTCGTTGAAATGTGCCCACCAGGCTTCCAAGCATTCCATCAGCCGAGGTCACAGGGGAGGGGAGGGGGGGTAGCGGTTATTATTAGAGAAGGTTTGAAACCGAGGGAGGCCACTGTTCCTCAGACGGCCGGCTGTGAATCCCTCCTTGTGAAATGGGGTCATGGGGTTCAGATGGGCTTGCTGATCACGTACCTGGCTCCCTGCCACGTAGCAGCAGCCTTGCCCGAGCTTCTCAGCGTCATTGCCGCGGTGGCGGTTGATACCCCCAGGCTTATGGTCATGGGGGATTTCAACCTACCATCTGTGGGGGAGATGTCTGAGGTGGCTCGGGAGTTCATGGCTTCCATGACAGCTATGGACCTGACCCAGTTAATTCATGGCCCTACCCATACGGGGGGAAACACTGGACCTGGTTTTTGTCTCTGGACAGTGGCTGAAAGATCTTGATATAGAGGATTTAGCTAGCAAACCCTTGTCATTGTCAGATCACTCTCTCCTTCGTTTCGACTTTCGGACCGCAACACCCCATCGCAGGGAGGCGGAGCCGGTAAGATGGTTCTGCCCCAGGCGCCTGATGGAACCTGATAGGTTCCAGATGGAGCTTGGGCCATTTCCTGAGGCTCTGGCACACGCCTCAACCGGAGACCTAGTGGCCGCCTGGGATAGGGCGGCCGCTGGAGCTCTGGATCGGGTCGTGCCTTTGCGGCCTCTAACCCGGCGCCGATCTCACTTGGCTCCTTGGTTTACTGAGGAGTTGAGGGAGTTGAAGCGCTGGAAAAGACGCCTAGAGAGTAGTTGGAGGGCCAGTCTTTCTGAATCTGACCGGACACTGGTAAGAACTCATATTAGGACTTACCTAGTGGCAATAAAAGCAGCAAAATGTAGCTATTTTGCTGCTCTTATTGCGTCATCGGATAATCGCCCAGCCGCCCTGTTTAGGGTGACCCGCTCCCTGCTCCACCAGGAAGCGCAGGAGGATCCCTTCGAGGGTAGAGCCGAGGATTTTGTTCAATATCTGCATGACAAAATCACTCAGATTCGGGAAGATCTGGACTCCGACTGGGTGGTCCTGGGGGAAGGGACCGGGGCAGGTCTTGAGAATGTTATCTGGGATGAGTTTGATCCTGTGACCCCTGAGGACGTGGACAGGATTCTGGGTGGACTGAATGCGACCACATGTTTATTGGACCCGTGTCCTTCCTGGTTAGTGCTGGCTTCCCGGGAAGTGACACGAGGCTGGCTCCAGGGGATTATAAAGGCTTCATTGGGTGAGGGTGTCTTCCCCGCCGCCTTGAAAGAGGCGGTAGTGAGGCCTCTCCTCAAGAAGCCTTCCCTGGCCCCAGCAATGTTGGTAAATTATCGTCCGGTCTCCAACCTTCGCTTCGTGGCGAAGGTTGTTGAGAGCGTGGTTGCGAAACAGTTCCCCCAGCACCTGGATGAAACGACGTATCTAGTTCCATTCCAGTCAGGCTTCAGGCCCGGGTACAGCACAGAAACGGCATTGGTCGCGTTGGTTGATGATCTCTGGAGGGCTCGGGACAGGGGATGCTCCTCTGACCTGGTCCTGTTAGACTTCTCAGCGGCTTTTGATACCATTGACCATGGTATCATGCTGTACCAGTTGGTAGAGATGGGGGTGGGAGGCACTATGTTGCGGTGGTTCTCCTCCTATCTCTCTGACCGGTCGCAGTCTGTGTTGGCAGAGGGGCAGAGGTCGACCCCGAGGCCCCTTATATGTGGGGTGCCACAGGGATCAGTCCTCTTGCCTCTCCTGTTCAACATTTATGTGAAGCCACTGGGTGAGATCATCCGTGGTTTTGGGGTGAAGTACCACCAGTATGCTGATTACACTCAGCTGTACATCTCCACCCCAGACCACCCCAACGATGCCCTTGAAGTGATGGCTTGATGCCTGGAGGCCGTGCGGATCTGGATAGGGAGGAACAGGCTCAGGCTCAACCCATCCAAGACCTAGTGGCTGTGGTTTCCGACATCCCAATATAGTCAGTTGGCGCCATCACTGACTATTGGGGGCAAATCATTGGCCCCCATGGAAAGGGTTCGGAACTTGGGCGTCCTCCTGGATTCACGGCTCCTTAGAAGGGCACCTGATGTCCGTGGCGGGAGGATTTTTTATCAGATTTGCCTGATTCGCCAGTTACGTCCCTTTCTGGATCGGGACTCCTTACTCACGGTCACTCACGCCCTCGTCACTTCCCGCCTGGACTACTGTAATGCTCTCTACATGGGGCTCCCCTTGAGGAACACCCGGAGGCTCCAACTGGTGCAGAGTGCAGCCGCGCGGGTGGTGATGGGAGCGACATGGCGTTCCCATGTGACACCTCTCCTGCACGAGCTGCACTGGCTCCTGGTGGTCTTCCGGGTGCGCTTCAAGGTTTTGGTTACCACCTTCAAAGCACTCCATGGCTCAGGACCTGGGTACTTGCAGGACCGCCTACTACCACCAATAGCCTCCCACCGGCCGGTGCGCTCTCATAGAGAGGGGCTCCTCCGGGTGCCGTCAGCCAAACAGTGTCTGCTGGTGACTCCTAGGGGGAGAGCTTTCTCTGTGGGGGCACCTACTATCTGGAACAAGCTCCCCCCGGAGATACAGAGGATCCCGGATCTGCGCACCTTCCGCCGTGCTCTTAAGACCTTTCTATTTCACCAGGCGGGCCTGGCCTAACCTCTCTTCTTTTAGTGTTGAATTTTAATTTGTTTTAAATTGTGTGGGGTGTTTTAATTCCGTCTGGGCCAAATTTATTTAATTTGATTTTATTTGAGTTTTAAATTTTGTTTATATGTATTTTTATTGTTGGCTGTTCACCGCCCTGAGTCCTTCGGGAGTAGGGCGGTATATAAATCTAATAAATCTAAATCTAAATCTAAATGTATTGTAAAACTATCATGAATGACATAGCAGGTTTTCTTATGTCACTTTATATACTTAATGAATGAATGAATGAATATGTATGCGTATATTTATGCCTCTTTGATTGATATATTTAAAATTACATTGTATTGATCACCACTGTTGTACATATTTTTTGTTTCACCAGTTTGCATCAAGCTCTATCCCAAGAAGCAAATCTTAAGGATCAGTTCAACTCTGCACTTATAACATATGAAAAAGCTCTGAAAAATAAAGATGATATTGTCTCCATGCTTTTTCTTCAAAATGAGGAGCTGGTGATTCAACTCCAGCAAATGGCAGCAGAGAAAACAAGCATAGAATTAAAATTTCAGCAAACTTCAGATGCTTTGCAAGAGACCACTGAAAAACTTCAAAAGTAAGTATATCGCCTGTCATTTTGAAAAATGCAATTTGTTAACTAAACGGGCTATTGTGCCTTTTTTCCATGGCATAAAAAGCACAATAAAAAGATAGAAATACCTAAACATTCTTATAATGCATTAAAGCAATTTAATAGTCTTAATAACAATTTATTTTAAAGTTTTGGACATTTTATAATCTTCAAAGGTTTGTTTGTAACCAATATAGAATAGTTGCAAAATTTGCAAGGAGAGAGGAAACACACAGACACCACACAAACACACAGAGAGAGAAAGTTTATATTCAAGATTTTATTGAAGATAGCTTTACATATTAGAGATTGGATTAGTTGTTACAGCTAGGGACCACAACAGTTTCAATACAAGTTTGTGAATATTCTTACACATTCATATCTGACGTGAGTCAATTCTGATCCACTTGAAACTGAAATTTTGAAAAAGGCATTATTTGATTCAAGTTTGCACATTGAAACTGGGGGCAAGCCAATTTAAGTGAATGAATTGAGTGAGTCAGTGAATATTTCATTGGAATGATTAGTATAGCCAATTTGATCTGAACCAATCTGAGATTTGAATTTGGGGAAAAAATACTCATTGACTATTTGTTCAGTTGTTTGTTTATTTAAATGTATAGTTGCCTACTTTTCCAATTCCAAGTATCTTTACAACATATGAGTTACACTGATAGAAACACCCATAAAATAAATAACAATTATAATAAAACTATTCAAATTATAAATAGACATATAGCTGTCATCCAACAATTTCAAATAGTCCCTTAGATGATTGTTTTAAGCACCTTCTGAAACATGTGTAAAGACACATACTGGGAAAATCAGTCTCTAATCTCAGGCCGCCTTTCTCCACATTTCTTTGGAGCATCATCAGAAAAATATCCTATTTCAGCTTTTGACATGATTAGAGTTTTTAGCCAAATGCCTTCAAGAGCTTTATCATAATACATTTTTGAAATTTACCTCTGTGTTTTTTTATAGAAAGAGATTGCAGGGATCAGGAAACAGTTTAAATTGTAGTGATTGAACCAATGCAGAAAATCTCTTATTCCAAATTAAAAATTTCCAAAACTCTAAAAAGAGTTCCTTTTGTTTGTTTTTGGCAAGTGCTAGGCTTGGCATTACATTGAAGAATGCCCATTGACTTGTCCTTATGAGCTCTACTACTTCTGATCCAGGGGTGGGTTCTAAATTTTTTTACTATCAGTTCTGTGGGCGTGGCTTGGAGGTCATGTGACTGGGTGAGCGTGGGTAGCTGGTCATGTGACCGGGTGGCCATGGCTATGTGTATAGGGACTACTCAGAGGGCTGAAAAAAGTCATTTCTGACAGGTCCTCGCACTTTTGACTGGTCCTCACACCTATGACCATCCTCACATTTATGCCCGTGCAGCATTCTTAACAACCATGTCACTCATTTCACATGCTTCTTTTCACCATGGTGTTAAGATAGGGCAAAAAACGTAAAATGTGAGGACAGTCGTAAGTTTGAGGATTGGTCAAAAGTGCGAGGACCAGTCAAAAATAACTTTTTCAGCCCTCTAAGTAGTCCATATGCATAAAAGGATACAGCAATAGAGAGGGATGAAGGAAGGGAAGGGAAATTAGAGTAGGAGTGAGGGTAAGAGAGGAGGAGAAGGAAAAAGGAAGAGGAAGTAGGGAGGGGAAAAAGGGAGAAAAGAAAAAGTAAGAAGGAAAGAAAAGAGAGAGGTGGTAGGTTTGAGGAGAATATATTATACCCCTTTGCATTGTCATCTATTTTTATATCCATCCTCACATTGGTTAATTATGTAATACAGTTGTTTAATACAAATTCAACATTTTAATATAAATCAATTAGTTATATAACTATCTTTTTTGTATGTTAATCAATATGAACATGAATATTCCAATTATTTCCATGCAATCCAATTTCTTACAAATCAATTAATTATATTTACCAATAATAATAAACCAAATAATTTCCCCCATATATTCCTCCAAACCACAATTTAACCATTTTTGCTTTCAGCACAATATACAATTAATAGTATCTCAATTATTACAATTCCCTAGTTAAATAGAGCTTTTTTTCTTTTGTGTTTTAAAATCTTGAACTCTCCTCTTTTGCCTTAAATTTCCCATTGTTTGTAGTTTTGCACCTACCATTTTTGGTGAGGAAAAAGAAAAAGAAATCTCTCTCTGCCTCATTTTGTCATGTTGCAGCAAAGACCCTGCTTTGCTTTCAGTTTCGTTTTTTCTGCATAGCTAGGGGGAAAAATTCTGCTCCAGCACTCTGCAGCTAGCAACAGAGCCCTGCCCAAAACAGCTGAGAGCAAATCAGCTGAGAGTCTGGAGGCCGATCTAATCAACTTGTGCTAATTAACCTATGCTGAAGCTGTAAGAGGCTTTTTTTTCTATTTTTGCAGGCACTGGTCTACTCATTTGTTTTCTTTTAACACTGATCAGCTGTAGGGCGGCCCTTTGAAGCCCCCCCCCCCCCCGCAAGAGTTTAAACAATTTTTTTCCCTTTAGCCATCAGCTGGGACTCAGGAGGCAGCAATAGATTGGGAGTGGGTGGGGTAAGCGAATGGCGACCGGGCCATGAACTGGTTCGGGGGCATGGCCAGCCAATCTTATTACTGGTTCTCCAAACTATTAAAAGTTTTTACTACGGGTTCTTGCGATCTCGTGGGAACCAGGAGCAGCCTACCACTGCTCTGATCTGATCACTGGGTTTTCTAGGATGCCAGAAGATTGGCAGAATTGATTGGTAAACTTGGCCATTCCTGTAAATAGCTCCCTTATCATTAGTTTTTGAGCGATATCCAGCTTGCCAGAGCATGTTAGCAAGGCTTGGCTTCTTCTGAGCAGAGCTGAAAAGAATGACCATTAACTTAATCCTTAAGGAGTGATGGGCATTTGCTGTTTCTGATTACTGGATTTTGTTAGGATGCCAGGAAGGTTGGTGTATCTGGTTGGTAAGCTTGGCCCCTCCTGCGAGGGACTTCCCCCCATGCACCCACCCTTTACCATCCTCAGTAAGTTGCTAGACAATGCAAGGCATAGTGGCAACTTTCATTTCATCTGACCTGGAGTTTGTTAGGTCAGGGCTACAGCTTAATAGCAATTTTCCATGTCAATTAGCATAGGCAGCAAAAACTGCCTGGTACAATGAGATACAGTGCACAAGAGATAGACAAAGGCATTGCTGGTGCAGAAAAATTCACATTGTATGCTTGCAGTATACTGTTCTAAGAAACAGTAATAGCTTGGCTAAAAACTACCGTGACATCCATCCATTCATTGTTGTGAGACAAAATACACCTCTAATCTGTAGAATTTAAGAGGAAGATTTAATCCAAAAACTGAGTTGAACAGAGTTGTTACCTAGCGCATTAGCACAAATAAGGCAGGCCATTATTTGCTAATGTCAAGAGTGAATCAGATTGGTTCAGAAAATGAACATAGACCAGAAATTTTAAAATGAGAGTAAAATGACTTCAGGGAAAAAAGAATTAGTACAAATACTTTATCTTCTTATAATAACTAAATTCTTCATTTTACTAATCTTGTAATATATATGTCTTAAAAGTTTTCATGAATATTTGCTTAGCATATATTCCAGTTGAAATATATATTATCTTGTATATTCTAATCGTGTTTATTTAGCTATTCTCAAGTTGTATATTATGTACATGTTACTTATTTAGGAATTTAGCCATTCCTATATTTCCATAACTCACTTTCATGCTTCAAAAAAAGAATAAAGCTTGAACATCTCAGATCCCCTAGTGTTTTAATTTCCCTTTAGTTAAATGAAAATAGCTTTGGATTTTCAGATGACCAGTGGAGAAGTATTAGTCCATCAATCTCTTTTTATTCCTCTAATAAAGACTGCAATTCTCTTTTAAAACCATCAAATTAATGATTATTGTCAGTCTTGTAATAGTGAGTTCTGTAGTTTGACAATGCTGAGTGCCAAGTGCTTTCTTTTCCCTCTGCAAATCAGTCTTCTTAACTGGAGTATCATGGGTTCTGGTATTATGGAAGAGAAAGAAATTGTTCTTCCTATCCAGGTTCTTTAATGCTTATCAAAGAGTCATATCCATAATTCTCTACACATATCTCATGCCTTCTTATCCTTTTGTTTGCCTTTTCCCTAAATCAAAAAGCCTTAAATCTTTTAGCCTTACTTCACAACTGCCCTTACCTTGGACAATTCATCCTAACATTGATTGTTGTTAATGCCCTTTGCTGAATCTTTTCCATTTTACAAAAAGATTTTCGTGCATTTGTAATACTTTGCGATAACTACATATGACTATGTATAACTATTACAAATGAGTTATCTCATTTGATTTTGATCAAAACTTTGACATTATGATATTAACTGCTTTATTTTAAATTCCTTTCTTAATATTTCTGGCCCTAAATTTTCGATCTTCACAGCAATCATGTTCACTGCTCTGTTGAACTCTGAGAACCTATTCCTATTCAGTTGCCATCATTTTAGTTATTTATACATGAATTTAGCCATTCCTGTCCTGGTTTGCATCACTACTTAGGTGGTATTGCATTTACCATGTTTATGTTCTTTTCCTCTGTTTAAAGAGAGCTTTTTAGACCACCGTTCCTTCTTGTTTTAATCACCTTAAATAAATGGGTAGCATTCACTAGTTTGAGCTATTTACTCCTAACCTGAACAAAAATATTTTTTATTGGATAGCCCATTTACAGAGCTCCCTTTGCTAATAGTATGTACATATTGCTATTCCTTATTTTCTGTTCTTTAACCAGTTTCAATCCAAAGAGAACCCTTTCTTTCTTCATATCCATGAGCAAGGAGCTGCTTGAAAGTCTTTCATTAAGGATATTATCAAAAGCCTTTTGAATATCCAAATAGATGTTGCTATTAAAACTCCATGTTTTAATATACATCAAGCTCTTCCTGGCTTAGCCCCTAGAATGCTATGAATGCAGTCACTATAAATTTGTCTAAGTTTTAACAAAAGAAATGGGATTATTAATTGTGGAAAAGCCTCTTGCTTTCTAACTGCATCCATTCAAAAACATTTTTTTATTAGGCAGGGCATCAAACTATTTTATTCTTTGGGTTCTGGTTGGGTTGTAAATCTGGATTAATTTGTCTTTTGGCTTTGTCTCCTGTTTTAAGTTGTTGGCTTTATTCTTTTTGTATGAGAATATTTTGAAATTATGCATTATTCTAAAGGCTTTCTGGGTAGGAAAATATGTTAGTAAATAACATAAATGAATTAAATGTGCTGATGTCATAATGTAGTCATACATTATCTCAAAAGATATTATCTAGCTTTCCTTTAATCTCCTCCACACTCCCATTTCCCTTTCCTTGGAAAAGAGCAAAAGTGATCTAATAGACTTTGGGATATCACCTAAACTATTTTTAACTTTAGCTTGGTCTTTTCTTTGAAGAATTAATTCAATTTGACATAGCTTAACTACTTGGGAAAATGTCTACCAGGTCAGTTAGTGCTACAATCAGCTTCCCAGGCCTGTAGCGAAATTAAACAGTGAGCAAAATCTTTTGACAACAACAACAGCATGCCCTTTCTGTTAAAAAATAAAAAAACATGGAAATGCTCACTGCTTCTTCCCAGCACCCACAGTCACCCATTCTATCTTATAATTCAACCTGCAAACAGATTAAGCAGCTGAGTTTGTGGGAAATGTGTTTACTTTGAGCTAAGAATTCAGTGACACCTCTGGGAGAGCCACACAGACAGTCCTACTCATCAGCTGGAAAACCAAATTAAGAATTCACAATATTTTGGTAATCTCAGCCACATCATACAGTCAAGTATTTTGCCATTTAGGAAAAACTGTGTTTGATAGTCTTCATTAATGATGGGAAGAAAAAGTATGCTTTGTTTCTTGGAAGGAATTAACTGTTCCTTGTCTTGAAAGTTTCCCAGCAGGCTGGTTTTCTTTAGAGTTTCATTGTAACCCTCTATAATTGTTCAAAGAAAAAGGGTAACCCTTGCCTGTCACTTGGTTTTCTACATGGTTTATGTATTCCACTTCCTCTAACCATTGCTGAGACCATAGCAAGAGTATAGTTTTTAATGAAACATGGTGATGATTTCATATTTAAATAAGAATTATATGTATGGCAATGGTGGGTTGCCCACGGTTTGGATCGGTTCGCAAGAACTGGTAGTAAAACTGGCGGGAGGCCCTGCATACCGCCCCGGATGTCATCAACGGCGATCTGGCTTCTGGCGTGTGCAATCCCATTGCAAACTGGTAGTAAAGATAAGTAGAACCCACCCCTGATGTATCGGCTTTTCAATAGTAAGTGTGTGTGTGTCCATCAGGCATCGGTTTCACTTACCTTTGCTACCAGTTTGCACGTGTGCTCACTTTGCTCGTGTGTGCACCCCATCTGCATGTGTGCAGAAGCTTCTGTGCATGTGCAGATCGTAATTGATGACGTCTGGGTGGGTGGGCAGAACCTCCGCTGCCACTGCTACTGGTTTGCCTGAACTGGAGCAAACCAGTAGCAACCCACCACTGGTGTCCATGGTAGAAAAATGCTATTCTTACCCCTGTTATGTTTAAGAAAACCTTGTTTCCTTTGTTGCATTTCTCTTGCTGAGAATTATTAGGAATTAAACAGAACTATTAAGAAACACGATTCTATGCATGATGGCTCTTGGGAAAAATACCATATTTGGACAGCTTGCTCAGTGTTAGAATCTTTGTGTCTGAAAAAAAAAGTTACTCTGCCATCTGCACCCAGGAATTGTGTGCATTTCACACCAATATCCAAGACATTCTCCAATGCACACTGGAGGAGATAATCTTTCCCAGAATATCTAAGCAGCATAGTTCAAGAACAAAAATGACTCTCTGAATAACTGCACCACAATGTGAGACAGAGGACTAATCACTTACCCCTATGGGTCGGGGAAAGATATTATGAGGTCCATTTTTTCCTAACATGACTATGAAAGGAATGTGGCTAAGACTCGGGGCCCTTTCTAGAGGATAGTGAGCAAAGGAAACCATGAGGAGAAGGGAATTTAGCACATGGGTGTAAGAGTGGATTCTGTCTGAGGGGAATGCCTGGATGACTGGAAGAATCGACCTTGGCAATGGAAACACAAAGCTCTTTTCATCAATTCAAGCTTGGAGTCTAAAGCTGCAGATGGTTACCTCCAGCACTGCCTATTCAGGGCGAGGGTTTATAAAACGGCACTTTGCTGAATACTAATGGATCAAAACAAAGATTTAATTACATAAAGATGGCTTGTTCATTTTTAAATCAGGATCCAGGTCAGTGTCTCAGAAAAGAACCGTATGACTATCTTTTATATGTAGGTCTAAAGTCTGAGGTTTTTAACTGCAAACATAAACATTAAAGTACAGATGGGTGTCTATAGCGCACAACAGTCTGTTAAATTGGAGATTGCTTCAAAGCTGGACTTGCTAATATTTATACGCTTTCATTTCTTCTTTTGGTCTGGTTAAAAGGAGTCTTCCTGAAAATCTGAATGCTTAGAAGGTGTAAATTTAGCTTGTCCCCTCTTCCCCCCCCCCCCAAATTCAGAATCGGCTTGGTTAATAAAACAGTAAGTAGGAACAATACAGTAATGTTTGTTTTGGGGTGAGAGTATTTGCTTTATCCAAGCAGTTTTTCCTTTTTAAAATTTAAAATTATATTATATTTTGCTCATTTAATAGTTTCAATTAATATTTGTTTTAATACATTATTTTATTAAGAATCTCTTGTTTTTTTTACTTAAATTTAATTTTTAAACCTAGTTTCTCATTAACTAGTTAAAAGAATATTCTGAATGCATCACTGAAGTTTTGTTTTTCATATTGAGGTTCTGCCTAGAAACATTTTGATATCATCTTAAGGTAGTAATAGATTTTTGTTTCACAGAATTATGATTTTTAATGAAAAGATCACATTTCCAGATTCCTCCTTCCATTTCCTAATTGATTAACTATGATGTTGAAAAGACAAAAATTAACTATATCATAAAGTACAGTATGTATTATGTTGTACAGGTAGTCCTCAACTTACAATAGTTCATTTAGTAACTGTTTGACATGACAATGGCACTGAAAAAGTCACATGACCATTTTTCACTCAACCATTGCAGCATCACCATGGTTACATGATCAAAATTCAGATGCTTGAAATCTGACTAAAATTTATAACCATTGCAGTGTCTTGGGATCATGTGATCCCCTTTTGTGACCTACTGACAAGCAAAGTCAATAGGGAAGCCAGATTCACTTAACAACCATGTTACTAACTTAACAAGTTCAGTGATTCACTTAACAGCTATGGCAAGAACAATTGTAAAATGGGGCAAAACTCACTTAACAAATGTTTCACTTAGCAACAGAAATGTTGGGCTCAATTGTTGTCGTAAGTCGCAGACTACCTTAATAGAAGTTTTAAACTTATTTCACTTGGAAACCAATGGGTGATTATCAGCCAGTTTGTTATAGGAGTTAAAGGCATTGGGCCAGGGGTGAAATGCTTTTGGTTCGGACCAGATTGCCTGATCCGGTAGCAATGGCGGCGGGTGGTTCGGAGAACCGGTAGCAAAAATCCCTGTGCCACCCCACCCCCGCCACACCATGCCCAGCTGAGCCACACAATCATTAGAGGCTTTTTTTTTAACTTTTAAAAGCATTTTTTCTACAACCTCTTCCGACGAAAAAATGCTTTTAAAAGTAAAAAAAAAAGTCTCTGACGATCCCGTGGCTCAGCTGGGATCGTCAGAGGTTTTTCAAAGCATTTTTTTCTGCAACCTCTTGGCCGAAGAGGTGGTAAAAAAAATGCTTTGAAAAGTCTCTCACGATCCCAGCTGTCTTGCCTGATCGGCAGAGGCTTTTCAAAGCATTAGAAAAAATGCTTTGAAAACTTAAAAGAAAAAGAAAAAAGTTGGCCATGCGCACCCAGTCACATTACCCCCCCCACACACCAAGCTGTGCCCACAGAACCGGTAGTAACAAATTTTACATTTCACCCTTGCATGGGGCTAGAAACCAGAAGATCTGAATTCTAGTTCTGCTTTAGGCATGAAGTCAGGTGGGTGACTTTGGACTGGTCACTCACTCTCAATCCTAGGAAGAAGGGAGTGGCAAACCACTTCTGAAAATCCTGCCAGTAAAAGTACAGGGATTTATTATTTATGAATAAAATATCTAAGAAATAAAAATTGCTCTTCTCAGAGAATTAGAAAGAATTTAGGTTCTCAACCAAAGTCTGATACAATACCATGTAAGAACACTGATGTTGCACAACATAATTGCAATCTTGCAAGATTTGGGATGATTTTTAATATTTTTATTTTAGAATTAGTATTTTATTGTGAGCTCTCCTGGGTGCTATTGGGAAGTCCCATGTTCCATGATTCCCATGCCACATATTAGAACTAGCTCTCATGACGGGCTTCCAAAGCTATAAAAAATACAGTAGTTATCTGAATTTTTAAAAAGCATGTTACATGACACTGCATCACAATTCCATACTTCCTCTTTTTATTGAATGAGAAAATTGGCAAAATGAACTAAATATTTAATTTTGTCTCCATTGGAATACAAATTAAGGGTTTGCCCTACATTTTAGTTTATTTGACAAACTTGCCTTTAAATGCAAATCAATTGTTGCATACAATTATTTGAGACAATGCTTTTCAAAGTAATTGACTGGGAAGAAGCAGTTATCAGTGACTGTTGTTTTAAATCTTATTTATAAACTATAGATTATAAACATTGCTACTTGCTGGTTCTTATACATCTAAGGAGATCTTCCTAGACAAATCACTATAGCATCTACCCCCATCATTCTGCTCCCAAACATATAAAGAATATCTGAAGAATTGTATAAGTCGTGCAAAACCTTCCTAGAACAGGAACAGAAGGAAGTCTGAAAATGAAGAAAGCAGGTTCCCAATGCACACTATGATGAGAGTCCCTTTAATTGACATATGAATTATGGAATAAGTGAATAAAGGGCACGGGAAAGTCACTAGATTTTATGACAGTGGGTATGCAAACTAGGTCTGCTTTAGGGATTAAGGTTTGTGTAGAATTAAGACTAATACCAATGTATAAAGGAGGTTGTGTGTGATTCAGCTGAGAACTTACAAAGTTTGTTTAGGTATTTAAGATTGATTGCAGACATCACAGTTGTTTTAAACCCTTCAATAATTCCAGTTATTACTTCATTTGGAACATTCATTTGCAGGGAAGCAGCCGACATGTATGGTATAGTTAAAGGTTTGAAAGACATACTTTATCAATTACCATTCAGGTATAACTAAGGCCATATGCAAAGAAACATTTTTAAAAGAAAGTCCAATAGTTTAAAGGCAAAATATAACTGCAGAAGATTTTAAGTACTGTCTACTATCATTGTCCCAACATGGAAAATTTTCAGAATACTCATAACAGTGAGCATATTAAAACAACAGAACTGTACAAATCAGTTGATAAAACATTATTTTGACAAAAATTAACAATACTTAATAACCTTAAATATTTTATTATTTATAAATATTTTAGTAGTATTTAATAAAATTTTATGAAATTGCATTGCTGGATTTCAATCTCATATTGTCTAGGGCAGGGGTGTCAAACTCAAGGACCAGGGGGTCAGATACTGCCCATGGGGTGCTTAGATCTGGCCCACGGGGCCACCCTGGAAACAGTGAGGCATTGGCACATAGTGCCTCTGCCAGCGAAAACAGGCCCCTGAGCTCTCTTTCCGGCTGTGAAGGCCTCCTGCAACCTTCTGCCAGCAAAAATGAGCTCAGGAGGGATGTGTCCTCTCCAGCTCCATTTTCTCTGGCAGAGGGTTGCAGGAGGCTTTCACAGTTGGAAACGGAGCTCAGGAGCCTGTTTTCATTGGCAGAATGGCCCCCGACATGAGTGACATCGAGCAGGCCACACCTACTCTGGCTACACCCACCCACCCCCCCCCGAGGTCAAACATAACCCTGATGTGGCCCTCAATGAAATCGAGTTTGACACCCCTGGTTTAGGGAAACTGAAAATGATTCAAGAAATGGTGACCTAGACTAGAGCATGAGTCTCCAACTGGGCAACTTTAAGACTTGTGGACTTCAGTCCTAGAATTCCTCAGTCAGCTTTGTTTCCAAGTTGTGGATCCTTGTCTTTTAAGAGGGGTAACAAAACAAATACTAATATGTCACTGATACTTTCATGTGAAATTTGAAAATTTTGCTAAAACATACCTGGAATGCCTTTATAACCCCAGTGGATATATTTCTACTCTGTAGTGGGGAAAAGAGATGAAATGGTTGTTCTATCTTTGGACATGCTAAAAGGCATTGAAAACACCGTTGCTGTAGTTGTTGTTTTTAAAAAGACCCAGGGTCTTTAAATAGTTTTTAATATTTGATATTTACATTGATGGTGACTTGATGTCCATTTTATCTAAGCTTTTTGTTGCTTTGGGGAAGAAGGGTGTTGGGTTGATTGTGTCAGGTTAGTTTTATGTTTATTATGTAAACCACCATGAATCATTTGAGTGGTCTGTATAAAAATAAAATAAAAATGTGGTGCCATCCAAATGATGCAAATAAATACATAAGGATATATTCATAAATTTGGATATTCATAAGCCTTTGTCTTTGCTAGAATGAAACCATAAAAAGACCAGCTCCAATTTTAGCTGCACCATTGTAGAACTGTAGATAAAATCTGCCATTATAGAAACTATTTTTATTGTATTATTCATGCATAAAATTGGATAAGATTATACCTCAGATGAAAAAGTGGTCAGTTAAGTTTAATAAGAATTGATTGGGAAGACTATCATGTTACAGTATTTGTTTGTTTGTTTGTGAAATGTGTAATCCCACCTATCTATCCAATGAAACTCTAGGCTGTGAACATGCCATATAAAATATCAGCAAGAATAAAATAAAAATGACTACAAAAAAAAATGGGTTAAGGCACCCTCGTTAAAAATACAAAACTCCTATACCATCCATACTGGACCTCCCAAACTAACAGCTTGCCCTGGGAAAAGAGCCAGGTCTTCACAGCCTTCTGAAAATCCAGTAATATTAGATTGTCCTTACATCTGAGGGGAACCTGTTCCATAGGGCAGGAAGAAAGAACTGAAGAACAATCCTTCCACTCCCAGCCTTCTCACGTGGCCCATAACAACTCCATGATTGGTGGTATGATCATAGAAAGCCGGATGGATACATTGCCGCATCCTAAGCACTCCAGAGATCATCGACAATCTTGATCAATTCTGCATCAGTGTTATCTCTTTGCCTGAACCCAGATTACAATTATGATCCCTTAGAATAAAAATGGGGAACTTTTGAGCCTTCAAGTGTTAGTGAACTCCAAAATCACCATCAGTGCTAAATATAGTGCTTTACTAGGATGATTTTATCACTTTGATGTACAAAAATAATATTTATAATGTTTCATGTGATATTTGATTGCAAAGTAAGTAAACTAAGTAAAGACATTTGCATGTTTCTCTTTTAAATCTCCATTGAGTTAGAATCAGAATTTATTTATTACAGTTTTAGACCAGAGACCAAAACTTATAAAAACACTCAATAAATATACAATTAAAAATTCTAGAATAAAAAATAAATAACAGATAAAACCTATGATAAAATCCAGTCTGTCAATTGAGTTAGTATATATGAAACTCTGCCACAATGATAGCACAGTTCATTTTTACTGCTACCATCTGTCCAAAGGCTATTATAAGCTTCTTTATATTTGATTTTACTCCTACTGCACCTATTTAATATCTCTGGCAGCAGATACCATAGATACAATAATTTCAATTGCTTTCTGCTCTTTTAAGAGACTTTTTAAAATGTATTTCAAAATTCCACACACCAATGCACCAGGTAGCCCTTTGCCAAGTTTTCAGTGTTCAGACATGTTTTAAATTCAGCTATATAAGCTACATAGACTCTCCCTCTTTCTGTGTGCACTACAAAATATTCTGCAGCCAATAATAGTTTTTGGTGTCAAATGTTTCTGCATTGTATTTGTTTTGCAAAGCTGAATTGTGAGGGGTTTTGTGAAACACTTAAGCTTTAATAAAGTGTGTTTTGTCACCAGTAACACTGAGGAAAATAAGAACTTTTCCAGCAGTCATCTAATTTGCCTTAAAAAAATTACAAGCACCTGTATATATAAACATTGAGTCATTTTTTACCTTTTCCAAAAAATTAATCTTCTTAACAAAGCTATCCATCTTGTTGTGTTTTCTTTCCCTCCGTCTGTATTGAATGCAGTTCAGTGTTATTCTTCTCTGTTTTGTTGCCCTTTCACCTCATGCAAGGATAAGGTGAGGCATTTTTAATAATTTCAACTTTATCATTTCTGTTGTATCTTTTCTATCAATCAAAACAAAAAACCCTGAAAAATGTTTTCCTGCTAATTGGTTTTCTGAGACTTCAAGAAGAATTAACTCTAAAAACAAGGATGTACTTGGCTAGTTTATCAGCCAATTTAAGAACTTATTAACAAGGAAACAACAGAAAAATATGGAACAATTAAATGGGTTAAATTTGGGAAAAATTTACCAAAGTCATTTTTTGTTGCCTTATTTATTTATCTCATATGCAGAAATGGATTATAAAAATGCTTAGCTAGAAGAAATAGAAATTGGGATTGAATTTGCTGGGAAATCAATAACCTTAGATTTGCTGATGATAACTTTTTGGCAGCATAAAGTGAGAACAAGCAAAGTAATCTCTTGTTGAAAGTAAAAGAAGATAGTGGAAAAGCCAATCTGTGATTAGTATTGGGGGAGAAAAACTTAAATGTTATCTAAATAACACAACCCATGCAATCATTGAAATAGTAACAAACTTCATCTTCCTAAACTCAACAATTCACAGGATGGTGATATAGTCATGAAATTAAGGATCATCTGCTACTGAGAAGAAAGACCATAAAAAATTTAGCAAAATATTAAAATGGAAAGACAACACACAGACAAAGGTTGCTGGGCTGTATTTCTCCTGGTTGTATCACCATTAGGACTAAATGAAGAAAAGATTATTCATTTGAATTGTGGTGCTGGAGAAAATTGTTAAGAATTTTTGGAACAATAAGGACAAAACATCATTCCATATGACATGAAATCAAATCAGATTGCTCATTGGAAGCATTAACTTATAGCATAGATATTTCAGAGACACAGAATGAAGGAAAGATTCATTGGAGAAAACTGTAATGTTTGGAGTAATCAAAGTTGAATGATAGTTGAGAAAAATAGCCAGATTACTGCATTATCATTGTAGCAGTAGAAAAGTAAATGTTGACATAAATCGTGGGGTCACCCTATTCTGACTTTATTGGGCCACAGCAGCAAAGCCAGGCAATGTTGCTGCCTTTATAATTTATTGTGATGCAGTTTTAGGCCATAATTACTGGATTCTCTGGCATTCTTTCATCTCCCATTGAGTATTTCCTACTTATTTTTTTTCACAAGGAGATTGGTGTCAAAAAAATCCAAACCTATTCATTCATCTATTGTCAGATTTTTTCTGTATGTTGTTGTATACTGAATTATATAAAGATACTGTGGTTGATTGTGTCATCGTGTTCATTCCTTAGGATAAAGTTGTAAATTGTGCAAGGATGGATTTTTCTGAATTTTTAGTTTGCTTATGTTTCCTCTCCTATCAGTTACGCAGTTTCAGTATTATTAGCTCATTTTTCTTGTTGTTATAAATGACAGGAAGAAAAAAATGTTGAGAGCTTCATTTGAATATTCTGAGATTATTTTATCCATATTTTATTGCGGGGAGGGAATATCTAACATACCCTCATAACTAATACTTGATTAAATTTGCAAAAATTCTCCAGTACCATTTTTCACTTAATCAGGGCTTGTAGAGATTGTATTTCTGCTTTCTTCTTCACAAATTAACCATCTCCAGAGCCACTAATATGCTGAATAAATCTTACTCATGTGACATGTATGACCAAAGTCCTTTTTTTCCAGAGCCAGAGTATCTTTCCACGCAGAATTCAAACTATTCATTTTAATCTGCAGGGTTTTGATTGCTTAGGGTGCACTAATATATTTACACACTTAGCAAGTAGTAAATGTTTACTAAGTTTACTAATATATACCTGTAGCAACATACTTGAGCCTATAGGTGAAAGTTTAGAATAGCGATTTCCAAACTTGACAACTTTAAGAGGTCAAGTTCTATGAGTTGAAGTTCATCCCTCTTAAAGATGCCAAGCTTGAAAAACACTGGTTTGGAGGTCCAAACTTCTTCCAGAAGCTCTCTGAATCTATAGATACCATTGCTTCTCTTCTTTTTTCAGGGTAGCAATTTATTAATTCCTGTTGCTACCACATACCATCCAAGGAAGGTTCTTTACCTATTATCTGAATCCCAACATGTGAAAGGGGTTGAAACAGAGTTGTATTCTGTGCGTGGAGCAAGCCATTCCTCTTGTGAATGATGAATAATATTATGACGTATATCAATGCTTAAATAACAATTTAATCCGGTTTAAATATGGACACACAGAGAAATATTCTCAATGGCCCACTATGATGCTTTGTCCCTTCAACAGTTACTTAACCCCAAATTTAGACATGAGATAGAATCATTTCATAATATTTATTTGAGCTGGACTAGAGCCATTGGAGGCCCAGGCACCAGTAATTCTTCATATTTTATTTGTTATGAATTAGATAGTATGTGTGATTTCCATGTATTTTCTTTCTTTCCTATTTTGAGAGATCAAACAATCTAGAAATGTTACTAACAAAGCTATAAAATTTCATCTTAATTTGTTTTTTAAAACACACATTTCACATTTTAAACATTGTGAATCATTGTGTGGTTAAGTCAAGAAATGAACAACGTAATGAAAATATTACTTTTTAAAAATTCTATCTGGATGAGTTTTCCAATTTATGTGAACAATGAAAAGAGAAAGTAGGCATCCTCTCATATTTCTTTAAACATTTTTTTCAGTTGCTGTTAAGTACTTGAAGAGGTCATGAAAGAATGATTCTTCCAGATGTAGTGATTAATCACATTACTGGCTAAAAATATCAAATCAGGGCCTATGGTTATCATGGATTTTCACACAGATGGGGAAAGGAGCAAGAAATTAAAAAATTAAGCAAATCTAACATCATTAGTGACAACTTGGCATTAGTTATCTGAATATTACTTCACTTTATTTTAGTAAATGTTATGATGAGTTTTCTGAAAGCAATCTAATTCAAAACAAAGTGCTGAATTACAGAAGTAATTTGCAAAGTTTTAAGCCAATGATTAACATTTTACTTCCTCTTTGAATAATGTAGAAGGTCATTCTGGAATTTTCTAAGGATTGGTAAAAATAAAAAGTTCTATTGACTCAATGCCCCGCATAATCCTTTTACTTGAAGTCATTTCTCTATCCTCACTGATACATCTAAATAGTTGTATTCGGAAGAAAAAGCTTTTGTACTGTAGCCTGTTTCTTATTCTAAACAACTTTTAATAATATAATGGACATATTTGTAATGAGTGATCCTCATAAACCCAACTAGCTTTCAGATTCCACATAACCCTGAAATTTTACTTATTATTCATTTCATTTAAAATGAAATTTTAAAATAAAATTTCATTTATCTATATCTAGGTCTGACTGTCTGTCTATCTATCATCTATCTATCTACACACACAGTACATATACATATACATATACATATACATATACATATACATATACATATACATATACATATACATATACATATACATATACATATACATATACATATTGGGGCAGGTTTCAAAACCCATCGTTACCAGTTTGCTTATGGGCACGTGCACACTCGTGTGCACGCGACGCTTCTGCGCATGCACAGAAGCGTCCGGGTGGGTGGGCAGAGCCTCCTGCCGCCGCTGCTACCAGTTCACCTGAACAGGGGCAATCCACCACTGATATATGTTTATACATCAGTATCAGTGGTGGATTCCTCCCGGTTCGGCCTCACCCCCAATCTATTGCTGCCTTCTGAGTCCCAGCTGATCGGCTAGAAGGAAAAAAACTGTTTAAACTCTTGCCGCGGGGCTTCAAAAGGCCGCCCTACAGCTGATCAGTGTTAAAAAGCAGTGTGGTGGTAGACCGGTGCCTCCAAAAACAAATGAGTAGACTGGTGCCTGCAAAAATAAATGGGTAGAGCAGTGCCTCCAAAAACAAATGAGTAGACCAGTGCTTGCAAAAATAAATGAGTAGACCGGTGCCTGCAAAAATAAATGGGTAGAGCAGTGCCTTCAAAAAGAAATGAGTAGACTGGTACAGCTCTGCAAGCAGTTAAAAGCCTGGTAGACCAGTACCTCTGCTAAATCCTAAAGAATTGTCACATGACCATCAAGCCACACCCACAAAATAAGCCACACCAACAGAACCAGTAGTAAAAAATTTTAGAACCCACCCCTGATCAGTATATACAGTATATTACAGTTTATACATCAGTAACAGACTATACTACTGTACGAATACTCAACAAACAGATTTGATGTTGCATCATTGTGAAAGATTTTAAAGCAGCCCCCAAGTATTGACATCACAAAGTTAAATGATATGACCTAATAATCCAGTACAATTTAAACAAGTCATGGTGATATGAAGTTTTGTTTAGAGCCATTTAATTTGCTCAGTGCTAAGAAGCATAACAGCCTTGTTTAAAAATTCCACAATGTGCTAAATAGCACATGATTAAATTATCTTTTCTTAAGCTATTTTAACTACTTGAATAATGGCTGCAGGAATCAACATATTATGAGTTAACTTTTACATTATGAAAGAGACAGATGTTCCTGCCAATCAATGTTTATTAATTCTTTTTCCCCAGATATAACAAATCCATACCATTTTAGTATTTTTATGTTTTTCATTCCTTTTAAAAATAATTCCCTAGCAATACAAAAACTTGACTTAAAAATGAAATAGAATTGTTAAAATGTTTGAAAAAATACACAAAAAGGCCACTTTGAATATGATAGTAAGATAAAAATCATGACAAGTTTTTAAAAATGTGTTTGAATTAATTATGAGGTTCTGCCAGGTGTCTAGTCTGAGCCATAGGATAGGAATATTTGATTGTTTCAAATAAAATAATTTCTGTATGAAAATAATGTAATATTTTACAATCCATAAAATCAAGTTGTAGTCAAATTATCTGTGGCAATTCTTACAAATAATAGGATTATTTTTGTGCTTATGTTTTATTTTTATAAATGAATAAAATTTATGATGTCCATTTTAGTCATTTTAAATATAATCAGTGTTACAATGAAAACAATGAAAGATTCATCCTTTGGGTGAATTGAGAAATGATCATAAAACTTTGATTTCCAAATGTTTATAATTCTTTACTAAGGTTTGTTTATTAGAAAATCAAAAATACCTCCTAAAAATAATGAGTGAAAAATAGCACCTAAGACTGTGATAGCGAACCTATGGCACGGGTGCCACAGGTGGCACGCGGAGCCATATCTGAGGGCACATGAGCATTGCCCTAACTCAGCTCCAGCACAGATGTGCCCACCGGCCAGCTGATTTTCAGGCCTTCTAGGCCCACCAGAAGTTGGGAAATGGGCTGTTTCCGGCCTCCGGAGGGCCTCCAGGGGGGTTGAGGAAGGCCGTTTTTGCCCTCCCCAGGCTCCTAGAAAGCCTCTGGAGCCTGAGGAGAGTGAAAAACGGGCCCGATGTGCCATCATGTGCCAAAAGCAGGGGGAGCGTGGGGGGAGCACATGCACGTGCGCAGGAGGGCGGGGCATGGATGGGCATTGAATTATGGGTGTGGGCACACACATTCACAATCCCTCCGCTCTCCCCCCGCTTTTGGCACGCGACAGCAAAAAGGTTAGCCATCACTGACCTAAAACTTAATTCAACTAAGTCTATTGAGAAGTTTGTAAAATCTTGGTATAGGGACTGCATACATTGCAGAGACAAAACAGGAGAACATGGCACTCACTTAAGATGAAATAGAATATTTGATCAGAATATGTAGAGACCAGAACATGTATTATGAGCAATATGTAAATGTTAACCATTTGGTATGATTGAAGAATCATATTCTCCTTGCACATCATTGCAGCGCTCATCTGTAGCTACATATTTGGTTTTTTTCCTTTTGTATGAACCTCATGCAAGTCCAGAAACAATTGTGATGGCACCATAGCCTGGCATAAAGTTGGATAGGAAGAAGAATGCCTTCTTCCTACGGTTACAATTTACTTTGGGAATAATTTCTTGAGTATTTATCAAAAGTCTTCTCCCATGTTGTGGCCATGCGGAATAAACTATCTTGGAACTCTTTCCTCACGTAGGCAAAAAAACATCATGAATTAGATCGTGGAACAATAGAATAGGGGAAGAATGAGTAGCCTGGGATCCCTGGAGAAAGTTATAGTGACACCTTAGCTAGAGAATGGGGAGGGAGCAATAGGAATAGTGTCAGGATAGATCAGTGCTACCAATTGTAAATCCCTGCCTTCTCTTCAAATGGAATTTACATGAAGTTAGAGACATGTAACATGGCATTTGAGATAATCTGCTTCTAATTTGGGTTCTTTTTTTAAAAAAAATTAGCCTGTTCCCAAATAAAACAAAAAGCAAAGTGGCCTTGCATTCCTTATATTTGGTGTGGCCTACCTTATTCTGATTATAGCCGTCATCATTCATTTAAAGAGCAAGAGCCATGATTGTTAAGCCTCATTATTTTCAATGAGGCCTGACAGTTTCAAAGTTAAACAGAAGACAGCAACTTTCATCCAATGGGTATTTCTTTTCAAACATAGACAACTCTATTCTGCCTTGTCAACTCTACCGTTCCTCAAGTCTTCCCATTTATATTTTAGGTTCTTGGATTAAGTTATTGTATTCCTTATACTCTAATGGATGTGTAATTCAAACAGTATTGAAATTCATTGGCAAATATTATTAAAGTTTCCTATTAGGCTTCATGTAGAACCGATGGCCTTCCTTCTGATGGAATGAAGATAGTTTTATACACATATGCTAACGATGAAAAGAACAAGGGGCAGAAAGAGTGCTGACTTCATGAGAAGATAGGGATTAAATGAGGCATAAATCCCAAAATAGTTACATAGTTAGTCTCATTTTAATGACTGAGATGATATTCCTCCAGATCTTAGATATCTGTTAATTGTTACCTGATGTCTTTAATTTTGGTATGCACTAGACTAGAGTGTTGTGAATTTTGCCAAAGTAAGAGCACAGCACTGAGGAGAAGTACTAATGATCATTAGGTGCCTGCTGTACAAGGAAAAAGGCACCCTAAACCATCAGAAAGCAAGGATTTTTATAGAAGTTGAGGACTATAAGGCAGGAAATCCTAGACATCTGATTGGCTGGCCAGTTTGGGCAAGATACGTAGGGTTCTTGACAGTGTACATGGGGTGAGTTCTACAGTTACAAAAGTGAGCTTTTCAGGATGGCACTAAAGCTAGAGGAGCCCACTGTTAAGGAGATGAATATTGGACTCATCAGCTGATAGAGGATGCAAAGTTTCTCTAGGTTGCATTTTTTTTTATCCTTGGGCTATACTGTGAGCTAATAAGGGCTTCTGTTCTTTGGTTGAGATAGGATTGCAAGGAAGCTTTGTTGGAGGCAGGGAGAGTCAGTTTGGGTTTGATGGGATTAGGCAAAGAGAGGAACTAGGTTTTACTCTTGAAATATCTGAAAGATGGGGAGAGGGGCACAATTTCCATTTTTAGGTTTAGTGTTTCACCTCACTGAGGCCCATAGAGTATATTTTGGAAGCTCCAAAGTAATGGAAGCCAATTTCAACAGCAAATCAACAAGGTTTTTTTTTTTACTGAACTTATTATTTTTAGAATAGATTACTTTAAAAATGAACAATTAAATAAATAACCTGGACAATTAAAAAAAAATAAAAGACCCAGACATATATGTGATGTGCTCCTGTCACCCTGGTTGCTTCCTCAAAAGAGGGGAGAGGGAATAGATGTGGCCATTGACAAGCATAATATTGCTCATCTATGCTTTCACCAGGAATGCTCAAAATTAAATAACTATAAGCACAGTCTCACCTTTGTGCCCTTCTTCTACCCCTGTAATTCTTTGAGTCCAAGCAGTGATCTTCAGCAATATAGAGAATATGAAAAATATAATTAAATACATATCTGGCATCATATTCTGTTACTCAAAAACTCTCTTACATTTTCCGCTGTCTTTCCTCTACAATTATTTTTTGGGTTAGTATACTCATACCCAACTGTATGAAAAGCTAGATGTTTTCTGAACAATGCTATAAAAAGTTGTAGGCAAGCTAGTATCTCCTGAAAAAAAAAATACAATTGTCAAATAGATCTAGTGACAAATCAGCACTCAGATAACAATTGGTATTGTGTTTTTCCAAATATAACAACAGAGTTCTCCATAATTCAATATTTCAAAGTGCCCATTTAAACATATATTTTCAGAGGGAGAAAACACTTCTTAGAACATATTCCAGGGTTTTTTCCCCATCACAGACTAATAGAAAAATGGATAACATGTGCAAATATCAGCATGAATTGACAGTATATTGCTTCAGCTTTGCTCTTTCTCTCAAGCCTACACAGTATATGAAGCAGGAAAATTGATAGTTGCAAAACATTCTTATCACTACTTTGTCCATCCTTTGCTATGCCTGCTAAAGACGTCAAGTAGTTACCAGTCATTTCAGATGAAATAGTTGGAAAATCCTTTCACCAAAGATCATGAAGAGCCATTGTCTGCTGAAGCATTAAAAAGTAGATAAATGCTAAAGGATTGACTCAAAAGTGATTTTTTTCAAAAGCAACTGGATTTCTCTGTTTTTCCTTTTAAGACATTTCACTTTTTATTCAAGAAGCTTCTTGAATATTCAAGCTTCTTGAATATTCAAGCTTCTTGAATATTCAAGCTTCTTGAATAAAGCTTCAGTTCTAAAAAACTAAAGAAACTTCTTGGATGAGAAGCGAAGCATCTTCAAGGAAAAGCAAAGTCCAGTTGTCTTTTGAAAAAAGCACCTTTGGGACAACCATGACCTGAATAACTGAGAATCTCATGGGCTAGTAGACTCATGCGCTTGTATCATTTACATATTCTCCATCACTGTGCAAAAATACTCATGTACATCATAATGTAGGCAAGAGAGGTTATGCAAAGATTCTTGAAGGAACTGCAGTAGCAACAATGACATACTATAGATCCGAATAATCAAATGAAAACCATGCATGTTCTTAAAAATAATTGGTTTGTACTGCATTTGGGAATATGGAAATCTGTAATATGGGAATCTGCAAGGAAAAACTGCTGAAATATGTGTCATAAATTCATCAAATGATGAGACACAAGCAGGGGTGCATTCTATTTACCTTTACTACTGGTTCGCAATGGGAGCGTGCACGCTTCTGCACATGCACAGATTGCAAAAGATGACATCAGGGTGGGTGGGCAGAGCCTCCTGCCGCCTTTACTACCGGTTCGCAAGAACCAGAGAGAACCGGAGCAATCCACCACTGGACACAAGTAGTTTGTGTCTGCTTTCATCAGATGTGAGATACCTAGATGTCCAACCCAAGATGGTAACTTTGGACCAATCACTTTCTGTCATCCCAGGAAGAAAGCAGTGTCAAACCACTTCCAAATTTTTTTCCAAAAAGAACCGCATCGATCTGTCAGTTATCAGAAGAATTAAAGACACCTAACTAAATAAATATTAAAGAATTGGAAAGAAAGCTGAAAGAAAATGCAACTGCTCTTTTCCCTTTAGTATTGGAAGTTGAATTTAAAAACCTATGTTAAGAATGAGCAACAAGATATATCAGTATCAGTGTTTATAATAGAACAGTGTTTCTCAACCTTAACCATTTTAAGAGGTGGGGACTTCAACTCCCAGAATTCCCCAGCCAGCATAAGGAATTCTGAGAGAGGAAGTCCACACCTCTTAAAATAGCCAAAATTGAGAAACACTGTGGTAGAATAATATTCCTCTCATGTTGCCTTCCAGAAATGTTGGATTTCAACTTCCATCATGCCTGGAAGGAATACCCCATTCAAACAGTAGAAGCTAAAGAAGGCTAACGGTAGGAGGTGGAAAGAAATTGTAACCCTATAACAATAGCAATTGTGTTTAGGCTTATTTATACTGACCCATAGCATTTTACAGCACTCTGAATGATTTACAGTGTACAAGTATTATTTTTATATTGCCCCCAACAATCTTGGTCCTCATTTTACCAACCTTGGAAGGATGGAAGGCTGAATCAACCTTGAGCCATGTCAGGATCAAACTCCAAGGTGCAGGCGGAGTTTGCCTGCAATATTGCACTTCAACTATTACATCACCTATAAGGGTTTTGTGTTAGCCATTCAACACTCTCCACCAAAATCTTCTTACTGAACAGTGTAAAAGTATAATTAACAAACACATTTGCAAAGGCTACTTTACGTAAACACATAGGAAAATGTAAACTTCAGAGAGCATCCATTTAAAGCTCACACGCAGTTGAGGCAGTAATGAAGGCATAGTGTTTTATTAGTTAGATATTCCATGTTAGAAAAACCGCCACCAGGGCAGCAGGGTATATACTTACATAGTCCCCTACACATACAAATACCATGAATTTTGAAGTTGTTGCTTGTGTAATGGCATCTCTACAAAAAGCTTCACACACAAAGTGTCAGAATACTGTGTAAACCTGGAGACATGAGAGCCTGAAATATTGTGTTTGTCACAGAGTGGAAGATGAATTAACACCCACTTCTGACTGTGACAAGGCTGAGTTGTAGGTGAAACGTTTCTTACAAATTGTCTGCATTCTGCCTTGGGAGCCTGTCTCGGTTACAGTAATGCTTTGTTTCTTCTATGACCACCCCTGGGTTGTATTGGTCCAGAGCAAACACTGTCTCTTTTCAGTCAGGACATTCCTAATATTAGTTTCCTTTTCTTCCTCCCCCCTTCCCCCTTCCTCCATTCCAGATTGCAAAGACTGGTGGACGTCCTAAGAAAGAAGATTGGAGCAGGGTCCATTAGGATGGTGATCTGATAGAAAGCACCAGTCTAAGGAAGCATTCACATCTGGAGACCAGGCTGCTTCATTCAGTGCTATGTAAACATTAAAGCTTTAACTTAGCAAACAGTTGTTAGAAGTGGGACACTCCAACGACATTCCAAGCCGAGATAAAATCAAATCATAAATGTTTAACCACTTGGCTGCTGAGATCTGAGATTTATCCAAAGGTATTTGGTCAAATTTACTTTTGTAGCAGATCTATTTTGGTACATTTAGTGAACTGTGTGGTTGTCTGCGGGGGTCTCTGTTTAATGGTCAATTGTTCTTTATGGAGTTCTTGCTTTTTATTTCTAATTTAAGGTTCAAATACTGTAGAGTGTTCCTAAACTCTTATATTCTCTGGATTGAATAGAAATTTTTAAGATTGGCAAAAGATGCTGAAATGTAAGGTGCTTCTAATTTAAAAAAAGGGAAACCCAGAGGAAAAAATTATCTATTCCTAATATGCTGTCAACTGTCATATTACTCCTAAGGTATATTGATTTTTTATGAGTGCCCTGTTGGTGAATGATAATATTCACCTGCCAGACAGGGGCATATATGCTGGGTTGTGTGTTCATGTTGAATATTTTATATGATTGTTGTTTGCCTAAATAAAGAAAAAAAAATTAAAAAAATAAATTGGTTGAACCAATACTTTATACTTAAAGTTGATGGATGAAAACCAATGACACATATATGTATACTCTACACTATTTCAGACACTATCATAAATCTTAAGAAACGCAAATTGCTCTAAAAATTACAATAAACATTTATTCCACCAAATGATGTGGAACGCATGAAGTTGTAAAACAGCAGATATTCGTGACTGTTCTATGCATTGTACAGAGCAGACTAGCATGGTTACCCTTGAAAGAGAAATAGGAAAAAATCTGTTTAAAATTCCAGTTTTTTCATTTTCAACTCTCACTTTTATGGTAAAATGTACTTTACAGAATCTTCTGCACATTTATTAATTTTTAAGATGTCTGTCTATTCAACTTAAACAGTGTAACTCTGGGCAGTGTAAAGCATAAAAAACACTTAAAGACACAAACAAAACTATCACAAGGAGCCTGGTGGAGCAGAGGACTAAAGCGCTGTTAAATAGCCCTTAGCTGCCAGCTGCCTGCAATTACTGCAAGTTTGAGGTTGACTCAGCCTTCCATCCTACCGAGGTAGATAAAATGAGGACCCGGATTGTGGGGGCAATAAGCTGACTTTGTATAAAAAAGAACACCGCTTGGGGGGGCCAAAAGCCCTACTAAGCAGGTATATACAAAAGTATGAAGGCTATTGCTTAATGCATAAGCCATGGCATATAAATCAAACCAATAAATAAACAAACAAACAAACAAACAAAATATAAATTATAATATGGTGATCAAGTATGCATGAAAAAGGATGTGGTGGCTCAGTGGCTAAGAAGCTGAGCTTGTCGATCAAAAGGTTGGCAGTTCAGCGGTTTGAATCTGTAGTGCCGCATAATGGGGTGAGCTCCCGTTACTTGTCCCAGCTTCTGCCAACCTAGCAGTTTGAAAGCACATAAAAAATGCAAGTAGAAAAATAGGGACCACCTTTGGTGGGAAGGAAACAGCGTTCTGTGCACCTTTGGCATTTAGTCATGCCGGCCACATGACCACGGAGATGTCTTCGGACAGCGCTGGCTCTTCGGCTTTGAAACAGAGATGAGCACTGCCCCCTAGAATCGGGAACAACTAGCACATATGTTTGAGGGCAGGGGCTGATTCCAAATCCCGTCACTAACAGTTTGTTCATGTGTGTGTATGCATGCAGGGGCACTGATGCGCACAGCGCTTCTGCACATGCACAAAAGCATCTGGGCGGGTGGGCGGAACCTCCTGCCGCCACCGCTACCGGTTCGCCTGATCCGGTGCAAACTGGTAGCAACCCACATTGTGCGAGGGAAACCTTTACCTTTACCTTTAAGTATGCAAGAAAAAAACCAAAAGAGGACTCTTGCTGTATTGGATCCTAATGCCTTGGGAAATACACTCTAATATGAAAGGATATAGGTTGCTTATTGCTTGCATAAATACATTTTTTACTTTTTATTTTGATAAAAATATATCCTTACCCAGATGCCCAGGTAAAGTTAAAAGCAGCAGGGATCTTTAATCCGATGCTTTTTTGCTATATGATTAAGCAGTTCTGCTCCCCACATTGAACTCACCTGGACTGGAAGAAATCTTAACAATTTGGGGGGTAAAAACTTGCCTGAGCAGGACTTCCTGGCTGTTATGTACCTGTCATTTCTACTAAAGGAGGCAGAGGGACAAAATAATATCCCCTTTTCTTATTTCAGTGATGTTAGGGTTCTACAACAAGATGGTTTGAGAAGGTAAGAGGTAAGTCATATTACTTACAGCATACACAACTCAATCTTTTAATAGAGATAAAGCCAGCTAACATTTTTCCCTTCATTCTGCCTTTACACCAGCAGTCCCCCAACCTTTCTTACTTCCCTGATTAATTAACATGCTAAGTTGGAAATCCATACTGTTTTAAAAGACAAAATATTGAGGGAAATGGACGGTTCAGAAATGTGAAATATAAATAAATAAAATTAATAAAGATTATAAAATAAACAATAATGCATTACATGGCCAGTACATTATTAAAAAATAATAAGCAAGGCATATAATAACAAGACCTGGCAATGCCTAAGAAAGACACAGAGGGGCTAATTCTCGCTGCGCAAGATCAAGATCAAATGCATACAAATTCAGAATTGAGAAGACAGCAACAGATAGCAAAGGCCACCTCTGCCAAGAAGCTGAGTAAACCACCAGAGAAGAAACAGTGAACCACCTAGTTAGCTGCTGCAAGATTGTGCAGATTGACTACAAACAACAGCACAACGAAGTAGCAAACAATGGAACTTTGAAATATCTGCAAGAAATACCGTTATTATTGGAAGAAGAACTAATGGAATCATAAAGTAGCTAATAGAAATGAAGAAGCAAAAGTGCTCTGGAACTTTACAATTCAAATAGATAAGAACCTGCCACATAACACCCCAGGCTTAACGCTTATCAATAAGAAAGACCAAGAGTCTGAATAGCGGACATGGCTGTACCTGGAGACAGCAGAAGAGAAGAGAAAGAACTAGAGAAAATCACAAAATATAAAGCCTGCAAATAGAAGTGGAATGACATGGCAAATGAAAGCAAAGATAATACCAATAGTACTAAGTGCAATCACAAAGCATCTGGAGCATCAACTGAACACCATCAGCATTGACAAAATCACTGTCGGTCAATTGCAAAAGGCAGCTTTATTTGGAACAGCAGACATTCTGTGACAATAACACCATCAAACAACATCTACATCTCTCAGGTCCTTGGGAAAGACTTGAATAAAGTCTAAATCAAGTATACTAAATCAAGTCTGAACATCTGGCTGACTCTGCAACGAACCATAATATAAAATGAATAGCATTTTTAAACGTTTTAGTTTATTTTAAGAGGAAAAGAAGAACTGAAAGAAGTTGGAAGCAATATTATAGATATGGTTAGACTTCAGAGCCAAAATCCAGGCGGTTCCAGTGGCCAGCCAAAGAGTAAGTTCATTACTGTCCCATTGCATGCCATTTTCTGGGTGACTATTGTAGGAGCCAAAATTTCAGTCACAAGGTCCAATCCTAGCTACACCATGCTTCCAGCCTTTTGGAAACAACTGCCTACAACTCCTATCATGAGGAATCCACTTCCCTCTCTAATAGGTGTGACACTGGTTCCTCAGCTCTGACGTATAACTCTGATTTAGTTCCTCATTCTCTTTCACAACTTCTTATAGCTATAGCATGATGACACTGAGCCCAAACTCTGACTTATGTTGGCCCCTTTGAACAGAATTTGTGAGACTATTTCTAATTTTGCACTGAAAATGACTCTCCCTTTCTCAAAGTTCAAAGGCAGATACTTTTTCTATCATCACCATCCCACTGGCAAAGATAACAAATTTAACTACCACTGTGAGTAGTGTTACTATTACTTCAGTGCTACATAGAGATATTGTGTATTTTTCTGTGGGATTCCACAGTGATCTGTGAGCCATCCATGGTCATGTCATGGTAAAATATGTAAATAGCATCACGTTTCAGAGTAAGAATATTATTAAAGCTTTTCAGCACTGTAATTAGATTCATGATAAGCCTTCCCTAAGCCCTTACTAATTAACTGTATTGCAACAAGTCAACTTGAACAGAGAACAACTGAGGACCTTTACCCATCCAACAATGTTTCTTATGCAGCCCCAGATCATTATGTGACCATGGTAATTTGTACAATAAAAACCCTATCTCTCGATCCTGATGTCCTCTTACATCTTCAAGGAGAGCTCTGGGTGTATAGCATATCAAATGGCTTACTCAACCTAAATTTATAGGGTTTTGGATTTGTCTCTGAAGTTACTACATTCTAATCATTCTAAATGCTTTTATCTGCTGGTGAAACCAGCTGTACCCAATCTGGAATGTCCTTTAGATCAACTTTTTCCAATGTGGTATTCCCCAGATCTTTCAAACCTCAACTCTGAGATTGACCACTTAGAGCCGTGGTGGAATATTGGTTAGAATGCAGTATTGCAGGCTCTAACTCCACCAACTGCCAGTAATTTGATTCTGCCTGGCTCAAGGTTGACTCATCCCTCCATCCTTCCAAAGTCAGTAAAATGAAGACCCAGATTGTTGATGGCAATATCTGACTCTGTAAAACCGCTTAGAGAGGGCTGTGAAGCATTATGAAACGGTATATAAGTCTAAGTGCTATAGTTATTGCTATCTCCCATAATGCTGGTTATGAATTAAAGGGCTGAATGAATCTGGATGCATTGAATTAGGGAAGCGCTCATAGATAGTAGGGCTTTCTCCGCTAGTTGTGGGGCAGGTACCACAATGTTATGCAAGTTGAGCCATATGGACTGTGGCTCTGAATCAGCTAATGCTTATATTATTGGGGCTGATCAGCCACCAAGTGGTGGTTTTTTTTAGACAATAGGACAACAAAATCTGCTTCATCCACAGTTCAGTATATACTCCCAATAAAATAATATTTTATAATGTAACTGAACAAAGTATATCATCCCAAAAGATATTGGGGAAAATAATCAAAATTACTTTGAAAATGTGGAGCTTGCTTTAGTATATGTCAAGGATGGCTAACCTTTTTGCCGTTGCGTGCCAAAAGTGGGGGGAGTGGGGGGGATTGCACGTGTGCATGCCCACACCCATAATTCAATGTGCCCCATCCCCCCATGCAAGTGCGCATGACCCTCCCCCCCTGCTTTTGGCATGCGATGGCATGGTGGACCCAGTAGGCCCATTTTTTGCTCTCCCCAGGCTCCAGAGGCTTTCTAGGAGCCTGGGGAGAGCGAAAACGGCCTTTCCCACCACCCCCAGAGCCCTTCCAGAGGTCCGGAAACAGCCCATTTCCTGATTTCCGATGGGCCTGGAAGGCCCAAAAATCAGCTGGCCAGCACGCACATGCATGCTGGACTGAGGTAGGGCAATGCTCACGTGCCCACAGATATGGCTCCGTGTGCCACCTGTGGCACCCATGCCATAGGTTCACCATCACGGGTATATGTTATTGCTTTGGTCCTTAATAAATAATGTGATAATTGGAGAATTTCAGAAATGGGCTTTATTGGAATAGATGCCTCATTTCTCTTTATCTGCTTCAGTGGAAAAGCTGGTAATCATGGCTCTGAAGGAGGACGAGGAAGCATAGTGTGAATTGAGGTTCAATCTGCAAATAGGGAATTCTCCTTGGTTATCTACTCCATATCTTGAGTTCAGATCCAAAATCAACTAGGAGACTGACACCTAATCCATGTATAACATGTAGATATCTAGCCACCAAAATGCTGATGCATTTAAAACTGTTTTAATAGCTCCTAACTATTATAGATTGTTCCAGCAAGAAGCATTTTTGTATTCCTATATATAAAATAGTATATACACAAATACGTGTACATCACTTTTCCAAACTAAAGTTTTATGAGATAGGGCTATTCAATGTATATGTATTTGTATTGGTAAATATACTCACACTTTATTTGTAATGTTCTAATGAATACTCAAAAACTTCTGACTTGTCTTACTTTGGAAGTCAGTTTGTAGTTTTGAACAGTCTAGACTTTTCATTCTTCAGTTTTGTTGAAGCTGCACGTGTTCTATGAGGCTTTTAAACAAATAGTTGGAATGGTTGAATGATTTACATTGCCAGTGCCTAGCTAAATATGTAGTCTTTAGAAAAGATGTGGTTTATTTTGGCAGGATTTTAAAAACTCAAATATTTTAAACATTTGTTAAGTTCAAGCCTGCACATTTGAACCAGGAGTATTCGTTCCAAAATTGAATCTCAGGTTACCTGTCTCTTACCCTTTTGTAGAATTTGTAATCCTTTTTATTAAAATAGTCTTTGAAAAGGTAGCTTTAAAAAACAATTCCATGTAAAGGATTGTCACCGCATAAAGGAGAATCAGTATTAACTATAAATTAGAAATGAGGGAATTTAAATCCTATATTGCTGGTCCAAATTTTTTTTCTCTAAGAATGTACTGGTATATTCTTTCTTCCTCCAAACATTAGAGCCATTTACACATCAACAAAAGAGAAGAAATATACCCCCCTCCAAAGAAGAGAAAAGAATACATGTCAGCATACTATACATGGGGGGGGGGGGGAAGACTCTAAAATATGAATACTATAATAGATATAGAGATAAAATATTCTACAGTACAGTGGTCAGAATTATGACCAGTTATCCAGGTATTAAATCAAGATTTCTGCTCTCTTATGGTTCTTTATTTTTATCTGGGTAACCCTTCAAACTGTTGAGTATTTATGTCTTTTTTTTCTCACATCCCCCTCTTTATAAATAAATAATTTATACAGCACTTAAAACTCTGTTCAGCTTCTTATCCATCTTCTGTATCTAACATATAAAGTAGAACCTGTGTACGTTTTGATAATTTTAGTTGACACTTTTTTCTAAGCTTTCTGCTAATAATACTTCTGACTCTATTTCTGGACAGAAATTGACAATGCCTTTGATTATGTCAAAGAATTTGTTCTGATTCTGTTTAGAACCAATAGCATCACAGGAAGCTCTGTAATATCACTTCGGCTTAAAGTCCCTATTATTGTAGACTGTCTACTCCGACACAGAGACAAAGAGACCCAGCTCCCTTACTGTGTCTCTCTGTACCTGTGTGACTTGGAATATTTTGCTCAATACCACAAAGTCTTTTTGGGCTTCTATGGACCTATATTGAAAAGCTGTGTCAGTAAGTTTTTCCCAGAAGAAGCCTGAGTGGGGACTTTCCATATTACAAAGAAGATAACCCTTTAATGTATTTTCCCCATTGGTAGCATTTCTGAATAGAATCTTGACAAGCCTCACAGTTTCCAAAAATCCATATGATTCTGGATGTTTGGGATTCGAGGTCACAGGTTTCAATCCATACGCTGTGGCAATTTTTTTGAATTTAATAACTGCAAATTATGGTTTATTATATTTACAACTCATAGTGTGCCATGTCTAACAAATGTAAAATTGATGTGTTTTAATAATCAGCTACTTCTGGATAATTTGAAAAGCAATCCATTATCTCAACATACTTGCTATCACGTTGGGTGAACCATTCAATGCCTACCTTTTCCCATAGGACTAAAGGAAAATCCTTATCTTGGAAGAATTCTGCTGATAAGCAGGAGTGATATATCTGACAAATCTTACAATGAACAATCCACACTTCATTGTCAGAGTTCTTGGCAAGCCAGTAGAGTGTGTCTCTGGCACAATTTTTTTTTGACTTCTCAATTCCAGCATGACCTTCATGCTGATGAGCTAAATTGGGGTTGTGGTGAATGAGATATGACGATAGTCTAACCTTGAGAAACACATCATTTTATTCTGAAAGCTGAGGCAAGACAAACCAAAAGCTTCTAGGTATTGTCTACTTCCGTACATTTTCTTGAACTAATTCACAATCCTACTTAAGAACTTCATCTACTTTGGTGGCTCTGCAATCTGTGGTCATCTGTGATGCTTCATTGAATGGCCCCACTCAATGCCATTAACAGAGTTTCAGGATCACAGTTTCTATCAATATTAATTACAATTTAGAATATCAATAATATATTTGACTTTTTCATCCAGAATTGAGTATAACACACACACACACACACAAACCAAAACACTATGATAAAGTTTCAGATTTAATCTTACTGTTAAGGTTCATTGTATGATTACTCTATGCATATGTACATGCACACACATTGAAAAAATAAAGCAATTTTAAAAAGAATTAAAATACCAAAAATTTAAAAAAAGAACTATTAGTTCTAATCTTTCCCTTTTTATATATTTGCTTGTCTATAATTATTTGTAGACATTTAACCCCCTTAGAAGCCAGATTATATTTGCTATGCCACATGATGCATTGTATGCATGGGAACCACTCTTGTTTAAATTTGGTTGATTTCTTTTGTGTATATATGATATAGTTCTGCCCTTATGCCATTCTTCAAGTTTAAATTCCCAATCAGACATTAACAGAATTGTATCTTTCTTTTGGTGTTGAATAAAATTTATTCTCAATGCTGTAAGCATATATCTCAATAGGTTATGTTTCTCATTGAGTTGTGTAAGATAATACCTAGTAAGAAAAGTGGTTTCATTTCAGATTTAAATTTTCTGTATGTCTTTCTAATTCTTTTAGGGTTTTTACATGCACAACACATGTGACAAAATGTTCCTTCTATTTCATGGCATTTTCAACATTTATTACTGTATGATTTGTCTATCATAGATATTATTAATGGAAGTTGTGTGGCATCCGTAGAATATTTTACCAATTTTACTTTATATTGTAAATTTGGTGTAAATTTAACAGATTTACTCCGTAATTCTTCCCATTGCTGTGTTGTAACTATTTCTTTAACAATTTCTTTAACAAAGTAAAAGTTTATATGTGTGCCCCAATAGATGGTGTTGATTTGGTATCAACATTTTGTTTATTTTCTTAATACCACTCCTTCCGTTTTGAAATCTGATGTTTTATTGTTGAGATTGTCAAGAGTCTTTCAATTGATAGGTTAAAAAATAATTAATCAATTAATTATCTCATAGCTGCTCAGTAATGGTGCAATTATCCTTCTAGACTAATGCTGACTTTACATGATCTAACAATGCAATAATATTCATATTTTCTTCTTTTAGCATATAGCAGAGGTTAGTTGCCAAATGTGGATCTTTAGTATCCCATCATTCTGCACAGGAATTCAGCTTCACTTCTGACACCATCTGTTGTTCATTTGGGAGGCAGTAATGACACAAAGAGTGAATTACATTTATTAAGATCAACTTTGACTCAGTTCTGACCTGAAACAAAAAGAAAGCTTAACATATTACACAGAACATACCATTACTTTCTACATCATGAATAAATAGTAACTTCCTCACATTCTGGTTTCTCTAGAATATATAATATGTCCATATGCCACATATATGCCAGTTACATTGGATATTAATACACTTTCAGTTGCCTTTTAAATCTTTAGGCATTTCATCAAAGTAACCTTACCTATATATGCTAAGATTTTTCTCAGATTTCTTTTTTATCTTTCTTCCTTCTATTAAAGTTGGTAAGGCTGTTGAATAGTAGTGGTAGAGCTTTAGGTTAGCAAAAAGTGAGGCAAAACAATATACTCTCCCTTTATTTATTCAGCCTATATCCTGAATACATATTGCAGGTTCTGTTGGAAGGAGATGGTATGGGTTTTTTAAATTGGAAGAAAAAACATTGATCTGTTCTATCCCAATGGCACTACTCTGCTATCCAAAATGCAAATGATCTGCAAGCTTCAGAAATGAGAGTCAAGCAGAATAGTGAAAAAAAATTAAGACTGATTAAAAATAAAGAAAGGCAAACTAATGTCAACAGGGACAGCAGCCAGTCTTAAAATTAACAATCAGGAGTGCAGTTTAGGAACAAATGGTAAGGAAACCAGTCATCAGGAATACACCATGGACTTGAAAAGATATTCAGATGCCATGACAATATCTGCACCTAAAAAGATCAAAACAGTGCAAGCAATAGTTTTCCTATGACATTCTATGAAAGTGAAGAGGCAGGATCCAAAGAGTATGGATGCTTTTGAACTCAGGTGTTGGACAATTTAATTTAATTTAATTTAATTAATTTGATTTATATGCCGCCTTTCTCCGAAGACTCAGGGTGGCTGGTATTCTCCTGAGAATATCATGAATTACTGAGAAAACCAACAGATGAATTATAGGACAAATCAATCCAGAATTCTCATTCAAGATACAAAGGACCAGATTCAAATTACCATATTTAGGACATGTTATATGAAGATGGATGTCTTTTGAGAAGTCTATAATGCCAGGAAAAGTGGGGGGAAAGAGAAGAGGAGAAGCATCTGCAGCAAAATAAATGAACTGGTACAGCATTGAAGGGTTGGAAGACCTGAAGGATCAGAGGTTGGGGACAGATCATCCTGGAAACAGTCCAGCTATGTGGTTGCTGAGGGATGACTTTGCAGGTAAGTAGATAAATAGGTAGACGTAACACAGCTCCAAGTATTGGTCCCTACTCTTTAGTTAAAGTTTCACTTTCATCAAAAGTTAAATCCAGGTAATTAGCTCTCTTGCTTGGAGGCAAAAAAAAGACCCCTGCTGTTGCAATACTTTGGCAACATTACCATAAACTGATGTCCTAACATTAATTACTGAGGCTATGTTGCATGAACTATTTGCAGACATGGAAATCTGTGCATGGGCTTGATTTTGCTCAGTTTTATTTAGTAAAGTTTTATTTATTTTATTTTATTTAGATAACCTATGACTTGTTGGATCACCCTTTGAGAGAACAGTAATGCACTTTGATGTGACCAGAATGAAAATTACATTTTCCTGGATGGTACTTTGCTTTGAGCAGTAGCAACTTCTGAATTCCTGCTAGCTTTATCTCTTACTTTGCTTGTGGGAAACTGGCAGGGAATATGAGAAATCATGATCTTACAACCACAGGAATGCTACAACAACCAGACTTCGCAAATAACAATAGTCTGATCATCATGAAAATTTGAATTCCACAGGAACAATGGCTCCTGGATTTTTTAAAAATGCATTCTTAAGTTAACGGATTTGAGATATATTGATTCAAAAATTATTCCAATATAATGCACCATTTGAGCTGGTTAGAGTATAGAAAAAGACCAACACAGTGAGAATTTTAGTAGTTTATGCATGCATGTGTATTTTACTTTGTGTGTATATATGTCATCTTCCCTCAGGGGCATAGATCCTGATGCTAACTCTTTTTCGGTTCTTAGAAAATTCCTAAATTGTTACTCAAATTTAATGCTTTTTCATCTCTTCATTTTTTAGTCACTGGAGTTACATCAGTGTTTTTGTTTGTTTACTAATCCATTCAGATAAATGTTTGGCAAATTATGAATGCAATGACTTGGCTCCATTGAGGGTTTTTGCTTCATTTTGTTTTTGCTATGGCATCTATCAAAAAATACAGATGTACAAATATACATTCCTGGATTCAAGACAAAAAGGGGGAAAAAAACAAAATAAAAACTTTGACCTATAGAATTCAGATACTGGAGAGCATATTTCTAGAGCATTTGGTTGGAAATGAAACATGTTGACCAACATTTTCCAAAACAAAACAACTGAAAGAGAATTCCAAAAAATTAAGATACATGATACAAAACTGTCTGGGAACTGCTGAAACATGTAAGTCTGGAGGTCTAGAGCTTTGTTCTCCAGTATTTGACTTTCACAGATGTTGCTTTATTGTTTCACAAGTTCTTTCTGTAGCATGGTGGGCGTGTTCTCACTCTACTATTTATAAAAATCACCCTCTGAAATATGAGGCCATGAGCAAGCAGGATTTTGAGAAGTTTCAATAGGTTAGAAGAATCCCCCACACACATTTTTCCCCCTCCTGCAAATAAAATTAGCAATTCTTAACAGGGTCATTCGGGTTACTTGGCAAGAGCAGTTTGCTCGGCATCACTTAGCAAATAAGCTGCCTGCCTGCTTGTGTATAACTTCAAACGCCACACAATAATTTCATAGCCAAAAGTTGAAAGGTTGTATCAATCCTAGGTTTGTTTATTTGATTATCTGTTCTCATGCGTCTTCTGAGAAATCATTCAGGTGGTGAATCTACGATGAATAATGCAGAGTAATGCAATAAAACAGGGATCAACTGGACTCTCCGGCCTGGGAAAACTCAGAGGATCACAGTTACCCTATGATTGCCCAGTCAATCTGCTTTTAGGGATTTGAAGAAGTGCTGACATTCTTTCCCAGTAAATCACTAATAAAAAACTTTCTTAAGAGAAAGTTGTCATCGCAATTTTAAAAAATTCTTGCAGTTGAAAAAGTATCACAGTTTACATACGATGCTAAGCCATGGTTTAATCAATGAATAAATCATTGTTGAATAGATTCTCACATATGGAGTCATAAACCTTGGCTGACAAATCACAACGGCTAGATTAACATAGCCTGTTTATGTGAGTTCATTGTATTTGATTTTTTTAAAAAAAATTGAACATGTTTAGTAATGCATTGTAATTACCCTATGTATGTGTATTAGAAAGTAAATCTCCTTGAATCAAGAAGGACCAGAAATTCTATAAAATTAGGCTTTTATGATTTTATGAAATTGTCCTGCCCTATTGATATCATTTTACTAAGAATTCAGGAATCAGTGCTTTTCATTTTGTTAACAATCCCTCGTTTTTGTTTTCCTTTTTTTAACCATATATATCTGTAAAGAGATATAAGAAAGAATAGCCGCACTGTCTTTTCTAACTGGTCACACTAGGTATCCTTAGTCTGAAAGTCTAAATAAATGCACATAAGAAGAATTGAAGATAATGCTTGGCTAGATATTGCAAATTATTTCCAAAAAATAACATTTTAAATCAAGGTAATCCATAGAGCATTTTTCTCTTTCTCCCTGCCAAAGGAAATGTGTCTCTTTTTAAAGAAGTTGTTTTTTTAAATAAATAGATGAAGATGAGAGAGAGAGAGAGAGAGAGAGAGAGAGAGAGAGAGAGAGAGAGAGAGAGAGATGATAGATAGATAGATAGATAGATAGATAGATAGATAGATAGATAGATAGATAGATAGATAGATAGATGATAGATAGATAGATAGAGTGAGTGAGTGAGTGAGTGAGTGAGTGAGTGAGTGAGTTGTGGCCCGCCAGCAGCCTGTGCGTATTGTGGCTGATCCTGACGATGAGGAGGCTGGTGTGGTGTCGTGCCAGCAGCCTGTGCAGCTGGCACTCGAGTCGGACAGCGAGGAGGCTGAAGAAGATGTGGTGCCAGAGATTCATCCAGGGCCTTCAGATCCTCCAGAGGCTCCTTCAAGTGAAGAGAGTAAAGTGGAGGAGCCTCTTCTCAATGCATGAGCACGCAGAGCTGCCAAAAGGCAGGAGTGGTTACTCAGGAGGAGGTCTCCTCGAGAGTAAGGCTTGGGGCTAATTGGCCACTCACATAGCCTATTTAAGTTTGCACGCAGCTAGCAAACATTGCAGGAAACAACGTGTGTTCGTCCGGTCGTTCATTGAGCATTTGACTTTCCTTGCAAACCTGGTTTCTGGGTTAATTGCCAATTATTGTAAGCCTTTATCTAATCTTTGGAATTTCTAGCAGGCTGTTAAGGGCATTTTTAGTAATAGCCTGCATTTGAAAAAGACTGTGTTTGTAGTAAACGGAGTTGTTAGGAGTTTTGTGTGTGCTACATTTCTTAGGTTCCGTAGCTGAGGCAGGATAGATAGATAGATAGATAGATAGATAGATAGATAGATGGATGGATGGATGGATGGATGGATGGATGGATGGATGGATGGATGGATGGATGCACTGTAGTAAGTGCTTCGGTTTTATTTCCAGGCTTTCTCGAACTGTATCTTTAATTTGACTTCAGAGTTCATGGCTATTCCATTTTGAATTCACAATTTTCACTTCCATTAGTTGTACGGGTAGTCCTTGACTTACAACAATTTGTTTAGTGGCCATTTGAAGTTACAACGGCACTGATAAAAATTACTTACGACCATTTTTCAAACTTGCAGCATCCCCATGATCATATAATCAAAACTGAGACACTTGGCAACTGACTCACATTTATGACGGCTGCAGTGCCTCAGGGTCACTTTTAGCGACCTTCTGACGAGTGAAGTCAATGTGGAGGCTAGGTTCATTTAAACAACCATGCTACTAACTTAACAGCAATGATTCACTTAACAACTGTGGCAAGAAAGGTTGTAAAATGGGGCAAAACTCACTTAACAACTGTCTTGCTTTGCAACAACAATGTTGAGCTGTATTGTAGTCGTAAGTTGAGGACTACCTGTATCTGCAGCATTAATTTAATGTTGTGTGTATGGGAGAGGGAGGTCCAAACCTGGTCTGGCAGATTTCTTAAACCAGCTTGGGTTCTTGGCTCACAAGTGTCAGCCCTGATATTTAGTGGAGATGTCAGCTAGAAAAAGAGATAACATATCAAGCACTGACAAATAAACATACACAATAAAACCGCCATTAATAGTATACTGTCTGTTGTGAAACACAAATGCCACAAGTGGGATGATATGATATCCTCTTCAAGTTCGCACAATTTGTCTACAAAAATGAACATATCCATGATTATACCAAAAGAGAAGAGAAAGAATATGACAGTGTAAATTTTCTAGGTGCTTAGTCCCACAAAACAAACCAACATTTGGAATGAGGACACGGAGGACCATCAACCTTTTTAAGTGATCCGTGTGAGAGAAGAAAACTTTGAGAACTGTTGGTCTAAAGCATAACTTTCCTGTCATAAGCCTAGTTCAGCCCTTGTCTAATTAAATTATTCCTTTTACAGAGCTTATTTTCATGAACAAGCACAGGCTGGCTTCAAGCCTACTCCACACAGCCAATGACAAGCAATGTGACTGGTCCTCCTCTTTTTCAATAATCATGTTATGTCTGCACTGCTCCAGTCATTAACTGTCTGTCAAAAGAACAGCTCTCATCAGGCTGAATATTTCTCATTTAAAGCTTCACACATAGAAGTCTCATTTCCTTTTAAATGTCATAAGGTATGACATCAGGCTAACCTCTTTTTCCTTCCCCTCCCTTCTCTAATGAGTGTCAAATCTCTTCACAGCCATTTCAGGTTTTGTACAGATATTATCTAAATCCTCCCTGAGCGACATATTTTGGGCAAAAAACTGGTCATGTAGATGTTCCTGTTACTTAACTCGGTTATATCCTTTTCTTAAGTAAATTTTGGTAAAGTTCATTCCAAGGTTTAGAAAAAGCCACTATTTTCCATGTCTTCCAGCCAAAGTACACATTTAGAAATCATCTCAGACTTATCCCACCCGAGGCTATATAATTTTAGGAAAATATATATATAATGACCAAAAGAATAAATCTATCTCCATACATTTATAAACATCATAATCCTGAAGGTCTAACATGTCAGTGGGAAACTTTCCATTCAGTCTTCCTGCAGGTAGCTTGCTTTTCTCCTATTATTTTACTTACTTTTTAATGCAATTTAGTGTTTTTAAAAGTTTGTTAAAATGTTTTTTTAATGTTTTTAAAATGTTTTAAAAGTTTTTTTAAAAAGAAGGCAAAAACTAAAACTAATGTAAAATAAGAAGCAAAGAAAGAAAAAGGTATCAGATATCAGAAAGCTGATAGTGCAAGAAAGAAAACAAAGCAAAGAAAAAAATATAAAGAACTGGCTTCTTATCTTCACAGCAGTCATTACAATTATAAATTTACCTATTTGTCTATGGTTACATGATTGTCTTCTTTCTATGGTGTATTCTGTCTGATTATCAAAACCATAAATCATAAATTCACTTTTTTCTTTTATACAAATAGTCCATAAGGGGTCTCCAGGGAATAATAAATATAGAAATTGTCTTTCCTCTTGTCAAATAAGTCAAATTAGCCGCCTTAGCAAGTTTTGTCATTCCTCCATTGCAATTAATGCAAAATCTTTTCACCTTTGTACATTCCCTAATCTCGTTACAATTATCATTTACAAAACAAAAGCCCCATAACTTTTTTCAATTGTTTGTCCATTAATCTCATGACAATACTCTGCTCTCCATTGTATGTTTAGTTTTAAAATCCTCTGAATTAGTGTATGTATTTGAATCCAACATTTTCTGGCTTTTTTACATGTCCACCAAGCATAATAAAATATCCCCTTATTTCCGCCATAAACATGAAGCCCCTTTATAGTTTGTAAACAATTTCTTTGACATACACTATTTTATACATTTCACAAAAGATAGGTTGTTTTTTCATACAAAAATATTTCTGGGAGAGGACTTCAAAACAAATATTTTCCCCCACTAACAAACTTGAAGCAGTTTAGATCTGAGGAAATTGTGCTACCTGTTAATCCTTTTGAGTGGGGGCGGGGAAGGATCCCATTAACAACCTTGATTGAATTTCTCACAGCCCATCACTAATTTTATTGTTGTTGTTATTCTTAAACCGAAATTGACCATAGAATTTTTGCTCAAGCAATTCTTATGAGAGTTCACACAACAGGGGCTTCCATACAAAGCTAGCAGCCTATGAAGAAGGAGGAGACTTCGGGGAAATTATACAGTTCTATGCAGAGGTGAAATCCAATTTTTTTTACTACTGGTTCTGTGAGTGTGGTGTGGTGGGTGTGGTGTGGTGTGGCTTGGTGGACGTGGCTTGGTGGGCATGGCAGGGGAAGAATACTGCAAAATCCCCATTCCCTCCCCACTTCAGGGGAAAGATACTGCAAAATCCCCATTCTCTCCCCACTCCTGGGGGAAGGATATTGCAAAATCTCCATTTCCACCCCACTCTGGGGCCAGCCAGAGGTGGTTTTGCCAGTTCTCCGAACTGCTCAAAATTTCCACTACCGGTTCTCCAGAACCTGTCAGAACCTGCTGGATTTCACTCTTGGTTCTATGCTTTATAACTCTATTAAAGGTTGTTAGGAAGGTGGGTTTAGATCCCAGATAATTTCAGATTTTGCTGGCTAATGTGCTTTCAGAGAAATGTCAAATTAAAAAGACGGTTAAAATGATCTATCAAAACTAATTTAGAAACAGGAAGTGCAGGTTGACACATAGAAAGTCTTTCGTGTGAGTGTGTGAGTCAGCTTAAAGTTAGATGACTGGAGAAAAAGCCATTCACACTTTCAAATCCTCTTCTCTTCACTTGACAGCAAAGCAGAATTCATAATTCTGTCCATCAAAAAGTAGAGGAGATGAGAGATAGAGTAAGGAATGATTCTTTTGGTGTCCACTTTCTTTTCTTGTTCTGGCTACCCACAGTTAGGTTCTCTAGCTTTGTTTCCCATTCCATCAGAGTCAGCTGCGGGTAGGAAAATCCATTACCAATTGTTCTGGGGTGGGGGTGGGGGGCTTGAATGAATGGCAGGATCCCAGGATGTGGGCTTTAGCCATCTTTCAAACTGTCCAACTGAGAGGCTCCAAACTGCATCACTGACACATGATTTGTTTCTGAACACAGGTCTCTAGATCATCTTACCAGTCAGGCAAGCTTGATAACTTGTCTATTCTTCTTCTGTAGGAGTGGTAATCCTCTATTTAAAAACAGTACAGTGGAAGGGCAGTATGGCAGTGGAGTCATGAGGTGTAAACACCTGAACTTCCTCTATTCCATTAACCTTTCAGCTAGGTATTTTTGGACAGATTTCTGTAAGTTGAATCACAGCAACTGGACTTCTTTTCTTTTGGGTTTTCTGCTTATCTGAAGTAGCTTCTTCAGATAAGCAAAAAGGCCAAAAGAAAAAAATCTTCATTGGCTTTTTGGACAGATGTTTACTCCTACTGAAGACAGAGAGATGTATCGCTCTTTAGGCTAGAAAGGAAAAATGGGAGAACTCTAATACTTATTTAACAAAATGTCTAATGTGCTCTAATTCTAAAGGACACCGGATGGTAAAGATAAGAAATTAAAATTGCAGGATTCAGTATAAACAGGCAAAGAGCTAATCATTACTGATGATCTCCTGTAAGAATGCTGTCACCCATCAGCTCAGACTATAGTCCCCAGCATTGCAAAGGAATGCTGGCAGCAAGTGGAAAACAGTATCCAGGAATATCCCAGGAGGACCAAAATGGCAAAATAGCATAGCCTGGCTGCATTAACAAAGGGGGAGCAGAGATAAAGGGAGCAGCCACCACATCCATGCATTGTTGCTGAAATTCTTGAACTATTGAGCAGTACCGAGGGCCTTGCTCATCCATGAAATGGTGTGAATTGCAGTACATCAGACTGGTGGATATCAATGATTGCTGTTGCTGCAAGAGACCTATGAAGTCCAAGGTACGCCTACCCAAACAAAGGGTTTGCATGGAAAGGTGCCTTCTGAAGATGATCTACAGTGAAATGTCAATGGACGCCAGCTCCAGCGATCAGAGGGGAGGAAGCCTGCCAACAATTGCATACACTGGCTATTTTAAGGCTTTATAGAAAAAGAGTTGTGTTAGTGTGTGGTAGCAATAGATCAGGCATCTGGTAACACTTTGTCGACAAACACATATTAAAAGGCAGAAGCTGCAGCTTACAAAAGCCTCTTGGTAAAAAATGTTAGTGGGAAAAGGTTGTTTTCCAGATTCCAGATCTGGAAAACCTAGTTATCTAGTTTCAGTAGAAGCATTGCCTACAATGAACTGAATATCACAGACTGCATAGCTCTCTTTGTGCTGGCAGAAATCAGAAAACATGACTTTTCTGAGGAACTACTTGTTCCTCAGGTACTTCCTGTTCCTCGGGTACTTCCTAAGGAACTACCTGTTCTTACCTGAGGAACTCTTTTCTCAGGAATTACAGATTATTGTAATCTGCTTTTTTATACTGCAAACAATCATGCAGTATAAAGACAGCCTAATCAAGGAACTGCCAGGGAGAAAGCAATGCCCCCGCACCCACAAATACAGATAGGGCAAGCTACTGTACATAAACAAAGATCAAACCTTACTCCCTTCTAGCAACTAAAGATGCTACTTATTCTGAAAACAAAACATCTGCAACTTAATAAGCAAGCTCAGAGAGTGCCAAGGGCTCCACCCACCATTTTAATGTGCATCAAGAAAAGAGAGAAACAACGCTGCCCTTGCAGTGGACCAAGGAAGTAATGCATTTACCAAACAGCATGGCATCTACATGGCATAGGGGCTAGTTATTTGAGGAATCATCTGTCTCCCATAACATTTGCCTGGTCAATCTCATCCTACAAGGTTGGCACACTCCAGGTTCCTTCAATTAAATAATTGAAGTCATTTCCCAGGACACTAGAAGCACATCTTCTCTGAGGTAATGGTTGCCCCCTGGAGCAAGGTTCTTCTTGAGAACTGGATATCTCTCGCTCTGCTGTTGCTTAGAAGAGCAGTGAATACCTGGCTCTTCACCCAGGAATTTTTATCTTTATTTATTTTTTTACTGATTTTATTAGAATTATTAGAATTTGTTTGGTTGTTATGAGCTGCCCAGGATCATTGAAAGTCAGGTGGCATACAAGTTTAATAAATAATTATTGGTGCTGTTATTTATTGGTTTACAACAATGTGAAATCACAGTTGCCAGTTCTTTAGCTGGTGTTGGCCTTCATATGTATCGAGTTCTTCCAAGGGATCTAGGATGTTGTAATATATCAGCATAGTATCTGAGCAGATCCAAGCAGGGTAGCCTTTTGCAATTGACAGATGGAAATTTTGTAAATATTATCATTTGTATTGGCACAAGCAGGCCATGCAGATGAGCCCTAAGCCTAGACAGCCAACCATGAGAACAGAACTCAATTGATATGTGCCAGATATCTTCCTAAGATCACGAAAGACAGTCATACGGAAGCTTTTTCAATTCATATAAATGGGCTTAAAAGCTTCCCAGTTAGATAGACTGGAGTTTCAAGACATTGAGCCAGGCTGGTGTCAACCCAGCAGAATTATTTACTTTTTCAATGGACAGGTAGAAAAAGAGGCTGCTGGGAAGTCTCAATTTGTAATAGCTAGCTAATAAACTTTGTGCCCATATGGACATTAAAATATGAACCTTTCATACGATAAATCAATGTTTTGGAAAATGTGGTACATTTATTTTTCTTTTGTACTCTATTCGCAGATAGTAAGGTTTCTGATCTAGCTTTAATGTCCTTTTGAGGCTTACAACCAGTAGTGGGTTCCACCTACCTTCGCTACCGGTTTGGAACTGTGAGAGTGTGTGCGTGTGTGCTTGTTTCGCACATGCGCAGAGCGTCCGTGATGACAACTGGGTGGGCAGGCGGAGTGTCTTGCTGCTGCCACTACTGGTTTGCCTCCAGTAGTGGGCGAACCAGTAGAAACCCCTGTGCTTAGAATCACAGATATGTTCTAATGAATTCTAGGACTGGTTAGGGTTGTATGTTAAGCAATGTTTGTCAATTCAACAACTTCAGGTTGTCAGAATTTCCAGAACTCTGGCATGGTTCCTGGGGAATTCGGAGAGCCAAAGTCCGTACATCCTAAAGTTGCTGAAGTTGAGAAACACTGCTTTAAAGTATTGTTGTGAGAATAAAATAAACATACTGTTAGATCGGCGCAGGAAAGAAGAAGTGACCAGCGGAGTTCAAGTAACAACATTTATTAACGAGAACTGAACGGCTTGAGCGCTGCCGGAGCTCTCCTTATATTTGCTCCGGCAGACGCACCGCCCCCTGACAGGGATTCAAATCTCCCGCCGAAGGATCTTCAGCCAATCCCAGGCGGGTGTCCTTATAAGGACATAACACTCCTCCCCCCTAGTTCTTAGTCAGTCACTCAAGGAAAATAGTCACTTAAATATACAGGACGTCGACGTGAACGCGCTGACCTGCGCAGTCCATTCTTGGAGAGGTTGCCTTCCATTCCGGAAGGTGCTTTCTCGGTCCGGAGATTTCTTCCCGGTGCCGGGGTGGATCTGGCCGTCGAGGACGCGGGCACTGCTCCCGAACCTCCGGCTGGGTCGAGGACCTCCGCCTGCGGGCGATGCTGGTCTGCCTCGTTCCTGCACGGATCTTGGTGCCGCCGGTGTGGATCCCTGCTTTCGGCCAGTCCGGAACTCCTGAGCCACGGTAGGTCCCTGGGTGTCCCTCGGGTTCCCTCCAGGATAGGGTCGCGCCGGTCTGTGCTTGGGTGTGAGTTTGGCGGTGGTGGTTGGGTTAGGCCCCCGGGTTCTCCGGTTGAGTCCGGCTTACTCCCGGGGCGGCAGGCGGACAAGGTTGGTGACAGGTCGGCTCTGTCGGGGTGGTGTAGGCCTACCTTGCCGGGGTGGCGTAGGCCCTCTCTGCACGGTTGGCCTGGCGGTGGTGGTTGCCGCTCCCTCTGGACGCTGTGATGCTCTGCCATGTCGGGTTGGTGTTGGCCTACCCTGCAGGGGTGGTGGAGGCCTTCCTCGCAGGGTTGGTCTTCTGCGCGGTCGGCTGGTTGTTGTGGGGCCTCCTGTGGCATTGGCTGGAGGTCCCCGTCCCTGGACTGTCGGTTGCCTACTTCGCAGGGTTGATGTTGGCTTCCCCTGCTGGGTTGTCCCTGGTCTACTTGGCCTTCGTTGCTTGCCTGGAGGTCTTGGGTCTCGGGGTGTTGGCTGCCATTCACCCCGCGTTGCTTCGGGGTTCCTGGCTTGGCTTGTCCCCGGTCTACTCGCCTTTCCGGAGTTTGCGTTAGGCTAGGTGTTGGGGTGTCTGCTCTTCCCGCATGTCGCCGGCCTCCCTCGTCTGGGTGGTTTAGTACTACCACGCCAGGGTGGTTTAGGTCTGCCCCGTCGGGGTGATTTAGGCCTACCTCGTAGGGGTGGTTTAGGCCTACTTCGTCGGGGTGGTTTAGGCCTACCTCGTAGGGGTGGTTTAGGCCTACTTCGTCGGGGTGGTTTAGGCCTACCTCGTCGGGGTGGTTTAGGCCTACCTCATCGGGGTGGTTTTCGCTCACTTCCCTCCACCTTTTGCGGAGCTGGTCGAGATGACATCTCACGACCTGTCCATCTTCCAGCTCAACGCGGTAGGATTTGGGACTGGTTGTGCTGTGTACTGTAGCTTTAAGCCATTTAGGCGAGCCGTGGAAATTGAGAGCGAAAACGGCATCGCCGACGGAAAACTGGCGAAGTTGGCGACTGGCAGATGCGGGCACCTCAGAGGTGTATTGCGGGTGCAGTCTGTCCAGGGGTGACCGGAGTCGCCTGCCCATTAACAGTTTGGCAGGGCATTTTCGGGTGGCAGAGTGAGGCGTGATGTGCTGGGTGAGCAAAAAAGTGTCAATGCGCTCCTGCCAATCACCCGGGCTCATCTTGGCGAGCGACTCCTTTGTGAGTCTCACCATCCGTTCAGCCTGTCCATTTCCGGCCGGTCTGTAAGGGGCAGAGAGGGCATGGCGGATGCCCAACCCTGCCAGGAAAGCCTCCATGGGCACGGACGTAAGTTGGGGCCTGTTGTCGGAGACCAAGACGTCTGGAAGCCCATGGGTCGCAAAAAGACGCCGGAGTGCTCGGATCGTGGCTTCCGTTGTGGTGGATGCCATGGGGACGACTTCCAGCCATTTAGAGTAGGCATCAACCACGATGAGGAGGTGGTGCCCCTGGATGGGTCCAGCAAAGTCTATGTGAATGCGCGACCAGGGAGAGCTCGGAGTTTCCCAAGGCGTCGGGTCAGACTGAGGCGGAGCAGCTCTGACTTCTTGGCACGGGCTACATCTGGCAACCCAATGTTCAATGTCTTTGTCCAGTGTCGGCCACCAGACGTAGCTCCATGCCAGGGCTTTCATCCGGACAATGCCCGGGTGTCCTTTATGTAGCGCTGCAAGAGTCCTTCGTTGAAGCGTGCTGGGAATCAGCACCCGATCTCCCCATAGTAAACAGCCGCGCATGGTGGACAGCTCCCCTTGCTTGCGGCTGAATGGGCTGAAGTCGTCGCTGTCAATTCGAGCGGGCCAGCCTCTGAGGACCCAGGAGCGGACTTGCCGAAGGATGGGGTCAGCCCGCGTGTGCGTCGCCACGTCGGCAGATGTCACTGGACAGTTGCTGTCGTTGTCAATATGCAGCAGCTCGAGCGTGGGGGCTGGGTCTTCCACGGAGTCGGCGGATGGGCACCTGCTCAGCGCATCGGCGTTCGCGATGGCTTTACCAGGCTGGTGGACGAGGCTGTAGGAGTAGCCGGCGAGGAAGATAGCCCAACGCATCATCCGGGGGGACATGAAGGCTGGGGTCTGCTTGTCGCCTGCGAGGAGGCCCAGGAGAGGCTTGTGATCGGTGACAATGGTGAAGCGCCGTCCGTAAAGATATTCGCTTCACCCCTGCAACAATAGCCAATGCCTCTTTGTCCAGTTGGCTGTAGTTGCGCTCAGCACTGGACATAGTCTTTGAGAAATAGGCTATGGAGGCTTCACAGCCGGTAGGCAGTTTCGTGACTGAGCACAGCGCCAACTCCGTAGGGGGAAGCATCACAGGTTAGTCTGATGGGCAGCGTCTCATTGTATTGAATGAGCACACTGTCAGAGGTCAGAAGTTGCTTAACGGCTCTGAATGCAGACTCTTCCTCGCGTCCCCACCTCCAGGAAGCCGCCTTTGCCAGTAAGCGATGGAGCGGCTCAGCAATAGTGGCTTTCTGTTGGAGGAAAATAGTGTAGAAGTTAAGCAATCCAAGGAAAGCCTGAAGCTCCGCTTTGTTTTTGGGGCTGGGAGCTTCATGGATAGCTTTAACTTTTGATTTGGTGGGGTGGATGCCAGAACTATCTATGAGATAGCCCAGGAACTCGACTTCCTGTACCCCAATGATGCACTTGTCCCTCCGGACCCTCAAGCCCTTCTCCCTGAACCACTGGAGAACAAGTCTCAGTCGGTCCAGGAGTTGAGCCTTAGAGTCCCCAGAGATCAGTACATCGTCGAAGTAAGGCACCACCCCTGGAACGCCTTGGAGAAGGCGTTCCATCATGGATTGGAAAATGCCTGGGGCTGCACTGACTCCAAACTGGAGACGGTTGCACTTAAACGCGCCTCTATGGGTGATAATAGTCTGTGCCTCCGCCGTTTCCTGATCCACTGGCAATTGCTGGTAAGCCTGGGCCAGGTCCAGTTTCGCAAAAATTTTGCCCTTGCCGAGTGAGTGCAGCAAATGTTGCACTACCGGCACAGGGTATGCGCTCTGCGGCAACGCCTTGTTGATGGTCACTTTGTAGTCGGCGCAGATGTGCGCACAGATCCATCCTGCTTCATGGGGGTCACAATGGGAGTTTCCCATGAAGCATGATCGATGGGTTCCAGTATGCCTTGGGCAATCAGCTTATCCAGCTGAGCGTCTACCTTAGCCCGCAAGGCAAATGGAACCCGGCGGGGCTTGAGCCGAATTGGGGTTGTCCAGATTAAAAGAGATGGGTTTCCCTGAAAAGGTCCCTAACTTACCATCGAAGACTTCTTGGAACTCTCCGATGAGTGAGTCGAGTTCGCCTGAACTAATCTGGTGGATGCCTCCAATAGAAAGCCCCAACGGCTGGAACCACTCCACGCCCAGCAGGGTCAGGCGGCTATGTTCCACGACGGTTATGGGGAGCTGGCCTTGGAACTGCTTGAAGGCGATCTGGAGGTTGGTTCTTCCGATGACGCCGATGGGATTGCCGCCGAAATCCACCAGCTTAGAGTGAAGGGGTTCAAGTTGGCGCTTGGTGAGGGCCGGCTTCAGCCTCTTTACCTGGTGCCAGTCGATGATAGAATAGACGGAGCCAGAATTGACTTCCATCGTGCACGGCAAGCCTTCTGCCAACAGTGTCACGTGGAATTTCGTGGCACTGTTGTTGCTGGTGAGGGCGATCGTTGTCTGGTTCACAGCGCCGCCATGAGAACTGTTGCGGTCGTCGCGGTTATGCTGGAGTGAGGGCCGTTTGGATGACCTCTGGGAGTCGCGGCAATTTTCCGGATTACGGGGCTTGATTGATTCTGGAACCGGATCAGAGGCTCTGCATGCCTCAGCGATGTGCCCCTTCTTAAGGCGTCTGCAGGTTGCATCACGCCAGCGGCAGGATTGGCGGGGATGGAGTCCCTTGCAACTGCCGCACTGAGCGGCGCGGCGGCCATCTTTTTGAATTTCCCGCCTAGATGGGCGGGAAACTTTCAAAACGGTCGACTCCCCCTCTGAGTCGGTTGGTGTGGCAGAGTCATCGGACAATTCCGATGACGGTTTGCGGATCTTATGGATCCCTCGGGACTGGAGTATGGCAGCGGCGGCGGTCTCGGATGTTTCAGCAGCCGTAGCCTCCTCAAGAACGTCCTTCAGGGACAGTCTTTTTCTGCTCAGGAACTTCTTTTGGAGGTTTGCGTCTCTCATCCCGAAGACGATCCCGTCGCGTAAGGCATTGTCAACGTTCTCAAACTCGCAGTTTGCTGCGATTTGACGCAATGCTGCCACAAAGTCTTTGAGGGATTCGCCTTCCTTCTGGTTACGCTGGCGGAAGGTGAATCGATTCAATATGGTGGTGCCCGTTGGTGCATAGTGGTCTTGCAGGGCAGTCTGGAGATCTACCCAGGACATGAGCTCAATGTCTCTGGGTGCGACGAGGTTGACGGCGAGCTCCAAAACGTCGGTGCTGCAGTGAGCGAGGAAGAGAGCCCTCTTCCTCTCGTCGTCTAGATTGTTGTAGCCATTTCCCCGGAGGAATTGGCGGAAACGTATCATATAGGAGCTCCATTTTGTCCCGGCTGGGGTTGAAGGGAGCCAGCGAGGCGAACGGCGCTTGCGGCGTTGCCATCTCTCAGACTGCGTCGAGTGACTTCAGCTCGTTATGGCGATCGTGCCACGCGGAGGTTCTTCTCTAGTCCTTCGTCGCCAGTGTTAGATTGGCGCAGGAAAGAAGAAGTGACCAGCGGAGTTCAAGTAACAACGTTTATTAACGAGAACTGAACTGCTTGAGCGCTGCCGGAGCTCTCCTTATATTTGCTCCAGCAGACGCACCGCCCCCTGACAGGGATTCAAATCTCCCGCCGAAGGATCTTCAGCCAATCCCAGGCGGGTGTCCTTATAAGGACATAACACATACCATTTCAATATTCAGACTGAAGTAATGGTGGCGCTGGTGATAAATATTAGAGTTTCTTTGGGGTTTTGGAATGCTAAGGGGAATTTAAAAGCTACCAGAACTAGCTGTCTAGCTACCTGTCCCAAAGAACGTATAGTGTAAGAAGACAAAACAGGGAGGCTCAAAGGCCTGCCCTCTAAAAGGAAAGTAGTTAATCTTGTTAGTTCTGTATTCTGATGGTTTTAATTATACTGTAACATGAGCTAAATCAAAGGATTACCAAGTGCCATAAGAGCAATGGCTGGGTGGTTCATGATGGAATTCTAGTTGTGAACAGCTAAGAACAGAGTTCTTAGCAGAAATCTGATGGGAGGGCAGTGGGAGGAGGATCCTGCCTGCCACCTTAGAACAAATGGGAGGAAAACTGTTTCTGGACTATAAGAGGAACATCAAAATCTGCATGATGAGAGAGAAGACAAGAGTTAGCTCTCTGGGTATAAAGTGAGGGAAGCTGTAGAGATTATTGACAGGTAGGCTATTGCACAATGCTTCAGTTTTACGACCAAGTAGCACAAGACATAAGAACAAGTGGGCACACGCAGATAATCTTTGATTTATAACCATTTGTTTAGGAACTGTTCAAAGTTACAACAGCACTGAAAAAAGTGACTTATAGCCAGTCCTCACACATATGACCATTATAGCATCCCCATGTGATCAAACTTTGGACACTTGGAAACTGACATGTTATTTATGACTGCTGCAGCATCCCAGGATTGGGTGATCGCCATTTGCAATCTTCTCAACCGCTTCTGATGTGGAAGCCAGATTTGCTTATCATGATATCAAAAAAGTTGTAAAGCTGGGTGTGACTCACTTAACAACTAGCTTGCTAAGCAACAGGAATTCTGATCCCAATTGTGATCATAAGTCCAGGATTACCTTTGGAGCTGTTTTCAGTGCTGCTTCAGGTAAGAGAGCATGCACTCACATTAAGAATTTGGCAACGGAAAAGCAGGGACACCTTTACATACCCTCAAAAATGCCTTTATACTCCCTATATTTCTGCCAGATACATTTAAAAAAAATATTTTGCTAAAATATTATACCAGAAAGGAGAACCAGACTTCTTCAAAAGCAGACCCAGTATTTCATTTCTACAATGGCTGGCTCATTTTTGTACGACTGACGTCACCCAGTGAGAGATAGCAGGACGTTCGAATTAGGACTTTCTTGTCTTTTGAATTACAGATATGACATGGATGATCATGGTTCTTGGAATTGAAAAGAAAAATATACAAATTTTTTGGCAAATATACTTGGCTCAGTTTTACTAATTGCAAGGGTGGTAGGGAATAGAACTTAATGTGCAATAAACTGACTTTGTATAAAAAAGAACACCACTTGGGGAGGGGGGCGAAAGCCCTACTAAGCAGGTATATACAAAAGTATGAAGGCTATTGCTTAATGCATTGTAAGCCACCCTGAGTCTCCGGAGAAGGGCGGCATATAAATTGAACCAATAAATAAATAAATAATAATGTCAGGGTAATTATAGCCTGCAGAGGCCATGAACGTTTCTTAGTTGGAGGTTCCAAGTATCCATTTAATCAATCCACAGCCTCACGCTTAATCAGATCTTTTCATAGCTGCCATGCTTCTGAAGCCAGACTTGCTTCTTCAAAGGGGTGAGTATCAGGAGCCAGGTTCATGTCACTCTAAACCTAAAACCTGGATTAATCAAATACAGTTCTTATGCTTCATTGAATAAAATAAACCATCCAAATAAATAAAGCTAATTATGGATTAGTGTGTTGGCTTGGTGCACATAACATGATAAGATAATGGTTGTGTTCTCACAGCTATATTAACTACAAACTACTAGCCCAATTTAATCTAATCTAAAATTATACAAATCGAAGCAATATTTACCAGGTCAATTCCTGTAATGTGGATCTGAAGGAAGCACCAGATTAATACTTTGCAGAAGTTGTGCATCATTAATACAAAGCATTAAGAAGTTGTACATTAAACTAACAGAATATTCAGGTTTCCTGTGCCTTCTTAAGAGATCTCTAAATTTTTTTAAAAAAATAGTCCTTTAAATCTATTCTTTTGTGTGCTAGTGCTCACCTCTTCTTGGAATTTAACCTTCTTTTGAACCATGGTTGCTGAAAGAAAGGCACTTCAATGTATTGTTCACTTGCTCCACCCATTCAAACTCTTATCTAACAAGAGTCATTACTACCTGTAGCTTTCTAACTTTGGCCAGTAAAACAGGTAAACTCTTATATACCAGCCCTGCTTTCTGTGGGTAATATATTTAATTTCTTAGCTCTGGAAACAAATGATAAAGCTCTTCCTAGACAACAACATTTGTATAATTCATTGTGTTGAAAAATATTGTTCAATTCAACTACAATTATTTCTAAAAATCACATTGCAAATTCTGGTTGCAATAATCTGCATAAACCCTTCCTGGTCATCTGATAATGTTTGTGTGTGGGTATGTATGTGAGAGAGTATATGCCCAAACCAGGAACAAACAAAGCTTTTTAGCTGGGCTGTTGCTAGTAGGATTGCATGAGGAAGAGCTATGTTTTTAGAATGACACAGAAATGTAGACAGAGAAATCTCAAAATTAATTCCACTTGGAAAACATTGTTCAAACAGTTTTAAAGTAGTCAGTGGCTTCACAAAAGTGGGAATGTATAAACTGATTAGATCTGTGGAAGTTATCTAAAGAAAACTTTATGGGTACCCTCTCATCCATTTTCATGAACAAATGTAGAGGGAAAATAATACTGCTTAATAGAATAACAGAATAATAGAAGGGACCTTGGAGGTCTTCTAATCCAACCTCCTGCTCAGGTAAAAAACTCTACACTATTTCAGACAAGTCGTTGTCTAATCTCTTCTTTAAAACCTTCAGTGGTGGAGTATCCACAACTTCTGGAAGCAGGTTGTTCCACTGATTAATTATTCTGTCAGGAATTTTTTCCTTAGTTCTAGGTTGCTTTTCTCCTTTATTAGTTTTCATCCATTGCTTCTTGTACTGCCTTCAGGTGCTTTGGAAAATAGATTGACTCCCTCTTCATTATGGCAACCCCTTAGATATTGGAACACTGCTATCATGTAACTCCTAGTCTTTCTTTTCATTGAATTATCATATCCAATTCTAGCAATCATTCTGTATAGGTTTTAGCCTCCAGTCCCTTAGTCATCTTTGTTGCTCTTCTCTGTACTCTTTCTAGAGTGTCAACATCTTTTTGTACATCATGGCAACCAAAGCTGGATGCAATATTCCAAGTGTAGTCTTACCAAGATATTATAGAGTGGTATTAACACTTCACGTGATCTTGATTCTATCCCTGTTTATGTAGCCTAGAACTTAGTTGGCTTTTTTGGCAGCTGCAGCTCACTGCTGGTTCATATTTAAATGATTGTCCACTAGGACTCCAAGATCCCTCTCACAATTAGTACTATTGAGCCAGGTACCACTTATTTTATACCTGTGCATTTGTTTTTTTCTTGCCTAAAAAAGAACCTTCCTTTTTTCACCATTGAATTTCATTTTGTTTGATAGGGCCCAATGTTTAAGATCCTTCTGTATCTTAAGCCTATCTTCTGGAGAGTGGCTATTCCTACCAACTTGGGGTCATCTGAAAATTTGATGAGTTCCCCACTTATCACCTTATTTAAATCATTGATGAAGACATTGAAGAATATCAGGCCTAAGCCAGAGCCTTGGGGTACCTCACTGCATACTTCCCTCCATGTAGATGCAGTTCTATTGAGGACTACATGTTGAGTGAGGTTGGTCAGCCACTTACAAATCTATAGAAAAGCATGCATCCCAGATTGTAGGTGCCTATGTGTTTTTAATGTGTACATGATAAATGTCTGATGTATTCTTGTGTGGTCTCTGTTGTGTAATTGTTTTATGTGCCCCTTCTCTGGCACATAAATATGCATATATATCTATATCCCATCTTTGTTCAGGGCACATACATAGTACTTCATCCTCCTATATTTCTTTACAATAATCCTGTGAGTTAAATTGGGCTGAAACCAAACAATTGAGCTGCTGTGGTTGAGAATGGAGGAGAAACAAATACAGATAGTCCTCGACTTACAACCACAACTGAGCCCAACATTTCTATTGCTAAGTAAGATAGTTGTTAAGTGAGTTTTGCTCCATTTTACAACCTTTCTTTCTAACATCTGTTAAGTGAATTGTAGTTATTAAGTTTGTAAAAAGATAATTAAGTGAATCTGGCTTCCTCATTGGCTTTGCTTGTCAGAAGATAGGGTGATCACATGACCCCAGAACACCATCATTAATATGAGACAGTTGCCACGTGACAGATGTTGACCATAGGGATGCTGCAAAGGTTATAAGTGTGAAAAACTATCATAAGTCACTTTTTTCAGCATCGTTGTAACTTCAACCACTCACTAAACAGTCACTAAACAAACTGTTGTAAGTCGAGGACTACCTGTACATTAGCTATCATACTTCAGTCCTTGCTCATCCATCCATCAATTACTCCCTACTTTGAAACTGACTGGTCCTTCCTGCTAAATAAATGTATTTCTGGGAAGGAAGGAAGGAGTTTTCTGCTAAATACCTGCAAAGAAACTCAATGGGGAAGCCTGCGGGAAATTGAAAGTCGCTCCTGCTTCCACTGCTTTTTGACCACTTATATGTTTCTCTGTTTAGATAAAGAAAGATCTCTGAAGCTATGACCTAGCAGGGCATAGATTGTCTAGTCACTATTAAATAGCTGACACATAGTTTTGTTTTGAATTGAAATAAAAAGCATATTTTGTGTGTTTCTAAAGCATACACAACTACTGTACAATAACTTGTATTCATTGAAGCTCATCTCATTCTTCACTGCATGAATCACTGTTCTGGAGATACAATTGGGGACAGGAAAGGTATTAAATCAAGTGATGCCCATATGAGAAGATTTTCAGTGGCTCACTCCATTTTTTTTAATGGAGTGTATTTGCCTTTTGTTCAGTATGAGTCATTAACTGATTTTTTTGTGGCCCGTGCCATGCCTTTTTGCATACATTTTATCCTTGTATATATAAGATGACTAATTTAACTCACAATGACATGACATTTATGGAATACAAACAGCTTTCTTAGAATAAGAACAGCTCCTTATCCCACTGAGATTATAGGTGGGAAAACAGAAGTGAGGTGAATGTCAGTGTCACCCTCAGGACTGAACAATGTTATTTGAATTGATAACTTTCTTTTAGCCAAACACATTCCAAATAGTATGGGACTAAAATTAAGAGATCTCCTTGTAAACCACCTTGAGTTCTCAAAGGAAACATGGGGTGAATGGCAATGATTATTATAGCCAGATCTAGAAGCCAGAGCTGTCATTCAGTTCTCCTAGTTATCTTTTTTAGCCTACTAAAATCACACATGTACAATATGGCTAAGGTTCCTGTTCTTGATTTGTCTTGAATACCCCTTTCTGGCCTTACAATATCTTGGGGTGATGCTGCCCATCAATTTTTATGATTATAATAGTTGGACTATAATAATGCCAGCCAATATGATTAATATATAACTGAATTGTTTCAGTTCAGGGAATTGCATAATTGTATAAGTGTGTTATGCAATGCTAGCGAAAGCCAGTGTGATCAGTGGCACAATATATTTGGGGGTGAGTGAGTGAGGGAATAGAAACAAAGGAAATAGACTGTGATGATGCTTAAAATCTTTTAAAGTTCCTGAAAAAGAATTTTGCAAACAGTAAACATTCTTTCAAGAAAAGCTGTTTGATTCTCCTATTCACCTTATTATTATCAAACAAAAGAATAATCTGGGAGGAATTCACTCACCATAAACTGCCAAGAAGAGTACCAGTCCAGCTTCTAACCCAATCAGTGCATGCAAATCTATGTATATATCCCTCAAAACCTGTGTTTGTAAAGGATTATTCCCTAATAAGTGTCCTTAGATGAATCTTGTTACATTAAATTCTTTCCAGACTTGTCTTAAAAATTAGACTTAATAAAAATGAAAAAATAAGTTGCTTTTTAACTCCCCTTATTTTATCACCAGTTTTGTTGAACAAAAAAGAAACCAGTAATAATTAAGTAAAGTTTAGATAGATGATTTTGTACTACAGTTATTTAAAATAATAGCCTAATCAGTTTTGCTCCACTTTTGCTTCATTTCATTGAGATTAAACTATTTCTCTTTATTCTTTCTGCTGTATAACTAATAAACAGTATCCAAAAGAAATGGCATTGTCAGCATGTGTTGTATCTTATGATTTATGATTGTATTTTATGATTATGACCATGATTTATCACTCTTTGCCTATATGGACATTGAGAGCTTATCCACCAGAGACAAATTCCTTACACACTTGGCCAACAAAGAATTATATGCTATTCTATTAAGAAATATCTCAAGGTATTAGAAAGTAATCAATTAATTTTAACATTTATTAGCAGTCAAGTCCAATATCTGTTTATACATAAGTATATCCCATTGAGTTAAATAGGATTTACTCTTAAATCAGAATGTATATCGAACACTGTAGCTTAATTGTTGAAACTTAAAATGTAGCAGTTATGTGTCACATCCTGCAGAGACATTCACAAATGTAATTTGACAATGCTGGCCATAGAGATTGCTTGGGAGGAAATGAGAGTCTGCCACATTAGCAGCAGTATGACCTGAAAATCACCAGTAGTGACTGCACATCCTAGAAATTACATTTGGAATCTGTCATCTTTGATTGGATTCACAAAAACCCATAAAGAAGAGAGCAACTGTTTCCTGTCAGGAATCAGGCCCATTAGCAACTTCTGTTTTGGAGTTGTTAATTGTTATGTCCTGAGGTTATTGGTACTGATAAACAACTGCTACTTTTCAACATCAGAAAAACATGGTGTTGTATTTGCTTATCGGAGACATTGTAATTCTGATATAGATCATGCTTTCCTCATGCTGCTGCATTGGGGAAGGTGATATGCCAACTTCTACAATTCAAGGAGTTTGCTTAAGTTCCAAACCAGAACATCAATAGACACAATGTAGGTTGCAATATTTTACCTCCCTACTTACTTTGAAATAATCTCTATTGAATTTAAGCTTACTTCTGAGTTGACCTACATAAGAGTATTTTGTTGAGTTTCTTTAGCCCAATATAATGTTTGCTTTATAGGAAGAAAAGTTAAGAGCAGAGGAAGAGCAAGTTTTTAACAGCCAATGAACTTCCATCAGAAGAATCCAAGAAATTGGATTTTTTTTATAAAACATCTATTTTTCGTTACATTTTACCAATCCTTACTAATATAACTAACATAACACTTCCATTTAAAGGGGAAGATTCAGCTATCTCTCCTAGTAGTGATGGAAGAAAAGTGCTGCCCCATCAGGCTCCTGGTTGCCCAATAGGAAGGTGGGCTAAAAGATCTCTTGTGAAATATGGTCAGATATTAAAGTAAGACAGTCCAAATACTTTATCTGGATGACACATCAGCCTGAAGAGAAAGTGAGTCCTTATTTTAATTCCTCCCCTCCATCTGATTTTGTTTTAACAGCCTGCTGGAGGAAAAGTTCTGAAGAAGTCAAATACTTGTTCCCAAAGTTGTAATGTTTTAGTTGGTTCTAAAAAGCTTTTGTCTTATTATTGGATATTTTTCTTTTTCAGATGAGCCAATACAATCACTATTGTTTTTTCTGGCTGGGTTCACTGACTGCAGCTTTCTCTTCCATCCACCTTCTTATCCTTACCTAAATTGCAGGATACCCCTCGAAATTGAGAAAGTTTGCTCAATATTTTAGGACATTAGTAATAAATATGCTTTATATATCTGATATGCTCTAATTAATGATCTTAAGTATGAAAGGTTTCCTGTGAACTGTAATAAAAATGAAAATATTTGCAACCCTGTGTCTGACACACAAGCAAACCTGCTCAAGCTTAACAAAGTAGTTTTTACCATTTGACTTTCCGAAAGTATTTGTTAGGTGTCTTCAGCTCCTTTTCAGTATTTCCTTTCAATGTAAATTTTCAAAAGATAACAGTATTAGGCAAAATTATTAACTTTTAAGATACTTAAAGAAATAAGGGCCTCGCATAGAGCCAGATTAAGTTTCTTCTGCATTCCCAAAATGTAATCTGGAAAAGTTTAGGAGATGTATTTTTTCTGTATCTCCCCTCTACTCTACTGATACAACTTTTTGTATATCTTAATCTTATTGCATTTGAAGCATTTGAGACAGATAGTTGTCCTTCCCCCATGAGAGCTCAACAACTTGGAGCAGCCTTTAGCATCTTGGCTGACCTTAGAGTAATCTCATTTCCAACAACAAAACATTTTTCCTGTGTCAGACCCTGGAAGTGGATTGTGCAAAGGTTCCAGATAAAGCCTGGCCTTACGAAGTGTGCATCATGACTGCATGCAAGACAGTAAAAGCTTGTCAGATGCTGGAAACTGCATGAAACGCACATTCCTAAAGGGAAAAGTCTCTCAGATCACACATTTTGATTTAGGAATTTTATATCACGATCCTGTTATGGCTGAGAGACAGCAATAGTTCTTTGTTGATGACAATGGCAAATATATTCTGCACATACTTAGCATATACCATATGATATTTTTTTGGCATTCATATTGAGCTTTGGCAAATCTAGTCAGTTTAAAGAAGATTCATTTGTGGCTCTTTAACCTCCCCTGCCTTCAGTCACAATAACTTGATCTCAGTTGGTACAATCTCAGATACTGGCTGGGACAACTAAAAAGCAGAATTGGGATTGTCTCATTCAACCCATTCTAATATCAGAAGGTACAAATCAACCTATCTTAATATGGTGCCCCCAGATGTGTGGAAGTACAACTCCTATTACGTCCAGTTAGGGAAGATGGGAATAATAGTTCAAGACCTCTGGAGAATGCCAAATTGAATAAGGCTAAATTATGTGAATAAGCAGTGCTAGACAGTAATGTTCTTAGAATATCACTTCGATCTCAGTTTTCTTCACTCTTATCTTTCAGTTTCCACACTCATCCAAGATCGTCATGTCAAGGTTATTCTCTGGATTTGTGGGCTTTCCTCTTCATATGAAATCCCTGAAATTTCCAGTAGAGACATTAAAGAACAGGAAAAACTTCCATTGCTAATACTTCCATTTAAAAGTAAGTATGGAATTTTAACCATTAAACATTTGCCACTTGTTTAAAATTGCACTTCTGTCTGTGGGTAAAGGAGCTGTCATTTATTGCAAAAGAGTTTACTTCATCTTTCCAGTGCTACAAATGCAGGTCAGGCTCTGATTTAGTTTATAAGCATGTACCAAATAAAAATAATGTAGCTTTTGTCTGCAAATTTGCACCCATTCACTCAAATAAAAATTCCAAACTGCCATAAATGTTTTTGAAAAGAAATCAATGTGGCAACCATAACTTTTAAACTGCAGTTCAGACAGTTCTCCAGCCAGAATGGACTTGGCTGACTAGGGTGACAGTGTGGTAATCCAATATGTGTTAGAAAAATTGTAAATTGTTCTCTGCTAAATACTTTGGCTGCCTTTTATGTCTGCACAATTTGGGTGGCTGAAAAAGTTCAGGATTCTTCTAATATATTTCCTACAGGGTCTTTTTTGTTTGTTTTTCCTTAAAACCTTTTTAGAGACTGCAAGCAGAGTAGGAGTTGGTATTTTCTCTTGATTTATTAAACTGACTGAGGACAAGCAACTAACACTTAAATAATTGTCTGGAAGCCTTTTCGAAAATCAGACATGTTTGCTTTAAGTAATCACTTGTTTTCCACAGCAAAAGAAAGGGAAGACCATCAGGAGTGGCTAACAGTCCACTGCAAAACTGCTTTTGACTATCGATGTTTAACCTGGTGAAAACCGACGCGGGGAAAAACAACAACACGGCAGTCGCGTTTATCAAGGACCTTAAAGCTGGTGGGGAAACAAACCCCCATTTTCGTGGTAGGCCACGCCGACAGGCCCAAGGCGTCGCGCCCAAATGATGGCTCTAAATGACCCCGCCGACGACGGAGACGCGTTTCCCACAACCCCCTCTTAAGGCCAGCTCGCACCCCAGCGCGACCAAGCAAGGTTGCCGGCCGCCTCCTGGGGGCAAAAGCTTCTTAAACGCCCCTTATAGTTGGAGGCTGGAAATACGCCTCAGGCACACAATCCCATTTCCTGGGCCGTCTGAAAGCGCTCCGTGCTTGCTAGAGGAGCGCACCTTTCCCAAGGCCTAACTCGGACTTCTCCGCAGCAAGCTACGAGCGAGGGCTCCCCCCTTCCCCGCTTTCTGCCCATTGAGGCATCTGGGTGTGGAGGATGGGCCGAGGATGGCAGCTGCTTTCTTACACACACACGCACCCCAGCTCCCGCCTGAACGACCTTCCAGCTACTTATCACCATAACTGGAGCCTAAAAGCCCAACTGGACATTCATTATTACTACATAGGGTATCCTTGATTTGGAAGAGTTCCTCCTTGGCCTGAGTTCTCCTTGCGCCTACATCACATTCAAGCTAAATTGAATTGTAATCCCACTCATCTAGAGGGCAGCCAGGAAAGATGTTAAGGGAAGATAATGGGAGTTGCAGTCAAGCATATCTGGAAAGAACCTTACTAGGTATGGTGTTTTTTTAAAAAAAATGTTTTATTTGATTATAGAATAAAATACAAAAATACAAAAGCAAATAGGAAGATACAGCGGGGAGGAGAAAGGGAAACAAAAGAAAGGGAGGGAAAAAAGTGTTAACTTCTGATTCCCTCTGTTGCAATAGAATAAAGCATTAACAATGAACCTCAAAACTTTTTACTTTTCTATAATATAAACTAGCTATTTCTATAACAGCAAATCAATCTAATCAGTAAAACCCAAAATCAATGTTTCATTCCCCCCACCCCCATCTCAAGCACCAGAAGTGGTTGGTGTCCATGTAGCACCAAAAGTACTTGTATTCTTTTCTTTTGATGAAAATGGAAAATTTAGTGATTTCTGCCAACTCCATCAGCTTCTGTAGCTATTCGTGCATGGTGGGAATCAAAATGTCCTTCCATTTTTGAGCCTTACTAGTTATGGTTGATCAATTTTTCATAGAACAAGGCAGTGATGGTTATTTCCACAAAGTTTGGGATAAGCTCAAGTACAAACTGAATCTGCTTAAGTCATTTCAGAGACCAAATTTCAGCTTCCTCCAAGCCAGCCTTTCTCCAGCTGACTCTCCTGGAAGCTAGGTTGGCACACAGTTTGTGCCATACCAAGTTGTATGACATGGGTTTGTTAAATAACCCATCACTAGTTGACTTTTCATCTGTCATAATATACACACCACTGTGACTGGGCTTACAAAACACAGTTTCAGGCAAATCTAGTACATTATGGCTTTATTTGTAGCATGCATACTATGAAAAACTAGAGCATGGTTTATTCCTTAAACAAACTGAGTTGCAAGGTGCATTGAACTATAAACCAGACTCTAGAATGCAAAAACATAACATGTTAGTTCAGTACAAAGGATGATCACAGCCTTCCCTTTACAAGGCCTGGAAGCCCAAAATAGTGCTACACTCTCTAATTGCCCTAGGAGTTCCCAGAAGTAAATCATACTATTCACTTACTTGCTGAATTGTGCTTTTGTTCATCCTTAGATATATCATCTCAGGCAGGGGTGAAATCCAGCAGGTTCTGAAAGGTTCTGGAGAACCAGTAGAGGAAATTTTGAGTAGTTCAGAGAACTGGCAAATACCACCTCTGGCTGGCCCCAGAGTGGGGTGGGAATGGAGATTTTGCAGTATCCTTCCCCTGCCACACCCACAAAACCACACCACACCCACAAAGCCATGCCCACAGAACTGGTAGTAAAAAAAATTGGACTTCACCACTGATCTCAGGGTGATGTAGCTTGTTCCTTCACAGCACTCCCATGAGGGAGATTAGGCTGAGAATTTACAGTCAGAAACCAGTAGGGATTTCTGTAGGATCCGGAAAAAAAAGCAACTAGTAGCCGCAACCCTGTGATAAGGACAAAGCCTTGATCATGTGATTTTTGGTCACCATCTGGACTTTTTTGACCCCCACAAATATCATTGTCAATAAGCATCAGGGCTAAGTAAGAATTTGTAAACCTGGTTTCTGTTTCTAGCTTGAATCATTTGGATGCCCTGCCGTTTAAAGAATAATCCAGAAAGTTTACCAACCCAGTACAAGCCTTTTGTACCTTGGTGTGTTTTTTCCCCATTAGGTAAAGAGTTGGTTGAATTTACACATCTTGCTAAGACAAAGGAAATAAAGCCTATTATGATTTAGCGCCATATGCAAGCCCAGGACTTTTTCAGAAAACTATGGTGAAAACAAACTAGTTTAGGTTGATGGATAAACTCAGACAAAGATTTGAGCTAGATGGCTAAACTATTCTGACATCCAAACATCCAAACCCCGTTTCCATCACAGGGTGTTATGCCTACAAAGCCTCCTTCAGCCACATTAATTTTCTAGGATCAGATGGGATCCCCTGTGCCTTTAATACTCGGAGGGGAAAAGAGGATCTTGTCCAGGCATTTCCTTTTTGTTTTTGCCAGGCAGGTGTCTTCTCTGCCCAGCCTTCTGGCCCCCTTCTGTTCTCCTCCTCCCCCCCCCCCCACTTCTTCCAAGCAAATGTGATTATAGAAGCGAGCTGGGGGCGAGGCATAAGTCCTCGGCCCGGGAAAAGGAAATGTCAAGACCTCGGCCTTGTTCGCCTCGACTTGGCCGGCAAAGGCAGGAATGCGCAGTCAGAGACCACCAACGTGCCTTGATCCTTGCAACGGCCCACTTCATACACTTCTGGGCATTAAACTGGGGGACCCCCTTCGCCTCGCTGATTGTCCGGCTAGGTGTTTTCTCATTTTTCGCTCCTGCCCCCTTTGAAATGGCCCCTTCGTCCCTTTTCTTCTGAGCCCCTCGCTCTAATTCTAGATGAGTATTACTTTGCTCTTTTCGTTGGCCAAGCACAATTGTGTTATTGGAGATAATGAATTCAATCCCCATCAAAGCGTATTAGCAGCGCCCTGGCCGTGTTGTAAGGGCTCCCCCCCCCCCCTTTCTCTCTCTCTTCAAGCGGGGAATGAAAGGCAGGCAGGAAAATTCGTCGGGGAGCCTCTCTGATAGTGGCTTTTGAAATTAAGAGGCCGAGGGTTGCACTTTACGGTTTTTTGGCTGAAGAAAGGCTACCCGCTTTTGATGCGAAGCCGAGAACTACCTCGGAAGTGACACGAGTTAAATCAGCGGCGTTTGGCTGAGTTGCCGCTGACTTAGATCGAGATTTTTCCTGCAGGACTATAAAGCCAAAGGACCACTGATGCTGTTTTGGAGAACCCGCGAGATGTTCGAGCATCGCTTCACACGTGCGCTTAAAGTAGCTTCTTTTCCCTGGAGCGATCTGGCGGCCGCAATTAATTAAAGCCGGCTACACTGGCAGGCTTACTTCTTAATGATGGCAAACTCAAGCGATGACCTGCACAAGTGAATGGGTTGGCAGAGTTGTAAGAGAACAAGCCGGAATGTTGTGACAGCTTAAAACTAAAAACAGCGCTGGACATAAATAAGCTAATTTCAAAGCCCAAAGAGTTTAGTGGAACCCAGCGTGGGATACCTAGACACCCATAGCGTATGTCTTTGCTAGAAAACTCATGATTTAAGGACCGCTGGCTAAATGCACATATTTTTCCCCTTAATCTTTGCTCATAGAAAGCTCCTCTTGGCTTGCAGTTTATTATAAAAAGTTGCTATACAGATGGTACCTTCTTTACCAAAGGAAGATCACCCTGATCCCTTCACCTGCCTCCATTAGCATATTTTCAGCAAGTTTATGGCACCTATTTAAGCTATTGGGGGGGGGGCTGCTTCTCTTTCCTGGATGCAAGTCCCCTAATGCTTTAAGAATCTCCAAGTTGCATCCAAATTTGATGATTGGTTGTTGCTAATTCCCCCTCCACACACACATACTTCTGAATGCTACACCAAACCCTTAGCTAACCAATGGCTTGGCTAAAATGGTTGGTCAGGATGCAATTCAGTCTGTTGCCTGAACAGCTATTGGAAGCTTTAAGTCTTAATTATCTTGTCTTATATGGAGTTCAGCAGAACCAGGCACAACAAAGGTCTCCTTAAAGGGAAGTCCCCCCCTCCCCATTGAGTTAAGTGCATGTCCTATAGGATTGCAGTCTCCAAGGTGCTTACAGGTGCCTGGGCAGAAACAAGAGCAGGGGCTGCTTATTTGAAAATAAAATGAAGGCATCCTCTGTCATTTAAGCTGACTGGGTTTTTGAGACATCCTGGCTGTCCACATCAACTTTTTCCTCCCTAACTGCACATTTTTTGCACCCCAGACTCTGACTTATAATAAGGACAATTGTGGGGGGAGAGCCAAAAAGAGTGAGCACCCAAAGAGAGACCTTCACTAGACATTAGACTAGACATTAGACTAGACAGGAGCCATCCTGTCTCCCTATCCCAGCAATCTGTCCCTTCCCCAGGCTCAGGGCTCTCACCCCTTCACTCCTATTTTCATGCTAAGATCTCTGTGGAGAGAGGGGCATTAACCCCCCCCCCCTTCCTCCTGTCCTAGTTACCAATCTGTTGACATTTCCATCTGCAGGAGGAAATCTTCCTCCGCCTGAAGGTCTGACTGGTCAATGAACAGAGGCTGGGAAAGTCAGCCTAGACCTGGATGGTACTCCACTCTGGCTTCAAGATGCAAGATCCTTTAGCTTGGATTCCAGAGAGCCAAAGTAGTCTTGGTTCAAGCCAGCAAATATGTTTCTGATACTCCAAAGAGATGGAAGAGAGAACCAGACTTGGCAGCAAAGGCCCAGTAGGCCACAGAGTGTAAGCGAGTCTTTGGCACTTAGGTGGGAGGACCACAGGTCCAGGGGCCACCTACCAGGTGGCACGCTTGCTTTTTTGACAGAGAATCGGGGTCCATGAGTTGGTTTGTGGGCCAAATTTGCACCTTCCAGAGAGACTGGGAAGGTCAAAGTTCTGTGGGTGAAGCTTTGCATTTTTTATATGAAGGAGAACTGTCACTTGCACATATATGATATTGCTTTCTTATTTTCTGTTTTACCTTTGCTACTCATATGGAGTGTCTGCTGTTTGGAGTTGGCAGTGATTGAATTGCCTTTGAAGACTGAGTGAAGGAAAGAAAGAATTTCATACATATAGTACATACATTCCTTGCTGTGGCTCTGAAGAATGGATGGGATGGCTTCATCTCAGCCAGGGGAAAGCTGTTCAAAAAGACCAAGGTTCTGCCATGCTTCCACACTGCAATTCCCTTAGTTTCTAAAATATCTACTCAGACGTCCTGAACATGGTCCAGAATATGTGGCCATGATGTTTCTGAATATGTGCAAGAGTCACTTCCACTCAACCTGCGTGTCTACTGATTTTATCTACTGACTGGATTTAGATCCACCTTTCCTCTAGATGTGACTCAAGGAAGCTAATAAAATAAAAAATCCCATTGTTTTTACAAATATAATTGATCCATATTAACTGCACACACAATAGAAATAGTTTTATTGCCTGATTTTTATTTAATCATCTCAGTTGTGGATTTGGGAAGGATAAATATCAAGGCAGAATGGTTTGCGTATGTATAGAATTTTAATTAAACGTACATAAGGACTAGACCAATACCAAGTGTCATTAGGGAGATTTTTAAGGCTTTTTGTCATCCTGAGAACATCAAAATATTCAATTATGATTAGATTTTTCTATTCTGTTCAATTGTCCCTACGATCCGGCAATTTTGATAGTGGTAGCCCATTATTTTGGGAAAACACCATATTGGAAAAGGTGGTTCTCATAATATGAAAAAGCTTTACTCATGTATCAAGTCAGATTATGCTAGAAGACTCAGTTGTTGCTTACAGAAGTTTAACGATAAATATAAACATATAACTTTTTTCTCAAGCCTATCACTTATTCAGTTCCAGAGCTACACAAATATGAACCAAAGCTGAATCATTTTTAAATGGTTCCTTTTCTGTTGCAAAGGAAATTCATCTTAATTTGGCATAAAACAATTGCATATTGTTTATATTGATTGTCCTGTGAATTTCATATTCTAAAGTTGGGGATCTGTGGTCCTCGTATTATTGGACTCCAACATCTATCAATCCCTGCCAGCCAGTAGTTAGGGGAGATAGGAATTGTAGTCCAACAATAACTTGAAGGTCATAAATTTACCCATCCAATATTAAAAGCTAATAAATATTTGCTATTATAGACCATGGGAGGTGCATGAGAGAGATTCCCACTGATATGAAACAGTGGGGGAAGAATTAAGCAACGAACACTGAGGCAGGATAATTCAACTGATAACATATGGGATAGCTGCGATTTACATAATTTATATAAGATACATTACCTTTTCCTGAAAGCAGAACATTGCTAAAAAGGATTTTGAGATGGGGTTAACTCTAAGTGTCTTAGGTTCATTTCCTCTAGCTGTGTGCTTTCACCCTCCTCTTACTTCAATTGGAGCTACAGCACATGATGTAGGCTGGAATGCGTGGATTTGTTGACATTCAAATACTTGGCCTTAGCTGAGTTTCTTAGAGAGGTGACAGATGAATTCATTTCATTTATGTACAAAGTTAGCAGGTCTGTACACACTTTTTGGGGAATCTGTTCAGTGGGACTTGCTTCCCGGTAACTTCATGGAATCCTGCTGTAAGATGATTCCAGCGTCAGATTTAGAGTTAAGAGAGTTGGATTTGTTGTATAAATTTGTAGTGGAAAAATCAAGTAGAAATGGATGTCATGTTGCTAATCTCCACTAATGATCCTGGAATAGTGCTCAGGCACTAAATACAGAAGCATAAATTAAGCAGTAAATCCCACCTACCTATAATTGGTCACTCAGTCACATTGTGTGCAGAAGAAAAGATTTGCCTATTAAGGAACATGTTGCATCTGTAATGAACTGGTTTTGAATGGTCTTTAGAAGTTAATAGGCCAACGCTGCCTGCTGTGACCTTAGGTAGAAATCTGTCAATTTTAGTGGCAGCTACTTCCAAATAACCAGCACAGGTTAACAGGATGATCTGAATGTCATGTACTTTCCAATAAATTCTAAGACATTTTCTTGGGATTTCTTAATTTTTAACAAGTATCTTGAGGATTGCTGCAAACTTACTGTGGCCCAGCATAGAAATGAAGGTGCTCTAAAGCTATCTTCATTGTCATATCAGCACAACCATGGTTGGATGGTATAAATTACTAGTGAGAAAGAATGCAGAATTCAGAGTTGGTTCCTGATCATTGGACAAGTGTGCTGTCTTCCTTCTGGGTCATGATAAATCAAGACTGAATGTATTGCAAACAAGAGCCAGCAAAAATTCAGACTCCTTAATGCTTTAAAATCCTTTCCCTCCATCTCCCCACCTTAAAACTGAGTGTAGCGGTGGGTCTTTCCTGCCTAGTAATGTTCAAAAGTGAAGCAGTTTAAAATGCCAGTGACAATTTAGAATGGCAATTAATTGAGCTGTGTAACATTGAAATCATTCTTGCTTTCCAGTAGGAACAATCGATAGCTGAAACTAGATACTTTGCTAGATATCTATATCTATATAATATGTAGGTCTTACTCTCACATAAATGTACACAAGATTACAATCTTAATTGCTGTGATCTCAGCTTTCAGTCCCACCCTACTTGCAATGCACTTCGCTTGATCTCCAGCTGTTGCACCGTTTGTCTTCTGCTTGGTTTCCAGTAGAAACGCCAAAGAGGTTGCAAAGCATTCCGTGTGGCTATTGGAATATATTCTTTGCCATTCTTTTTTCTCCCTCCCCCCCCCCCACTTTCCATGGGGAATGAAAACGAAATCAAAGTGCAACCCTACATTGGGATCTGCTGTAAGTGAGCGTCAGTAAATGAGATCTTTACTTTGGGTTGCAAACATATACACACACCCTTGGGAGTGAGTTTGATTTAATTCAATGGGTTTTTGTTTCTGACTAGACATGTATAGGATTTCAAGGCTAATATGCTTTGGTAATTAATCAGAGGGGGTGTGGGGCTTCTTTCCAAGTCAATGCAGTGTTTGCCTATTTGCATTTTGCTCCTACACTTGAACTGTAAGGTGTTCTAATATATTGTACTTGGTACTTTTTTTCTCTAACAGTAAAAATGCAGTCCTAGCTGTTTCTAAAGGGAGGAGAGAGGCTGAGCAGAATTGCTTTCAGTTTGTAATTTGATCAGAAAGGACTTTTGCCAACATCTTCATCTTGAGATAAATAGTGCAATGAGAAAATCTAAAATCAACTATGTAATTATTTTTGCTGCCTCCTGCTTTAAACAGATAAATAAATGTTTGTCAAATCAGTGCAAAGAATATGAACTTTGATTTGAAAATAATACAACCTTGCTAGAGTTTTACACTTTAAACTGAACTTCAAAGAAAAAGCTATCACAGCTATAAGTCTCTGGTATCTTCGTTTCTAAACGGGCTGGGCTAATAATGCAGATCCTCGTGAAACAAATGGGCTGGTACCCGAATTATGAACCTGCCTTAAATGGGTCTCTTAACCTGAAACTAGAAAGGAACCCCCTCTTCGTTGGTTTGACTCACTACTCCGCCTATTTAATATCCTGATAGAAACACTGGTCTATTAAGTGGAATAGACTATTTCAACATTCAAGATCACGGCCCATCAATTCCATCCCCAAACTACTTCAGCCGAAATACTTGGGCGTAATATTAAATAAAGTTATCTAGGAATAATCAACGGTGATCTTAAATGGATTGATTTCTGAGTAGATATGCATTGGATGCCCTGTCTTGAATTGGGTTAGGGTTTAGTTATGTAACTGGACTTAACAAAAAATGTGACGGAAAGGGAAGGAACTGCGACCTGTCTTTCCCGGACAGAGCAACAGGGAGAGCTTTGAAGGACATTTGAACGCAATACAAAACCTGCACGTTGGATCTCAGGTCCCCTGTCAGTCTTGACTTCTTTTCCGGTTAAGATTGCAGCAGACTTTGATAGGAACAGAGAGGGGGTGGGGTATTTGGCAGCAGGCCTTCCCCCCCCCCCTTTTTTTTTTCCAGGGCAACCCGTTTCCCTAAACAGTTGATGCAGAAGAAATTCAGCTTCCTCGGGAAAATATCTGTGACGAGCGTGGGGGATTGGAATCTGGGTTGCAAAGTCGAGTAATTCAGCCGCACCAACACGTTTGGGAAGTGACAGGAAGCAGGAAGGGGAATTCTTTACCTGGTGTTTGCCATTCCGACTGAAACGTGCAACCCAAGAGGGCTGGATAGTTTGCTCTGTCCAAAGTTCAAAACTTGGAATTCGCGCCCAGATTGTCTTTCAGGCGCTCGCGCACAAACATGCATCAAGGGAGGTGAAGGTCTCGCAGGCTTGGGACCAAAATGGCACTATCTGGGAAATAGAAGCGTTGATGTCGGCTAATCTGACCTTAACTATCTCAGGCTGCAGAATAATGTTGGGGGAGCGAGGGAACTTCAGAGAGAACAAAGGCGGCTTTCCATTTCGTCACCCTTCTTTCTTCGCTTGGCTTTCCACTGCTGGCCTGCCAGGAAAAGCGGTGGCCGATCTGTAGCTTCGCCAGAGTGGAGGAATTGCTCTCCTTCTACTCTTCCCAGTGGTTTCTTGAGCAGCTTGTGGTGCGGGAGGAAACCCAGCAATTAAAAAGCAAAACAAAACGTGAGGTCGGAGGAAGGCATCCTGCCCTCCACAATAATCCAGTCCTTAAAATAAGTTGCTTAAGTAAGTCCCACCGAATGGGAGATAGCTTTCTTCCAAGAAGAGGGGCACCGCAATGCAACCGGCATCTCCGGAAGAATCTAGCTCCTTGCCTCCCTGCCCTAAATGCAGCTGTTTGGTAGGCGACCTAGTTGCAAAGGTTGCTTTAGTTGAAGGAAGCTTCCAACTCTCTCTGCCTTCTGCCCGGGAGGGCTATTCCACCGAAATCAGCGGTATTTTCCTTCTGAGAAAATAAGCGCGGTCTATACAGGCAAGATCCTGGAGCCAAGCTGCACAATATTCAACTTTGGTTTAACATCACAGCTCTCCAGTATTGATGAGGGAATCACATTGTACACTTTGCACTTTGTGTTAAGGCTGGAAAAAAAATCAATTCATTACTATATGTGGGTATTAAGGAGTCCTCGTTTTTGGCACAGGATCTTGTTTTCACTGCAAACATTCAATCCTGTTCAATGTAAAGGCACCAACATTTAGACACCGAGCACATTCACTCAATTGCAAATGCAATGCAAATCCATTCAAATCTGGAAAAGGTTCTTTTCCTGACTTCTGTAGGATGTGGATGGAACCCACATAGACCAACTTTACCAATTCGTGCTAGAGTGATGTTTAAAAGCAGGTTGTGCTGTCTACATAACATATAGGAAGGGAAGAAGGCAAAAGGATTTCCCAGCAATCTCAAAAAAGGTTCAAGAATAGTTAAACTGGCGTGGATGAAGTGGCCACTATTTAAAGAATCTTCAGTTCAAAACTATTCTCAAGCTCATTTTCATAAATAAAAAAAAAAATACACTGTGCCTTCTTATGCTTATATATCGTAGTATACTGGCATCCAAGTTGTTTGTCCTGCTGATTTCAATTATGCTCCTTCCAAATCAGTAGCTTTGGATCATATTCTTGGAGGACATGCTGAATAAATTAACATCAAATATCACCTTGTAACTCAGGTACCCAAAATTCTGAAATATTTCCCAGCAACATTTTCCTTTAAATTAAGTTGATTTAGAAATAAGGTAAAATGTAAGAATTTATCATTGTAAATGCATTTGTTTTAGCAGCTTTCTTTAAGCCGGGTATTCGCACTGAAACCATTGGATGCACTTTAAAAAAAATAGAAGGTTAATTTGGTGAGCCAATGCACTTTGTGAGTATTTAGCCCTTTTCTCAAATCAGCTTAAATTAAATCTGAATATTACAGAACGAATTACAATTATGGGTTTTTCCTTCAAGGAAGAATATTTCATTCATTTTATTCCTTCACTTACACATTTATTTATAATTTTAAAAGATGTTTTCTGTGTAACCAGGTTTGGGACTTGACTCAATTCTCTTCTGTTAATTTTTTAAAAGAAAAAAAAACTGTAAATGTGTCTAATGAGTACATCTGGAAAGGATAAAAAAGTGGGATATTTTCTGGACCACATGATTTATTTTAGAATTTCAAAATTACTAATTACCTGGGGAAACGGCTCCCAAAACGTCTCTCTTCTGGTCTGGACGTGAAATGTTATAAACGTTCCCTTCGCCTCCCTGCCTCCCCCCCACCCCCTTTTGACTGTTTGGGTTCTTTACACCAGCCAAAATCCAGTTAGCTCTCTTAAAGGCTTCAGTAATATGCTGAATTACTCCCTGCTTGAGTTTAATGGAGTTAAATGAGCCTGAATGATGGCAACAGTTTTAGCTGTCTAGCACGTGGCTTATTAAAGACGGTAATTGCATTTGAAAAGGAAAGACATTTCCTGAATCCGCAGGAAGAAAGTCAAAGAGCTTCTCCCCTGAAGCTGGAATCTACCTAGCTTTTTGGCGTCCTGTGGGACCCTGTAGATCAACATCCCCTCCCCCAATGGAATTGGCCTTGGGAGAACTGTTTGACATTGCTGGACAAAGTAGGTACCCCTTTTAAATTGATCACAAATGAGATTTTTAGAGAATGGTCCTTGCAAGAACCTTTCCTTTTTCTTTTTTAAATTTATTTTAGAGAGAGAGAGTGACAACTGAAAGTTTGTCCACAGGAAAAAGTTTTCTTTTCCTTCTACTGGCTTGACACTGACATAAAAATATAGACAAGAATGGCTTTAGGAGTGAAAGCTACAAACAAAAACAAAACTGTGAACTCTACCCAGCAATGAATTAACTCTCATCTTCCACACCCCCATGTTTTGATCTTGGTATAATTTTCTTTCTGTTCATTATTTCTGTGTTGAATTGAGGGTGGGAGAGATGTTTATATTTTAGGCTTTCTAACAATTTGTCATCTTTCACAAACTACCTTAAATATATCCCGATGGCAATCAGTTGCCATCCTTAACTGCTTAACTGATCTGGGGAAATCGATCCACTAAAAACCAAGAAACCACATTCCCTGGCAATTAGAAAAAAGCAAATAAAACCGTAGTCCATAAAATATGCAGGTGCGCGTGGCTGTAAAGATACTTATAGGCGCATGCATCTACTTATTCTCCAACTCCTTTGATTAAGAGTAAAGGTCATATATGGATTGATTTTTTCCCTCCTCTGGAAACGCCAGGCATTAGCCAGTAGAAGTTTCTGCTCTTCTTGGTATGCTTTGCAATATTAAGGGAGAAATGAAGCTGTACAGCCTTTTTTTTGTTTTTATTAGCCAGGCTCCTAGTAGTATCTCTTCCAACTAAACTGCACAATCTATATTCTAGACTGAAGGTTGAACCCCAAAACTCACCTTTTTAGTTCCTTGATTTTTGACAAAAGAGGGGAGGGAGGGAAGAGATTCACTGCGGTAAATAATAAGCTAAGGTGAATGGGGGAAACTGTGAACGGTCAGAATCAAGTCATTAGGTTGCCTGGCCTGTTTTTCTTGGTCGCTCCATCTAGAAAGGTTGGGCATTGTTGAAAGAATTGAGTTTCCTCATCAGAGAGTGGGTTATCTTTAAAGAGCAATCCTCTTTGTTACCCTTCAAACGTGCTGGATCCCAAGTCTCATTTTTCTCCGCTGGCTGGAGATGGTGGTTGTTGGGAGTCTAGGGGGCATTTGATGGAGAAGAACTAAAGTGGATACCGCTTTTGCAACTACTAACTTCCCAATGTTTTGCAAAGCAGATAAAAAAAATTATATGAGAAGTAAAACTATGTCATTTATTTGTCAAGGTCCGAGCCAAGTTGATACTATCTTAGAGACCCGCGGTCTAAGCCATCTGAAACCAGCGGCCTTGAATTAAACATATTCACTTTAAATGTAGTATTATAGGATGCGATCTAGGATCATATCCAGCCAAAATGGCCTGATTAAATAACTCTTGACTCAAAAGGTAGCCAAATCAGTTAGTTACAATTTCTGAATCTTGCAATTAACTTTTGAGAAGGCCTCCCACAAAGTTAGCCCCAGAGATGGGAATGTTCTCTAAGTACTCTAAGTACTTCTCGAAAGAAAGAAAGGTTATGGCCCATTCCCCGTTGACTCGGAAGTGGGATCGGCAGCGTCCTGAGAAACTCCCCCTCCCCTCTCCCCACTAAAAAATAAATGAATACTGGTTCCCTTCTTCCCACTGGAAGTCGATCGTCGCTGGAGTGAGAGAAGAGTCTTGGTGAAGATGAGACGTCTCTTCCAAATCCATTCCCGATCCTGAAGTCTCTTTGCTCCGAGGCTCAGCCCCATCCCTCGTGTCGCGTCGGATCGAAGAGCTTCCGGGTCTTTTCCGACTGATTGCGGGAGGTGGGTCGGTGGGGGAGCCACAAGGCCCCATTGAGCTAAAGCCCGCGACTTGGCGGGAGTTGGGGCTGATCAAAGCCAGGCGGGAGCTCCAGCTGAGATCTCCTGTTCCTCGACTGTGCAGGATCACACGCAGCCCGGCAAAGATGGGAGAGATCGGGAAAACGGGAGCACGCATTGGAGAGCCCATTGTTACCACGGTTGCCAAGTCAGTCAAAGTAAAAAAATAGGCCAAAAAAGGGGGGGAAGAGAGAAAAGGGGGAGCGAGGAGAAGGAGAACAACGGCACCTGTCTCCTTATGGTGACCAGGTAATGCTACTTCGAAGTCTGGAATGAAAACCCTTTGGTTTTCGGTCTTTATTTCTTCCATCTTGCCTGCATATCCTATATGAATTTCTCTTGGAATCAAACTTTTGCTGAACGTAGTTTGAGTAAACGCAGATGAGGGGGTTGTGTGCTGCCGAATTGGGAGGTTCTGGAGTAAGTAAATGGCTTTGTGGACCCTCGCTATTCTTCCTTTCCCAAAATTTCACCCCTAAATTCTACCACTATTGTTGTGTGTACATTGAGAGCTTACGTCCCCCCCCCCCGCCCCAAACAAATTCCTTGTGTGTCGTAAACTCGGCCAATAAAGAATTCTAAACCTGAGGCCAACTGGAGAAGAGCGGTTGGATCCAAGCCCCACAAAATAAGAACCTCCGAGATGGCTGCATTGTAGGGTGAGAAGACTTACCTTCTGCCTCTAAGATAAGGACGGTAACAACAGCAGCAGCAGCAACAGTTATAATACAATCTACGTTAATCAGGTTTTCAATTGATTTCGAAAGAGGAGAAAAACTCGTTGGGCCCAATACCGGTTAGCAGCGTAAACCTCAACTGTGTACAATAGGGCTTATGTGTAAGTAAACAGGCATATGGTCTCTACTGTTGTGCCAGACTTAATAGGACTACTTCTCTGGAAAGTGAATAGGATTGCGATATTGTGTGCATGCAAGAGACACAAATGTGTGTATGTGTGTGGGCAGGTGTACGCATAAAACCATAGTGGCAAAAATTTACAAAATTCTGTTCTTTGTTCCCGATACACCTAACTGGATCTTTCTTTCCTCAGTTTTAAGGAAAACTATTTAAACATTAAGGATGTAGACCTGTGCATGCACGGGATACATGGAATTCACGGAGATTTATTTGCCAAGGAAGATATCCTAGTGTTGAGTTCCATTAGTAAGGGCAAATACATTTTTCAATGGAAATAAACTCATTAAATGGGAGCATAGATTGAACATATATTAAGCTCCACCAAACAGAGGCCTGCTTTCTGCAGAGCACCACCAACAGCCATGGCAGGATAAATACACCTTAATTTTTTTTAGTTTAGTTCAGCATTATAACCCGAATATAAACATATACAGTCCTGAACCACAAATGTACAAAAAGCATGACCACATGCTAACCAGCTGGTCCAATAAAAGCACAGCATGCGTTGGGAAAGGTATGAATACCCTCTCCTCCCATAAGAGTTAATTCCCCAAATATATTGTGAGTATAACTTCATTTCAAGGTAGGTATAAATTGCACCAGAAACAGAATTTAAACTATTTGTATTTTCCCATTGCCCCACTAACATGGCGAGTTAAATTCCATTAGTAGTAAAAACCTCCTAAGAAATGTACTCCCAACCTTTTGCGTCAAATACAAGGGATTGTATTTGTGCAGAATTGTTTGCAAGGTTAATAGCCATTATCCACTAAAGTGTTAGCCTTCAGAACTATACGACTAGATTAGGTTCAGTATAAACAACATTCTATTCTTGGGGATTGGCGGGTGTAAAAATCACGAAGAATCCCATTCCAGAATTTACTTCTAGACTGAAAAAGCCCGGTCCATTGAAGAAGAAAGTCAAAATAACCCCCACTTTTTAATGCTATAAATGGTGACTATGATTCCAGACTCACTCAACACATTTCATTTTCCACTAAAACCAATAAAAATATTTCCATTGAGCATTACAGGTATTTTTCATGCTAAGTTTTCATTCTAGTAATGAAATTGCTAGAATTTCATTCCTAAATAACAGAAAGGAATCAGTTAGGAAGAGAAGGAGGCTTTGGTTGCTAAAGATTGCCTTATTCTATAAATCCTCGCCCTCAAACTGAAATAAACTTTGGTGTGCTTGAAGAAAATAAGATCTATTGTACCGAAATCCCTAATTCAGTTTTTTTAACATTAAAGCAAATATTTTAGTTTGTGACATTTTTAGTAGAATTGGTCTGATATTCAATAAGTTTAATAAATATTTAATATACATCTAATAAGGTGACTCCTTGGAATAAGGTGACAGAAGTCACAGTTCTGTCATTGTTCTCCTAATATATTGCCTTGCCTGGAGAGGGGGAAAAACTGCCAACAATTCCTTTTGTTTACCCCTGTCTTCCTCTTTGAACCCCAGGTTCATTTTTAACTGGCCTAGAAGTAAATATTCTTTCAATAATGGAATAAAGTAAAAGAAAATAACCAAAATCCACTCATTGATAATATTTGATTTATTTAAAGTCCTTAACTGGAAATGATAAAAAAAAAATTAAAAGGAGAGGGGTGGGGGAAACATGCTCCATGGCTTATATTTTCATAAAAAAACCCAAAAGAATTAAAACATTTTTTTTCAATTACAATCACATTTATTATAAAATTAAGATTTTTTAAATTTTCTTTAAAATGGTGTGTCATTTTAAAACCGTTTATTTAAAGCACTTTCAAGCTGTCAAGAAGAAAGTATAAACCGTGCAAATAAATTAAGAATATTGTAAAGGCAAACGGGGGGGGCGTGGGGGGGGAAGGAGGGGAACCAAAAAGGAGAAGGGGAGAAACCAGTCTGGTTGTGCTGAAACATCATGTAAAAACTGAAGAAAGTGCATTAACACTGGATGGACGTGCTAACAACGGTAGGATAGAATTAAGCGGCCTCAAAAAAAAAAAAAAGAAAAAAAAAAGATAATTCAGGAAGGTGGTGACTGATCTGATGAAAAGCAGCCTCGGGAGCATCTCCCAGTTCAGAATATTCTTCGACGCAGGGCTCGAACAATAATAGTCCTAGAGTTCTGGAACCCACGGAAGGGGTTGAGAGGGGGACTCCGAGATTAAATAACCAAGTCATCCATGTAGTCGAGATTTCCTGATGCTGAAGGAGACTCCTTAGTAACAGCTTGTGGGAAGTGGAGGGGGGGGGGAGTTGAAATAATAGTAACATGCCTTAAAAGGCTTGTGTGACCTGTACAGTTCTGTATCCTATCCAGATCCCATTGGAAATGCAGGAGACCCTTTCTCTCTTCCACTTGCCATCTGTGCTCTGTCCCTTTCCGAGGCAAGGGGGGGGGGGGTTCGGGACCTGTCACCTGTGCTTCCCTGGGGTCAATGTGTCTGCGGGGGAGGGCAGGGGACGAGTTCAGCAGTGCGTGAAACAAATGCCCTTTCCCTAAGTCTCAAAAGCAAGTTGTCCCTCTCTGCGCTGCATCCTTCAAAAGGTCGGACTCCTAATCTAATGTCAACTCTCCGCCCGGCTGTTTACCTGTTTACCGGGAAGAGCGGCACGCAGGCCAGTAAGTCCGGGCTCAACTTCGACCTACTGAATCCACCTCGGGGCTGGGGGAAACCCTCCCCCCCCCCACAACGCAGAGGCTTCCCAGAAGCCACCCACGCGCGGAGGAGAGCGGCGCGGACCGCCTGGGTCCAGATTCGGTTTTTTCAAGCAACCCTTTTCCTGTTGAAAATCCCTCACCCCACCCAATTTTGGCGAGATTGCTTCAAAGAGGAAAAGGCGGGGAGAGGCAACCAATTATGAATTTCAAAATGGAAGCCTCGCTTGCTTCGTTCAGTGGTCAAGGGTGGTATATATTTATATTTATATATATGTACAGGGCTTGTATAGGAGAGCTGGGCTGGGATTTGCTGGACTGGTCAAGCCCAAACCGGAGAAATGGGACGCACTGGCGGCGGGCATTATCCGAGCCTCCCCGAGAATCAAGTAACAGTCCTTTCGCTTATTGTGTTATTCGTTTGCCTTTCTGTTTTCCCTCGCACGGATCTCGGGCTGGAGGTTGGGGAGGGGGGCGGGGGGAGGCAAGCGGACGGTCAGTTTGGACAGAGATCTAAGGAGAGACACAGACAAGGAAGGGAAGGAGGGAGGGAGGGAGGGAGGATTCCGCTCGCTCGACCCTCCAGTCCCACCCGGCCGGCTAAGAGGTGTTCAGCACCGGTCTGGAATACACACCTTGGTAGTAGGAGGGCTCCAGGGCCGAGGGCTCAATGGCTCCCCTCCCGCCCATGGAAGCGCTGCTGAGGGGCAAGCCGCCAGGCAGGCCGGCCCCGTAGGAGGAATATTGCAGCGCCTGCTCGTAGGCTTTGAAGTCCAGCTTGTGCTGCTGTTCAGAGGAGGACATGAGGTTGTTGATGGAGAAGGGGTGGTTGAAAGAATAGTGGGGGTCGCCCTTGAGGTGCAGCTGCGGCTCGTGGGGTCCCAGCGCGTGGCCCGGGTGACTCAAGGGGGTCAAGGAGGGCCCGCCGGGGACCGAGGCTGCGACTGCAGCCGCCGCGGCCACGGAGGGCTTCAGCTCGGCTCCGTTGCCGTTTTGGTCCAGGGCTTGCGGGCTGCCGGCGCTGTGGTTGGACGGGGCGGCCTCCAGCTGCCCTCCTTTGCCTTGGCCTCGGTGCAAGGGAGAGCTGGCCCCGCCCGGGTCTTTCCTTCCCTCGCCTCCGCCCGATCCGCCCTTGGCCCCGGGTTGCTTTTCGCACTTGAAGCGCTTCTGGCGCCGGAGGTAGCAGCCGTTCTCGAACATGTTGCCCGAGTCCGGGTGCAGCGTCCAGTAAGAGCCTTTGCCCGGCTTGTCCGGCGAGCGGGCGACCTTGACGAAGCAGTCGTTGAAGGAGAGCGAGTGGCGGATAGAGTTCTGCCAGCGCTGCTGGTTCTGGCGGTAGTAAGGAAAGAGGTCCATGATCCACTGGTAGATCTCGCTCAGCGTCAGCATCTTGCTGGGCGCCTGCTGGATGGCCATGGTGATGAGCGAGATGTACGAGTAGGGCGGCTTGGCGTGCGGGTAGCTGCGCTTGAAGCTCTTGGCGTCGCGGCCGCGGCTCAGGTTGGAGGAGGCGTATCCCATGGGGCTCATGCAGGGTCCCATGGCCCCGTAGGCGCCCAGGCCGTTCAGCGAAGCCTGCGGGCCGCCCATGGCGTTCATGCCGCCGGGACTGAGCGCCGAGCCCATGGCTGACATACTGTTCATGCTGGCTCCGGTTCCACCGGGGCTCAAGCCGGCGCCCAGGCTCGGGTTGGCATAGGACATGTTGAAGGAGCCCGAAGTCATGTTGCCGCTGGTGGTCATGGCGTTCATGCTCATGTAGCTGTTCATGGAATTCATGGAGCCCAGGCCGGAATTCATGTTGCTCACTGGCACCGTCGAATAGGCCTGCGGAGAGAGCACAGGTTAAAACGGGCTCTTCGGACCCTCCCGCCCTGCCCTGCCCTGCCCTATGGTCCCGCGCACCCACCAGGTGAGGTTCTCAGACTTGGCCCCCGAATTGCCCCCTGGAGAATGTATTTCCCGTGCGGCCGCCCTTCCCAGCGCATCCTTGCATTGCAAAGAGAAAAGGTGAGCGAAAGCAGCCTTCTAAAGCCCCAGATGCCGCAGAAAGGGAATCCTTGTGCCCAGCTTTGTCCCCAAGCTTCCCAAATGGTTACTGGTTTTCCCCATTGTCAGTTGCTAAAGGAAACTGGAGAAGTGGCAGAAAACATACATGCCTGTTATTCACAGTAAGAAATGGGTGCATCCGAAATATATAATAACGATAATGATAATGATATAATAACGATAATGATATAAACATTTTGGCTGCATTGATTTGGGAGCTGGTGGTAGTATAAACATATATTTATGCAGCCCAGATGGGTGGCCTCACAGGCATCCACAAGCCCAGGTTCCCTTTTCAGAAAGGAAGGTACGTTTTGCCCAGGGCCAAATTTGCAGCGCTGGGGTCCTGTTTGCCCCTTGCACAAACTGCAATTGTGATTTTAAAGAGGGGTTCGATTAAGCTCCGGGTTATAGATCTGGAGAGATGTGGAGAACATCTGCCCAAATCCCCACGGCGGGAGCAGACTGGAAACGAGAAACCTGCAAGGCCCAAATTTTCACCCGCCTTTTTGGCCACATAGCAACTTTCCTAGGATCCAGTTCCCAAATCGGGGGCAGCCTCCAAACCTGTTTCTCACCTGCGTTTTGCTTCATTGAAGGCCCACCCAATTTTATTTTTATTTTTTTCCAAAATCTAAGGGCAGTGAATGCAAACCGAAGTTCTCCTGAGCTGCTCAGAATTGCATCTGAAGAGAGCGAGGCAGACCCTTTTCACACCGAGAAGGCCCACTGTGCCAGCCCCATTCACCACACAGACCCCGGGAAAGGGAAACGGTGGAGGGCAAGCGGCCTAAACCACAAAAGGTGGATCTTCACTGCTCCTCACCGTCCCCGAGGGAGCCCAAGAGAAGCCGAGGCCTTCATATCCGCCACGGGCCCCGAAGCCAAGAAAGCGAGATCGCCGCTTTTTCTCAGCCCCGCGTCCCCTCGCGCCCCTTCGTTTGCTGCCTTCAGGCTTCGGCTTCGGCGGGGCGTCGGGGGAACAACCTGGGGGTTATTGTTAGGAGCCGCTTTTCTCCCAGGGTCTTGGCTGGTTCCTGCTAAATCGGGAATCTTTCCTGGGAGGAAGAACGGTAATTTCGGGGCAGGGAACCGGGTAATGTCCAAAATCACACAAACGATCCTGAAATTTAGGGCCACGTTCTTCTCTTTGCCTTGCAGCCTAGAAGTTTTGACTAAGTGATAAAGGACAGTCGAAACGCCAAAGCTTTTCACGGTTTAAATTAAAGATCCTGCCGTAAGGCGCTTTAACAAGGCTAAGGCATCATCCTTGGAAAAGCTTAAACTTTCCCCTTAAAAAATCGAATTATTGAGCCATTAATTTTTTTATCAACCTATATTGAAAGCTGTACGGGAAAGGTTACGCCTTATAAACTCGTCGCTTCATTAGCTTTGTAAATATCGCCTATATTTGAGCTATATTCTGTGGACTATATTGTCCCACACTGTTATGATTATAGTTTTGTATTAGCGGAAATGTCTCAGGGAATGGTGATATTTGAAGGATAGGCTATGTCCATAATAGTGCTCGCTTAAGCGAAAATGTCAGTGTGAGTAGGAGATGATTTTTGAAATTCTAGGAACTCAATCCAGCCTAGAAAATCAGTACCAGGAATTGTGGGGGGTGGGTGTCTTTATAAGCACATGCAGAGTTTCTTACGCGCGTTTTGAACTGAATACGGAAATAATAGGAATATGCCAAATTCCTTTCAGTCTAAAAATACTTCCGTATAAAGTCAGAATGTAAGTTTAGCACATTTAAGAGCTGGCAAAATCTTGTTTGCCGATCCCAGACTCCATATTCGCCTAGGGTGGTCATTTTATTTTCTCCCCCACCCCAGTGGAATATCGGTGAGGCGGGAAGACGCACCCAATGATTCTCAAACCCTTTCTGAGCCCTCTTTTGACCCCCCTAGCATTAAATTGGAAGCTCCTCTAAATGCTCTGAAACAGGAACTCTAAAATGTTCCTGTTTTTAACCACTGGCCGCATTTGCCGCGCAGCAAACCCGGATCATAATTCCGGTAAAGCCGCGCAAAAGCAATCCCGTTCCTGCACGCGCTTCGGACTGCTTTTACGTCTCATCTCGTCGCTTTCTTTTTCACTTTACACGGCTACGTTTCCCGGGTTGCAGCTTTTTAATTTTACGTCCAGGCTTTATTCACGAAAAAGGCTCCATTTATCCCTTTAGGGGTTCACAGGTTCCTCCACCCTTATTGTTCCTTCGCTCGCTTTTGATCCTTTCTTTCAGGTCTTTGGAGCATATTGTAAAATAAGGAACGTGGACATGAATGGACAATGAAAAGTTAGGCTCCTGGTTACGGAGTCGGATCGCATTCTCGACAGCGCCACCCGCCGGGCTCCGGGAGAATTGATTTCTGTTTTATTTTTAATCTCTACCCCTCCGCTCCACTCCCCCACCCCCACCCCACCCGAACTCCGTGAAAGAAGCGTGCGGCAAAGTACACACACAAATGCTTATTTTGCCTAGTCGAAGAACAATACTGGCACAGGTGAGGAGTGGGAAGGGGACCAGCAAAACGGGAAACGGCTGCCCAAGGGGGGCTCCTATTGATCGTTCCCTCCCGGCACGTACACAAATCGAGGCCCTCAATGGAGGGACTGTGGCGCGGTTGGAAGGAGCTGGGATTTAGAACTCCGCCGCGGTTCACGCGTAATCCGAAGAGGCGATCAATAACGTCTTCCTCTCCCACCCCCCATCGGCTCCATGGCCACTGATCTCCCCCCACCGCGCCTTTCCGCCGCCCCCTCCGTTGCCCCGTGGGACGATTGGAAATTATGTTGATTTCCTTCCCGGGCTTTGCAACCAGCTGTAACGCTAGAGAAAGCGGGTTTAGGCGCCGTCAGGAACTGGCACTTAGGCTCGATTCCCGGGAGTGGGAAAGACCCTCTTCTTGGCTGGAGCCCTCCAGACCAGTTCTCGGATCCCCCGCCCACCCGCGGGTCCGCTCACCTCCTGAGTCTCGGCGTAGTAACTGTTCCAGTCGCTTGCGTCGTGCCCTTCCATTTTCACAGTCCCTAACATCCTGGAGTCAACGTGCTCGGTGTAACCATTCAGTCCCCTCTTGGCGAGCCCAAGGGAGGTCAGAAAACGGAGCCCCCCCGAGTCTAGCAGGAAGCCGGCCCCCGGGGAGGGCTCAGTCAAGCAGGGACGTTGGGTGGCGGCGAGCCACTCGAGAAAGTGAGGAAGTGCCGGCTGGGATGTGAGCGGAGTTGAGCTGAGGTGGATCTTACGTTGCACCAGCCGCCGCCGCCGCTGCCGCCGCCAAAGCAGCGCCCACTCCTTCTCCTCCTCCTCCTCCTCCTCCTCCTCCTCCGCCTCTCCCCATTTGTCCGCCGCACAAAGACGTTCGCACCTACCAAGCCGCAGATGCACCTGCAAAGCAGGCAGTTCCACTCGGCTTGCAACTCCCCTGGGGCGTCTCTTTATTTGCAAAGCGGTGTAATTGGTTTATGCGGGACGGCGGGGGGGGGGGGAGGGAGAGAAGGACAGGGAGCGCAGAGGAGGTAAAAAAAAAAGAAAAAGAATTGGGGCGGGAAAGAGAGCGCGCGCGAGGGGGGGGGGCGGAGAAACAAACCCAGAGAAAAAGAGGGGGAGGCAGGAAGGAAAGGAGGGGGACAAGCCTTTGGATTTAACTCCCCCCCCCCTCCGCCCGCTGCCGCTGATGAGGGCGGGGGCAATTCCAGGGAAAGGCGGCACTCCTGTCTTATGTTCAAAGAGCAGAGCGAGAAGGGCAGACGCCCGGCCCTGGGTAGGAGCTGTCCTGTCGGCTCGGACACTTCTTTCCAGAAGGGGAGCAGGGCGGGCGGCTGCAATTGAAACCAAAAGCCAAGAGCTTTGGGTCATCTGGACGGCTTCTCGTTTAGAGTTGGGCGCAGCAGATGGCTGTTGTGTTTAGGTTGCCGTTCTTTAGCAAAAGCTTTCTCGGTCGCGCTTGAACTTTGGCGGCAGTGGCTGAAGTAGCGACAGCAAAGCAGCAGCAGCAACAACAAGCTGGGTCCTTCCAAGGATGACTAAAAGAAGCTGGGGGCTTTCTTCCTGCCCGAGTCGAAGGGCAAGAGGGGGCTGTTGGCCACTGGTTCCCTTCAACAAAATAAAGCGCCCCTCTTTGCAAAGGGGAAAAAAATCCACACACTAAAAATGTAACCTTACAATGGATCGCTGTCCTACATTGCAGCTCTTCTTCCCTGTCCCCTCTTTCTCTCCATCGTACCCGCAAAAGCCTAATAAAATAGACTTAATTCCATCTGACGGGGAAAATCTGCCCTGGAGGAAAGTTTCAGCACACACACACACACACACACTCCTTCGGGCATTATAGTCTCCCTTTCGGGCAGAAGCACCGGCTGGATATCTGAGTCACTACTCTGACGTTCAGCCAGTCCAGGCCCAGCGCATTGAGGTCTGAACGGTGGATCCCTTGGCCTGAAACCTCCGCTTGGCAAGGGGCCCAGGTGAGTCATTCCGACCATTTTTATGGCTTTCTTCCCCTGAGCTCAACCTCCCGCTCCAGCCCCGCGCCTTGCCTGGAAATCGTCACCTTAGGAACCGCCTGGGCGAGTCAATAACAGGTGATTGCCACGGGAGATTTGGCGACTGAGCCAGAAATGGCTGTGGGGCACAAATCTTCGGTTGTCCTCCTGCCATTGCTTTAGACTAGGTGGCGATTTTCTCTTGAACATTTACTCCACCTGTCTAGAGTTGTTCTGCAAGGGCATCTCTAACTCTCCTGGATCGATGGCACACCGCAAAGTCCTGCTGTTGGCTCTGTGGAGGCCTCCCAGCATCAAAGAGTTACCAAAATGTCCTGTCTCCCCAGCGCTGGTGGCAAGCAAATGGGTTGGGAAGTAATTTCAAGGGAAGAAATTAAAGCAAGCAACCCAGGAGAATCCCCCCCCCCAATGTCCCATGATTTAAAAATTTCTTGGGAAATCATGATTTTCTATGGGTTGAATCCAAGGTTAAGTATGTTTTCCCGAATAATTGGCCTCCTTTTCATTTGACTTCAGTAGAATAAAATAATTTAACCGGAATCCAAAGCCAGGCTATTTACAGTAGAGTACTATCAAGTGGACATTTCCTCGGAGTAGCTACCTTTATTTATTTTTCTCATTTCTGAACCGCCCATCTACCTGAAAGACAAATCGGTTTCCTCAGAATTAAGGAATAAGTGTGCATTAGATGCCACAGAGAAGATGATGGTTTCTCAACTCAACCCCACTCCTTGTTCTTTATACCTTCAAACGCCCCACGCCTAATGGCAGCCCTAATCAACAATTATGCTGCAGTGTAAACCACTTGGAGAAAATAAGGTTCACTGAACTGAACTCCAGATTTGGATCGGTTCCAGTAGAGCCCATTGGCTCAAGGGATGAGGGTGAGGTTGCCAGTTAATTTCCAGAGGCGTAAAATTGGCTGGAAGCCAAGCATTTAATTCTGCCGGGGTTGAGCGGATGCTAGTCTTCCGACCTGGCGCCCTTTTCACTAGAATCCACGTTGTGTGTGTGTGTGTTTTTACGTGGATATACCGAAGAGGTGAGAGTTCTGGGCGTTCCCTAATTTGAGCATCTTTTTCAACGGAGACCAAGGAAAAGGTGGCAGGGGAGCAGGATGGAGCAGGAACTCTCCCAGATGGGGCAGCACAACCACGGCACTACCAAAGCACATTCTCCTTGTATGGAAGATGCCTTCTGGGTCAGCTGGAATACAGGCGCTGCAACTGGAATCCGGATCACCTCTTATGAGAATTTTCCTGGCAATGTTAACGAATTTGAATCCATAATACTATGGTTTACTTGGGATGGCAAACCTATGTTTGTTTCTTTTGCATTCCTGAGATTTCCTTGAATTCTCCATCAAGCTAGATTTGTCCTTATTGATTCACGCCGATATGTAATTTTATTAATAAATATCGATGAAACCAAAGCAAAAGGTTTTTTTTTCAAGTATTGACATCCATATTTTAAAAATGTTTTAATATGCTAACAAAAAGCTCCTTTTTCTTTTGTTCCCTGCTGCCAAACCCCCTTCTTAAATCTGGCAATAGAATGAAGTTAAATCCTTGATTCAAGCGAAGATCGCAAATCAGCAGGAAAGAACAAGAAAGAAAAGTATGCTATTAAAAAAGGAAAAGCGAAACATATTCTTGCATAGGTACTTATTTTTACACCAGACTGCATTGTAAATGAAAAACCTTGGAACAAAATGCTTGGGAAAGAAGTTTGCCATCAAAGAACTTTTATACTGTAGCCAATAGCTATCATTTATAATACACTGATAGAACTTTGTGATCCTAAATGCATCATCTCGAATAAAATATGTTTAAATTAATAGGCATTACTACAAATATTGTAAGGCTACAGTAATTAGGATCTGTAAGGCTAATGAAGTCCATTGGAATGTTAACACCCACATTATGGCAACAGATGTGATAGAAGAAACCAACAACATTTTTAAAATCTCAGTCCAATGTGATCCAGAGCAATCCCATAAATGAAAAGTTGAATGCTTTGCAATCCTTTGGATATCAGCCAATAAATAAGCCTTGATATCTAATCTAAACTTGGATATTCATAAGACACTTGCAGAGTTCCTAGGGCCTTAATTTAACAACGGGTCTGCGGGGTGAGGATGGGAACGAAGGTGTATAGTGTGAACTATAGATACAGAAGAGAAATGATTCTCCCAGATTATGCCTTGGTTTCCCTCTCCCCAATAATTCAGCAAAACTATATCATTCTGCTCTAAATATAATCAGTGAGGATGAGGATGAGGACGACCGTGGTGAAAAAGCTACTGGATCATGAAGGTTTTTTGATATTGGGCCAAAGGGTAAGAAATCGCAGCCAACTAAAATATCAGGCGACAAGTAATTGACTGACAATTTGAGCAATAAAAAAGACAACTCTGGTTTATACTCCTGTCTTTTCCTAAAGATTTTAACCTTGCGCGTTAAACTTGGCATCTCCAGGACACCGCCGTCCTCGCCATTTGGGAAGTGGGGGGGGGGAGGAATTCTGACCCCTGGGAGATGAACCTCAGCCCGCGGGGAACCGGTGGAAGAAAAGGAAAGGAGACAAGGCCGCCGGGCAGCCGCTCTGCTTCTGCAAAGGCGCAGCGCCTCCTGTTGTTCGGCTGCGGCGCCAAGAGCGCAAGCAAGGGCAAAACGGGGCGAGCGAGACGGTGCCTTTTTCGCCTTTCCGACGGCTGGCTCTGAAGGACGACGTCCAAACGCCCAGCCTGGCCAAGTGGCCTCTGATAACTGACTTCCATGGACGCCAAGGAAAGGATGTACCGCTCGGATGTAATGTTTTACCATTGGATTGGGGGTGGAGGTGGGGATTCATTCTGAGCTTCTGGCCACGGGTGGACCGATTGGCGGACCTCTAATGCGTCTTGCCCGCGAAGGAAGGCGAACAGCCAGAAGCGGGCTGCTAGTGCTGGGGGTGGCGGAGAGGCGGGTGGTGGGAGAGGCAGGCTCTCAAGAGCCTTCTGGCTCAGCGCTTCCCGAGGAGTGGGCGTGCTGCTGTGGGGTGGTGCCGGGGGTTCTAGAGAGCCGGCGTTGTCTCCCCACCTCCATCCTCAGTGCTCGGGGAAGAGGCTCCTCCTTTACCTGCCGTTTCCTCCAGAGGATAATTTAACAGTTGCAAATGGGGCCGTGGCGGGGAGGGCTATGTGCCATGAGAGAACTCTAGAAGAAATCGAAGTTTATTTACTTACTTACTTACTTAACTTAACTTACTTATTTATTTACTTATTTACTTACTTACTTATTTATTTAGGAAACGGGGAGGGAAGGAAAAGGGAGAGAGCCCCTCGACAGAAAATGAGGAGGAAAAGCGTGATTTGGAGCCGAAGCAAATGAATAAAACATGAGAGAAGGTTGCTTCGCTCAGGGGATGCGGCCCTATAGCGGGAAGAAGCCGATTTAGCTCTCTCGAGGCCAGAAAAGCTCCCCAACCACCGTCTGCGCTGCCCTTCTTAGGCCAAGCAGCGCCACTCAGCCCTCTTTGCCCGGGATCCAGAGTTTAACTTCATCACCGCTATAAAGTCCTGGGCACGGGACTCGGGGGGGGGGACGGGGACACGGAGTGGGACCCGATCCGAACACTGTCAGAGGTATCTCACCGGCAGTTCCCAGCCAAGCACGACTTACCTCAAAACAGCTAAGCGGGGTTGGATTGCTTAAGGCTTGGTTAGGCGATCCAGAGCAGCCCAAGACGGTAGGTTAGAGTGAGACGTCGAAAAAGTCTCCCTGAAAAAGGCAGGGGAGGCAAACAAGGGCAGGGCTGCAGCCAAGAAAACCACCTAGATGTGTCCACGTGGCGTTCAGCTCCAATTCCGGGGAATCTTGGTCTTCGCTTTCTGAGCAACTGGAGGGCTGCTTCTGGGACAAGCCTTGAATTTGATCCACCCCTTGGGATCTCTTGTCTCTCTCTTGCCACAGAAAAGCGCCCCCTTTTGTCCCCGGGGCTCTTAAGAGCCCAATTCAGTCCTCTTCTTAACTACCCCACTTAGTTGCGCTGTAATGTTGGGAAGCGGCGGCTGAGAGGACAGCAGGATATGGGACTCCCGCACTTGGCTAAACGCGCCGTTCATCAATCCTTTATTTGAACGGCGAATTAAAAGCCGGACCTTTGACGCAGCAAATGTATCAGGAATCCCTACTAAACCTAGCGGTACTATCGTTAAAGGAAAAGCACGAGAGAATGAATAATCTACTAGAATGTACTTAACTTTTATTGTTAAAAAAACAACAACACATTTCCAGTGTTAGTTTTAGATTGGAGAGTCCAAGTGGCAAGCAACTATCCCACACACGGAAAGAAGGAAAGGAAGGCAGGAGATAGATTTCAGTTTCTCCTGGACGTGGCTGGTTTTGAACATTTCAAAGCTGTCTTCGCGTTATCCTGGTGCCCAGGTGTATTCACATCCAGCTGTTCCAGATGCCTGGGTGGGAGGATAGCTCTACTCTTCCGAAAAACAGGAGGGGGTTCAGCCCTTTCTCTGCCTTTTGGGAGAAGGGGATGGGAGGTGTGCATTTGGTAGCTATAGCTTGGTAGATAGGTATAGGTATTGGGTGGTAGAATGGTAGGAGTGTATTTAACCTTGCTAATGGAGTTCTGGGATTTTGCGTCTGAGCCTTGTGAAACAGGGCCGAGTCCCCCAGCGGGACAGCCTTGGCTCTGTCCTTCTCAGTTATCTAAAAGGACAATCAGATGGCGCAGATAGCAGCAGATGCCTAGAAGGGTCGGCTTGTACCCTTCTCTTCAAATATTCCTTGATTCGGAGGGCAAGGCGACCCTTGAAATTCATGAGGTGAATTCCCACCCTCTGGATCTTTATTTAGGGAAAGGGAATCTGGACAGGACCAGAGATTTTGCCAAAATTGAGATTATAGACAATTTAAGGACAGAATCGCTATGCCCGGAGCTAATTAAATAGCGGTTTGGAGGTTTAGTTGAGAAAGAGGGCGGGGGATGAACTGTTCTTGAATAGCTGCTGCACTCTTAAAATAGATGTCACCTATTCTGGAGACCTCAGTTTGTCTCAGCAAATATTTTTCCCTAGCTCATCATTTCCAGCAAACCGTTTCCTTTATTAGGAATAGCATATTCACCTGCAAGCATATTCAGGTGTAACCAAATACCAGCTCAATTATTTGAAAAGCCGAATTGCAAGAGCCCTGTGGTTTAATTTGGGTCCTATCACCCTTTCTATTTTAAGAACGCATTTCTGGTCTCCCCCACATCGTCCCACTTTATTGCCACTGGAAACTGTTTATGGTTTCTTGATTCTGAGGCTCCAACATTATTTTCCTTCCATTCTGGGCTTACTTATTGGTTTATTCCCCTTCCCCACATTAAATTTCAATAGCAACCCAACCAAAATTCCGTCTCTTTTCATAGATCAGGATCTGCAGGAGCTGTTGCTCCGTTTTGTTGTGTGTGTGTTTTTTAAGAGCGCTACTGCATAGAGTCATTCATTCAACCAAGAAGGACCGTTCACAATAATCTTAATAAAAGTATAGATGGAACAGATTTTCCAACAATATTTTTATGCTCTATGTACACCCAATACACACAAGAAATGAAGTGCATGGGGCGGTGTGGTCTAACAGATTGAGATGGCAGGAGATGAAAATTGCTGCTCACTTTTCAGTTTGGGTCACCTTTCAGGACAGAGGCAATAAAACTGCTTGATCTTTCCATTAGACTTCTCCAGGTGAATTTCGAAGGCCTTCTGACATTTTGGAAACAATTCCAGATTGATAGCATTTATGTGTTCTGCAAATGCACAGCCCCATCTAACGAGTTTGCACCGAGGCAAATCCGGTGTGCTTCAAGCCCCAAGATACTTTAAGACAGTCGGTGCCCAGATAGCTTCAGGATAGCAGCTTAAATCAATTTTGCTGAGAACGGATAAAATCGGGACGTGGTACCAGGGAAGTGTCAAATTATGAATCTCAGGGATGCACACTGAAGAAATGGTAACAATGATGGGATTACATTCGCTGTAAATTTTTATCCCTATTGGTCAGAGGGTATGGCCAAAAATTTGATCAGATGTTATGCTTTTGGACCTGTTCTAAATGATTCGCTTGGACTAGGATTTACCAGCGCTGTCAAAGAATGCCCAAATAAATCTGCCTAGGGAAGGGTTTCTCAACCTTGACAACTCTTAAGATATGTGGACTTCAACTCTCAGAATTCCCCAGCCAGCATGCTGGCTGAGGAATTCTGGAAGTTGAAGTCCACACATCTTGAAGTTATTGGTCTAGTTACGTATATCTTCCTCTAAGGATACGTTCGTTTATTCTGATAACCCTGAAAGGCAGTTTAGGGGAGGGGTTTATTCACAGCTTGTGGTTGGGATCTGAACCGGCAGTCCGGTATGTTTAAATCTGATACTTTAGGAGTTATCGTGCCACCTTTAAGTGTCCTATTTTTTCGAATGCAACTAGTTTTTTTCCCCCAGCCAGATGATGGGGGTTATATTGTGCATCAATTCAAAGCCACCAGATTTCCTGTTCTATGCTATAGTTTCACACGGCTTTTCAGCAGGAAGGAGGCGTACAGACAGGTATGTTCTATTCATGCAATAGTGGCGAATATCTGTATAGGATGAGGGTGTAGGATGAGAGTGGAAGTTCGTTCTCCGAGCTTGGAAAACTACACAAGCTCGGAGAACGAACTTCCACCCTCACGTCCTATATTCGTCCTGCCTATTAGGTAAATAATGATTAATTGTTCCCTTGTCACAGACGGGCAACTTGTCCGAATACAAACGAAAAGGTTTTCTACTAGTATGTTTAGGAAATCGTCAGACTTTATCCAAGGGCTGACAACACGTAGTAACTGAGGAGGAAGGAGCACAGAAGGAAGGGCAGAACTTCGAGTCGCGTGGCAGAATCCTTTCGTTATCCTGATTTGTTTGACCCCCCTCCCCCCGTTTCTCCATAGCTGCGTCTATTTTTCTCATCCACGAGAAACTAAATTACAACAGGTCTCTGTTCTCCACTTCAGGTTGGAGAAGAGGATCTGATCCGACCTGGAGCGTGCAATCTCTCCTCCTTCCTTGCATGTGTCAAAATACTGATCTCTGATGCCTCTTATAAATCCCGGAGCAGCGCCTGATACAGCGGTTAGGACACATGCACAGGAATCCGGCGATCGGCACAGCTTTTCTAGCAATCTCAGCCAAGACAGGTGAGGTCCGAACAGGCAGAAACCGGGCTGAACAGGACATCCCGCAGTCCCGCACATTGCTGGGAAGCGGGACTCGTTGTTTCTGCTGTTTAAAATCTGAGTAGGTTACCTTTCTGCCCAAATTCTTCTTCTTAATGGGCCTGGGACATGTTAAGGGAGCGCTTTCCCCGACTTTTGCAGGGGCTACAACTCCGGAATGCTTTTAGAGGGTCCCGGATTGGGATTTTTTTACCAGAGTGGCGTTAACAAGTTGGGGGGGCCGGGAGAAGGGCAGTCAGCAGCTTCTCCAGACCTAAATCCTCTTCATCCTGATGCCAAACTTCTTACCCTTTCCCCCACAAGTTGCTGCCGTCGGAAAGATGTCTATGGAGGTCCTCAGTCATCCAGGTCATGGTTGTCCCCAAAGGTGCTTTTTCAATAGGCAACTGGGCTTTCTGGGTTTTCTTTGAAGATGGTTCCTTCTCATCCAAGAAGCTTTTTCCGCTCTGGCTGGATGGTAAGGAATGGAAGGATTTATACTCCTTGACTTTTCCTTAAGTGTAAATCCTTTCGTTTCCCACCATCCAGCCAGAGCTGAAGAAGCTTCTTAGGTGAGAAGCGAAAGGTCTTCAAAGAAAAACCAGAAAGTCCAGTTGCTCTGTTGAAAAAACACTTTGGGACCTCGGAAGGATGGTGTTGTTATGCAGCTAAATCAAGCTTCCCCCTGGCCTTGACTCCCTCTTTGAAACTGGAAGCAGTCGGAACCTCCGCTATGGAGGCTACTTAAAGAGAAGAAAAGAAGGACAAATACAAAGCAGGTAGCCTCAGAGCAGCTTAGACGGAGGTCTTGGCAATGGTCTTCCTGTTTCAGCTACCTGCTGCAGGTATGGGCTGATCTGCGCACACAGCTGGCTACCCAAGTGATGCTGCACAAACACGATGAGTGGTCCAGTCTGGGAAAGATCTCCTAGAGATATTGTGCCAGTGTTGCCACTGATTCTTTTGCCCATGAAAGGAAAATGCTGGTGGGGTCAAGGCCAAGATTGTGGCAGATGAGCCTCTCAGTTTAGGGAATGCAGTACTGTAAGTGCAAAGGTAGAGGACCTTGGCCTCAGCAGATTTAAGGAATAATCCCTGACTTGTCTTAAAATCCAATCTCCAATCCAGTCCAGTTGCAAACGACATTGCAAGAGAAGGAGGAACCAACACTCTAAGGCAGCCCTAGGTCTTCTCCACCACCATTTCTCCAGGTGATGCTTTCCAAATCAATGAATCTATTATTTATGGAAATCTTCCTAAAAATTTAGGTCTCTCTCTCTCTCTCTCCCTCTCCCTACCCCCTCTCTCACACACACTGCATTGTAGTCTAGTGACCTTCTCCAAAGCCAAGAAGATCTGGCTCCTCTCCAGGTATTGGGATAGAATGCTGCGCCAAAGGTGTAAGTGATCAGTGGTTTTGTGCTTTTACAGTTTTAATAACATTCTTTGCTTTGATCTTATTTGCTGTCCAAAGTTTCTTGGGTAGACAATGGCCATATAAATTGGATTAATAAATAAATTAAATAAATAGATCTCCAAATTGGAACATACCTAACTGAAGTTATTTGTGAATCTCTCATAAATTCATGATTTAATAGTTTGGCATTGATAGGTGTTATTTAGAGCTCTTCATTCAAATCTCAAGCAGGTAAAAAATCTATATCTATAGTCATCTCTCTACATCTTTCTATCTCACTCTACTAGATAATCTGCGACCTATTGGGTCATCCTTTCAGATATATTTCCTTAGCTAAATAGACAATGAAAAGACCAAATCTGCTGCCTTGCTTCACTGTCAGGCACAGTGTTATGATCTATAATAATTTTCTCCCTGGAAGCTTCCTAGGCCTCTCCACTGACTTGTAGGAAGATGTCTGGGAAAGTTATAAATGGAGATTGTGTGACATGGCAACGCAGTGGCATGGCAGCCTTGGTTGAAAAGGTTTTGCCCTATGATGCCCCACTTTACTGTAGTTAAAGGCTACAGACACAAGAGTTTTAGTAGTAAATATTGTAAGGTCTCTATTGTAGGTCCCGTAGATAGATAGAGCTCTCTATCTACCATTTCTACCAAGTATTTCTGGCTCCCCAATTTTGTATTTGAATTTTCTAAAAAACTTGTGACACAGAATACACAAAGAGTAAATGAATGGTCCACAATCAGCTTCTGAAGACTATAACTAAAAGTTTTGAATGCAGCACTATCTGGGCCTAACTGAATGCACAAGAATGGAGAAGACTGCATTAAACAAAAAATTCATTGAGACTAATATTCCTATAAATAAGGATAGGAAAACTTTGCATACCCCCTTGCAATAAGTTTGTGCTTAACTTAATAAACCCATGGTCAGCATTTATTTTGGGCTATGACTTCAGGAATTCCAGAATTTGTGTTATGTGAAATGAATAATTAGCCTGCTTTCCTTTTGCTAGTATGGTAGATAAATGAATTATTGTCCCCCAGAGATTCACTATGGAGGACCAGGTAGTGTGATGAAAATTTTATGGTTCCCACAAAGACCCACCAATCTCTGGATTGCATGGCACATTTACTTTGGTTTTACCCTTAGGATCACTTCTATTTTCTGAACACTAATAATGTGATCCATATGTATTCAACATTGTTTCATAGGTAACATTAAATTGAAAATAAATCACACATATTAAATATTTGTGAACATTTTGAAGAGGGATGTTAAAAGCAGCAGTCTAGAGGATTTTAAGCAACTCAAGTATAAGGAAAACTGTATTTAGGTTCTAAGTCTAAAAAACTTAGGTTGTCAAAATTTGACTGTAAATTTGTGGAATGACACCATCACCAAAGGCAACATTATATACAAAACTCACATGTAAGTAAAATATTTTTGAATCTCTCCTTAATTCAGATATACATCATGAAAAACAAACCAGCAGAAATATCTGTTTCCTCCTAGATAAATGTTATGATATGGGAAACACAGAATATTAGAAACATAATGATTGTTAGTACAATCCTTTGCATGTTTTACTGAAAGTTTAAATCCCATATGGTCAGAATGGCTTACAAACAGCTCCTATGCATGTAGTAAACATACTTACTGAGGAACAAGTTTAAGAATACCATATATGTAATATGACACCATGAATCTACTATGCATTTTGCTTAGGAACAAGTCCTGCTCAAAAAAATAGATTTAGTTCTCAATCCATTGGGATAGGTTTTAGCTACGATTCTGTAAACCCTTCGGTATGAATTCATCTCACAAAACACAGCAAGATTTTCACTTTTCTAAAAAAAGACCACCCAAATTATCAATGTGCAAAAGTACCCAATGGTAAAATAGCATACTTTTAAGGATAGACAGCTACTAAAAGAGGATATGGAGATTTATAAAATCAGGTGAACACAGTTTTCATCTATTGAAGTGTGATATGTATGAATAATCAGTTTACTCAGAATGTAAGCAATTGGCTTTCTCCTTCAGAGGCAGTGATAGCCACAGATTTAGATGCTTTATTAAAAGAAATTAGACCCCTCCCATTGAGGACAGGGCTATTGACTGCTATTCAGCTTGACAGTTGTATTCTATTGCTTCAGTTTACAAGCTAAGTAGAGTCAGAACTGATTTGTTTTTGGATGCAAGAAATCCAAAAACAATTGGAAATGTCAGGGCAGTAAGCTAGATTAGTGATTCCCAACCTTTTCTTCACCATGGACCCCCTTTAAATACCTTTTGTGGCTATGCACCACAGCCATGGGCCCAAAGACTTAACTCAAGATTTAAATTATATTTCTTCAAGCCTTCAAGGACCCCCTGTGATAACATCATGCACCCCCAGGGGTCCGTGGTTGAGAACCACTGAGCTATACTACAAAATCAAGAAATCACTTGGAAAACCACGGTGGCCAGTTTCATGGACATAATTATGAAGATACCAGAAACAGAGTTTGAATTAAAGGAGGTGTTATATTTCAATTTCAGAACTAATGCCACCCACAAATCAAACTAAAGCAAGCAAATATAAGATGCTAGGGACTTTCTGTGGAAGAGAGCAATTGTTCTATTTGCCTCTGAGTCCTATTGCCTGAGTATCTCTAGTGAGATAACATAGTATTGGATTAGATTGAATTAGATAGTCCATTAGATGGAATCAGCAGGGAACTCTACTAAAAATGCTTGCATGTTGAATTGCAGATTGCAATAAGATGGGAAATTACATTTAAAGAAAACTTGCAGAAAAATTATCACAACACAGTTGTACCAAATTTTTCTTGCTTTGCTACATCTGGCTGCCTTATGATTTTGGTGTTTCTCTTATGGTCTCTTTTAATAAAATTAATTGCAAAAAATTAAGGTTATGAGAAGGAAGCATTTATTGAAAGATGGAATGTGTCAAGTTTCGAAGTCGTCTTAAATAAATTGCATTTCAAGCAAGGTCTTTGGAAAAAAAACTCTAATTTATTAAGCACAAACATTCTAGCACCGACTCATTGCAGCCAACTCCCGCTTCCTCAGGCCAAACCCTTCTTTTCCTCTCCCCGCTCCTTTGCATTCATTGGCCATCTTCCCCGTCACTCTGCCCCTAATCTACTGCTCCCACTCAAAGGAATTTCCCCCCTCCCATCTCATCTCCTAGGTGATATTCTCTCCAGGGAAAATAAGTTGGTGAAGTGTCAAATGTCTCTTTCCAGATGCCTCTGCTTCTTCTTCTTATGTCAGCATTGGAGTAAGTGCAGCGTGAAATGCTGACAGAACGTTTGCTTATTTATTAATCAAATTTCTGCTCTGCTGCAATCAAATAACATTCAGCAACTTCCATAGTATATAAAACTAAAAAATTAAAATAGTCACTTTCAACCAGTTACAATTGCAACAAAACCTGTTCATATGTTGTGTAACATATAGCATTAATGTTCATTCCATCTTGAACATTAATGCAGAAAAAGTTAAAACAAAGAGAAGCCCTATTTTTCTGCCAACAACAACTGCAATAACAAGATCCACCCATCCACAAACCAAATCAAATGCTATCTTGAACTTCATGACATAACCAATTCTGTGATTAAATTGAACAGCAAATTAAATAAATATATTATGCCTAGTACTTGTGATATTAGGAAAATCTATCTGGATCTTGGCAAATACATTTATAACATACCACAAGAAAATCAATGGTAACTTTTTGTTTAATAAGCTGAACAAAATTTCCCCTGTAAAATGCTGGAAAATATGTTGATCAAGACATCAAAATCACGGACGGTTTTATTGACTTTAAATAAATGTTTTAGTTTGGGCTGTTAAGGAAATGTCTGTGTTTAAATTGGCAAAGAAATAAAGCAAATGTTAGGGACTTAGAAGGAAAAGACATTTGACTACAAAACTATTTGTATGAGTCTAAAATTGGCAAATGAGCAGAAAAGGCCCAATGTGGAAGCATTTCTTTCAAGTTGTCCCTAGGTAAAATTGTTGGCCTTTTTCAAGCTATTATAAATCTTTGGAGTTTATATGTGGAAGGGACAGCCTTGCCTCATGTGATATATTGCAAAGATTTTTTGTCTTGCTTTGGGTTCTCTAGCTTTTAACTATTGCAAAAGATAGACAAACTAATAGATTGAACCAGGGAAAAATCTTCACAACATTAAACATTCTATAGAAGTTCTTTGGGTTTTTCCCCAGTTCTTGAGTTGGTACAAAACAATCCTGGCACAATATTTGCTCTCCATTAACAATTCCTAATGCTTCAATTACATCTGTTCTAAGTCACTGCCAAGTTGGATTGTCCTGATTTATGAAGGTGCCATTCATTACAGGCAAACTAGTTGGTTTTCCCTCTTAGCTCTGCTGCCATTCCCTTTTAGCTGGCCACTAGACAACAGGAAAAACATACTTCAATGAGGGCATGGCAGCAGGAATGGGTTGGGTCAGAGTTTAGGGCTCTGCTAGGTTCCTTACGCTAGCTTGCCTGCCTCTCCTCTCATTCTACATTTGGCAGAGTTGGTACTAGGCCTAGGCACCAGATCTTAGAGGATGCCAAGATTGAAAAAAACTTCTAAAATACACAATGTGAGTATTATATCTGATCTTTTTTAAAAAAATAATTTTATTGAGCATTACAATTATATGGATGAAAGCTGACATAAACTACAAAAAATAAAAAATAAATAAAAGATAGCAAGTGCAGAAAAAAAAAGAATAATATAAAAGGAAGAATAGGGAAAAAAAGAAACAATAAGAATGTATAAGAATATAACAAAGAAAGACAAGAAAATATAAAGAAGTAACTTCCCCCTTTGCCAAAACAGTTATAAACAATTTTAACAACTTGTTTCTTTCTGTCGGGTGCAAGGAACCAAAAATGCATGAAGAATTACTCAGAGTAGATTTTTAAAAAATTGTTGCTTGCCTGTAGACAGGAATCTTGCCAGACGAAAACATAACTCTGCTTAACTATTAGATATAACCTGTGAAGAGTGGGGGATGTGACGTGGGGTGCGGAATCCACTCTGACTTTTTTCTTGCATACCAAAGATTTCAGGCTAATATGATTATTAGATCTTTGGGAAAGACCCCCTTCTTCCTGCAACTCTGTAACACATTCTCTCAAAATAGTACAAATGCTGTCTTCATACCACAGCACATATCTTATCTATTGATAAATCCTTAAAACTATGTCGTTCAGTCTTAGTCAACAAAAGTCCCTTAAGGATTACCAGTGATAACATGTCTATTTTAAACTTGATCAAGTAAGTCAACTTTATCTTTCTTCCCTTTATTTTTTAACAATCTTGGTCTTTAATCCCTTCAAACTTGTCTTAGAACTTGACTTCTTTTCTTTTTCTTTGTCCTTCTCACCAAGTCTTTCAAAACTTTAGCAGGCATCTTTTTGTATATCTAATATAGGAAAGCTATCCAGATCATTCTCCTGGTTTATTATTTGTATGTCCCCCTTAATTATTGAAACAACATTGGGCTTCATTTATATAGCCAGTATTTCATCTTTTTCCAGATCGTTCTTATAGCCAGTCATTTTAAAATCCATGTTCAAATCTATTTTCATCTTATATGGTAAAATCTGTTCCTGTTTGTAACATCATCATTTATACATAGTCAATCTGTAATGACAGACATTTTAATATTAATTATTGAATCCATTGTACACAAATATTCTTCAATACATTCAATGTGTAGGCATTTTCTCCATCCTGAGTTAACAGGTCAAATATATGCTCTTATCCTTTAATTATAATCTTTATAATTCCTTCTCCCCTAGTGTCCAGCCTTCAAAATTACATTTTTTATTTTCCCCCTGGAATTAAAACACCAGCACCAACCATTCCCCAAGGGAAGGTTTCTTTCAATTAATTTTGAGATCCATCTAGACTCTAAGTCTGTTTATAACTTTCCAAAACTTTTCAGAAACAATAATCAGTCTTTTGCCTTTTGCCACTGCCACTTATTAAAATTGCTAAGTCCTTAAATTTCTTTAAAGACTTCTTTCACTGAGTATTGAAGGAAATTCATTGAATGGATGCCATCGAACTTGCCATCCCAAAGGTTCTTAGTATTTGAAAAGTAGTAAATAAGTAATTCTGAAGATGATTAAGAAATGATTACATATAGTCTACCTTATGACTGTGGGCATAATTGGAATCACTCTCTTCCCAGCTATTTCTCTTAACAGTTGACCATGAAAATCCTGGTTCCTACACTCTGTTTGTGAGGAGCAGCTATCTGGAATACATGTGCATTATCCCACAATTTTTTTCTTTCTCCAAAGAGATTTTGCTAGCGAGAATCCATCATCTGTCATCCAATTTGAGTCATAATACTGTCTCTGCTTCTTCAGAATATCTAGCTTGCTGGGTTCTCATTGGCAGTTCCCTGAAATTCTGATAATCTTTCCTTGTTTCTCAGGAAACTCAGATTTCTGGAAACTAGTAATATTTCAGAAGCAAGACAATGGTCTGATAGGAAAGTACTGAGTGATTGAGTTGTGTGAATATCAGCTTATTAAAGTTATATCTAGAAAAGCAGTAAAGGTGCACTCTGTACACCAGCATATCTGCTCAAGTGTTAAATATAATTTTGCGGAATTGTTGCTATATGACAAAATAGGAATTGATGTACTTAAAATTATTTACCGTGACTCATTAATTCACAGCAAATAGGGTGAAAATATCTGAGAAGAGAAAAAATATTGTCCTGGTTTTAAAATCATAAGCATAAAACTTAAAAAATTGAAGAAGAAAAAAACCCAAGAAATTCCTAACAAAATTGGATGAGCAAAATCATAGGGGGAATAGTGTTCAAACAAAGTTGGTCTTTCCTCTTTTCACTAAATCAGTTTGCACAGATGGCATAAAGAACAATCCTAACTGAAAAAATAGTTCTAAAATGTGTGTAAATGATGTTATGAAGAGGAATAAGTTCTACAGGATATTTCTGAAATCACATAATCACAGAAATCTAGCAATGAATAGGTCACATTCTCTTTAGCAGATTACCCTCTGCTTCAGGTAGAAAGAAGATGGTCATATAATTCAGCCTATAGTGTAACATACACAGTTACCAACAAACTGTATAATTAAAGGTACTATCACATCATACAGGTCTTAATAATTTACTTACATGTGGCTCATTGCTCATGAGAAAATAGCAAAAAGTAAAATATCTCTATGAATAGAAAGATTCATAGAAAGATTCTATGAATAGAATCTATGATTTAGATTCTATAAATCTATGTAGATTTATAGTTACTCTGGATTTTTTATTTTAATCAAATACTAAATATTACATAATAATTAAGATGCAAAATTATCTCTGTGTACATAGGTATGTGTGTGTGCGCGTGCATTCACACAGATATACTGTACGATATTTCTGATAAATAACAGAAATCTGATTGCATAAGATTTTTTAAAATAGTTTACCTACAGTAAATCAAGATTGTCTTTTCAATCTGATGGTTTTGAGGTTCAGATCAAGGACTCATGGAACCCAAACAGGAAGGAAGGAGATTTTCATGGTGGAGTGCAAATCTATCCCTACTGAGGTTAAAAACAGTATTTCTATTAATTTCAAAGTAATTAGGATCAAACCCTTCCTGTTGTGCCCATGAATGGCTTTGAATTCACAATTCTTGCAAGAAAAACAGACAATGCCAATTTCTCTGAAACTTTCTCCACCACTCTACCAGAATCCCAACCTAGGAAGAAGCTATTGTGACACAGACTAATATGGCTAGCCATCTGCCTGCCTGCTGGCCTACTGTGAGCTTTCTTTGGCATCCTGATGCAAATATGATCCATTCACCACCTTCTTCCTGAGCTTTCCTGATGCTAAAACCTCTTGACATTCATTGCCATGCCATCCAGCTCCTGCTGTGATTCTTCCTGGAAGGTGTCCTGCCAGACTAAAATGGTAATTGCTGCCCTGTTTACTATTAGTTGTGGATTAATTTGCTCCCTAAAAATCCCATTGGTATGTATGATTCTTATCCCACTGTTACCTTAATTACTATCAGCCTTTCTCCCAGTGACACCCATGAGTAGGATAGAAACAGAAAGCAGCTAAAAATGCAGGAGGAGGAGGAGGAGGAATTATAAAGGTTTGCAGCACACAACTAGCCTTAATAAAAATGTACTTTTGCAGGAAATTGAAAATAAGTACAAAATAAACAGTTGAACTGTAGAGGGCAGTACTTGATGGCAGAATAAGTGGTTTCAATTTGAATTAAGAATACAAATATTAGAAATGCAGTATTTTATACAGCTGCATATAGCTTAAGAAAGTTGTCCAGGGAGATAACTATAATACTTTCTCTGTTTTGAATACTGAGCTGGTATATTTAAGGCATCCAATTTTGGTTTACATTTTTGGCATGTCCATGGCAATATGGAAATGCACAATTCCTCTATCCTTTTTTTAGTAATCTTAGTCTCTATTTTTTTTTTCAAATTCCAAGTCTGATTACTGTTTGGAAATATGGTTCTATACGTTGTTCTCTGATATTAAAGTTTCCTAGAGATAAAAGCTGCATCAAAAATGTGTTAGCATTCTTTCTAGATTCATAGTAGGGCTGATAATGAAAAGATTTTAAGATGACAAATGGATTTAAAAAAGTAATTTGATTCTGCATAACTGAACTGGCTTCTGTTTTTGCTTTTCCATGATGAATGTAGTTTTTACTGTGGTGGTGAATTAGATTTAAACTGGATGCTTTCTTAAAAAAATGCAAAAGCAAAAGCAAAGCAACAAAAGTCTGAAAGGGTTGGGTAAAGATTTTTTGGTGATGCTTAGAGGCAAGATTTTCTACATAATCCATTTAATTTTCTGCACTATTTTCAATATATCTTATTAGTAGCTTGTTGATATTAGTGATAATGATTATGATAATGATTTCCACTCTATTCAACATGATCATGGTACCAGAGGGTAAATAAAGCACCAAGAGTCTTGGTGGTGCAGTGGACTAAGTGTTGTTATGTAGCACTTAGATGCCAGCTGCCTGCAATTAGTGCGAGTTCAAATCTCACCAGGCTCAAGGTTGACTCAGCCTTCCATCCTTCCGAGGTAGATAAATTGAGGATCCGGATTGTGGGGGCAATAAGCTGACTTTGTAGAAACACCGCTTATGGGGGGCCAAAAGCCCTAATAAGCAGGTATATACAAAAGAATGAAGGCTATTCCTGTAAGTGCATTGTAAGCCGCCCTGAGTCTCTGGAAATGGATGGCATATAAATTCAACTAATAAATAAATAAATAAATAAATAAATAAATAAATAAATAAATAAATTTCTGTTCTTGAGTGCATCATCATCATCATTAGGCCCTGTGAAGAGCATATTAGGCAGCAAGTATTTTCTTTAGTGCATCTAAGACTTTAATTAGATATTCATCACACACTGTGTATAGGTTTTACGTAATTCATCTTATTTCTGTTTTTGTTCTGACATATCTGGCTTTCATTTTCTTAAAACAAATTCAGAAACACATTCTTATATACAGCTTTTTTACTTCTTTTGACAAAGAGTTCTTCCACATACTGGCACATGCTACCATGTATTACCTGTGTTTCCAGACTTTGTGCAACTTAACATTTTGGTTTCCATTTTCCCATTTTTAGTATCAAATTCATTTCCATACCCTATTTTCCCCCTATTTATGCATAACTTGCAATCATTTGCTGTATTTTCCCTGTCAAAACCAAGGGTTTAGTCTTTGAAGCTTTGATGTTCAGATTTATACTCTTTCTTGCATCATAGAACCTATTTAACATTCACTAGTTAGTAAGTGATCTTTCAGAATCTGTTATCATTGTTGTATCCTCCTTTACTAATTGTCATAATAAATAATAACACCAGGAATACTTTTTGATACATTCCTCTTTCTCAGTTAATAACATGACACTGATAGTCGTCCACTTACAAACAGCAAATGAGCTCACATTTTCAGTTGCTAAGCTAGACCAGCTGTTTAAGTGACTTTTGCCCCATTTTATGACCTTCCTTGCCACAGTTGTTAAATGAATCACTGCAGTTGTTACCAATTAGTAACACGGTTGTTAAATCAATCTGGCTTCCCCATTGACTTTGCTCGTCAGAAGGTCGCAAAAGGTGATCACATGCAGTGGTGAGTTGCCCCCGGTTTGCACCGGTTCTATAGAATCGGTAGTAAAACCGGCGGGAGGCTTAAAAAGCTTTTGCGCATGCGTAGAAGAGCGCGTGCAAGCAATGCGAGTGTGCATGTGCGGCCCCACTGTGAACCGGTAGTAAAGGTAAATAGAACCCACCCCTGATCACATGACCTGGGGACACTGCAACCGTCATAAATACCTGCTAGCTGCCAAGTGTCCAGATTTTGATCAAGTGACCATGGAGATGCTGCAAGGGTGGTAAGTGTGAAAAGTCACTTTTTATAGTGCCATTGTAACTTTGAATGGTCATTAAACAAAGGGTTGTTAGTCGAGGATTACGTATATATGTTCTGGTTACGTAGGGAATATAGGACAAGAAAAATTAATTTTGCGCATACCAGGCTTCATTTTTTTCACCTGTTTTTTTTTTGGTAAATATTTTTTATTTATTTTTTCCAAATTCAAACATAAAACATAACTTTCAAGAGCAAAAAACCGATCCGGTCATAGTTGGTTACCACACTTACATTCCTTTCACAAGCTCAATTCACAATTTCCATTACATCTTTTATAAGTAAAAAGAAAAAAAGAAAAAGAAAAAAGAGAAAATAAAAAAGAAATTCAAAACTTAGAAAAAACCAATTTAAACTCAAATTTAACATTTTCATGTGTATAAATCCATTATATCTATACAAATTAATTTCAAATTCACTTTCACTCATTTTTGCATCTACATATCAGTTCTAACCGTATCTTTATTCTTCTTTTCCTTGTATCTTATACAAGTCATATCAAAATAATTTTTACAATATTTTTTTCACCAATCTATTTTATGGGGGTAAGTGAGAGGACAAAGCCTATCCAGCAAATCTACTACTTCAGATCATTAAAACAGAAAAACCAGCATCATGGGTTGGCTAAATCGAAGGTCTCTAGGTTCTCTCTTCTGCAGCTGCCATTAGTGCTTGTGCATTCCAAAGATGTAGTCCCACTCACTCCACCAGTCTCTAGCCCCAAATGTATAAACTGCCAATGGAGGCCTTTTCTCTCTCCGCCCCCCCCCCCCCATCTAGTTGTGGGTGGGTGGGGGACGTTTATCTCATCATACCCAATGTAAAGTTAAAGAAGCCTGCAAGCTGAGCTGTCCTGGTAGGAGAGGAAATTGCACCCATGCAATTTCTTGCAAGTGTTGAAGAAGTCGTTTGCTGTTGCTTTCTTCTGAGAAGATGACGACCCCGCGCAGATTTTTCCAATCGTCTCCCCTCCACCTTTTAACCCAGACCAATTTTGCTTAGTTTCGGAGATGGGGAAGGTCATTTTAGGTGCTGCCAATCCCTCTTCTCCTCCGGATCGCGTGGTTGAGGCCGTTGCTAAGGGACCGCGCGCGTCCCTCCTCCCCTGCGGAAGGCCGGGTCCCAGGCGCCGAGGTTGCCTGCGCGAAGTGCGCAGAGCGGCACGAGCCCCGCAGAAACCGCTCCGGCTGTGGCTCCGTTGCGCGGTGGCTGAGCGGCCGCCTCTACTGGGGAGGTGAGCGCCTTTGCCTGGAGAGACGAAGCAGTGTGTGTGTGTGTGTGTGTGTGTGTGTGTGTGTGTGTGTCTGTGTCTGTCTATCTTCCCCCTCCACCCCCGTCTGTGTGTGTGTGTGTGTGTGTGTGTGTGGTCGCATCCTCACGCCATCATGAATCCCTCTGTTCTCTCCATTAAAAAAGAAACAAAAACCAACTGGATATTTTTCTGCCTGAAAAAGCCAAATACGCAGCTTTTTTGGGGAGGGATAGTATAATGTGATTTAGAACTGGCTTGTTTGATAACCCTTGAACAGTTTGAAGGATAGCTGGAGTAAAACGAAGTTGCTCCCTGTTAATTGGGCAGCATACTTTAAAAAGTAGAAATGTTCTTTTTTGATACAAGTATTTGTAAAAGCTGCAGTGAGCTCCTAGGAGAGAACCCTCTCAGTTTCTGGAGGAACAAAATATATTCTTAGGGAGGGATATTATGTTTATTTGTAATGTTGTTATGTATTGTTATTCAAATTGAAAAGCAGATGCTGCTAAAGCTGCAGATCTAGAGGAGCGTACCTAGGAGGAGATCTGCTGAGCTGTGTGGACCATCTGCTGAGCAGAAAAGTGTAGGATTGAATGGCAGATCTCCTTTCACTAACTAACCTAGTGACATCTATTTGATCCAATGAGGTTGGTAGCAAATTTTCTCTGAATGGAAGGGGAGGCCTGCAAATGATCATATTCACACACACACACACACACACACACACACACACACACAGGTAGTCCTCAACTTACAACAGCTCATTTAGTGACAATGTAAAGTGACAATGGCTCTGAAAAAAGTGATTTATGGTCATTTTCACACTTACAACCACTGTAGCATCCCCAGTTATTAAGTTATTAACTTAATACTTACTGCACTGATTCACTTAATGATGGCAAGAAAGATCGTAAAATGGGGCAAAATTAAGGAGCCTGGTAGCTCAGTAGACTAAAAGCATTGTGATTAACACCAGCTGTCTGCAATTATTGTAAGTTCAAATCTCACCAGGCTCAAGGTTGACTCAGCCTTCCATCCTTTCTAAGGTAGGTAAATTGAGGACCCAGTTTGTGGGGGCAATAAGATGACTTTGTATAAATATACAAAAGTATGACGGCTATTGCTTAACGCATTGTAAGCTGCCCTGAGTCTCCGGAGAAGGGCGGCATATAAATCAAATTTAAAAAAAATTATTTAACAACTGTGTCCCTTAGCAACAGAAATTTTCGGCTCAGTTGTGGTCGTAAGTAGAGGAATACCTGTATATAGAATTGGATTAAGTATGTTATGCACCTATTAGTCAATTATATAGTTAACTTGACATATGTATGCCAGATATAACATTTGGGAAGGCAAACATTGAATGACATAATGCCATATATGATCATTACATTTCTGTTTGGTTTGCATCTTAGTATGGTATCCAAGATGTCTAAAGTCATTTGTAGAAAGGCTAATAAATTCACACAAATATCTTAATTTATTAAGTTAAAGTAAAACCTTTCCACATTGTTTAGAAATTCCAGTTCAATTTTCTATTGGCAAAATTTTATGTTTATTTCCACAGGCTTTAAGAATGGCTAGAAAACATGAACATTTTGGATTAAGCTATTTGGAAGAATTGAATATAGTTAAGGAGCGTGAAAATATATGCAAAGAAACTAAGCAGGAATTTTTGAAATTTAAACAAGAATATGTTTCTGACCATGGAAATGTATACAAAGCTTTACAGGAAGTTATACCATCAGGTCAGTCAGTTCAGATACAGTCTAAAACTAGAAGTCCCTTTCTAAGTTCTGAAATCAAACAACTTTCTTCTGAGTGGGATACTTCTGCAATCCAGAAAAAAGGAAGGATTTCTTGTGATGAAGAAAAAATAATAATCAAGATTGAAGATGCTGCAAGTCAGCCAAAGAAATCTTCTAAGAAGCAGAACCATACTGATGGTAAAAAAAAAGCCTTTCATTCTGGAAAAGCCACCCTAGAACATAAAAGTGAGAGCCCAGGAGATGAAGGAGAAAAAATGCCAGTATTAATAGCCTCTTTCGTAGGAACCACCAAGCAGATGACCATATTGAAAAAACCAGAACCACTGAAACCAAAATCTCCAAAGGTGCCTTGTGCAAAATTACGGTTTAAAGATCAGTCAAAAGATAGCATTGCTAATGTTAAACAACTTGAACAAAAACTATTAGCACAGCATATAATTCTTCCCTCAGCAGGGACCAGCACTACAGACTTTGATGATTCCTGTTCTGTAATTTCTAGTGTAAGTGAAAAATCTATGAGCATTCCTAAAGAAACCTCAGAATCAAATGTACCCAGTCGCTTAGAAAGATCTTACAGTACAAAAAGCAGTGCTTCATCTAGTATTAAATTTGCTCCAACATATCTGGAAGAAACCATATCTGAAACTAGAGTAGGTTTTTCAAGATCACATTTGAAATCTTCATACAGCAAGTCACACCTATCTCATTCCATTTCAAAGATGCCTTCTGGAATTGTTTCACGATCTATTGATGAAATAATCGAATCTTTAAAGTCTACTGTTCCCACTGCATCAGACTTAAAGATCAAAGAACTCTTGGAGAGTATTCTTGGCCAGGATTATCTCCTAAAAATTCAAGTAGGTAAACTAGAATGAGTTAAAGAAGCTTGTGTTTGTAAGATTCTCTTTTACTAAAATTGCCTTTAAAAATACTGTCTGTTGTCCCAAAGGTGCTTTTTTCCAAAAATCAACTGGATTTCCTTGATTTTTTTTTGAAATTTTCAAAGAAAAAACTAAGAGCCTGAGTAGCGTAGGGGAGTAATGCCTCCTACAAAGGCAGCATTTACGATCCAGCTGCTGCAATTACTGGCGAGTTCAATCCCAGGCAGGCTCAAGGTCGACTCAGCCTTCCATCCTTATAAGGTGGGTAAATTGAGGACCCAGTTTGTTGGGGGCAATAAGCTGACTTTGTATAAATATAAATATACAAAAGTATGAAGGCTATTGCTTAACACATTGTAAACCGCCCTGAGTCTCCGGAGAAGGGCGGCATATAAATCAAATTAAAAAAAAAAAAGAAAAAAGAAAAAAAGTGCTTTTTTTTTTGCAAAAAGCACTTTTGAGACTTCAAAAATAATGTATTATAACATTTTGAAAAATATAATATATTTAATAACATTTGCTATTACTTCCTTTCTGGTAGTTGTTGGTTAAAAGTAACATTGACCACATTTAAATGGATTTTCCTTTGTAAGGATTCTTAAATTAAAGAGATATATGTATAGGTTGGTGATCTATGTATGCAAAGTATTATTTTTTCAAAGTCAAGATGTACTAAAATAAATACAAACAAAAGATAATGAATGCTAAGTTAAAACCAAATCAAATTATAGTTCTGTGTGATGTATGAACACAACCAATGTAAATAAGTAACTTCATTGTATTTGCTCTGTGATCAATCAAATCAGCAGTTTTAAAAATTACAATTTTTTGGTTGCGTTTTATAATCTAACAAAAATATTATGGTTTAAGCTTTGAGATGTGTTTTCATTTGTTTAGATTCATGGAGATCTTTCTTATTTATGTGGGTATCTATTTGCACTTAGCTGTATAGGAGAATTGTAGACGATGAGGTCATAAAAGAATGAACAGCAGAAAGTAAAGATGGTGACAATTTATTGACAATGGCCAATCCATTTTTAATAGAGATGTTCTTGCATTGTTGAGCTGATTTTCACATAGTGTGATAAAAACTAGACAACCCATGGCCCTTTGGGTCATAATTTCAGAGATTTCCTTATCTAAAAAGAGAAACAGAATGACTATGGGTGGGCAAAAAATTAGTGAGCATGGTAGCAACTTCAATCTTTCTGTCAGCTTCTGCATTGGATTTCCTTGTAGCAATGAGCATCAGAAATTTAGTGACTGTTCAAAGTTACAAAGTTATGGTGACACTGAAAATAGTGACTTATGACTCTTTTTCACACTTGACTGTTGCAGCATCCCCATAGTCACGTGATCGAAAGTCAGATGCTTAGCAACTGACTCATAGGTATGATGGTTACAGTGTCCAAGGATCATGTGATCACCTTTTGTGACCTTACAAGCAAAGTCAATGGGAAAGACAGATTTATTTAACAATCATGTCACTAACAACTGCAGGGATTCATTTAACAACTGTGGCATGAAAAATTGTAAAATGGGGCAAAATTCACTTAACAAATATTTCACTTAGCAACAAAACTTTGGGGCTCAATTGTGGTCGTAGGTCGAGGACTACCTGTTATTGTATTGGAAGAAGGAACTATACAGGGACCCAGTTTGTGGGGGCAATAAGCTGACTTTGTATAAATATATACAAAAGTATGAAGGCTATTGCTTAATGCATTGTAAACCGCCCTGAGTCTCCGGAGAAGGGCGGCATATAAATCAAATTTGAAAAAACAAAACAAAAAAACCCCCCAAAAAAACAGATACAGAGATACTGCTGCAAATGCTCTGGCTTTGTTATTTCTAAGACTAATATCTGAAATTGGTTTTATATTTTGGGTGGATTGATACTGGTACAGCTGGTCTAAATAATTTGATTCTAAATTGTTTCAAATTCCAAGATTGATGCCATTTTTTAAAAAATAGTTAGCTTTTTGGTGAAGAGGTTGTAAAAAAATGCTTTCAAAAGGCGCTGAATTTCCCAGCTGAGTTGCCTGATCGGCAGAGGCTTTTTTTCTTTTAAATGCCTATGATGATCAGGCAACTCAGCTGGGATGGTCAGAGCCTTTTGAAAGCATTCTAAAAAAGCCTCTGCCGATCAGGCAACTCAGCTTGGATCTTCAGAGGCATTTAAAAGGAAAAAAGCCTCTGCCAATCAGGCAACTCAGCTGGGATCATCAGAGGCTTTTAAAGCATTTTTTCTACAATCTCTGAAGAGGCTATAGAAAAAACGGTTTTAAAAGTTTAAAAAAAATTGGCCAGGCCCACCCAGTCATATTACCCCCCCCCCCACCAAGCCACGCCCACAGAACTGGTAGTAACAAATTTTAGATTTCACCATTGCTCCAATCATTTCCCAAAGTGAACTCCACTCCAATACATTTTATATTTTTTAAGGGATGTTAATCCCATACTCACATATCAGGTAGCCAAATGTCTTCACAACTCTGCAAAACTTTTAATTAGATATGTTGTTTTCCCTTTTTCAATAATGATTTTGGTCAAACTCTTTTTTTTCTATAAAAGCTAATCAAAGACCGCAATAAAGATATTTGTATTTATTTATATTTGATGTGCCAGTAGCATGTCTTCATAGTGAAGGGAATATGGACAAGTATGTTGGATTGCAAATATCTACATTAGAGAGCCTTCTATAACATGCTTGGGATATAACTGGGTTTTGGTTGCTCTTGTAATATGGGCAAAATGTGGCAAAACTGATCAATATGATTCTTACCATAATTCAATTTACTGACTTCTAATCTTTGCAGCAGTTACAAATAAAGTTATTATCCTCCTCCCTCATTCAAATTACACTACATATTACCCTTGTGTCCCATATTCAACTTCTTTTCCAATCAACAAATCCACAGATCACCATTTCATTTATTTCTGTTTTCAGCAAAAAAATCTGTAAAGGATTTCCAATCTCTTATAAAAGTACTGATTGTTTTCTTCCTCATCAAACAGGTTTGTTTTGCCATTTCTTCTGATTTTGTTATCTTTTAACTCATTCCTCTATTGTTGATATTTCAATATTCTCCATAATTGTGCATATAATAATCTTGCTGCAGTTATCATATATAAAATGATTAGTCATAAATTGACTTATGACTAATCATTTTATATATGATAACTGCAGCAAGTGCAGTAGAATAAGATCTACCACTACAATATATATTTAAAATTCTTTGTTTTCTGAATTAAAATTCTTTGTATCAACATACGTATTTGTATCCATCTGTTTTTTTTTCTTTTTCACAAGTCCGTCATGCATGGTAAAATGTTCTTTCATGTTATTTGCATTTCCAACATGACTACAAGTATCTTTATGCATCTTAAATAATTTCTCTGAAGTCACACATCAATGATATACAGATAGTCCTTGGGTGATGACCATAATTGAGTCCTGCAATTACAGTCTAAGTCATGACAATTGAAAAACTGGTCACCATATCATCCCATTGTACCAATCTTAAATTGTCTATTTTTCTGTACAGTATTAATAAGTCTTGATTATGTTAACTCTTTCTCTTTCCCCACTGTTTCTTTTCTGTAAAATACTTTTTGTGCTGAAACAAAATTAGTAAAGGCATTTTGGAGGTTCTATTGATTCCATGTTCTTAATATGGAACTTTGCACATAATGATTTTTAAAATCTATATTAACTTTTACTTTATTGTACCATAAAAGCCATGCCTACCAAAATTCAGGTTTGTTTTTCTAACTCTAATATTCCATTGTTTCTCAACACCATCCACTCTTTCATTCAAACAGGCTACAAAATACAGTTTGAAATCTGGCAATCCTAATTTTCCTTTTTTCTTTGCATCTTGCTGAATTTTATACTTAGGCATTGGTTTCTCTCCAGCCATATAAATCTAGATATATCTTTTTTGCCATTGTTTAAAAATGCATCATTTTTCAAAATAGATATTATTTAAAAATCCATTCTTGACAGTATATTTATTTTCACTACGGAAATATAAACTATGGTAATTGTAACTTTTCTCATCTTAGAAAGTGTTTAATTTCATTTCATACCTTGACATAATTATTTTAAAATGATAAACATTTTATTTTTGTTATTATAAGCGTCCAAGTATTTTACTTTTTTATTCTGAAAACCAGTTTTTCTCAGTCATTCTTGAGTTTCCAAATGATTCAGTCACTTTTTCTAAACTCATTTTTCTAATTTCCACCAATGTATTCATGACTTCTAATAACATCTTCGACTGGATCACATTCATTGTTGGGCAAGCAAGACTGGTTTTTCTCATGACAAACCAAACAATGTTGGCTAAGTAATAGTCAGGATGCCCAGTTTTGCCACTACTGTAAATTTTGGTTATTAGAAGTTTTGAATAGAGACATAACACAAGATGAAAGAAGAGCTATGGTGAAACTTAAATCAGTGTATTAATTAAGTACATTTGTGGATAATATGTTTAATTTTGGAAAATCCGATAGAAAAAAAATAGATATATTAATGGAAAAGTTGAAGGAATTTGGTACATTGCTTGATTTAAAATTAAACAAGGAGAAAACAAAGATGTTAACAAAAAAATAAGAGGATAGAAATAATGATTGCTTGGTATTTACTAAGAGTTTATTGTTTCAAATTCATGATTTATGTCTATTTAAGTGCCCATATTGCTTTGATGGTGATGAAAGACCGAGAAAATTAGTATTTAGGAAGAAAAACCTGTGAGAATGACTTTGTTTCTAAGGCCCCTCCCTATTGCTTATGTTGGCCAGGATGTCTCATACTGGCTATTTTGCTTGGACATCTTTTTCTTTTATTTCTCATTTGTTTCAGGTAATATATGTATGGAGATATGTTTTTCCTTCTATGAAAATAGGAGAGTAATAGGCCTGCAAATATTAGGTCTCATTTAATTGTCTACTGTGATTGGTGCAGTGATGGCAACAGAATGCTGTTACAGGATTGTGAATCACTGCAGAATCCGTCTCAATGGCAGAGAAGGAGATCTACAATATTACTCCATGGTAGCCCTCTTTGAGAGTGTAGGAGTTTTTCATTTCATATTCTGCTAAGTACATGTCCAAAGTTTACTGAATTATATCCTAGCATTTTTAATGCTATATACTTTCTAAGAGTTATAGTCAGATTATATAGCCAATTCTTGAATAGATATCTTTAATGGTGTGAATAAAATTTCAACAGATTTTTGTTTTTCTCTAAAATCATTAGCTATAAAGAAAATAATCTGAGTTATTTATTTAGTTAGTATTTGCTTACATATACATTGGCAATTAAAGAAATCCTGCAGTTTAATGAATATTTTCTCTTTCATATTATAAATAATATTTATAAATATTTCATAATATTTATATTAGCAACTGCCTCAAGTGCAGTTTAAATATATTATATGGATTTGTGCTTTCTAATATTTGTATTATTTTCTTTTAAAATAAAGCAGTCAACTACCAAAAAAGAAATGCAGCCAAGTGAACTGGAATTACCAGCTATACGAATGGCACCAGTGGAAAGTGACAGTATGAAATTGGTAAGGTTCAACAGAAATAAAATTATGATGATGATGATGATGATGATGATATTGTAGAAAGATTACAAGTTTTCCTCTGACAGTGAAATAAGGACTGCCCTAATAGAACCTGCATTAGTACACTTATCATTTTCACTCAGTGTAGAACAGTGATGGCTAGCCTTTTTCCGTCGGAGTGCCTAAAGCATGTGCATGCACGCGCCCAACCCCCCAAAATGCAATATGTGCATCCCCCATGCATGTGCCCCGTGCATGTGTGTGCAACCTCCTGCATGCCCTCCACCCCCACTAATGCACATGCAAGCCCCCACAACTCTATCATGACACCCCCTTCACATGTGCACGCAAGCCCCTCTGCACGCACCCTGCCCCCTACGAATGCATGGCAGAGACCCAAAGACCAGCTGGTTGGTGGGAGGCACGTGTGCATGCGCGGCAGAGCTGAACTGGGGTGACGGCTCACATGCCATGAGAGAGGGTGCTGCATGCCACCTCTGGCACGCATGCCATAGGTTTGCCATCATGGGTGTAGAATTTAGGTTTTTATGAATTGTTCATTCATTTCAACATGGAATGGTAAGATGAATTCCTTCTCCACAATTTGCAGTTCATTGACTTCTCTGGAAGTTTCAGAGACTTCTGAAGTATAAGTGCCATAGTATAGAGCTGCAGTTCTATAAAGTGAGTGATTATATTCATTCCTGACCAGTGTTGGTACTTCTAAATGCATGTAACTAAAATAAAATATTACATTCTTACATTTATTATGTGTGCATCTCAAGGGACTTGAGATCTTTTAAGAGGGGCAATCTTCTGTGATGGAGGTTGCCACAGTGGATGGACTCATGTCTCAATGAGCAGGCAGAAGGTGGGAAGGTCAGGAGTGAGAGATGCCTATGAATAGGATCAGCTCATGGGACTTTCCAGTATCTCGAAATTTGCAAGGGGCCTGGGGCCAAGTAATTCAAGACCTTGTATTGTGGAGTCTCAAATAATTAGATGTGGTTGGAGAGGGATATCCTGTGATACTAGTGTCTTTAGCACTAGTATCACAGGATATCCCTCTCCAACCTAAAGCACTGATGCTGGTGCTTTAGCTAGTGGATAGAATTTTTGTATTTGAATTTGGGCAGCTATAAATAAGAGTCAGGGGGATTCAGTATACTGTCACTGAAGATACAGATTCACAGTTATGGTTTCTGGTGGGAGGTGGGGCAGGAGGCCTTTCAAGCCAACTTCTGGTGGTGTATCACTTAGCTGCAGTGACTTGCATCTTTGTCACAATCCATTTAGACTACAGCAATACATGCTACATGTATTTAAATAATTCAAAATATTTGGCACTTGCCAATGGGAATGTACATCATCTATGTTACAAGCCCTTCATTGGCTTCCTATAAACTTTCAAGGAGATTTAAAATGCTGGCATTAATCTATAAAAACTTTAATGTTTGGCATCAAGTTCTTTTCTGGATTGCACTTGCTTACTATAATTCACCTGATCTATTTGATCTTGCTAGGAGAAACTGCTCATTGATTTCCTCACTTCTGAGAGGCTCAGAGGTGTTATTTTTCTGTAGCAGGAATGGACTTGGATGCTTTCTGGAAGAAACTGAAAACAGAGTTCTTTCATATGTTTTATTATTTTAATCCGACTGTAAATGTTGTAGAGGTTTTTCTGTTCCTGAAAACTGCTGAGAACCTTGCAGCATTGTGGCAGGGTGTACATGAAATAAATAATACATAAATCCTTTTTATAGGATTAAAATGTATCATTGAAATGTAAGATACTTATACTAGTATTAATTTATTTTTATTTTTTTAATTTGAAGAAGCCATCTCAAATTAGAAAGGATCGATTTGTATCTCAATCTGCATACCAAGGTATACAACTGATACCAGAAGATTCAGAACAAGTAGGTATATTTGAGCTCCTTTTAAAGAAAGACACTTATTTCTTAAATTTTGATTCTGTACTCTACTCTGAAGGTAGGTCATTCAGTCTCCAAAGGCATCAATGTGTCTTCTGATGTCTTCCATGGTATCCTACCTGACTGGAATATTTTTTATATAAAAATTATATATGAATAGGAAATTGGTCCATTTTCTTTCTTTTTTATCAAGTTTTTTATTTTATATTGCTTATACATATTAATGCGTGAACAGTGTGATACATAGGTATCATACATTTTAGTACACATAAACATAATATTATTACTCATAGTTATTACATTTCATTTTTATTTCATATTGTTTAAACATATCTAATACTACCGCCATTCAATTTCTAAACCTCCCTCTTATTATTACATATATCTTGTTATGCTAAAATGTATATGTTCCCCTTTTATTTCTATTTCTATTCTAACTTTTATTCATATCACCATTGTATTCAAAGATGTTCCTTTTCTATCTTCCATCTTTCACCTGCTTTATTATTCATATTTCCCTTATTTAACTTCATATCTATATATATATTAAAGTTTCATCCTTCATTCTTTCATTGTTCAGTGTTTCAATATACAATTCTAATAAAAATCACTTAAATGTTTATTCTTATCACTTAATATTTATTAAGTGATTTATATTTATTTATTTAAGTCATTTATTAATATCACTTAAATATTTATTAAGTGATAAAATGATTTTATATTTAAAATCATTTAAATATTTAGGATAAATCTATTCATATTCCTTCCATTCATCCAATCCATGTGATTCTACTTTTAATACACATGCTTATATTTAAATATATTCTTTCATTATCTAATTACCGTAATTTTTGGAGTATAAGATGTACTGGAGTATAAGATGCACCATAGTATTTGGGGAGGAAAATAGGAAAAAAAAATCTGCCTACCAGGTATTCATCTGGTTAGCATCCTTAGCCTGGCCAACTTCAGTACATTAGTTCAAAGTGTGTAGTCCCTTGCATATGCCCCACACTCTGCGCATGCATGCACTGCCCCCTGTACGCGCCCGCCCCCATGCATGCGCGGCAGAGACCAGAAGACCAGCTGGTCAGTGGGAGGCGCGTGTGCATGCAAAGCGCAGCTGAACTGGGGCAACGGCTCGCATGCCATCAGATAGCTGTTGCCACCTCTGGCACGTGTGCCATAGGTTCACCATCACGGGCATAGTTCATAATGTATTGAAGATAAAGATTTTTTTTTCAAAAGAAGTATAAATGGCTGTTTGTAAGGGCATTTTATTGTTCACTTTTTAATATGAAGGTGAGAATGGAATACAGCATGATGATATTTATGTAGTATGCAGCATTATTACTGTCCTTTATTATTTCTCCCAGGATATACTACTATGAACCCCAAAAAGGGCAAGTATTTTCCTCAGAAAATATGAAAGACAAACATTATCCTCAGAAACTGCAGAAGTAAGAGAAAATCTTGCTATAGGACAGGTGGAATATTGGAAAATTGTCAACTCCTTTGCTTTTTTCAGTAGAGCAATATTATACCTCTCATAATAGTTTGTTGGAACAAATAGCAGAAATCCATACCTTTTCAGGCTGGAAGAACCTTCCAATTATTTTATCGTATCAAATCTTTATTATGTCTTTTGGGCCAGAAAGTTCCAATGACTAAGCCGCCTTCTAGTGAAGAATAGGATATTGATTGCTCCTGAACTATAGAGTGAAAGTAATTCTTAAGCTGTTAGCTATCTAAAATATAATTCAGGGTAATATTATTCCATTCTGCTTTCCTCCAAAAATGTTTGGACTTCAAAGATTCCCAGTTAATATTTCTGGAGAATGTCAGATTGGAAAAATGCTTTCGGCCTGGACCTTCTCTAAAATGAGCAGCAGCATGAGACTCCACCCAGCATTAAAGGAACTGCCCTAGATAGGAAGGATGTTCAAATCCTTACACATTCATTTATTCAACTTTCTTTCAAACTATTAATCCAGTCTGTGCCATGGGTGCCGCCCACATCTTTCTTGTTCAATGGTTACTGAGGCACATAAGAGATGGAAACTTCAACTTTCCCTCTGGGGAAACTTCTGCACCTCTCTGTATTTCTCTGCCCTCAGCAGTTTATGCCCCTCTGCATTCATTTGTTGCCCAGCAGATACAGTTCAGTACAGTTGGCCCCTAAGGCTGTATTCTACTAACTAAAGTCTTTTGGAGAAGAAGTATATTCTCTTTACAGATTTTACTAGAGCAGGGGTTCTTAATCTTTTTGTACCCTGCACCCCTTTAGGGCTTCTAGATAAATTACTTGGTTGTCTACATTCATTACTGAGTGGCAAGGTAAATTTCAGTTAGAGATAAATGAAAGTAGAAATTATATTTTTGTCGAAGTTTAACAGGCCAGCTGAATGAAAATAAAGTTCTATTTTTTCTCCCCATCCAAGTTCACAGACCATCTGAAATCTAGCCACAAATTCCCAAAGGATTTGTGGACCCAATTTGAGAATCCCTATAATAAATAATGTCCCTAAAACAAAGGAAATCCCACAGCTCTACCCAGAATACCATAGCCTATTTTGGCAGCTATTGCTGATTAAGTGCAATAAGCAGTCAATGAGATGATAGAACTACTCAGCAAATGCTAATTGGCAATTCCTCTACTTCAGAACCCCACATTTTTATTTTCTGATGGCTGAGGACCATGGGAAATTTAAAATTAACATAATGACATGGTACAATAAGCATTTTTGAATTACTTTTATTTTTCAGTAAAATTGGTACATTAATACATTGAAGGAAAAGCTCACATTACACTGCTGTTATTCAGTGGACTGTTTGCTAGCACAGTCACAGAAGATTTCTGGGATTGCAAAAGGGATGCTGGGAAGCTATTCATAAATTATAAAGTATCCATGCTTTACTCAGACTAATTAGATCTAGTGGCCAAAACAGCAATGCTTATTTGGGAAGAGGATGTTCCTATTTTCAGTATTCCTAGAGTAGAAGGGTGAATGGATGCCATTGGTTGGGGGGAGAAGTGCTCCTTGATTTCTGCCAGAGGCTCCCTGTTGTTTCCCTATCCCTACTTTTGCCAAACACTATGATAGTCAGATGTTAAAGCTTGTTTTTAGTAGCTAAGATATCATGACTGGCCAAATGACCAACATAGGAATGCTCTTTCTCAGGCCACATACTAGAAAGTTCTAACACCCATTAATGGAGTATTTGGAAGTTACCTCATTCCTGGGCAAGTCTCAAATATCCTTGGTTGCTGTCTGGCAGGCATAATGCTGTTTTGAGCTTAGGAAGGAGATCTATCTGATTTGGCTAACTCTTAACAATTGTTGATGTGTGTGTGCGTGTGTTTAAGTATGTGTATGTGAGAGAAGTAACCACTCCAAGGTTAACAGCCCTTGCAAAACTATAGGGGTGATTGAAACCAGGGGTGAAATGCTCCCGGTTCGGACTGGATCGTCCGATCGGGTAGTGATGGAGGCGGGTGGTTCTGAGAACCGGTAGCAAAAATCCCTGCCCCCCCATGCCCAGCTGAGCCGCACAATCATCAGAGGCTTTTTTAAAAAAAATTTAAAAGCATTTTTTCTACAACCTCTTTGGGTGAAAAAATGCTTTTAAAAGTAAAAAAAAAGCCTCTGATGATCACGCGGCTCAGCTGGGATCTTCAAATGCTTTTAAATGCCTCTGATGATCCAAGCTGAGTTGCCTGATTGTCAGAGGCTTTTAAAAGAAAAAAAATAGTTTTAAAAGTAAAAAAAAAAAAAAAAATTGGCCACGCCCATCCAGTCACATTACCCCCCCCCCCCAAGAACCGGTAGTAACAAATTTTAGATTTCACAACTAGATTGAAACAACAATATTTTTTTAAACTTTTGAAAGGTTTCTTTCATGTTCTTCAGAGATGGGCAACAGGCAGTCACCCACAATCTGAGAGCCTACTGTCAAATGGATCTGATAGGTCTACATGTACCAGAAACAGTCATTAATATGCTAGCAGTTGTCAGTCATACATGGCAAAAGGAACAAATCATAGCAGTTCTTGTGCTTTTCTTATCTTCACTTCTAAACTGAAAGAGAGTTTGAGTTTTCCTTTTGTTTTGAAAATAATAATATCTTAACCTTAAATACTTAATTTGGGCTAAACTATGTTATAATTTTAATTATCAATTTTATGATGTTTATGTATCTTTTATTTTTTCTTGACTGTACACTGCCTTGAGTCCTGCGGGAGAAAGGCGGTATAGAAATATAATAAATAAATAAATAAATAAATAAACAAATAAATAAATAAATAAATAAATAAATAGTTGTGATTATGAATTAAAACATGAGACATCGAATTAATCACAATGTTTATCTAATTATCTTAATTATTTAATCTAATTATTTTAATTATATAATCACCACACAGTAATCGCAGCTGAACATTGATGATAAACATGTATTTTTATACACACACACACACACACACACACACACACACACACACATATTGTTGAGTTTCATCTGTTTCTTGGGATTCTCGAAATGCATCAGGGACAGGAAATAAATATTATTGTTTAGAGTTTATCCATAATTCATTGCTACTTTCTTCTGTAACGGCTGTGAATTTATTTAGGATTCAATGCTTCAGTTAATCGACTGAAGTCTCTGAGAGTCTCTCAGTTTTGATTTATTGGCTAGTCTTATGATGGTTTATTTCTTGTAAAAAGATAGTTTTGTCCTGTATTATTTATTTTTCAGGCAATACCTGAAAGCTCCCAGTCAAGGTCCATTTCTTACAGTGCACAGCTGCAGTCCTCTGAATACATTGCTGGAATTGAGGTTAATTCATCCTATTTATTCTCATTTTGCTGTTGATGGTTTTTTCCTTCAAGCTGCTTTGTTGGGTAACTTACTTTATATCATAAGTGTTTTCCCTTCGTGTGATTTCAGGTTTTTTTCCAGTAGCCGGCATTTTTCTTCAATAGACAAAGGAAATTCATACTAACTTAACATTGAAGGAGGGGGAAAATGTTATGGCAACCGGGACTATGGTAGTTTTGGAACAGAAAGAGGAAATATGGGCTTGCTACCAGCACTTCAATACCTTGTAAATAATGAGATAGGTCTTCAAATAGTCACTTTGGCAGCCCCAGGTTTCTGTCCTTGTATTTTTAGAAATTGTCCATCGCTTTATCTCTCCAATTAATAGATGTGACACAATTGTGGAATACTGGGCCAAAGTAGATATACCATTATTCATACTGCCTGTATTTGCATGCATTTTTAGTGAGTGTATGAATTCCACACCATGAGCGCTTTTAAGATTTAGTCCCTATGGATGATCCAGTTTAAATCAGGACTCCCATTTAGTACTGTTATATGGAAAGTATATGCCATTGCTTACATGCTAGCAGTTTCTCAAATAAATTGTTTTTAGTTTTTCCCAAAACACACAAAATATTTTCTCCCACTATGTAATTCTCCATACACATTTTCTTTAATTGACCAAAATATGATAAAAAAACAAACAAACTGCAATAAGGGAAGTTCTTCTTCGAGTTGGGCTTGAATTCTGGCAATTTCATGGACATGCAAATACACTTTTCTGGACAACAATATGGGAGTTGTTTGTCCCTGTTTTCTTCCCCAGTATTTTTCTTGACTTTTCTGTCTAGCCTACAGAGTAGGATTTCCTGCTTTTTTTCTATCTCAGTCAAGTCTAACCTACTTAGCTTTCCAAAATTAGCCAAGCTGCCTAGGTGCTACAGGATCTGCGGGATCAGCATTATATTTGGTTTAAACACAGTTATTTCTATGAACAAATTCTCTTTGAATGTTCTTTAAACTTTTCTTTCTATAACAACTCATAATTTCACAAATTAAAAGTTTTATTCTTAATAAACTTGGGGGGCAACAACGTATGGAATAGAGTGAAGCCTGATTAGGAACTCTAGCATTATTTTGACTGAGGTGCAAAAGATTACTAATAGAGGAGACAACTTCAAAATTATAAATACTTACGAGATAATGAGCAAGATATTGAACAAGATCTAGGAATTTAAGCATGAAATATTGTATAAATTTCAAATGGGGATCAAAAATTGTTTTTAGAAAATGACTGCAAAGCATGTGCTTGTCTAGAGGAATTAATGACATTAATAACCAATAGAGGCATTTTGATGGCATGATTTAATTGCTCAATAGATAAAAGACAGCAGTTGGAATGAACAGTGATTGGAATTACACTTATGTTATCATTAAGCTACAATTATCTTAACGACTGATTGCCATGGTTGGATTTCAGATGATAGTACCAGGTCTATGTTTTCCCAACACAAGTTACAAGAGTACCATAATTTAACTTTTGAAAAGAATTTATCTGAAAGGCATAAGCTGTTCCAATTTTAAGTCATATTTTTATAGTTCTTATTAATTGACTTCATTGTAGAGTTATATTTGAATTATTAAAAAAATAGCTCAATTAAAAACAGTTTGTAAATTTCAGTGGAATAAAACTAATATCTTGACTAACATTCTCCCTCAGGTTCCAGATGTAGTAATTCAAACAGCTACAGAAGAATCAGATACTGCCTTTAAAACAGTTTCATCAGAGCCACAAAGCATACGTGAAAGTGAAGATTATTTATCTTCAGAGGCTGAAGTGACATTAGAATCAATTGCTAAAAAGTCTAAACGTTTGCTGCATGTCCCTACTGAAGAAACATTAGAAGTAAGAACAGTCATTTTTCTTTCCTATTGGATCATTGAAGGTCCATACATTAGGGATTAACCTACAGTATGACACTGAGGACCAAGAATGATTCAGGAAGTCTGAGTAAGCATCCAACTATGTCCTTCAGTGAAGGGAAGAATAGTCTCTTCATGGGGATTTTTGGTGCATAGCAAACATTGTGAGTGCTTACTAGCAGCATGTGAAATATTTTCATCTTCCCATGGCTTTGCCTTTCTAGAAGGCAAAAGAACTTGACTTCTCAGATCCTGGAATATAATCACCAAAGAGATTTAAGGATTTCCCAGGAATACTATGAAGCAAAATAGTGGGCATAACAGATATACAAATGGTAAGGCATGTGGGGGGAGAGGAGAAAGGCGCTATCTTCAGAGGAAGGAGGTTCAGGAGTTTTAAAGATAAAAAGACAATCATTAAGGCACCCATGGTGTCTCTTAAACCTCTCTCTCCTGTGCAGATAGATGGATGGACGGATGGACGGATGGACGGATGGACGGATGGATGGACAGAGAATACAAAAAAGATGCTAGCAAACTAAAAGGAGCATAGGGAGGCTCTGGAATAGTTTCTAATTTCACTTTCCTTTTTCTCTTAGAAGAGCTGATCTCTTATCCTATTATTTAGGAGCCTTTAGTGAAGGAGTTGGTAAAAAAATGAAATATATAGCTAGAAAACACAATTATATGCTGTTGAAATTATAAATGGCTCTTAAAAGCTGGTAAAGTGCAGAATTCAAGATGTTTCTTCCTGATTGAACATTATGAGTTAGGAAGTTGATATGGTTGTAAAAAGGCAAAAACCATTTTAGGCCATATCAACAGAAGCATCTATTATATACTGCCTGATAGATTCAATCTCAAGTACGGTGTGCATTTCTGGGGTTTTTACTTAGAAGAATTCAAAGAAAGTCAGATTCAGAGTTTCTGAGGCTGACCAACAGATTAGTAATGAAGCTTTGAAGAGGGATTAAAGGAATTAGACATATCTAACCTTGAGAAGAAAGGACTGAGGGTCATATAATAGTCTTTTTAATAGCTGAAAGGATGACACATGGATGATTGAGATGTTCTTTAACTCCCTAGAGAAAATGGGATGAAATCATGGATTTATGTTATAGGAAGGCAGATTCTAGTTGAATGTTAGGAAATTAGTTATTTTTATTTTAGGAATGTATAGGTTGCCCAACTCTACAACTCTGAGCACGTACAACAATAACAATAATCATACAATTAAAAAAAACTCAAATTCCAGAAGAAAGCAATCATTAAAGAAAATGAGACATCAAGATCTACCAATTACTCAGTTCACAGCCTGGGGAAAGCCATGCTTTCAAAGGTCTTGTACACAGTAGAGACCAGACAGGGGGATGGTGTTCCAGGTGATAGACAATAGCAGTAGCAATAGCGCTTAGACTTATATATTGCTTTACAGTGCTTTACAGCCCCTCTAAGTAGTTTACAGAGTCAGCATATTGCCCCCAACAATTTGGGTCCTCATTTTACCCATCTCGGAAAGATGGAAGGCTGAGTTAATCTTGAGCCTGGTGAGATTTGGAGTTAATCTTGAGCCTGGTGAACTGCCGAATTGTATAGCCGGCAATCAGCAGAAGTAGCTTGCAGTACTGCACTCTAATCACTGCACCACCATGGCTCATTCCCATCAGGTGACACTGGGACCTGAATGAGACCTGCAGCATGGCCTGATTGTATAGGCCAGTGACAGCTAATCTTTTTAGCACCGAGTGTTGAAACTGGAATGTGTATGTGCGCGTGCATGCACGCATGCCAGAGTGCCAGGACCCGGAAAAGAGCAGCTGGCCGGTGTGCATGTGTGCGGCGGCCAGCTGCTCTTCCGGGTTCCATCACGTACATGCGTGTTGGACAGCTGGTCCAGTGTGCATGCGCACCATTCAGCTGCTCTCTTCTGGGTTCTGGCATGCACATGCTAGACCAGCTGGCTGCCGCGCATGTGCACACCAGAACTTGAAAGAGCAGCTGGTGATGGACTGTGTGCCCACAGAGAGGGCTCTGTGTGTGAACTCTGGCACGTGTGCCATAGGTTCGCCAACACGGGTATAGGCCAATCAGAAGGCCAGAAGACCAGCTGGTTTTTTTGGATAATTTTTTCCTTAATATTAAGAACAGTTCAATGGTAGAACCACTTATCTACCAAATATCTTCACTAAATATCTTCAAGCAGAGGACAGATGCTTTAATGTGGTTCTTTTTCATAAAGCAAGATGTTGGAATCAGTAGCGGCAATGTATGTTCCAAGTGTCTGATCCTCTGAATGCTTAATTGTTAATTATTCTAATTGTATAATTAAATGATATAATTGTTAATGATATAGTTATAATTATGTTTATTCCTAGTGAATAATTTATTTTCCAAGGTGAAATATAAAACCTTAGTTTGTATATCTATGGTTAAATTAAAGCAGGGAAGATTAGTCTTGTCTAATCTTCCCTGCTTCAATTTGAAATCCATCTTTGTGGGTCTATAAACCAATTCTTACTATTTTTAGTCTACAAAAAGGCAGAGCCAGCAACTCCAGATGAAAATCTTCAGAATTTATTTTAATCAAGATTTTTATCACATTCCTAAACAACTTGATCTTCTGATAGGACTTTGAATCTTCAGGCAAGGACTTGATAATACAAGGAAAAGCATTTCCGAAGGCTAGACGAGTTGAAACTCAGAAGAAGATAGAAGACCTTCAGTATCAACAACCAGTATCTCTCCTTTCTACATGGACTACGAAGATCAAGTAAGCTTAAGATTTCTTTATGTAATGTTACTAATTAATAATATGATTTTACATTTACATTAGCTTCAGGTTGAGAAAAATCACTTATACATGTAATTTGAACAAAAATGTATGGCTGATTATAGATCTACAGTGGTGTTTTAAAAGAACAAAAAAAGATAGGCTTAAGATAAAGAAGAATCTTGAACATTGGGCGCTATCTAACAAAATGAAATTCAATGGTGAAAAAAGTAAGAAATTTAGGCAAGAAAAACAAAATGCACAGGTACAGTATATGTGGTACCTCGCTCAATAATAGTAACTGTGAGAGGGATCTTGGAGCCCTAACTGACAACCATTTAAATATGAGCCAACAGTGTGCAGCAGCTGCCAAAAAAGCTAAAACAGTTCTAGGCTGTATAAACTGGGATAGAATCAAGATCACATGAAGTGTTAATACCACTTTATAATGCCTTGGTAAGGCCACACTTGGAATACTGCATTCAGTTTTGGTTGCCACGATGTAAAAAAGATGTTGAGACTATAGAAAGAGTGCAGAGAAGAGCAATAAAGATGATTAGGGGACTGGAGGCTAAACCAAATGAAGAACTGTTGCAGGAACTGGATATGTCTAGTTTAATGAAAAGAAGGACTAGAGGAGATAAGATAGCACTGTTCCAATATCTCAGGGGCTGCCACAAAGAAGAGGGAGTCAAGCTATTCTCCAAAGCAATTGAGGGTAAGACAAGAAGCAATGGGTGGAAACTAATCAAGGAGAGAAGCAACTAGAACTAAGGAGAAATTTCCTGACAGTTAGAACAATTAATCAGTGGAAGAACTTGCCTCCAGAAGTTGTGAATGCTCCAACACTGGAAGTTTTAAAGAAGATACTGGATATCGATTTGTCTGAAGTGGTGTAGGATTTCCTGCCTAAGCAGGGGGTTGGACTAGAAGACCTCCAAGGTCCCTTCCAACACTGTTATTCATGAGTTTGACCAAGGCAAACTAATGTATTCATAATAGCTCTGACAGAAATGTTGGCTGAGATACAACATAGTTGCTTGGAAATAAGTTCTTTTTCAATATAAAGAATGCATCTTACTAAATATGATTTGATATTAAACTGATATGATTTGCCTGATCTTGAGCTTTTCATTAGTTTTACTCTCCACTTTTTTGGCATATAATATCTTATTGTGGAGTGTCCTGAATTACTGTTTCAGTATTTTATGGAAGCAGTAAAAGACTTTCATAATTAGCTTTTCTGATGCTTCAACCTCTGAAAATTTTCTTGGACACGGAAGAGAGGATTTTTATAGCAGGCCTGAAGTTCGTAAATGGGTATGGCTTTCAGTTAAATAACGGAGGGTGGACTCAGAGAAAAAGAATGTCAAAGTTTATGAAACAGTCAAATGGCATTTAGGTGACCTTGTGCATGCCATTGCTTATCTGCATTGCTTTAAATACATTTGGTTGGCAAGATTATATATTAAAACAAATAATGACAGCAGACAATGAGTATTTTACTTTAATAAAACGTCACTGTCAAATTATCAGCAGTGCAGAAAAAGCATGAATTTGTGGAAAAAAAGACCTATTGAGTGAGGTTAATGTAGGCCACACACATAGTATTGTTTTTCTTGTCTCTTCTTTCAAAGGATGATAAATAGACTGCTTAAGGAGGGTATGTGTTGTAAAAACACACACCTTTGCCTATAATGTGCTTTAAATAGTTTAGTTTTTGCTATGAGTATTTCTATTTTGTTTGCTAAATTAATCTGCTTTTGGAGATTATGTTGGACACTAAAACTAGTTAGATAAACGTAAAAATACTAATAAAATGTGTTGGACATTAACATTAATGTTTATTCCATTCACTTGTATAAATATTTTGTAAAAGTACGGAGCAGATCTCAGGTTAAGAGAAAACACAAAAGATAAGAATTCAGAAAAAAATGGAATGTATGTGGTGAAAGTAAAGCTGGTTTTATTGTGATTCATAGATTTTGTTTCATAGTTCATCAAGCACTTTAACTGAATAGTTTCTCAATTAAGAAAACTCATCTATTACTTAGCAATCTTTATCTTTTTTCACTACCCACATTCATTACCAATTTATTGTGATATATCAGGAGGTTTTCAGTCTTGTCATAACAAACCCAAATGTGATTATCCTTTTAGAATAAGAAAGCTAGTTACCTTTGTTCCCAAAACATGCCAGATTCTGTTTTGTTTTGTTATGACAAAGATTTATATAGAGCTGCAATGAGGCTTATACTCTCTCTCTCTCTCTCTCTCTCTCTCTCTCTGTGTGTGTGTGTATGAGAAAGAATCACACTTTATAAATAAAAAGTTTATTTTATTCTTTAAAATTGATGGATGTGACCCAAGAAATATTGAAGCAATTCATTATATATGGCTAGTATACTATATTGTATGCATATTGCTCTGCTATTTATGAAGATACATTGTGTGTTGGATTGATAGTTAATCTAGTGGAACTGTTGGGGATTTGTGGGTATATAAAATATGTATTTACTTTATATAGTAAATAATATATATATTAGTACATACATACTAATGAATAGTATAATTATGGTTGCTCTCTGATGTATGCTTGAGTGAATCTCAAGAGACTTTCTTTTAAGTAAATATATTTAAGATGTTTAATTGAAGAGTTGCTTTATAGTCGGTATATATTTGCATAAGGTATTGATATGTTCTTTATTACCCCCCCAGAGATGTGGATTACCCACTTATTCATCTTCTATGTACCACCTCTCCTGGATTTGTGTTGCCCACTAATCTGCAGCTAGTTTCTAGAGTACATCATACCCTAGACAAAAATGGTCATGATATTTCATTACCACCTATTAATTTTGATTGCCACAATTCTGAAGACCTATTCCCAGTAACTGCTGCAGTTGAGAAACAAATCTTCAGAGAAAGGTAAGCATCTAGTACATTGTGAAATGCTTATATTTATCAGAATACTATAATACAGCTACATAATGAGTGATTTCCCCCCCTATACCTTGTATCCTTATAGTTCTAATTTCATTCACCCATATAAAGGGTGAATGAAATCAGAATTGACCAAACTATCATTAATTTCAACAATTGTATAATGAAATATACAATTTGCATAGTATCTCTTATTTTAATATTTAATCTTATTTAATATGACTCCTGTGAAGTAATATGTGGAAATGTCTATCTGCCCATCCGTCCATCCAAATTGGGTTTGCACTACTGAGGTGACCCTGAGGACACAGATAAACCTCCAAGTGGCATTGATGACTCTGTAAAAAGAATGCAAATGACCAGCTGTCTGCAAGGAGTATAAATTCTTCCATTCCCTACCATCCTGTCAGAGTTGAAGAAGTTTCTTGGATGAAAAGTGAAATGTCTTTACTTCCCATCCAAGAAGTGGAAGAAAAACAAGAAAGTCTAGTTGCCTCTTGAAAAAGCAACTTTGGGAAAACCATGTCCTGGATGACTGAGAATCTCCATAGACATTTATACTAATGGTAGTATTCAAGTTTACACAGATGTAGGGCTTTTATCCTCACAGAATCTTATTAACTTGCCATAGGAGACCTGTTTCCTAAAATGCACTTAGTTATCTGAAAACACATTTATCCAGTTGGGAAATCTGTGCTAAATAATCTCTTGAGGATGGAATGGAATTTTTCCTTTCCAGTTTCACCACTTGAGGTGCTTTTGGAAATTTGGGACAATAATCATTGCATTTCATCATTCATCATTTGGTTAGGATCTTTACAGGATTCCTAGCCCAGACTTTTGGAAAAGATGTTTTGAGGATTTCAGTTTCTGATGAAACTCCACTCCTTTTCCCAATTTATCTATTTAGTCTAGTATCTAGCCTCTCTCTCCTCCTCTCCCCCTCTCCCTCTTCCCTTTCCTCCTCCTTCTTTCTACAGCTTAAAATGCAATTCCCAATTTTTTTAAAATGGCAGAAATCTAATGGCTTTTGGGAAAAATGGATGGGCCGTCACTGCTCCTTTAATGTGCAATATACATCCTGCTGCCTATTGATGCAAATTGCTGATTTGTAGCATCTGGCTTTCAGGGGTGCTACTTTATTCCCAGGCATAATGGGTACCAATGCAAGAAACCTTTCTGAATGGTGGCACAGATGCTTTCTCCTGGCATCTAAATTAGTATGTTCAGTGTGAAGTCAAAATTTTTGTTAATTTTCTAGGAGCCAAGACTGGTGCTCCAGTGGGGTGTGCATGGGCAGCCCTGGGAGGGCAGGCAGATGTATGGCTGATGCTGGCGATGGGGAAGGGAGACATGCTGCGCTTGGTCGAAGAGCCGCCTCAGGGGAACATGGTGAGGCTCGGTTGCCTTTTGGTTCTGGCATGCTTGGCTTCCATGTGGCCTTTGGGCAACTGCCACCTGCTTGCCTTCCCTGCTGCCTTCATCCAGCCAATGACGGGGGCGGGCAACTTCCGGGCCGGGTCGCCTGCCCTCCCGGACACTTCCTTCCTTCTCCCGCAGCAGCTGCTGCTTGGACCAGATGTGTATGTGTGTGTGTCTGTGTGAGAGAGAGAGCGGGGGGGGGGAGAGAGAGAGGAAAGAAAGAAATAAAAAAAGGGGAAGAAAGAGGAAGGGAAAGAGAGAAAGAAGAAAGAAAGAAAGAAAGAGTGACGTGAGTGGCGTCATGTTGGCCATGCCTATCCTGTCACATGACCACCAAGCCACGCCCACAGAACCGGTGGTGAAAATTTTTAGATTTCACCACTGATCTTTATTTATATACAATACAGGCAGCAATCCAGTTGATATGTATACTGCTGAAGTCTATCATTGTTTATGGCCATTTTGCAAACAGTAGGATGGCGACTAAAACTAATTTATGCTAGTATTAATATTGTCATATTTGCCTGCTTTTCTTTAGGGGAATCAGAGTATATTTTGGAATTGAAGTGCTGGGTGGATTTGTAGTATGTTTGTAAAGACCACAAGTTGCACTTTCTTCTTTTGCTTGAAGCAGACTCAAAAATGTCCATTACAACTACAATGTTGGGGGAAAATGTGAGAGAATATGCACTGAGTCATGATTCAAACTCCTGAGTTTTGTACATCCATCTTTATATCAGATGCATGTTGTTCGATCACTGGTTTTGGATCATGATGTTACAATGCACATCATAGTTACTGCCTTTCCTTTCCTTTTCTCCTGCCCTCCCCCGCTCCCCCCAAATACTTTAGTATTCCTGAGAAATTCCTGAGAATCTAATGTGTTACTTACAGAGCAGAGACTGGGGTGGTGGCAAGATAGACCAAGTGGTATTATACAACTGAAGTAAATTAGGAAAGAATATATTTATCAGGTTTATATCTTTTTATTCTCCAAAAGTACTGTCTAGACATCTAGTGAATTTTGTTATGCTCTTTGACCAGGAACACTTTTCTCATCAGTTTTAAACATTAATTTATTTTCTTTATTCAATCCATGGTATCAACTGCTCTTTGAAGATTTGAATGGCTTCTTGTATTTCACCTTTCTAGAAATGTATACATAGGCAGAAAGAAATAATTGGGAATCCCAAGTTTAATCTATGAAAAGAAAGGACAGATTTTTAAATCATTTCTCAAGGTCAGGCTGTTCTATTATGGTAGATTGCTGCCCACACTTCATTACCACAACCACACAAATTGATAGTGTAGCCAGGTAAATATTTGCTGTAGGCAATATTACATATTCTTCCATTGATATTTAATTGTGTCATGAGGTGAAGATTTTCAAATAGATGCTTGAAAGGTTTAAACAGAATTAAATCCAAATAAAATTCAAATAAATCTTAAAAATTATAGAAATGGACTGAAAGGAACAGAATGAAATTTAATACAGGGGAATACAAAGTACAATAGAACAAAAATTGTAAGAATTTACTATTGTAAGATATCTGGCTGGGTATTTGTGAAAAAGTAGTTAATTACAAACTGAATATGAGTGAGCATTGAATTGACTCATTTTTTAAATAGATGTGTATGTAAAAAAGGCAAATCCAATTTTAGACGGCATCATCAGAAATCTAGTTTTCAAATCATTGGATGTAACAGTTTTAGGACATTCCTGTAAACCTGATGGTGAGCTGATATCTTGCTGGCTTCTGTTGGCTAGCATAACAGATTTTGCTAAGGGAATTATCTCTTGATGCTGAATTGAAGCAGGCATAATCACTCCAGAACAAAGGAGAGATCATTGAGGTTATCCATGTGACTCCAAACAGTGACTCCTCATGAGTAGACTGTAGAAACTTCTCTTTTTATGGTCAGCATATGAGTAGGGTGGCTGAGAGTAGATATACATCAAGCTCACTACTTACAAAGGCTTATATCTTAATTACTTCTTCGATTTTTTCATATTGGAGAGATTAAGACACTTTAAACTGGCCAGGTTTTCTTGTTCATTGTGTGAGTTTCTGCCTCCATAAAAGATGATATAAATTTGATTTCAAAAGTTTTAAAAATATATTATTTTTTGGACTATGCAGTGACAGAGTGCTTAATATAAGGATTTTATTTATTTATTTATTTAATTAAATTTTTCTACCGCCCTTCTCCCGAAAGACTCAAGGCGGTGTACAATCAATAGTAAAACAACATAAACACAAAAGTTAAAAACTATTTAAAACATATGGTTTGGCCATATATTTTAAAAACCCAGCTAAAATACCCATTAAAATTCATCATTTCATCAGACCAGCTTGTTGGAATAGGAAAGTCTTAAGGGCACGGCAAAAGGCACAAAGGTCTGGGATCCTATGTATCCTTCCAGGGGCAATTGCTTCCATAGGGCAGGAGCCCCCACAGAGAAGGCTCTCCCCCTGGGGGTTGCCAGTCAACATAATTTGACCGATGGCACCCTGAGGAGGCCTTCTCTGTGGTAGCGCACTTGCCGGTGGGAGGCTATCGGTGGCAGAAGGCGATCTAGTAAATATCCAGGTCCTAAGCCATGGAGTGCTTTAAAGGTGGTAACCAACACCTTGAATCGCACCCGGAAGACCACCAGAAGCCAGTGCAGCTTGCACAGGAAAGATATTACGTGGGTACGCCGTGTCGCCCCCATAATCACCCACGCGGCCACATTTTGGACCAGTCGGAGCCTCCGAGTGCTCTTCAAGGGGAGCTCCATGTAGACAGCATTACAGTAGACCAGGCGGGAAGTGATGAGGGCGTTTGTGACCTTGCGCAGGGCGTCCCAGTCCAGAAAGTTAATTTTAGAAAGTTAATAACAAATTAAGGGGGAAGAGGGATTTGGAATTATAGGTTTGAATTTTTTGGGAGATCTTTTCTCATGGGGAAATGTAGATTGCATTCACATTTTTTTTTAATGATAAGGAGATACTGAAGACTGAACAGTAGAGCCAGAATCTCAAAGGTGCTTTTCAAAAGGCAACTGGACTTTCTTGTTTTTTTCCTTGAAAACATTTCACTTCTTATCCAAGAAGCTTCTTCAGTTCTGTCTGAATTGTGCGGAATAGGAAGATAGAGCCAGAAAATAAAGAAAATGGAGCAAAAATCACTTGTGTAAATTTTTGAATACCTTTCAGCCAAGTTTTGGGACAGAGTGGATCAAATGCTTGATTAAATTGGTAGAACATGTTGTATTGTAAAACAAGAATGAGCTGCAATAATGCCTATAAAATCAAATTCAAAGCTACTTAAATGTAACACAAATGGATCTGATTGATGACTCATTTTCTAAGGAGAGATTTAATAATTTAATATTAAATCAGGAAATTGATCTGGATATTTTTTTCTTCTAAGAAAACCTCTTATTTCTTCTAAGATTTCGAAGGACTTTTTTAGAAGCAATAAACAAAAAATAACTTTTTTATTGATACACAAGAAATCTGAAGGATTTTTGTTTTGAAACCCAGATCAACAGCAAGCTACCCCTGAGACTTATTTTTGAACGGGTTAAAGAATAATTTTAAAAAATCAGAAATTTATAAATGGGTAGTTATTAAAGGAGAACTACCTGTAGAATAAATTGTAGGAAAGCCAATTCATACTGAATGTTAGAATAAAACTTTGTAAAAGTGGAATCAATTAAGCAGAGACGTGGCGAGCTTCCTTTCATCGAACATGTTCAGATGGAGGGTGCAGTAGATGGCCATTTCATTTGCGTCCTGCACTAATCTGAGGTAGACTCTATAGGTAAATGGCCCCTTCCAACTCTATTACTCTATAGTTTTTCAACAATTTTTACTAGCAGAGCAGTTTGTTAGTTTACTTACTATCATATGCCTGATATTGCATGCATGGAATGTATAAAGCTTTGCTGGCTGGGGAATTCTGGGAGCTGAAGTCCACACAGGCTGCCAAGGTTGAGAAACACTGAATAGGCTTTTGCATCATTCCTGGGGAAATGCTAATTGCAGTTATTAGTAAACAATAATACTAGGGATTACTGAGGTACTCTGAATTGAATTCTATTTTGCTGTGCTATTATTATTTTAGTTATTTAGTTACAGAAATAGGGAGTTTCATCCTTTCTTTGGTAACAGAGCTAGTGAATTACCAGTAGAGGTCACTGTTGTAATGTCCAAATGAGGTGAGAATAATATATCATGCCAAGGAAGTCATCAAGTTAAATATTATATAAAGCAGAGGAAAGGAATGAGAAATAATGAGCAAAATAAATTAAATGTAAGCTAAATAAAAAAAGAAATTTAAATAAAATCTATTTTATATAATATTTTATGGTACTTTACTATTCTTGCAAAACATCCCCCTTTCCATTATGCCTGTACAGGTAGTCCTCAATTTACAACAGTTCATTTAGTGACTGTTTGAAGTTACAGTGGCACTGAAAACAGTGATCTATGACCAATTTTCATATTAGTTAGTTAGTTAGTTAGTTAGTTAGCTAGTTAGTTAGTTAGTTAGTTAATTAAACTAACTTGGGAATGTTGCAGCATTGCCAAGTTCATGTGCTCAAAATTCAGAAGTTTGGCAAACTGGTTCATATTTATGACAGTTGCAGTGTCCCTGGGTCATGTGATCAGCTTTTGTGGCCTTCTGACAAAGTGAATGGGGAAGCCAGATTCACTTAACAACTGCAGTTATTCACTTAACAATTGTGAAAAGAAAGGTCATAAAATGGGGCAAAATTCACTTAAGAAATGTCTTACTTAGCAGCAAAAATGTTGGACTCAATTGTGGTTGTAAGTTGAGGACTATCTGTATACACAGTTCTTCATAAACATGTTCTCATATGCCTTCATACACTGCTTTTCAGTTTGAGGGAATTATCAACTACATTCAACCATGACTTTTGCAGGTTTTGCCTTGTCCTCAAGCCAGTCACCCTTGCTTCACATTTTGATTTTGCATTCAGTCCTCATATGACCGCATTGGTCTGATATATTAATTTTTAGGTCTCTGCTCCATGCATTATAGAATCTGTCTAACATTTGCTGCAAATCTTTAGGGGCATAGCTGTACAACATTCCACAATTAAATCTTATTCATCTTATCACACACTTTCTCTAAATGAAAAGGATACCATTTCATTTGATTGGACTAGAAGAATTTTGAGGTCCCTCCCAACTCTATTATTCTATGTTCATAGGGAGATACCAAAGATAAAAATGTTGTCTGCAGATTCCCTGCCAGCATAATATTTCATATCTCAGTTACTACTTTTCATGATGGATGACCTCACCCAGTAATTCCATGTAGGTGTTAAATAATAGGGATGAGAGCATAAGTCCATAACTGGCTCCTGTGGTATGACCCCTCTCCATTGTCAACACTGACTGGAACCAACTTTAGAGAAAGAATCTCTGTAACAAGAAAGCCCTAATTAGCAAGTATATACATAAAAAAGGTATGAGGCTATTGGTATAATGCATTGTAAGCCGCCCTGAGTCTTCGGAGAAGGGCAGCATATAAATTGGACTAATAAAATAAATAAATAAATAAATAAATAATAAATCTTCATTTTATACTGAGGAAAAAATGACTCAGAAAAGTTCTTTTTGCAGGCTGAGACATTTTATGAAGCAGCCACACAAGCCTAGAAAAAAGTATGAGTGCTGTGGTGATTTGTATCAATTCCTGTGCATTGCAAAGCCCCTTTTTTCTTGAATGTAAGAAATGAATTTGGAGAAACTGGGTAAACTGGATATTACAATGTGATTTATCCCTACAGTATCAAATAATATTGTAACAACAGCAAAATTGAACATGATGATATCTAGAACCTAATCCTAGGCTAAAACACTATCAATATGAGCTATGCAGAAGACAACACTGTATTAATTGGAAATGAAGACTTAGAAGATGTATTTTGTGAAAACAAAAATGAAAAAAAAATCTGAGTTAATGTTAAATATTAATAAAAGGCAATGTCAACTGGCATACTTAGTGATCTTAATGGTGAAAAAATGAAGGTGTTAATTGTTTTATTTTCTTGAGGGGAGGAACACGAGGACAAACCTGGACAAACTGAAGAAGAATAAGGATATTTCTTTCCAGTGGTAATAAGTGGAGTGAAAGAGTGTGAGAGAAAAACCTTTGAATTAAGAAAAACATAGATTATAAGAACTAGTCAATATTGAGTCAAACAAAAACTGTTTCCTTTTTTTTTATTACAAAAACTGTTTCCTTGAAGTGATGACCAACAAGCAGAAACTCACATGCTTTGGCCATGTGACATAAGCAGATGATAAACTGGAAATAACTATTACATTTGATATAGTTGAAGAAAAGTAGAAGAAAAAGGCACTGGACAAGATGGATGGCAAATACAAAGAGATTACAGTGCTGTAGATGGAAAAAGTATGCACTATTGTCAGAGAAAGATTGAGGTTCCATTTATCCCTGCTGTTACCATAAACTGAGCTTGAGTTTATAACACCTAATGAACAAATTGTGCATATTTTTTAGAGCAAAGTGCTGATCTCTATACTCTGTGTCCTAGATGGATCGCTGGAGCTGTGAATGAATCTGTCTTAACAGTTTGCCTTTAGCATTGTAAATATCTTTTGGTGTGCAGTTTTTGTATTTCTCTGTCAGAAATACTGTATACAAATGAGGGAATTCCGGATCTCTGGGTTGCCAGCTGACATATGGAAGGGGATTGGGAAGGAAGACAAGAAAAATCAGCACAGACTTGGTAATAGTTGCTGAGGTAATATTCAATATTGATAATCACCCATCAGTTGGAGGTTTTCATACCTTCCATTTCTAATTTCATTCATGGGATTGTCCTTTTTCAGTATAATTCTGTATTTACATATTCTCTCATTTCAATTAGACAAACAGTAGTAGATTCAATAAGAAAGATGTAAAATAAAAATAAAATTGCACTGTGTGAATGTTCATGATAAAACAGAAAATTGGTGATGTAGTCATGGCACAGTAGAAGGTATCAAAGGCTGTTAAGAAATTACTATATGAAAACAAAGTGTTTCACTTGAGTTTATACTACATCCAATATTCATACTTATATTCATTCAACTAGCTGTAGGTCAAATTGTATGTATTCATAAGGATTCAGTAAAGCCGTTTAAGACAGCACCAAACTCTCCAGCTTTTATCTTTTGATAAGCGTGCCTTTATTTCATCCAGAAGAAGAAACAGGATTATATACAGTACTTTCTACTGCCAGCTCTAGTAGCTCATTTTATTAATCTCATTAAGCCATGTATGGGGTTTTTGACTTAGAATGATATACAAAGGCATTCCTCTATGAATCAGTCAGTATGTCTTGCTACAAAGATAAAAATAAACTTCTGAAAATGGTGGTGAAGCAACCACTGGACGTTGTTTATTTCACCAAGACTGTATTTGTCCTGTAGTAAGGATTTGCTTCCTTTGCAAAAGCAATTAGTAAACTTCAACAATTTAAAGTAGAACTATGCGTATATCTTCAAGGTTTAACATTATCTAATATAACTCCAATTGTGAGTTTAGAATTTGATTCTGGGCTGCTTAGCAGGTAGGAATGAATTATGCAACTACGCATATTTTCATCTAAAGCATCTAACAGGAGCTTCAGATTTATGTGATAGTTGACTCTCTCATCTTTATATTTGTCAAACTTTATATTTGTCAAACTGTTCTAAAATCACAGTTGTGGTAACTCCAGCTAAGATATTGTTTGCTTGATTTTATTCCTGAAATTGAGTTATGCAAAAGGAATAAATTAATAACATAGCTGGTGTATCCTATATAGTATAGCTTCGGCCAATGGCTGAAGTTTTGCCTCATACTGACAGAAGTTTCATTTCTCAGTGTTGCTCATTAACTCACATTTAGAAGAAAAGTTGTACAAATCTTTACTTGTATCTGCTAATGTACATGCTCTAATTTGGCTGGGGAAGAGGGACCCTGAATGAATGTTGTATGGTGGGCATTATAAATAACCCAACAGCTTCTGCAAAATATATTTTATTTCAGGATTTATAGTGAAGGACTTCCCATTTCTGAGGTATACCAAAGCAGTCAAGAAGATGGAATTCAAGTTTTACCTCCAAAGTCACCAAGAAGTATGCCTGAGTGGCAAAGAATAGCTGAGTTCTATGTCGAAAAGCCTCAGCTGAAATTATTAGGAAAAAAGGTATGGCTTCATTCATATTTGTAGTAATTCATAAGAAAGCTTTTAGGTATTTTTAAGAAATCCCATTTCTGAAGACTAACCGAGATTGGTTTTCTTTAAATCTCTCAAAAGAAACATACAAAGTTGCTTGTAAAAATATGTGAGTCTATCACCAGGCAGACCTCTATATTCTTTCTTTTTTGTCAGTATTCTAGGATTAAGTTAATTGAAAATAAGAGGTTTGTCTTACATAAAATTCCCTATCTTACGACAAACAACAATATGTGGCTATTGCCACTTAACAGATACATTGGGAAACATGCAGTTTTAAAGAAGCCAATTACTTTTACTGTATTAAAAAGTATAAAGGTTTACTTTATCTTAAATCATACATTTGAAACATCAAACACAGCACTTTTCTAAAAGCTCTCTGAAAGGGATAGACAGTCTTGAGTTCACACTCAAAGTTACCTGTGGGAAGGTGATATCAATACTTTCGATGGAAGGGTTTTTTTAATGCTCTCCAGCAGTCTGTAGTAGCACATTGCACTATTTGAAGACAGCAAAATGTGCATAACATACAATATATCTGCTGTTCATTTAAGCAACATGTTTAGATGAATGCTTAATAATATATTAAATCAGTTTTCAAATTATTTCTTGAAGATGAAACTTCAGCCTGGATCTCTTAAAATGTTTTGGACTCCAGCTCCTCATAAATTTTCTGCTCCTCTTTCCGTTATGAAGGAAATCTTGTTTTCCAAGTATGAGGTAAACTTTCTGAACATATTTGAAGATCACGTGAAATTTAGCATCAGATTTGTGTTTTCCTAAATATGCAGTTCTGCAGAGAAAGCATAGCTTTTTCTGTATCAGGATCTACTATATATTAAGTATGTAAATTACACTACAATTAAATATTTACTTTTAATTAAAAAACCTGATAAATTGTTCTGCAATAATACAGAATTTATTACAAAATTTTATTTTAATAATTATATGTATCTTGCCATAATCGTAGCATATTTTCTATGAGTATTATACTCCTAAATATTTTACTTTCTAGGTTTTCAGTCTTTGTATAACTTGATTATACAAAGATTAATGGTGACATCTCCTTGAGAAGTATACACAGCTAGATTTTCCAGTTCTATTTATTTATGTTTGTTTCTTTGATTATGGTGAAACATAAAGCCAAAGTAAGATTGCCTCAATATTCATTGTTTCAGCTTTTGTTCTAGAATTTTTATAGTTTTGAAAAAAGAAAACCTTGAAGGTTTGTTTAATCCATGAAATGTGGGATGCTACTATAACCACAACTAAATTCTTAAGCCAAAAATGAATAATCTTTCTCAATAGGGTTTCTTACTCTACATATAATGGTGGTTTACCCACTGAGTCTTCTTTCCCTCATCACTCTCACCTAAACAAAATTGAAATTGGCTGAAATTGGCAATTTAATTGTTTTCTTGAATTTAAGTTTAGTTTTTATAGTCCTTGATTACTGTTTATAGCTACCTAGTATTTATCATAGAAAAAACACATTCTCTTTAATTTTTTTCCAGAGCAATTTGGTTCATGGGGTTATTTATGAAGACTTTTCCATTGATCTACAAGAGAAAGAAAAAGCAGAAGGCGAAGATGATTTTGATTATTTATTTTCTGTATGTATTGTAGATATAGGAATCATGGGAGTGGTTTTTTAATGTTTTAAAGAATCTCACCCAGCTTTTATAACGTCAAGTTTTGTGAGGTTGATCAAAACTAATCAGAAATGCAGTTCACACAAGTACAGAAAATTTAATCCTGATGAAGGAATGGATTCCTAAAAGTACTTTTCCTTGTCCACCGTATAAATCAAGCCATAAATCATAATTTTCTTTTCTGCATGTAGAATAATATAGTCTCAGTAAAGCTATTTCAGATCATTAACTTTTGTGTGTGCTTTATACAGAAATTAGAGGTGAGCATTATTCTGTCACTTTCTGTCTAATAGTTAACATCCTTTGTGCTGCCCTAGCAAAACGTGAAGGCAAATCCAGAGGTGGAAAACTATAGATAGTCCTTGACTTATGACCAAAATTGAGCCTAACATTTCAGTTGTCAAGTAAAACATTTGTTAAATGTTTTGCCCCATTTTATGAACTTTCTTGACACAATTGTTAAGTGAATCACTGCATTTGATAAATTAGTATCCAGTTTTTAAGTGAATTTGGTTTCCCCATTGATTTTACTTGTTAGAAGATCGCAAAAGGTGATCACATGACTCAGGACACTGCAACCATCATAAATATGAGTCAGTTGCCAAGCATCTGAATTTTGATCATGTGACCATGGGGATGCTGCAAAGTCATAACTCTGAAAAATGGTCATAAGGCACATTTTTTCAGTGCTGTTGTAATTTTGAATTACAACAAACTGTTGCAAGTCAAGGATTACCTGTACTGTCTTTTGGGGATGCTTTGCTTCTGTGTTTCCTCATAAGATTGTTGCCTACTGTTCTCACTAGCAATCCTTAGGTACCTTCATCCTTTCATTAATTTTAGTTTTTTTCAATTTAGGTCTTACTGAGCTCCCATAATTTGCCTTTCTCTACCTCTCAAAAATCATTTATGGATTTTGAAATTCTTCTAGACAATTTCTTAAAATAATCCCTATGTGGTGTATAAAATGAAACAGGATGCAATATAAAACACAATAAAACATACTTTTAAAAGAATCTGATTAAAAATTGTGCAGTTTCCAGTATCAGGACAACATATACATCTTCAGCACATCTCAAAAACCAGAGAAGGGACTCCATATCTAGCTGAAAGGGGTGCATTCTAAGGAACAATGATGAAAACTAAAACCACCGTCAGACTGAAAAGAACATATTTTTAATTCTAAAATGTCATTGGTGATGTAAGTAAATTCATTTGTGGTATGATGCTCCCTGCCCACTTGGTTTTCAACACATAGTCTTGCGTATTTTGGATCTATTGATTGATGTAAAACTGAACTGAACAGGAGTGCCAAATTCTTTCTCTTTATATTCCCAAAGTAAACATCCACATATTCTGTATGCATTTAAGTAGAAGTGAGTTCTAGCTCTAAACATTAGTCTAAACAACTAGGGTGGGGGCTGGAAAAACAGTGATAGGGAGATTAGATAGAAACACTTAAGTGATACATGGTAAGTCTGTTGACAGCTTATTTTATAAATAGCAATTCAGCTAAGGTGGCAAGAAATCTAGGAAGAAGCATTTAAAATCCTCCAAAGAGATTCCATTTTAATAAATTCACTATAAATGAAGATTAAAAATTCATCTTGCAGTTCCCACAAAACTGTCATTGAAGATGTCGGTGTAATTCTTGTTTCGTTGATTTGACTCAGTTTGACAAATAGTTGGCAAGCTGCTATTTTGCTTACTGGTTATTGCTACTTCCTATTTCACCTGGCAGATCGTAGGAGAACAGAAGAGCTACAAAATAATAGTATCAATAAATGGCAATCAGCAACACTATATAATGTGTGAAAGTTATGGCGCAACATTACCTGTCTTAATAGGAACATGTGGGAGGACTGACATTCTGTAAACCTATAAAAATAATGTAGTTTTTTTTACTGGAGCCAAATGTAACCTACCCAGTTACTGATGTTAAGAATAACTTAATTCATACTATTGTTTTGTTTCTGCATGAGCTTTACTGTAGCTACAGCTGTTATAAGTCCTTTGAACTATGGGTTGCTGCAATGCACAGAGAAACACCTGTCAGAGAGGAGAGGAAGCTTTACCTCAGGACCTTTTCTCTCTGCTTTAGCTTTTGTGATCAAATCTGGTAATTCGGCCAGTTGCCCTTGATGGCTTCATGATTCCTTCAGGGTTTACTTTGGAAATATTTTTTTAGTTCAGTCTGAGCTGGTTAATTCCACCCTATCTTTAACAATTTACTATTGCATAGCTCCCCCTAGTGATGAACAGGTTGTCTCTCAACTCCAGAACAAAGTCAGGCAATCTATAGGCTTTGTTGCTTCTCGTGCAGGAGTATCATGGCTGCATCACGTGATATATTGGGACTTCTTTCCCCTTCGCTAAACCAGGTGTGGGTGTGGCCAGCGCATGATGCATCCAGCCTGCGGGCCAGGAGTTTGACAGACCTGTTCTTGCGTGCTTGCATCTTGTGGGACACACAAGGACAGCAAAATGTTCATCTGTAGGCACAAACATCCATGAACAAAGACATTGTCATTAGCAAGTTTGCACTGTTGTTCTAATTGAGGATACAAGTAGATTTAGTTTAGTGTAATAAATATGCTAGGCAGCCACATATTTCAAACTCTTCCTGTATGTTGTCACATATAAACTATTTTATATAATATAATATCTAATCATGGGACAATATCCAACTTCTATCTGCTACAAATCAAACTATCCATATTGAGTCTTGGATTTTTAATATATTTATTTTTGATATGCCACTATAAAAAAATAACTCATTCCAGAAGGATGTATCTCGTCTTCATTTATGGGAGGCTACTATTATGGTAGTAAAAAGAAAAAAGTCCTAAATTGTCCTACCTTTTACAGCCTTTGTTTCTTGAAGGATAGTTAGTTGATGTGGACTAGTAATTCCTCTTGGGTAACCAACTGTTGGAAATACTTCATTTAAGTTATAAAAAAGTATGTGCTTTGATTTCTTCCAGCCATATTTGTTAATTTTAATAATATAAACACCAATTTTCCTGATTTAAATAATTGTAATTAACCAAGCTAATCATAAAATTCATAGAGATTGCTTACAGGATCAGAATCTAAAATCATTTTTCAGATAAGAACTATACTAGGCTTTTAAAAATCTTATTGTAAAAGTATCAACTTTGTTTTTATTGTAGAATATTAGTGCAAATGGAAGATGTGGTTCCTTTCCAGAACTTGTGCTTTCCAAAACTACAGTAAAGGTATTGTAATTTTAAAATTAGAAGTATATTTCATGATATGATTTTATCTGTGGTTTGATTATATACTCTTAATAGAAAACTATATTAAAAATTAATTTGCTGCATTGTGATCAAGTAAGAATAATCATAGTTAAAATATGATTTCCTTTTCGGTAATTGTACATGTTGGAAAGTTGATTTGTTAAAAGATACTATTATTTAGTAGTTATATTCAAAGAAGAAAAACCTGACCAATATAGTAATTATCAGAAATTTACATACTATTCCCAATCATGAGATGATGCTGAAGTGACTATGATGTTTAAAGTTGAAACACTCACAGAATAAAATGGAATAAAGAGAACAATTACATTTAACAGATTATTCAGAAGGAGGCAGTTTATTTTTCCCAATGAAGGATAATAGTATAACATATACTATCTGGATGGGGAGAAACAGGCTTCGACTCAACCCCTCCAAGACTGAGTGGCTGTGGCTGCCGGTGTCCCGATATACCCAACTGACTCCATCGTTGGTTATTGGGGGCGAATCATTGGCCCCCACGGAAAGGGTGCGCAACTTGGGTGTCCTCCTGGGCCCACCGCTGTCTTTAGAGGATCATACGACAGCTGTGGCCAGGGGGGCTTTCTATCAGGTTCGCCTGATATGCCAGTTGTGGCCCTTTCTAGATCGGGACTCCCTACGCACAGTCACTCAGGCGCTCATCACGTCTCGCTTGGATACTGCAATGCTCTCTACATGGGGCTCCCCTTGGGATGCACCCGGAGGCTCCAGCTGGTACAGAATGCGGCTGCGCGGGGGATTATGGGAGCAACGGGGCGCTCCCACGTGACACCTCTCCTGCGTGAGCTGCATTGGTTGCCGGTTGACTTCCGGGTGCGTTTCAAGGTGTTGGTAATCACCTTTAAAGCGCTCCATGGCTTAGGACCAGGGTACTTACGGGACCGCCTTCTGCCACCAATTGCCTCCCACCGGCCGGTTCGCTCCCACAGAGAGGGCCTCCTCAGGGTGCCGTCAGCCAGACAATGCCGGCTGGCGACCCCCAGGGGGAGAGCCTTCTCTGTGGTAGCCCCCACCCTCTGGAACGATCTTCCTCCAGAACTGAGAACAATTGCCGACCTCCAGACTTTTCATCGGGCTCTGAAGACTTATCTCTTCCAACTTGCCAGACTTGCCTGATCCCTTCTACTTTCTAAAATTTTTTAGAGTTTTATTCTGTTTTAAATTCTCAGCCTAATTTATATTTGTTTTTAGTATGATTTTAACTTTTTTGTATTGGTTTTTTAGTCGGCTGTTCACCGCCCTGAGTCCGTCAGGAGAAGGGCGGTATATAAATTTAATAAATAAATAAATAAATAAATAAACAATAAATAAATAAATAAATAAATAAATAATAAATAAATAAATAAATATGCCTTCATAGACCTAAAGGCTGCCTTCGACAGCATCCCTAGAGCTAAGCTGTGGGCCAAACTTTCCGCCTGGGGTATTGACAAAAGATTACTTTGGCTTATATCCCAGCTGCATGAAGGGACAGAAGCAAAAGTGCGCCTTACCCCGCAGGGGGATCTCACCAAAGCTATCCCCATTAACAAGGGGGTTAGGCAGGGGTGTATACTCGCACCCTTTCTCTTCAACCTATACATCAGTGACTGGAGAAAGGCATTTTCGGATCACATGGTCTATATCCATGCTCCTAGATTAGCAGATTACAGATGTCCGCTCCTGCTCTACGCTGACGATGCTGCAATACTTTCATTTTCCCGGGTGGGCCTATGTAGAGCCCTAAAAATCCTTTCTGCTTACTGCTCTGCTAACCAACTCCATATAAACCATTCCAAGTCTAAAATCATGGTATTTGCAAGAAGCAGGAAAATTTATCACTGGAACCTGGATGGCAGCCCAGTGGAACAGGTCCACAGATTTCAATACCTAGGTATCCTCTTTCAATCTAATACCAAGTGGCCTGCGCAGGTTGAATCTCTCTGTAATAAGGCTAAGATTTCCACCCACGCCCTCCTGCATTTTTTTCATACTGAGGGAGCCCATCATATCCCCTCAGCAATAAAAGTCTATAGGGCAAAGGTGATAGCGGCTGTCACCTACGGCGCCCCCCTATGGGTCCAATCCAACATCTCCTCTCTTGAGTCCATCCACAACCAGTTCCTACGCCGTTTGATGGGAGTCCCTCCCTATGTAAGTAACGCCGCAATCCAGCTGGAATTGGGCATATCTTCACTTGCTACAATCATATGGAAACGTGCAATTGGATATTGGTTGTCCCTATGGACCAGACTCCCAGGATATTACCTAGGCCAATGCCTATGGCGGGACCCTTTTCATAGTCCCTGGGCCCATAATATCCATACAAAGCTTTTGAAGATCGGGATTTCCCCCATTGAAGCTTTTACTTTAGGCCCTGAAGCTGCCAAATCATTGATCTTTCAACGGCTGGATGACATTGACAGACAACTAAATCTGGCAAACGGATCGGGAACATGCTCACCGTTTTCCCTTGGAATTGTTCCCTTGCCTCACCCTCCACCTTACCTCTCTGCGTTACATTCTATCAAACATAGGCTCGCATTTATGAAGGCAAGATTTAATGTGATCCCCTCGAATGTCCTCGACAGTAGGCTTTCGGGGGGAGTAAAATCCTCCTATTGTGCATGTGATGGCCGATCCCCAGAATCTCTGTTTCACATTACATTCGTATGTCCCCACTACCGAGACATAAGATTAAGATTCATTTCCCCTATTTTCCAGAGATTCCCTGGATCACCTGATCTGTTCAGCCTTTATTTCCTACTCCAGGATGCAGACCCTAATATAACTTCAAAGGTGGCAAAATTTTTTGCTGCAGTCACGGCGGAAAAAAAACGGGGGAAGAGACCGGTAATTCCTATGGCAGAGGATCACTAGTATTGATAGTATAGATTGTATTTGAGGTAGTACATGGTGTATTGTCGCATGATCTTTTTACAATTGTAAAATCTACCTCCCCTTTTTATATGTATTTAATTTGGTCTCTGACCGCAATAAAAAGTATCTATCTATCTATCTAAATAAATAAATATATTTGTTGTTGTTTCAGAACAGATTGAAAGGCCATATGGTTTGCTTTAAAACTCTTTGTTTTTTCATTAGTATTACATTCAGGTCAAGGCTGGACGATGGATGATTTCTTACTTCTGTGTCTGATGATACTAGAAGGCAGGTCTATAAGGGAGGGAAGCTCCTCATCTTAGACAATGAGCTTCCAGTATAAAATGCCTTTCTCCAAGCAGAAAGAGACAGGGACAGAATAACAGAGTTGGAAGGGACCTCGGAGGTCTTCTAATCCAACCCCCTGTTCAAATAGGAGACCCTATACCATTTCAGACAATGACTGTCCAGTTTCTTTTTAAAGGGCTCCAATGATGGAGCACCCACAACTTTGGAAGGCAACCCATTCCCCTCTCTTATTGTTCTCACTGTCTGGAATTTCTCCTTAATTGCAGGTTGTTTTTCTCCTTGATTAGTTTCCATCCATTGCTTATTGTCTTTCCTTCTGGTGCTTTGGAAAATAGGTTGACGCCTTCTTCTTTATGGCAGACCCTCAAATATTGGAACACTGCTGTCACATTGCCTGTAGTCCTTCTTTTCATTAGACTGGCCATGCCCAATTTCTGCAACTGTTCTTCATATGTTTTCGCCTCCAGCCCCCTAATCATCTTTGGTGCTCTCCTCTGCACTCCTTCCAGAGTCTCAACATCTGACCAAAACTGAATGCAGTATTCCAAATGTGGTCTTACCAAGGCTTTATAAAGCAGTACTAATTCTTCATGTGATCTCGATTCTATCCTTAATGCAGCCTAGGATTGCATTGGTTTACTGGCAGCTGCAACACCTTGCTGTAGAATATTTAAACGATTGTCCACTAGATTTCCAAGATCCATCTCACAGATACTGCTATTGAGCAAAGTTTCACCTAATCTATACCTGTACACTTGGTTTTTCTTGCCTAGGTGCAAAACTTTACTTTTCTCTACATTGAATTTCATTTTGTTAGATAGAGCCCAATGTTCAAGTTTGTCAAGATACCTTTGGATATTAAGCCTATTTTCTGGGGTGTTGGCTACTCCTGCCAACTTGGTGTTGTCTGCAAATTAGATGAGCTCCCCTTTTATCCCCTCACATAAATCATTTATGAAGATATTGAAGAGTACTGGGCTTAAAACAGAACCTTGGAGTACTCCGCTGCTTACTTCTTTCCATATAGATGTAGCATTACATAATGAGTGCCACTTGTCAGTCAGATTTCTGATTATAACTTTGTTTCTAGGTGTTTGGAGTTCTATTGCTTGATTATTTTTTCCAGGGTCTCCCCTGGTATTAATGTCAAGCTAATTAGTCTGTAGTTTCCTGGATCTCACCATTTTCTTGCCTATTTTAATTTGGATTCCTAGTCTGCCTTTTATGGTTCTGTCTTTGGTAGGTTGGGCTATTTTTTTCTTTTTTGTGTAAAGAGAGATGTAAAGAAAGAATTAAAGCAGCTCTGCTTTCTCCCTGCTGTTTGTCACTTCCTTGCCATCTTCTATAATCTTCTACAGTGGACTTTTCTTTGCCTCTTCTGCCAGTGAGAGTCTACTGCTCTGAATAATTCTGATTCTAGTCATTCCTTAGTTTAAAAATTCATAGCAATGGATAACACTTATAGTATTTCCTGGGCTAAGTGGTAAATATACTGAATCATGCACTAAATAAATAAGTAAAATGTAATTGTAAATAAAATTCAAATGTCAGCGTGAATATTTTATGAATGAATATTCACAATATCAGAGCACTCTGCTATATGCTTGTATCACTATTGCATAAATTTACATTTCTCTAAAAGGCTATAGTTCTTTTGCAGTTTTTCATTAGTCTTCCAGTTTTCAGTTTACCTATTCTGCTTAGTTTGGCCAGCAACTCAGCCAAAGAGGTTGTAGAAAAAATGGTTTCAAAGTAAAAAAAAAAAAAGTTCGCCATCCCCACTCAGTCATATTACCACCCCGCACCAAGCCACGCCTACAGAACCGGTAGTAACAAATTTTACATTTCACCACTGGCCTAGAGTCATCTTGTGGTGAGATGGGCAGCAAACAAATTTAATAAATAACATAAATCAAAACTCTAATATTTAGATAACAGGTCATTGAAGATAAAAGAGAGAAATATTATATCAGTATTAAGGATGACTTAAAATGCCAATACTAAGGAGAATACGATTTATTAATGAACATATGATTATTTATCCTTTTCATTCAGAACTAAATATAACATTAAAAAACTTCAGCAGATTGCATCAAAGTATGTGTTGTATGATAATTTTTTTAATCCTAAGTATTAAGGGCTCTACTCTCTTGTTACCTAATATCATCTGTGCATGTTGAAGAGTCTTATTTTTTTCTGCACTATGAAAATATTTCTCTGAATTATTAATAATCTCTTAGCAAACAGTTTATGAGCATGTAAAAATCTTTAGACTGTAAAATCAGGATTGCTTAATTATTTAAAATTATATTTATTCTCTATATTTATTTATTTATTTATTACATGTATTTATATGCCGCCCTTCTCCCGAAGGACTCAGGGCGGTGAACACAAGTTAAGAAACATGTCCAATAAAATTGCTTTTTAAATCAAATAACTAATTAATGATAAATAATAAACCCAGAATCAGAGTCAGCCTATTTGCTTGAACAGCCAAGTCTTCAGCTCCCGACGAAAGGAGCGGAGATCAGGAGCCGTCCGGAGCTCGGTAGGTAATTCATTCCAGAGGGTGGGAGCACCCACAGAGAATGCCTTACTCCTGGGCACCGCTAGATGACATTGGCTCGCCGTCGGGACCCTGAGGAGAGCGGCCCTATGTGAGCGAACAGGACGGTGGGAAGCAGGCAGGAGAAGGTCCTATAAATATCCTGGACCTAAATCATGTAGGGCCTTATAGGTAAGAACTAGTACCTTGAAGCGGACCCAGAGAACCACTGGTAACCAGTGCAGCTGACTCAGGAGGGGTGTTATATGGGAGTAATGAGGGGCTCCTGTAACAACCTGTGCGGCGGCATTCTGGATCAGCTGGAGTCTCCGGGTGCATCTCAGGGGCAGACCCATGTAGAGGAAATTGCAGTAATCCAAGCGGGAAGTAACCAGGGCATGAATGACTGTGTGAAGGTCATCTCGGTCTAGGAAAGGGCGCAACTGGCGCACCAGGCGAAGCTGTGGGAAGGCCCCCCTGGTCACAGCCGTTAGATGGTCTTCTAGGGACAACTGAGCATCCAGGAGGACACCCAAGTTGCAAGCCCTATCAACGAGGGCAAGTTTTTCTCCATCCATCAAAAGTGATGGGGTTTCTGAAATCCGAGATGCCGGCATCCACAGCTACTCAGTCTTGGAGGGATTGAGTTTGAGTCTGTTTCTACCCATCCAGGCCCGTACCGCTTCCAGCAACGGGACATCACGGAAAGGGCATCTCTGGGATGGTCTGGGGTGGAGATGTATAATTGGGTATCATCAGCATATTGATGATATCTCACCCCAAAGCCACAATGATCTCACCCAGTGGCTTCATATAGATGTTAAAGAGCAGGAGGGAGAGAACCGACCCCTGAGGCACCCCACAATTTAGGGGCCTCGGGGTGGATCTCTGCCCTCCTGCCCATACAAACTGTAAGCGACCTGAGAGGTAGGAGGAGAACCACTGTAAGACAGTGCCTCCCACCCCCAACCCCTCAAGCCGCTGCAGTAGGATACCATGGTCGATGGTATCAAAAGCCGTTGAGAGGTCAAATAGGACCAGGATGGAGGAACAACCACTATCCCGAGCCCGCCAGAGATAATTCACCAGAGTGACCAATGCCGTTTCCGTGCTGTGTCCGTGTCGGAAGCCCGATTGGTACGGGTCATATATATTTTTTGATAACTATTTTGTATTATAGGATGAAGACATTACACATGTAAGTAGTCTGCTATAGAAGAGTGACTCCTCTAGCAAATAAGTATGATGGATTTTTATGTTTTATTCAATTTACATGACATTAGTTTAATCGTGGAATAATTTTCTATGAAGCTTATTACCAAAATTACAGATTATCTGAAATAAAAATATGAAAAGAGATGCATATTTTGAAACTCCATATCTAATTATACTTACCAGAACATGAGTAACATTTCCAACTTATTTAGTTTATAGTTATTCTCTTTACAACAATTATTTGGAAGTAATTTACAGCAATTCTGAATTCATACCAGAAGTACATGTTTTTGGTCTGTAGTATAGTATATATTTCCACAAAAGTTAGAAATTGAAAATCCCAGAGTTAAGAACATTCCCCTAGCGAATGTTCGAAGTTACGCAATAAGTGCTCCCTAGTGTTTATGAACAAGTTCCAAATTACGGATGTTGCAGCTCATGGCAGTTGTTTGTCCTTACGAATGACCTCAGAGACTCTGCAACATTCGTCCTGCCAATCCCCACCTCTTGCTGGGGCTTCATAGGCACTAGGCCTGTGGATACTCACCTTGCGAAGATCTAGAGAGACTTGGTTTCCTTGCCTGTTTTGGCGCTTCAGGCCTTCAGTGAGTATGAAGAGAATGGAGGTCTAAAGTACCACAAGATCACATAAGATCAGTAGCACATGATCTCACGCTACTGATCTCTGGTGATCTCATAGTACTTTAGACCTCTGTTCTCTGCAAATGGAGACCTGGATGAGATCTGCAGAAAAAAGCTTTGCAAATGGAGGGAAGGCCTGTTATATTGGAGCTTTCCCTCCATTTGCCATCTTGCAAAAAGCCTTTGCTACCAAGAATGAAGGCCAGGAGGGACCGCACATTGCTCTGGGGGCTCCCATTTCTTCAGCAGAGGCCTTGAAGAAAGGCCTTTCCTGGTGATAACAAAGCTCTAGAGTTACACATGCTTCCTTTGTTCTTTGAAGTGGCAGCCCATAGGCACATAAACACTTTTTGATCAGAGGCTGAAAGCTTCTGTGAGTCATGATCTCTTGAGACTTCAGGCACCTATCCACTTTTTGCAGAGAATGGGTGCCTGAAGTCCTATGAGATTAGGGCATCCAGAAGCTTCCAGTCTGTGCACAAAAAGTGGCAGGCAGAAGTGGCAGGCAGCCTGGGTGAGTCAAAGAAACCAAGCAGGGCGCGCTCGTCCTGCTCTCCCTCTGTTCTCATCACTCGCTTGGAGCAGCAAAGAAACATGGAGAGGAGACAGATCTTCAGAAGGTAAGTGACCCAGTGCAGCAGGATGAGGGGGAGCAATTGTGGGGACCTGAGGGGAGGGAGAATGGGGTATTTCAGTGAGTCAGGGGAGGTCTTGGGCGGTCTGAAGCAGGTGGCCTGTTCTATCGCCAGGCCCCCCATGGGCTTCTCCACCATGAGATACCTCATGTGCACATTGAGCTGCACATTAGCGAATGTGCGGGGAAAAGTAGTGATTGCGTTCAAGTTACTCAGTTCCCTCCTATGAATTATCCAGTTATGAACGGAATGGGCAGGCTCCATTGCATTCGTAACTTGAAGACTACCTGTAATAACTCATTCCTGACGAAATTCAGCCTGCAAGGAAGTTCTGTAGTAAATTTATGTAGATGAAACATTTAAAAACCAGGCCCTCCAAATATTGACATATATTTCAACTCAAACAGCATCATTATTTTATCAATACCCATTGAGTTCTGTTTGGTGATCATTAAGGTTTTTCAGTTTGGCCACTGTAATGTTTTCAGCAAAGGCAAATGTATACTACATCTAGATATACTATGCTATTATCACAATACTCAGATTCACTAGTTTGGCCAACTGTAATATTCGCATGGAACTTTGGTTAAAGGGTACTTCTTGATTTAAATTGTATTACATATCAGTATGTTTTCCAAAATGATGTCCATAAAGTAACATTTATTTTCTTGCAGGAACGTTTGGTTAAAAGGCCAAAGAGTGCGCCAGAATTGTCCTCATACAGAGACAAAACACCTATAAAGATTTCTTCAAGTTTCAAAACTCTTATGGAAGAGCTTGATATCATGAGCACTCATGTTCCTTTAACAATACCTAATGCTGCAGTATCAGAACCTGAAACTTCTCTAGAAAAGCATACTTTTGCTGCTAACCTTTCAGGAATTAATTTTCACCCTTCAAAAGCACCTGCAGATCCAGAGAAAGGTTCTGAAACACTTATGGGAAATACACTAAAAATTCCTAAAGGAAATCTTTTTGAACCAGAGCCTGCTGCAGGTCTCCTAGATCAGACTGCTCTTGCTGATGAATGCCGAAAAGCTGGAATTAAGTACATCATTTTCCCAAAGAAAAAAAAAAGATCAACGAAAGTAGGGAAAAGTATTACTCCCAAAGTATTGGATAGTATATTTCAAAAATTAAATCAACCTCCAAGGATTCTTAAAAGGTTGTAAATTTAATAACAATTTTATTATGTATTTATTTAGACAGTTGGATAGGACAGATTTAAGGCACAGATCTGTTGGTTAAAGATGTTTGGATTGGGTAAGATGTCTGAAGGCTCTCTATATGAAAATAATTACTACTGATAGCTGGGCTAGCGCAAGGTTGTATTAATTACTATGGAACTGCAAACTCTGTTTGTTCACCCAAAAGTAACCAAGATCCAGATCCTCAGCTTTGTCAATGTGAGGGATGATAGTCAAAACAAAGCTCACAGTGAAATCAGCAGAAAAAAAACATTTTCTTAAAGCTATTTCTAAAGGCACCTATTCTTTCCGCTGCAGGCATCCAGCCTTTGTTTTTTTGGTCAAATAATCCTCATTTCACAAGCACTAGCATTGCAACAGCAAATATATCCTTCCTATTGGTATAAATCGAGCTTTATTTTGCCACAGTGAAGGAATTAAATATTTATAAGCATTGCTAGGTTTGTGATAACTCTTTTTTACAAGCTGCCATTTGGAAGAAAATGCTAAACTGTGTAGACATTTTATATTCCTCCAGGTCTCCTTAGTATGTTTCTGGCAGTTGCTCATTTCTTTGAGTGATCAGTCAGATTCTCCATTGTTTGCAGAGGATAGTCACATCTCTGCTTGTGCCAGGGTCAGCTCTGAGGAAAATAACCCAGTATGATTTCAAAAGACCTGACTACTTGATTGCAACCTCAGGAAAAGAAAAAAAAAGTGTTCCCAATTTTGGCTCAGGCAGCTTCAGATTTCTCTCCATGCTGGTCAGCTCCAACTCTGCTACTTGCAAGTCTTGCTATAGATGGATGCTCCTATTTATACTACCAGCTCCTACTGGCTCCTCTTGAGGTATGATAGTTGATCTTGCCAGAGAAAATTCATGGCGAATTCTCATTAAACAATCATCTGAATCATTGGAATAGTAAAAACTCTGATCTTCTTTTGGGCCATTTCAAGATCATTACATTTGCATTTGGTCATCTCATATCCAATCTATGTCTGCAGTCTTTTTCCAATTCCACTAATGCAATGCTGGCCTGCTTTTTAGGACAAATAACTGGATTTCTCAGCATCTGGTTTTTCATAGTTCTGATCAGTGGATCATATTGCTTGCATTAGTTCCAGACTGGCAGGTCCCTTTTCTCAAAATTCCTTCCTCTCCATCAGGTTGCATCTACTGAGGCAATTTGTCAGGGACCACGTTGCAATTCAACTAACTTAGAAATAATGTGATTTTTAATAAGTCTAGCAGTAGTTGAAAAATATATTGATATCCAACTAAGAAAATATGTAGGGAATTCTATTTTAAAAAATTAATATGAACTTGTCAAAGGCCTTCTCAGCATATAATGAAATTAATTCTGTGAAATTTTAATTATTTTGTGTATTTATTAGCGGATTAAGCACATATTATATGAAGCTTGTCTAAATTGTGGAAAGCTAATATCAGGATAATATCTGAAAAAAAAGATGTAATATTTTTGCTAGAATAGCTCTTAAGATTTTGGTAACTACATTAATTAATGATTAATGGCACATTGATTGGCATCTTTTGGAGGAGAATTATTATCCTATTTGGTAGAAGACAAAAGATAAGCAGTTCAGTTTGTTTTTCAATGAGAAGCAGCATGATTTGCATAGGTATTAAATATAGTTCTTAATACAAAAACAGAGTCATGGTGTTGTCCATTGCTCTGGATTGCTGTGCCTTACTATACTGTATTTGACTCATACTAGGACTAAGGCTAGGACTTTCTTTTGTATGAAAATGGTTTATTCAGCAACAGGAATAAAGTGTCATAAAGCAATGCAAAAATGTGAATTGCACAACTGTATTTTATCTCCTCTTCCTCCTGTCCAAGATTCCATTCAGATGTTGTCCCCTATATTTCAAGCAGAAGGCATACCAAAAGCATACTTGGGGTCATTAGCCAGACACTGGTACCACCAACACATACAGCACAGCATAGCTGTAGGCATTAGCCTCAAAACTCCAAACAGCACCTTTGATCCTGATAGTCCCCCATATAAGCCATTCAGGGCCCAGTTTTATGGTGTGGGACTCTTCCAAAACTTAATGATTTGACTTTCTGTAAATAATTATTGTTACTATTCATAAAATTCTTAGTTAAACCCACACCAAGCCATGTTATTGGTTCTAGAAATCTCCAGAGTTATATTGATAGGTTTCTTTCCTTCTAGAAAAAAGGGGATTGAAAATATGCCTCCAGAAGTTTTTTTTGAGGAACTTTGCCATCCTTAAGATGATGCCCCAGACCTATTGGACCTTTGTTGTCTGAACAATTTTTTGAACCATTTTCATTTCAAAATTCTTAAGAATTAATTTCTATTCTTCTCCTCTTGCAAAAAGGAATTAGCTCATAACTATAAATTTGTAGATGATTTGTAGAATGGATAACTTTATATATCTGAAGTTATGAGCTTTGGTAGCGCAGTGATTAGAATGCAGTACTGCAGGCTACTTCTGATTGCCGGCTGCCAGCAATTTGAATCTCATCAGGCTCAAGGTTGACTCAGCCTTCCATCCTTCCACAATGGGTAAAATGAGGATCCAGATTGTTGGGAGCAATATGCTGACTCTATAAACTGCTTAGGGAGGGCTATAAAAGCACTATGAAGCAGTATATATACACTGTAAGTCTACGTGCTATTGCTATCTATACTATACCTTCATACTTTTTCTTCATTTTATACTGTAACTGATGGATCCATGCACAAATGTTGGCCTCTCCACATCCCTGGGAATTTTCTTTAAATCTGCAGTACATATTGTTTTGTTCCTTTTCCTCCAAGCTATCATTTCCCTTTATACCCTGCTTTATCTAGCCATCTGGCTTTTAACTACTTATTACTGACTGATCTGGCTACATAGTACAAGACTTCTATTCCAACAGTTTCCTGATCTCTGAACAAGACCGCCTCCTCCTTTCAGTTTATCCAGTCTGTAGGAGCAATGATATTGAGGATGCACATTGTTAACTGCTGCTGCAATTCTGTAAATGTCAGGTGCTTGCACATAAGATTTCCCTGTAGCATCAGTCAGAATCCATGATACTCTCTGCCACTGGCCCATGTGATGTTACCTTGTCTGTTTATGGACATGTATACTAGATAGTTCTTGCTCTGGTTATGCCCTGGTTCAAGGAATTCTTCCATTGATAAAAATAAGATATTTCCTTCATGCTTTCTTTCTCAATAGATATCCTCACTATTAATGCCTGACTCAGAGGTCTCTGTCACTTCACCTGAACTGGCATTATATACAGCAGACAAGTTCTCTAAGCATAGGAAATGCATTTAGGCCACTTCTATGAAAGGGAAGTTTGAATGAAAATATATGTGCAAAAATGAAAGTGCTGTTCAAGCTATATGGGATTGTCTTTGTAGGGGTAAAATGAATCTTTTCGTTAGAATCATCCTTCTAGTTCATTGAGGGAGATACTATTTCAAGTTTCCCTTTGAACTTGCTAAATAAATTGAATGATCTCCATCAGAGATCAATTATTTGTGGGGTGTATGCCATTCTACATGATTACAAAGTTACATACTTCCATACTAATGGACAATTCTACTTGTGTTTCCATTAGAAATTTCCTTACCATAACTTTAATATTATGTACTTAATCTGGGTAGTCCTGTGGAATCTTAAATCTGTTTTAAGGTTGAGTGGTATGAAGCGATAAATATATAAATAACAAGCTATTAAATGTAGCAGTTTATATCATTTATTTCAGTAATCTGTCATTACCTCAGTTATACATTGATAGTAATTTTGCTTCTCATTTTTAGGTCTGTGTCTCTGACTTTTCAGAAGCTTAAGATGCATAATAAAAACTCTATTCAAATATCTCGATCAATTAAACTTTATAGAAGCCCCAGCCTTCCTTGTTTTTTAAACTTTGAAACATTTGCCAAAAAACAGGGTAAAGGACCTGAAGATTCTGATTATCTTTGGGCCAGGCTCTTATGGAATAAATGGTTTGAGGAGCTGTTTGTTCCCATTAACAAACCTGCTGAAGATAAACAGATGTTAGGCAAACATCTTTTGGTACAGGAAATGGAGGATGCTGCAAAAGAAAAAGAATTACCAAATTATGTGAATCCTTTTCTATTTGATGGCAAAAAAGAAGAACTTGAAGAGTGTGAGCATGAGATTGAGAGACTAACCCAAGAGATAAATAAAGGATCTGCTACAGCGTTTAACTATTGTCGTCGTGGAGCAATATACAGAAAGATTGGTAAAATGCAGTCAGCTTTGGATGACTTAGAAAAAGTTCGTTTAAAACAAATATTTTGTTCATACATTTTACTTAACTTATTGTATAGCTAAAGATTTCCAAGGGTGCCTCTTCCTCTTCCTTCTGGTATTCACTTTTCAAAAGAAAACTTTCCAGTTTTAAACATTGCCTACTTTTGTATTCTAAACTGTTTAGCAGATAACATCATAGTGTTTTCACATATATTTGCTTTCATGTGCACATATTATGTGTACATATACAATCATTAGAAGGGAGGTTGATGAGACATAAGCAAGAAAACTAATCTAGAGTTCTGAAAAGGTGTTTCCCTTTAAGATTTTCTGATTTTTTGCAAATTTTATCATTGAACAGTATCAGCATATTGCCTCACATGCAGATATTTCAAAAAATGATATCTGAGGGATACCAAATATAGTACCAAACTTGGATTTGTTGTCTTTAATTCACAGCATCATTCAACATGTGATATACCAGTGTGAAAAAGCAATCATTCCTCATTCAATAATTTAAAAGTTAAAGTAGTGAGAGCCAATTATGCAAATACTTAATTAAACAGGACTTATTTGAACAGTTCTGAATTATGTCAGCCTAGTAACTTTGACTTATCATAGTGGCTACTCATATATAGAATCTATATATAGAATATAGTTCTTATGTCTCACCCAAATTTCTGAAAACTTCCATTTAAAAAAACATTGATGCTTATTTCCCTGGAAAATGCTACAAAACAATTTCTAAAGCTTTGCAGTTTTATCAATTCATAGTCGGAGATATAGTCATGAATAATTTGAGAAAACAGATCTTCCCAAGAATGATATCCTGTCAAAAATCCTCCAAGAGTATAGCATAAAATTATCCTAGAAGTACCTCCTGTCAGCCTTACTGGGTCGAAAAAATAAAACCCAGACAAGCTAATTCTGCTTTATTGTAATGTTTCATTAACAGAATCTTTCAAGTCTGAAAGTATACTTCTGCTGCCATCTTCTTTACAGGTCAAGAAACTAAGGGTGATCCCTTTTGAGCCTCTTGCCCCATCTTCTATCCTGCTGCGAACTATGATGTCTCTTATCTGGCTGCTTCCTAGGCAGCATCTCTTTGCCCCCTCTCCCAAGATCTTTCCTACATACCATGACACTTCTACCCCACCGCTAAATAACCGGTAGATCTTATCTTGTTTCAAGTTAATTTTTATGATTCCATATCAGAAAAGCACATATGAGCACAACAAGAAAGAAAACATTGCTCATAACAATGGTGCTCATCTCAAGTTTGCCAAAAAGCACCAAGATGTTGATGCAGACTTTTGGAGGAATGTTATATGCACAGATGAGTCAAAAGTGATTTTTAAAAACAAAATACATCAGTATTACTGCATTTGGCAAAATCTAAACATTGTCCTCCACAGTAAGAACTTCATACCAGTTTGTAAGCATGAATGCAGCAAAGTAATGATCTGAGGCTTCCTCAGCTGCCTCGGGACAGGTTGCTATTATGAAGAAAAAAGGAATACTGCTGGGTATTAGTGAATTCTCCAAAAATAACAAATTAACTGTGTTGGAATGACCATGTCAAAGTCCAGAGAATGTCACAGAAATGGTGATAGAATCTGAATGACCGGTTTGTGCTAGGAAATCTTCATATGTTACTGAGTTGAAGCAATTTGCCATGGATGGATGAGCCAGAGTTTCTACATAGTGGTGTGTGAGGCTAATCGTTTAAATAAATTGTTAAATTGTTAAATTTGGTTGCTGTTATTCCAACTATAAATGATTCAATCATTTATTGAATCTAAGCTGGGGATGATTACTTTTCACATTGCTACATCACACTTTGGTTTAATAATCTAGACTTCCTTTATATATCAGTGAGACTCAGATGCAGCTCTTACAACATTCAGTGGCAAAGATACAAAAAATTCAGACAATCTAAAAGGGAATAATAATTTTTCATAGAACAGTCATATAATTATTTTATTATAAATCATAAAAATATTTAATTTTTATCAGAATTAGAGCAGATGAGAACTTGAATGCCAGGTAGTAATAATAACAAGACAACTTTTCAAAGTGATCATGAAGATACTTCATCATGGGCAGAGAACAAAGAGAAATGTGAAACTACGAGCATTTCTTGAACATAGAAATTGTCTTTCTTAGAGCAGAGGGGAAAAGAGGAAAGATTTTTTTTTTCATCCTGACTGACTAGAAGAGTCAATTGGTATAACATGTGATCATGTTATACCAATTCTCAAGGGTTGTCTGCTTCAGGGGAGTTAAGCTCTGGTATAATGGAAGTCTTTTGAATAAAGCCTTTTCAAGAAAGGTTCAAAGAATGCAAATAGCAATTTATCATGTTCTGAAGACAAGTTGCTTGTTGATGCAAGGTGATCAGAGAGGTATTTTTTATGTATTGAAGGTATGATACATGAATTGCATATATGATTCTGTTAATTCAATATGCAGTTTAACAATAACACATTTCATTTGATTAGTCAATTTCTTGGTCAGAATATATACAAAATATATGAGTAAATATTTCAGAATGTGCTGTATTACCATGACCCATATTTTAATATATTTTCATAAATAAAGATGACTATTACCAGCAGAGTAGAACAGGATGAAAATAATTCCTTTAGAAACACACAGTATCCCGAAGAATTGATCTATGTAAGTAATACAAAGGAAGATTATTAATGAATGGGTATTATTGCTGCTACATGTGATGTAGAAGGCAAGTACAGAATTTGTATCTTGAAATATTAAGTATAGTTTGAAATAATAATCCAAACAAAGCTGAGATGGATAGACTACACTATGTTGATGAAGACTCATAGTCACATATTGAGATTATTTTATAAGAAATAAGGCTGCTAATAATATATATTTCAATTGGCCTTGAACATACTTTAAATTAATTACCAAAGTGCAGTCAGGCCATATGTTAGAAAACATAAGTTACATTTTCTATAGGAATGTGCCTTACATTTAACTAAACTGATAGTATTTTATGTGTGGCAGATATAGTGTATAATTATTTACCACAACTATTTCCATATTCGTCTCTCTTCTCTGGGGCTGTAAAACCAATTGTTCCAGAATCTTTCTCAATTCTGTGACTACGACCTTGTATATTATATTAGAAACTATAACAGAGACAGAATCTCTTCAATGATTTTCAGGTTTTCAGGGACCAGCTCTTGTGGCATTTTGGCTGCTCTAGCTGCATTGCTCCAAACAAGTATCTTCTCCGCTTCTACCAGATTTCAGTTGTACACAAATGCTAATAGCAAGCGAAGCTGGGTAATGTGGAGGTTTCTCTAATCCAAAATCCAGCTGCAAACATTGTTTGAAAAGAGGATACTGTGCTGAAGATTGTTGTCATGTAATGTCTCACAGAATCTGGCAGAGATCCTGGGAAATCAGGCAGAGGAGGGAACAAGTCCATTGCAAAAGAGACACTTCAACCCAGGGGAGCAGGGAAACATGAAAAAAGACACTCAGAGCACAGACATCTTTGATTATATTACGTTGAGTGGGAGAATTACTTTGACAGGTTTTCAAGGTGCTGTTATACCTTGAAACTACTAGAAACTACAAGAAATATTTTCTCAGAAATCCAAATGATTCTTGTATCAGGAGTTGGCCAGCCTTGCATGACTTGGTATTCATTTTGAGAACCTCTCCGTGTATGGAGATTCTCAGTCATCCAGGTACTGGTTGTCCAAAGGTGCTTTTTCAAGAGGCAACTGGACTTGGTTTTCTTTGAAGACATTTCACTTCTCATTCAAGAAGCTTCTTCAGCTCTCATCCAGCTCTCGTCCAGAGCTGAAGAAGCTTCTTGGATGAAAAGTGAAACGTCTTCAAAGAAAAACAAAGTCCAGTTGCCCCTTGAAAAAGTGGGACTTGAGAATCTCTCATACCAGTTTTCCTGTTCAGGTAGTTTAAATCTAGAATAATTAATCTGAAGTTGCTTGGAATTTCTTTCTTCTGCTTTCCCATGTCCCTGGGTTGTGATATCACTTTTGCAATGATCCTATTTCCTAGTCTACTCTCCCAGGGTATGTTAAATACTCCATCATAGTTGCATATAAACTGGTAGAAGCGTTTGAAGAAAGTGTCTTATATTAAGAATATTTACATTGAAGCCTGTGCCAGGGAATTTATGACATGGAATAAATGTGTGATGATTTGCATGAGAAAAGGTAATGAACAATTAGATGAAGAAATATAAAAGACACCATATGATAAGAATGCAAACACAAACTGATTTTCCCCTCTGTGGAACTAATAATATTTAAAGAATATTTTTCATCAGGTCAGTATTTATAATTTTTTTTCTACAGTATTGAAGTGTAGAAATAGTGCAGAAATAAAATATCCTGATTAATTATGTCATTATCTTTGTAGGCAATACATTTGGAACCATTTCTGGCTAATGCCTATTGGCACAGACACTTAATATTTATTTATCAAAACAAAACTCTTCCAGCTCTAGAAGATTTGAATTTTATAATTAAACGCAATGTAACCTATACAGGTAAGTGTCTTTGAAATCCTGTTGTCAGTACCAAAATACGTTGCATATAGTGTGATATTGCCTATACATATATTATACCATATATAATTACTGAGTGAGTTAGACTACTGTTTAACATTTTGGTTAGTCAAATATTTGTGAATTATTTTCTAGATGTGATCATGATAACTGATAATTTAGATCATGGGTAGTCAACCTTTTGGCTTGCCACTTGGCTGCTGCACTGAGTGAAGAATTGTCTAGGGCTACATCTAAATGTGTGTGTGTGTGTGTGTATGGATAATACACACACACACACACACACACACACACACACACACACACATATATAAAATGGGTGACCAACCTATCGGATTGCCTTGGGTGCACTGAATGAAAATAGTCTTGGGCTGCATCTAAAGATGGATGGATGGATGGAGTGTGTGTGTTTGTGTGTGTGTGTGTGTATGATAGATAGATATAGATACATAGATATATATCAATATATCAATATATAGATTAAACATAGATGTTTAGATATATCTATATATCTGTATCTATATCTATATCTATATATGTCTACACATTTGGCAGAACGAACAAAGCAAAGTTTACCCTTAACATCAGTGACTGTTGGTGGGCCCTCACTCACTCTCAGCCGAGGACACCACACAGGATTGTTGTTGTGGGGGAAATAGGAGGAGGAAGAAGTATTAGGTATGTTCACTGCCTTGAAGGTAATAAAGGTGGAATTAAAAATCTAATAAATAAATCATCCAATTTCCTATGAAAACTTAAGATTAATTACATTTAACTGAAATTATTTTAAAAAGTGCACATGAATGGTATTAAATTCTATTAATATTTAAGATATTTTTCTCTTATTTTGATCTTGTAGATGCTTATTTGTCAAGAGCTCAGATATATAGAAAACAGGGAAATAATCACTTGGCAATGATAAATTATACTTTGGCACTGAGATATAGACCCACAGATCCTGAAATATATTACAAGAGAGGTGAAATCCATGAAGAAGAGGGTGAGTTAATACTGGCAATGGAAGATTATTCAAAGGTATGCATTATTATCTTTAATTTCATTATATATTGGCCAGCTCTTAAAGAATTGCATGATTAAATCTATGCACCAAAAGAACTAATTAAAAGAGCAATTTAAAAAAAATTGAACAGTGGTCATAATAATCCTGAAACCCGGTAATTTTTAATGTAATTTGTATTAAAGCATGGTGGTCTGCTGTTTAAAGGAAACAGTAAATAAATAGTTATAAAATTTCAATAGTAATAAAATAAAAATAATTAAAAATAACAAATAAATTAAAAAGAATACAAAAACAAACAAAAAATTCAAAGGGCCAACTCAATGGACCACTGTGTCTTTTTCTGCCATCGGCTTTCTATGATTCTAAACAAAACCAAAGCTGGCTAATCTTCAACGTGTCTATGTCTGCAAGTTTTAAAAATTTAATAAATAAAACAAATGGATAAAGAATTAGTTTCAGATTGTTCCTTAATCCCCAAACATTGATTATATGAAAATAATAAATGAAACCCCAAGAGCTCCATCCAGGTACAGTCGTGAAAAAGTAAGTACGCCCTCTTTGACTTATTTGGTTTTACGTATCAGAACATCGTAAAAATCATCTGGTCTTTAGCAGTTCTTAAAAGTGGGTAAATGCCACCTCAGATAATCATCATCATCATCATATTATTATTATTATTATTATTATTATTATTATTATTATTATTATTATTATTATTATTATTACTATTGGTCTGATTTATATGCCACCCTTCTCCAGAGACTCAGGGCGGCTTATAATGCATTAAGCAATAGCCTTCATACTTTTGTATATGCTTACTTAGTAGGGCTTTCGCCCCCCCCCCCCCCCCCCAGCGGTGTTCTTTTTTTATACAAAGTCAGTTTATTGCCCCCACAATTCAGGTCCTCATTTTACCTGCCTTGGAAGGATGGAAGGCTGAGTCAACTTTGAGCCTGGTGAGATTCAAACTTGCAGTAATTGCAGGCAACTGGCAGCTAAGTGCTATTTAACAGCACTTTAGTCCACTGCTCCACCAGGCTCCTGACATGACATATATTACACAATGTCATCATTTCTTTTGCAAAAAGTAAATCAAAATGGGGAAGCCATATATTGTTGTTGTTCATACCTCCTTTTAAGAACTGCTAAGGAACAGAAGATTTTTACTATGTTCTGTTACTTAAAACCATAAAACTTACTTTTGCACATAACTGTATGTATAGATTGGGGGAGGAGCTGCACAGGCAGATGAAGCCATTCACCCACACCTCCCATGACTAAAACCCAGGCCTCCATCCACGTTTATCAGTTTTCCTGCAACAAAAGAGGAAGCAATGAAGTTTCCTTCATATTAGCAAACCTGCTTTAGATGGCTGGGTTCCTATCCCTATATGATAGTGAAAAGCTAGCTGAGGGTACCTCTGGTGGTGAGGGAGACACTGTAGCTTCCACTTTTCTTCCAGTAACTTTCAAGAACTCAGCAGTCTCTTCCCTGATCAATTGGCTTTGGAGTTTTCTCCTTGCAATAGTGCTCCTCAGCTGCTGAACAATCAAATGATCAATAGGCTGCCATCACTTGCTGGAGACCACAAGGGGTAGTTCAGCACCTGCAGGCAATTGCAGAGATATCTGCTGAGGCCGGAGCTTATCCAAACTTGTTATATTCTGAACAAAGTAAATTATTCAAAAGCACTGTAAATGTCAGCATTGCAATATTGTTATAATGCAATTTTATATGTTTATGTTCAGAAGTAAAAAGTCCCAATACACAAAGGGATTTGCTGGCAAGAAAATATGAACAGCATCAACGCCTCTGCTATTTCAGGCAGAAAACAAATCAAAAACTTAGAAGCTGATCCAATGATTTATTACCTTTTAAAATGACTTATTTGCATGGTTTAGAATTCTGATTAATATTAAAATAAGGGTAAACTTTACTAAGCGTTGTATGTATTTTTAAAATCAATGTAGTGCCTTTACTATGATCCCCAAAGAATTGATGCACGTATGAAACATGGAGTATATTATTTCAACAAATCAAATTGGAATGTAGCTATGCATGATTTTACAACTGTGATTAAAAAAGATCCAAAACATGCAGAGGCAAGGTAAGGACAGATTATATTTTATTTGAAAAATTTGTAGTCTATTTCTAAACTAATCTACAGATATCTAATATAATGTCCTATTTCATTATTTGTAAGCATCTACAATTAACTCCATCTTTTTCATCTCTGCAAGCTTAAGGACCTCTAAGGTTTAAAGATATTTTTATTTGACTAGCAGGTTAGTGAAGGGCTTACAGTATATCCTGTATAAATGATATAAAACAAAGATGAAGTTTATTTTGTGGCAGATACATTTTACTATTTTTTAAGCTACGAACCAGGGTTGAAATGCTCCCAGTTCTGACCGGATCATCTGATCCGGTAGCGATGGAGGTGGGTGGTTCGGAGAACCAGTAGCAAAAATCCCTGCCCCCCCCCCAGTGCCCAGCTGACCCGCATGATCATCAGAGGCTTTTTTTCTTTTAAATGGTTCTGACGATCCCAGCTGAGTTGCCTCATCGGCAGAGGGTTTTTTAAAAACCCTCTGCTGATCAAGGCAACTCAGCTGGGATCGTCAGAGCCATTTAAAAGAAAAAAAGTTTTTTCCTTTTAAATGCCTCTGACGATCCAAGCTCTGACGATTCCAGCTGAGTTGCCTGACCAGGCAACTCAGCTGGGATCATCAGAGCCTTTTGAACGCATTTTTTTACAACCTCTTCACTGAAGAGGTTGTAAAAAAATGGTTTTAAAAGTAAAAAAAAAAAATTGGCCACCCCCTCCCAATCACATTACCTCCCCCACCAAGCCACACCCACAGAATCGGTAGTAACAAATTTTAGATTTCACCACTGCTATGAACATATATAAAAACCTCAAAACGTATTAGTATTGTGGACTTCATTGAAGATATTGGATTACTAATAAGTATCTTCCTAAGCTTGCATCCTCTCTTAATGAAAAATAAATAAGTAAATGAGATGAGAATGTTCAGAGAAAGCTTCTCAAGCATCTAAGATTCTATTTCAATCCTCTGAATTTTTCATCTATTTTGACTCCCAAAATAAATTAATCTTGTCCTGAACTACTTTATTCAATGGAGTAGGAGCTGTGTTACTCACAAAATGAACCGTTAGGAAGATCTATTGAATATTCCTCCTGGTCATTAAAAGAAGCCCTTGGGAATACTCCTAATTGAGGGAAAAATAATCTAACTACTTTGTAAGTCTTTGATTTAAGGAAAATGAAGGTATTCTTAACAAGATGGAAGCCTGAAAATAGTTGAAACTTAATTTAGCAATCCCTAAACTTGGCACTACTAAGTAATTTGCTAAGGAAAGTTGCCATTTATGGTAATTTCTGTGAAACAGAAATAATGCATTTGCTGAAGTATTTGAAATAAGTTAACAATTCCCAAATGAGAATATGGAATAGGCATGGTTCTAGCCTATTAAGAAAAATACAGTGGACTGTAAAGGGCAGATAAAAATTGAATGGTAAAGATCTTCCTATGTTTTTGGCTGAGATGTGGATGAAATAGGGAGGATTTTGTGAATTTAACAAATACATATAACAAATAAAAATATATAAAAGTTATATTTAATTAAAAATATAACTAAATATAAATATAAATTTATAAACAATATAATTTATATATTTAACAATTTAATTCTTGCAGAAATACGTAGTTGTTTTGTCAGATCAGATACTTGTTAAAATGCTGCTGTCTTTTTAAAGTTGTAAGTATAATGACTTGGAAATAATGATGCAACTTTCTTTCCAGAACCTACAGAGGGAGAATATACATTAAGCAAGAGCAATATAAAAATGCAGCTGAAGATTTATCTGCTGCAATTCATTTGAATCCCCGAAACTGGATTGCATTCTATTACAGAGGTTGCATTTTGAGGAAAATTGATCCGAAACAGTCTCTACAGGACTTAAGTGTTTCTGGTATTAGTACTTTAATTTTCATGAAAATATGAATTGCATTTATGAAAAAAAAATGTTTCAATGAATTTGTTTTCTATAATTGTGAGAAAAATATTGTATGCATTTTGAAAAATATATTTTTGCTTTTATATGCAATTTTGAACTGAAATTACAGAACTGCTAATTATCTATATCTTGTCTATCTAATTATTCGTAATATTTGCCTGTTTCTTAAATGATCCCATATATTATTTATTTAAATGAAAGTAATACTTTCATTTAAATGTATAGAATGTATAAAATGTATAATTTTCTATGCAGTTTGTCCAAAATATATATTGGTATACACTTGGTATACACTTTTCATATGAGAGCCATTGACTATGCTAAAGTCTTTGATTGTGTGGATCACAACAAATTGTGGCAAGTTTTTAAAGAGAAGGGAGTACCAGACCATCTTATTTGTCTCTTGAGAAACCTATATGCAGATCAAGAATTAACAGTGAGAACTGGACACGGAACCACTGATTGGTTCAAAATTGGGAAAGGAGTCCGTCAGGGCTGTATACTGTTGCCCTGCCTATTTAATTTCTATGCAGAGCACATAATGAGAAAGGTGGGGCTAGATGAATCACAAGTTAGAATTAAGATTGCTGGGAGAAATATCAGCAACCTCAGATATGCAGATGATACCACTCTAATGGTAGAAAGCAAAGAGGAACTAAAGAGTCTCTTGATGTGGGTGAAGAAGGAGAGTGCAAAAGTTGGCTTGAAACTCAAAATTAAGAAAACTTAGATCATGGCATCCAGCCCTCTCAATTCCTGACAAATAGAAGGGGAAGACATGGAAGTAGTAACAGATTTTATTTTCCTGGGCTCCAAGATCACCGCAGATTTATTTTTTATTTATTTTATTTTAATTAGATTTATATGCCACCCTATCTCCATCGGACTCAGGGCGGCTCACAACAATTAAGATATACAATCTCAATCCAAGTAAGAAATATGTTAAAATACATATTAAACACATATTAAAATACATTAAAATCCAAACCCCATCAGTCCAGGCTGGGCAATTTAAACAGCCATATTTTTAGTTCGCGGCGGAAAGTGCGAAGGTCAGGGGCCAACCGGAACCCCCGGGGGGATTTATTTTATTAAAATGGGATTTATTAAAGCTGAATTTAAAGGTACATTTAACAGGTGAAAATTTAGGATATTCTTCTTCTCTTCCAGTCCTTCTCAATCACAATTTTGACAATATCGCTGCTTACCTTCATCGTGGCATCTTGTATGCAGAATTGAAACAGTGGCCCCTGGCTATCTGTGATTTTGAAAATGCAATTGCTTTGGACAGGTATTTTTTACTGGTTTGCTCCCTTTTCTTACTCACTCTTTAATGTAGCATTTAGTCATACAAACTAGTTGCAAAAACAACACATGCCACAATAATTTAATGCACTGAATATCTTTCACAAACAGCCATCAGAAACATTAGTTTTTTTCTACAAATTTAGGAGTGCAAAAGGAGGTTGCATCCTCTAATATAATATCACTTATAATTCTTGAAATTACAGGAATATTGTTATGGTAACCTCATAAAATTAGTCTAGTATTCTTTTCCATTTTATCAGGTACATGCTTAACCCCAAAGCACTCTTAATATAACAGGAAATTTTGCCATTTCTTACTGCAAATGGTGTTATGTGTTCTCCAATAAAGCTCCTTTGACTATAAACTTATTTTTTACAATAGCAGACATGATATTTTTCTTGTTCTTCAGGATTAAGGGTGAAAATGACATTGGTTTTGGGACATAAACACTTTTTGTAAAACTTACACATCTGTGCTTGAAGACAGTAAATTCTATGAAATGACTTGTTGCAAAATGTAATATTTATACAATTTTGTCTTTGTATTAGGAGTCTTACAACACCTTATATAAACATTGGATTGATTATGATGTTGCATTCGGATCAGTATTTTGATGCTATTCTACGGTTCAGTGAAGCCATTCGGGTTGATCCGTTAGATGTTAGACCTTACTTGTGCAGAGCACAAGCTTACCAAAAGGTATCTATTTTACATATTTAAGAATTATAAATATTTATTCCCAAACAGCCATTTGTTTGCTTGTTTACCATGGAATAGTGAGAGATGTTTGATTCAGGGTTTTTGTCTTTCTGAATTGTTTATGAACTCATCTAGTTTTAAAATTATATAACTGAAATGGAACGGGCCTTCAGTTTTCTCATAAAAAGATAGGCAGCTGCATTCAATTTCTATTACAAGAGTCCAAATATTATACAACAATTATATTCCATGATCTCTTTAACAACTTCTCCTAATTTGCCTATGCTTTGTCTGTTTGGTCTTTGTCTAATTGCAAACTTAGGGCCAAAATTCTAGCATCCAAGTTATTTTCTTGCTTCTCGTGGCAAACCACTATGAGTTTGCACTAGTTTCCTCATTTTGGCAACTTTACTGCTACCTCCTGGTTACATTGAATTTATAATTTGACTAAAGATTTCCAGCACCATTGACAGAAAAGATTGATATGAACATACTATGTTCAAACAAAAATAGAATTAAAAAGGAATAGTAATTGGAGAAGACGATTTCCTAGAGAAGGAGGGGAAGGGCATTTTTGTTATTAGGCAATGATGCTGATGATGTATCTGCAAGTAATCCAAGCCAATATTTTCTCCATCCCTTACCTAGGAACTTGTTCTACAAAGTGGGCCCTTATCCAAACTAGATCCTCTACCTTTTCTTTTTTCTTCTGTATATCATTATTCAAATATTGTGCCATCTTCATAGTAATCCAGGTTTTGTAATAATATTCTGTTTTACTAACCTCTTCTGTTGAAAATACATTGTGGTGGATTACATTCTATATGTACTGCAGTATCAGACCAGTGGTATAAACAACTACATACTAAGGGAGAATGGGAAACTGAACAGTCACAGTTTTAGGGAAGAGGGATGTTAAAATTTCCTCTAGTCTGAAAAAAGCCAGTTTAGTGTAGTTACGAAGATTAGAAAGGGGGAATGTGAAATCTAATCCCGTTTTAGGCATGAAACCAGTTGAGTGATCTTGGGCCAGCCATTCTCTCTCAGCCCTAGGAAGGAAGCAATGGCTAATGACTTTCACAACATTGCCAAAAAACCTGCAGGGACTAGTTTAGGCAATTGCCAGGAGTCAAGACTGACTGGAAAGCATTAAAGGAAAGGAGGGTGTGTGCGATCTAGTTTGATACTAAATGTTGAAAAAGGAAAAAATACTTGTTTTTAAACAGAATGTACTTCATGTCCTACTTAATGTTTCAGCATCCTCGACTGAGAAATAAAAATGTCTTTTTTTAAAAAAAACAGATTCATGAATTAAAGAATTCAGTTAAAGACATAAATAGAGCCATTCATCTCCATCCCAACTTACTCCATTTATTGTTAACAAGGTAAGCACTTATCGTGATAATAATGCAAAGGTGCATTTCTCGAGCACCTTCCTTAATTTTTTTTCCTCACTTTTAAATGTCCATATAATTGTAATAATGTATATTATTAAGTCTTAAGTTCAAGATTTTTTTTTTTTCATTTGCAGTGTAAGAACACATTTTTAGTGTAAGATAGCAAAGGCAAAAGATGGAAAATCAGGTTGCCTCTTACATCTTTCTCATCTTTATACAGTTTCCTGATTGGAGCTCAAACAATATAGGGTCAATGAGTAGATTGTAGATCTTCAAAAAGTGATTATCTCCTTAGAAAAGTGCTCAATAATTATATGCCATAGAAATATTAATAATGAATCAAGAATGCTATTTAAGTGCTTTTAGATGAGAAGTTTTGGAGTGGATAGAGCATGAAAGCAATACCCGTTGTGCAGTTCTTTAAAGCAGCCATAACATTTGTTGGGATTATGTAACTGCTGTTTGGAGCTGGTAGTATTCCCAGCTTCTTTAAAGAATTGTAGAGAAGAGCTGCATTTATATTTCATGAAGCATCTGTCAGGGTTCTAAGTAACACCCCCAATCAGTAAGATTCCGAGGCAATCAATTCCTCAAAGATCCATTTTATTGGAGATGTCATATTGGCTACCAACTCTACCAACTCAATACAACCCCCCTCCCAATTTCCCACAGCACTAATTGTGGCAGCTCTGAAGATCCAAAAGAAAAGATGGTCTCCAGGTCTGACAGCATCTCTTTGAAATGGAGTCTGAAACTCTGCGCAGTCACAATAGTTGACTATAATAATTGTATAGTTGAATAGTTCTTAGGGTGTATGAATTGGGAAAAAAATAAGGTTTGACAAAAATTAATTTGGGTAAATAAATTTCTGGGTAAGCTAAAAACAAATTAAATTTGATCATTAGAAACAATAGAATTAATTAAGTATTTATTAAATTGATATGCCACTTCTGAAAAAGTTAAAAAAAAAATCTTAAGTAAGTGAACGATTTTTGATGTGTCATTAAATGTCTGACTCAGGAAAAAGGTGAATGTTTTGGGGAGTTTTTTGTAATTATATTTAATAGAGCATTTCTTACCATAAAGATGAATTAAATGAATTTTGGAAATACTAAAAATGTTTTCTTATTTCTATAGAGGAGTTCCACTGGGAACTGGGAAGCTAGCCTTCATGTCTCTATAACTGTCCATGATCATAGGGTTAGCATAGAATCCTTCATCTTTTTGTGTTAGGACTTGAAAAAAATGTGGTAAACTCCTGGGATTTAGTTATTTAAAACTGTAGGCTTCCCACTGAAACCAATAGTGAATTAAATAGAATGCTTGAATTTTGGAATGTCTAGTATTAATATATATATTTAATTCATTCACAAATATAGTGAGGAATTTGTTGAAATATTTTATTACAGGGGACAGTATTTACTACAAATGAAGAATTTTCAACTTGCAAGTTTCTGTATACACCAAGTGGCAGAAATGGACAAAGGTACAGCTCTTTCAAAGTACTGTGCAATTTTGGTTAGATTCAGCATGTTTTTTTTTCTTGCTTTTGTTTTTGTATAGTACAGGAGTCTCTACACCTGGCACCTTTAAGACTTGTGGACTTCAACTCCCAGAATTCCTCAGTCAGCCATGACATACTAGATCCACTTAACTGATAATAATTTTTTGAGATATCATGGGCAGCTATATAAACAACACATACTTCAAGTACTGTGGCTCTCTGGATCCTATCCATCATTTACAATTTAACAATACTATGTAAAATACAAGATAGTCTTAGTGTTATAATTGATATGCCATACTTTTTGTTTTGATGCTTTCTCAATGAAGGGCAACACTCTCTCTTTTCATTGTCTGTATACCAAAGTCTGTAGTAATAATAACTTAATCCATTACTATTATATTTATTATTATTTAAATCTCCTACAGGATCTCTTGGATGTTCACTTGTTCAAGAAGCACTTGTGCAGTCATTTTGTCAAAACTATAACAAAGCTATTGAGTGTGCAATTGCAGCCACGAGAAACCAACCTGAGCCTGCTATATATTGTCTACTTGGAAAAATCCAGATGAAAGCCAAAAAATTCAAGGTGAAGAAAATGGTCATGTTCATGAGTTTTTGTTAAATCTTTTAAAAAGGCAAACCCCTAAAGAATGAGCGTTGTAGAAATACTGTTTGTTAAAATGAGATTTGATTAATATTTGTTTCTTTCTGCAGCTCTAATTATCTATTTCCAAATATTTTATTTTTCTGTTTTGATGGTAACACAGAGCACTTTATTGATTAAGCTGTCATCCCTTTTGTTGAGTAGTTTCTGATTTTGTTTATGTATTATGTTTAAAAATTGAGCCCATCATCTCTATTGGAACATAAGTAATCACCTATCCTGTCCTTCCTCTGTTGCTGTGAATAGTCAAGGATGTATGTACAAACTCTATCTAAGCAAAAGAAAAATTCCCCCTTTAAATCGCCTTCTGCTAGTTTCCTATTCCTTTTTTTTTCTGCTGCAGCCATGGTGGTATTTCACCTTTGGCTATGTGAGAAGTCACAGGAAAAGAGAAAGAAACCTTTATCTTCCTCTCCTGGTACATTTATTTATTTCTTCAATTTGCATGGCTGCCTAACTCAAGGTAAATATGGAAAATGTAAAAATAAATGAAAAACAAACCCACAACACAGATTGAAATAGCAGCACAGATTGGCAGCTGAAGACAACAATCAATATACTATATAGATGGGCTCATTTAGCACTTTAGCCCATGTTCAAATAGCAGTCAGGTCTTCAGAATCTTACCAAAGGTCAATAGATCATAATATTCATTTGGGGCCAAACTCTTCCACTGGGCAGGTGTCACCACAGGAAGCATATTTTCTAAGTCCCACCAAATGGCATAGCTTGAACTTGAGCTTGGATTTAGAACATGCCAACTCCAGTATCCGGCTTGGACAAAATTCAGTCCATACTTTCTTTGAACTGTGCAAATCAGGCAATCAGAAATGTTCTGCATCAACATTCACTTTTTTTTCAAAGAAATATTCCTAGAGTCTAAAATGTAATTAGGTTTTTGATTTTATCCAAAGTTATATTTTTGTTTTCTTGGATACGATTTGGTACCTTCTATTTCTACCCTTTCCCTAATAAATCATCTTTATAAATTCTGACATATGACTTTGTAAGTTTGGAAAGCTCCATGTCACTGAGCATTTTTTCAACTATAAAATTTGTATGCTACCCTTGTGTTCTACAGATAGCTCACTAAGTTCTATGGGAACTGGAACATTCTGACTTAGGGAAAATTAATACGAAAGCCATAGTTTTTCCTATAACTGAGCATGAGGGAGGGTAAAGTGTACATACAATAAGGCAATTTATATCTAGCAGAACATTCAATGAGCATTTTATACTAATTGCATTCTAGTTTAACAAAAAGGTCTCGAGGGCAAAGTGGAATCCCTTAGTAAGTCGGTCTCAGCACTACATCCCTATAGAACCATCAGACATGCAATGAGTCCGTCTCGAATGGATAGCCATCTCCCTCCTCGACCGATGCCGTTAGTGAATCTCCAATTGCTCACAGCCAACTTATGCCTGAACCTGGCCCATTCCCATTTTAACAAGCACGACTGGACCAACCGTAAATCCATATTAGACACTTTGAGACTCTTATCCAGTTCCTACATCCGGGACAATGAGCTGCTCTCAGTGGAATGGCTTCCCAGCACTCCCCACCATAAACGTCTGATTCTCAAGTTCAGCTCATCCAAGACCCCCTCACTTTTATGTGGTCTTCGCAACCATCTGACCCATTTTGGAGTCTTCCCTCAAAGATGCTTTATAAATACCCACCTATCTTCTTTCGGGAGGAAGACTATCAATGTGGACACCTGCTGCGGGACAGGAACGGAGTGCAAGGACCTTCACACGGAAGCTGGTAGCTGTTTGAGGGCCTCAACCACCAGTTCCACAAATCTGCTGGTGACCCAACAACAACAGGAGGATGACCTCCGGACCAGAAATGTTGCGCTCCCAGATCAACCCCTCTCTACCTCTGACTCAGAAGGTTTATCAGGACTCGGCCCCTTATCTTTGATCACTTGTTCCCCTTCTGCTCCAAGAATCTCGCCTCTCAAAATGCCACACAATCAGTCCCCACAACTGGCTGGTTTGACCGTGCAGACCCCTCGGGCTCCCCCTCTTTCACCGTCTATCATCATCACCAAATCACATAACGGCGGCATTTATTTTGATGACGACAACACCATACAGCTGTCCCCTCCAACAGTTTTACCTATACGTCATTCAAGCCATTACCAAGACCTGGACGATAATCTCAGTCCAAATCTGGCCTCCCACCAGAATTCTCCAAGATCTAAAAATGACCCCAAAACCAAGCAAGAAAAACAAGGCAAGATAACAGATTTTTTTGGTCTAACTGTCCCCCAGTCTTTCCACCAGCCCCCTGTTGCTACTAAATGACAGTCAAAGATTCACCCTCCAACTCCTCCTTGGTCCATCTTGAGTTGGAACATCGCAGGGTGGGCATCCAAAAAAGCTGACCCGGACTTTTTGAACTACCTCAAAAACTTTCAAATCCTCATATTTCAGGAAACGTGGGAGATCAACGACATTTCACTATGTGGTTTGGAAATCATATCCTTGCCAGCCCGTCCCTCTCTGCTTGGTGGTCGCTCGAAGGGTGGCCTTGCAACAGGTATCTCCCTGGACTTGCATGCAAACGTGGTTCCAGTGGACTCTCTTCACCCTTATGCCCAGGCAAATTTGATATCCGTCGGGAAACTCTCGCTCCTGGTGTTTAATGCCTCCCTCCCTTGGATGAGCTGTGGGCTGGTCTGGAAGACTTTCTCGCTACCATCATACTTAGATTCCCACACTCCTTGGTTCTTCTGGCGGGGGATCTAAACGCCCGCACTGCAGGGACTTGGGAAACCCTAGTTGCCTCCCGTTGGTGGACAGGCCCGGCCAGGGATGACCACCCCCTGGACACCCTGAAAGGGAGAGTTTCCAAGGATCGGAAAGTTGACAAAGCGGGGACCTGTCTAGCTCTTCTTACCATCAAACTAGACCTCTTCCCCCTTAATGGCAGATGTGCCCCGGATGTTCCTGGGGAATTTACCCACTTGGCCAAAAACGGCAACAGCACAATAGACTATATTTTGATTTCGAGAGACTTTTTGCCATACATTTCGTCCTTCAAAGTAGACGACAGGATTTTCAGTGACCATCTTCCACTTATTACGGTTGCACGGCTATATAGACCTCAAAGCCATCCCGCTCACGCTGTCTTCATAGACTCTAATCCCAGAGGCTCCCCAATGTTGCCGAAATGGTCAAAGTCTCTGGCCCTTTTCCACGCACGCTTTTATCATCAAGAAGCAGCCAATACCTTGTCAGCCTTGATCGGAACAAAGGCTACACCTGGTGCACTACTGACCGCCTTCACTGAGTGTCTAAATGGTCTTATAGCCTCCTTTCAGCCCCCCACCCTTATTCCTGGTAGAGTTTCCTGGAGGAAGGGAGCCCCTTGGTTTAACTTAGAATGCAAACAAGCCAGGAACCATATGAGATCTATATATTCTGCCTACAAACGAACAGGTTCATCAATGCCTCTCCCCCCCGCTTACTTCGAGGCCAAGAAGGCATACAAGCTAGCCCTTTTAAGAGCTAAGCAAGACTGGCACCGGCTTAGGTGGAACGCATTATTAGAGGCCGCAAAATCCAGCAACCCCCGTGATTTCTGGAGTCTGTTAAACAGGAGGGCAAATAGTAGGCTTACTCACTCCATTTCGGCCATTACATGGGAACTCTTTCTACACCGAGTCTTTTATGACACTGATGTGCCAGTCTCTTCAACCACAGGTTCTCTCCCTAACCACCTTCCCAGATGGCCTCCTGTCGAACCATCCACGATTGCTAAGCTAATCGGACAACTCAAACTTCGTAAAGCTCCCGGCCCAGATCTCATCCCAGCCGAAGCCATCCTAGCCCATAAGGATTGGTGGATTCCAGTTCTTACCGAGGTATTCAATGCAGTCAACCAAACGGGCCTTATCCTCAAGCTCTGGAAGGATGCTATAATTATCCCAATATACAAGAAAGGCGCCCACTCCGATCCTGGCAACTTCCGTAACATCAGTCTTCTTTCAATTTTGGGGAAACTCTACGCCCGCTATCTCCTGTCCAAACTGGAGTGCTGGGCTGAAGAGGCCGACCTGCTCGGCTATGAGCAGGCGGGGTTCCGTCCAGACCACTCCACAATTGACCATGCTTTGATCCTTCATCATCTTGCCGTAAAATACTCCACCCCCAGGAAGGGCCGTCTCTGCGTTGCCTTCATAGACCTAAAGGCTGCCTTCAACAGCATCCCTAGAGCTAAGCTGTGGGCCAAACTTTCCGCCTGGGGTATTGACAAAAGATTACTTTGGCTTATATCCCAGCTGCATGAAGGGACAGAAGCAAAAGTGCGCCTTACCCCGCAGGGGGATCTCACCAAAGCTATCCCCATTAACAAGGGGGTTAGGCAGGGGTGTATACTCGCACCCTTTCTCTTCAACCTATACATCAGTGACTGGAGAAAGGCATTTTCGGATCACGGTCTATATCCATGCTCCTAGATTAGCAGATTACAGATGTCCGCTCCTGCTCTATGCTGACGACGCTGCAATACTTTCATTTTCCCGGGTGGGCCTATGTAGAGCCCTAAAAATCCTCTCTGCTTACTGCTCTGCTAACCAACTCCATATAAACCATTCCAAGTCTAAAATCATGGTATTTGCAAGAAGCAGGAAAATTTATCACTGGAACCTGGATGGCAGCCCAGTGGAACAGGTCCACAGATTTCAATACCTAGGTATCCTCTTTCAATCTAATACCAAGTGGCCTGCGCAGGTTGAATCTCTCTGTAATAAGGCTAAGATTTCCACCCACGCCCTCCTGCATTTTTTTCATACTGAGGGAGCCCATCATATCCCCTCAGCAATAAAAGTCTGTAGGGCAAAGGTGATAGCGGCTGTCACCTACGGCGCCCCCCTATGGGTCCAATCTAACATCTCCTCTCTTGAGTCCATCCACAACCAGTTCCTATGCCTTTGATGGGAGTCCCTCCCTGTGTAAGTAACGCCGCAATCCAGCTGGAATTGGGCATATCTTCACTTGCTACAATCGTGGAAACGTGCAATTGGATATTGGTTGTCCCTATGGACCAGACTCCCAGGATATTACCTAGGCCAATGCCTATGGCGGGACCCTTTTCATAGTCCCTGGGCCCATAATATCCATACAAAGCTTTTGAAGATCGGGATTTCCCCCATTGAAGCTTTTACTTTAGGCCCTGCTGCTGCCAAATCATTGATCTTTCAACGGCTGGATGACATTGACAGACAACTAAATCTGGCAAACGGATCGGGAACATGCTCACCGTTTTCCCTTGGAATTGTTCCCTTGCCTCACCCTCCACCTTACCTCTCTACGTTACATTCTATCAAACATAGGCTTGCATTTATGAAGGCAAGATTTAATGTGATCCCCTCGAATGTCCTCGACAGTAGGCTTTCGGGGGGAGTAAAATCCTCCTATTGTGCATGTGATGGCCAATCCCCAGAATCTCTGTTTCACATTACATTCGTATGTCCCCACTACCGAGACATAAGATCAAGATTCATTTCCCCTATTTTCCAGAGATTCCCTGGATCACCTGATCTGTTCAGCCTTTATTTCCTACTCCAGGATGCAGACCCTAATATAACTTCAAAGGTGGCAAAATTTTTTGCTGCAGTCACGGCGGAAAAAAAAACGGAGGAAGAGACCGGTAATTCCTATGGCAGAGGAGCACTAGTATTGATAGTATAGATTGTATTTGAGGTAGTACATGGTGTATTGTCGCATGATCTTTTTACAATTGTAAAATCTACCTCCCCTTTTTATATGTATTTAATTTGGTCTCTGACCGCAATAAAAGCTATCTATCTATCAAAAAGGTCTCTCAAGTGAAATTAAAATTTCACATACTATTTGAGTTATAGACAGTCCTCAACTTATGGCCACAATTGGATCCAAATTTCCAGTATTGTCGTAAGTCGAGGCACCCCCCCCCCGAATGGATCTGATTTTATGACATTTTTTGTGTTGCTCATTAGGCAAATCCATGGCCATCAAGTGAATGCCTAAGTGTGAATCCGTTCTTCCGTATGAGCACTTTTGCCTGAAAACTGGTAAAAAAATTGCAAACCACAGTCAGGTGACTGCAAGGCACTGTAACTAGTTGTAAAGACAGGCCAATTGTCAGATGCCCAAAATGCATTATGTCGATATGGGGGGGTCAGTGGCACAACATTTTACAGTGGCCAGAAATGCTTTATGGACCATAAAACACCTGTTCCGACCCTGTTGTAATTTCAAACGGTTGTTAACCGACCTGAGGATTATCTGATTCGAACATTATTGTTTGTTAACGTTTTGTACAATATATGTGCCCCATTGCTCTTCAGTGGTGAACAGGTTATGTGGTATACCATATTTATCTTCTGTATTTGGGTCTGAGATGATACAACAAGCAAAGAGGCAGGAAACTTAACAGGCCATTGGAAGGAGTTAACTTTTTTTTTTTAAATTAGATTTATATGCCACCCTTCTCTGGAGACTCAGGGCGGCTTACAATGTGTTAAGCAATAGCCTTCATACTTTTGTATATTTTATACAAAGTCAGCTTATTGCCCCCACAAACTGGGTCCTCAATTTACCTACCTTAGAAAGGATGGAAGGCTGAGTCAACCTTGAGCCTGGTGAGATTTGAACTTGCAATAATTGCAGACAGCTGAATGTTAATAACAGGCTGTTAGTCTGTTGAGCTATCTAGGCTCTTTGTGCTTCTGCTATTCATAATATATATATTTATAATCATTATTTTTGTTGAAAGAGGCTAGAGTAATTTGGAAGATGAAGGATAATTAAATCTTATATGATGGACCATAAGCCAACTGTAGGAGTATAGATAATCCTCAATTTACAACAATTCATTTAGTGACCATTCAAAGATACAACAGCACTGAAAAAGTGACTTATGACCATTTTTCACACTTACAACCATTGCAGCATCCCCATGGTCACATGATCAAAATTCAGATGTTTGGCAACTGATTCATCTTTATAAGCCATGGTGGCACAATGGTTAGAGTACTAACCATTGTTAGTACTGCAGGCTACTTCTGCTGACTGCAGTTTGGCAGTTCAAATCTCACCAGGTTCAAGGTTCACCAGCCTTCCATCCTTCCGAGGTGGGTAAAATGAGGACCCAAATTGCTGGGGGCAATATGCAGACTCTGTAAACTGCTTAGAGAGGGCTGTAAAGCACTGTCAAGCGGTATATAAGTCTAAATGCTATTGGTATTGCTATTGCTTTAATGCTTGTAGTATCCCAGGGCCATGTGATCACCTTTTGCAACCTTCTGACAAGCAGTCAATGGGGTAGCCAGATTCACTTAATAATTGTGCTACTAACTTAACAATTGCAGTGATTCACTTGACAAATGTGGCAAGAAGGATCATAAAATGGGGCAAAACTCACATAACAAATGTCTTGCTTAGCAACAGAAATGTTGGGCTCAGTTTTGGTCTTAAGTTGAGGGCTGACTGTACAAAGTTGGCCCAATAGATATCCCAAGTATTTGGTTAAAAGCAAGGGTCCCCAATTCTTCAGTTCATCAATCCTTCCATGAAGTTTCAGACAATCTATAGATTCCCAAACATTTATTATATGAAAATTATTTAATAAATACTACTTTAACTAATAGTAGTATAAACAATAACAACAATAATGACTTCATAAAAATAGATAATATTTAAAGTATAGAACTATAAGATTTAATATACCTTCATTGCTGAAACTATTTGACAGCATTAATGGGAAGGATGCATCACATGAGCATCAAGGGCACTGATACTTGATTGGAAAATGAAGAGATTGGGAATCTGCTCAGTAAGGGAGGTGAACAGGAATATTATATGTACATGTATCCTTCCCAGGAGAGGGGATATGAGAGAGACAAGGGGGAGAATGGAAGGCACACAAACACACAACACAAAGCAAATGGGTAAATGAGGCCAGCTGATAGAGATCATTCAAGGTGACTCTTGCTGGTGGCTGGGTTACTTTGGGTTACTTGCTCTAGCCCTGTCAGTTTCAGGACTAGAGACTTGCATGGAGCCCTGGGTTACTCCAACCCTGGGTTACTCGCTACTAGCCCTGTCACTTTCAGGACTAGGGACTTGCATGGAGCTCAACAGAGACCTCAAAGATTAATGGATCTGAACTGACCTTCCATCATTTATTGACCACTTATAAAGCCTAGATATTTACTGACCTCCTGTTGATGCTCAGCCATCTATCAACACCATGGATACTTAGTCCCATCAACACTTTGGGATTGATACTAACTCCTTTGGGGAGCCCTGTTAACGATGTTGGCTTCTGTTTGCAATCTCTCTTTGTCATATGCTGCTTTTTCCAGTCTTACATTGTAGTAAAAAAAGATTAATGGAATAGCTCTGGACAATGCCATTTGGCTGGTGGCGCTATCAGTTAACTATATGCTACCTTTTTTTACAGGATGCTCTTTCCAGTTTTAATGAGGCTTTGTTGCTGCTAGGTGGCATCGAAAAATATCTTCCTAATACCTTTGAGGCTGCAGAATTATATTTTTTAATGGGCGAGTGCTACATGGAGCAAGTTTTTCTAATAGAGGTATGCATTTTGACTTTAACCTGGCTCAAAATAAAAATCAGAATGTTCCAAGACTGGACATCCAATTAATCCCCTACCCATATTCACAAACTGGCAATTATGATCATTAACAGCCTGAAGTAGTAAGATCAGGCTGGCTAAAGAACTGTTTTTTCAGACATGATATTCCCACCATTTGCTCTAATGTCTAATGAACCAAGGAAGGAGTGTTTTAAAGGGTGTTTTTTGGAAATAACTCACTTAACCCCACTTTTGTCAATTTGCTTCAGTTGGCAGATTTCCTTCTCTTGAAGCCAGCTTCTGATCTGGCTTTAAACTTAGTTTTGTCCCTGAGTAGAATTTAATTGCTATATTACTCTTAATTTACTACATGGTTGCTATTATTAATTTCTATTAAATATTATACAATATATCATTGATTTTTAGTTTAGCATATTTCAGAAAATCTTCATTGTTATTTGTTACCTTAAGCATATTTGTTTATTTGTTATTTGTTACCTTAAGCATCGTGTCTGGAAAGGTCAGCATTATTATTATTATTTTTTATTAAAAAAGGATCACAGTTTGGCATTGTTCCTTCCTCTCAAATCTCCTTTCAAAGATTATCTGCTTGATTGTGTGTGAGAGACAATGATTATATATTCCTTTTATTTATTTATTTATTTTTATTGTTTCTCATACTTATATGCCGCCCTTCTCCCAAAGGATTCGGGGCAACTCACAGAAATTAAAAACAACAAAAACAATAAAAGTAATTACAAAAATAATCAATTAAAATCCCCCAATTAAAATCACCCATCAGATCAGCAAATTTGTTGGAAAAGGCATGTCTTCAGGTCACGGCAGAAAGAGCGAAGGTCAGTGGCCGTCCAGAGCCCCGTGGGTAACCCATTCCAAAGGGTCAGTGCGCCCACAGAGAATGCCCTCATCCTGGGTGCCACCAGCCGGCATTTTCTGGCCAATGGCACCCGGAGGAGGGCAGTCCTATGTGAGCACACAGGGTGGTGGGAGGCAGGCAGAAGATGGTCATGTAGATACCCCGGGCCCATGCCATGTAGGGCTTTATAATACCAGCACCTTGAAGCGGATCAGAAGGACCACCGGTAACCAGTGCATCTCACGCAGGAGAGGTGTAACACAGGAGTAACAGGAAGTTCCCGTAACAGTATTAACATGCATGCCCAAGATGGCGGACGTACCTGGGGTTCTCTGAGAGGATGGGTATCTGGCTGGCTTCTTAGAGGGTCCTGGGGGGGTTGCAGACCAGCAGCAACCCCCCGCCCAGCCAGCGGTTCTTATGGCCAGTACGCTGGTGGGCTTGTGGGCTTGTAGCCCACCAGCGTGTCTCCGGAGGCTCCTGTTGCTCCCGCCGCCTGAAACAGCTGTGAGGCGCTGCGGAAGATGGCGGCGTGGCGCGGCGAGGAGCGAACGGTGAAGGAGCGAACGGCCTGCCAGCAAGTGGCAAGGGCAAGTGGCAAGCGGCAGCAAGCGGCAGCAGTGAGTGGCGAGCGGCGGCAGCGGCGGTGAGAGGGCTGGCTGCCGTTGCGAAGCCCTCCGTGTGTTTCCGTATGTCTCCGGAGCTCCCGTCACTCAAAAGAATCAGCTGAGAGGCGCTGCGTGGGATAGCAGCGCGGCGGTGAGCAGTGAGGAGAGGGCGGCAAACGAACGCTGAATGGCGAGTGGCGGCGGGGTGAGAGGGTGCCTGGTGGCCGCTGCGAAAGTCTAACATCTGTTTCTAGAGGCGGCCCTGCGCTGGTTCTGCGGGTGCCCTAGTGGCAGGAGAGTGCCTGGGGAAACAAAAACTCGGCGTGGAGGCGGCCTGGAGGTGGTTTGGAGTTTGATCTAATGACCAAACTCCCAATTTGTTATCGGGCCTACGGACCTACTTCCCCCCCCTTCCCACTTGTCTTTGCTGGCCCTCGAACTTTGTCCACTTTTCCTGCTATCGGCCCGTTATTCTCTGGAGCGGTATTTGAAACTTTGGCTTCTTTTTTCACCACGATTCCATCATTCCGCTGGCTGGCTACTGGAACAGGCCAGCTCATGGGAGGACTTATGGAGCCGATTCTTTGTCACCTACCCTGAGGGGGTTGCCATACCGACAGGAGGAATTTGCCAGGCCGCGGTGAGAGAGTGGCCTTGGACTGGGACTTTCTAACGCTCCTGCCGTTGGTTGGACCACCGTGAGAAGGTGGCCCGGACATCCCCTCAGCCGGACAGAATGTAGAGACTCCTAGCCGCTACCGTGAGAGGGTAGCGGCGTCTCTCCTGATTGACCTGGTCCTGCTTCAGGACATTTCTGATCTATGATGATGGACCTATGCCATGCCCCCCATTCTCTTGTCTGCTATTTGTTGGATGTTCCCTAGGTCTTCGCTTCTTGCCCTGCGAGATGCCCCCCTCTCGCGGGTTTGGCCCTCCACGTTATCGAGGGCCTACCTTAATGACGGGTTTTGGGACCCCGAGAGGTGGCATGTTAAAAAACGGGGACTGAGGGGTTTTTTAAGGACTTTTTTAACTGGTGTTTTAGGGGGTTCTGGGGTGGGGGAGGGTGTGGGTTTGGGGGAATACTTAGGGGGGGAAGGGACAGGCCAGGTAGTCTCGGATGCCATTGGGGGTCTAGTTTCTGGAGGTAAGAGGGCTCTTACTGAGCCCTCTGCTGAGGGTCGTGTGATAAATACGCTATGTGGGAGGGGCAGATATGGCGAGAGCAGGGGACCATATCGTGTGGTGGGGGCACGCACTCGCTGCCTTCGAGCGATTGCTTGCCCCGGTCCCCAGAGCTATTCCTGTTCCCCGGGTTGTCCAGAGTCTCAGGACCCGGGGCTCCGGCTGCTGTTATGCAATGCGAGGTCCGTTGTAAATAAAGCCCCTCTCATATGTGACCTTCTTCAAGAGGGGGGTGCGGACCTGGCTGGTATCACCGAGACCTGGTTGGGCCACGAGGGGGGGGTTCCCCTCGTGGAGATGTGCCCACTGGGTTTCCTTGCATTCCACCAGCCGAGAGTCCAGGGCAGGGGTGGGGGAGTAGCGGTCATTATTAAGGAAGGTCTGGGTCCGAGGGAGGCCACTGTACCTCAGACAGCCGGGTGTGAGTCCACCTTTGTGAGATGGGGTCCTGGTGGGCAGATGGGTCTGTTAGTCACGTACCTGGCTCCCTGCCACGTGGCAACGACCCTGCCCGAGCTTCTCAATGTTATAGCCGAGGTGGCGGTTGATACCCCCAAGCTTATAGTTATGGGGGATTTCAACCTGCCATCTATCGGTGAAACATCTGAGATGGCTCGGGAGTTCATGGCTTCCATGACGGCCATGGACCTGACCCAGGTAATTCAGGGCCCGACCCACATTGGTGGACACACCCTGGACTTAGTTTTTGTCTCTGGTCAGTGGTTGAGTGGTCATGATATTGGGGATATAGGTGTGGAACCCTTGTCATGGACTGACCACTCGCTCCTTCGACTCGACTTTCTGACCGCTGCACCCCACCGCAGGGAGGCGGAACCAACTAGGTGGTTCCGCCCCAGGCGCCTGATGGATCCTGATAGGTTCCAGACGGAGCTTGGGCCATTTCCTGAGACACTGACACGCGACTCGGCTGAGGACCTGGTGGCTGCTTGGGATAGGGCAGCTGGTGGGGCCTTGGACCGAGTCGCGCCTTTGCGGCCTCTGACCCGGCGCCGAACTCACTTATCTCCTTGGTTTACCGAGGAGCTGAGGGAGATGAAGCGCCGGAAAAGACGCCTAGAGAGCGGTTGGAGGGCCAGTCGCTCTGAATCTGACTTGACACTAGTAAGAGCTCACATTAAGACTTACTTAGTGGCAATAAAAGCGGCGAAATCTAACTATTTTGCCGCTCTTATCGCATCATCAGATAATCGCCCAGCCGCCCTGTTTAGGGTGACCCGCTCCCTCCTTCATCTGGGAGCGCGGGAGGATCCCTTGCAGGGACGTGCTGAGGATTTTGTTCAATATCTGGATGATAAAATAACTCAGATTCGGGATGAGCTGGCCACTGACTGGGTTAGTTCGGGCGAGGTGACTGAGCCCAGTCTTGAGAGTGTTATCTGGGCTGAGTTCGATCCTGTGGCTCCCGAGGACGTGGACAGGATCCTGGGAAGACTGAACGCCACCACATGTTTATTGGACCCGTGTCCCTCCTGGTTGGTGCTGGCCTCCCGGGAGGTTACACGAGGCTGGCTCCAGGAGATTATAAATGCTTCTTTGAGTGAGGGTGCCCTACCAGCCGCTTTGAAGGAGGCGGTGGTGAGGCCCCTCCTCAAGAAGCCCTCCCTGGACCCAGCTGTTTTGGCAAATTATCGTCCTGTCTCCAACCTTCCCTTCTTAGCGAAGGTTGTTGAGAGTGTGGTGGCGCGACAGCTCCCCCGGTACCTGGATGAAGCTGTCTATTTAGACCCGCTCCAGTCCGGCTTCAGGTCTGGTTACAGCACCGAAACGGCATTGGTCGCGTTGGTGGATGATCTCTGGAGGGCCCGGGGTAGGGGGTACTCCTCTATCCTGGTGCTGTTAGACCTCTCAGCGGCTTTTGATACCATCGACCATGGTATCATGTTGCGCCGGTTGGAGGGATTGGGGGTGGGGGGCACCGTTCTGCGGTGGTTCTCCTCCTACCTCTCCGACTGGTCGCAATCGGTGTTGACAGGGGGGCAGTGGTTGACCCCGAGGCGCCTAGTGTGTGGGGTGCCACAAGGGTCGGTCCTCTCGCCCCTTCTGTTCAACATTTATGTAAAGCCGCTGGGTGAGATCATCCGTGGTTTTGGGGTGGAATTCCATCAGTACGCTGATGATACTCAGCTGTACATCTCCACCCCAGACCACCCCAACGATGCCGTGGAAGTGATGTCCCAGTGCCTTGAAGCTGTGCGGGTCTGGATGGGGAGAAACAGGCTTCGACTCAACCCCTCCAAGACCGAGTGGCTGTGGCTGCCGGCGTCCCGATATAGCCAACTGACTCCATCGTTGGTTATTGGGGGCGAATCATTGGCCCCCACGGAAAGGGTGCGCAACTTGGGCGTCCTCCTGGACCCACGGCTGTCTTTAGAGGAGCATACGACAGCTGTGGCCAGGGGAGCTTTTTATCAGGTTCGCCTGATACGCCAGTTGCGGCCCTTTCTAGATCGGGACTCCCTACGCACAGTCACTCAGGCGCTCGTCACGTCTCGCTTGAACTACTGTAATGCTCTCTACATGGGGCTCCCCTTGGGATGCATCCGGAGGCTTCAGCTGGTACAGAATGCGGCCGCGCGGGGGATTATGGGAGCGACAGGGCGCTCCCATGTGACACCTCTCCTGCGTGAGCTGCATTGGTTGCCGGTTGACTTCCGGGTGCGTTTCAAGGTGTTGGTAATCACCTTTAAAGCGCTCCATGGCTTAGGACCAGGGTACTTACGGGACCGCCTTCTGCCACCTATTGCCTCCCACCGGCCGGTTCGCTCCCACAGAGAGGGCCTCCTCAGGGTGCCGTCAGCCAGACAGTGCCGGCTGGCGACCCCCAGGGGGAGAGCCTTCTCTGTGGTAGCTCCCACCCTCTGGAACGATCTCCCTCCAGATCTGAGGACAATCGCTGACCTCCGGACTTTTCGTCGGGCTCTGAAGACTCATCTCTTCCAACTTGCCGGACTTGCCTGATCCCTCCTATTTTTAAACTATTTTTAAATTTTTTAGAGTTTTAGAGTTTTATTTGGTTTTACATTTCAGCCTAAATTCATATTGGTTTTAGTATGTTTTAACTTTTTGTATTTGTATTGGTTTTAAATTGGCTGTTCACCGCCCTGAGTCCGGAAGGAGAAGGGCGGTATAGAAATTTAATAAATAAATAAATAAATAAATAAATAAATAAACAACCCGTGTGGCTGCATTCTGGACCAGCTGCAGCTTCTGGGTACACCCCAAGGGCAGCCCCACATAGAGGGCATTGCAGCATTTGTTTCTTATATATTCCAATTTCATAGAAAAAAAACTGTTAGGTGATAATCTATTTGTTAGAAGATCATTCTGGACATTGAATGAACATTGAAGAACATTCAATTAAAGAAATACACTGGGCAAGCTCCCTAAAAAGAAAGCTATTTTATCTAAGAGCATAGAGCTACTTGAGGTAGCTACAATTTGGGGTGCTGAGGCTGGCAATATGTATAGGAAAGGCTATCTTTTGTGAAGTGTTTGTGAATGTGCTCTTTAAAGCATTTGTTTTGGTGGACATGTAGCCCTAGTGGGGAGATCTAACTTTGTGAATATACAGATCTTTTCCTTGGTGTATGGTTATCGGCTAATTATAGGTGCTTCATTTGTGTGTTTAGGAAAACTGTATCTTTAAAGGAATTGTCTTGTTTGCTATTCTTTATGAAGTTCAATGTGCCTGTCAATTATTAGGTTGAAAGAGGTTAAGCATGCAATCTTCACAACATTGTATTGTCTTTGTTTGCAACATAGCTTCTTCTGATTTCCTTACTTGCAAGTCATATTAATAATTGAAAGGAATGTCAAAAAGCAATGCAGGAATAAAATTAATCCCAAATTAAAATTTCTTCCAATATACTCATGGAAGAATGTCTACAATCTCAATTTTAAAATTGCTTTAATAAAATATATCAATTATCAATTATCAGTCTTTGTAATAGCTTTATATCAATAGAGAGGTAAGACCAGAAAAATCTGATTCTATAAAGTCTAGATTCAATTTCTTGTTTATGAGCTATGTAAATCCCAATTTGGAAAAGAAAGAGAAAATCATGAAATCTTAGTAGTTCAGTAACTATTCTTTTCTTTATCTATTAATCTTTAATTTGACTTTGATATACAGATATATGTATTTTGCAAAAAACCAATAAGTCACTTATTTAAGTGTTTTTCTTTTATATATATATATACATACACAACACACACTTATATTATTTAGATACCTCTGGGTAGTCTTCAGTTAATAACTGTCTATTTAATGACTGTTTGAACTTACAACAGGATTGGAAAAGTAGCTTTATGACCAGTTCTTGAATTTACAACCACCACAGCATGATCATGTGCTAATCATTCAGTCGTATTTGAACTTGCATGGTTGTTAAGTGAGGACTATGCAAATTTTCAACTCAATGTATATTACTCAAACAGTAATATACATTATTATAGTAATATATTTACATTGTTATATTTTGTTATTTTTTTATATAATATCACAGTTTTAAAATATTTTTAAGTTTTCTCAGAAGATTTTTGTTTTAAAAAAATTGGGATTGGAACTAAAATACCAATTTATTTTTTACAACTGAAATAAAAATGAAATATGAAAAATAGAGGAAATTTTCTCTAAGTTTTGGTATTTTATTAATTTTGTAGAAGCATGATTCAATTAAACCTAATGTTGAATCATTTTAGGCCTGCGATGCTTTTACTTCTGCTGTCAGACTATATCCACGATATGCAGATGCATTTTACCAGCGAGGGCTTTGCAGAATGCAGCTCCAACAGGCTAAATGCATCTTAGATTTTAACAAAACACTTGCTATTATACCAAGGCATTTTCAGGTAAGAAAGATGATTTTGTATTTCTGAAGATTTAAAAATAATCCTTAATAATAAAGTTTTAAAAATAAAGGCTTAAAAATAAGAGCCGAGGAGGCACAGTGGTTAAGTGCTACTTCAGCTGACTGCTAATTCAGCAGAACAGCAGATCAGATCTCACCGGCTCAAGGTTGACTGAGCCTTCCATCCTTCCGAGGTGGGTAAAATGAGGACCCAGATTGTTGAGACAATATGCTATTTAGTATACTGTCTTTGGTGTAAGCCGCCCAGAGTCCTCGGAGAATGGGCGGCATAGAAATATGATTAATAAAAAATAATAATAAAAAATACACCTGAAACAATCTTGCTGTTTATTAATTGACTAAAAATGGAACATTTAATTTTTTGGAAATCCAGCTCAACTGTTGAGAGTAGGATTGTCTTGACAAGATAGGCAGGATATGTTATGAAACACATCAAGGACAAATAGATAGACAACTCCTTAATTTACAGTTATATGAAGGAAGGGGGGGGGGCAAGATTTTTTTTATTGTAGACACTCTTAAAAAAAAAAGTAGTCATGGCCTTCCTGTGGAATTGATTCTTCACCTAATCTATTAGGTGGGGCAGGCATCAATTAATTTGGTTCAGAATTCAAATCATATCTTTTTGTATACATAGCTAAACTTCAAATGCTTAATACATTTGTTTAAATGCTGACAAGATGTCCACAATGGGAGGCAAAAAAGTCAAGATGTCCACAGAGAAGGTTCTAAACAGGCAAAGTGACACATACAGATCCATAATGCAAGCCCTCTTCCTTATATACTGTATGCATGTGAAATTTCAGATCCCAAATCAGCGAACATTAGTACACAAAAGTTTACTTAGGGTACACAATAGAATAGCCATTATAATTACAGATATGATGTGCAAAACAAGGCACAACAGGGAAGGTTATATACAAATTAGGAACAGGCTATTGCTGTCCTCTATAATTTGCAGATATAGAAACAAATTAGAAATAAGCATGGATGACCAAGGACAAAGCTACACTTGCCCAAATTCACTGTTCTCTGTTCCCAACTAGATATTCAAGTAACATGATATACCATTTGTAACTATCATAATAATTTGTTTGCTGGCTTGCTTGAAAAATTGGCATCAAATGTAAATTGGGATCAGTGGTACATACTGTATATTCCTAAGGATTAAAATAATTCATGGAAAATATGCTTGGAATCTGCCTTGTTAACTATCATTGATATATTTTTTTTTACCAATATGCATATCTACACTAGCAGATGTATGAAGATTTGATATATGGAGAGTCAGAAGACTCTTCTGGGATTTAGGGCAAAGACCCATCTTTCAGAATAAGAGAGAAGTGCCTGTAATGTATTTATTATGGATTAAGAAATAGCATACAAATGATAATTATATGTAGGCTTTGATATTTTTGTATTCCAGTTAGCAGTCTTACTGGAAGTAATACATAATTTAAGGGGAAAAAGAGAGTCTTCAGTGTGTGTGTGTGAGGGGGGGGGAAGGGAGAGGGGAGAGGGGAGAGAGAGAGAGAGAGAGAGAGAGAGAGAGAGAGAGAGAGAGAGAGAATGTTTTATTCCTATTTATAAATATTTGAAGCTTCAAACCTATGTAAGACAACATTGAAGTCTCGACATTTCCTCCCTTTTGTGTTCTGCAGTGAGTTTGTTGTTTTTTTCTGTTAAGGCTTACTTAAGTCGTGCTGCTTACTATGGAAGCAAAGGAAGATACTCAAAAGCAATAATGAATTGCACTGAAGCCCTCAAAATTGAGCAACGTAGTGTGAGAGGGTATCTTTACAGAGGAGTACTGAAATTTTACAACCGGGTAAATATACTTACTTTACTAGTGTCTTAATTTGGGGTATATAAGTGAAGGCTTCGCAGTTGTCTTATGAATACAGAAGGATATTTGAACATCAGAGCTGCTTAGTAGCTGTGTAATGAGATCTTAATCACTTTCACAAGAATGTGAAATCTTGATTGATAGACAAATAATGAAATTAGTTTTAACAAAACTTGACTTCTGTATTGTACAGTGGTTGTTGTTAGATGGAAAAGCATGCATACACACCAAGAGAAGGTAGAGAAAGGCAAGTGCTGGAAAAATCAGGGCTGTGGGTAAGTAGGCTGCTTGGATCTGCTGTACGTCAGCTGAAGATTCTGAGAAAAGAAAAGAAAAGTGTTAAAGAAGAGAAGTGAGGGCACAACCCATCACCTTTTCCTTGTTCACCCCCATTGTTTCTGTTTTGTATACATCCCTCACAAAGACTGTAATATGTACCTTATTCTATGTAAAATAAATAATAAAGCTATTACTAACTATTATGTCATTTTATTATAGACTTACAAGCATGCTGTTGAAGATTTAACTAAAGCTATACAATTGGATAATATGTGCACTTTGGCATATTATAACAGAGCAATTGCATTCCAACAACTGAAGGACTATGAACGTGTATGGTTTGTTTTTTCTTAAACAGCGGTTTGTTATTAAGTTGTTTTGATACTGGATGTCTACTTTCAAACCTTATAGCAGATCTAGCGACAGGGTTTGACCCGTGCAAACTTCTATGGCTTATTCCAACTGCTTTTTTCTTTCTTTTCACAAATAGTGTTATTATTACATTGAAAGGAATACAGGTTTTAATCAGTTCAAGATTCTGGCATTTTATTTTTTTGAAATAGGAAATAATTTCATACTTTACAAAAATTATCCATGCTTTTTATTTTACCAACTAGCTGTTCCTGGCCACGCGTTGCTGTGGCTCAGTCTTGTGGGTGTACAATATTTTTTGACAGAGTGCCAATAATTTCCCTCTGTAGCTCAGGTCACGTCTACCTTGCCTCCGTCCCACCAGTCTTTTCCTATGGGGAGCTCTCCTCCCCAGCAGCATCTGGCCTCGGGACCCATCCCTGGAGAGCTTGCCACCAAACCCCCCCTCCTCCTCTCGAGATTGCATCGAAGTCAAGAAGGCGCAACCTGCGCAAAGCTGCCCGGACTCGTTTTTTTGGTCTCTCTGCCCGGGAATTCCGATGACATCAGCCTTCTTCCCTCTCACCTGGCTCACTGGGGGCTTCCGGGGAAGGACTACAAATCCCAGCATGCCAAGTGGCACCTTCTTTCTCTCTCTCTCTCTCTCTCTGTCTCTCCCTCCCTCCCTCCCTCCCTCTCTCTCTTTCTCTCTCTTACTTGGTCTCTGCAAGGGTGGGCGAGGGCAGAGAAAAGGCAGGAAGGGGGAGAGGGCTGAAATCTTTTTTTTTTCCAAAATTGCTTTTTGGCAAGATTGCATGATGGATTGGCAAGGTTGATGGATAAATGGGCAAGGTCTTGGGATCCCCGCCCCAAACCTTGCCAATGTAGTTGACTCCCCTTCCTCTTCTTCCTCCCCCTCCTCCTCCTCCCCCAAGGTCACCCCCTCCCTCCTCTGCTCATTGCAAAGCCCCCTCCCACCCTCCCCAAAAGACCCCCTCTTACAAATAGGAAGGGCCCCCTCCTCCTTCTCTCCCCCTTTCTCCCCCCCTTTTTTCCTTTTTTGCAAGGGGCTGGACCACATGCCAGCCAGGCCGGAAGGATGGTGTGGGACCCCCACCCCAAACCTCCCACTTCCCTCCCCCCACCCATCTCCATTCACCGAGACCTGTTTCTGGCTCCATTTCTGGAGCAAGCCGCCCCACGTGGGACTTGCAACTGTGCATCATGGGTCTGCCTTGCAAGAAGGAGGATGAAAGGGGAAAGAGCAGAAGCCCCTTAGCCTCCCCCCCCCACCCGGGCCTGCAGTCCCTCACCACTCAATTGACCTCCCACCACCACCAGCACCGTTTCCTGCAAGCAGCTGCCTCCTTTGCTTCCACCCTCCCCACGCTGGCCACGGAAGCCGAGCAGATGGACCGGTGGGGCGGGGCTATCTTCCAAGGTGAGGGGGTAAAAAGCCCCACCCCCTTTCTCTCCCCCTTTCTCTCTCTTCCCTGCCCCGCCCTCCCCCCCTTCCCCATGCCGCATGGCTTACACGCGTGGCTTCTCCCCAGCTCTTCCGTCCCTTTTCCTTCGTCAATTAATCGATCAATCAAACAGAATAAAGCTGGGAGGGGCCTGGAAGGTCTTCTAGTACAGCCCCCTGCTCAGGCAGGAGACCCTATACTATTCCCGATTCACCAAGGCATTCACTTATCTCTGACCTGAGCTACAGAGGGATAGCTCAATTTTAACGCAATGTCGCACGAAATAATTAAATCAAAATGAAAATAAATTGAAATCTAGGAAAATTCAATTTAACAATGCAATCAGAAACATTGAAATGGAATTGTGAAATATTTAGTATAGTGTGTGTTGCTTTTACATCCAACTGATGGCGCTGCTTTTCAAAAAAGCGTGTTTTTACCTGTCACAAGTGTGACATCTATATAATATAGGTATATAAAAAAATGTGCGTATTCGAATGCAACGTTGTGTCAAAATTTCAAAGCAATCAGTGAAGAACTTTCGGAGATTTAAGATTTTGAACAAATGGACATTTACATTTTTATTTATATAGATAGATAGATTCACAGATGACTTTGTGGATTCTGTTTATTTGTTTTAGAGTTTGATGGATTATAAGACTGTTCTTCAACTTGAGCCAAGCAAGGACATTGTCTTGAAAGTGCTGAAAAATCGTGCTCTAGTTTATATAGAAACAAAACACTATGAATATGCACTAAAGGTATTTTCCCTAATATTATAGATATGTTTCTTTCTACATTGTAGATTGGATTTGTTTGAAAAATATTTTGTAACCTCTAGTAGGTAAAACAATAAAAGAAACAAAACAATACTGCGTACAGACATGGCTAAACTGTTCGTATACATTTAGAAATGTAGCTAACCATAACAAAGGAATTTATTAACAATTAGTTAATTTGCAATAAAGAAATATGCAATTATTCTATTATCATCAATGTTTAAAATTAATTTGTCCAAAATGTATGAAATCGGTTGAAAGAATATCTCGGGCTTTTAGTCATTATTGTTAAATTTTAGACCCTCTAGGTCCGTGATGGCGAACCTATGGCACGGGTGCCAAAGGTGGCACACGGAGCCTTATCTGTGGGCACACGAGCATTGCCCCACCTCATTGCCCCACGCAGGTACATGCTGTCCAGCTGATTTTTGGGCCTTCCGGGCCCACTGGAAGTTGGGAAACAGACTGTTTCTAGACCTCCGGAGGGCCTCCGGGTGTGGAGGCGAGGCTGTTTTCACCTTCCCCAGGCTCCTAGAAAGGCTCTGGAGCCTGGGAAGGGCAAAAAAATGGGCCTACCGGGCCCACCATGCCATCACGTGCCAAAAGCGGGGGAGAGCGGGGGGGGGGGTCATGCGTGCATGCATCGGGGACGGGGCACATTGAATTATGGGTGTTGGCACACAGGAATGCAATCCTCCCCCCACTACCCCCACTTTTGGCATGCGATGGCAAAAAGGTTAGCCATCACTGCTCTAGGTGCATGCATTTACTAGAGAATCACATGTGTAATATCCATTTTGTATATATTACTTGATTTGTACTCTGTGAGGTATATTACTCTATTTCACATATTACATCTTAAGGATGCTCACAATATAAAAGTTAGATAATGAAAAGGAAAAAAAGGAAAGCAATCATTACTTGAAGAAATTAACATTTTTTCCCTCACCTATACATAGTGGCTGTTAGAGTATAGGTTACTCTACATAGATGGCTATCAATTTTATTGTTTTTGCTGCAAAAACAGGATGGCTAAACTTCTGAAAAACAGTATATTTAATGTAACACTTTTAAACGAAAGTGTCTTTCTGTGTTTCTAGGACTTTGCAGAATTGGCAATCACTGAACAAAAAAACCCAGGATTTTTTAATGCTATTGGACTTTGCTATCACAGGTAATCTTAAACACTGCTGAATAAGATTTGAGAACGTGTTTGATTCTTGTGTGTCATGGAGAATTTCTATGTAGCAGATGTGGAGAAAGGAAGGCAACAGTGGTGACCCAAGGCATTTTATTCCTTGCAACAACAGCCAAATGCCTTACTCCCCAATTCTGAAGTAGAATAAGCATTTCTAAAACCCATATGGCATAATTCAAACAGTCAAACATTCAGTTTCTGTTTTCATCAATTTCTCTCCTCTGCAAGACAGGGCAAGCTCAGACATGAGGCAACTTTCAGTCTATTGCTTGGTTCTATTGACTGGTGGCTCAGTGGCGAAGATGCTGAGCTTGTCAATTGAAAAGTCAGCAGTTCAGCGGTTCGAATCCCTAGTGCTGTGTAATGGGGTGAGCTCCCATTACTTGTCCCAGCTTCTGCCAACCTAGCAGTTCAAAAGCATGTAAAAATGCATATAGAAAAATAGGGACCACCTTTGGTGGGAAGGTAATAGAGTTCCATGCGCCTTTGGCATTTAGTCATGCCGGTCACATGATCACAGAGACATCTTCAGACAGTGCTGGCTCTTCGGCTTTGAAACAAAGATGAGCACTGCCCCCTAGAGTTGGGAATGACTAACACATATGTGCGAGGGGAACCTTTATTGACTTACCATTTCTATCTCTCCTATTAGCTAAGTAGTTAACATGTTATCTGGGATTGACAGCTGTTATATTGAAAAATACCTGGAAGTCACTAGGCTGGGGAAGGCTGATTAAAGAGAAAGGCCTGCCTTGTTTTCCAGAAGCCAGATGTGATTTCTTGACCCATTTTCACTATTTGGTTCAATTTCTAACAGTGATTTGGAAGCAGCATTCCTAAAGGATAGTACAGTAGGAAATCAGCATGTTTCGTATATATTTTTTTATGCAGCAGTGTTCAAAGGCCTCAATTCTTTGGCACTCAGCCTTTCTTATGGTCCAACATCTCAATATACAAAACATCATAATTACTGTTAAAACATTAACATTTAAATGACCATTGATTTTAGACTTCAGAAATATGAAGAAGCTGTGGAATCATTTTCTAAAGTTCTTAAACTCAACCCCTTTTGTTTGGATGCCTACATTGGCCGAGGAAATGCATACCTGGAATATGGTCATAGCAAAGGCACGAGACAAGCCCTAAAGGATTTCTTGACAGCAGTACATATCAATCCAGTGTGCATAAAGGCTAGACTTTGCTTAGGATACAGCTTGCAGGTAATATATTTGTTACTGTGTCATCATACTGTCTTTCTGAAAACAAAACAAAAGAAAAATAATAATTGCTGTTTGATAAGCAGTAATTTAGACTTCATTAGAAGAGTTCCATGCTTATTACTTTATTTTATTCAGTTAGTTCAGATCAATTCAAAATTCAAATTTTTTTCCTGCCGGTTCTGTGGGCGTGGCTTGGTGGGCGTGGCAAGGAAAGTGTGAAGTTTCCAAAAGATGCCCTAATTAAATCATGAGCCTTGCATCAAGTTTCAAAAGAAATCCAGTCATTTATTAGGAGCACCACTCCGGCAATTACTCAAATGGAGTCAGCTCTAATCCCCCACTTGATTTGCGGGCCCCTATGACCCTGTTCCTCTCTTCCTCCCTGGGCATGTCATAAATCACATTCTCCAATGGACCACATTGACGGGCTGATATTGCAAAATCTCCATTCCCACCCCACTCTGGGACCAGCCAGAGATGGTATTTGCCGGTTCTCCAAACTACTCAAAATTTCCGCTACCGGTTCTCCAGAACCTGTTAGAACCTGCTGGATTTCACCCATGGTTCAGATCTCTATTAATTAATGAGAGTAAGGTGATACCTTCTGCTGTATAAATTAGTCAATGATTTTGTTTTTGCTCTTAATGAAATACGAAGATAAACTGTTTTAACTTCAGAAAAAATGTCTTCCTTGGAAATTATCCCTAGTAAACAGGAAAATATTTGTTCCTCACTTTATATCTCTTTGTATGCTGTTTGAAATAAATGTAAGTGAAAAGTTGAATGATTTCCATGTGAAGTTCATTCAGAAACAAGAAGTGGTGGGACCATTTATCAGCATGGGGGGGGGCGAACAGAATTCCCACATTCAGGTAGACCTTGCTTAAAAATGTCATGTTTAAGCAACTGTTCAGTATGATGATACTGAAAAAGTAATTGTATAAGTATTTGTCTCATTTATGACCATGACACATCCCCACAAATATGTGATTGAAGAATTGAGGCACTTTGCAACCAGTGGGCATTTATATTTGTCACAGAATCATATGGTATTGTGTTGTTTGTACAGTTCACAGCTGACTTCTGATTAAAATGTCAGTGTTGTGGTCATATAATGTCTCCTTTAACAACCATATGGAAATGATGTTGTAAGTTCATTGCAGTCCCATGATATTTCACTTAGTGACCATGTCACTTAGCAATGGAGTTCGTTGTCCCAATTGCGGTCACTAAGTGAGGTCTAGCTATATAGCCCCTTTGTTTCTTCCCTGGCTTTCAAAAGAAATTTCTTCTGCTGATTAGTAAAGCAAATGAGGAGGAAAAAGCAGGCAAACTTTGTAAAGCTGTGGGACATTATTACAGGGCAGGGATGGTAACTGCAATTCACCAACTGCAGACTTTATATTAAGTGACAGACCAATAGTGTCCCTTCACATTCAGATAATTTTGCTATATTGCTATTACATTTTGCATAATTGTGATTCTCTCTACATAACATTTTGAATTACTGTAGTACTTAGTACCCTTTAATCCAATTTTTTTAAAAAAATTTGATTTATATGCCGCCCTTCTCCGGAGACTCAAGGCGGCTTACAATGCGTTAAGCAATAGCCTTCATACTTTTGTATATTTATATTTATACAAAGTCAGCTTATTGCCCCCAATAAACTGGGTCCTCAATTTACCCACCTTATAAAGGATGGAAGGCTGAGTCGACCTTGAGCCTGGCTGGGATTGAACTCGCAAATTAGATCATATTTATACAATATTGAGAGTTAAGTTGAGGTGACAAAATTGCTTGAAATTACAGTTTTCTAGGCTTCAGAATTGATAAAAATGGCAGGTGTGCAAAAGTGATTTAGAGAAGACTAACAAAGGGCAAAAAGGCATTGAGAGGTCTGGATAAGCTGATAGAAAACCCAGATGTTTCAAGTAAGACAAATTTAGAAAGGTCATCTCACTGTATTCTCTGTTATGATATATGGATGTGAGGAATGGATTCTGCACTTACATAAAGAAGAAGATTGACTTCTTTGTGCTATAGGGTTGAAGAAATTTGTATCACATTCCTTGGACAAACCAAGAAAATGAACTATTCAGTAAGAGAAGAAATAAAGCTAAAATATTCTTTAGAAGTAAAGATTGTGAAGCAAAGTCTTCTATTCTTTAAATACATATGAAAGGCTGATAGAAACAATAATCATGCTGGGCAAGATAGATGAAAGTAGAATAACAGGCTGATAGCAGATGAGAGGAGGTACTGGAGTCACAGAAATGACACCTGCAAGAATTGCATAATGTGGCAAAAGGCAGGACAGCTTGGAGAGCTTTTAAACCAGAGTCACCAGGAGTCAGCTATGACTCAACAGAGCATAACAATACAAGGATTAAGCCCTGTTAATGAAGATGCCCAAGCAGGCAGAAATCCTTTACACTTAATACAAAGTTAAGCAATGCAAATCCTTGAAGGGCATGCTTCATTAAAAAAAAGCTTTAATGAAATAACTCTATTAGGACAATTTGCATATTCAAGTGGAGACCCGCTTCAGTGCAGTGAATTGAAACAGGTGACTGCAAAACACTTTGCAGCATTTCAAAAAGCATTGCCGATTTAATTAGTTTTCTACTGCTTCTGAAATTGTTACATTTTGTTATGTTTTATATATGGAAAACTCTGGAGAGGGAAGAAGTTGAGTGATATGTTGGCTTTTTGATTTAAGGCTGAAAGAAATCAGATTATTATCTGAAGATGTTACAAAGAAATATTTGTATGGTGTCAGTGTATTAACAGTAGTCAGTTACAAAGCTTTTCCAAACATTAGTAGTAGAGTGAAATATAGAGGCATGCCATAGAATAATCTTATTTCAAGGAGCAATGCTCTTCAAGCGGTGTCATTCAGAATTTAGTTTATAGGAATGGAAAAATTGCAAAGAAGTGCCATCCATTTCCAGTTTTTCCAGATGATCCATAAATATATCATGATTGATTATATTGAAAACACTAAGTTAACAGCAATTTACAGAATTATATGCTTTCTGTAAGTCTCTAAAAATCACCCATTAGACCAGCAAACAGTTTAAAATGGGCCAAAATATCTGCTTTCATGAGAACTATGTAAAACTCAGAGCCTACACCATTTTGATCCCTTCAACAAACATTGAAAGATTCATTTGTCCTATAGTTGTCCTTCTTTGAGTGATCTAATTCAGGCTTCTTTAAAAGAGTTATTTCTAATTGCCTCCCTTCAACAGGAAGGCCTTTTATCTTCCTTTAGAATTGTCTTTTATCTGTAATAAACTAAAACCTATAAGCAAGTTGGGTAAAAATCGAGTGGACATGTAGTGGAATCTATCATTCCAATTAGCTTATCCGTATAAAAGATGTAACAAAATATTTCTAAAAAAATCTGAATTATAACAGAACAATTCCCCAGAGTTCTCTAGCAGAATGATAGGAGCAGCGCAAGTCACCCCCCACCCCAATATGAAACAACTCAGCAAGCTGCAAAGCAATAGATATAGCAAAAAACCCTAATTTTTGCTGCATATATATTTATAGTATAACCCAACCAAGGGATAGTTCATAATGGAGAAATGTGGTCACTAGGAATCAAAGATGACTTGATGGCATATAACCAAGTAATCAATCAATCCTTACCCATCAAGTGAGCTTTATCTCTTTTTTCTGGGTTGAGTTACCATAAATCTTCCTGCCATCTGCTTTATAACAACCTGCCTTTCAGGTTCAACTTCCACAGTTAATCAATATATCAGGGGTTATATTTGAGGCAGATCAGAGAGGACATTTGTGAATTATGATATGAATTCCCCTAGTAAGTTCATCATTCCAGCTATTAACCAGAGCATCCATAGAGTTGCTGATCAGGCTGACAAAACCCTTCAAAGGACATTTGGAATCCGAATAAATCCAATTGCCTTTTTGGCAAACTATCCAACAGATCATGACCCTTATAAAAATTAGATGTTGCTACTAATCCAGCCTTATCTACATGATGGTCTGCCCACAGTCATGGGGAGACATGCAGGATTGCACATGTATCATATGTTGACATTGTGAATAGTTTGGATAAAGCATTGTTGTCATGATTGCTATGGATCCTGAGCCATTCCAAACAAAGCAACACTCAAATGGATATGAGGTTGGGGAATTCCAATATCAGTTCTGAAAACAACTCATTGAAATGAGTAAGAAATCCCAATTAAACTGTGAGATAGGTAGTGTACTAACAGAATCCTCAGGCTGTTCCTAGTCACAGAATTGAAATTTCTGCTCATTTTCTCAGCATAGCTCTACTGAAAAATACCTAGTGAGAAGTAGCTGGTCCCATACAACCTTCCTACTTCACTCTGCCAGGTCTCTATTACCCAAGCCTAGTCAAATATTTAAAGATACGATGTATTCCATTACATATCCAATTTATTCATGTTTACTTAGGCACCACTGAGTTGAGTTTGACTCCCAATTACCAAAGGAACAAGTACTTGGTATTTTGATTTTCCTTCAGTAATAACTTGCAGCTTTTCTAATAACGTTCCAGTAATATCTTCAATCTTCTGCATTTTCTTTATTTATTAATGTTTTTGTTACATTACTTCAGGCTCTTGGAAAATTTCAGAAAGCGTGGACTCAGTTTTCAGCAGCCATTCATTGTGATCCTAGTTGTCACAATGCTTATGATGGACGTGCTATAGTCTGTCTGCAGATGGGGGACATTTTTGCCGCTTTTCAAGATACAAATGCTGCACTAAAGGTAAATAGTTTTGTTTGTAACTGAGCAGGACTGAAGATTTTTCTGCCCTTTTTAATTAATGCCTTTCCTCGGCGTTTGGGTTATTCTCATTCACAAGGCCTTTTCAGGTCTTCAGAAATTGCAGGCATGCGAAAGAGAGAATCAGGAATAGGTGTTTCTCCCTGTCCCCAATCCCTTGAGCTGGGTTTTTCAAACTTGGCAACTTTAAGATGTGTGGACTTCAGTTCCCAGTTAGCATGGGGAACTCTGGCCTGAATGAAGTTGGCCTCATCCTAATCAGCCTTCTGGGAAACCTTTAAACTTGGCTTCTTCAACCTTGGGGATCCCCTGATAAACCTACAAGATGGCTGTATGATGTTAAATGTTCGTTTTTCTCTCACATTCTTGTTTTTGTAAATATGTTTTTATTTATATGTATTTTAATTGTTAATAAGTTTGTATACACAGTAACATAAATCTAATAAATAAATAAAGTTTGATGGATATGCTTCCAGTGATGGGAACTTTTAAATATCTTTTTAAAAATGCAACACCCCCAAAACATGTTTTAGACTTCTCTCATGCACATTATGAAAAAGAGATTCAAGTGTCCCATAAAACCCACATAGTTTTATTTAGTTTCTAACCAATGCCTCCCTCTCCTACTCATGGGAATAAAAATCCAGATTAACTGCTGTTTTATCATGAACAAAAAATGATACGGGAGAAAGGAGAACAATATTCCGCATTAGATCATAGAATATTTGGGACTATAGCTTAAAACCAACTACCAGTTTAAGATATACTTTATACATGTACTGTATTTTATAATCCTTTATGCATTTTAATATAAAGCCTTATTTGTCTGCATTTCAGATAACCACTAATGCAGAATTGCTTACGAATCGAGGTGTGATTAATCAGTTCATGGGATATTTAAACTGTGCTATGCGTGACTATCAGCAGGCTATTGCCAAAGATCCCAACTATGCTTTAGCCTATTTCAATGCAGCAAATGCCTACTTTTTAAACAAGCAGTTCTCACAGGTTTGTATTTGGTTCTGTGCTGGCATGGTTGTGTTTTTTTTTAATTTCCTTTGGGGAGGCTTTTTAAAAATTATAACTACAAATTGCTCATTTTTGTCTTTATTAAATATTAGTGAATAATAATAAAAATATATGCTACATATTAAATAGCTGAATTGACAATCTTGAATGTCAATTCACCTAATAATAATCTTCAGCAAGTAAATGAAATGAAAATAATTCCTTGAAAATATATAATTCTAGACCAAGCAATTCGAGGAAATTTAACTAAGTTACTTGAATTGTTTTGGGTCCTCACGGCCTTTGGCCTTTTTCAAAATATATCCAGTACAATGAATTGTTTGCATTAGTTCTTTACTCTTTGTAAAGTGGCAAATGACTCACAGCCTACTTTTTCAACTTTAGTTTACTTTTAGAGAAAAGGGCAGTCAGAGGAAATTAAGATCTATCTCAGTCTATCTCACACCAGGGACTAACAATGTGCCGTATATAGATAACAGGCAGTAAGATTTTTCAAATGCAGAAAAACTATCAAAGATGTTGACATTTTGAATGGATAATTTGCAGAAACCTCAGAAGGGTAATAATGAATTTAATTTCTGGCAGCTGAGACATTATACCTAATCCTGAGAAGGTTTGACAGGTCTGTCTTTTTCGCACAATAGTGCAGTGGGTTGTAAAGAGAATGCTAGTTTACTTTTGCACATGTTTCAAACAAGTCATTGCTTGTCAAGTACAATAAATTTAAAATGTGCCTTCTTCACATTCTGTCTAAAATGACAGTTGTGCCATAAGGCCTGGGGACTCCAGGGAACTGGTGAACTATTGAGGTAGTTCCACTATTATTAACTTCACCTAATATTTTTTTACTTTTAGTTTTGCTTGTTTTAGTTTTTAAGGTTAATAATAGCAAAAGGCAGCTTTACTTGTAATAGCTTACATCCTGCAATGATATCTTTAAGATTATTAAACAACATATATCTATTTAAGGTCCTTGGGAATGACTCAATAGGTGGACAAAAATGCCAAATCCAGTCTAAACATCTGGCTAACTATGTGAACAACCTTAATAACTATTTAATGTTTATTAAGTAACAGGGCTTTTTTAGCCTTGTAAAACCAGCCTGAATCACTTATTGTGAGATGGGTGGCCATATATATTTGCTAAATAAATAAAAATATATAAGGTTGTGGATCTACTTGGGTACATTCATATACTACACACTGAGAACTGGAAGATTCATTAAAAGCAATGATTACATTATATCAAAATGTCAAATGATATACTAAAATAACTATAGTTTCCAAATGATAAAAAGTATCTGAGGGACCACCTTTTCCAGATTACAACTTTCCATCCATTTAGATCTGGCAGAGAAGTCATGCTGCCTTCTGTTAGGGAACTATACGTGGTGAGTCCCATGTATAGCGGGCCTTCTTTGCTGTGTGGCACCCGCCTTTTGGAAATCCTCCCCTCTGAAATGAGGTAACCATTAGCTCCATCCCTGTTAGTATTCCAGGAACCCCTCGAGGCCTGGCTATGTCATCATGTCTCGGGGCATCCCAGGAGACTGGTAGAATTCTTAGACATCTGCATCATTGTAGTTAATATTCACTCTCTTCTGCACCTTTTTAATATTTTAATGATTATTTTATATTTTTATTAATAACTGTTTTACATATGTATTGATCTATTAATTGTTGTATGCCATAAAATAACTTTTTGTGCAGCCATATAAATTTGGTACATAAATAAGAGTATATACAATATTTCAATTTAAAAATGGCAGCTGATCATAGGGCTATGTACTAACATTGAAAAAAATATAAGAATGGTCTATTTAGTATTTCTGTAGTGAGAGAGAAGGTGAGAAAACTAGCCTGTTACCTATGAGCTGATTATACCCAGATTAGTTTATTGACTATTCTTTTTATCTTGGTTCATTTGTTAGTAATGCATACACTTCATTTGCTTAAGCATTGATAGTACAGCTCAGTACCAATATAATACAAGTTTAGTTGCTCATGCATTTTTGTATGAATGCAGAAAATGAATCTTCAGTGGCGTATTGCACTTCATGGTCTTCTATACTGTAAGAAGTCTCAACCAGCTGAATGTAGTTTATAGCTCTGTAGTTGCCAAGAAAATTCTCAATGACATTGTTGAATCTTTCCAGATGATTTTTTTCTGACTCCACTAACAGATCTTCAAACCACTTGTCATTGATAATGTATGATATTTGGTCCAACAAAAATGCCTTCCTTAATCTTTTTTTTTTTAAATTTGATTTATATGCCGCCCTTCTCCGGAGACTCAGGGCGGCTTACAATGCATTAAGCAATAGCCTTCATACTTTTGTATATATTTATACAAAGTCAGTTTATTGCCCCCACAAACTGGGTCCATAATTTACCCACCTTAGAAAGGATGGAAGGCTGAGTCGACCTTGAGCCTGGCTAGGATTGAACTCGCAGAATTACAGGCAGCTGGATGTTAATTGCTGCCTTTAGTAGGAGGCATTAGCCCCCTACGCTACTCAGGCTCCTCAATCTTGACATCATTCTTGTCTCAAACAATGAAAACCTTAACTGCCCATGTCAGTACAGAAAACAAGGTTAGATACAGATACAGATTAACAAAATTGGAAGGGATCTTGTACTGTAGGTCATCTAGTCCAACCCCCGCCCAAGTAAGAGACCCTACATCATTTCTGACAAATGGCAGTCCAATCTTTTCTTGAAAGTCTCAAGTGATGAAGCTCCCACAACTTCCGAAGGTAAGCTGTTCCATTGGTTGATTGTTCTCACTGTCAGAAAATTTCTCGTTATTTTCAGGTTAAATCTCTCCTTGTTCAGTTTCCATCCATTATTCCTTGTCTAGCCTTCAGGTGCCTTGGAAAATAGCTTGACCCCTTCATCTCTGTGGCAGCCCCTCAAATATTGGAACACTGCTATCATCTCTCCCCTGGTCCTTCTCTTCTTCACTAGACTAGCCATGCCCCATTCATGTAATCATTCTTCAATCAGTCTTCAGTCCCTTAATCATCCTGGTTGCTCTTCTCTGCACTTCTTCTAAAGTCTCAACATCTTTTTTATAGCGTGGTGACCAAAACTGGATGCAGTATTCTAGGTGTGGTCTTACTAAGGCTTTATTAGTAAGGCTTTGATTGTCAACCTGTACCCCAATCAGAGAACTCCCAACAGTTCCCGCTAACAGTTTGCTGCTAACAGTAAACAGCCCAACCAAAGAACCTCCAAGACCACTCCCACCAACACTGACAGAGCAAGCCTTTAAAATATAAATTGAGAGCAAACTCCATTCCTTACTAGCACTGATGATGACACCTATTTTGGGTAATGACTAATGAAACCTCTGCAAGGAAACAACCAAGCTCATTCTATTCTCCTTTATTGATAGCTTTCATTAGACAAAAATTGCCAATTCCTGTTCAAAGGCCTAATAATTCTTTTGCCAAAATGAGATAATAATACTACGGTTTGTTTACAGCAATGTAGTTTTTCTGTATCTCTAATTCAATTACAGTAGAAATTAATGTATTTAAAAACAGAAACTGAAAAATGTGGGGATGCAACAGTCATTTACCTGAATTCGCCAGAAGAAATGAGTGAACAAATGGTGTAACTGGTGGGAAAAAACAGCTAACAATACTGGTTTGCAGTACTGTTATAGGAGATCTCATGAAGATCAAGTTAAGATAACAGCACTCTACTTATATCTTATCAAAGGTATTACTGTTTTAACAAAGCAACACGAATAAATAAATAAAACATTTTATTTAATTTTATAGGCAAATGACTATTATACCAAGGCCATAAAACTTGATCCTGAAAATGAATCTGCTTTCTTGAATCGAGCTATTACAAATACACTCTTAAGAAATTTTGAAGATGCAAAAACAGATTTTGAGAAGGCAATTTCCTTGTCCCCTTTGTCTGCAGCAATATATTTTAACAAGGCAAATCTCTACAGCATGTTACAGCAATATGAGCAAGCCGAGGAAGACATCACAAAAGGTACTAATAATTGAAATATATACATCTCTTGACACACTCATCACTTAAAACGGGTACTGCAAGACTCCAGAATGAGATGGTTCGACATAATGAATCACTTGTTGGGGCTGGTGGGAGTGATGGGTGAATTATGCTAGTATGAGGGTCTCCTTCATCATTTTGACAAATAGATCATCAGTGCTGCTCAAGCTTTCAGCACTAGCCATCTGTTCAGCATGGGAAATCCTTGCATCCTACAACAAATTGCAGTGTGCAGGTCTTTATAGATGAGAGCACATGGGATGATTTATTGTCCTGCCCCACCACTTTTCACTGTCTCTGCTTAGAGATTTACAAAATCCAAACATACTTTTTAGAGCTAATGCTAGGCCTCTTGCTTAGACTTTTAGTCATTGGAATTCACATCTTACAGTACTGATTCAACCAAAGGGAAATATAATTGATTGACGTTTAAAGAATTCCAAAGATGAAATGTGTGCATTTTTTAAAAAAGTTTTTTATTATTTTTTTAAAACAACATAAAACACATTTTTTCAAAACAAAGCTTTTGATCCGGTCACAAATTAATACAAATCACTTACAAATCTTAATTTTCAATTAACACATCTTAATATTTTACTCAGTTATTTCCCGAGCCATGTAGGGCTTTAAAGGTAATAACCAACACCTTGAATTGCGCCCAGAGACTGATAGGGAGCCAGTGCAGCTCGCAGAGAATTGGTGTAATGTGGGTGTATCTAGGTGCACCCACAATAGCTCACGCGGCTGCATTCTGGACCAACTGTAGTCTTGGAACACCTTTCAAGGGTAGCCCCATGTTGAGCACATTGCAATAATCCAACTGTGAGGTGACAAGGGCATGAGTGACTGTGAGGAGAGCCTCCTGATCCAAGCAGGGTTGCAATTGGTGCACCAGACGAACCTGTGCAAAGGTCCCCCTAGCTACAGCCGTCAGATGTTGTTCCAATCTCAGATGTGAATTTGGGAGGACACCCAAATTGTGAGCCCGTTCTGCGGGGGGCACTTTCTCCTCTCCCAGAACCAAGGATGGACAATCAACCAAGGATGGACAATCAATCTTTAGGGGGCAATACCCAGAGCCATTTGGTCTTGTCTGGGTTAAGTCTGAGCCTGTTAACTCCCATCCAGATCCTCACAGCCTCCAGGCACCAGCACATCACATCCACCGGCTCACTGAACTGACGAGGGGTGAAGATATACAGCTGGTTATCATCAGCATATTGCTGATATCCCACCCCGTATCATCGGATGATCTCACCCAGTGGTTTCATGTAGATGTTAAATAGGAGTGGAGAGAGGACGGAGGCCTGAGGCACCCTCAGCCAAGGGCCCTAAGGGTTGACCTCTGTCCTCCTACCAACACTGACTGTGATCGACCAGAGAGATAGGAGGAGAACCACTGCAACATGGTGCCTCCCACTCCCAATTCCCTTAGTCGCCCCAGAAGGATACCATGGTCAAGGGTATCGAAAGCTGCTGAGAGGTCAAGTAGCATCAAGATAGAGGAATGGCTCGCCAGAAATCATCCATCAGCATGACCAAGGCAGTTTCCGTGCTATAGCCAGGCCTGAAGCCGGATTGAAAAGGGCCCAGATAATCTGATTACTCATGCGAGTATCCATTTTGTGCTATTATGTAACAATCCAATTTATTTCTTCTTCTTTTAATTTTAAAAGTATCCAATCCAATTCAAATTTTAAAATATCCAGTCTTTGTCCCATATCTCAATATTTAATTCCTTTTAGTTCTATTCAAAGTTTAGTTGTTTATCGGGTCTTTGTTTCTTTAAGGTAACATTTTACACTTTCAGTCCCTTTCTTATTCAGCTGCTATTTTATAGCTAGGGGTCTTATAGATGTTAATTTTGTTCTAGGTGTTGTTCTAGCCTGGGTTGGTTGTCACTTACCCGGCTTCAAAGAGCTCCATTTCTATCCACTTTCCTTCAGCACATTTCTTGCCCAGTTGTCCCAGCTTCGTGGCAGCTGCCACGGCTGCCGCCCCCGCCGCTGACTCACAGATGGTTCCCTCTGACCTCCGAGGAACTTGCCTATTCTCTTGGTTGTCTGAGGTTCCCCTCCTTTTCCCCCATCCCTGCAGGACGTTTCCGGTCTGAAGACCCATTGGTGGCGGTTCGGCAGCCAGGGTTTTCATGGGGCTCATCACAGCCCGCTATTTCCCCAACTGTCTCACCGCGACGCCAAACTGGAAGTCAAAATGTGTGCAGTTTTGAGTGTGCAGTATTTTGAGTAGAAATGTTAGCATATAATTATTATTTTCTTGAGAAATCAAAATGTTACTTTTTACAGCACTTTCAATTCAACCTTATGATGCCTTGCTGTATAAACTCAGAGCTGATATTCGTGGCAAAATGGGATTAATTAAAGAAGCAATTGCTGATTACAAGAAAGCCATCAGCATCCAAGAACTAATCAACAGCAATTGAAAAGATGAATGCTCAAAATATTTAGAGTATTATTTAAAACTGGTCAACACTTTGTGCTGATATAGATAGCTTGCACTAGTGTTTTGTCCTTATCACAGTTTTAAAATATGTACATTTCTGTACTTAAGAAGCATTAAAGACAAGAAGCATTAAATAAAGCAAAGTACTGTTAATGAATGAAATAGTGTTATTATTTATTACGTTAATACTTATATTCTGTTTTTATACAGACAGCTATGTTTAACTCCCGATATTCTCAAAACAATTACTATAGAGCTAAAATAGAAATTCACATTTTGCCTTTTGCTTGGACCAACTGCAGGTCTGGAAGGTCTGGTTCATTGGTCTGTCAGATATCTGACTTTTCCTATGTTTGCAAAGATGGTCCTTCATAGACATCCTCCAGGATTTTCTTCTTATTCTATCTGAATAGATAAGCTTGTCCAGGCACAGTTTAAAATAACATGAATGTGGGGCTCAGCTGTGAGATGTGCAATAATTTAATAACTTGATTTTATAAACCTTACCAAGCTATCTAGATAATATACCTTCTTGCAGAAGATTTGAAGTTTTTCTTCTTCTCACAAAACCTTGAACATTCATTCAGCATTGAAGGGAAGAGGATAGAGATGTAATTTAGATTCACACAATGCTTAAGATGCTTAAGAGTCGATTTGTTTCTTGTGATAGATTTGAAAACAAGTTCTGAATGTACTGCAATTGCTACAAAACACTTTAGACGTGAGGAAAAATGTTCTCTTCTGGCAGAAAGTACTGATGTAGACATTTTAGCAGCAGAAGAAATTATTGACCCCAAAACCAAATTTATTACAAATTGTAGAATGGATTGTAGTGATTTTTTTTTTATATTGCCTTGGTGAGTCTGCACATCAAATATTACATTCAGTTCTGGATTCAACATTTTTAGGATGGACATTTACAAATGAGAAATAATTAGAGGATATAATTAGAGATATGATAACTGTCTTCAAGTATCTGATGGGTTGCCACATTGTAGGTAGAACATAATTGTTGCAGAAGATGGAACAAAAACCAGTGAGTTTAAATTACGGTAAATAGCTTTTGGTTGGACACCAGAATAATATTCCTAATGGCAAAAGCTGTTCAGCAATTAGACAGGCTGTCACAGGAAGCAGTAGACATCAGTAGACTGTCTCTGTAACTGGAGTTGTTTAAATAGAGGACAAGTGTCATCCAATGGTGATGCTGTAGGTTCTTGCACTAGTGAGAGAGTTGGACCAGAAGATCTCCCATTCTTACATTCTGATTCTAGGCATTCTAGTTGTTATTGCTGTAATGTAAGCTAAATTAGCTTTTCTACAGTGAAGGGAACATAGAAAGCATGTTCATACATTATGTCATCTCAAAGATGCTTTTTCAAAAGGCAATTGGACTTTTTTTTCTTTGAGGAGGAAGAATAAGACTTTTTACTTTTCATCCAAGAAGCTTTATCAGTTGTGATGGTGGGGGGATTGAAGAATAGGGACTGACAGTTGCGACTGGATGATGGAGTGGGAAATGGAAGGATAGGTTCTGAGAGGATGGGGGGAATGGAAGGATTGTATTTGAAAGCTTTTGTGGCCAAAACACGGGGTTTATCTGTGCCCCATGTTTTTTTATTATTATGTTTTATTATTATGCATGTTTTATTTTCAATATTGTTAATCAACATAATATAAAACCATAAAACATGTTTTGCAAATGATTGTGGTTTACTGAAGCATTTCACCAAGCAAATAGAAAATAACTGTATAGTTTAGTGTGGTAAATGGAATCAAGCTATAAATATATCTGATATGCAAAAAATTGTAGTATTTTGTTCTGCAGTGGAAAATGTAGGTTAAAATAATTTAAAATAATAACTTGCTGGTTTTTATTCATTTTGATCAATTAAAATAAATTCAACTTTAATACTTTGTCATTTATTGTGAAGTGATATTATGGAGCACTTTCATAGGCCTTAAGAAAACTATGGGAGAATTTTGCCTCTTATGATATCTTGAATGTTATTAATATGTTGCCATGACTCTTCTACAACTACATTATTTATGTATTAAATGAATGAGCAATCGATTTTGAAATAGTCTGCAATGTTTGCATTCTGAGCAGGCATTATTGGGCAAATTGGTTTAAAAATAATAGAAAAAAGCAGAAATATATAATGCCACAGTTCTCAGTGGTATGTGGGAATAAGACATGCTAACGGGGTCCCTTCAGGTACAGAGTTATCTTGGAAGTTTGTAGTTTATAAAGAATTGATGACTAGTTATTCTTACTTGGGATGTGCAAAACATTTCAACCTCAAAGCTTTTTGAGAGTAAAATAGTCATAGTGAAAACAAAACACTTTGAGAATTTTGTTCTACTCGTGTGGGGAAAATCTTGGTGTTGCAAGAAGCACTGTCTTGAGTCTTCCAATTGGTCTGAGCACTTCAATAAGTCAGATATTTTGTAACTAAATTTAGATTGCCACCATATTTGATAACAGTATGGACCACCATTTCATCAATTCTACAAGCATGGGATGCAAAACAAGGCATCAGCCACTGCTCCTGGGATAACTTTGTTTTCTTTGACCAGAACCCAAAATATTTTTAGTTTTTGCTTCAACAGAATAAATAAGATTTTAGCAATTTCATGTTTTGTTCTGAGGAATCACGCAAACACCTCTCCCTTAAATGTTGCCACCTGACTTTGGAGGCATACCTCCTTGGTGGCCACTCTAGTCCTAAAAGGGATCCATTGTCTAGAGCCTGGCCGGGATGGGGTGGGGAGAAGAGCACTTTTGGTTTTATCCATGTTTTTCTGTGGTGAACTGCCTAGAATTATTATATGAGATAGACAGCCGTACAAGTCCTGGAAGAAAAGTAAAATAAAATAAATGCTAAGGAACAGGTTATTTAGGAAACATCCTCGGACATGTCATTACCTTCAGTTTTGTGCAAGCCACCTTGTTTGTCATATGTACCTTATTTTAGTAATGATTTGAAGGAAGATTTTATTGTTGAGGAATCCAATGTATGAAATTACCTACCTCTGAAATCTGGAAGGCTTTAAATATACAGCATGTCTATTGACAACTGGTCAGCATTGGTCCTGATTTCTCTGACTAATCATTCTTGGTCCTCAAATACCATAATGGGAGTAAATATTGTAACTTATCTGGGAAAAAAACCCCTTAGGCTTCAGACTTGCTTTTGCATATTGAAGAAATATGTGTAAATATATTTACACATATGTGTAAAAGAGCCTTGGTGGCGCAGCAGACTAAAGTGCTGTTAATTAACACCAATTACTGGTGCAATTACTGCAAGTTCGAATCTCACCAGGCTCAAGGTTGACTCAGCCTTCTATCCTTTCGAGGTAGGTAAAATGAGGACCCGGATTGTGGGGGCAATAAACTGACTTTGAATAAAAAAGAACACCACTTGGGGGGGCCGAAAGCCCTACTAAGCAGGTATACACAAAAGTATGAAGGCTATTGCTTAACGCATTGTAAGCACCCTGAGTCTCCGGAGAAGGGCAGCCTATAAATTGAATAAATAAATAAATAAATAAATAAATACTATACGTGTAGTCCTTGACTTACAACTATTCATTTAGAGACTGTTCAAAGTCACTAAAAAAAGTGATGTTTGACCCTTTTTCCGACTTATGACCATTACAGCTTGTTAACTGGCATGTTCAGTATTTATGACAATTGAACTGTCCTGGGGTCATGTGATCACCATGGTAACCTTCCCAGCCAGCTTCTAACAAGCAAAGTCAATGGGGAAGTCAGATTCACTTAACGATTGCAAGATTCATTTAACAACTGCAATGATTCATTTAACAACTGTGGCAAAAAAGATCATAAAATGGGGCAAAACTCACTTAACAACTGCCTTGCTTAGCAACTGAAATGTTGGTCTCAATTGTAACAAGTCAAGGACTATCTGTAATCCTAAATTTATCTTCACCTACTTTATGCGTTTTCTCTCTTGCTTTATTCAGAAAGGAGTAAGGTAGAAGTGTATTTATGCAGTTCATCGTGCTAATGTTCCAGTTAACCAACAGTAGGTGGCAATGTAGAATTTCTATTTCTGTATAAATGAAGGATGTGGAATGTTTTTTCCTTGTACTTTACATATCTGTTGCTAATATATTCACTCAGAAATATCTGTACTGCATACCTTACATAATAAAAGACTTTTTTGTTTTGCTATTTCTTCCTTCCTTTTTAATATGCATTACAGAACAAAGGATATATAAGCACCTTGGCACAAATATAGTCTAGAGGGATTTATAATCTAGATGGATTTCAAAAAGTGAATGATGGTTATATCAACAACTCTATTTTCTGCTAGCTAAGGTAATTGACCATAAATCCAAGCAGTCTTGGTTGTGTGAATATATAACTGCAAAATGACTACTGTGGTGGATCTTTCATAAATAAGAACACATTAATGCAATAGGAGGCATACAGAAGTGAAGCAGCTAGACTCTAAGGAAGGGGGGAACTAAACGCTAGCTGAATTCTGTCTGGCCCCACACTATCGAGAATAAAGTTAGAAAAGGAGAAGCAGTGGCCTTTCTCCATAGATTTATTGAGATTTATTTATTAAGCATTAATTTAGAAAATTATCAGAAATTCACCATGTATAGTAGAATTAAGTGTTGGGCTTCTGGAAGAACTGTTAAGGACAGAATCAACATGATACATCAGAAGGTATCAAAGAAATTAAATAATGCTCCATTCTTGAAACAGAGGTTAACTGTCATATCAAGAATGGAAAAGACATTTTTAAAATCTTAGGGTAACTCAACACTGTTCTGTATGGTCCTCATTAATGTCTGGATTCTGAAAAGGCAGCAATATGACTATCAGCGTATTTCTTCATGTTTATGAAGTGCTCTATTCTATCTTTTAAAAAATATTGTGTTAATTAAAAAAAGTCTTGAGAATTTTAGAATTACCAAACTTTTTTTGTAGCATCTAGTAGATATCTGGATTGTTGTAGTTTAGCTAGGCAGCTGAAGAGAAACTAACGTACCAGTAAATATTCCCTCAAGTATAACTTGTATTTCCAACTAAGTCTCTGCCTCCTTAACATTTCACATGTCTCTATTGGCCTCAAATTTGAGGTTCATTGAACTAACTAGGCCAGAGTAAAGACTGATAAAAAGCAATTAGATTTGAAAGAGATTTCTCTTTAAATAAATTGATTAAAAGCTCAAACAGAGAATATATGCTGGATTTGCCTTTGAACAATTGAAAAATATATATGCTTTTCTTTCCTTGTTAAAAATCTTAGACAAGAGAGAAAAAGAAGTATGGCTGCAAAGTAAACTCCTAAGAAATGAAAGGTAAAAATGTAAGATGAAGTATTTTTGTTGAAATCATTGAAACAAGCTAAATATAGTCTCCAAACCTTGCAGTGTGACTGCAAGTAAGTGAAGCGTGTTAAGAACTACACTCAGCAGGATTTAGAATAATGACAAAGCATTCCAAAAAAGATATTTTTTCCTCTCTGAAGCTTTATGTCAATTTAAAAGAGCTAACACTTTATTTTTCTATTATCTTTAAACAAAACAGAGCAGTCTACTATTTGGAAAGAATTATCAATTAACTTCATGAAAATTAATTATATCAGCCTATTATACATCCAAGAAAATGTTCAAAAATTCTTTTAAAATACTTGGGGGTTTGTTTGGAAAAAAATATTGACATCTTTGAAGTTTGGTATTGGAGAAGACTCCTGGACAGTCAAACAAAACAAACAAAAGAATCATAGAACAAATGAAACCAAATTTCTCACTCTTCCTTTGATTACGCTGCCCCTCTCTCCTCCACTATTTACCAGATAGGACTTTGAGGACCACATGGTGATAAAGCTGGGGTGGGGACATCTGGAGCCTTGGTAGGGCCACTGATTGCTCCTAGGACCAAGAACAGAGAAGAAGGAAGAAAGAGAGAGAAAATATTGAGGTACATCAATGTTTCTCTAGAGTCCATATTCATGATTTGTTGCTCAAAAAATGTTACCCATGCTACAGCAGTCACTTGAGAGCAGGTAAGAGAACTGGGTCAAGAAACGTATTAAAAATGTCTTTCAGGGGAAGTATAATTACATCGTGAGTCACAGAAGCAGCACATTTCAGTCAGTCCATAGTCCAAGGATATGAACCTGAATGTGATTTCCAAACTGGTAAGACCCATTCCTCTCCCAAGAGACCCCTATGAAGTTAAAGAAAGAATAAACAAAAACCTAAGGTATAACAGTAAAATATTATGGTATGTGGCGTGTCAATGAACAGGCATCACGCAGAACCTCCTTATGATATTGTATATTAAATAGGATCTGATGGTCCCTCCAGATCTATTCCTCCCAAAGAATCAGAAAAATAGTTTGGATAATGTTTTATAAAGTTTTATTAACTTTGAACATTTTGATAACTTCAGAACTACCAAAAGGTACACCATCATTGACAAGGATACATTCCTGATTCAGATCATTAACCAGAGAGACTATGGATATTTCATTCCAGATCAAGAGCTGAACATTAATTTAAATGAATCTAGATAGCTCAGTTTCTTGTCCTCCTAGAACTGTGATACAGCATATTCTCTTTGTGATTAGGCCACCAAAAAGGAAAATAACAGCTGGGTCAAAAATCAGATATAAGGGAACTTTTAAAGTACAGGGCAAAATAAATGGAACCATGCTTGGACGAATTGCTTGGTACATCAAATAGCTCTACAGTTACAAAGAGTTCAGAACCAAGGAGGCCATTTTTGTAGCAACAATAAAACAATCCCACCCAACACGATCTAGGACAGTTTATAATTTGACCAAGAGAATAATTTCAGTAGCATATTTTCCCTCACATCATATGACCGGTATTAGATTTTTTTTTTAAAAAAAAGTAGCTTACAGAGTACACTAGAATTGGGCAGCAAATTAGATAGAGAGAGAGAGAGAGAAAGAGAGAGAGGGGGGGGGGGGGAGAGAGAGACAGGCAGATCTAGCACTGAAGTTTTTTGTGAAAAATGCTTTTCAAGGTTTTCCAAATCAGTGGATGAATCTCTATGTGTGCTTGTGAATATGCTCACAATTGACTGTTATTTTATTATACTATACATCTCAGCCAATCTAAGCTGATTTATGCCTCTGCATTTTCATATGTGATTGAAAGAAAGAAGTACACATTCCCAAGCTGTCAACAATTTTAAGATGATTCAACCTTATTTGATGACCTTACAGTAAACATGCAGTGTTATATGTTTTTTACTTTCAAGTTTCTTTCAAGTGTGCAGTACCATTTATTAAATATATTCTAATCTCACAACTTTCTTAAATAGCTCCAAGTAACCTGCATATTCTCTTTTTCTTCCCTATTTTATTCCCATGATATTTCATAACAAAAAGTAGAATGAGAGGAAATATATTTATACAGCTCTGAAATATATACATATCACCTTTTCAAAGGAACTTTTTGCTAGCTAATATTTCAATTAATGAAGACCATAATTCCTTAAACTAAAGTGTAAAACCATTGTATAATTTAATCATATAATAATACATAGTTACAATGAAAATCATACCAACCCCCAAATCTTGGAGCATGGTTATGTAATTTGGCAATGAAATGCTGCCAAGGAGATAATCAGCACTTTGAGAGCATGGAATCTCACAGATTCAGGAGGTGGTTGGGCTCAAAAAAGTCAAGATGCTGATCATTTTAGTCCCACCTCTTTTTGTCTTAAAAGGAGGAGCAAGGTTTCAATCGTGTGTTGTAGCTGCTATCTTCACCTCCCTTGTAAATCACAGCAGTGCATACAAATACCATATGTATTTTCATGTAGATTTATTTTTTATCACAAGCTTTATTCAAATAACTATAGCAGTGAAATGTATTGAGAAAGGGAGAAAGAAATTACTTAGTGCAAAAATTAATCTCATTCAAAATTCCAGCACATGTATCCTGAACCAGCTGGACTTTAGAGATATTTTTGAAATGACCGTAAAGTATAGAACACAGTTACTCAGTTCTGACTTGACTAAAACCTGCACAATCGCACTCAAGTTCTAGGATTCTATTGACCTGCATTCTTGTTAACTGAAGAATTTCATACTTAAGTGAGAATATGACATACAATTTCCTTTCTAAAACCAGCGCTGTCCATAGTAACAATTGTAACAGCTAACTCAATTCTTGTTGTAAACTGATTCAGACACTGGAAGGCATAGCTAATTATCAAAAATAAAAATACATTTACTATTCAGCAAGATAACCAAAAGTTTAGACTTCTAATGAAGTGCTTTGAAGAGTTCAAAAAGTTGTGTACTTGTTATGACTTTGAATTTGCCTAATGAAGAAATGTTGTAATAATGCAGCATTCTGCAATGAAGAACGATGAGTCAATGAACATTAGGTAAGACAGAACTCTGTTTTGGCTTTAAGGATATGTAAATTACAAGGCTAATGTATTTGGAGAATGATTACCCTTCATCTAGGCATTCCCCTTTACTCCACAGAATTGCTGAATATCACCCGGTTGGAATGTTTATGTTCAAAAATAATTTCTTTCAATTAAGCTCATAGCTATTTCCATGGAATAAAAGTAATTCTGGAGTCCTGTTCTATTTAGATAGAAATATGACCTCCAGCCCCTTAATTAGAGCTGTCATAAACAGTCCTTTGGGTATTACTAATTCAAAGAAGTCTTGCATGCCCTCTCAGAGGCATTTAGTTTTTAACTTTCCAGGGAGCTGAAAAAACTTTCAAGATCATAAATCCTAAAATTACACACTGAGAAGTACATACTGAGAATTACAACGCAATTGCAGAACTGTAGTAGAAGGGTTAGTACTACATACTATGGAAACAGCGAATGCCTCATGGAGAAGAATATCTCTGCTTACTTGGATTTTGTTCCAGTGATTCCTTTAATCAAAAGTATACACTAGACAATTGGAAGGTAGTTGTTAGTAGCCAGCGGACCAAAGATTATCAAACTACTTCATGCTCCAAGAAAGCCTATATTGTAATTTGAAGTCCTGAGTCAGTTTTCCAAAGGACTATCTTCATCCATTTGGATCCACTCAGTGCTCAAAGAACTGATTTCAGACTTTAAATAAGGCTGTTATTCATTTGATGGGCACAGAATCTTTTCTACATTCGCTTGATGAAAAAAACAAGTAAGCTTTCTTGCTGCATTTTAATGCCTGCTACAGCAATGCTTTTACTGCAGAAATGCCTTTAAAAACTGCTCTTTTGACTTTTATACATTCAGTCGGTTCTATATAGTGAGCTATTAGGAACAATGGAACGACACATAATGGAGACAAATGCAAAGCACTTCACTTAGGAAGAAGATGTCAAATGTAGGATGAGACATTCCTGGCTTGTAAAAAAGTTATTAGAATAGTTGATTTCAAACTAAATATGTTAGCAGTATGAAGTAGATATGAAAAGGTAAAAAGTTTCCCTCGCACATATGTGCTAGTCATTCCTGACTCTAGGAGGCGGTGCTCATCTCTGTTTCAAAGCCGAAGAGCCAGCGCTTTCCAAAGACGTCTCCGTGGTCATGTGGCCTGCATGACTAAATGCCAAAGGCGCACGGAACACTGTTACCTTACCACCAAAGGTGGTCCCTATTTTTCTACTTGCATTTTTTATGTGCTTTTGAATTGCTAGTTTGGCAGAAGCTGGGACAAGTAACGGGAGCTCACTCCTTTGAATCCTTACTAAGGATTCAAACCACTGAACTGCTGACCTTTTGATCGACAAGCTCAGCATCTTAGCCACTGAGCCACCACATTCCTGATATGAAAAGGCAAATGGAAATTTGGGCTATACACAAGGAAAAGTGAACTGTCCAAAATGTGAGAGCTGTACTGTATTCTGTCAGATGCTTCCTTGAGGATGGTATCCCATTCTGGGCATTACACTACAGTAAGAGGGATTCAGAGAAATAATTGATTTAAAGAAGGGCAATAATTCTAACCAGGAATTGAGTCATGTGAAAATAACTTGAGGGAAGTGGGCAATGACTTATCCCCCCAGATTATAGAAAATCCTATAGAAAATAGGAAGAGAATCTTGAAATGGAATCAATTCCCTAGAGAATAATTTTTGAATGTCTTCAAGCAAAGACTGAACAGACATCAGTTTTCAGCATTTGAATGCTGGCGATTCTAAGCATATGGTTGGGCCTAAATAGCCTCTTCCAGTGTTAAAATTCTATAAATTAAAAAATTGTGTGGGTTTGTGTGTGAGAAGAAGTTTAAAGTGGGGAGGGGGCAGGGGTGAAATCCAGCAGGTTCTGACAGGTTCTGGAGAACCGGTAGTGAAAATTTTGAGTAGTTCGGAGAACCGGCAAATGCCACCTCTGGCTGGCCCCAGAGTGGGCTGGAAATGGAGATTTTGCAGTATCCTTCTCCTGCCACACCCACCAAGTCACACCACACCCACCAAGCCACACCCACAGAACTGGTAGTAAAAAAAATTGGATTTCACCACTGGGAGGGGGTTTAAAATTCATAAATTAAAATAATAGGTATCATGGGAGGATCAACATAATTTTCTCCATTTCCTTCTCCATAAAAACAAAGTACTATGGAACTTGTTTAATGAACAAAAACTTTTTTCAAAAATTTGCTTCCAGAAAAACTCTTGGTAATTATGATACAGCCCTTCAAAATGAACATAAATATAATTTCAGAATGACTATATCATGTAGGAATCTTGAGAAATATGAAATTAACGTATCATTGGTGACTAATCTGATCTATGAACCAATAAAAATGCCTTTCTTAATCTTGGCATCAGTTATTCTTGAAAACATCTGTCTCAAATAATAAAAACCTTCACTTTCCTTGTTTATCGCTTTTACAAATTTTTCATCATTTCGGGTTTTATGTGAAGGGGAAGCAGAAATATCTGTCAGGGCAACATGTGGTTCATGTGCCATGTTTTTCTTGTCTTGGAACCAAATTCTTTTGAACTGGCCATTTCTTTTTAATGTAATGCAACTCTTTTGCACAGCTGTCCCAGTCAGATATGCAACAACAGTACAGGATATATCCAGGAGCAGAGCCAGTAGTAGAGTTTCACGAATATTCTAGTTTTACTTCATATACTGGATGTGCTTCACCAACAGCTCCATGTTTTCATGTGTTTTTTTTTTTAATGTGTAAAGCATAGCCAACAGGCACTGAAAGAAGTACATTGCCATTGCGTAAAAACAGAAGATTTCTATAAAAAGGTATGTGATAGGTTAAATTACAGGTTGTTTTCATGATTAGTAGCCAAATTTTATAAGATACAACCAAGTGTTCAAGAAGCAAAATCTTTGTTGTCCAGTGTAAATGGATCTGGGAAAGCAATCTAGATTCCACAGCTAAGTTAAATTTAAAGTAAAATAGATACATATTTAGGTATTTTTTTTCCAAAATATTAAAATGAAAAAAAAAAGGAGAGAAATACCTGCTGATAAAATTCATATTTATGTAAATAAACTGACACAATGTATTTGAATTGCTTTACAAGTAGGCGAGCATCATTTTTTTCAGCATATAATTGATATCAGTGAGGATCAGCCTATAAAACCTCAGAAGATCTCAGAATCATTACCATCTTATATAGACCAAAATAACTGTGTGTGTGCCTGCTTACTTCTTTATCCCAGCAATTCAAATGTGGTATCTGACAATTTCCTTCCAATTGTCAATTGCATGTGATTAAAAAGATAAGTGGACATTCCTCATCAGGCAGAATATCAAGAGAATTGCAAGACCCTAACCCTAACTGCAACACAAGGGAAAATCTAACTTAGCCCAAACTGGGTTTAATGGCTTGCTTATAGTTTCAACCATTCCAGGGGTGAAATCTACTTACCTTCCCAATTAGTTTGGATGTGCATGTGCCGCGGACCCTCTGCGCATGCATCACTTGCGTGCATGGACCCTCTGTGCATGCGCGAACCCTTCTGTGCATATGCAGAGGGTAAAAAACTGGTTACTTCCGGTTAAAACCAGGAAGTAATGATGACCGGGCGGGTGGGCAGAGCCTTGTGCTGCCACTGCTACCAGTTTGGCCAAACTGGTCTGAACCAGGAATATTTCACCCCTGAACCATTCTTATTATTCTTCTGTTTGCTCTCTGCTTTCCATTTCCTGCACACGCTGTTTTTTCAGAAGCCAACAATAGGCCCTGACCTCTGCATTATTTATCCTTTCCTAAGTAATAATCCTGAACAGAACAGAAACCAGCACAGTGATGACTTGTCTTGTTTTTCCACACTATTCTATGTTTCACAGCTGGGTATTGTTTTTCAGTGTAGAAACAGTGGGATAAAGTTGTGCAAACCATAATTTACACATGACAAGGCCATATCTTGAGACAAAGGATATTAGAGTTGTCAGGCTACTCCTATTATGCTGAAAATAAGGAATAAAGAAAAGTCTATGCTATTTGCCATACATCTGTATCTTCTTTAGTCCTTCTTTTATGACTCAAGACTCAGATGCCGAGTATGAATTTGAAGAAGCTGCTCCACCATAATTTGTGGATATTTAGTCTTGAGAAACGTGAAGCCAAAAATCATCTGAGGCTGATAAAACATTTTCACTACCTGAACAGATGATATGGCCCTTAGTCCCCACACTTAGTCAGTAGATTGAGGAGCAAAGCAAAGACATTCTATGGGGCTCCTTCTCAAGAAAGGGGGTAAAATTTTTGATTAAAGACAACTATCTCTAGCTTGATTTAAGAGGTAGCTCTGACATTTTAGAAATAATCATCTGATGTTCAGCTCTTGTGTGACATTCATATGCGTTCTGCTTATAAAATTCTGACCTCTGGACTGGCTGAGAGCCCTGAACTGGCTCTTGGAACTCTGGACTGGATTTTGATTATTCATCTGCATGTCCTGTTAAAAGCAAAATCATTCCAGCAAACTTCTTTGGAATTCTGTTTTGGTTTACATTCCTTGTCTACTGTTAGCTCCTTGGCCTTGAGTAAACTGCTAATTTCCATAGCAACTCTATATGTGAGTGAATATAACTGAAACCAGAAGTAGAATACTTTCCTTTCTTCTTTGCACATTGTAGTAACCAAACATTTCTAAATGAGTCCAGTCCTCTTCCAATTGTTTTAATTTCTTCAGTGTGCCTCTATATCAAGATAGAGCTGTTTAGTAGAAAATAACAAAATAAAAAGACACTATTATTAAGGGGTAAAATCAAAAGACAGTTCAACTAATTAAACTCATGCTATTACTGTTTCAAACACCCCATTCTAACCCAAAAGTAATTTAGGGTTAGCCTGATCATCACACAGAGGGAGATGCTTATGTCAGGATGCAGGTACAGTACAATGGGGCAGCAAGTCAAGTAATAAAAAGGCATTGGTTGCAACTTAGTCTATTAATACCTTCTACAATATTTTGTCCTCAGATATGGCCAATATGTTAGCCCAATGCTGAATGAAAATTTAACCATAATTCTTGTTGTCTACTGTATTTGAAACAAGATGGAAGTGCTATTTAACTATCCTTTTCAGCTGCAGGTCTCTTGAATTAACTGGTTGAATGCCTTCATGGAAGTAGTAAACCCAAGGAACACAGTCATATTGTTTCCAAGTAAGCATGCATACAAACAAGTTGAAAGAGGGTTGTACAGCCTCAAAAATGCTTTATGTATATCTATATATACCTGTATATATGTGCTAAACTCAGAGATTTATGCGAAGCAATTGCCAATATTTGAGCTATAAGCCTTTAATAATCTAATTTCCCTTACCATTCTATCACTGGGACAGCCATCAATTTAGCTGTGACATAAGTCACAATGTGCTGATTTCACAAGGGTCACGATTTTCCATGTCAATATATCACATACCTCTGACATTAATAGCAGTTTATGGCTTGCACAACTCTGAATCACAGTTGAGTGGACTTTTTGTCCTTCAGCACGAGCCTTAGAGAGATTTCCCGCTCACAAAGAAAGTTGTGCTATTAAGGGGACAGCCGCTCATATGGTTTATGTTCCTTGGAACATATTGGTTTGCTTAGCAGGATTATAAACCCTTCCATGGAATTACTTATCCATGGAAGTATAATCAGCCTCTTGTTTAAAGTTTCTCTCTTGTTTTTCTTCACTTGCATAGGCTACTGCAGATAAATTTTCAATCTTATATTGCAGCTTCCATTTCTCTGCTTTTATCTACTGTGAAGACATTTTCCTTTTTATCTTTTCAAGTCCTTATTAACAGTATCGTTAAAGTTGATGGGGGTGTATGTGTTGAACCATAATAGCGTCATGAACCAAAGTATGAGCCTGTAGAGATAAGGAGAACATTAAGAAAGGAAAATAAAGAGTGTCCCTTTTCAAATGTCCGCAGTTATATTTTATCAACTGAACTACTTGGGTTTAATCCTAAAACACATTTCTAACATTGCACTGTAGAAATAAATCCTACTTACATACCATTTTAAAATACAAGCAAAAGTCCAGAAAGGAAAGAAAGAAACAACCTAGAACACAACCTCTGCAACAGCCAACCCTCAGCAAAATAGAAAACAGCATCAGATAAACAACGGAGGCAGAAACAAAACTTTAATCAAGGAATTATCAAGGAGGAGGCTGTACCACTACCAAGACTGGCAGGGGCCCTCCTTCATTAATGATATTACCAAATCTGATGCTATAATGAAGTATCTGCAAGAAAACAATAATTCAAATGGCAGCAAGAACCCAAGTGTATATAAAGTAGCTAGCATCCAATTTACAGTTTTCTTCCTCCCTTCTTTCCTTTCCCTTTCCCTTTCCCTCCCCCTCCCCCTTCCCCTCCCCTTCCTCTTCTTCTTCCCCTTTCTCTTCCTCTCACCACATTATGCTAAAATAGTTATTTATTATACGAATTTAGCCAGTATATTTTAAGGTTCATGCAAACCCAGAGTATTTTGTTAACTGCATAAACCCTTGTTAATCATGGTTGAGCATGTCATATGAACACAGTCACCTTCTTCTGCAATTCTGTTTTCCCTTCCTGAAACAATATTTTGTAGCTCATTGTCCATTCAGCATTTGAGGGAGTCTTCATCATAGTCACATAGCACAGCTTACCATATATACAATACAATCAACTTCTATAGGATGCAAACAACTTATTCAGTCACTAATTTCCCTCACACCATTCCAAATAAGAAAGCTCCTTTCTTGCCAGGGCCCCTAAAGCTTCTGAGAATAATTCTAAGGGCAATTCTTGGCTGTATACTTTATCTATCCTTAAAGTGTGTATCTTATCTTACTTCCCTGTAGAAACTTCTTTCAAGTTCTTTGCGACAATGAAGTCTAAGACACTCAACTAATATGAAAGTAAAACAAAATGAGACATGGTTTCTGAGCTTTGATAAAAATGTAAATGCTCAAATAAAAGATTCTAACACTATATTTTTTTTAAAAAAGGTTCTAACACTCACTTGGTGCCTGGCAATGGGTTTCTGGGCATAGGTTTTACAGTAGCAGAGAGCAACCCGAATTTCCCACTACAAGGCTTTACTGCATATCAGAGGCATTGTGGACAATTATATGAAAAAGGCCACCCACCACAGCTGCTTCCAAGTAAACAGCCGTAGACGTATAATCCTAATGCATTGTGCTGGATCTCTGGGTCATGTCTTAAGAGCTGCTTGAAAGTGCAGAGTTTTGAGATCACCAGAACCACAACAAACTGTTCCTGCCAGTACAAACAAAAAGTACTGAAGTAATCGAGAGACAAAGAGAGAAGGAGAAGAGAGCATATCAGAATGATTCAGGGCGTTAGGAACTAATATCTTTCTTTTCAACTTTTAATGATCTTAGAAATTAGTGCTTCTGTGGCTTTTACAGTTGTATGGTTAAGAAGAAGCAAAGAATAGTGCATATAATGAGGGCATTGGAGAATTGCTACTTAAATAGCTGGTGCTCTCATGCCAATTCATAAGAAACCTGCTAAAAAGGAGGACATACAATACTTTGTCAGAATAGATCACTCTTGAGAGTGGAGATTCTGGGCATGAAAACCTATAACTATGCTGTACTTCTATTTTAGAGATGAATATCAAGGATAACGGCATTTTAATTAACATTTACAGGAACCAAGAAACTCTCTGTAGATCTGTGTGATAAATTATTCATATTGTTAATATTTTTATATGTGTGTGACAATCATGCAACAAAAATATTATTTCACTGGACAAAATCACAGTGACAGATACACCTGAGATATTATACAAGGATGATTGTTAAGTTGAAGAATAGGGACCGAGAACTAGAGGTGCACACATAAACACATTATCATTGTCTTAATAATTGTTGGATTAATGGATGCTAAAAGCAGCTGTATACTTATCTGATTCCTAAGGCCTTTTCCTTGTTTCATTTTTTGTGCTTTTCTTTCCTACAGCCAAGGGTACCCACAGAGTATAGGAAAACAATTCAACATGCCAGGCACCATAATTGCATTATTGTTGCCACCATTCTAATTTTCTTTCACTACAACCTGCAGACATCCATGCCTATAGCGCTCCTTTCAATTAGTTTGGGGTGTGTTTTCGGTCTTGCATTCATTTACATCTTTCCTTGGGGACAGGAACATTTTAGATAATGGGCCTTCACAAGGGAGCAAGGAATGGAGTTCTATTAAATTGTATTAATGATACTGCCCAAGATACTGTGTGGGCCTAGACACTGACAGAACCTGGATTTAAAACTCTTTAACAGCAAGAGACCATAAACTAACCAGTCTATCTCCAGCTCAGCAGCCAACCAGCAACAGAGAGCTTTAGAAAAGTTTTCTAATAACCATCCCTGAGGCCTGTTTTTCAGTAGCATGACAAATGGAAGTGGTCCAGATCCACTTTCAGTTCATTTATGAAATGTAAAATCTTCCTCAATTATAATAGTCTGATGCTTGCGGAATCTTTAAAAAGGTTTTCTTAAAAGTGGTGATTAAAAGTGGAGGGGTTCTGGACAAACACCAATCCTGAATAAGATTTGTTTGGCTGGAAGATTTGGTAGAAGTCTCATTCATTGAAAATTTCAAGTTATGGTGCTTTAGGACAAATATAAAGGGATAGATTAGAACAGGAGTGGGTTCTACTTACCTTTAATACCGGTTCGCAACAGGACTGCACACCCGCACTTGCTTCGCTCACGCACACACCTTGCTGCTGCGCATGCGCAGATCGCATCTCATGATGTCAGGGTCAGTGGGCGGAGCCTCGCGCTGGTTTTCTATAGAACCAGTCTGAACCGGGGGCAACCCACCACTGGATTAGAAGCTGGATTTATTGTACATAAATATATCTGTCCTCATAGCCATTCTCTGAGTGGTCTTTCCATTAGGCAAACACTTCCTTTGTTTTGTAATCCAGAGGGTAATCATGGCTAAGAAGTTATGTATTATTTAACGTTCACTGACAAGACTGAGGAGGATTCATTCAAAAAACATGTGTAAACAGGTTCCCATTTCGATATAAATATTTTACTACAGATTCTCAAGTGGTGACTGGATTTAAAGTAGAAAACTAGAAGGAAATAATGCTTGATTTCTACTGAGATAAAAACAAATTTCCATCCATCTCTAGACCACCCCCCAGAATGCTTGAGTCACTCTGACACTTGATTCCTAGAGTCTGAGTTTTCCTTCTTGATTCAATCTGAAAGGTAGCATTATTATTTGGCATCTCATGTAGAGCCTGTTGGATGTATGCAAAAGAAATAAGCATGATAAGAAAATGAGCTTATTGTGACAGCAAAATATCTCTTTTCCTGTGAAATACTGCAACATCTCAGATACTTCTGACAGATGAGTTACTTGTAACTGAATCACAACACTATTGAGATCTGCTAGAAAATATTTGTTCTGACCATTTAGGCCATTTATGCATTACCCTCACAGGGTGCTATTTCAAAGTAAAAATATACTTTTTATCCCTCATATGCAAAGCTCTGTGAACACTGCTTTGCATCAGCTATAGATTTTGCATTTTACTGATAGTATTTTGTTTCCCCCAAAATAAGATATCCCCTGATAATAAGCCCAATCAGGCTTTTGAGCACATGGCAATAAGGTGAAGCACTTATTTCAGGGCTAGAAAAAAATATAAGACAGGGTCTTATTTTCGGGGAAACAAAATACTATCAGTATGTGTCTCTTCAATCGCCCACTATTCAACATATTGTAGCTCAATATGTTGTGATAATCCAATCAGTGTGGTTACTTTAATGCCTGAATGTGAATATAAATAGTTAGTCAACTGCGTAAACGCAACTAATACTAACCAGACAGAAGGGGCAATTAAAGGGGGAATTCATTCATCTCTGAATGAAATCTCCCAATCTTGTTTTGCACTAACTTGTTTTCCTCCCTTATCCACATCCAAATCAGAGTTGTCATAGCTCCAGCTGTAACATTGGAACTAGTGTTAGACTTAAGAGATGAATCCTCCAAAGATTTGTCAAGAATAATTTCTATCATTGATCTGAAGAATTTACCCTTGTCTAGCCTGCCTTCCACCCTCTCCTAAAAGGTTTCTCTCCCACCAATCCAGTTAGTAAAACAAAGAGAATATCTCAGTTCTAATTATGATTTTTTAAAACAGATAAACTAGACCGGAAACACAATTAGATGAACTAATTTTACTTTATTGTAAGGCTATATTTACAGAATATTGCAAGTCTGAAAGTACAAACATCCTGCCGCCATTTTTAACTGCTTCATCCATTTCAGCAGGTTCTTGTAAGTTTCTTTCTCTGACTGTTAAGACACTGGGGGCTTGTCCTCTTTTGTCCAATTGTTTCTTAGACAGCATCTCTTCTGTTCATTTCCCAAAATCATCCATACATACATTGGCTTTTAGTAAATCTACTGGTACAGTAAGAACTTTATGCTACATAAATAAATGAACACTCACGTAGCAATATAATTTTCTTCCTGCACCCTTCTACAATGAGCTTATTGTCTGTACCAACACCTCCTACAACTGCTGCCATAAATCTTCACTCTGCTTTTCTCTTCTCCCTCTGGCCCCAACATCTTTCTATTCTGAGATCTCATCTTCAGATTGCTTCTCAGCATCTCCTTCCAGGTGAACTTTCAGCTCTTCACACCCCATTGAATTGACTGCCAATTGTTCTCTGACCTTCCTTGCCCATGGCTTCAGATTTTCCCTCCTTCAGCTCTTGCTCATGACTTATGTTTATGTTGATCCACTAACTCCAAATGTTCTTTTTCTCTCTTTCCCTTCTATTTTGTTTTCCCCAAACTCCCTCCCTCCCTCCCCCCCCCATCTCTTTCTTTTTTGTATGAGATCTTGAACAATTCCTGGGGATTCTGTGTCCATACATCCCATCCCAAATTATCCTCCATCCCATCCCCTCTCCCATTGCTTCACCTTTACTTACTACAGCTGGTTACAGTGTGAATCATGTAAATCTCTTGCAAAAACTGCTCACTGGGCACAACACAAGTGTGTGTGTGTGTATTTCTAAAATTTAATGTGTGAAGCAATATGATAAGATGCTATTCTGTTTAAGAGCAAATCTTTTTCCAAGCTTTAATATATTCAGAAATGGTACTTCTGCTCAAATCAAGGGTGTTAGGCTAAGATCACAAGGAAGGATTTTTTTCAATGGCAGTTTATATATATATATGAGATATGTAAAGTTGCCTGATTCCATGACAACTCTTGTTGCAGTAAAAACTATATAACAAAAGAAAACAACAACATTGCATGTCCAGAAGACAAAAGCATCTAATTCTATCTTCATCTATATGCTAGTAAAACTCTCAGGTCTGCAATTATGAAATTAGCGAAGCAGTGTATCATAGGGCAAAACCAAAATTTGACAAATTTTATGAAACATTTTATTATATAGCATTTTATGACATAATATAAAATGTCATAAAACATTTCCTATGGTCAACAGCTGGCGTTTGTGCTATACATTTCAATATGGGTTACTTCCAAGACAGATCTCTGAATATCTCCATACATTTTAAAGAACTTTTCAAGTACATTCAAAGCTTTGCCAGTGTTAAAGGCATTGAGGAATCTGGTAAGGAAATGTCTATGAAAGGATGGCCACAGGGATCAGAATTGTCTAATAAACCTATAAGAAGCTTGTCATCCACCCCAATCAAGCATGGGGGATGAGGAGCCATTTTTAAACAACCTTTTAAATCAGGGGTCTCCAACATTGGCAACTTTAAGCCTGGCGGACTTCAACTCCCAGAATCCCTGGCTGGGGGATTCTGGGAGTTGAAGTCTGCCAGGCTTAAAGTTGCCAACGTTGGAGGCCCCTGTTTTAAATAGTATAAGTGACATACAATCTCAAACTTTAGAATTCCTACCAAAGTGAGATCAGACTAGCAGGCTAGACCAGAGACTAATCCTACTGAATACTGTCTAATCTGTACAAGTTTTAATTTGCTCTATTGATTAAAGGAGTACCAAGTAAAGCCCAATTTTTACCTTCCTCATCTATAGTTGAAAAGAATCAACTGCATAAATTATATACACACGTCTGATATTGTCCAAGAAGGATAATTCAACAATGAGACAAATATGAAGTTTTAATTCTTGCAAGTGTTTTCAGTATCTCAATATTCACTGATATTTCCATGACATGATGATCTGAAAAAGTCTCTGCAGATAAAGAAATATTAGGTTTAATTACTGTTAAAGACTTAACAGTAAGTCTCCTTTGTGAAGGTGACTTCAATACAAATTCAACTAATGTCAACTAGTACAAACTGATATACAGGCCAGGGGTGGGATTGAAAAATTTCAGCAACTGGTTCTGTTATGTCCTTATAAGGACATCCGCCTGGGATTGGCTGAAGATCCTTTCGGCGGGAGTTTTGAATCCCTGTCAGTGGGCGGTGCGTCTGCCGGAGTGTATATAAGGAGAGCTCCGGCAGCGCACAAGCGGTTCAGTTCTTGTTATTAAACTTTGTTACTTGAACCCTGCTGGTCACTTCTTCTTTCCTGCGCCGATCTAACACTGGCGACGAAGGTCTAGAGAAGAACCTCCGCGTGGCACGATCGCCATAACGAGCTGAAGTCACTCGACGCGGTCTGAGACATGGCAACGCCGCAAGCGCCGTTCGCCTCGCTGGCTCCCTTCAACCCCAGCCGGGAGAAGTGGAGTTCGTATATGATACGTTTCCGCCAATTCCTCCGGGGAAACGGCTACAACAACCTAGACGACGAGAGGAAGAGGGCTCTCTTCCTCGCTCACTGCGGCTCCGACGTTTTGGAACTCGCCGTCAACCTCGTCGCACCCAGGGACATTGAAGTCATGTCCTGGGTGGATCTACAGACTGCCCTGCAAGACCACTATGCACCAACGGGCACCCCCATATCGAATCGCTTTACATTCCGCCAACGTAATCAGAAGGAAGGCGAATCGCTTAAAGACTTTGTGGCGGCATTGCGTCAAATCGCTGCAAACTGCGAATTTGAGAACGTTGACAATGCTTTACGCGACGGGATCGTCTTCGGGATGAGAGATGCCAACCTCCAAAAGAAGTTCCTGAGCAGAAAAAGACTGTCCCTGAAGGACGTTCTTGAGGAGGCTACGGCTGCTGAAACATCCGAGACCGCCGCTGCTGCCATGCGCCAGTCCCGAGGGATCCATAAGATCCGCAAACCGTCATCTGAATCGTCCGATGACTCGACCACTCCAACAGATTCAGAGGGAGAATCGACCGTTTTGAAAGTTTCCCGCCCACCCAGGCGGGAAATTCAAAATGATGGCCGCCGCGCCGCTCAGTGCGGCAGTTGCAAGGGACACCATCCCCGCCAATCCTGTCGCTGGCGGGATGCCACCTGCAGACGCTGTCTTAAGAGGGGGCACATCGCGGAGGCATGCAGAGCCTCTGATCCTGTTCCTGAATCGATCAAGCCCCAGAATCCAGAAAATCGTCGCGACTCCCAGAGGTCGTCCAAACGGTCCTCAACCCAACAAAAGCGCGACGACCGCAACAGTTCTCATGGCGGCGCTGTGAACCAGACAACGATCGCCCTCACCAGCACCAACAGTGCCACAAAATTCCACGTGACACTGTTGGCAGAAGGCTTGCCGTGCACGATGGAAGTCGACTCAGGCTCCGTCTATTCGATCATCGACTGGCACCAAGTCAAGAGACTTAAGCCGAATCTCTCCAAGCGCCAACTTGAACCTCTGCACTCCAAGCTGGTGGATTTCGGCGGCAACCCCATCGGCGTCATCGGGCGAACCAACCTCCGGATCGCCTTCAAGCAGTTCCAGGGCCAGCTTCCCATAACCGTCGTGGAGCATAGCCGCCCGACCCTGCTGGGCGTGGAGTGGTTCCAGCCGCTGGGGCTTTCTATCGGAGGCATCCACCAGATTAGCTTAGGCGAACTCGACTCACTCATCGGAGAGTTCCAAGAAGTCTTCGATGGTAAGTTAGGGACCTTTTCAGGGAAACCCATCTCCTTTAATCTGGACAAGGGGGTAACCCCTATTCGGCTCAAGCCCCGCCGGGTTCCATTTGCCTTGCGGGCTAAAGTAGACGCTCAGCTAGATAAGCTGATTGCCCAAGGTATCCTGGAACCCATCGATCATGCTTCATGGGAAACTCCCATTGTGACCCCCATGAAGCAGGATGGATCTGTGCGCATCTGCGCCGACTACAAAGTGACCATCAATAAGGCATTGCCGCAGAGCGCATACCCCGTGCCAGTAGTGCAACATTTGCTGCACTCACTCGGCAAGGGCAAAATTTTTGCAAAACTGGACCTGGCCCAGGCTTACCAGCAACTGCCAGTAGATCAGGAAACGGCGGAGGCACAGACTATTGTCACCCATAGAGGCGTGTTTAAGTGCAACCGTCTCCAGTTTGGAGTCAGTGCAGCCCCAGGCATTTTCCAATCCATGATGGAACGCCTTCTCCAAGGCGTTCCAGGGGTGGTGCCTTATTTCGATGATGTACTGATCTCTGGGGACTCAAAGGCTCAACTCCTGGACCGGCTGAGGCTAGTTCTCCAGCGTTTCAGGGAGAAGGGCTTGAGAGTCCGGAGGGACAAGTGCATCATTGGGGTACAGGAAGTCGAGTTCCTGGGCTATCTGATAGATAGTTCTGGCATCCACCCCACCAAATCAAAAGTTAAAGCTATCCATGAAGCTCCCAGCCCCAAAAACAAAGCGGAGCTTCAGGCTTTCCTTGGATTGCTTAACTTCTACGCTATTTTCCTCCAGCAGAAAGCCACTGTTGCTGAGCCGCTCCATCGCTTGCTGGCGAAGGCGGTTTCCTGGAGGTGGGGACGTGAGGAAGAGTCTGCATTCAGAGCCGTTAAGCAACTTCTGACCTCTGACAGTGTGCTCATTCAATACAATGAGACACTCCCCCTCAGACTGACCTGTGACGCTTCCCCGTACGGAGTTGGCGCTGTGCTCAGCCATGAACTGCCTACCGGTCGTGAAGCCCCCATCGCATTTTTTTCAAAGACGATGTCTAGTGCTGAGCGCAACTACAGCCAACTGGACAAAGAGGCGTTGGCTATTGTTGCAGGGGTGAAGCGCTTTCACGAATACCTGTATGGACGGCAATTCACCATTGTCACCGATCACAAGCCTCTCCTCGGCCTACTAGCAGGGGACAAGCAGACCCCAGCCTTCATGTCCCCCCGGATGACGCGCTGGTCCATATTCCTCGCCGGCTACTCCTACAGCCTCGTCCACCAGCCTGGTAAAGCCATCGCAAACGCCGACGCGTTGAGCAGGTGCCCATCCGCCGAATCCGTGGAAGACCCGGCCCCCACGCTCGAGCTGCTGCATATTGACAACGACAGCAACTGTCCCGTGACATCTGCCGACGTAGCGACGCACACGCGAGCTGACCCCATCCTCCGGCAAGTCCACTCCTGGGTCCTGAGAGGCTGGCCGACTAGAATTGACAGCGACGACTTCAGCCCGTTCAGCCGCAAGCAAGGGGAGCTGTCCACCATGCGCGGCTGTTTACTATGGGGAGATAGGGTTCTGATTCCCAGCACTCTTCAACGAAGGACTCTTGCTGCGCTGCACAAAGGACACCCAGGCATAGTCCGGATGAAAGCCCTGGCACGGAGCTACGTCTGGTGGCCGACACTGGACAAAGACATTGAACATTGGGTCGCCAGGTGTAGCCCGTGCCAAGAAGTCAGAGCCGCCCCGCCTCAATCTGACCCGATGCCCTGGGAGACTCCGAGCTCCCCCTGGTCGCGCATTCACATAGACTTTGCTGGCCCCATTCATGGGCACCACCTCCTCATCGTGGTTGATGCCTACTCCAAGTGGTTGGAAGTCATCCCCATGGCATCCACCACAACGGAAGCTACCATCCGTGCCCTCCGGCGCCTCTTCGCGACCCATGGACTCCCAGACGTTCTGGTCTCAGACAACAGGCCCCAACTTACGTCCGTGCCCATGGAAGGTTTCCTGGCTGGCTTGGGCATTCGCCATGCCCTCTCTGCCCCTTACAGACCGGCCGGAAATGGGCAGGCTGAACGGATGGTGCGGCTCACGAAGGAGTCGCTCGCCAAGATGGGCCCGGGTGACTGGCAGGAGCGCATTGACACTTTTTTGCTCACCCAGCATATCACGCCTCACTCTGCCACCCGAAAATGCCCCTCCGAACTTTTAATGGGCAGGAGACTCCGGTCACCCCTGGACAGACTGCACCCGCAATACTCCTCTGAGGTGCCTGCATCCGCCAGTCGCCAACTTTGCCAGTTTTCCGTCGGTGATGCCGTTTTCGCTCTTAATTTCCACGGCTCGCCTAAATGGCTTAAAGCTACAGTACACAGCACAACCGGTCCCAAATCCTACCGCGTTGAGCTGGACGATGGACAGATCGTGAGACGTCATCTCGACCAGCTCCGCAAAAGGTGGAGGGAAGTGAGCGAAAACCACCCCGACGAGGTAGGCCTAAACCACCCCGGCGCAGTAGGCCTAAACCACCCCGACGAGGTAGGCCTAAACCACCCCGGCGCAGTAGGCCTAAACCACCCCGGCGCAGTAGGCCTAAACCACCCCGACGAGGTAGGCCTAAACCACCCCGACGAGGTAGGCCTAAACCACCCCGCCGAAGTAGGCCTAAACCACCCAGACGAGGGAGACCGGCGACCCGAGGGAAGAACAAACACCCTGGCACCTAGCCTAATACCAGATCCGGCAAGGCAAGTAGACCGGGGACAACCCAGCAGGGGAAGCCAACGTCAACCCTGCGAAGTGGGCAACCGGCAGCCCAGAGATGGGGACCTCCAGCCAACATTCCAGGAGACCCTACAACAACCCGCCAACCGCGCAGAAAACCAACCCTGCAAGGAAGGCCTCCACCACCCCAGCAGGGTAGGCCAACACCAACCCGATCAGGTCGAGCAGCCCAGCGGCCAGAGGGAACATTCGGCACCACCACCAGACCAACCGCGCAGAGAGGGCAAACACCACCCCTGCAAGGTAGGCCTACGCCACCCCGACAGAGCCGACCAGTCACCATTTCCGTCCGCCTGCCGCCCCGGGAGTAAGTCGGACTCGACCGGAGAACCCGGGGGCTTAACCCAACCACCACCACCGGACTCGCACCCTGACCCAGACCAGCGCGACCCCAGTCCAGAGGGGACCCGAGGGAGACCCAGGAACCTACCGTGGCTCAGGAGTTCCGGACCGGTCAAGAGCAGGGATCCACACCGGCGGCTCCACGATCCGTGCAGGAACGAGGCAGACCAGCATCGCCCGCAGGCGGAGGTCCGTGACCCGGCCGGAGGTTCGGACACAGTGCCCGCGTCCTCGACGGCCAGATCCAGCCCGGCACCGGGGAAGAAGCCCCGAGCAGAGCAGACACCCTCCGTCCGGGAGAATGTCCATCTTGACTGTGAACTGCGCAGGTCTACGCGAGCACGTAGACGTCCTGTTTATCTTAGTGACTATTTCCCTGATCGACTGACTAAGAACTAGGGGGGAGGAGTGTTATGTCCTTATAAGGACATCCGCCTGGGATTGGCTGAAGATCCTTTCGGCGGGAGTTTTGAATCCCTGTCAGTGGGCGGTGCGTCTGCCGGAGTGTATATAAGGAGAGCTCCGGCAGCGCACAAGCGGTTCAGTTCTTGTTATTAAACTTTGTTACTTGAACCCTGCTGGTCACTTCTTCTTTCCTGCGCCGATCTAACAGGTTCCCTGTCTGGTTGCTGGGTGGGTGTAGCCTGTACCATGGCTGGGGGAAGGGGCGTTTTCACCCTCCCCAGGCTTCAGAGGCTTTCCTCAAGCCTCCAGGAGGGTGGAAACAGCCTCCCCTGGGCACCCGAGGCCCTTCAGAGGTTGGAAATGGATTTCCGGACTTCCAGTAGGCCTATTTTTCACCCTCCCTGAGCTCTGGAGGCTTTCCTGGAGCCTCCAGGATGGCAAAAACGGCCTCCCCCGGGCACCAGAGACCCTCTGGAGGCTGGAAACAGGTCTGTTTCTGGACTTCTGGGCCTACTTTTCACCCTCCCAGAGCCTACATACATGCCCTGCACTTACCTGGCATCCAAAACGGGCCGTGTGGAGACTCCTAGGAGGGGCAGGGTGGGATGGGCAAGGTTAGCCATTCCTTGGAACAACCGGTTCAGTGAGCCACTTTAAAATTAACATCTGGTTAGCCCAAACCAGTCTGAACTGGCTGAATCCCACCCCTGATATAGGCTGATTTCCATAATAGTTCTGCAGTCAAGAATTGCAACTTCTTGCAAACTATCTAGAAGGCAGCAACTATTTTTCATTGTCAAGCTTCAGGGAAGAACACCTGGAAAGTTCTCTTGCTTCTGATAGATATACTTTCTGAGTTTTATCCTCTCAGCTGTGATAGGTAGTCTTATCAGCAGAGAAAGACATTTAGGGAGATTCCAACGGTAGCCTTGTAGCCCATAGGATACAGACAAAGCTATGTGCTGTGAGGAAAGACAAATGAAAATCTATACATTGCCCGTGGCAAGGAAAACACAAGATAGACAGGATCAAAAGCACAGATATTTTATAATCATTTTAAAGGGCTCCTCCCTTTTTCTTCCTCCTCTTTCAACTCTATCTCTAAACATTTTAGAAAGGCTAGTCCCTCAAAACCAGAAATAACAGTTAGCTTTAAAGATAAAGAAGAAAAGAAGGAAGATATTTAGTTTGAATAATTTGAGAGGGATTATCTGATAAGCTTTTTCAGAGACTGCATTCAAACATGAATACAATATATACTATATTAGAACTGTGCATGCTTTTCAGACTATTCAGTTTAATTGCTGCAGTGTTAGTGCAAGGATACCTTCTCTCTTTTTTTCATTAAAACATACATGTCCTTTTTTGGTTTCCGTGTAAACTGGAAAAGCTGAAAGCTGTTGCTTTCATGACCTGTCTACCCTGTTAAAGCATCTGGTGCTAAAGGGTGCATGAAATCAATATTTTGATGTGAAATGTGAAAGGACACATTTTTGCCATTATGTTCCATGTAGTCTTTTAATTATTCATAAGTGGGTATTATGAATATTTAATTTGAAATTCATTGTTAATTAAATATTGATTTATTTTTAAAAAAATCAACAATTCAATAATTATTGAATTCGACCAAAGAATTAGAATTTCAATTCATTTCTCATTCAATGAGAATCTTTCTTAAATTCCTTTGAAATTAAGTGGAAAGAATTTGATACCTTTAAGGAATCATATAGAAAATGTAACTGGCTTTCCATCCCTTCTTCCCATAGACTGGAATCTCCAAATCCTGTGGTATAGAGGACGCAGCTGTGGCTCATTCTGCTTGCTCATTTTCAGTCCTTCTCATGGCTGCCTTTATTGCCAGAATTAGGCAAAAAGTAGTGGGTAGGATTATGTAAGGCAGGAAAAATCAGGCATTCTTTATTTTCAATTTCCATGTGAAATTTGTCCAAATCTCAAGGACAAATGATATAGCTCTGACTTCAGATAATTCATCAGAACAATGAAGAATTGTGTTATAGTTTGAATTCCTTATTTGTGGGAATGTGGAAACATACCATAAAATAAATGTACTACTTTACTTCTCTATAAAGCCATTTTGATAATCTTGTAAGATTGGCATGATAGCCTGTAAACCAGTTTTTCTAGTTCTATCTACACTACACATCCTGGGAAGCTGAAGTTTTGAAATTATCTTTTAAAGTGCCATTTAAAATAGAAAGTCAGAGTGAATGGAAGAGAAGAAAACCATTCATTCCTTTGTTCAGTTGACTGCTGCTCTTCCCTGTGGATGTACAGAAGATTGTATATCACACAAATCATGAGCCTAATTGTTTAGAATATAGCACGGTATATAAGAATGGAATGGAATTTCCTGCATAGAAAAAATGACTGAGACTGGTATCAGAATGAATTAGCCCCAGTGAATGACATGCATCCACCACCAGCTGTCCTGAAGAGAGGAGAGAAGACAACAACCATCCGCAAGGAGCGTTTTAGAAATCACTTTGCCTGATTTGGAATTGTTGTTCTTGTTAGCTGTGAAGTCCGACCCATCACGACCCCATGGACAACGTTCCCCCAGGCCTTCCTGTCCTCTACCATCCTCTGGAGTCCATTTAAACTCAGTTTACTGCTTCAGTGATTCTATCCAGCCACCACATTCTCGGTCGTCTCCTTCTTCTTTTGCCCTCAATCTTCCCCAGCATTAGGCTATTCTCCAGTGAGTCCTTCCTTCTCATTAGGTGGCCAAAGTATTTGAGTTTCATTTTCAGGATCTGGCCTTCTAAAGAGCAGTCAGGATTGATCTCCTCTAGGACTGACTGGTTTGATCGCCTTGCAGTCCAAGGGACTCGCAGGAGTCTTCTCCAGCACTATAGTTCAAAGGCTTCAATTCTTTGGCACTCAGCCTTTCTTATGGTCCAACTTTCACAGCCATACATTGCAACTGGCCTTGACCATAGCCCTGACTATCCACACTTTTGTTGGCAGGATGATTTGGAATATTCAGTGTTTATTTAGAGTTATTGTTCTTTAACAAGTATTCATTATTTGTTCTTATGCCTTCTTGGCAGCCGTGAGAAGACAGATATCCTGAAAGGAAGGATTACAATAAATGCACATAAAAATGCCATAATTCCAAAATCATTTCATATTTCATTTGACCTTTCAGCTGACAAGATGCTTGGGCTCAGAAGGAGTTATTTTCTGAGGTAAAGTAGAGACCGTAAGCAGAGTCTATTTTCTAGAAATCAAGTAATATAGAAAATACTCAAAATTGAGGATAAACAGTTCTTCAAGAGGAGTCTTCAAACCAGAAGGGTCTTTAAAAACACATAGCATGAGGTACAACAATCACTGGGAGCGGAGGCTTTACAGAATTAGAGATCTCGTAGTTATACTGTAAGTAGAAAGGCAGCATAACTCAGTTTGAAAGCAGAAGCTTTGGCTAATTCATTGCTACAGTGCTGCTAATAGAAACTCTTGGCTCTGTTGGTCAGCCTTGGCTTTGCTTTGTCTTAGTGATATTGGATGTTCCAGTTACTCATGTTATATAGACTTTCTCTGATGCCCCCTGCATCTTTTGCTGGCCAAAAGTCAGAAGCACCAGAGGCATGGCTAATTGTTCTGCAGGGGGAATTGGCTGAAAGATTTGTGTTGTGGTACATCACTCACGATTAGGTAGCATCAGAAAAGCAGTGGAGTAGTAATGGCAGCAGTATATCACTAGTGGAGGACCAGCCATGGATGAAGGCCCGTGGTGCATTGCCTAGGCTGGGGAGACTTCTTTGACAAATCACAGTCAAAAGAAAATGACAGCAGAATACCAAGATATTGTCTTTTGTATGCATGTTATGACTTTGGACGTAAATCCCTAAGACCTGTGGTTTGTATTATCATATTAGAATACCCATTGCCTCCTCCCCTTCTGCCTCTTCTGTCCAGATCTGACATGTAAGTCATTGTTATTTTTCTGGCTGTTATTATACTAGATTACTTATGACCTTGCTCTTTTGATTGCTCCCTGTATTTTATTAATAGCTTAGGCCATAAATATGAGAGTATTTTAGCTGAATATCAAAAATTGCTGTCTATCTACTTGACCACGGTCAGCTTTTTAACTGTGTAGCCACTGACCCACAGATAAATTGTAGGCAGTGAATCAAAGGCGATCAGACTTTGAAGAAGCATTTTAATAGCTAGTCCAACCATGGCTGTGGTTTTGCTACTTTTCTGAGTAGAATAAGGAGGAACTGTAACAACAACAACAAATATTGCAATGTAGAGTGCTCCCTGTTCAGAATTTGGATGAATGTTGTTTTTCCTTTTGCTTAGTTTTTCATTCTAATCCCAGTAGCCACTCAGCTTTCCATGATCAGTAGATCACCTCTTTCCTTTTTAAGCTGTGTGGTAGAGTTACCCAAAATTTAGATAAGTAGTATAGTGATAACAATAAAGGAGAATATTTGTAGCTCAGGGTTGAAATAAGGAGTCCTTGATGCTGAGGTGATTGTTTTCTTGAAGACATTTCATTACCCAAACTAGGTAATGTCATCAGTGCTAGTAAGGAATGGGGTTTGCTCTCAATGTATAGTCTAGTGACATGCTCTGTCACTGTTGGTGGGGGTGGTCTTAGAGGGTCTACAGTAATACAGGGACTTGACTAAAACTTAATGGCAATAATGCAAGGTACTTCCTGCTCCATCTTTGTGTCTCAAATCTTTTTACTGAATCTTTGGCATGAATACTTGCTTCCTGTTTCTTCAGGCCTACCCCAAGGTTCAAAGGTTTGGGATATTTTAATACTTTTTCCCTCTACAAGGAATGTAGAGTGACACTCCTTAGCCATCATTTGATTGAACTACTGCCAGGATATTTTAAAACAAAGATAAATATATTTTATTGACATAGCTTGTCAGTAATTTAAAAACTGACAGTTGCCCCCTTGCCAAAGCAATTTGCATGTGAGAGATTATTTCTACTCTACTGCTACTCCCTTGCTTTTCTGTAGATGTCAGATTAAGAAGCACATATTTTTCTTTTTTATCTTAACTGTTACAAGTAGCAATGCAGATTAAAAAAAGTGAGAATGATTGTATATAAATTACAAGAAGCTCCAAGCAGAAGCTATTAGATATATAGTTCAATAATTTCCTAAGCAACTCTTTAAGCAGAAGTTTTACTTATATGAGGAAAAACAGAAACAGTGGATTACATTCCTACATTTCCTTGTCTTTTCTGCAGTGAGATGAGAACTCCTAAACAAGATATTCTTAGAAAAAACAAAAGGCTAATTTTTTCTCTATAAAATATTTTTTAAATATATATATATATATATATATCTCCATATTGTATGTGGACAATGTTGATTCTTTAGATTTTTAGATTTAGATTTTATTGGATTTATATACCGCCCTACTCCTGAAGGACTCAGGGCGGTGTACAGCCAACAATAAAAATACATGAATACAAAATTTAAAACCCAACTAAAAACAAATTAAATAAATTTGGCCCGGACAGAATTAAAACACCCCACATAGTTTAAAACAGATTAAAATTTAACGCTAAAAATGGAGAGAGGTTAGGCCAGGCCCGCCTGGTGAAATAAAAAGGTCTTAAGAGCGTGGCGGAAGGTGCGCAGATCCGGGATCCTCCGTATCTCCAGGGGGAGCTCGTTCCAGATAGTAGGTGCCTCCACAGAGAAAGCTCTTCCCCTGGGGGCCACCAGTCGACACTGTTTTGCTGACGGCACCCAGAGGAGCCCCTCTCTATGAGAGCGTACCGGCTGGTGGGAGGCTATTGGTGGTAGTAGGCGGTCCTGCAAGTACCCAGGTCCTAAGCCATGGAGCGCTTTAAAGGTGGTAACCAAAACCTTGAAGCGCACCCGGAAGACCACCGGGAGCCAGTGCAGCTCACGCAGGAGAGGTGTCACATGGGAACGCCATGTCGCTTCCATCACCACCCGCGCGGCTGCACTCTGCGCCAGTTGGAGCCTCTGGGTGCTCCTCAAGGGGAGCCCCATGTAGAGAGTGTTACAGTAGTCTAGACGGAAGTGACAAGGGCGTGAGTGACCGTAAGTAAGGAGTCCCGATCCAGAAAGGGACGTAACTGGCGGATCAGGCGAACCTGATAGAAAATCCTCCTGGCCACGGCCGTCAGGTGCCCTTCTAAGGACAGCCGTGAGTCCAGGAGGATGCCCAAGTTACGAACCCTCTCCGTGGGGGCCAGTGATTCGCCCCCAATAGTCAGTGATGGCGCCAACTGACTATATCGGGACATCGGAAACCACAGCCACTCGGTCTTGGATGGGTTGAGCCTGAGCCTGTTCCTCCCCATCCAGAGCCGCACGGCCTCCAGGCACCGGGACATCATTTCAAGGGCATCGTTGGGGTGGTCTGGGGTGGAGATGTACAGCTGAGTGTCATCAGCGTACTGATGGTACTTCACCCCGAAACCACAGATGATCTTACCCAGCGGCTTCACATAAATGTTGAACAGGAGGGGCGAGAGGACCGATTCTTGTGGCACCCCACATATAAGGGGCCTCGGGGTTAACCTCTGCCCCCCTGCCAACACAGGCTGCGACCGGTCAGAGAGATAGGAGGAGAACCACCGCAACACAGTGCCTCCCACCCCCATCTCTACCAGCCGGTGCAGCATGATACCATGATTCTAGGCATCATTCATGATTCTAGGCATCATTCATATTAATCCAAATTACAGTAACAATATTAGTAATCTTTATCATATTTATCAAACTTAGGTGAGTTTGGGTGAGGAGGAGCTCACAGCAGAAGGTAAGGAGGGTAATTCCATCAGAGCCATGGTTGGGAGGGCCAGATATGGCGGGAGCAGGGGGCCGTATCATGTATTGGGGGCATGTAGCTGCTGTCTCCAAGCGGTGGCGTGCCTCGGCCCTCAAGACTCTTCTCGCTCCCCGAGTTGTTCAGAGTTACGGCGTCCGGGCCTGAGGTTGATGTTGTGTAATGCCAGGTCCGTGGTTAATAAGGCCCCCCTCATTTGTGATCTTATTCAAGAGGGGGGTGCGGACCTGGCAGGTATTACGGAGACCTGGTTGGGCCAAGAGGGGGGGTCCCCCTCGTAGAGTTATGCCCACCAGGTTTCCGAGCATTTCATCGGCCAAGGGCCCAGGGCAGGGGTGGGGGGTAGCGGTCATTATAAGGGAAAGTCTGGATCCAAGGGAGACCACTGTACCTCAGATAGCCGGATGTGAGTCGCTCCTGGTGAAGTGGGGCCATGGTGTGCGGGTGGGCTTGCTGATTGCGTACCTGGCTCCCTGCCACGTTACAGCGGCCCTGCCCGAGCTTCTCAACGTTATTGCCGAGGTGGCAGTTGATACCCCCAGGCTCTTGGTCATGGGGGATTTCAACCTGCCGCCTGTCGGTGAGGCTTCTGGGTTGGCTCGGGAGTTTATGGCTTCCATGACAGCCATGGACCTGACACAATTAATTCTCGGCCCCACTCACACAGGAGGACACACTCTGGACCTGGTTTTTGTCTCTGGTCAGTGGTTGAATGGTCTAGATGTAGGGGATATAGTTATTGAACCCCTGTCATGGTCGGACCATTCTCTCCTGAGGCTAGACTTTCTGACCGCCGAACCCTGCCGCAGGGAGGCGGAACTGATTAGGTGGTTCCGCCCCAGGCGCCTGATGGACCCTGATGGGTTCCAGAGGGAGCTTGGGCCAATACCCGAAACTCTGGCTCACGACTCGGCCGAGGACCTGGTGGCCGCCTGGGATAGGGCAGCCGCCGGTGCCCTGGACCGAGTCGTGCCTTTGCGGCCTCTGACCCGGCACCGAATCTGCCCGGCTCCTTGGTTCTCTGAGCAGTTGAGGGAGATGAAGCGCCAGAAAAGACGCCTAGAGAGTGGTTGGAGGGTGAGTCGATCTGAATCGACCGAACACTAGCTAGGTCCCATCTTAGGACCTATTTGGTGGCGATAAAAGCGGCAAAGCGTAATTACTTTTCCGCTCTTATTGCATTGGCAGATAACCGCCCAGCCGCCTTGTTTAGAGTGACCCGCTCCCTACTACATCAGGGAGCGCGGGAGGACCTCTTGCAAGGGCGGGCTGAGGATTTTGCACAGTATCTGCACGATAAAGTCGCTCAGATTCGGGAAGGCTTGGACTCTGGGTAGATTCCGGCGAGGTGACTGAGGCTGGTCTTGAGAACGTTATCTGGGATGAGTTCGATCCTGTGACTTCCGAGGACGTGGACAGGACTTTGAGGAGTCTAAACGCAACCACATGTTTATTGGACCCGTGTCCTTCCTGGCTGGTACTGGCCACTCGGGAAGTTACACGAGGCTGGCCCCAGGGGATTATAAATGCTTCCTTGAGTGAGGGTTTCTTGCCTGCCGCCTTGAAAGAGGCAGTGGTGAGGCCCCTCCTCAAGAAGCCTTCTCTGGACCCGGCTGTTTTGGTAAATTTTCGTCCTGTCTCCAACCTTCGCTTTATTGCGAAGGTTGTTGAGAGTGTGGTTGCGCGCCAGCTCCCACAGTACCTGGATGAAACCGTCTCTCTAGATCCATGCCAGTCCGGTTTCAGACCTGGGTACAGCACGGAGACGGCATTGGTCGCGTTGGTGGATGATCTCTGGAGGGCTCGGGACAGGGGTTGCTCCTCTGTCCTGGTCCTGTTAGATCTCTCAGCGGCTTTTGATACCATCGACCATGGTATCATGCTGCGTCGGTTGGGGGGTTTGGGGGTGGGAGGCACCGTGCTACGGTGGTTCTCCTCCTATCTCTCCAACCGATCGCAGTCTGTGTTGGCAGGGGGGCAAAGGTCGACCTTGAGGCACCTCGTTTGCAGGGTGCCACAAGGGTCGGTCCTCTCGCCGCTCCTGTTCAACATTTATGTGAAGCCACTGGGTGAGATCATCCGTGGTTTTGGGGTGAGTTGCCAACTGTACGCTGATGACACTCAGCTGTACATCTCCACCCCTGACCACTCCAATGATGCCCTCGAAGTGATGTCCCAGTGCCTTGAAGCCGTGCGGGTCTGGATGGGGAGGAACAGGCTTCGTCTCAACCCTTCCAAGACCAAGTGGCTGTGGATGCCGGCGTCCCGGTATAGCCAGCTGGTGCCATCGCTGGCTATTGGGGGTGAGTTATTGGCCCCCACAGAGGGGGCTCGCAACTTGGGTGTCCTCCTGGATTCACAGCTGTCCTTGGAAGGGCATATGGCGGCCGTGGCCAGGGGGGGCCTTTTATCAGGTTCACCTGATGCGCCATTTGCGCCCCTTTCTGGATCGGGACTCCATGTGCACAGTCACTCATGCACTCGTCACGTCTCGCCTGGACTACTGTAATGCTCTCTACATGGGGCTCCCCTTGGGGTGCACCCGGAGGCTCCAACTGGTCCAGAATGCGGCTGCGCGGGTGATTATGGGAGCGACAGGGCGCTCCCATGTGACACCTCTCCTGCGCGAGCTGCACTGGCTTCCGGTGGTCTTTCGGGTGCGCTTTAAGGTGTTAGTTTTGACCTTTAAAGCGCTCCATGGCATGGGACCAGGGTACTTGCGGGACCGCCTGCTGCTACCGATAACCTCCCACCGGCCAGTACGCTCACACAGAGAGGGCCTTCTCAGGGTGCCGTCAGCCAAGCAATGTCGGCTGGTGGCCCCCAGGGGGAGAGCCTTCTCTGTGGGGGCACCCACCCTATGGAATGAGCTGCCTCCAGAAATTCGTTTGATCCCGGACCTCCGCACTTTCCGAAAGGCCCTAAAGACCTATTTATTCCAACAAGCCGGCCTTGCTTGACTGATTTTAATGGGGTTTTAACAAAATTTGTCGATTGATTTCAGGGGTTTTAAATTGGGTATTTTAATGGGATTGAGACTTTTAATTGAACGCCAATGATTTAATTCAATTTTAAAATTCTTTTAATGTTTGTATTATATGTGTTTTAAATTTGGTTGTTCACCGCCCTGAGTCCCCCTCCCAGGGAGAAGGGCGGTATATAAATTGAAATAAATGAAATGAAATGAAAATAATATTATTTAAAAAGAAAAAAAATGCCTAACATCTACAAACCTCTAATCTTTCTATCTATTATTTTTGTTTATTCTATTAAAATATACGTTCTAATATTTCCTCTATCTAATTTTATTTCTGCCTCTATCAGTTTACAAGCTCTCTTAATGTTTAAAGGCAATTCTTTCTATCCATCATATCTTTTCCTCTTTAGTGTTTCCATTTTTATCCATTTTTTTTACTCGCCTCCCACATTCCTCATCTTTATCTCTATCTTTATCTCTATTTTTCTTGTTCAGTCTAAGCATTTCTCACAGTACAAACGTATGCTGGCAATTCTCCCAAATTCTTGCCCATGTCTCAATCTCCTTATCAAAGATGTTGTCCTGTCTATCCAATTGTTGATTTATCTGTTTTATTTTTAATGAGATGACTTTGTTATTCCAAAGTATAAAAATATCAATGGATGGTATATATGAGAAAATGGAAACTATTCTGCAAAGAACAATGAATAAAGACAAAACTGCACAGGAATTGGTGGAAATAATAGAAAGATTGGATGAAATGAACTACTTAAACCAGCAAATTGACTATGAACAGGGAAAAACCAGAGATCAGAAAAACTAGCAAATGAAGCAAAAGCTCGATGATGAGGAAGACCAGACAAATGGCAAGCAAAAGGAGTGGAAAGAACAGATGAAGCGATATCAGCAAATAAATCAAGGACTGGAGCAAAAAATAGGACTGACAAACCAGCCGATAAAGGAAGAAAGATCTACAAAATATTTTTGACACATTCAAAAATTAACAGTCAATTTTGAGTTAGGTGTGAAGTCTGAAAAACAGCCCTGCTAATTTGGCATAAACGCTATTTTTTTCTTTAGGTTTTTTAAAAATCCCAACCTATCCTTCTTCATCTTACTATTTTTATTCCATAATAATTTGCATTTAAAGACTTAAATATATGCTAACTGGATGAAATTATTGCAGACCATGAATAACAGGTAGTAAGAATTACTTTATAAGACCTGGCCCAACATTTCTACATTTTCTGCTTTTTTTTTTCATTTTTATTAAAGCTTATTGTAAGATAAAATACAAATAGAGACAAAAATTGAAAAAGTTAAAGAGAGACAAAGAGAAGGTCAGAAAGAAATGAAAAAGGAAGGGAAAAAAAGTACTGATTTCTAGCATCACCGTCATTCTAAGACCTGAGAAAACCCTGGCAGAATTTTGTGGAATCTGAGGTTTGGCTCTTGTTCTCCTTGTAACTCAAAGACAAAGAGCAGCTTTGCTAAGCTAAAACAAATTTTCCAATCAAGAAGCAACCAGTCAAGCATGTAATTAAGCCGTGTTCAAGTTCTATTTCATCATAGTTTGGAAACAACATTTAAATGAGCAAAGAAATTTTTGGTAATTGATTTAACTCAACAACCCAGTGACAGTGAAATGATGTTGCTTATAAAATACAAGACATTTTAAAAAAATCAATAAACTTGACCCAAAAATGAAACCACAGAAACCTCTCTTTTGAATCAGTTTTGCTTGGGGGAAGAAAATGATTTACTTTGCATTACTCAGAGGAGTTGTAGCTCTTTTCCACCCAAGAGAATAATGTAGACTGGGAAGTTGTCAGGGGAAATGTAGGCGTTTTGCTCGATTGCTTTTACTCTGGAAATAGAACTGCAGGTTTTGTTTCACCAGACCAAAGATATAGATGGGTTTATAGATAGGGCTGGAAATGCAACAATCAAAGAAGAATAGCTGCTTCCTCTGGTCTCTTCTTTGGCAATTCAACCCATTTTATCTCACAACAGATGTACAAGAATTCGTGTATATGAAGAATGAAACTATTTGAAGACAATGACAACAATGATGGTGAATTATACTGTTCTCATTACGATTGCATTTATATTTATGAGAAGGCAGGCTTGCTCCATGTTGCATTGCTTTTCTTGCCAGGTATTTGGGGCAGAGGGAACAATATCGTGACAGTATTGTTTCATGAGGCTAATAAGTCTCTAGCAAAAACTTCTGTGGGAGATATTGCTGGATGATTCTCTTGATAATCTTGGCCTTCCAGATGGCTGTTAAAATCTGGCTTTTCCTTCAAGCATTAGAGGAGCCCAGTGCACGTATGTTTGTTTTTATGTTATGTAGTTATATTTTTATGATATATTAGGTAGGACATTGGTTATCTTTTGTTGCACTGAATTATTTTAACTGATTTTTTTTAAAAAAAATGTTTTGTAAGGATTTTTTTAGCACCCAGAATTATGTATTTAAAAAGTGCAACTACCATATTTTTCAGAGTATAAGATACACCAGAGTATAAGACACAGCTTAGTTTTGGGGGAGGAAAATAGGGAAAAAAAATCTGCCTACCAGGTATTCATCTGGCTAGCATCCTTAGTCTGGTCAGCTTCAGCACATTAGTTTGCTGGTTTTTTATCCCCTGCTTGGGGATAAAAAACAGCTTCTAAGGCACAGCTGAGAGGATGCAGCAATGAGAAAAGCGGGCCAAGCAAGGAGATTGCCTCACTCGCTAGCACCTTGTTAAAGCACAGCAGAGAGTTGCAGATTGCTTCACTCGCTAGTGTCTCGTTAGCACCTCGTTAGGGCTGAAAAAAACCTTCGAAAAAGCTACATTTGGAGTATAAGATGCACCCAAATTTTCAGTCTCTTTTAGGGGGGAAAAAGGTGCGTTTTATACTCCGAAAAATATGATATATAAATTATCTAAATAAATAAATGACCAAGGATGAGGTACATTACCTTAGTTGTACCCTTACCTGCTGAAGAAAGAAGAGATACAATGAAGGACAATTTTTCTCATCCACAGTTAGCTTTCATAGAGAGCTGAAGGTGGAAATACCATGTGTGGCTTAGCCAGCAGGAGAAAATGCCAGCCCAAGAATGAGACAGAAAAGCAATCCATATAATTATTTCTTGATTTTTAAGTCAGAATACAGAATATAGAAGTGTCTAAAAATACCTGTATGCAGAGGCATGTGTAGCTTGTTTACATTTCAGATAGAGAAGATGCTAAATGCTTGGCTAAATGCACACAAATCAAGGTTGTTAATGCCTTTCCCTGGTGTTTATCAGAAAAGCAGGAAAGATAAATTTTAGTGCCTATTATTTCTCATGATAGAAAATGAAACCAAAAATCTTAACATTGTTTGCTGTTGCTAATAAAGGGGCAAGTAGAGGGGGGGTGACACAAAAATTGTGTGCTGTCAGTGGGCTCAAGTCTTATGGACATAATACTTTTGTGGAATAATTGACTAATAGAAAAAAGTTTTACTTCTTTTGCCAAAATGCAATGTTGTTATCGGAACTTGGAGTCCTATAGATTCTAATCCTCAGGGAGCACAGCTAAAGGCTGGGGTTATAGTAAAGGCACATTCTTTCAGACCACTGATCCTGTGATCCACTGAGTAATCTTAAAAGCCAATCAGATACAAAATGAATATCTGACAAAGCTTGCAATAAATCTACCAGATGTCAACCCAGACATGGGAAGTTAAGGTTAGGCCAAAGGAAGAGGTATGGATCAGTGGTGGGTTCCTCCCGGTTTGGCCCGGTTTGGCTGAGCCGGTAGCCGTGACAATATGATGTCACCAAACCAGTTCTCTTTGTTTGGGAAATGGGCCCTCCCCCCACGCTTTATTCTTACCTTTTATTTGGCCCCACCCCCAATCTATTGTTGCCGCCCGAGTCCCAGCTGATTGGCTAGAAGAAAAAGAACTGTTTAAATTCTTGCTGAAGGGCTTCAAAGGGCTGCCCTACAGCTGATCAGTGTTAAAAGGCAGTATGGTAGTAGACCGGTGCGTCCAAAAACGAATGGATAGACCAGTGGCTCCAAAAACAAATGAGTAGACCGGTACAGCTCTGCAAGCAGTTAAAAGACCAGTACCTCTGCTAAATCCTAAAGAATTGTCACATGACCATCAAGCCACACCCACAAAATAAGCAACATCCACAGAACCTGTAGTAAACAATTTTAGAATCCACCCCTGGTATGGATATGTAGCAATCTGAAACACATTGCATTGAGAGCTGAAGATTCAGGCAAGTACTTTACATCAGCCTTCCTAAACTTGCGGGTTTCTAGATGCACTGTCTACAACATCCATTTTTCCCCAGCCACAATAATACTTTAAGATCCATAATTCTAGTAATAATGAAATGGGTAAAATCAGAACCTGTATTTATGGCTAAAACCACTTGAGGGACAGGGAGCTACAGTTAATCAGTTCTATTCTTAGAAATGGTATCTATGGTAACTTTTTGTGGGATGTGAAATATAGCACAAGAATGTTTTCATCAATCATGAGAGTAGTTTTTATGCATTTCCTTTAGACCCAGTTCTAGCAAGCTATGAAGGGTGTTCCTGCTGTAAATTCAATATTTGCTTTTGCTCAATTAATTTGTATTGCTTGTTTGTAATGAGCCAGTGTAAACAAGCTGGAAACATTATTATTGCAGTACTTAGAAATAAAGGTAACATCATGACTACTTCATGCTTGCAAAAAGAAACTTGGAAACTCAGGTTCATGCAGTCCCTGCAGCTTCATGCACTGAAAAACTGAGATTCCAAATTTCTTTTTGCAAGCATGAAGTAGTCATGATGCTACCTTTATACTTTGTACTGTCCTACGAAGTTCAATACCAGCCATCAACATGCCAGCATTTATTATTTTCCACCTCCCTTCCTGATTTCTGAACCTTGTTTTTAAAGGCATATTACAATAAATCTAATTGCTTTTGTGAAACTGGAATGTTTTTAGGCATGCCCTTTTTGTAACACACAGTACAGTTGACTTGGAAATGCAATCCTTCTATTTACCAATTATGCCAAATATGGGGAATGTGACTCTACATGGCATCTGTTCTCCAAATGTTAGCTGTTCCAAGAAAATAATCTACCCTGTTTCCCCCAAAATAAGACCCAACCAGAAAATAAGTCCTAGCATGATTTTTCAGGATGCTCGTAATATAAGCCCTACCCCAAAATAAGACCCAGTTAAGATTGTCACCCAGATGGGTGCATTTAGTACTGTATTCCACCAAAATAAGTCCTAACCAGAAAATAAACCCTAATGTGTCTTTTGGAGCAAAAATTAATGTAAGACCCAGTCTTACATACCAGGGAAACACGGTAGGTAGAATGCTGCATTACTGCATGCTCATATGGCCAGAAACCTGTGAAAAGCAGGGTCATGCCAAGTGACGCTGAGCACTCTTGTTTGTTTGTTTTTTTTAATTTGATTTATATGCCACTCTTCTCCGAAGACTCAGGACGGCTTACAATGCGTTAAGCAATAGCCTTCATACTTTTGTATATTTATACAAAGTCAGCTTATTGCCCCCACAAACTGGGTCCTCAATTTACCTACCTTAGAAAGGATGGAAGGCTGAGTCAACCTTGAGCCTGGTGAGATTCAAACTGGTGTAATTGCAGACAGCTGGATGTTAATTACGATGCTTTAGTCTGCAGAGCTAAACCAGGCTTTTTTTTTGTTTCTATATCGATTTTCAATTAGGGACAAGAATAGTGAGTAGTGTCGGACTTCCGGTGGCGCCTTCCTCGTCGGCGGCGGGCTCCTCCATGCCCGCCGGCATCCCGTCGCGTTAGAGCCGCCTCACAGCTGGCAGGCGGCTCGAACAACCTGCTCCTCAGCGGGAGGAGCAGGCAGAGCTCCTGGGGGTGAGGCAGGGCCCCCTGAGTCGCCCCAGGATCGTTTCGTTTGTCCTGGGGAGGGCTCAGAAGGATGGCCCCCTCCATACCTCCAGAGAAGCTCCGCGACGGGACTGTCCTCCGCTAAGCAATTAGCGGAGCCAGACGCTGGAAGCAACACCACAGCGTCTATGGAGTAAGCTGAATAAGAAAGAAGCAAAAGAAAAGAAAGAAGCAAAGATGAAGCAAGTATGGATTTTTAAAACTGATTTTTTTACTGATTTTTTGGAAGAGTAACGAGAGGAGGGGGGAAGGAGAGGAAGAGAAGTGAAAGTTCCTAAGAAAGTTTTTTTTTTAAAATGGCGACTGGTCTTAATTGAAAGAATGCCAGAGCGATTGAAAACGGAAGCTTTGAAATGAATGCCTTGCTATGGGAGAGTCACTTAAAGTAAACAGAATTTTTTTTTTTTCTCTCTTCCCTTTTTTCTTGGATATCTTTTTTAAAGTAAAGTATGGCAAAGTGAAGTAGTATACTAAAGCCATTTAAAGTAAAATAAAGATGACTAAAGGAAGGGGGGGCTCCCCCTTGAGTCAGTTAAAGAATAAAGCTGAGATGATGCAATTGTCTGGATTGGCAGAAGGGGACTTAAAAGAACTTATAACAACTCCTTTATTGAGTGTAGTTGACAAAATTAAAAACTCACAGAAGAATCTTGTGGATTTGATTGCTGGAAAGCATGACCAATTAAGTCAAACTATTGTTAAAGTAATTTCAGACCTTTCAAATGTGGTGATTGAAATGGAGGAGAAAGTAACTGAAATTAGCAGTGAAATTGGCTCCCAGATTCAAGAAATACAAGAAAGGTTTGTGAAAGCTGAGATTAGTAATCAGACTACACAGAATGATATTATCATGCTTCAAATTAAAACTATGGCCTCTGCTATCAGAGTAAGAGGTATTAAAGAAAACCAGAGAGATTTAAAAGCAACTATTGCAAAGGTTCTTGCTGAACTACTAGAGCTTGAGGATGAGATAATTCTTGGTTGTATAGAGAAAGCTTACAGAGTCAACTCACGAGTAGCCAAACAAAGGAACTTATCCAGAGATGTTGTTGTCTACTTTACTGATAAAAGGTTGAGAGATGACATCTTACAAAGGTCCTACTCTGCCAGAGTGCAAGTAGAAGGTGAACAAATTAATATTTTTAAAGAATTACCATCGAAGGTTTTAAAGAAAAGGAAAGAATTTGCTTTCTTAACTAAAGAATTGAAGAAAAATAATATCCCATTTAGATGGGACTTACCAGCCGGTATAATTTTTAGATATCACGGAGTGAGATATTGCTTGAATACTATTGAAAAAGCGGAACATTTTTATAAAAATATTTTTAAGGGAGCTTCGAAAGACCTTAAGAATAAGAAACAAGAAAGAGAGCTTGTAAAAGGTAAACAGAAGGATGAGACTCAAAGAATGAATCAAAGAATGTTAAAAGAACAAGGAGCGCAATCTGGTTTCTTGGAGGATCTTACTATGGACTTCTCAGATGGGAAAATAAACTACATCAGTGAACCTAATTTAGGAGCACTGGACCTTGAACTGCTGGAGCAAGATTCAAGAAATACTATTATTCAAGATGATCAGCAGCAGAGGTCCAATGCTCCGCAAGAAAAGGATGGTGATATCGAACAGCAGGAACCAGATTCCAACGAGGAAATTCGAGAGCTAACTAATGAGTGTCTTAAAGTCCTTCATCAGATGCAGTTGTTATCAGAAAGCTTGGACAATCTTGGATACCGGTTATAAAATTCCTAAAGTTTATATGGATTTGGATTTATGGATTATAAAGTCTTCATCCTGACTTGGAGTTTCTTTTTTTATTCTGAATTGGATTTAACATCTTGAGCAAGTTTAACAGAGGGCTGCAATGGTAGCAGCGTTCTGTGATTATCCGATTATAGTTTTTCTTTTGGAACTAGCAGCGTTCTGTGATTATCCTATCATAGTTTTTTTTGGAACTTACAATCTAAGAGGAAGGAATGGAAATGAAAATATCTCACAACCAGAAGGAGTGAATAATAACGGGTGGCAGGATTTGAAATAGTTGTTATAAGAACATCTGGGAATGCAGCTGCTAGGACTTTTTTTTCTTTTTGATTTTTTTTGTCATTAAGGTTTGGTGGAGCTGCATTGGGGTTTTTTTTTTTTTATGTTGTAATAGAATACGTTAGTTTGAATGTTTCTACCTGGAGGAGTGAATATCTTCGTGGTTGGATGTTATCTATATAGTAGCAGTGTTTTGTGATTACCCTATCATGGTTTTTTTTGGAAATTATTATCTAAGAGGAAAGAATGGAAATGAAAACGTCTTACAACCAAGAGTGGATAACAAAGGGTGGCAGGATTTGAAACAGTTTTTACAAGAACATTTGGATGCAGTCTCAAGGATTTCTATTTCCTTTTTTTTCTTATTCTTTTGTTAAGGCTTGGTGGAGCTGCATTGGGGTTTTTTTTTTTGCTGAAATAGAATACGTTAGCTTGAATGATTCTACCTACAGGAGTGAACATCTTCTTGGTTGGATGTTATTCATATAAAGTCACACGGGGGGTTTATATGGAATGTTTTGTTTTACTGATGGGGGCAGACAGAAGATGAAGAGTATCGCAATTGGATATAGGTGAAGAAAGAAGAATTAACTTCAATCAGGAAGAAGAGAAGACTGTAATTCGAGTTATGGAAAATTATAATAATATATGTATGATTATATTATATTGCATGTTTTTTCCCTGAAGGGGGGATTTTAGTGTTTTTGAATTAGGGGGAGTAGTTCGGATTAAACTAGCTGGCATTATCTAATATGAATAAGTAAGGTATAGAACTTTGGAGTGATCGAGTATGGTATAGGATTAGTAATGTTAGTAATGTTTTTCTTATTTTATTTTATTTTTTTCTTCTTTTTGTTTCTAAATTGGCTTAAATATTATAATGGCTATTCTTTTTTGGTGCCTTCTTTTATTATAATATTGTTAATTTTAGACAGATATTCATGTTTATAGGTTTCTCTTTGTATTATTTCATTTTATTTTTTTTTTTCTTTCATCTTTTTTTTTTTAATTCTTTTCTTTCTCTCTTTTCTCTTCCTCTCAACTCAGATCAGAATAGAATTGAGTATATAATAGTATTTGTTTTTCTGGCTATTAAAAATTTTCGTTGTTGTTTTTCTTTTTAAGAAATATGCAGCGGAAGTCAGGGGTGGGATGGGGAGGGAGGGGTTGGGGTTGGGGGGAGGTTGGAGGGGATGGGAGGGGGGGTGGGGGCAGGGGTGAAAAAAGGGGGAAAAATTTTTTTATTGTAAAACTTTTTTAATAAAAAAAAAAAGAATAGTGAGTAGTGTCAACATTTAGGCTTAATCTAGGTGAACCTTGGGGAGAGTTCACATTTACAATATATTATTGTATATAATAATGTATGAAGGAGACTGTGTGATTATTTACTATAAGTTACTAAAATTTGTCTGGTGGCTACTAATTTAGAAAGGGTTCCTTTCATGGAAGATTTCTATCAGTAGATATTGATGATATTAATGCACAGGAATTGCATCATTTCTTATAGGAGATATTGAAGCACAGTAAGAATCCTTCTAGCATATTCTAAATACACAGAGAGTGATGAACCAGTTTCACGTATTTTTAGTACATGTTTGAAAGAATGGAATTGCCTGAGTTTGTTTCTGGGGTTTCCTTGTAGATTCCCCCCCCCCCCACCTTCTTTCTCCCAGAAATTATCTTGGGAAATGTAATGTCAAGGTAATTCAGATAGGAAGCACAACAATTAATACTAGCTCTATATTTATTGTAAAGTTACATTAACAGTATCTGAAAGTATTCCTCACTTCCTTCCCTTCTACTCTCCAGAAATTAGGGAGGGTCCCTTCTGAAACACTTCCCATATACCCTCTGCTTCTGTGAACTGAGGTACTTCTGTGTGACAGTTATCTAGTTTGTGGCTCTTCCACCTGTCTTCCAAGGCAATTCCAACAGATCATTAAGGAAAAACTATGTTACTTCGTTGTGCATCTCTTTTTTTCAGGCTTTAATAACACTTTTTCATTCAATGAACATGGTAAAACATTTTGCAACTGTGATTTCCAAGTATCCATCCCTCTAAACTTTCAGTGAATAATTATTTGCTGCTTTACCAACAACCAATTTGGAGAACTGTAATTTTGTTTGGCAGTAATTAACTTTTCTTTAAACAGATGGTTCATAATATATCACAGTACCATGAAGGTTACAATTATGCCTTCCCTTCCAAAATGGTGGTCAGTTTCACTCTGGTATCACTTGCCAGATGGTTTATTGCTTTTTTGGATTGTACTAGGTTATATAAATATCTCTCTGCTGAGTCACACACTGATATTATGGCACTGTAATGATTTAAAACTTGGGAAACGCAGCTGCTTAAATGGGCTGCTTCTAAATTAATGCAACGAAAGATAAATTTTTAACATATTAATTGCTGATTTGCTGAAAAAACTAATGATTTTTTTTTAAAAAAATGTAATATCCTGTCTTAAATTAAAATTTCTGCTAAGCATTGCTAAAGCTTTGTCTTGTCTTTGGAAAATGCTGGATTCTTATTATTCGAAGAATGCTTTTGGCTGGCATCAGCATTTAGCAGCCTTGGTACTTGTTCTTCATACTTTGATGGCCGACAACTGACATCTCACCTGCCACACCCATTAGGAGAAAAGACTCTGATTCTATGCTATCAGCATATTCAAAGGAGCTGGAATAGCTATCATTTAAAAAAAAATTTGTAATTTTTTTTTATTTTTTCCAACATAAACATAAAACAGAAATTTTTTTTAGAGCGAAGTCTTGGTCCGGTCATAAATGGGTACACTAATTTAACAAATGAAAAACAAGCAAGTTTAACATAAATTTCAACATCTTAATCTTTCTATTATCTCATCATACATCCTAATCTCCTACTAAAACAAATCTCTTTTTTTATATATCCCTTGCTCCTTTTAGCATCAACGTTAAACACAAAGACAATCTATTCTATTAATCTATATATTTACCTTACAATTTTATCACCACAAATCTTAATTTCAAAATATATACAACTCAATTTTTATTTCAATTTATTAATCAAAATTTCTTACTATTTTTCTCATTTTCTAAACCCAAACTATCCTGTTATATTCTTAAACGTTTACACAGAGATCTCAAATTTTACCATTTCATTTTAATTATCACCCAACAGTTTCTTTTTTTTACCCCTTGTTAATAATTATTCTTCAATATATTCTCCTCATTCTCCTCCATTATTCCTCCATTATTTGGCTGATTTCCAGCATAGCATATTTTGACTGAGTTTTCAGCATATTGTCCTCCTTAACTCCACCTATTATTTGGCTGATTAACAGCATTCGCCTCCTCAACTCCACCTAGTATTTGGCTGGTTTCCAGCATTTCATTGTTTGGCTGATTTCTCAGCATATTCTACTCCATTAACTCCAACTTCTATTCTACTAACCTATTAAGAATTTCTTTTTCCAAATATTATCTTTTAATCCACTGTCTCAACTATATTCCTCCAGGGTGTATTCCCATCTATTTCTTAATATTAATCACCCCCAGTATATATCAAGTATAATCACAATTATAATTTCCATCTGTGTACCTTAATGCATCATCTTAAATCATTAAGAATTAATCATAATTATCATCCACCATTTTGTTATCAAATTAAAACTAATACATGTTACAACAAATTATGCTTTTAAGAACATATCAATTTTAGTCACCTTACCTTCCCATTTCAATTTTTATAATATTTCTATCTTTATTTACCATGAACACTTATTTTTATTTAAAGCTCATTTAAATTTTGAACCATTTAAACAATTAAACATCCAAACATTGCTATCCAATTTATCTGTTTTGCTTCTTCTCTTCCTTGTCTGTCCATATGCATTTCAATTCAAAGTCAATACTTCCACGCTTAAAACTCTGTATATCCTTTTAATTCCATTGTAAAGTCTGCTTCCAGTAAAGACATTGGCTTCTCATCTTCTGGTGCTGCACCAAAAATTTTATTGCTGTGCTATTTAGTTAAAAGTCTATTAAACATTGTATCTCTTCTTTCTTTGTACAACCATCAAAGGACAGAATACGGATCTCCAAAGTTCAAAAAACCATAGTTCTTTGCAAAGTAATCCACAATATGTAGCAAGTCAGATAGGTTCTTTTCAGAGAGAGCACATTTCCACAAAGAGCACTTTCACTTAGTCACAGTTTCAATCGCCATTTTGAAACATTTATGTAGCAATCTGTTTGATCTCTTTGTCTGGCTTTTAAAGGTGGCAAATCCTTAGTTCGCTTTTTTTCTTTTCCAGTTCTCAGTTTTTTTTAAAAAAGTTCAAGTATCAAGCTTTACTTTTTTTTTTTTTTTTAATTTGATTTATATGCCGCCCTTCTCCGGAGACTCAGGGCGGCTTACAATGTGTTAAGCAATAGCCTTCATTCTTTTGTATATTTATACAAAGTCAGCTTATTGCCCCCAACAAACTGGGTCCTCAATTTACCCACCTTAGAAAGGATGGAAGGCTGAGTCGACCTTGAGCCTGGCTAGGATTGAACTCACAGAAATTACAGGCAGCTGGTGTTAATTGCTGCCTTTAGTAGGAGGCATTAGCCCCCTACGCTACTCATTTAATAAGCAATTCTGTCCAATCAATCAGTGATGAAATACAGTTCTTAAAGGGTTTAAAACTTCTCCCTCCCTTCCCCCCCCCAAAATCTTCAAGCCCCTCAGATCTTCAGCTGCTAAGTAAGGCTGGGGGTCTTATTTAAATATCCTAATTAATGCTTTGTTTCTCACCTGTGCTGGTATCACTCACCCAGCTCCGAAGCACTTCGTCCTTTCTTCCTTCCTCCTGCACTTTGCTTATCTCGATTTGTCACAGCCTCGGGGCAGCCACCATGGCTGCAGTCCCTTGCTGCTGACTTAGAGGGTTGACTCTGGTCTCCGAGGAACTTGCCTGTTCCTGTTGGCTACCCAAGGGGTCCCTCCTTTTTCCCCTGTCCCTTCCAGACAGGATAGGTTCGCAGACCTGTCAGCAGCAGTTAGCCAGACAGGGTTTTGGCAAGGCTCATGAGAGCCCTGCCATTTCCCCGTCTGCATTGCTGCGACGCCAAACCGGAAGTCCTGTCATTTTAATTTTTCATTAACTCATTAAAATTTATTCTACAGTAGTATTTGAGGATAAGGCATCCATTTTGCCAAAACCATTTAAGCTAAAATGTTACATATATGTTGGGTAATGATTTGGAAAGTCCAGCTTTAGAACCAGGTAATAAGGCTATAGGAAGCCTACTTGGTGTTGGATTCATCTCCACAATTTTCAAATTGTTTATTTCATAATGCAAAATAGATGAGGGAACATCTGGTCCCCTACTTTTCACCTCAGGAGCTGTTGCACATATACAAGATTTAAAGATGGAATATCTTTATTCCCTTAGGACTGTCCATGTTAATTGCCCATATTATTGCTTCCTGGATCTGTGAAAAGTTCTGCCTCTTTTTGAGAGATGGGAGGAGGGAGGAAATGGTTGTCTCTTGCCTGTTGTTTATATCCTTCTATTTTTGCCTGCTTTTATTTCATCTCTGCCAATTATTATTTTTTAAATATTTGCTTATGTTTAATAAACCTCTAACTACATTTTGCTGTCTATATCAAATGATGTGTGTTTGCCCAGATCTGGATATATGGATTAACTGAGAGAATGCTGTTGCAAACTAAATTAGAAATTACCCAATTTTCTAACATTTGGAGAATATGGGAAGCAAAACACAGCTTCTGTTTGTGCCTTACAAAAGCAGCTATTTCCATATCCAGAATATGTGGCTGTAGTAGAAACCTCCCCAAAGCAATCTCAGGATCCTGGGAAAAAGAGGTGACTGCTTTAATGAGTCACAAGGTAATTGTTGGGCTCATGCTCCAATGTGGTACAAAACCCTTCTGAATCATATTTGCAACATTTCATTGTCATGATTTACTTATGGTGGGAAAAGATAAGGTTAATTTTAAAGACTGCACATGGATTAGTATAAATTTTGGTACTTCTGAATTTTTTGGTATGTATGCTATATATGTGTGTATGGCATGTGTAAGGTAGATACCAATAAAGGAAAATATTTGTAGCTCAGAATTGAAATGTGGGGCCTTGGTGTTCTCTGAGCTTGGTTGCATTCTTACAGATGTTTCAAACCAAACTAGGTAACATCACAAATGCTAAAATACTGGGTAAAGTAGATTCAGATAAAATCTACTGCAGAAACTAGTTCCAGCACGGGGAAGTCAACATAGGTCAAGAACATGCTGTCAATATATAAGATCACTAACTTAAATTTCCCTTTTAGGGAAAGTGATGTCAATGTAATACTGCCATTTCCTGATCTCTGTTATATATTGGTTATTTTCATCCTTCAAGGGCAGAAACCCTGCTAAGCAATGTTGGGTAAGACAGACTGTAAGCTCTGATTCAATTCCATGTTATAAATCTATGAGACTAATGATCGAACTATAGCCCTCTGGTGCAGCATTGGGTGATTTACTTCTCAAAGTTCTGTATGTTTTCACTTCTTTCCATTCAGCAGGCAACAACAAAAAATAATGATATGATAATAAAAATCTCTCCCTTCAGTTGAGAGGTGGCTGTCCTAGCATTATATCCAGAAATCTACCTCAAGGGAAAGAAATTATATATAAAATCAGTTCTCTTTCTACTCACTTTGAGCATTGCTATTTGAAGTAGACAGAACCTGTAGGAATGAGTCTGTTGATGAAAAGTGGCATAGATATATTTTCAAATTGTCTTGAGCATTGTGACACCTGCCATTAAACATCTAGAAAATTTTCACTTTCATAGTTAATTTATTTTATTTAATAGCACACAAAATAGGAAAAATAATATTCTCATCCTCATGCCATTCTGAAATTGGCAGCTAGAATACCAACAGAGGAAAGATCAGACTGTATTTGGCAGCTAGAATACCAACAGAGGAAAGATCAGACTGTATTTTCTACAGTGTTACTTTCCATGTTTCTGTCCTCCAAGTATGTACCCATCATTAAGAAATTAAGTAAGATAACCACTATTTTCAGCAACCTTGAATTGTAGATCAGATTCTACGATCTCCTTTTTAGAAAATGGGATTTGTGGGATATACATAGAGACTTATTTTATGTCCATAATATGGGTTCCACATCCACAAAAATAACTTGTACAAGCTAAAAAAGCACAGGGAGAAACCACATATTGTCAGATTCCCTGACTTCAAATTGGCACTCTTATAAGAGCATAACTAGAAATTTGGATAAAGTCATTCTGATTTCCGTCTATCTGTTCTTTTTCTTAACTTTCCCAAGGATTAATGGGGATCTTGCTTCACATTTTTGTGGCTTGATGCTATGTGGCAGTTGATGGTCTGGGAGCATTACAACCCCTTCTGAGCTAATTTGATCACTGACCAGGGTTGGAATTCCTTCAGGTATTATTGCAGAATTTCAACCTCCATTTTGGTAGGTTGCTTGGATTTTGGTAGTAAGGCTCAGGCTTCGAAACAGACCTTGGGGATTTTTCCAATAATTTGGTAAGCAGGACAGAGCAATCAATAAAATTGTCCCTGAATGTCCTTTCAAACACTTATGAATCCCAAGCAATTCCTCAGTTTACTGAGGAGCTCCAGAAGATGAAGCAGGAAAATCGAAAACAAAATTATTAACCACATAGAAACTCATTTTTGAGTTTGTATCAGGGCCAGCAACCTTTTTCTGCATAGGGGCAGAAACATTGTCCATGAATTTGTGGTGGGCCATATCCATCTCTATCGCTAATAAATCAAGATGATGGTAACAGTAATAATATACCAAATGTAATAGTAGTTGGGAAAAAAAACTAGTGGATAATTGACATGGCAATTTTAGAGGATAGAATAAAAGACAATTCAATAGAATAAAAGACAAAGAATTGGAGAAAATCACACAGTATCAAGATCTGAACACTGAATGATCTGACATTGAATGATTATAGCATAAGCTGGCCATGTTGATCCCAGCGGTTACCAGTACACTCGGTGTCATATTAAAAAGAGAGTCTGGATAGATCAGCAGACTAAAAGCATTGTGATTAACAGCAGCTGTCTGCAGTTACTGTAAGTTCTCACCAGGCTCAAGATTGACTCAGCCTTCCATCCTTTCTAAGGTAGGTAAATTGAGGACCCAGTTTGTGGGGGCAATAAGCTGACATTGTATAAACGTACAAAAGTATGAAGGCTATTGTAAGTTGCCCTGAGTCTCCGGAGAAGGGTGGCATATAAATCAAATTAAAAAAAAATTAACTTGGACAGCACTAGAGAATTTGAACAGTGACAAAATTTCAATTGCAGAAGGTCATGCTACTTGGATCTACACATATACTATGACATCTTAGGTTCTTTGGAAGAACTTGGTGTGTATGAAGTTCAACACCAAGGGAAAAAAGGAATCAAAGGCTATCTATCTCTATAGCTGTTATTACAATGATCATCATAATCATAGCTAGCATTGTAGTCATTCTTACAAAAAAGTAACAGAAAAGTATACAGTTGTTTGAAAACAATAAGAGCACTTTTACAGATTTATGTTCTTGCAAATCACTCTCAACAGCAATCTATTCTTACTCCAATTTTTGTTATCAAAGGTAACAGAAAATTGATATGTTACTTTTATTTATTATTAAACAGTATAGCTTCTTACAAAAATTCGTAGCTCCAATTTTAATTAAACTCATCATTTAAATTATGTATTGTACAAACAGACAATAAAACCTCACAGTTTGCTATAAATTATACTGCTGCACCACAAGTAGAAAATTCAAGAAATATACAGACAGAAAAAACTCATCTTATTCTGAGGAATCCAAACTAAGGCACAAAGGAGTAAAAGCAGGACAGGTAATCCTTGATTTACAATCATTTGTTTTAATGAGCTTTCAAAACTTTAATAGCACCGACAAAAGTGACTAACAACTGATTCTCACATTTACAACTATAAGAAGCATCCCATGGTCACTTGATTGCCATTTGCAATCTTCCAAGGTGGCTTCTGACAAGCAAAGTCAATGGGGGAAGCCAGATTTTTTAAAGACTGTGGCAAAAATGTCATGAAATTGAGCATGACTGACAATGATTGCATTGTTTAGTGATGGAAATTCCAGTCCCAATTAAGGTTGTAATTTGAGGACTAACTTTAGGAGATTTGCAGAGTGACAGATGGAATTAAAGATAAGGCTGAAATGCAGATGACAAGGAGTTGTCAAGTGAAAGAATGACAGATGTGTCTCTATGTAAGTTTCTCCCACACTAAGCATAGCTGATGTTAACACAAGCCATTCTGGTACCATGGTGCCATCAGCCACTGTAGAGCAGACAGAAAATGGGAACTATAGGAGACCTAAACCAAACATATATCAGGGAGCAGCATTGGAGAGAGAGAGAGAGAGAGAGAGAGAGAGAGAGAGAGAGAGAGAGAGAGAGAGAGAGAGAGAGAGGGAGGGAGGGAGGGAGGGAGCGGGAGAGAGAGAGGGAGAGGGAGGGAGGGATGGAGAGAGAGAGGGAGGGAGGGAGGGAGAGAGAGAGAGAGAGAGAGAGAGAGATGCTGCTCCCTGAGTATTCTAAAATAAAAACAAAATCTAAATACTTTAAAAAAATTATTTTCTTTACTTATAAACATGTATATTTATGTACAGGCTCATAATACTGTTCAAATGCTTAGCAATTTATTAAAATAGTGCAGTTCTACATAAAATTGCACACCTGAACTTCTTTTAGAATCACCATGGGCCATGTAAATATGATATTTCTTTTAGGGACTATGGACTGGATGATATCAGGCGGCGAGCCATGTCAGAGAGCATACTTTGCTAGCCTCTGTGGTAAAGTGAACCAAATGTTTGCATTCTGCCCTTATTGTGCCAGTGAACTGTCATTGAGCAGTTCCCTTTAACCAAACTCTACCAGGGAAAGACAAGCAGGAATAGATACTTTCTGGCTGCAGTAATATTTCCACAACTTTTTCTTGACAAAGCCCTTCCAATAGAATAGCTATAGCTCAAGATTGAGCTGTAGATTTTTTTAAAAAAAATTTGATTTATATGCCGCCCTTCTCCGGAGACTCAGGGCGGCTTACAATGCGTTAAGCAATAGCCTTCATACTTTTGTATATTTATACAAAGTCAGCTTATTGCCCCCAACAAACTGGGTCCTCAATTTTACCCACCTTAGAAAGGATGGAAGGCTGAGTCGACCTTGAGCCTGGCTAGTATTGAACTCACAGTAATTGCAGGCAGCTGGTTCTTAAATGCTGCCTTTGTAGGAGGCATTACCCCCCTACGCTACTCAGGCTCAGATTCCTGTGTTTGGTTGCTTGCTTGTAAATATTTTGGGTTTTAGGGTACTGTTTCCTCCCTGGGTTGTTTATTTGATGGTGTTCTGCATTTATCAGGAGGGTGGGGTGTTCTTGGTTTTTGTTTTTTTTTAGGCTTTTGACTATATATTTGAAATGATATGTAAATGAGCTTTATCTCTCTGTGTCTAATGATGCCTAATTTCTTTGAACACCAAGCTTCCAGGAACTGGCTAGCAAGAAACCATCCAGGAGAAACCATCCAGGAGAAACTGAGGCTAGCATGTCAAGCTGCTAAAGATAAACAGCCATAAATCCCACCCCACTCCTCTGATGATATTACATAGCAAGGGAATGAAAGATGTGCAAGAAAACAAGCTCAAACAGCAGCAAGAAGCCAACACTTTGGCTAATACTTGACAAATACATAAGTACAACCTTTTGTCCTACGCTGCTGAGTGTGCAAACCTGATTTATAAAAAAGATGGTTAGACAATTGTCTGCATGTGGATAAATAAATAACAATGTGTATCTACTTTAAAATGTAATTTCTTTTCAGGCAACAGAAGAAAATGGAAAAGATTTTAAGTGGTCCACATTACACAGTGAAGAGAGTTTTAAGCAACTGCTAGAAAATTGATTTCTCATTTAAGTGTTTTGTTTTTGTAGTGGGAGAAGATTGTCTGAGGATTGCTGTTCCTAAACAGGGCTTGGAAATAGGCAGTTCCTCTGTCACAGATGTTTTCTTCCCACTCCAGTTTGCATTGCAGAACCAGTTTGCAGAAAAAAATAAAACTTATTTATGGGAAGAGATTTGAATGAAACACAAACCAGATTAGAATCACACAGAAAGATGAATGAATTGAAGTAGCAATCCTCTAAAATGATTTGAGTCTGCATTTTCCCAAAGCCTGATTAGCAATTCAAATTCTGAAGGGACACAGGAATAGAGACATTATCCTTGTTCAACCTTTACAAATGCAGAATACTTATTATCTGCTCTCCCTTCATCATTCCAGACATGTCTATTTGCTGCAGATAGTCCTGCTTCTACCTTTGCTGGTAAAGTCGATTGCATTCTGCATGATCCAGGATGTAAAGAATTACGTTTTATACAATCCAAGAACTCTCTCATAGTTGCCATCAAAAGTTTGTCATCAAAAGTAAGATAGCGCACTCAACCAAAAATGAATGGTTTCTTCGTTAAAAAAAACAGCATTTCTTCAAAACAGCATTTCTATACTGGGAATGGTTTACCTATTTTTACATCATGACCCCTTCTACTTTGCGGCTTGGAATGCTTATGATTCCTTTGGGGAAATGGAGTTTAAGAGGTGCCCTGGGTGCCTTAAAGCTATGGAGATTGTAAGGTAGTCATTTGGCTTTTTAAAACGTTGAAACAGTTTCAACGTTTTCAGTCCTGCTCAGCCTGCCCAAGTCTGTGGTGCACATGGCCCAAAAATTACAACTTGAAATCCCTGTTTATTCTGCATGGTTTATTCTGCATGGTAATGTTGTGCATTTAATAGCAGGATTTAGTTTGTTTATCCTATGTGGGTTTGATACTCCCACAAAAGCTAACTATGTCTCACAGACTGCTTTAGGTTTGATAGGACAAACACCAACTCATTCCATCAATTGATACCTCTCTTTGTCTCAATAACAAGAATTAGTCTGCAATAAATCGGTTGTGAATTGTTATTCTCAAAAACTTTTCTGATTAGCAATGAATCTGTTAGTGATAAAGATTTCCATTGATTAGGCACAGTTAACTTGACATATTATTTTGTGATTTATGAGAAAATCAGAGCAAAGGGGAAATTATTATTAATCATGTTTTTGCTATAGTAAGACATTCCTTTGTCAATTACATTTCCTAGGAATTCTCTCTTTCAGTCCAATGGGTATAAGGATTTTAAAAAATAATGTCAAAGCCCATATCAATTACACAACATATTTACAAATGGCATATAAATGTTAAAACTCCAAGATATAATCAACAGTTGGAAAACGTATTCCTCTTTCTATATTGTGCAATTACCAAAATACACAAATATGTTAAAAACAAAATCTACCCCAGTAGGTTAATTTTTCCCCAGCAATAAATGCTCTCTCTCTCATTCACTCTCTCACCCTTTGTGTGTCTGTATACATATACATAATTCTTGTATAGATTATGGCTATGTGCACTACAAATCTTTTAAATCATGAAAAGGAAAAATAAATAAGAACTGATGGAGCGTTTGGTCAATGATACCCATACCCTCAAGCAAATCAAACACAAGGCCGGACCATCCAAACTCTGAGAGAACAGTTGAGTCTTTAAGGCTTTCAAAAACACCATCAGTTGGGAACCATCCAGATCTCAGAGAGGATCTCATTCCAGAAGGCAGGGAATACAATAGAAAAGTCATATTTTCTGCACCCCAATATCTAGATGACATTGTTTAATCAAAGCCAAGCCTGTTGCACTGTATTACTTGGATATGTGATGCCTCAGATAATCAGGCCTATTTCATGATTAATGAATTTTAGAAGCTATAACCTCCATAACATTTTTCAAACCCGGATTTTATCTGCATTATATTCTTTTGATTTTTTTTTTACATGTTCTGTCTTTTTTAATATATTTTCTTCAAAGTGCTCTATAATGAGTACTGAGTTTTAAACATGTTCACTTTCATGGTAATTATGACATAAAAGAAAATGTTTCACTTTGTCTTGTGAAATTTTATGTATTTTTATATTAGTGACTTTGAAGTATATATGCTAAAATTTCACCATGCTATTCAAGGAAACTATTTCAACCCTGCATAAGAGGAGACTTCATTTCGTTCTTTTAGAGGAGGCCGTGTGTGTTTAGAGATATATTTTTTCTTTTTTCTTTCCTCATCCTCATCCTCTGCCTATTTTTATTTTTGGCAGATTTCAAGCTCAGACCATGGGTCTTAAAAAAAGAAATCTCTTAGCATTTTACCTAAAAGTAACACAAGCCAACCCAGGTTGAAAATGTCCTTTTGCCAGATACAGCAATTTCCTCTAACTTCTCTGTTTCCCTGCTTGGAATTGGATCAGGGCAGAATTTTTAGATAAACCCCCCCCCCCCCCCCACATTTTGAAGGATGAAAGTGGGGTAAACAGGTTCTTGACTTGATTTCCTTGATTTATACTGTTATTCTGCATGGTCTTGGTGCAGCAAACTGAAGGCAGATTTGTGTCTACTCAGCATAATATTTTGGAACATTTTCTAACTGGAGATTGATGGAGTCCCATCACCAATTGACCAAATACTACCATCTATCAAAATCTCATCCGATCCTTTCTCCCCTCCCCCAATAATTCTGGCAGCTTTATAAAGAACATTTTCTCTGTTTTTTGGAGAAAATTTTTCTTCAGCTGTTTTTGTTCATCTTCAAAACCGAAGATTAACTTTTTTCATTTATTAGCCTCCCTCCTTTCCTTCTCACAGACTCTCCAGCAGTTTGTGAGAATTCTGTCATCTGGTCTGTGTTTAGAAACTACTCTTGAGATTTGAGAGTAACTTTCTTCCCATATTTATAGTTTCGTTGTGCTTTAGAGAAATATATATATATTGAATTGTGCAATCATCATTCAAAAGTCTGTAGAGACTCTCAGTCATCCAGATCATGGTTGTCCAAAAGCTGCTTATTCAGGAGGTAACTGGGATTTTTTTTTCCTTTTGAAGACATTTGGATGAGAAGTGAAATGTCTTCAAAAGAAAAAACAAAGAAGTTCAGTTGTCCCTGAAAAAGCACCTTTGGGACAGCCATGAACTGGGTGACTGAGAATCTCTACAGACTTTTAGCTATACAATTTGGGATGAACACCCTTTGAATGGTGTGTGAGGGTAGGAATGGATTTCCAGAAAAAATTGCAGACTACAGGAACCAGGAGCACTACTCAGGTGACTCTGAGGACACAGATAAACCTCCAAGTGCTTCAAGGACCCTCTAAAACAGTGATGGCGAGCCTCTTAGAGACCGAGGGCCCAAACTGCAACCCAAAACGCATTTATTTATCGTGAAGTGCCAACACAGCAATTTAACCGGAATACTGAGGCTTTATTACCTAAAATAATGATAAAGGCAGAGTTCAGCTAATTGTTCTAAGAAAAACATGATCTCAGCCGTCCTAGGCTAAGCACGGCAACACCAAGAAACACACGCGCACAGGTCGGTGCTATGCTGGTTTATTATCCGGCTGGCTCCAGGAACGTACTGCACTTGTTAAACGATTTGAAATTAGCGCTACATTCTGTAGGCATGCAGCTGTTTTATAGCAAAGAGCTTGTTACTGTGCCGCCCCGCCCTGTATTTAAAGCCACACCCTCCCTCCTCTTTCCGGATGCTGGTCTCGGCGTCTCAGCGTTTTCCCAGCCTCTCCTCGTGCCGGCGTCTCTGCAGTGAGGGTGTCAGCGAATACAGCAGTTGGTGTGTTGAAGCCCTACTACCGTCGCCCCGCCTTCCCCACCCCGCACACGTCCGCCTATTCCTGAGTGCTCCCATCACCAGTGCACCCCCCCCCCTGTGCAGGTAATGTTGTCGAGCCTGTTGCTTGGCTCGACAGGCGGCTCCTCCTTCACCACGAGTCCTTCTGTAAGGGAAAATCACAAGATTAGTAGCCTATTGTGGCTTCTGGGGATGCGTCTTATGAAATTGTTTGACTAATCGTTTAGCGTTTACGTTTGGGGCGGACACCCAGGATGCCTCCTCATGGGGATATCCCTTCCACCGAATCAAGTACCACACTTTACCCCCTTTCATTTTGGAGTCTAAGATTTCCTCCACTTCATAATGGTCCCCTGTGATTGGGCCAGGACGGGTATGCGGGTCTGGGCCAGGGGGAACGAGCTTCAGGAGACTTATATGAAATACGGGGTGGATTTTTCCCAGTAATGGCGGCAGCTTGAGCGCTACTGTATGTAAAGCCACACCCTCCCTCCCTCTCTTTCTCTCTCTTTTCCTCCCCCTCTGCCTCTCTCTGTTTCTCTCTCTCTTTTCCTCCCTCTCTCTTTCCTTCCCTTTCTGTTTCTCTCTCTCTCTCTCTCTGCCTCTGTGTTTCTCTCTCTCTCTTTCCCCCTCCCTCTCTCTCTGCCTCCCTCTGTTTCTATCTCTCTCTCCCCCCCCAGCACCAGTTCAGGGGGGGAAAGGAACCCCTGAACTGGTGCTGGATGGTGGGAATCTGATGTCTGGAGGCTGATAAGCCCAGGAGCAGTGTGCCGAAGACAAGCTGGACAGCAGGGAGGTGAGGCATCCCAACACAGGCAGCTCTGCAGGAAAAGCAACTGACCGGATGTCAGTTGCTTTCCCCCCCCCAAGCCGAGCTGATGTAGGGTCTCATTGTGGCTCCATGCCATAATGGGCTTCAAGAGGAGGGGACTCCATTTCTCCCATTGTGAAGCACATGAGTGAAAAAGTTCACTCAATAATTTCCAACTTCGCAAGATCTTTTTCTTTCACAAGAAGTTGGAATTCATTGAGTGAATTCTTTTTTTTTTAGTCCCACAAACTTTTGTTTCCCTTCAAATGACGGCAGGAAACATGACAGGGAAACACGATGGAGCTGAGCTGGGGTGATGGTGCATGTGCCCACAGAGTGGGTTCTACATGCCATCTCTGGCATGCATGCTGTAGGTTCGCCACCATGGCTCTAAAAGGATGCAAATTACAATCTGTCTGCAAGGAATATAATTCCTTAGATCCCCTGCTATTCTGTCAGAGCTGAAGAAGCTTCTTGGATGAGAAGCGAAACACCTTCAAAAGAAAAAAAACAAGAAAGTCCAGTTTCCCTCCTGAAAAAGCATCTTTTGGTCATCATTCAAAACATTCCCTGAGTAAACTGAAATCCATTGTTCTCACATATTTCCTTGTCTTCTGTGTAAAAATTAGAAGTCTGAAACAAGGTAGAGGTAGGGGCATTGAAGCAGCCCAGGACTATTTTGAAATGGTGGCAAAGACCCAGAAAATATTTCTTGCCTGGGCTCTCAGAATTCATGAGACATTCTCCCCAGCCTATGGGATTATTTTATTCCTTATTTACCATTATTACATTTTTCATTTTTACCTTTAAATATCTCAGAATGCTATAATGTCTGCTGTGCTCCATTGTTCATTTGTTATATATCTGAGACAAAAATAGAATTATATGGTCAGATGTACATTTCATTCTGTCCACCCTACTCACTAGCCCTGATGCCTGAGAATGAAATTAGCAATTTGCTTCTCTTAAAAAATGCAGGACATGAAATTGAGATGGAAATGGTTTCAGCTCCATTTGCAACAGTAGAGAATAAAGTCTTATTATTCTGCAATTTGTTGATCACCAAACCGTATAAATCTACAGTATTAGACGAGAGCTAATGTTTCATTCCTTTAGTAAAATTTTGATCTTACACACATAAGAGTTACATAGAGTATGCATGCAACATCACACTCATTGCAGGAAGTAAAATAGGACAAGTCTGGAGCAATTGCTTGAATGTCACATTAGCTTAATATATGCATGATGTAGTTCTCCCCTCTTTTCAACTCTTCCCCTGCTTATCCCCTCCCCAGTTTTAGTTCAATAATAAGGAAAATAAGAAGCTGCTGGATCTCCACATCACACTGAGCCATATTTTTCAACCATAATTTCTGGGGGAAAGAAATCAGATCATCCAACCCTTTTGGTCAAAACGAAAGCCCATCATTGCTTAATGTGTTGCATAAATCCTGGCCACGAAGTTAGAATATTGGACATCCCAAGGCTGCAGTGACTCCTGGAAAGAGCTAATAGTGAACCATATCCACACCACTGCCAATAAAACTACATGATTATATCATTATAGTACCCAGGAACTGACTCAAGACAGTGCTGAGGAGTTACACAGTAGCATGGGGAAGAGAATTGAGGTTTTTTCCCCTTTGTTTTAGTAGAGGTTCTCTCCACAACATGCAATGGACTGACACTGCATGTCCACCCCATTCCACCATTGGCCAGTTGTTAGTTAGATGGCTAACTCTTGAGGCCAAAAAGCATTCAAGCAATGTTCCAAAGTATCCTGATTTATTATAAATTGGGGGTGGTTCTGCTACTATGGTAAGAAGAATTATTTCTCCTGTTTGTGATTCTCCCATAGCTAGTCAGCTGGTAGTAAGCACCCCTTTGAATATACCTATGCATGGTACTTGAGTAAAGTCAAGAGTAAAGAGAGAGAAACAAGATCTGAAGAACCCACAATTCTTTTTCCTTATTTTGTACACCATAAATGAAGATATGCTATTTGGTGGTATCCCAGAATAGAGGCAGATAGAACAAATGTAATGCTAGTACAGTTTTCTGGTGCTTTGGAAAATCGGCTGACCCCCCTTTTTGTGGATCAATCTATTCGCCAAAGCACCAGAAGGTAAGACAAGAAGCAATGGATGAAAACTAATTAAGGAGAGAAGCAATCTAGAACTAAGGAGAAATTTTGAATTAAAAGATATTTGGTTCTATTTTAAGAGATACTGAAAACTTGTTAATGTTAATCATACTTAGTGGTGATGAAGGGGGAGGTTTCTTTTTCTATTTTTGTTTCTTTTCCAGCACTTTTTAATATGTAAAGGATATTATTTCACTATAGTGTAGTTCTATCTGTTTGTATAATATACTTTTTTATATTGTATAATATAAAAAATATAGTATATTGTATAATATACTAATTTTTAATAAAATTATTAGAAAAAAACAATGTAATCATTAATAATAATAATGATAATAATAATAATAATAATAATAATAATAATAATAATAATAATAATAACCCCTCCGAGGAGCTCTACCTTGCTGTGGTGGAGGGGCTTGCATGCTCTAGTGATCCTAAAGGCTATGCTGAACAGGTGCAACCATATCAGACAGATCTTAGGTGAAGGGCCAGACAAAAATTGCTCCACAACCCATTCAAACATGGTGAATATGAAAAAAATGAAATTTATGCCGGCTGAACTGTCGCCCAGATTAACAAGGGTTCCGTTGGATGCTATGACTCCTGAGCATTCTACACAAAATGAGTTACAGGGCTCAGCTCCTTCTGCTAGGCAACCAGGGCATGGAGCTGACAAGCTACTGGAAGGAAAAGCCAAAAAGCGAAAAATCTGGACTAGGGAAGAAAACACCTCTGTTATGGAAGCTTACTATTAGTCTGAGCCAGCAAAATGTGGATTTCAAAAATGAATGTATCGGATTTGGAAGATGAACCATACAGACTGTGACACCAGTGAACAAAGGTTAATGGACCAACGACGTGTAATCCTAAATCACAAATTTTTCACTACAGAAGAATTAATAGCAATAGAAGAGAAAGCAATTAATGGTCTGAGTACATCAACAAAGAAGAGTAACATCAAGAATGATTTGCAGACTCAAAAGCAAATTGAGGAAGGAAGGGAGGAAGAGGATACTGATAGGGATGAAGATAAAGAACCAGGAAGCACTGAAGAGCAAACATCAACAGATAGTGCTCAATTAGCTGGAAAAATAAAGCATCAAATGGAAGATGCTGAAAGAATACGTTTGCCAAAACTGAACCAAGTGAACCGGAAAGAATTGAGAAATGTACTAAAAAAGGTCAATGAGGCTGTGCAAACTATCCAAACCACTACATTAGCTGAAACAAACCAACTGATGTATGCAGCAGCCATCATAACCACCAAAGAACTGAGGCTGAAAATACAAAAGAACCAAAGAGGCAAGAAGGGGAAGCCTAAGCGGAAAATTCAGTTAGAATTGAAGATCAAAAAATTACATGGAGATTTGAGCAATTTGAAGAACCTAAGGCAAGATCAGCTAAAGAACAAGCAGGTCAAAAGCAGCCTGGAAGCAAGATACGATCTGAGGAATAAGGAGATTGCGGTAGTAATTGAAGAACTGAAGCAGAGGGTTGTTGTCATTGCTGAAAAGATTAAAAGGTATGAAAACTGAGTAACTCAGTTCAAGGAAAACTCACAGTTCAGAGCAAATCAGCACCTGTTTTATAAGAGCTTAGAAAATGGAGACGGAGTAACAACAAATGAAAAGCCTGATAAAGAAAAAGCTCTGAAATTCTGGAAGAATTTGTGGGAAAACAACAAGAAGCACAACAGAAATGCAAAATGGATCAAACAGGTTGAGTACTCTATTAAAGTGCATAAAATGGAAGATGTGAAAATAACAAAAGAAATGATGCAAAGACAGTCAAGAAAAGTGAAGAACTGGAGTGCACCTGGACCAGATGAGCTGCATGGCTTCTGGTTAAAGGCACTTACAAGTGTGCACAAAAGATTGGCAACCCAGATGAAACAGATCCTAAAAACAGCTGAAAATGATGAATGGATGATAACTCGAAGGACATTGCTGATCCAAAAAGATAAAGAAAAAGGAAAGGACCCTGGAAACTATAGGCCAATCACCTGTTTGCCAACAACATACAAGCTTCTTACTGGTATCATTGCAAACCAAATCTATGGATACTTGGAAAGAAATAACTTGCTTCCTATAGAAAAGAAAGGATGCTGCAAAAACTTAAGAGGAACAAAGGATCAATTGCTGATTGACAAGCTAATCCTAAAGAACTCAGAAAAGATGAACCAATCTGTTCATGGCTTGGATAGGCTATAAGAAAGCATTTGATTCAGTTCCCCATAGCTGGATCAAGAAATGCCTGGAAATCTTTGACATCAGCAGCAACATACAAAAATTCATGGAATCTTCAATGAACCTCTGGAAAACGAAACTTATGGCTAAAGAAGAAGAACTGGGTGAAGTTGAAATTAAATGAGGCATTTTCCAGGGTGATTCCCTTTCACTCCTACTTTTTATACTCTCAATGATACCACTGACAATCATTTTAAAGAAGATGAACTGTGGATACGAACTTGCAAAGAAAGGACTGAAAATCTCGCACTTGATGTACATGAATGATTTGAAGCTGTTTGGTAAAACAAAAGCTGAACTGAATTTATTAATTGAAAACAGAAAAGAATTCAGCCAAGACATTGGTATGCAGTTTGGAATTGACAAATGTGCAACAATAGCAACCAAAGCAGGCAAGATCATAGAAGAGGTTGGAATAGAACTAGAGAATGAAGAAATTATAAAGGCAGTAAAATCAGAAGAAGGCTACAAGTACTTGGGGATTTTAGAGGCCTCTGACTTAATGCATAATAAAGTCAAGGAATTAACTTCAGCCAAGTACATTCGGCAAATTCGTAACATATTAATGTTCAAATTGACTGGAGGAAACATCATAAAAGCCATAAATACTTGGGCTATACCTGTGATTCGATACTCTGCAGGGATAATTGACTGGACCCGGATGGAGTTAGACAATTTGGACAGAAAAACAAGGAAGCTTATGGTAATGAATCATGCCTTGCACCCTAAAAGTAATGTTGACCGCTTATATTTACCAAGAACAGAGAGTGGTCGAGGACTCCTATAAGGAAAGCAGACAGTGAAAGAAGAAAAACGCAGCTTGAATGATTACATCCAGAAAAGTGAAGAACCAATGATTAAGGAAGTAAATAAAGGAGGCCTTTTAAAGACAACTAAAACAAAAGCAGAATATAAGAAAGAAGTAATTGAGCAGTGAGCTGAAAATTGGAAAAGCAAAGCTCTGCATGGCCAATACTTGAAAAGTATTGAAGGCAAAGCTGACCAGAAACTAACTTGGAACTGGTTAAGATCAGAGTACTGAAAAAAGAAACAGAAAGCTTTATTTTGGCAGAATAAGCTCTAGCCACAAACTGCATGAAGGCAAAAATTCAACATGTTACCATCAACAGCAAATGCCGCCTCTGTAATGAGAAAGATGAGACAGTCGACCACCTGATCAGTGGGTGCAGCAAAATTTCACAAACTGACTACCTACAATGCCATGACCGCGTTGCTAAGATCATTCACTGGAAATTGTGCCAGAAGTTTGGATTTGAGTACAGCAAAAACCACTTGGAACATCAGGTTGAGAAAGTTTTAGAGAATGAGAAACTCAGGATCTTGTGGGACTTTAGGATTCAGACTGACAGGAACTTGGTCCATAACACACCTGAGATAACAATAGTTGAAAAGAAAAAAGTATGGTGCATTGACATTGCAATACCTGGTGACGAAGATAAGCAGCAAAGTACCGGGACTTGCACATTGAAGTTGAATGACTGTGGAAAAAGAAATCATGTGTTGTCCTGATTGTAATTGGAGCCCTTGGAGCAATACCCAAAGGGCTACCCCGCTATTTAGAAATTCTAAATTTATCAGACTTAAATATTTTGACTCTACAAAAAACCACCTTACTCGGAACAGGGTATCCAATGATACCTTAACAGTTCCTAGGTCCTTGTTTGGGACTCGAGCTGCTGAGCTATTAACCAGCCTCAAAGGCTGTGAATCTTACTACAGATTAACCAATAATAATAATAAATACAATATGCCAGGTATCACAGTTGTTGAAAACCGAAACATACAAATTATTGACAGTGCGGTACCACGAGATGCTAGAGTCGAAGAAAAAGAACTGGAAAAAATCACAAAATATATTACCTGGCCATTGAAACTACATGATTATGGATGAAACATGTAACAGTGATACCCATTGTCATCAGGGCATTTGGTACCATGTCCAAGAATTTTATAAGATACATCAACAAATTGCAGCTTCCAGCAATAACACCAGTGGAACTGCAAAAACTGCGCTACTTGGAACATTGTATATTTTAAGAAGGTACTTGATTGATACCTAGGACGCTGGCAGCAATCCATATCAACCATTAGCACCAGTCAATGATATTTGTGATGCATTTTTGAATGTTCAGTTGACTGAGATTCATGTTTAATGAATAAAGTATATAACAACAACAACAATAACAACATTATCAAGCAATATCTGCCTATTCTGCATAGGTCCTTGGGAAGGACTTGATAGTTGGATAAAAATGTCAAATCCAGTCTAAACATTTGGCTGACTGTGGAACCGTAACAATAATAACCATCCTAACACAGTCACTTCTTCAGCAAACAAAGCCCACAAGCTATTGAATCCTCTCAGCAAGAACACATTACACACAGTGTTTTGAACATTAAATAGCAGCAACCAGACAAAGACCGTTCTGTCTAGGCTTGTGAGCTTCCTGAATGCTATGTATGGATTTATGTATGTATCTAAATGATTTATGATGCCATGTATTTTATAGTAATGACTCTGAGGCATGCACAAAAATTAAAACCATTGCAACAATTCATACTCAAGATGCCCTGGTTAAACAAGAAGTCTTCAAACAAAACTACAACTCTAGTATCAACAGTCTTTGCTTAACTACCTGACCCTGAGGAACAGTTAAATTTCACCATATTACAAAAGGTCAGCAAGGTCAAAGCCATCCAGATCTGTGGAGGATGCTGTTCTACAGGGCAGTCACAGACATAGAGAAGCTGCAAGTCTGGTTGGCCATGGTGTGATATAGACTGCTGGAATAGATGGCCCATGGCTTGACACTGCAGCATTCTTAATGTTCTTAATGTATGATCTCTTTGCTCAGGACCATCTGCTTGGAAAACAATTATGTGCAGAAACAGGATGTCTTGTATTTTTTTGACATGGAGGTGGGTTCCCTTCTTGTGTCACACATTTTCATTCCTACCGTTTTATTTTAACTAGAAGTAGTGGACTAAGTCTCCTGAGAGCTACTCTAGTTCATGGCAAGAAATAGATGAATATGTTTTCCAGACATTACTGCTTGCCGGATTTTGTTAGTAACTTGTCCCCCAAACAATAGATAATGCATGAGGTTTGTTCTCCGTGCTTGTGAGTTGAATTCCAAACATTGCGTTATCAGGCTAGCTAACATCTTCAGCGGAGTTTAGGGGATGTCCTTGTCAGTGTTCTTCTGTTTATAAGGGCTTCAGGTATGGGTATATAGATAATGTGTTTTAGGCACTGAAATTTGTCTAGCGCTATCAATCCCCAGCATGCTATTTCTTTTCAGGACTTCCTTTCTAAGAGAGAAAAACAAAACAAGTTGAGCTCTGTAAAGTAGATTGATCTTACTGTGTTAAAAATTGAAGAAATGTTGTTCTTCATAAAAAATTCATGTGCTAATTTTTCATTGCAAAAATAGCTATGTATGTTTCACACACTATATTATTTCAGCACTAGATTCTAAAATGGTGACACTTTAATCTTGCCAAAGAAAGTGTCACAACAACAGCTGCTGAGGCACATTTGAGAGAATTAGCCCATAAGCACAGTTCCTAACGGAATAGGCAACATATGTTAGCAGAGGAACCTGCACTCATATTCTAAGGGCTGTAATTAATAATAAATAAATAAATAAATAAGCAAGCAAACAGAATTTGCAACAGAAGAATTAATTTTCAAAGTTCTTGTAGTTGAAATTCATAAGGCTACTGTTGAATTGTTGCTTTTCTTAAAAGTAGATGCCACACTGATTGTTGTATTGAAGAAAGTCACACAGAAGCATGACTACATTTTAGAAACAACATTAAATTTCTAACTAATCTAGTTGTAAAAGTAAAGGTAAAGGTTCCCCTGCAGATGTGTGCTAGTTGTTTCCAGCTCTAGGGGTGGTGCTCATCTCTGTTTGTAAACTGAATAGCTAGCGCTGTCTGAAGATGTCTCTGTGGTCATGACTCAACGCCAAAAGCGCATGGAACACTGTTACCTTCCCACCAAAGTGGTGCTTATTTTTCAACTTGCAATTTTAACATGCCTTCAAACTGCTAGGTTGGCAGAAACTGGAACAAGTAACTGGAGCTCACTCCAGTATGCGGTGCTAGGGATTCGAACCGCTGAACTGCCGACCTTCTGATTGCCAAGCTCAGCATTTTAGCCACTGAGCCACCACATTCCTTAATCTAGTTGAGAAAGTACTAAATATAGTAAACAAATTCAAAATACATAAGGAAGTATTTGTAAAGTCAGGTAATTGGTAGAATCTCCATCTAGAATGGTGGAAGGTGTTAACAGGGGGCTGAATTTAGAGCCCTTGCACTGCACAAAGCAGCCAGGCCTGACCTCTCTCAAAATCCCTAAAGCCCTATATCCCAAGGGAATGCATTATTTGGGCAAGAGTCTTGTAACCTAGACGACTAGCATTAAAACTTCTGCTTGAGACTATTCACAAATGGTTCTGGTTGATTGCACTTGATAGATAATCTTAATTAAAAATAGTCATAGAATTCTCCTGAACAATGTGGGTATTAGCAGTGATATATCACCTTATAGGGAAGATGGATTGCATAAAATTTAAACAAGAAATCAAACAACCAATACTGAAAATGGTATTTCCCAATCTGAACCAATTCTTTTATAGCCTTCTTCATGGCTTCTGTTCAGGATAATTTCCCAATTATCTTGGAATGGGGAAGTAATGAAATGATAATGATCTGATCAAAAAGAATCTCACAGTTTTAGTGATTGCATTAGTATGGATGTTTTGATTCCAGAGATTGAAATATTGAGATGTTATTTTGATCCATCTATGGGAATTTAATGCAATTTAAGTTAGTGAAAATGCAATTTAAGTTAGAACAATGGGTTGATGTAATCTGCTGATCCAAATTTAAGTGTTCTTGTCCTTTAATTATAATTTTTATTTCCTTCTAGAGTCCAATTTCCAAAGTTCCATCCTATGTTTGTTTAAGAATTCAGTAGAACTGCATTTCTCCACATGAAGGATTCTTACAATTAATTTCAAAATCTTATTTTAAATTCATCTGGATCCTAAATCCATTAACAACTTTCCAAAATTAAATCCTTTGCTGCTTATTTAAAAAAAAGATTTTTAAAAAAGTCCTTAATTTAGGGACTGGCCAAGCCAGGGAGAAGAGACAAACAGGGACTTAGTCTGGAATTCCTACGTGGGCACAAGAAGGTAAAGTTTGACCCCTCTTGATTGCCATTGAACTTTATTATATTTTACTCAGGTGAAAACCATCAGTCAGAGAAGATTCCTGTATAGGCATGAGCAATAAAACAACTGATTGGACACTTCTCATGTGGATCTGGTTGGTTGCACCTGACATTAATATTGTATTTCAAACTTCTGTCACTAAGGATTGAAACAGATTCATCCAGTGCCATGGAAAAAAACGTCATTCTGAAGGTTTCTGATAGCTGAAAAGCACCTAATAAGCAATTTCCAAATACTATTTAACAAGGAAGTATGCGAACCCTGTGTCCATAAAGACACCAACCATTGTTTAGGCAAAGATGGTGATCCCTTGTCTCCCAGATCTCTAAACCCACCAGAGACTTCTATCTTGTGGTCTCCTCATGAGGAACAATTGTATGAGGCACTTGTGAGTAATCCCAACTCCTGTCCTATCTGGAGAGGAATCCTGAAGGGCCACAATTCACTGATCTTTATTCTGCCACACTTGTAGGGTCTTCAGTTTGCCATTGCTTCCCTGGAAGGCACCAAACAGTTCTTGAACTAGCCACATAAATTGATTAAAAGTTGGGCAGCCACCACAGAAAAAGTGTAACGATTAATATAATAACTGCTCACTTTGGATTCTTAATCAAGCTATTGAATTACTGCAGCTTCTATCTTCTCTGCAAAATCAAGCACATTCACTGTTTTAAGACAGATGCTAAGATTGTCTAGCAATACAAATAATTAATTTAATGTAATAAAAAACAACTGGTAATTCATGCTTTATATAAATGAATTAGAGGTGGGAAACATTGGTTTTAAATATAAATGTCAAACCATCTTAATGTTTCAGTTTCTGCTTATGTACACTTTCTTTCCTACCATCTAGTTACTAGGATACTGTTCTATGACAATCTCTTCATTAAAAATCAAGTGGGAGTTGAGAAAGGTCAGGGAGTCCTTTTCAATAAAAGCAGAGGGAATAAGGGACTGGCCTTGCCTGAATGAATCCTTTCTCCAGCCACTGCTTATAGGGAGGCCAGGAGAGAAAATTACTGTAAGTAAACATATTCCACAAGTGTATCCATAACATTTCCAAGAAACATATGAGGAATCCAGAGTGTGAACACTGAAATATAAAAATGGGGAAGGGAGGAGGGCTCTTGTGCTCAGTGATGCTTAGTTTCCAGTTGATGTCAGGATGGAGCAAAAATTAACATGTTGTCATGAGTGTGGAACAAGACTGCAAAGGCAAATGAAGGCAGGAAAGGCTATTGTCAGGTCTGCCATCTTCAGCTTCGCACCTTGCTTGCATCCTGCAATCAAAAGCTGGGAGGGTCAAGGGGGACAAAGGGGCAATCAACCTGTATATGTAAGTGATGGGAAATTGGGAGGGGGAATGTCAGCTTGACGAAGAGCAGGGGTGCTCAGAACCAGTTTGTACAAGCACACAAGGCCATGCACCCTGAGAAAGAATGTAGATTACCCTAAACATCTCAGCATTCTCAGAAAACCTGGACGAACCTTATTGGCTGAAGATGTACTGATCATTGTGGGAGGACTTGGATGTGGGGAAGCTTTCTGTATCTTTTGAGTGCAGGAAATATAATTCTAGATTGACTTTACTGAAACCAACATCTTTTAGTAAAATAACCTATCACTTCAACTAAATGGAGTCGAGGGTCTTTCTTTCCTAAGGGATCAGATTGGGGCAGTTTTGACAGCTATTCACCCTTAAACTTCATGGGTACTATATATATATTAGTACAGACACAGAAGGGCTGTAACTGTCTTATTACATGACCGAGGTGGTAAATTACAGACACTTTTTCTGGAGGAGGTTCTGGCAGGTGGAATGGGGGTGGGGGGTGGGGAGGCTGTAGCAGGGATGGTCAGGAATGGCCAGAGTGGACAGGTGCTGAAGTCCATGTCTTAGGAGCAGCACACCATTAATCTCCAATGACTTGCATTTTATATTGTTCTAGCTGCCTATTTAACAGATTAACAGAGTTGGAAGTGACCTTATTGGTCATGTATTCCATCCCCCCACTCAAGCAGGAGACCCTACACCATTTCTGACAAATGGCATCCAATCTTTTCTTAAAAGTCTCAAGTGATGAAGCTCCCACAACTTCCAAAGGCAACTTCTGTTCCATTGGTTGATTGTTCTCACTGTCAGAATGTTCCTCTTCATTTCTGAATCTCTCCTTGGTCAGTTTCCATCCATTATTCCTTTTCCAAGGCCTTCAAGTACCTTGGAAAATAGCTTGATCCCCTCCTCTCTTTAAAAGTCTTCTTCACACATTTAGCTTCTAAGTATCTTTTACTCATTTTGCATTTTTCCAATGTTTAAACTTGTAGACTGAGCTCAGGAACAGACGGAAAATAATGGACAGCAGTGACAATAGCAAGGATACAGTTGGGTCATGGCACAAGGGCTTAATATATTGTCCAAGGTCAGAATGATATGGCTGCTAATAAGAGCAGTTTCTTTTTTTTATTACCTTCATTAGAGGTTATCTTAAATCTGCAAACATCTTCTTGTTCTATTAAAACTCTGTAGATCCCAACAGTTAAAGAGCTGAATATGCAAACTGCATTTTATCTTGCATAATTAACAAGCTCGTCTCAGTTCTGCATAAGTCAGCCTTATGGGGCTTAATAGGAATAAACTTGCAGAGATTTGAACAAAACAAAATCTCTTTGATTGGAGCCATAATTATAGAGAATGGAGCTGTTTTAAAAATATGAAATAGATCTCAAACAAGGAGTATTAGGTAGGCAATCTGAGGTCTAAAATGCCTTTTAATGCAGTCTTCAGCCATAATTGTGAACCGGTGAGTGAGTCAATCAGAGCTGCGTGTTTTGTACAGCTTCTAATTACTACTACTGGACAAGAAAAGAGTTAAATGCCAAATGTTTTCACATGTTCAAAAATAATGTTTTAGGCAGAAAATCACCAGCATAAAAAACTGGTGTGATCAGATGAGATCTCTTTTCCATAAAACGCAGTCAAGAGTCGGTGTTAAGGTTATCAAAGCCCGAGTCTATACAAACATGTAATATATGTGATACAATGATTAAAGTGTTATACCAGGAATAGACGGATGTGGGTTAAAATCCACCATGAGCCATGGAAGCTCACTAGGTGATTTTTCACCAAGTCAGCAGCATACATGGGGAAGAGTGGAGTAAAAAATTGCAACTATGCATAGAATGATCAGTGTCACATAAAGAGATAATAATAATCTCTTTGTGCTTTGATTGCACAATCACAATTGTCATCTTGATTATTATTATTTTTCACTATACTTTCTCCCCATGAAGCTGCTGCTGGAACGCACTATTTTTGCTCAGCTCAGCTAATCTCATAAGGTTGTTGATGTGAGGAAAACTTGTAGGAAAAAGTGCCATATAAACTGCCTGGAACTCTTAAAGTATGATTATAACCAGTTCTTTTTAAAGGCTGTTGGAGAAGGTAAAACTTTGAATGACCGATCAACAAGAGAACCAATTAGCTGTTTAGAATTTAAATATAGCTCCAAAAGAACAGCCAATCACAAGACCAACTGACCATACTGACACGCAAGACATAAATAAGCTAAGGAGAATAGGACAAGAAAATCCTGCTGCTGATGTTACCTAGTTACCTGAATGAAACATTCAGAAATTAAATTGAAACAAGCTTGGAGAGCAAACCACTACCAAAATCTAAAACCCAAGCTACAGTGGTGAAATGCACTTACCTTCGCTACCGGTTCGGGAGTGTGAGCATGTGCATCTCTTCTCTGCATGCGCAGAGGGTCAAAAACAGGACGTAATGATGTCCCGGCGGGTGGGTGGAGCCTCCCGCCACTGGCGCTACCAGTTCACGCGAGCCAGATAGATCCGGCTGGATTTCACCGCTGCCAAGCTACAAGTATTTTCTACTATTTCAAAGTAAAACCTATTCTGGATTCAGGTAAACACTTTAAGAATCATTTGAGGGGGAGGGGGGAGAGAAAAGGGCAGCAATTGTGGGGAAAAAATATTGACATTTAATTGGCAAAAGTATAGTTGGTTTTTCAACAATTGATTTCAACAAGGAGGTTACAGGTTCAGTTATACAATTTCTTCCTGAAATTCTAGCAGTAACAATGGAATATTAAGATAAATTCAAAAAAGGATATCTGGAAACATAGTGATTAAGCACTTGTGTTGCTGTCACTTTTCTAATCTACATGCCTAAGAGATAAAAGAGAAACAAATATTGAAGTAGAAAGGTTACACACCTCTAAATATAATATTAGGCTAAGGTACAATATCAATTTTGCAGGAACATTTATAGCATGTCTCTACAGTGTTAAGGTTTTTTCTTTTTCTTTTTAAATTGGCTTGCCTGCACAACCATCTTTTAACCTTTCAAGACAGCACTTATTAAAGAGTAACATTTTATAATAATTTGCCTCGGGAAAGGGTTATAAGTATACTCCAGCTTTGGCATATCTCTGCCAATTTATTGGTGACTTGTTATATTGTCACAGAAGGCATGTTGTGTGTGCTAAGCTTTAATAAATGGGCTGCATGTACTGGAACGGTTCAAACTCAAACAGAGAATGACAGAGGCTTCTTTTGCTGTTCTGTTCATATAATAATTAGCAACCTGAGATTTAGAAAGTTTATGGATTTGAACAGCAGACCAGCACAAGATCAAAACAGGTTGTTTCAGCAAAAATATGACCAAGAAAGAGCAAATGCAGAATTAGCACGAAGAACAAACATTGCCCTACCAAAAGAAAAACAGTGATAAACAAAACTAAATCCTTAATTACTGATTCCACAAGATGGCAGTATGTATTGGCTTGATGGTGATTCATTAGGACAAATACAAACACACTGTTTCAGCTACGGAAGTAGGGGTATGTATTCTGTACAGATAGTCCTCAATTTACAACAGTTTGCTTAGTGAATGTTCAGTTACAACTGTACTGAAAAAAGTGACTTATGATTGTTTTCAACACTTAAGACGGTTGCTATATCCCCGCGGTCAAGTGATCAAATTTCAGAGGCTTAGCAACGGACTCGTATTTCTGACGGTCGCTGTGTCCTGAGGTCATGTGATCCCCTTTGATGAACTTCTGACAAGCAAAGTCAACGGGGAAGCCAGATTCATTTCACAACCATGTGGCAAACTGAACAATTGCAGTGATTCACTTAACAACTGTAGCAAGAAAGTTCATAAAATGGAGCAATATTCACTTAACAAATATCTCACTTAACACCATAAATTTTGGAGCTCAGTTGTGGTCGTAAGTCTAGGACTACCTGTATATGGGAAGAAAAAAAATCAAGAAACTTCGTCCTGTTTTTATTTTGTGTCTGGAGTAAGATTTATCAGAAATGGTGACCTATTGGATAATAGGAATTAACCCTATATTAAAAGCCTTGGTTTCCCCCCTGATTTTAGATAAACAGTATGAGATGTAGCACCACAAATGGATTAAAGATTTTAAATTAATAATAAAATTAATTTTAAAAAGCTGTATGTGTTTTAAGTAAGATTGTGCATATTTGTACTGGTAGTAAAAGATAAAGGTAAAGGTTCCCCTCACACATATGTGCTAGTTGTTCCTGACTCTAGGGGGCAGTGCTCATCTCCGTTTCAAAGCCGAAGAGCCAGCGCTGTCCGAAAAGGTCTCTGTGGCCATGTAGCCGGCATGACTAAATGCCAAAGGTCCATGGAACACTGTTACCTTCCAGGTAAGAGGCAGTAGGCCAGAACAAACATATATTAACTTGTATTTTTAAACAACAAACATACCTGAGAGTGAGGGCACTTCTACTTTGGCACCACCAGCTCCACCACAGCAGAGGGTTCATGTGACTGCTTGCTTCAGATGGCTAGCGTTCCCTCCTGCTAGCCAATGCTAGGAACGAAGACAATTGGCACCTTGCCCCCATCTCTCCCTGCTCATTCACAAGTTTCTTGAAATAATGGAGGAAAAGGAGAGAGTAAAGAGTAAAGCCTATCCCCTGAGTTGGTGGAAAGAGAGAGGGAAAATGGCACTGTGGTTGTTAGAGAGAAAGGGAATCCCCAAAGAGAGAAATGTGGGACTATGTAGGAATTCCCATCAATGGAAAGCTACCGTTTTTTCAGTTCTGGAGGGAACTTTGCAAAACTATGGTCAAAGCATTTCCTCTGGGCTGAAAGACAAGACAACTTTCAGCTAAGCCATTGGCATTGCCCTTGCAGGTTGAAAGGCTTTAAATCTCACCAAATTCAATGAAATTTAATTCTGAGAAAAATGCCTAAGGATTCTTCTAAAAGGCTGGAATTTATAACGTAAACCTTACTGATCTGGACCTCCATTCAGCAGACCATTTGGGGGGTGGGGGAATCCCAAACAATCTAAGAGAAAGAAAAAAAGGGGGAAATACCTATCTTGTATATTGTAGTTATCCATGGTTTATTATAATACATTGCTATAAAATGATCAGTACTGTACAAAGTGCTATTGTAAAAGATTACAATCTTCTTTTCATACTGACACATGCTACTGCATCCTTCAATAAATGGAAAGTATTGGTTTTGCCAAACAGGTGCACCACACATTTCCAAAAACCATTCCTTATCATCTGAAATAATATCCCTTTTCCAATTTTTCAACATGACTGTTTTTAGCCTTCCCTGCTCAATACAACATAATTCCTGATAAAGACAGATTCCAAATGTCACTTCAACATCTTTATTGTTTAAATCCCATAAATCCTATTACATACTTTGATACATAATAAAAGACATCAAATGACCTCGTAATTACATCATATGGGTCAATGAACTATTTACTCTTCTAGCATAGAAAATCTGATGTCTGTTCCCAAATACATTATTTGGGGAATCTAGTACACCCTAAATACATTTTAATAAATTAACTTCAATGTCAGTTCTGTAGAAACCATTTTAACATCTGGAGGCTGATTATCAGATTTCTAACTGCATTATGTGCCATTGTTGTCTCCAGTGAAAGCCACTTAAAGTTCATTCATTGCTGTTCTTCTCCAGTAATTCACAAAGATCAGTGACATCAATTTTCTCTTGGGCATATTCCAGCATATGCCATTTGTAATCATTATTTGGCACTCACTCTAAGTGTTTAGCTTTGTTCTATGGCATTTCCACTCAATAACGTGGATATGCAAATCCCAACATACAAATATATCCATCACACCCTTCTTTTTTTGGAATAAGCAGCATTGCATATGCAGAAGTATAGTAAGAAAGAATAAACCACAGAAAGTAAGGCATGAGATATAGTTGGGGCTAGCTGATCCCAAATATTCTCAGGTCATTTTAAAGATCATAATGCTGAAATGCACCCAGAAACCAACCGACAACCACTCAAGCTTTGTATGGCCACATATGGCAAAACAAGACACACGTATAGCTACTCAAGCTGCTACATCAAGACTACCTGTTGCTTTAAGGACAGGTCCTTTGTGCAGAACATTGAAATAGTCCAAGCAAAAGGGGTATGAGGCGAGCCTCTGCTCTAAGAGGGCAGCAATTGGCCCCAAGATGGAGCTGTGCAAAAACCTTTCCAGCCAAGCTGCCGCCTCCTCCTCCTCCTCCTCCTCCTCCTCCTCCTCCTCCTCCTCCTCCTCCTCCTCCTCCTCCTCCTCCTCATGAGCAGGACTGTAAATCAAAGAGAATCTCCTAATTATAAGCAAGTTACACTTAGAATAACTTTATTGTCACTTTGAATGTACACTAATCGGCATACATTAAAATGAAATTTCGTTGCATACAGCTCTCAAAGGGTCTCCACCAAGTTCATAATCCCACCCAGAACATCCCAGGGAGATGGACTCTCCCTGGAATTGGAATAATTCTAAATCCAAAGCTTCTCTGCCTTGCTGAGATTAATCTTAAGCCTGTTTCTCCCCTTTCAGATCTTACTGGACTGCAAGCTCCAGGATAACTTCTTGATGACAGCACTTACTCAGTGTAGGATCAAGAGTAAAGTCACAATTGCATACTGATGATACCCAATCCACGTCAATCGATTATCTTATCCATTGGTTTCATATAGACATTAACCATGAGTAGAGAGAGAATTGAGTTCTGTGGCATCGCACAGTGAAGGAACTAAAGGTTTGGTGCCTCCTTTTCATTTCCTGGCTCATGCAATTGTCAGGCAAAATGCAAGCAATTGGGGCTGAGGCTTGTAGAGGTGCTGGGGACTGAACCCACATTTTGGAAGAGATGTGGTAAAAAAAATGAAGCAAGGAGATGCACAAGGAGACTGGTCATATTGTGTTTGGAGCAGTTGTTTGAAACAAGGCTGAAGCAAGGTTCTGGGGGGGTTCTAGGGGGGGAGAAATTGTCCCCCTCAGAACGGGCTCGCAATTTGGGTGTCCTCCTAGACTCACAGCTAAGATTAGAGCAACATCTGTCAGCTGTGGCTAGGGGGACCTTTGCACAGGTTTGCCTGGTGTACCAATTGCGACCCTACTTGGATCAGGAGGCTCTCTTCGCAGTCACTCATGCCCTTGTCACCTCATGGTTAGATTATTGCAACACGCTCTACATAGGGCTACCCTTGAAAAGTGTTCGGAGATTACAGTTGGTCCAGAATGGAGCTGCGTGAGCTGTTGTGGGTACACCTAGGTACACCCACATTACATTAATTCTCCGCGACCTGCACTGGCTCCCTATTGGTTTCCGGTCACAATTCAAGGTGTTGGTTATTACCTTTAAAGCCCTACGTGGCTCAGGGCCAGGTTATCTTCGAGACTGCCTTCTACCACATGGCTTCCAGTGACCGGTAAGATCTCACAGAGTTGATCTCCTCCAGGTCCTGTCAGCTAAACAGTGCTGGCTGGCAGGCCTGTAGGGGAGAGCCTTCTCTGTGGCTGCCCCAGCTCTCTGGAACCAGTTACCTCCTGAGATCCAGACCATCCCCACCCTATTGGCCTTCCAAAAAGTGGTGAAAACCTGGCTTTTCCGGCAGGCCTGGGGCTGTTGATCTCGCTGTTGGATCTGGCGAGATCTGGCCATGAATGGTGTGAATGGATTTTAATTGTTTTTAATGTTTTAATTTATAATGTTTTTGGAGAAAAGCAGCATATGAGATGAATGAATGAATGAATGAATGAATGAATGAATGAATGAATGAATGAATGAATGAGCATTGCTGGGGAAAGAAGCAGGCAAAGAAGAGGCACGAGGAGAATATGAGCATAAGCAGACAGGAGAAGAGACAGAAGTGGGGCTGGAAAGCAGGACAAAAAGTACGTGTGGAACTTACTGGGGGCCAAAGAAATGTCATAAGCTGGATGAATCTTTTTATAACCAGAAAACACACCATGTCTTGAGAAGCGCTGAGGGAAGAACCAGAAACCTGGTGAGAAGATTGAAATCAGGAGCAAGAAAATGTAAAGAACAAAACCAGATGCTGAAGTGTAGGACTTCTGGGCCATGTGTATGTACATCTTCCCTGCTTCCTAGCACCAATGTTGGCCCAGGGGGTACTAGAAGGTGACAGTATTGGTGGAGAAAGGGTCTGCTGTTGCAGAATTTGCAGGCGCTGTACCCAGTGGGACATAATCTGCCTACATCTAGGAGCCTAGCTCTGAGGCCATGAGAGTTTTTTGCCATTACCCATCAACCAGAACTTTTCCTTTTAGGAAAGTTGGGGAATGCCACAAAAGAATGCTCCCCTCCACTCCAAACATGGTATCACATTTGATGATATTAAAGCACCCAAAGGTCATCAAAATCAAAGTCAGATCTAGATGATCTGTTTCCTCTGAGTCTCTCTGAAAGATCACGTTTGTAATCAGACCATATGATTTCAGTATACATTAATTCTTGATCCTCTGCCTTTTTCTTTGACCACACATACTTCTTATGTATCCCATGCTCACTGCAATTAGTTTAGTTATATGTTGTCTTCATATACAGCACTGTCACATCTTTAAAAAAATGGGCCAAAGCAGGATCTTATGCAAAGCTGTTTTCATTGCTTTTAACACATTTTCATTTCTTTTGACAAGACCACATATTACTTATCTGTCTACCAACATTTGAGATCTTAAAAAGATTTCCATCCATTTCTCATTTCTAATAAGTATTCTATCCATGTATGTAAATTCATCTACTTGCTCTTGTTTTTTCCCATTTATGTATAACTTGCAATAGTTCATTCCATTTTTCCTGTCAAGCACCAGTACTTTGGTTTCGATGCATTAATTTTCAAATCCCCAAGGTTTCAGCCAAAAGCATGACATCATCTGAATACAAGCCTGCATGTATTTGAACATTGCCAAACAGTCCCCCTTTAACACTTGTAAACAAGTTACACAGCTGCTTCCTCGGCAAATCACACCCATATTTTAAAGTTTCTTCAATTATACCATCTACACCTGCAGGCTTACAATTTTTCAATATTTTTGTATTATTTATGACTTCCTTTTCATCAATATAGATGGGATCAGAATGAGACTGATTTAGTTACTGTGCCCCATAGCAGCCCTCATTTGATACAACAGTCAGGAGAATCACACATTTCTCATCATGAGAAAATAGAAATGTTTTCCTTACATGCCCAAATAAGAACACATTGGATCCAAGCTTTTGACTCTCATTTAGATGGGATTGCCAAATGTTTAAAGTTACTGCTTCCTTTGTTAAGGTTTAGATTATATCCCGTCTTTCCTCCAAGAGTTCTAGACTTTAGTAATAGACTCTGAAGTTCACTTCCACAACTAAACCTTAAGAAAATTCAAATCCAATTAAGCTCACCTCTAACTCTTTTGTGATCAGTGTAAATGAAGATATTTAAGTACCTGAATGGATCATAACCCAAGTAAATTGCTATTTTCTCCATAAATGGAATTCCTCCTAGATGAGAACAAAAGAACATACTGCATTTCAATTACAAGATGATCAGACTGGCAGGGGAAAATTAATGTCAGCTGTAATGGTAGTTGTGATTCACCTTCTGTCATTCATCTATTTGTGCTGGACAAGATAAAGGCTAAGTAATTCCTCTTTCATTCACACTCATGTAACCTCATTGACTTCTGTAAAGTTCATTGGTGCTTCTGTAGTTCTGGAAAAATACTAAGAAGTGTGGCTGTGGTCAAACTTGGGGACGGTTAGTACCAATGTCTTATAGATTCCTAGCAATTGTATTACATTTCTCCTGCAATTTTGAGATGGTATGCCTAGCTTTGTTTTCTATGAAATTTGAGGCTGAACTCAAAATCTATATGAATAATAAAGTCTCAGTGCCTATTTCTTCTACAGAAAAAGTACTGCAGGAAAATAACCCAAAATTAATATTTAAGAAATCTCATGCCACTTCCAAATTTCGTAAGTCAGTGTACGTGAATAAATTTTCAAAAGATCATGAGATTTGGGGTTGTGAAAATTGGAGCATTTTAAACGAAAAGTCATTGGCACAAGGGCTCCCATCCCATGAAAAATATATTAGTCTCTTTCTTCGCTTGTATCTCAACTGATATTTATGTCCACACTAGAGAATCTATAGTAGATCATTACCCATGCCAAATTATGCAAATTTATTAACTTCTGATCTCAAACATCCCAGTGTTCGAGATCAGTGGAAGTTTTTCTCTGGTTCTACATACCTTGTGGGAATAATATTCAGTGGCGATATCTTAACTCTATAAAGTCTTCTGTAAAAATCTAAGACCAATATCACTATCATTCTGATTCTGGACTAAAGCTTATTTTCTCAGATATCTTAACATTTTAAAGTTGATTTATGCTTTGCCTGTTTTGCAGGTTTTTTCCCCCCTTCTGATTATTTTTCTTTATGATGCTACAGCCTGTTACATCTGAAGATGAATAATGGAACAACGTTAATAATGATGATAAATGATAATAAAGCCAAAAGAAATGTAAATTGCTTCCATCCATTTATTAGATAATTTCTGCTTTTGTCTCAGAGCCCAAAGTCCACAATATGAATTGGTAAAGTAAACTTCAGTGGGGGAAGATATCCAAAACACTGCACTCCTTAAATCTGACTGTGGCTTTAATTAAAAATAAAATATAATATGCATATTGAAATAAGTCCTGGCAGATGCTAAACCTCTGTGTTCTTATTCTCATTATTTACTGAACGTTTTTCATGTCTCAGAACACAGTGACCTCATCCTCAATCTTGTTTCATGTAGACTCTTAATATCTTTAATCATTGATTTGCATATTTTCTTATTCACAAGGGAGTACATTTCCTTACTATTTTGTTGCTATTATAGATGTCACCATAATTAAATAAAGAATATGCAGTGTGCTTTGACAGTGACATGAATCAGTTTTCTATTCATATGAGTAAATATATATCTGTAGTTGTATGCACTGAATGATGTGACATTTAAAATTGAGAATTAATCAAGCCTATTAAAAACAGAGGTTTTGGATCTTGGAACTGCTAAAAATATATAGCTCCCTGTAGCACACTTAAGGCCGCTAAGTGGAAAAGTTGTAGTGCTCTCTCCTTTGGCCAAAGATGTTTATTTCAATCCTCTCAGGAAGGATAAACACGGATCAAGATTTTATTAGAATAGCTTCCCTATCATTGGCCGATATCCAGTTTAATAATTAGTAGATTTTTTTATACCCTGGCCTGCATACTTCTCAAAGATGTGATCTGCTCTTAGAGTTTATTACAAGATATTACTAATCAGCATCAAGGTACAGCTAAACCACTATATAATTCCTTGATCCTGTAAAAATTGCATGGGCACAATGTTAAGATTATCACCTCTGATTCTTGTAAACAATAAGTCTTCTATGTAGCAGTGATATAAATCTATATAAAAGACAGGTAATAAAGATCTTATTGGAGGGAGACAACTACTACTTGAATATTATTGATTTTCAAACAGGATCATATCACCTAAAGGAAGGAGATCAATTTTGAGAAAATATGGAATCCCTGAAGCACAGATGAGAATGACAACAAATACTTACAAAAAAGTTGAGTGCTACCCAGAAAGATAGTGGTTTCAGATAAAAACTGAAGTGAGATAATTATGTTTTCTATTCCACACTATTTAATTTACATAGTGTATAATATTGATAAAGAGACAAAAAAGGTTGATACTAGTACAGATTAACTGAGAACTTCTACTTGATATTCAGTAAGCCCTATATTCCCCAGAGAAGTTATGTACCTAATTAAAAAGATACACAAGAAATCTTATGTTGTCCTTTAAGGAATTTTCACACTTAATTTTTTCTTCTTTGTCTGGGTTTTAGAAATGAATATACATGTCTCCTGCAAAACCTACATTTTGTGATTCTATTTCAAGTTCTTCCACCTTTTCAGAAATCTGAGTGAAATTTATGATGAGACACACTTGTGCCTTTATGAGGTTGGATAAAAGTTGGCGAGGAAGAAGTTGAGTATTCAAGTGGGTGTGAATATGTATACAAGCATGTGGCAAGTGAGGATTTGCATGGGATTAGCAAGAAGTAAATTGGAAATAGAGTACACGAGTGAGGGGGAAAGAAGCAAAATGAGGGAATAGACTGGGCAGAAGAACAGACAGAAGTAGAGCTAGGAGACAGAATATACTGGTTTCATATTAACACTTTTAATGTTAATCCATGAATAGGTCATCTGACCCAAAAAATGAATGCAATTACTAACACTGCACCTTGTTGAGGTTTTTTTTAATGTACCCAACTATCAGCAGGATTTAATTTCCTTTTAAATGCAAATCTTTTGTCTTGAGCTATTTTTTATTGCTTCTTCTTGTCTCTAATTGTAGGCAAGGCAATATCAATTCATTTTTAAAGCCATAAATTATGATAAGGGGAAAACTGACATACAGTGTAACAAGTCAATAAAATCTTAAAATAAAAAAAATCGATTAGAAAGCCAATTATTGACAAGTTGTCATAGTTCCAGGGTTCTTAGAAAGCAAATTACTCACAGTTTCACGATGAATTCACTCATATTTTGCCTGTTTATATATAATATACATGCTTTGATTCTTTAATAAAAATTATCTTCTTGTTCTTTGTCTTATTGCCACTATATTGCAGGATCTACAACTTAGCATCTTGCCCACCACTTCATCTGGTGTCAGCATCTCAAACGTTGTGTTGGGTTTGATGCATAATGATGCAGTGTTGACATCTTGGCTGACTTGCCACAGAATGTGATGGCTACCCTCTTCCTTTCTCATTTGGGCTTTTGAGGTTAAGACCATGGGTTTCTAGAGTAAAGAAAGAAAAGTAGCAGAAACCACTTCAAGTAGCAAATGGAGAAACAAAGAAAATATTTGCCATGGAGAAAAAGCAAAGGTTTTCAGATTGAAGAATAAGAGAGTAAACCAAGGATCAGAAGGTAAAGTTAGGTTCTGAAGAATGATTCAAAGTAAGAAAAGAAATGAAATCAGAGAGTCCATTGGGTGTCTTGATGGCAGTACAGGAGACTGGATAAAATCATTTAAAAGAGAAAATATTCATAGTCTGTAGATAGTACAAAGGGCAGAAGATGATCCCATTTTCCATTGATTGGGCCAATCTATGCAATGTTTTACCACCTAATGTGTTGCCATCCCTATTATGATACAGAGTTCAGGTGGTTTTTGAAAGGGGGTAAAAAACTTGTTGAGTACCTAGCATTTCCCATGGCAATAAGAATTGAGTAGTAACAAAAACAAATTAACTTTTAAAATGTTACATACATTTTGTCACTTGGCAATTGACTCTTTAAAGCAGTGCCTCTTTTTATTTATTTATTAAATTTATATGACCGTTCATTTTGAGTTCAGATAAATGGACAGATAAATATAAACAGAATAAAATAATAAACAAAAAATTGCCTGATTGTATGACCCTAGCTTTTTAACATTAAAATTTCCTTCTGCAAACATAGCTGGCCTTAAATATTCCATATTCCTGCTTAACCAAAATTTATGGTGATCAGAAATTTAAAAAAAGGTGGGGGGGGGGGGGAAATAAAATGGGAATAAAAAAAGTAACATTAGTTCTATAATACCTTTTTGCAGTGGAGGAACCAAGATAATCTATTTTTTGCATAGTGCAATTATGCCATTTCCATGCATTAATTTTTTTATGTCACCATCTTAATACTTGTATATTAATTAATGAAAAGAAGGACTAGGGGTGACACAACAGCAGTATTCCAATATCTCAGGGATTGCCATAAAGAAGAGGGGGTCCATTTATTCTCCAAAGCATTTGAAGGCAGGACAAGAAGCAATGGATGGAAACTAATCAAGGAGAGGAGCAACCTAGAACTAAGGAGAAATTTCCTGACCGTTAGAACAATTAACCAGTGGAATAACTTGCCTCCAGAAGTTGTGACTTTTCCAACACTGGAAGTTTTTAAGAAGAGATTGGACAACCATTTGTCTGAAATGGTATAGAGTTTCTTGCCTAATCAAGGGGTTAGATTAGAAGACCTTCAAGGTCCCTTCCAATGCTGATAGTCTGTTATTCTCGTGTGTGAAAATGCCATAATCAGAATATCTATTAAGGTGACTAAATATTAATTCTTCATTTACTACTTATCTTGTTAGTTTAGCTTTCTACCAATTGATAAATAATCTATGATTTTGCAAATTCCACAGAGGTCTCTAAAATCAAAGAAGTGGTTGCAGAAATCTCCTCTAACACCCACTCACCCCCGAGATGTTCACAGATACTGGTAGAAATGGAAAAACTCAAACATAGTATTTATTTATTTTATTTATTTATTGGTTCGATTTATATGCCGCCCTTCTCCGGAGACTCAGGGCGGCTTACAATGCGTTAAGCAATAGGCTTCATACTTTTGTATATACCTGCTTAGTAGGGCTTTTTAGTTTGATTTTGCACATCAGGTTCAATGGGAACAAGTTTAATTTCTGTAATATTGTTACTCTATAATAGGTGGGAGAAAATCAGACAGATATTAATCGAATGAGACATTAATCAGTGATTAGCTATTTAGAGAGCACGTTAAGCAACGTTGGTGCCCTTCAGGCACAATTTCTAGCAGGCTCTTTTCTTGACACTAACTTAGTGTGCTGATCTTGATTCTTGTTTGCCAATGATTCCTTAATTCTAAAATTGAGACATGAATTGTTGCAGATAACTGTGAACCAGATCAAAATCTAAATATAATTTTTACACTTTGTAATTGCACTCATCGTGCAATGCAATACATGTTCGTTCATTTAAAAAAACAAGTCCCCAGACAGAACTTGCTCCCAGAGAAGTGTGATGGTGAACCTATGGCATCGTGCTGGAAGTGGCATACAGAGCTATCTCTCCGGGCGCGCGAGGCATTGCCTGTTGCTCTTCCGGGTTCTGGCACGCTGGCCAGCTGGTCTGCACGCACACAGGAGCACCAGAAATCAAAAGAGCAGCCACCCGGGCGCATGTGCATGCCGGAAACCGGAAGGTCATCTTCCCGGTGCGTGCACGCGCACCAAGTGACTGCTCTTCTGGCGCTCCTGTACACATGAAGACCAGGTGGCTGGTGCACCGGAACCCTGAGGAGCCACCATCTGGGAAGCAAGTTGCACACAGTTCAACTGCACACAGTTCAACTCAAGATTGAATGTAATTTTCAACTTTGGAACCGTCATCTCTTAGTGATCATTTCATTTTTTTAAAAGCATTATTATTATGGTTAGTCACACAGTCATCCAAATGTTTAAACTGGGTTTGGCATTTTAATCCACCTATCCAGCTTCAGATCATCCATGTGGGATAGCTTGGCAGATGGTTTTGATATTTGATAGCTATACTCTGGCTTGTTCAGTATTGTTGACAGAGGAATCAGTGCAATAGCAAACAATGGTGGTGATAGTGAGTCTCCTTGAAAGATTCCTCTCTTGATATTAACCTCTCTAAATCTGTTGCCATTGGCCAGCACCTGTATTCCATTGTACCATTGATCTTTGCATAAAGTTTCAGATGTTTCTACTGACTCCTGTTATTTCTAGGCAGTTGATCATCCAGTCATGTGGCAGCAAGTCATATGCCTTCTTATAGTGAAATTTGATTAAATGTGCAGACCATATTAGGCTTTGTGGAATGATGAAACTGGACAATTTTCAAGTTAACGTTTGGGAGATTTTATGTAAAACAAGCATTTATATCTGAGGTTTCAATCTTAAAAAAGATATGTGTATTTTTCTATATTTTGGAAGCAACTGTTATGAAAAGAATATATAAGACCAAGAAGTATTTTTAATTTTAAAAAAACCTGCAATTTTTTTTAAAAAACCCCTCTATTTGTTTTTTCAAAAAAAAAAAAAATCAGAGTATTCAACCAGCGAGGTGATTAATATATACAGGTAATTGTGTGAAAATAGTAGACTTATCTCTCAACATCAAACTTGAAACATTTCAGAAGAACAGATAGAGAACAATCCTGAATGAAGAAATAAATGATGCACATGTGTTTCTGTTGTCTGTTCAATTGCGGGAAAAAACAAAATTTGATAGTTACAGATGTATTCATAAAATTTTGTATGCAAGCAATCAATGTTATGCTTTTCTAGAATCCATAGATTCCAGCAACTTCTTTGAATATTCCAGTTAGAAAAACATTGGGGCTCTAGAACCGCCCTGAGATGATTGATTGATTGATTGATCGATCGATTGATTGATTTAAAGAATGTTTAAGGCTATCTTTCCCACATAGTGACTCCAGGCACCTCGAAGCAACTGAAAAAAACTACTACATAAAAACATTTATTACCACTATCAAATTTACTGATAGAACAACATACAAGTCAGAGGAGTTTCCCCAATCTGGTGCTTATCAGATGCTGGGGTCACATCTGCCAAAATTCCCCAAAATCATCCCAGGATCATAGTGGCTGAGCAATTTTTGGTTTTGCAGTACAGCACTTCTGGGGGCCTACCTGTACAACAGAACACAATCACAGCATGGTGCCTCTGTTGTTATTTGCCACAGCCCTACTACCCCCTTACGATCACTCGAGTCTGGGGAGTGCTATTTCAGAGAATATGTCACAACACTGATATTTAGCATTAGTTAGTATGAAAATGTATTGTACTAGATTTTTCAATAATATTATGGTTAGAGATTATTGTTTTTATTATAAATATATATTTTGATATGCAGGTTCATAGAGCCCCAAATATGACACAGAACTATTATTCCAAATTTGGAACATGGCAGATTTAATTAAAGAAATTAGTCTGGAAATTTAGTATATCTGAGCTAGCCAAGAAGTTAGGGTGTGCTTATTTTCTCTACAGGTAACTCTTCTTTTATAATCACAAGGGAGGAGAGAAGCCATTCAAAATAGTATTAAAATTATTTGTGACTGCAAATTGTTGGGGATTTTACCAGTTTAAATCGATGGATAGGTTATAGTTAATTATGTAACAATAATAGCAGCTACTTACAGTTAAATTGTGACCGCCATAATCAAAACACATTCAATTATGAAATAATCGAACTACAGCAAATTACATTTGTGCACGGTTACTGATGCTATTAGCATTGTCACACTACAGTTATGCTTCTCAGAAATCCTGTGCCTTGGATTGGTAATATTAAAATTGTCTCTGGATAATTGGATGAAAGGGGCTTTACATTTCACCTTTAAATACTTTACTACATTTTGTGTGCAAACATTTTCCCCTGCTTGAATTTTTTGCAATTAACTTACTTGTTAATATTTTTGAGCAGGCAGTGGAGTAGTGAATTTGCAGACAGGAACAAATCGATTCTTGGCTCAGCCACAACTTTTCAAAATAAATCAAACACTTCCATTTATGCTAGTATTGTCATAAATTTATCAAGCTACTTTGATCAAGCAACCATTATGTCAGTTATACTATATGAGAGTCTTTTAAAGAGCAGTTGTCTACTTTTATCAATGCAAATTGTCTTTATTGATTTAGTAAATTTGACCATCCATTTACGTATATGTTGGGTTGATTTTATTTCCTCAATTTTGAGTCAAAGGGAGTTTTTAACATAATGGGCTTAATGGGGGGGGGGGGGAGGTGCCAGAAAGATCTGTCACTCTGAGTGCCTTGAACAAAGCCCTTGTTTTTTTAGGGGATCAACTGCAGGGCAAATCCCAAGACTGGTGAAGAGGATGATTTAGGATTGCAGCAAAGTTTCGCCAGGTTTGCCTGATTCCCCCTTTGTTCTAGTCCTTCCAATGGATGTCTTTGTAAAGGGCTAGAAAAGTTTTCAATGGACTGTTTTTGCAGAATTGTTTCCAGTGAATAAGATATAAAATTGCAATTCTGTCTGTGAGGTGGATTGATTTTTCCCCCCAGCTCTGTAGCATTCTTCTATTCATTCAGCTCTAATTTTAACTGCTTACATTCAAGATTGTTCAGATTATGCTAACAAGATCTGTTGAGAATTGGGGCAGACCAAATTCTCTAGCATTATTACTAGTCTCGCATTATAATGCTATAACATGCTTTGAAAAATGGAAAGAAGTCGAGGAACCTCAGGAGCCCAGAGCAACAAAAGGAATCTAAGAACTGTCCAAAATCTCTCCAGCAATATGAGTATCTTTATAAAAGTTTCAGGAATGAAGGAGTTGAAGTATGTGTAGCTATGTTTTAAGATGATGCAAGTAGAGGCAAGCAGTAACATTATGATTGGGCCCATCAAGATTTGCCAACTAGATGTCTGCCCATATGCCAGTTTCTCCGACTGCACAGTTCATCTTATGCATTCTTTACCTGAAGACAGCCAAACTTCTATTCAGCCTCTGCCCAGAAATAAGCTAAGGAAACCATAGACATCTCTAAGGAAATATTCAGAATGGTTCCTTCACAAACAATCTCAGGCCTCCCACTGAATAACCCCTATAAGATAGGTGACACTTTCTGGATAGGGCAGTTCTCATCTTCTTCATCTCATATCTGTGAGAGGCCATCATGCAAAAAAATCTCTCCAGATAAAGTTGCTGGCATTCCCAAGCAAGATAGAAATTGTTTCCTATTTGAAATCCAGGAGTTATACCACCAATCTGGAATTGTTGAACTGGCTGGGCTGATACTTAATAACTGACTGATATTAAGTCTGACTGACTTAATATCAGACAGCTTCCTATGTTCTATTTTCATACTTGTATAAAAGAAGTTGATGTGTGCAAAGCCATTCCTCTGTATCTAACAGCCTTTATAGCTGGAAGCTTTATTGCGGAATTTCATTTGTTGCTTTGCATCTTTTAGAAAAAGCAGATTCTGTGAATTATGGTGTGTGAGCTTCTTAGCATGGAGATTGTTGGTGGTGGAAAGGGCACTGAGCTTCATGACCTTGCAGTTCTCTGCTTCTATAGTTTTAAATGCATTCAAGCATGACAACCTTTCTTCTGTGCTCTGCTTGTGACATTGACATTTGAAAGCCTCACCCAGAAATAAGTGTTAGTTCATAATTAGAAGCCGGAAGAGCTAAAGCAATGAAATAAGTTTAGGAGGATGCTGTGCATTTTAACAGGATCCATTAAATGAGTTTATCATCCTTAGAAACTGGAAAGAGATGTTTAGATGTAATCTTATTATTATGCTTTTTCTCATCACGATTTCTGAAAAAGCAGTCACGGTAAAGCTTATTTTTTTTCTGCCATTGCTTTATTGTTACTATAATTATCCTCGTAATTACCACTATTATTCTTACTTTAAAAACAGATTCAAGACAGAAAAGACTCATTATGTTCACTCACTTTGGGACAACTTTTATCAAATTGAGACAAAAATATAAGCAAAGTTTTTTTTAATAAAATGGAAATAATGCTAAATGCTATTTTCCTGGGCAGACATATTTTCTGTCATGGCTATGCAGTTATCCAGAAGTGGATTTCAAGTAATTTAGGGTACTCATATACCACTTGTTAGCAACTTCAAAAAACACACAATCCTGGAAAAAATGCATTTGATTTAAGGAAGAGCCATAAGTATGATATGTTCATCCATCTACATGGCTCCAAATTATTTTTGTCTTTTTGAATCCAAATCACTTGAATCTAGATCACTGGTAAGAGCTCCTAATCTATTTACCATCACTCGTCTATTTTCTAACCAAATCAATAAACATGAGAATGGTGGATGGTGAAGAACCAACATAATTCTCATTATTTGCTCTTCTCTTCTTCTCTATAGAACCAAGATTTGTACAGGTCTCCATCTTACCACTTTCTAGAATATTTTTGAAGGACCTTTCCTATTTAGGCACATAATGATTATGTTGGTCCACAGGTTCCCTTTCTTTGGATTGGTTCTCCCTCTCATCCACCAACTAGCAACATCCTTCCTATTCTTGATTCTGGAAATCAGCCAGTTCAGAAAATCAGTATGTGTCCAGGAACCCAGTGTTCCTTCAACACATACTGTAGCCAGGGTAATGTATTTCAATTGTTTTAGTTCTTGTGTCATGAACCTCCTCCCTGTTCCTTATCACCATCTTTCTAAATATATGTACCTTATTTTTAAATGTCTATAGCTATCCTCTTGGCTTTCCCTCCCTCTTCTCCTCATTTTAATAAAAGCAGCTGCTACTAGAGGAAGGATAATCCAAGGACGGAACAACCATTTAATTCAAAGCCCCTTTAGACTTATCCTGGCAAGAAAGAATTAATTTTTTGAAAGTCTTGTTTCCCCTGCCCCATTTCTAGTCACTTATAAAAACAAATTTCATTCAAATTAAATGTCATCTCACTTGGTAATTACAAATTACTGTAATTTGTAAGTTTCTCATGTCGGCCACAAATTGAATCTTGCGGCTGGAATAAGTAGTGTTCAACCCTTCAATTGAACTTCAAAATGTAAGAAGACAGAGCAGGATTACAGAAATTAACAACTAGCTACACTGATAGTGCCACGAAAAATATTTGGGTTCCTGATCAAGGACTTTATTACTTACATGAAAGACTTCTGAGAAGAGATAGTCTATATATAACAAGACTAAAAATGTATGTTAGCCACATGCAGTGCCAATTTCATCAGGAGGTGGTTAAACTAGAGCAAAAGGAAGGGCAGCTAGACGCAGAACCAATTATCCACCAAAATCTGAGGCCAACACCCAAGATGGCATGACGGGAAAGGGAAAACTTGGACAACATGACCTGTGTCCATGAGGGATGGAATTATCTATTCTTTAACCACAGGAAATATTTAGAGCTGGTTTAATGTCAAGATTCCGACTAATGAACCCAACCAATTCAGCACTCTGAGACTTTCAGCATTCTCAAAAAACTGTTTAATTGAGTACATCATTTTGGCCCAGATGAAAACGAAACCAGATTTAAATATTATCCGTGGTTTCAGTATAATTAAAGAATAGATAATTCCCTCCTTCATGTTCACAAGTCATATTGTCCAATTAGGTGTTCTGACATCTCCTTGGCAACTCACCTCAGTCTTTGGCCAGCACCTGTTGAGATGATCTTGGTTCCCACAGGTTGGTCTGTTGTTGTTGTCTGGTCTGACATACCAGACTCCCCCCCCCCGCCACTTCCCGTGCTGTGTGGCAATTTGAGAAACGGAAAGATGGCTGCAGCAGGCCTGAACCATTTTGAAGTTGATAACTACAGTGAAACCAGCAGAGGGGACCACCACTCACAATTTCAAATGATGGGAAGCAAACAAGAAATATAGGAGGATAAATACAACATCACAGACATTACTGAAACCACATATGATCAGTGATGAAATCTAAAATTTGTTACTACCAGTTCCGTGGGTGTGGCTTGGTGAGGGGGGTAATGTGACTGGGTAGGCGTGGCCAACCTTTTTTTTAAAAAAAAACTTTTAAAACCATTTTTTCTACAAACTCTTCAGTGAAGGGGCTGTAAAAAATGCTTTTAAAATTTTTTAAAAAGCCTCTGATGGTTGTGCGGGACGGGGGCAGGGATTTTTGCTACCGGTTCTCAGAATCACCCGCCGCCATCGCTACAGGATCAGGTGATCTGGTCTGAACCGGGAGCATTTCACCACTGCATAGGATCACATATGGCTTAGAACACAGCCTGGGAAGGTTACACTTTAGTTAGAAGGAACAGATTCAGCAGAAAAGGAGGGGATGTTGCACTGTGATTATGGCTGTATAAAAATAATATATCAGAGAATGAAGATCCTGATGAGAATATTTAGGTAGGAATAAAAGTGGACAAAACAAAAAATAATATTATCAAGGGAACTTATTATAGATCAGTTGATCAAGCAGAACGTATGAATAAATTCTTACTTTATTTTATCAGCAGTCTTTCAAAGAAGGTAGTGATTGTGGCATTGGGACATTTCAATTAGCATGACATTTGGTGGGAAATTAACTCTGCCAAGAGTCAGAGGTTCAACAAACTCCTGTCCCCTTCTGCTGACAACTTCATTTGTCAGACAGTGGATAAAGGAAAAGGATGTTGAAGAGGAAGAGGAAGAGAAGATTCAAAAAATTCTAGATAGGCTTCAACAGTGGCATCAAGTGTAACAGGACAATGGCTGATGTGGAAGCTGCAGCTGTATTAGCTTCCCATGTTCCTTTTGTTTTGGGAGGATGATCCGTCTCTCGATACTGCAGAGATTCTTATGTGATAGTGACATGGAGGGTCCATGATGGCCATCGTATGACTTTTCCTCTGCAAGATGCCAGGCCTTAATGCTACCACGTTTTCTCCATCTTTTGAAAAACTATATTTTAGTAGTGATATGCAAAGCTTTCGGTGCAAAGCTGAAAATATGCTTCAAAATAAGTGTGGGTAAACATGCTGCACCTATAGTGCTGCCATCAAAAAAAGCTGCATCTTTTTCTGAGCTTGCAATAGCTGTATGACCTCAGGAAAAGTTGCATTTGAGTTTAGGGGATGCTGACAGCATACCCACACCTACTCCAAAAGCAGCTTGCTACACTGTGCCAGCATTGAAGCAACAATTTCTCACGACAACCTTATTTTTCTTGGATCCTATGACTGCTAGGCAAGCCTAGGAAAAGAGGCAGTTTTTTTAAAAAGGGACCAAAAAGTGCATCTTTTCTGCCTTAGATCCCTAACTTTTCTGTTTTAAAATTCTCGATAACATTTGTTTTTTTAATTGGGTTTTTTTAAAGTTTTTTTTTCTTACTCTGCAGAGGATTTGCTATCAGATCCTTTGCAGTAAGGATTTGTTTAAGAATATTTTATTAATTGATCAAGCAGCTAAATAAATAATACAAGGTACAATGCATAATTATCCTTTGCCTCAATTATTTTTTTCTAAAGGAATATAATTTCAAATTATTGGTTGTCATTTTAATTGGGTAATGTTTCTTAATTTGGATGTGCAGAAATAAACTGTGTTTCCAGTATTTCAAAGACTACCAGGCCCAATGAAAGGCTGATTATTACTATTATTATTATTCAGTTTAAATTTTTCAAGTTACCTCTCTCCAAGAAATTCATACAATGACAGAATTAAGACACAATTTGCCACACAGACAAGCAGAAACAGGCTCAGCGGCTGGTGGGGAGCATCTCAGTCTATCCTGCATTTCTCAGATACACGGAGCCTTTTCATTTCACAGTGACTGATCCAAGACTTTCTGCTAATGTATTTTGTCCTTGGCCATGACCCATTTGCAGAGCCCATAAAAAAAAAAGATACAAAGATAGATGTGTGTATGGTTGTCAGCCACGCTCATATGCTAATATAAAAAATATCCCCACCTGAACTGGAATCAGCAGCTTTGTACTACAGATGGTCATAAGTCAACTTAGCATCGCAATGAAATGTGTCAAGTTAAACCAATCTATAAAGCAATCCTGGAAAAGATTTGTGAAGCTCTTTTATTTTGCATTCCCTCTCTTCCCCCCCCTCCAAAATAGGCTTATTAAAATTAAAGCCATATGCATTTTTAAAAGGCAAAAACAGATGTTTTCTTTGGCTGAAGAATCTCATCAGTTGCTGAGAATAAAGAGGAAAGTTAAGTGTATAAATAGTCCCTCTCCAACTATGTGGAAGGAACAGAGTTTGTTCATAATAACAACAGATACTAGTTGTGTTTCCAACTAGGCTTATCATATCAAAAGAAATTATCCATGAGTATAAAAACAGACAAGGATAAGTAACATAATGGGCTTTTCTACTTAATGTACACATGCCATAAAATGTTTTTATACCTAGATTAACAAGATAGAAGATTTTTAAAAAACAGGTATGACTCAGCTTTTCTTTATTGTGCCTTTGCTTACTGGCATTATATAATTTTAATATAACCGCTAGATTTTTAATATATTGTGTGGAACAAGGTATTCTGGGAGCCATATTACATCTATTGCTAATTACATGATTGCAGTTATATAAAAATCGGTAGGGAGCATCTGAGGACTATTGGATATTCAGAAGCAAAAAGCAAGAGTTCAACTCTTTTTGTTGCAGGAAGCCCATCAAAAATCCCCTTTCCCAACCCTCCCCCCAAAAAAAACCAACCTTCTCATTTGTTAAGGAAAGTTTTCATTGATATTTGAGATAATTAATCTTTGGCACCTTATTCCAAGTTAATGTCTTGCTGGAAAAATAATATTCTCTAATCCAATGAAATCACAACTCTAAGAGTCAATGAAGATGCCAAGTGAGATTAGCAGATCTTAATAAGCACCAGTCTTATGATTCTAACTAGAGTGTTAAATTATATAAAAATATCAGATATGAAACTGCAAACAATCCATGATAAATAGATAAATATTTTCTTCACAAATGATTTTGTATGTATGTTTTTATATTATGGCCTCCCAACCTAAAAACAAAAATTGTTGCATAAGATGTTACCATCTACATCTACACACGTCTTCTAGATTGTCCTTTCTTTATAGGCTCTGACCTGGCCCTCAGTCTATAAAACCATATACTTTCATTTAAATTAGTACTAAGGAAAAATTGGTGCCCAGGAGCTTCATTTAATTTTTGTGGATGAGTTGGATGAGACATAATGCAACAAGATGGGAATTTTCTGGGTCAGGGATATCAACAGGGTATGGTTAAAAAAACGTCAAAATAGCAACTGCAACAATATTGACTGAGAATAGTAAGAGTTGTAGTCCAACATTTCTGGAGGGCAACAGGCTGGGGAACGGCTGCTCCAATATTGGACTATCATTGCCCAAAATGTAGATCAGTAGTTAAACTCCTTATAGAAAAGTCTTCAGTTTTTAAGCACAAAAAGTTAGATACAGTACAAAAGACGCCAAGTAAATAAGTATAGCTTCAGCATGTTTATTTTTTTTTTTGTGTGTTTTGTTTTATCTTAGTAATAGTAATTTTATAGTGTAACTTCAATACTTCAGTAATTTGGACAGGCTAAAGTAAGAATAAAACTATTAAAATATAAGCATAAACTAAACAAAAGAACCATGCATAAAATCAAAGGAAGCATATGTCAGCCTCCAGTGCTGACATAGTAAAGAGGGGGTTAAATTCCTGTGGGATTAGTAAGAGAGACTGCCGTAGAATGATTTAGATAATGACCAATAGGATAAGGAAGCAAGCCAGGAAAGGGAGGGATTATGGAGCAGAGGTCATTTCCTGACTGCATATGAGTCCGTGAAGACGTTGTTCTAACAAATAAAAGTTTTTTTTTTCTTTATTATCAAAATGTGAGAGGCATCTTATTTTTTAAGACAACTCTAGCCGGACAGCATATGAAACAGGCATGATGGTATAATAACAATAAATAAAGCAGACTATTTATGATTTATTGTTAGGAGCCTGAGGATTGGCATCGTAGCACCAAGCAAAAGCAAAATCTGGGTAGGGCAGAATCTGGGTAGTCTAGTGCGGGGATATTGTGACATTGATAACACAAAGCAAAAGAGAGAGAGAGAGAACAAGGGCTCAGCAGGATTAGCACCAGCACTTCACAGTACTGAATCCAGTTTCTGCACATGTATGTCCAATTATACTTCCCTGGGGACAAATAAAGTTTATGAAGGCTATTGGGGCACATTGTAGTGGCATCCAGCAAACAATAAGTAATCCCGTTGCAGAAATTCAGAAATAATAATAAAGTATGGAGCAACAAATATTTGTTGCTCCATACTTTGTTGAGGAAGGCAGCAAATCACTACTAAAATTTGGGAAAATACAGAGGATCAGTCAATCTAGCAAGGGATTCTTAGAACTTCTCAAAGCACACTCTCCAAAGGTTCTGCAAACATTCAGTATCAGCAATGGAGGAGATCTAGGAGGAAAATCTGCATTAACAGTTTTGAAAGCTATTTGTAACCCTGATTTGGGTTGTACAGGGAAAGAGCTTGAGCCAAGAATAAGCTTCTCCTGAAGTAACCAAAGTTTATTTCAGGTTCTTGCAGCTGGAAGAAAACTTTTTATTATTATTGTTTAAAAGTTCTGCCTTCTTGGAGGCCAAGCAGCAAGGATAGTGATGTGTAGATATCACTTAATGTGCAAAACCAACATTTTCAGTCTTGGAATGAGGCTTGTCCCACTCCCCAAAGGAAAAAAAAATAGCAACATCAAAAATCTTGGTTTTGGGTGCCAAATTTTAGCAAAGCAGTTTGGTAATATTCTGAGGGCCACAAGGTGGATACCAAGGACCACAAAATAGGTGCTGGGGATGATAAACAGTCCACAAGTTACTCATTCCTGTGATAAAATCTGAAGGCTTAAATCACTCACTCTCAGATCAATTCCTGAATGTGTACTGCTTAACAATATATGACAATAGCAAATTTCTAGGCCTTGCACTTTTTCATTTCTGTTGGTGGACAAATATTCATAACACTGAGTCTTGGCAAGTTTCCTGAGTCAAGCAGCCACTCAAAGCAGTAGATTTAGGGATATAATGAAAAGGCAGCAGATGTTTAGCTATTGAATTTTCCATGATTGCTGTTAAAATTGTTTTTCTTGACCTTTTTTGTGTGTATGAGCGTTCCTGAAAGCAGGATTCTGATCTGAGCAATGATTAGCAAAGCAGGTTTATTACTCTAGCATAAACGAGATTTATTTATAGGAAATGGTATTACCAAGTTAAGCAAAGTCTAGCACCTTGCTAGCTACATGTGACTGTGAAAAGACTCAAAAGATCTTGTACTCTATTTTGGGGCTGGGGAGGCAGAAGGAAGTAACCTCATATTAAGGAATCTCTTGGATAAACAGCAGGCAAATGATAGACAAAGAGAAGAAAAGCAAAGAGAAACACAGATGGTATTAATTTTAAAGCAAAGGGGTTACACCTCAAGAACAAGTAATGACCAAGGAACAATGAGTAGGCCTATGTAAAAGTCGATGGAAATTCTGCTTATCTAGAAGGGAGACTGAGGCACATGGAAAATATCTTTGAAGACCCAAAATAAAATAACAGCATTCAATCTGAATTACCTATTACCCTTAGAGTCTTTCATTTTTATTAAATATTTTTAATATTTTGTTAACTGAAATGTTTCTGCTTTTGTAAATGGAATACTGGTCATTGGTTGTAATAAAGGACTAACTGAGTAGATCTAGAAACTGCAGGTATTGGATTTTTCATCCTGAATTCAAGAAAAGCCATACCCCACAATCCTAGCAGAAGTTAAATTTAATTAAATCATCTTTCCCCAGAGCCACTCTGTTCTTTTCCTGGGAAATTCAAAGGATAAGTGAGGAGAGTGAGATTTGCTTAGAAATTTGCATTTCAGAGCTAGAGAGAGAAAGAATGAGGTTACAGCCAGTCACGTGTGGGTTCTGTTCTAACAGAGATTTCTGAAGCTTGTGATCGCGATGACCGTTAAAGGACCATTTAATAAAATCACACGTTTAATGCACTAGTGCAACGCTTTTCAAACTTGGCAACTTTAAGATGTGTTGACTTTGAATTCTGGTAGTTAAAATGCAGGCATTTTGAAGTTGTCAAGTTTGAAAAAAGAAAAATACTGCACAAGGGCCTTTTTAAAGGCAAATAATTGCCTTAAATCCTACATGTACAATATGGCTCACCTCCGTTTTTGAAATGAAGAAATGAGATGTATAATCAGCTGAAGTATAATTCCCCAGGAATTTAGAACGATGGGTTTTCCTTCACATTCCTATTCAATGGGCTTAATTTCAATATTTTTTTTTAAATTGAGAAAAGAACTGCTGTAACCAAGAGCCATATGGCATTCTTCTGCTGAGTCTATCATTTGCAAGTAACCAATTATCTTGAGCCATGATGGCACAGTGGTTAGAATGCAGTACTGCAGGCTACTTCAGCTGACTGCTAGCTGCCAGCAGTTCGGCAGTTTGATTCTCACCGGCTCAAGGTTGACTCAACCTTCCATCCAAGGATGGACCCAGATTGTTGGGGGCAATATACTGACTCTGTAAACTGCTTAGAGAGGGCTATAAAACATTGTGATGATGATCACAATGATCAAGAGTTTCTACCCAATAGACTCACTGACAGAGGTTCACAGTTGTTCTAAGTGATCCATCAGAGCTTTTTGTTTCTCCAAAAAGAGACAAAGGATGAGGAATGAAGAGAGCGGTGATACTTGCAAAATTGAAGCAAATAGGACCATACTGAATTTTTACATTCCATGCTTGAACAAGCCTTTGGTCCTGTTTATCTTCCTCACAATCACCCAAACTGGTTCTGGACAAGTGTTTCTGCTTGAATCCCCCTGAGAACTTTAATCCTTCTGTCTGTGCATCATTTCAGATTTGAACAAAATGTCCCACAGCATTCCCTTTCTGCTGGACAAGAGCCTAAATTACCAATGAGGATATGAAATTTAATGATGATTTCTTGACTACCAGACTGGCAATTGTCTATTCCAAAGTAGAGGACAGAGGTGTGGGGGGGGGGGGGTAGGGGGGTGTTTCTTATAAAAAGGACATGTTATTGATTGAAATTAGCTGAAAGAGAAATTGCTTCTCACAAATTGTACAGAGTGTAATGAGTTTTTAAAGAGGTAATTTTGAAAAAAAGATTAATGGACCTAGATGGTGGCCTCTAACTTAGAACTGGAAATGACCCATAGGAAACAATGTTTTCAAACTTACATACAGCAGACAACCTAAACTTAAGCCACTGCAAAGGATTCACTTTATATCTGAATCATTTTGTGGGTTTCTGTGATGCACGAAAAGGTAAGTGTGTTCATTTAACGAGTTTGACTCTTTTGCCAAGTGCTGTTGTTGTGGGATAAAACTATCTGCACAGGTATCTTGAATTACGACCACAACTAAGCTCAAAATTTCTGCTGATAAGCAAGACATTTGTTAAGTGAGTTTTGTCCCACTTTATGATCTTTCTTGCTCCAGTTGTTAAGTGAATCACTGCAGTTGGTAAGTTAGTAACCCAACTGTTACGTCAATCTGGCTTCCCCATTGACTATGCTGGTCAGAAGGTCCATAAGGGGGTCACATGACCTTGGGATACTGCAATGGTCATAAATATGGACCAGTTGCCAAACATCTGAATTTTGATCAAATGACCATGCTGTGTTGCAAAGGTCGTAACTGTGAAAAATGGTCATAAGTCGCATTTTTCAATGCCTTTATAACTTTTAATGGTCACTAAGCGAACTGTTGTATTTCAAGGACTACCTGTATTGTTCAATGCAATAGCAACATTGGGAAAAAGGCTGTATGTTTATGGACAACTTGTAGAAAACGGTGTAGAACGTAAATATGGAGGAAGCTAACATGAACAGCGATAAGTGGTATGGAGTTTTTAAAAAGGGGATGTTGGTTATAAAGGCAAGATGAAGACAAGAAAAGAAGGCTTTCCTACTATGAACAGCAGGGTAACAATTTACGTGATGAATGGAGGAAGGAAGAAAATTGTATCGACAAAATGAAAAAGGGACAGCATAAATGGGGAACCACATTTTAAGTATGATTTTCCATCCAATCTAATCCACTTAATAGACATGCCATCCAGCCCATTCTTAACTAGCTTGCTACTCAGCAAATTATGGAGTGCTTTATCAAATGTTTTGTTAAAGTTAAGATATATTGTGTATATATACAACATTACTAAGGAATTGCCCTGTTAAATCAATTTGAAATAAAAGTAATCCAACAAGGCTTACTCTTGCCAAATTCACTTGCAATGATTTTAAGAGTTCAATGAAAAATTGCCCTTAGTATCCAGATGAGATTGCCTTTGCTATTTTATGATATCGACTGAAGAGCTTCTAGGAAGTTATTATTGCTTCTCAAACAACTTATGGTCTCTGCTTGCTCATCTTTGTCCTCTGAGGGACAACATTCTTCTTCTTTTTTTAATGTTGTTGAGCAAGCTTTGACTTCAGGAACTGCCTGGACAAATTTTCTTGTTGAGATTTTTGGAAGTGGTTTGTCATTGCCTTCTTCCTAGAATTAAGAGAGAAAGAGCAACTGACCCACAGTCATCTGCTTTTCCTCCTTTTGTTGTTGTTGTTCAGTCACTAAGTCATGTCCAACTCTTCATGACCCCATGGACTATAGCATACCAGCAGTGGTGGGATTCAGCCAGTTTGCACCACTTCAGGAGAACCGGTTGTTAACTTTCTAAGCAGTTTTTTTTTAATTAGATTTATATGCTGCCCTTCTCCGGAGACTCAGGGCGGCTTACAATGCGTTAAGCAATAGCCTTCATACTTTTGTATATTTTTTATACAGAGTCAGCTTATTGCCCCCACAAACTGGGTCCTCAATTTACCTACCTTAGAAAGGATGGAAGGCTGAGTCAACCTTGAGCCTCGAACTTGCAATAATTGCAGACAGCTGAATGTTAATAACAGGCTACTTAGCCTGTTGAGCTATCTGAGGCTCTTTTGGTGAACTGGTTGTTGGAAGAAATCATTAGGGCAGAGAACCAGTTGTTAAATTATTTGAATCCCACCACTGCATACCAGCCCCCACCATCATCCACTATCCCGCTGAATCTGTCCAAACACATCCCCATTGCTTTGATGACACTATCTAATCATCTCATCCTCTGCCATCCTCTTCTCCTTTTGCCTTCAATCCTTCCAAGCATCAAAGTCTTTTCTAATGAGTCCTCTCTTCTCATTTGGTGGCCAAAGTATTTGAGATTCAGATTCATTATCTGTCATTCCAAAGGACAATCAAAGTTGATTTCTCTTTTTAGGATTGAGCTTTTCCTCCTACTTTATGCTTAAAATTCCTGGTTTCTAACCTGGAGCCTTTAGCTAGTACACAAACATGGCTCTCAAATATTCTTTTTTGTGGTGGTGGAAAGACAATTGAAATTCAAGGCATTCTGTAGGAGAAGCAAAGCTGAGGGCAGGTCAAAAGAGGGATCGGCCTAGAATACTTACATAGCCACAAATGTACAAAATCTAACCTACCATGAATTCCGTTGGCACTTATCTAACTTTTATCAGGTGCTAACTGTTAGTTGAGAATATTCATGGGCAGAGGCATGAGCAATACATTTGTTTAACTAGAAATTCACATATGGTCCTGGTCTTTCATACCTGACATATTCTGAAAAGATTTGATGCATGACCTGTGATAGCCAGCTCAGAAGAATCTGAAATTCTCTGTCAAAGACCTTGGAATACTCATCTCAAATGATCTAAGTGCCAGAGTTCACTGTAACAACATTGCTAAAAAAAGCATTAAGAGTTGTTAACCTAACCTTGCATAGTTTCTTCTCCAGTAATATTGAACTGCAAACTAGGGTATACAAAACTTTTGCCAGACCAATTCTTGAATACAGCTCAGCTGTCTGGAATCCGCACTGCATATCGGACATTAATACAATTGAACGAGATATTTCACTGGACACTGTTGCAAGCAGAGGAGTCCTCCACTCCTCTGCTCGCAACAAAATACCTTATGCCACCAGACTTGAAATTTTTGCTTAGACACTTTAGAATTTCGCCGTTTTCATTCTGACCTAAGAATGGTACATAAAATCATCTGCTACAATGTCCTACCAGCCAATGACAAGAGCACACAATAGATACAAACTCATGGAAAACCAATCCAAACTAGACTGCAGAAAATACGACCTCAGTAACAGAGTTGTCAACACCTGGAATGCACTACCTGACTCTGTAGTTTCTTCCCCAAATCCCCAAAACTTTAACCTTAGACTGCCTACTGTAGACTTCACTCCATTCCTAAGAGGTCTGTAAGGGGTGTGCATAAGCACACCAGCATGCCTACTGTCCCTGTCCTAATGTTTTCTTTTATTCGTATTGTTTTCATGTATTTATAATTATGTTTGTACTTGTATCTGTTATAAAATACATGCTTGATTAAATAAATAATAAAACAAAATAAGAAAATAAGAAAATAAGAAAATAAGAAAATAAGAAAATAAAAAAATAAGAAAATAAGAAATGAAATGAAATGAAATGAAATGAAATGAAATGAAATGAAATGAAATGAAATGAAATGAAATGAAATAGAGGATGTTGCTCAGGATGCCCTGGATGAATACCTGTATTAGCTTCAAGAAAAGTCAAGCAATCAGGCACCATGGCTAAGGAGCGTTCCAGTCATCAGGAAGCAGCAGAGTATAAGAGGCTGTATCCAGGACCTCCTTACAGTTCTAGAGGACATAAGGCTGAGCACAGAGCAGAAGAGAGATCTTCCCACCTTCCCACTTGATGCAGAATCTATTTAAGATTGATGCAGAACCTATTTAATTTGCCCAGCATTCTCCATTGGAATCAGCTTGTCAAAAACCTGCATTTGCCTCCTGAACCTGTTATTTGGAAAAAAAACCCTAATTCATAAGCACTGCCTTGCTGGATTGGACTCATCTAGTTAATCAATCACAGTGGCTAACTACAACAAAGCCCACTGGTCTTCAAGTAGATGGCCATCAGAGGCAGTGTCACCTCCATAAAGGCTAATAGCTATTCTTTGACCATTTGGATTATGGCCATTTGGAACTCATTCTAGTCTCCAAGGCTTTGAGACTTTGCTACTCTGTGCACCTGCTTTCATGTGCATCCTGCTTGCCACTGCTGGCATTTACCAAATTCTCAATAAAAGTTCTTTCAACTACTCCTCAGAGTGTGTGTGTGTGTGTGTGTGTGTTTGGCCCATGATTCTTCCCTTTCATGACTAACAATGGAGTTCTGAGACGGCAAATGTGAGATCACAGTTCTAGCCAAACTTTTGATTTTATCGATTTCTTTTTTAAAAAGTGTTTCCTTCATAGATTAAACCTTCATAGATAAAAGCAACCTTATCCCACTGACATCACATATGGTTCCAGAATTCTCAATCAGTGGCCGTGCTGATAATAGTTGTATAGCAATATGCTGAAGCACTAGTAGGAAAAGGCAATAAATACAATAATTCATTTCTTATTTTCATCCATTTTCAGGTACATTATAGAATCAAATTTCATTATAATTTCAATTTCAAACTTTTATTGTCAATTCACAACATGTGTTCAATGAAATTGGCTGAGGCTCCCTTAGTGCATCCCCCAACACAATACATCTCAACAACTCACAGTAAAAGAAATTTTGTCAAGCCAAAATAAAAGCCAAAACATTGCATTATCAATGTTTTGGCTTTTATACAACTGCATTCTCATTTCTCTGACATGTTTTAAACCCAATTAATGAGATAGAAGGCCATGTTAGTATCATTGATTATATACCATCAAATCAATGTCAGCTTTTAGTGACAATAGAGACATATCTTCTACATCCCTAACCTGGCCTTTTCATAATGGTGCATCTGTTGCTGATGTAAAGGAGTCTATCTACTTTGCTACTGTTCATCTTCACCTTTTCCAGCATTATGGGCTCTTCAGAGAAGCTGGGTTTTTGTGTATTGTGTTCAAAATATGATAATTTCAGTCAGGTTATTTGTACCTCAAGTGAGAACTTTGAACTGATTTGTCCAATCCTTGGCATTCTCAAGAGTCTGCTTCAACACCAAAGTTCAAAAGCATCAATACTCTTTCCTGCTTCTGCAAAGTCCCCAACTTTAATTATCATTGAGGGAGAAATCTTGTATGCATGATTTTTAAATGTTGCCAATATAAGCACATCACACAGTCTGGCATCCCTTGCTATTTGACCATCATATTTCTTATCTGTTCTTGACTATTTTATTTTTTTGTTCCTTTACCGTTAACAGTAAATGAAAGCCAGAAGCTACCCATTACTTTCATAACTTTATTGTCAATTCTAAATCTAGTTGCTTGACCTATGGTTATTACTTTGATCTTTTATATATTTAATCTTAGTCTCATTTTTTCCACTGCTATTTGATTTATATCATTAGAGCTTCTAGCTCATTTGAATTTTAGCTATCCGAGAAGTGTCATAAGCATAGTGCAGGTTATTGATGTTTCTTCTCCCAGGTTAAAACCAAGCTCACCTTCTAATCCAGCTTCCCTCAAAAGTGTATAGATTGATCAGGGGTGGAATCAGGGGTGGGTTCTAATCAGTTTTACCACTGGTTCACATTGCACATGTGCTTTGCACGCAATCGCCGCCAAACTTGTGCTTCGCGCAAGCGTATTGAGTAAAAAAACAGCTGAGGCATGGCAATCCAGCTGACAAAAAAACTCAAAAGAAATAAAGGAAGGTATAGCGCAGAGGCAAGGGGGAGGGCCCAATTGACATTCAGAGCAAACTGGTTCTCTTTCCTATGAAGATTTCCACTACCGGCTCTCCCAAACTGGGGAGAACCGGTAGCAAGCACCACTGGGTGAGTTGCAGCTGGTTCTGACTGATTCGGGCATACTGATAGCTCTGACAATCAGAGGGCGCACCCGCCCGCCTCTGCACTATAACCTACCTATATTTCTTTTGTTTTAAGCCCAGCTGATAGGTGCGGCAGAGCAGATTGCCATGGCTCAGCTGTTTTACTCACTCTGGATTCAGTAGAAGGCAACTTTCAATCATAACGAGCATGCGCGAAATGCGAGTTTGGCACACATATGAGCAAAGCAAGCACATGCCCATGAAGCGTGTGTGCAGCAAATCGGTTGTTACAACCAGTGAATCCCACCACTGAGATTGATATAAATAAGGAGAGCAGATATACTCGTGTCTCACTCCATAGCCAACCTACTATCAGATTGTTTCACCAAGTTGTTCAGTTTTTGCCTTCCTGACCTACAAATAGTTTCACAGCAAGTAAAAAGGAAATTCATTTTTCTAAATATATTCCACAGCTGGCTATAGTTAACACAATCAAAAGCCTTTTGATACTTAATGAAGTGCATACAGTATTGACTTCTTGGGCTTTCTCAATTATTTAATATGTATCAGCAACAATATTCTTGTTCCTTGAAACCACCTTGAACATTGGGCTTTCATTTTTGTTGAGTGATCCTAAGCATTATTTTACTAGCGTAATTAAGGGTCCTATGCAATAGTTTACATACTTGGCTTGGTCTCCTTTTTATGATATTGATATGTAGACTGACATCTTCCAAACTGTTGGCCACTACATTATTTTCTAGATTTGTTGACACTGTTTGGCTAGATGCTTTACTGGCTCGCCTTCTATTGCTTCTCATATTTCTGTAGGTATTCCATCAGCACCTATAGGATTCTGACTTGATAGCGACTAGAGTGCTGGTCTAACTTCAAAGATACCTTTGCTGTTAAAGTGAAAATCTGCCATATAGCTACTTCCTGTATCACTGCTACTCTGTTCAGAGAACCATTCTCCCATTCAAGGAGTCACAGTTATACTAATTGTCCATATTGGTCAAGAAGAAGAAACAATTTTTCATCAATTGCAAATATTGACAGGTCTCCTCTTATGGAAAATTCTCTTAAGTTCTCTTATCCTTCCCAAACCTCAAGCAATATTTCATCATGATAAAAAAAAAATATTAAAAGGGATCATTCCACATCTCCAATCAGCTATAAGTGGAGGCATCATTTACCAAAGGAAATGATGAAACTAATTTAGAAATACCAGGATCTCATTTCTTTCTCCAGAAGTCTTTCTCCATAGACTCCACAGATCCCTTCCTAGAAGGGTGGTTGTGGTGATCCCAGGAGACAGGAGTTTTCAGAAACAGATCTGTTTCTGAAAACTCCTTTGGAGCATACATTCATACAGCTAAATGAATGAAAGCTGTGCTATACATTTTGGCTGAGCCCTAGACCCGTGATTGCGAACCTATAGCACGGGTGCCATAGGTGGCATGTGCAGCCATATTGGTGGGCACGCAAGTGTTGCCCTAGCTCAGCTCCAGCGCGCATGTGCTCAGTGGCCAACTGATTTTCAGGCCTTCCGGTCCCACCGGATGTTGGGAAACTGGCTGTTTCCGGCCTCTGGAAGGCCTCTGAGGGGATGAGAAAGGCTTTTTTTTTAACCCTCCTCAGGCTCCTAGAAAGCCTCTGGAGCCTGGGGAGGTGGAAAAATGGGCCTACTGGACCCACCGGGCCATTGCATGCCAAAAGCAGGGGGAAGTGTGGGGTGGGTCACGTACGCATGTGTGGGAGGGCGGGGCACATTGAATGATGAATGTGGGCACCCGCACCTGCAACCCCCCACGCTCCCCCCGCTTTTGGCACGTGACGGCAAAAGGGTTAGCCATCACTGCCCTAGACTCACTTCTATGGTGATAAACTACATAGAATTCAAAAAGACATGTCTGGAGAACTATCCATACACAGTGGTTTTTATCAGTATAAAATATTTATGAAGTGAAAAACTGCTACCAGCTTCCCCTTTGGTTTCGACCTGGAGAAATAGAAAGGCAGCAGGTGGTTGATCAGGAAGCACTATAGCAGAAGCTGGAGACCTTTCTCAGCCCCCAAACAGCTGCCTGCTTGTGTAGAGAAACAATTGACAAAACCATTTATGGTAATGTACTCAGCAGGTATTCTGGCACATGGTAAAAACACTTCCACAAAAAAACCACCAAGATTTTAGATGAGGTTGCAGAAATGGTTTGGAACATTAGCTACCCATTGTTTATCACTGTTTCTAATTTCTCTGGTCAGACTCCAATGAGATCATCTTTCTGAAGAAATGTCGGCAGGAGCTTTTTCTTCAATCAAGCTGTCTTTTGTTTTTCCTATGCCATAAATCATGTGAGTAAATATCCTTTCCAGAAGCAGATTTAAATTATGATAATATAATTATTTCTAATCATGGAAAGTAATTGTTCTATAACAAGCCTTTCAGTCATGTCTAATTTGGTACATGGGTGGTGCATTTGCCTCATGATTAGAAAAAGATATTTGTAGGGTTTTGCTCTTTAAGGATAAGTTCCCTGCAAATTATACCCAAGTGACCTTATTTTGTATGCATTTGTTGATAGCTTGTTTAGCCATGTTTAACTAAAAATAATACTTCTTTTATTGTAATTGATCTGGAATTTTTTCAAGTTCTTTTATATCCTCAAAAGTTTTTCCTATGTAAAATGATTTTGTATTGTTTTCTAAATGAAATATTGGGAAAGTCATTTGGATGTCAAGGAAGATACATCCTAAAAGGCAAGAGGGGAGTGAGATAGTAAAAATGGGACATATGGTAGCTTTATTAAATATTAACCAATTACATTACGAAACACAAATGTATTCGTTACATTTGAGAATTCTTACTGGCACATCTGCTGCAGGCAGCTCATTGAGATATGTAGTAAAAAGGAAATTGGTGCATATCTCTTCTCTACCCTCATCTGACCTACTTCTTCCTTCACCATTCAACTAGGTTTTCCTGGAGTGGAACATTGTTTACAGTTTGCTGATCAGTATTAGATCAAACTTTTTATTTCATGTGCTTTCAATTGAAGCTGTGGTAATAATTCAAATCACTCATTATATTATTCCATTCAGATTCTAACATCAAGGAATATCGTGAATGTTTTTAGATATATGCGCTCCTCGGCCACCAAATTGGTTGAGTACCACAAATTTGACAAGATATCTTCAAAATCTCTCAAGTTGTCTACAGTCCGTTCAATCTTTGTAAATGTATTTATTATGTGTGTGTGTGTATTCCCAACCCTGTTCATACACAATGGCTTCTAAGTGAAATTAAAATTTCTGTGGTACTATGATTATATAACAGAAAAATGTCCTTGGTAAAAGATATCAGCAAGAGATCTTTATCAATAGCATGAAGACATCTACTGACCAATAATATTAACTGTAAATCACTAGTTATAATAATCATATAATGAAAGCTCAAAATCATTGTCAACCATCACCAACAAAATTAAATTCAGCCACCAAGCATCCTCCAGTCTTGAATCCTTTCAAGAAGGTGGCCAAAATGGCTACCAAACTTTCTAAAAGTAACAGTGCATGTCTTCTTCCAAGAGGCAAATTATACTTAGGAAGGTAGTGTGCTCATCAAACCCAGTGTTTTTTCCTATAATCTCACTGCCAGAGGCATCAGTTTGCCTCATTATAATTCTGCAGTGTTGAATTTCAATGCTTCTGTGTGCCATTCTCTCCATACACAAAAATAACTTCCCTCTTCCTTGAAATGAATTGCCAAAAATATGTTGAGGAAAGAAACCTGACCATCACCGTATGCTGCTTTAGTCAAGCAGCAATTTGTTTAATTCCTCCAGCTTTTTTCTTCTCCTTGATAATGACGCCAAAGGCCTAGCGTGCATTACCCAATTTGTGACTTTTGAACATTGGGACTTCAGAAATCTATAAGGAGAATTATGCTTGCTAGGGTAACAATGAAATCACTGGATAATCTCCATCAATCTCTGCCTGGCCTAATGTTTTGCACTATCAAATTATAGAACTGTTATTTTCCAAGTCTGGGAATGCAAATGCAACCATCTGCTCTCCAGATCAAGGTACAGATGTTTTTCTTTTCTTTTCTCTCTTCTCTTTTTTCCCAATGTACTGGTTTTGTAAAACATGGCCTTTTTTCCTACGCTGGCAGGGCTTGGTCATTTATTGTGAGTTATGATGACTAATTAGGCTATTTCTAATTTAAATTGCTTGTAATACACCCATCAGATAGAGACAATTTTTGCTTCTTTCTTTGCTATGTTATGTATAACTTTGCATACACTTAGAGAGCACTACTAACAAAATACGTTTGTTAGAATTCAACCCAGTTAGTCAGATGTGTGTGTATATGGTGGAGCCCTTTTCTTGTTATCAAGGATTGATTTTCTTCATCACAAAGTTCTGAGGTAACGAGTCACCTTCCTTTCTAAAGCCAGGCAAGTCATCCTCATTGACCACAATAGAAAAATCCAGAAATATCCCCATGCATTTTTATTCAAAATTGAAGTTTGTGGATTCAATAGCAGTCCCCTTTGAGGAACTTAAGCCTGCTGTACTTCAGACAAAGGGGTAGAGGAAGCTCCCTTGAAGCCTTGAGCTTTAAAATTGGGTTGATAACCTATTTCATGTATTTTGCTATGTCAATCTAACCCACAAAATAGAGGCAGCCCTTTATTGCTTCCATAAAATGTGCAGAATAAGACAAATGAGATAATAGGTTTTACTCAATGTGCAACTAAAATGGCAACAACAGAAATGAAAATCAGCAAAAGACACATAAACCCTTGCATACAAGCCATATGAGACATTCCCAATCCTGACAGGCAAGGTATGCAGGTAATTAAAGGGTATGCACATTTTCCAGCAAGTTTTATTGATTAGATTATCTTTTAGTGATCCCATAGATTTTCTCCATGTTGATCTGTTCCTGGCCTGGTCCTTTGGATCTTCCAGCAATATTAGCAGGTTCTATTAGCTAATCATGCAAAGGCAGAGAGACAATTACTAGAGAAAGTGGAAGAAAAGTAGCTACAGAGCAGAGACTATATCTTCTAGCTGTGCCATTCAACTTGGCCACTCTCAGTTGTCCCTTCCTTCTGGAAAGGACAAATAGTCAGATGCCTTCAGATAAAAAGCCCTCAATGCAGCATTTTCTTGATTAGCCCTTCTGTGAGAAAAGGTTGAAGAACACAAGGCAAAAGACCCCTAGATCAAATCTGTGCAATCGTTTTCTTATGTTTCAATCATGATAACTTTTGTGAAATATGAATCTACAGCAGAATTAATTTCCAAAGATTGTGCTAAGAAGAATTCAATTGTTTGTCCATATGGAATATTTCTTAAGATATTAAATGCTCTTTCTTCTGAATAAAGTTTGGCAAAAAAATAATATCAGGTTTGGGAATAAATAAACTCAGGATTTATTTTGTAAACAGGGATTTGCATTTTATACACAGTAATAGTAGTAGTAGAAAATTAGCTTTCAGAAACACTTAAGGAACAGAAGTGTATCTTTTGAAATGATTTTTTAAAAAGTAAATATTGGCTCCTGATGCTTTTCCAACATCCTCATTTTCTGATAGCCTTTAATCTCGTGTACTATGAAGCAAGAGAAAATATCATATAGAAGTAGATGAAGACACTTCTTTCTTAAATGCACTCATCATGCAATTCTGTACTTATTCTGAGATTCATGAAATGATTCATATCATTATACAAGCAACATATGGCATCACAGTAGCTTTTCATACTGAATGTAGATTATCAATTCATAGGAAATTAATCACGTTTGCCAGTTCTAAATCAGACACTGTAAAGCATGCTATTCCCCTAATCCCATGATGGCGAACCTATGGCACATGTGCCACAAGTGGCACGCAGAGCCATATCTTTGGGCATGTGAGCCATTGCTCTAGCTCAGCTCCAGCGCACATGTGCACACCGGCCAGCTGATTTTTTGACTGGCCCCGCCCATGCCTCCCCTCCCAGGAGTCTCCATGCAGCCCATTTTGGATGCCAGGTAAGTACAGGGATTGTGTGGAGGCTCTGGAAGGGTGATTTCAGCCTTTGGAGGGCCTCCGGCAGGGGGAGGCCATTTTCTGGGCCCTCCCCAGCCTCCAGGAAAGCTTCTGAAACCTAGGAAAGGCAAAAAATGGAACTACTGGGCCCACCAGAAGTTGGGAAAGGCAACATTTCTGGCCTCCATATTCTCAAGAGAATAATCATGGAAGCCATCGAAATAGAGAAACACCCCCATAACATGAATAAATGATACCTTCCGCCTACCAAACATCTGGAAACTAGCCCTAGTCAACAAAAGAGTCCCAGCTACAAAGATTAACACTGGACCCAAGATAACACATGACACCACCATCAATCATCCTCACCAGATTCAAACCCAAACCCATCCCATAGATGAAATACAACCACCATCCAGAAGCCAGACCATGGCGGCATCACCAGCTGCTGCACCCCCCTCCGATCCTCACACAAAGCAAACTGACACACCCCATGAACACATGGCAAAACCTCAAACTTGGAGCCAAACCAAAGCCCAGAATGTGGCATCACAGCCATTTGCTCAGGACAGGGCATAGTCAAGAAAAGGGGGTGTGGCTGGCTGAGGAAGGCAAAGAAGCCAGAAATAGATCTATCCCAGTCTCCCTCAAATATTCAAACAGACAGCAAAATGGCTGCTTTAATGTTTGAGAAAGCCTAAAAACTAGTGAATGAGATTTCACTGAAATTTGGCTATGAAACATCTTGATTTACGTAGGAAAATCCTGGCATAAAGAATAATACACATAAAGACCTACGAAAATAAAATAATAAATACACATATATACATATATATATACATATATATGTATATGTATGTATGTATGTATGTATGTATGTATGTATGTATGTATGTATAAAGGGATGTGGTGGCTCAGTGGCTAAGATGCTGTGCTTGTCAATCAAAAGATGGGCAGTTCAGCGGTTCGAATCCCTAGTGCCATGTAATGGGGGGAGCTCCCATTACTTGTCCCAGCTTCTGCCAACCTAGCAGTTCAAAAGCTCATAAAAAATGCAAGTAAAAAAATAGGAACCACATTTGGTAGGAAAGTAATAGTGTTGCATGCACCTTTGGCATTTAGACATATCGGTCACATGACCAAGGAAACGTCCTTGGACAGTGCTGGCTCTTCGGCTTTGAAACAGAGATGAGCACGACCCCCTAGAGTCAGGAACGAGTAGCACATATGTGCAAGGGGAGCCTTTATCTTTTATATACCTGTATCCATTGGAAACAATACTGGGAGTACCATGGACAGCCTGAAAGAAAATGGTCTTTGGTAACTTCAATTCATTTATCTTCACAACAACAGAGGAATATAAGATACCAACACTCTTCTATTCTGAACCATTAAAGAAACAATTTGGTGGATGGGGATGAAGTGTCTAACATGTATTTAGGATGATTTTCCCGACAGGCTAAGCAAAACTCGCTCAGCAGAATTCTCCAATATGGTTGAAGCATCTCTGAGACTGATATTGAGATATTATAGCTGGATAGACATAGCAAAGTTTAATAAAACATGATTTTCCCTGCATATGCATGTATCCCTGGGATAATAATATATTTCTTATTAATATACTTATTTTTTATATTTTTCTTTCTTTTTTTATATATAAAACATATCCGTTGCGCATCTTTTTATTTATTGGGAGACAGACCAAATGTTTTATTTGTATTTAGCTGGTTCTTCCAGTCTGCTAAAAATCATTAAATAACTGCAGAGAGGACATGAAATAGACCAATAAACAATAACACTAACCAGTTGCGGTCTGTTTGTAAGATTATTTGTGTTTGTTCAAAGTGCTCATAATCTCTGGCTCCCACTGGCTTCTAGATTTCCAAAGCAAAAATGGGTGTATTCTTTGTCCTTGGCTGACTTAATATGAAACATTTATTCTTTTAACATGTAGCAACGAGCATGATTTTTCCTAGTTTTCTTTGTTCTATCTTACTGTCCTTTGTGAATGTTAAAGTTTTGCCTAGCTGATAGAGTTTTATTTTTTATTACACCAGTACTGCATTCTTCAATCAGAACTAAACTGTCTTGTATATTCATCATAGTAGAAACTGATTAGGAATATTTCATTTTTCCATAAAACGGAGTGCCACTGAATTTAGGAGATTTGGTTTTGCTGTTATTGTTATGGTTCTGTGTATGGAAAGTCTTGCTCTGGAAGTCCTACATTGATTTAAGGTTATCTTGCTGGTGTGTTAATGGTGAATCATGGTGTGATTATTCTGGGATTGCCTGTGAACTTTCCACATTCATGTTGGGGTTACCTAAACAGGTGTGTCTCATTATTTTATGGTTTTCATGGCTTACACAGATATTTCTCTTGATTATTTCAAGCCTACTTGTAAGATAGATCATATCTTCAATATAGTTTTTTGTTCCAGAGAGACAAGAATTGATGTCCTTGGAATAGATAGATGTTCTTGATAAAAACTGGCTGGTGCCATAATTTCCCCTCTGTTAATCTATCCCTCAAACTGGATGGATTCAAAGCAGATTTGAGAGTTATTTCCAGGGTGTAGGATTCAATATTGATTCTGCATAATTACATTACAACAATTTGTAATAATAGAGGGCGTGACTATTTTTACAGTATTAGTTTTTTATTTTTAAAGATACATCAGTATCAATACATGAACAGTGTGGCCCCTGAGTGTAATTCATTTTGATACAAACATCAATAATGATAATCATAATTATTTTATTAATCAAATTTATATAATCCTAGTATTAATATACATGCACTTTTTAAAAGTAGTTATTCAATATTTCAATATTCCATTTTAATGCCAATAATATTGTAAGCATACATGGTAATACCATCTTTCCCCCACTAATCTTTTCCATCAAATTATTACTTATATTCTATTATATAAAATTATATCTGCTAATATTCGTCCTATTTCTTATTTCTACCTCTATTCTAACTTCTAATCAGATCACTATTGCTAATCCTAATATTAATACACATGTTGATATAAGGCATAGCCCGTCATTATTTAGTTGTTCAAACTCACAATATACCATTCAAGTACTATATCATCTCCATGTTGAAACAATTGCATTAGTTGTTTTCCAAGTCTAATTTCAAAGTGCTTGCCTTGATATATGGAGTTTTATATGATTTAAATTGAAATTATATCCAGAACCATTTATCTATTATTGTACAATCCACCCAGTGCTCTTGAGTCATAAAGGTGTCATCAGGAATACTCTATTATCAACAACAAATTGTGCAGAGAGTTGAGGCTGGTCTCTTCCTTCTTACAATTTAGAAAGGAACTTAAAACCCACCTTAATACACAAATATTTTAGAATTCGATAAGATTTCATTTTAATGTTAGCATGCTTAAATGATTTTAGATTTTTATATAATTACTGCACAAGAATATATGTGGGTAGATAGTCTATAATAATTGGAGTGGCTTCACAGAAATGTACAAGTAAATAAATTATTTGTTGTAGAGTCTATGCAAAAGACAAAAGTCATTATCTTGCAAATCCCAATAGTGAACTTCCATATCCTGAAAAGGATTGGATTAGATGGTCTCCAACATCCCTTCAAACCCTTTTATAAATCTATGATTTTATATGTATGTGTTTAAATCCAGTCCTCCCGAAATTTAGTAACTAATTGCTGTAATAATCTTATTAGACTATAGAGAACTTTTAAAGTTTAATTTTACTATCTATATATAATATTACAATATTGTGAAACTTTTTCATCACACTGAATTGTGGTTAAATTTCTGTATTTCTGATCTTGTGTGAAAAAGTGATAAAATTTGTAACAGCATTAAGCAGTTGGCTTGGATCATATGACTTTCTTCCTTAATCGAATGGATAGCAACTTACTACTTCTCATTCTCTAGATTTCCTGGGCCTCTTTAGTTTAGAAATGATGTAGCATGTAAAACGTTAGGGCAACTATGCTATTTACACCGACAAAAGATCTGCTGCAGAACATAGATTTAAACAGTAATTAATTTCTTTGGGATCTGGCTTTTTAAATAATAGTAATAAGCCATCTGTTGGAGTGTACAAATTAACTTTATTATCTTCCTTTATCAGACACTTTGCTGTTGTCTTGCAAACAATGTGAGAAGTAAAGTCTTGCTGTTTTTTTCAGCATTGAGGGAAACTAATCAACAGGCGTCTAACACCTAAGGAAGCCACCAACAAGTTTACACAGATTTGTAAAGGCGCAAGTGAGATTGCACTATGTAAAAAGACTCCTAACTAGCACTGAAAGCACAGCAAATTCAAGTTTTATCTCTTCCAGTGAAATACATTATTTCTATAAAATGTTATCCTGGTATTCCCTTAACAAATAAAACTAAGCCTGCCATTCTAGTACAGGATTGTATGGATATTTATACATATATATGTATACCCCCTCCCGCATGTTGGGGTAGACCAGGCTTGAATGACGGAGCATAAGGACTCCTTTTCCAGGAAAGGGCACAACTGGCACACAACAGAATTGTGCAAAGACTCTCAAAGCTGCAACTGCCACCTGCTCTTTAATCAGGAATCACAATTCCAGGAGAACCCCCAAATTGCATATCAGTTCTGCCAGAGCTAGTGCCACCCCACCCAGAACTAAAGATATTAGAGTGCTGGATATCAAAGCTCCATGCACCCAAATCCATTTGGCCTTGTCAGGATTCAGGTGACAGCTGTTGTTGCCCCATACAAGCCCCCACAGCCTCTAGGCACCACAAGAGGGAAGTGACAGCATCACTTGGATCAAAAGTGCTGGAGATATAAAATTGAGTATCATCTGCATACTATTAAATGTTTATTGTTCTAATAACAAATAGCCTGACAGTAAGCATTCTTTCTCTCACATTAATGCTTTGCTTCCTTTCTCTTTTACTTTTGAGTCATCTTCCTGTAACACTTTAATCCCCATCTCCTTTTTAATCTTCTCAGATTGCCTTACTAAGCCACCCATTTCCCCCATGTTTGATCTTCCTGGGATAAACCTGTTGTTTCATGCTTTGCCAAGTGTCAGGATAATAATCAGGTGCCAAGGTAATTGGTGCTTTTGGATCTTGGCGCAATGAACACTCCAGTAAATGAAGGGATTCTTAAGCTTTATTATTAGCTCAAGCAAACAGATTGAAAAGCATTACATAGAAAGTATATACACCAAGCAAGATGTTATCCAGATCTCTTACGTGCTGACAGAACCACAGCAGGCAATTCACCATGGGCGGCCAGTTTCCATAGTACCCAATGCTAGGTACTCTGCGGAAGGTTCCACCAAACAGCCATAACGCCCAGGGTCTTTATTACAAGGTGGCATTTCATGGCCCTGTTATGGACAGCCATAACGCCCAGCCATAACGCCCAGGGTCTTTATTACAAGGTGGCATTTCATGGCCCTGTTATGGACAGGAATGTGCAAGACCTGACCAGATGGCACAGGACTCTGAGATCGGAATGGAAAATCACAGCAAGAAAGTCTTTGAAGCTTCATGAAGATTCCCCTCCTTCTCTTTTATTAATATTGTATTTTATTTTTATTATTTATTTTATTTTTTATTTGTTTATTAATCCTTTATTATTACGGGTGGAAAACAAGCAGGTGAGCTCAGAATGTGTTCTGAATTTCTAAACTTTTCTTAATAGGAAGGAAAATCAAAATATGTCACTAATCTCAAAATAACAGTGATCTTCTACATTGACACTATGTGTCACACACTTGTCCTTGGGTCTGTTTGGTCTTCAATCCACAACTCTATGTCTTTTATGTTTTTTCCCAATTTTCCAATTTTCTTCCTTCCTTTCAACTCTCCAGGGGAACTTCCTAGACCAATCCCAATTTCCATTCTGTCTACGAAGAAATTCATTATCCCATCCTATAATCATACTGCTTTATTCCCCTGCTTATCTTTATTTCCAATTTCTTTTTTATACATCCACGCTTAGCATCCAAGTTATGTCCTTGCTTATGATGGCAAAGCCCACCAATTTGCACTAGCTTTACTCATTTCCTTACTTTATCACAGCCCCTGGGTTACACTTACACAATGAGACATCACTGCATCAACTACAACCGCTAATTTTTTCTAATGTCCCCATCTTCCTGTTGATGACATTTTCAGCATGCTAAGCACCTCAACAAAATTGACAGGGTGAGAGATGGAGAAGGATAAAGGCAAATATCAATAATTGTCTCCTTTTTTATTTTTCTGTGTAGAGAAAAGATTGCATAAATGTTATATAAATTCCTTGTGTATTACAAATAGAAAATTCAGCATTTTGTGTACTTGAATTTAAGTGAATGGATACAAACGCCAAGCCACATTAAAACAGCAGAGCAACATAATCAGTTTGTATTTCAGGTATAAAATTTCTTGTTCTTACTTGAGCCTGTACAAACTAATCATTCACATCTGGCATATTCCTTAATATGCATAATAAGACAGGAAATTTTTTTGTACTGCTAACATACAATAACCTATATTCTTCTAGTGAGTTAAATTTAACTGTTCTCTCTAAATACAACACAATTATACCATGCATTTTTCCTGCTTCTTTCCTTTTATAGACCTCAGTATATATCAGAAGTAATGTTTAAATTTCATTTTTTTTCCCAAAGAAATGTAACATATTCCTTTCAAAAGAAAGAAAATACCTAGAAAAATCACTCCTTTGACCCCATCAGGTTTTTATTTATTAAAAAAGGGGAGTAGCTATCATAATGTATGTTATATATTTTCTAGCAGGCTTATTAAAAAGAGCACCTTTCAGCCCAGTTTCTAGCGAAGTAGAAACATAGATTTAATTTAATTTAATTTAATTTAATTTAATTTAATTTAATTTAATTTAATTTAATTTAATTTAATTTAATTTAATTTAATTTAATTTAATTTAATTTAATTTAATTTAATTTAATTTAATTTATTCAATTTTATATGCTGCCCCTCTCCGAAGACTCACATTTCAAAAAATCATTATTAAAAAAAACATTTAAAAATTAAAAACATTAAAAACATTAAAAACTCATTCACGCCATTCATGGCCGGATCTCGCCGGATCACAAGAGCGAGATCAATGGCCCCAGGCCTGCCGGAAAAGCCAGGTCTTCACTGCTTTTCGGAAGGCCAATAGGGTCCAGGTCCATCCAAATCTGAGCGACTTTATCTGACAGAAACTGCACAAACTCCTCAGCTCTACCCTGCAAGGGCTCCTCCACTCCCCCTACTTTAAGGAGGCAGCGAGACACCCTAAATAGGGTGGCTGGGTGCTAATCAGCGGCTGCAATAAGTGCGGACAAATGTGAGCATTTTGCTGCCCATATCACCACTAAATAAGTCCTAATAAAGGCTCTTAAGAGTGTTCGGTCAGATTTGGACTTACTGGTCCACCAGCATCACTCTAGACGTCTCTTCTGGCACTTCATTTCCTGGAGTTCCTTAGTAAACCAGGGAGCTTTCCTGGATCCACCGCCATGCAAAGGCACAATCCGGTCCAGTGCCCCAGATGCTGCCCTATTCCAGGCAGCCATCAGGGACTCAGCTCAGTCCACAGGGACTGTGGACAAGGGAGTCAGGTATCTCCCCAAGCTCCTTCTGGCTCCTGGGGCAGAACCACTTAATCGGCTCTGCCTCCCTGCGATGGAGGAGTAGCGTCCTGAAGCCTAACCTCAGCAGGAAATGATCTGACCACGACAAAAGAGAAGCATCTATACCCTTTAATTCCAGATCATATTTCCACTGCCCCGAGAGAAACACCAGGTCAAGTGTGTGTGTCCCCCCCCCTGAGTCGGACCTTGAACTACTTGGGTCAGGTCCATGGTTGTCATGGAAGCCATGAACTCCTGAGCCGCATCTGAGGATTCGCCAAGTATTGGCAAGTTGAAGTCCCCCAGTACCATAAGCCTGGGGAACTCCACCGCCAACCCGGCTACTGCCTCTAGTAGCCCAGGCAGGGCTGTCATAATGCAGCTGGGAGGCAGGTATGTCAACAACAAGCCCAACTGAGCCCCTGAGTCCAATCTCAAGAGGAGAGACTCACCCCCAACAATCTCAGGGGCAGAGATCCTGCAAGGGCAAAGTCTGTTCCGGACAATAGCTGCCACTCCTCCATGCCTTCCCTGGAGTTGCGGCTGATGCAATATCTGGAACCCATCTGGGCACATCTCTGAGAGGGGCACATACCCCTCCTGGCCCAGGCAGGCTTCAGTTATGCGTGCCAGCCCCCTCCTCCAGGATTAAGTCCTGAATGAGGGGGGGCTTGTTAACAACAGACCTGGCATTAAACAGGCCTGGGCCCTGACATCCCAAGTCACCAGGTATACGAGGCGGGCCAGGTGAACCGGAACCAGAGGGGTCGGAACAAGTAATCGCTTTGAGACAGTGAGTTCTAGTTCCCCGAGAGCAGCCTACCCCTCGGCTCCTGCCATATCACCTTTATTAAAAAGCTAAATAATAAGTTCAAAATTCCAGATAATAAGATGAGGGGAGATAGGCAGATAGGTAGGAAGTGAAACATATCCTACAGTTGTAATCAGTGGTGGGCTGCCAAGCACCTGAATTTTGACCTCATCACTGCAACATAACTTCAAGGGCCAGGTGTAGCCACCATTTCTTCAGCACCATCATAAATTCAACTGGTTGTTGAATAAAAGGTCATTAAGCAAAGAGTATCTGTATATAGACTGTATGATATTATCAAGATGACACTGATCAATTTTTGAGTCAGGTAGGTATTCTGCCATTATCACAGTCATTTTCAAAGTTCGTTTGTCCTCGATTTTGATTTGGTTTTTTGCAAAACTAAAAGGTTTGGTCCAGATGGCTTCTCAATAGAATGGTATAAATTGTTTGCAGCCTTATTGGCCTCTTACTATTAGAGGTGTCTCATGTTTTTAATATTGATAGATTGCTATTATCATTTTACGATGCTTATATAAAGTTGATTTTAAAACCAGGTTAAGATGCTACATTTTGTGCTAGTTATTGGCCTATTTTGTTAATTAATATGGATCCCAAGATCCTAACTAACTTATCAGTTAGGCAGTTGCAGAAAGCTTCATTGCATATAATTCATCCTTCTTGTTCTGGGTTCATTAAAAATCAACCAGCATCAAATAATCTCTTTTTAATAGACATGTTCTATATAGCTAAAGATAGAATTGATTCTGCTGTACTTGCAGTTTCTGTTGCAAGTGCGCTAAAAACCCTTTGATTCAGTTTGAATTAAGTCCTTTAAGACAAGTGATGATTAGGCACGGCTTTGCAAAATATTCTGTTCATTGGATCGAAACTTATCATTTACAACCCAGTATAAGAGTTATAATTATTCATTCAATTTCATCATTCATTCAATTTCAGCATGAAAATCATTCAATTTGAGTATGACACTTGGCAGAGTTGGCCACATTCACCCTTCCTTTTTGACTTAATTCTTAAACCTTTGACTATTGCGGTAAGTATGTGCTTTGTGCTCAAGGTAGAAAAAAAAAAGAAACTTTGATTTGGGGTTTTACAGATTAGATGGGTTTGTTGTTATAAAAATGACTAGTTTATACTATTGTGTAAAAGTAAAAAGTTGGGGTTTGATGTTATTGTCTTATTCTACTGCACCAAAAGGAGTTAGAAGTCAATGGCTTTTTCATTCTTTTCCCCCTTTTTCCTACACTTTACCCTTCCCCTTCCCCTCCGTTATCTTTCCTATTGTTTTCTCTTGAATTTTTGTCTTATAGTATTAATAAATACATAAACAAGAAACTAAGAAAAATATTCTGTTCATTGGATTGAAATTTATCAGTTACGACCCAGTACAAGAATTATAATAAATATCCATTCAATTTCATCTTTCATTCAATTTCAGCACGAAAATCTCATTCAATTTGAGTGTGGCACTTGGCAGAATTGCCCACTATCCCTCTTCCTTTTTGACTTAATTCTTAAACTATTGCTTTAAATATGTGCAGTTGTCTACATTTGAGTTGTGATTTTTTTTATGTAACAGCACGGATTTAATGGTGGATGAGTGAAGGTTTTCCACTGTGGACATGTGGTTTGCCTCCAGGAATGGCGTCCTTGGGCAAAATCAATAAAAGGCTTGGCTTATGGGAACTAGTTGTTTGATAATTAGCCTCATTTGGGAACATCTGGATATAGTTTTATTCTGGATCATTAAGGAAATGATGATGAGCAACATCTAAAACACATTTTCATGACCATGTCTGAGTTAACAAACTAATTGTATTTTGAACAGCCAGATAACAAAACCTCAAAGGTCATTCACCTAATAATAGTATTGCTTTTTTTTAATACATTTGTACCTGTGACCAGTCAAAATCTGCAGGAGTTTAAAGCTTGCAGAATATTTTTAAAGCAATCAATTATATTTCTAATTATAATTCTGTCTCATTTCTATTATCTGAGAAAAACTGCCATGTAGAGCATTTTACAATCAGCCCTTCAGTTTGGTACAGTGGGACTCAAGCAATTCCCAGCAAGTAATGAGGTAGCCATAAAATAGGAATAATTATTTTGATATTAGGATTTATTATGCATGTTTTAAAAGCTTAGATTAAGTTGCTAAAATGGGGTAATTATTCTCCTATATGCAATGCAACACAGTAATATTTAATTAATTAATTAGATGATCAGAATCAGCAATTTTTAAATCAGCTTTTAAATTCAATTGGAAAGAATCATTTGAATAATTGGCATCATATTTATTTATTTTTTAAATGGTAGAATCATGGGCATGACTTTTGAAGAGGCATTCCATCTTCTCTTGCAGCCAGGAATGAATGTGTAAAGTTGCTACAATTTATTATTATGCTAACATTTGTCAACATAGGGCAGGGGTTAGCAACCTGTGGCTCTGGAGCCACATGTGGCTCTTTGGGCCCTCTGCTGTGGTTCCCTGTTGGGTGATCCCACCACTAGCTGGCCGCACCTTTGCCCACCCCTCCCAGTCACTCCTCGCCTGGCCTGAGAAGGTAAGGGTAACGGTAGGGGATGGAGAAGCGGCCAGGGCAGAGACAGAGAGATACAGAGAGAGGAAGAGAGAGAGAGAGAGAGAGACATAGAGAGATACAGAAAGAGAAGGAGAGAGAGGGGAGAGGGAGGGGGAGAGAGAGAGAGATGTCAAAAGGATTTTGTGGTTCCTGGTGTTTTTTTAACAACTGGTTCTCTGTCCTAATGACCTAGGTAGGCATGGCTATGGGTTTATGTGACTGGTAAAAGTGAGTGACATCAAGTTGGCCATGCCCATCCAGGTTTTGTGGCTCCCGGTGTTTTCTTTTCTGTGGGAAATGGGTCCAAATGACTCTTTGAGTGCTTAAGGTTGCAGACCCCTGGCCTTCTGAATATGTTGGGACTACAGGTCTCCTCCTCTGGTAATTCTGATAGTCCCAATCCATCTGTTGGACTCCAGATGGAGGGAGATTTTGCTATGGACAGAAGACGAGTTAATGGAGTAATACAATTACTTTACTAAGCGCAATCTTAACATTTATCCATTAGAAATGTGAATGCAATCTACATGAAACCAGAAAAAAAAAGTTTTCTGACTAATAAAAAATAAAATAAAAATAAAATAAGAAAAAGTGTTACTTGGCTCTGGTCATTTCATCAACTGGCATGTTGAAGGATCATTAATGCAGTAGTTGATATAATAAGGTCACTTGGAACAGGTGTTTGAAGGAAATGGTTTTGTCTTTTTCTTTTAGATTTGTGAGCATGAGATTCAAACCTTATTCACTTATTAATTTATAGCTGCAACTGTATGAAAGGCTGTTGAGAATGACCCTAGTGCGTCAAAACACATGTGACTTCTGTTAAACTATGAGATAGACTAGCTAGTCCTCGGGATTTCTGTAGATAATCTTGTTACATCTAGCCATATGTCTGTATAGTAATTACTCTTTATGATTTTAGTATATCTAAAATATATAAACTTTGCTTTTGATTGTTCATTATATTAAATTTGAGTTACAGAATATTTCACTTTTTCTTTTCTCTATGGTTCTGAGCCCATAAAAAAAACTGGATGAATCAGTTGAAAGACTTCAGTCATTTTTTCCCACAAGTAACCAGTAAAATCAGGTGCCATAGCATCTTTCTATTAGTATCTGTCCCAACCTTTTCAGGTGTTCCAACAGTGCATCCATCATCACTACAATCAAGTAAGGCTCTATATTTAAGCAAGAAAAACTAAATGCAGCAGGTGGTACCTGTCTCAACAGTAGTAACAGCAAATGGGATCTTGGAGTCTAATGGACAATCATTTAAATATGAGCCAGCAGTGAAGTGTTAGTACTGCTTTATAATGTCTTTATACGATCACACTTAGAATACTGCATCCAGTTTTGATTGCCATGATATAAAAAAGACATTGAGACACTATAAAGAGTGCAGAGAAGAGCAACAAAGATGATTAGGGGACTGGAGGCTAAAACATACAAAGAACAGTTGCAGGAATTGGGTATGTCTAGTTTAATGAAAAGAAGGATTAGGGGTGATATGATAGCTGTGTCTAAGGGGTTGCCACAAAGGTCAGCCTATTCTCCAAAGCATTTGAAGGCAGGACAAGAAGCAATGTATGAAAACCAATCAAGGAGAGAACCAACCTACAACTAAGGAGAAATTTCCTAACAGAACAATTCATCAGTGGAACAACCTGCCTTTGGAAGTTGTGGTTGCGCCAGCTCTGGGGGGTGTTTAAGAAGAGATTGGGGATTCATTTATCTAAAATGGTATAGGGTTTCCTGCTTGAGCAGAAGGTTGGACTAGAAAACCTCCAAGGTCCTTTCCAATTCTGTTATTCTGTTAAATCCTTGCTGTTAGTCATCCTCTTCTCTTTCCTTCCACCATTTCCAGTATTATAGACTTCTCAAGAAAGCTAGGGGTTTTTTTATATATCCAAAATATGAGTTGAGCCGTTCCTTTGTGCCTTGGGAAAGAACTCTAGCTTGACCTGTTCTGTGATCTGTTTGTTTTCCTGACTAGCTCTGATATTCTCAGGAATCTTCTCTGACTCCAGAGTTGAAAGCATCAATGCTTTTTCTAACCTGCTTCTTCAAGTCCTTTCATTTCCATAGAATGTTAAATGGAAAACCACTGCTTTGGGATGGGATATTGGTTCATAATTTGGGATTCTTTCCTCTGTGTTTTCCCTCCTCTACAATTATACTTTTTGAGATGCAGAGCCATATACATGATCCTAAATATGGACATGCTACACATGTATGTTTAGGATGGTGCTATTTTTTATTATTATTATTTCTTTTCCAATGTTTCTCAGCTTAGCTTAGTTTAGTAGTGTCACATTCTGGTAATGTCTTTATTAAGTCATGGGACTTAGCTACAAATCCATGGAAGCAGTTTGGATGACTTGAAGGGGGAAAAAAAGTTTCATCAAGCCTATGGAAGCAGGCAAAGGTATCATCTAGAATGGAAGCATATATCAATTTTTTCCTTCCCCATTTTTAGGCAATGATATTATTCAGTTCTATGTAAATACAAACAGCCTTTCTAGAATTCAAACAAATGTGGAACCAGATTAAAGAACAGCATATCTGGATACTTTGGAGTTATCTTTTTGAGATAATTAATCTGTGAATGCCTATTTTTGCACAGTTTGTTTATTTGTAAATAAAACGTAAACATTATAAGTGCTATAAATCTCCTGTGATTTTCTTCATTAAACCAAATGTAAGCCTGGAACAACTGCAGACTCTCATGAGGCAAAAAACTGGGACGTGTGTATGAAAGGACATTATGTTCCTTCAGAATGAGCCCTTGTGTTCATACAAATAGGTGGTGATTTAATCTAATACAATCCTTATCATAGATGAGCTTCAGTTTTTCAAACGTTTTGTAACAGTGCTAAGGTACTCTGTTAGCACAAGTCTTATCCATCATATTCTGGTTTATGCAGATTTGTCTTTGTAAATATGAGCATTTTTGTGCTTAATGTCATCCGGCTTCAAACTTACTTCATATGGCATTGATGTAACTCTGCTTTCTAAGTTAACAGGATAGTTATGCTATCAATCACATTAATTGCTAAAGTATAAACCTTACCACTTAAGTTCTTTGGTTTTATTGATCTGAGAGCATATTGATCAAAGCAATGGAATAAAGATTCAATTTTTGCTACTGGAATTTTCAGGAGCCTCTTTATTAGCCTTATACAAATGTTGTACCAATATAAAAGAAATATAGACAGCAATCAGCACTTTAAGTACCAGTACATAAGAATCCTTAGTCAATTTTTTTTTTTTGGCAAGGCCTATATAAAGTTACCTTATTTGTTCCTTTAAAATGGCCAAAACTAAATTACCGTATTTTCCGGTGTATAAGACGACTGGGCGTATAAGACGACCCCCCTCAGAGCCATTTAAGGCTCGTCAGAGCCTTATGGGCTGGTCTGCCTGGTTACAGGAGAATAAGACCCGGCGTATAAGACGACCCCCGACTTTTGAGAAGATTTTTGCGTGTTCGAAAGTAGTCTTATACGCAGGAAAATACAGTATGTAAAAACAGAATTCAAAATCATGGGTTAAAAGTTAAAGATGACAACAATCTTCTTGGCTGATTGCACATTTGTATCATATGATGGGATATTCTCTCTCTCTCTCTCTCTCTCTCTCTCTCTCTCTCTCTCTCTCTCTCTCTCTCTCAGATCCAGCAAAATCCCATTCTCCTATCTTTTCAGAAGGCTTTTAGCTCCTGGTTCTTTCCTCAGGTGCTGGGATGAGATGAGTCCAGTAATAATGTTCATAAGTGTTGATAGGTTAGGAAGCATTTGTTAGAATGCTTAGATTTGCTTTTAGATTCCTTTATATTTTGGCTGTAGAATTTAGATAATCAAAATTGTCTCTGTTCCTGATTATGCAATCATCTTGCTTTTTTCAGCCCAGATTCAGTAGCCTTATGCTCCACATTCTAGCAGAAAGATTGCTCTGGAGGCTACAGTTCTAAGAGTCCTCAGTACTCACAACATTATATCAGACTTCTAGTTATAAATTTTCCTTGGATTTCAAAGCAAAGATTTTAAGACTATTGAAGATAACCTCACCTTATTCTTTTGCCATTTCCTGAACACAGTTAACTCATTGCTATATAAAAACAACTAGTTGCTGCCCTCTAATCTCCATCCAGTTATTTGAAGTCCAAATCTGATTGCCCTAGCAAAGAAAATATTGATACATATATCTATTGTACATACAGCTAGAACTCATAATAATGAAGTAACATTGCTGGAAATCATCCAACTTGGGAAAGTCAAGCTGTTCAAATAATAAGAATAAAGAAAAGACATGTCAAAAGACAGTCCTTTTTTAGTAGCAAGTTAGCAGACTGACCCAGCAAATTTGTTTACCTACAATATGGTAAACAGGAAGGTATTTATTACAAGCCAACAAGCATAACCTTGAATGCATGAAACTGATTCTACAGAGCACTACTGCAAATAACTTGGATAGCTGCCAGGAGAAGCCATATGCATTTTAGTAACAATCTTTTATATATATATATACCAAGCACTGATTATTGGTTGTTTAAGACAAGCACATGGAGGGCAGGCTCCCCAAAAAAGGGAAAATATTTCTGTAAGAATGGGCAATATAATCAAAATAGAATCAGGGGACTGAAAAATACTCCTGGGGTGTTTCAAATATGCCATTTGTTATACTAACAAATTTGCTATACAGAAAAATAGAAGCTCATGACTAGGTGAACAGATGAACAGAAGTTTACAAGTAAGTAGGTGGGGCTTAACTTCCTTAATTATGATGAGTTCTACTGCTTTTCCTTAGATTTTGTTCAAACCTGGATTTTCTTTCTTTTTTTTAATGTTTTGTTTAAACCTGGATTTTCTGTTGCATCTGGGGTATCCTTGGATTCCATAGACACTAAACTTGCTTTGCATTGTAGTAAGATCATCTCTTTAGCCTTTAAATTCATCACTATAACCTGTAAATTATTTCTGAGGTTTTATCCTAGGAAAACAGCCTAATATCTAATTTGAAATGTGTGAATTAATGGGGAGGGGAGACACTGATTCAGACTTCCTGTAATTGATTAGTGAGTCAAACTGTCAAAATAATAAAAATCTGGGCAATAAAATGAAGCCATTTGAGGATAAGAAGGCTAACCAAGCAAGGACATTGTTCTGTGTTGACAGAAAAATGCCATGCTATCAAAAACAGAATGTTAAAAGAACTCTTGGTGGGATAGATTATAACAATCCCGCCTCACACTGTGCACGTTACTTCAGCTACAGGCTACAGGAGTTATTAACACATACAGAGAGAGGTAAATTAATCTGTTACCTGTATACAGAATTTATAAAGCATTCATCAGAGTTAGACACTACCAAGAAATGCAGGTGAAATTGGTGTCAATGACAAAGCTGCTATGAGTTAAGTAGCCTGAGCAAACCTAAGTTTCTGAAGGAAATAATAATTAAAATGTAACTCACAGCGTTGAATTCTTATACAACAAGAAGAAATGAAGAGAAATATCCCAAATCGTCAGTTCTGCAACTTGTACTGATATAGCCAATTATTATCAGCCTCCAGGAAGTTGAATAGAATAAAGTGACACTGATTCCTTTAGAATTTTGAGCATTTTCTCCTTCAATAAAGCATAGAGATTAACTCAGTCTGTCATTGCCAAAAGAAAAGCAGACAAAAAAAAATAACACAACAACAACAACATGGAGGAAAAATACCAATTTTTGAAGAGGTTATTATTAATAGCCCCTTATTGGAGCATCAGATATTTTCAATAACCCTGCACTATGACATCAGGTAGCAAATTAATTGGGCGATGGAGAAAGAAACTGCCTGTACCCAATAAAACCTTTGTGATTGAGCTTAAGGCCAGAGGTCTACAATAGGATAGATTCTAACATCTTGACCAAAAGGGACACCATCTGAAAAGCTAACCAAAAATTATATAGCTTTGTGGAAAAATTGTGTGTGCTAATTTATAGTTTGTTATAAATATGAAGCTATGTTTGATAAATGTCTATGGAGATTCTCAGTCATCCAGGTCATGATTATCCCAAAACAGTGGTTGGTTGCCCCTGGTTTGGACCGGTTCGCAAGAACTGGTAGTAAAACTGGACTTCATCAAAGTTGATCTGCACATGTGCGTGACCCCGTTGCGAACCGGTAGTAAAGGTAAGTAGAACTCACCCCTGTACTGCATTCTAACCACTGTACCACCATGGCTCTTTGGGATACCTCTTATTCATTCTTCTGTTTTATAACAGCTCAATTATCAGAAATGATTCTGAGGCTGAGTGAATCCTCTGGTGGCAAATTAGGAAGGAAAGTGGTGGATAATCTATACTTCTAGCTCACCATTAATTCTTTGCCCCAAACTATGCTTAAATTATGCTTTGACGTGTGACATTGTTTGGAAACCCATGCTGACTTCTGATGCCTCTGACGAATATGCTTATCCAAGTGTAACTACTTAAAAAAAAACTTTCCAAAGGTTTTAGTGACCTATATGGTTCTCTAATTATCTGCCAAATCCAAATACTCAAGAGTTTTTTAGAACTTTCTCAGAGATAAGAAAGCTGCAGAGACTGTGAAGCTATAGGAGGACTCTTCTAATAGAGGAAGATGTCATTTGCAAAGAAGAAAAATAGTGGAGAAGGCAAGCAACAATCTTTTAGGTAGCTACTGCTAAACCTTCATGATTATTACCTTCATATGAAAAACAATATGGAACCATAATTCATTATAACGTCAAATGTGTGTGTTCTGTCCTGACTTCATGTTAGTCTGTGTGCAGCTCGACATGCAGCTAAACCCACCTATCTTCCAATAAAACAGACAACAGCAGTATATAAAGATTGTATGTTGGGGCATATTTGTCCCTCTGGCCACTAGATGAGGCTAGAGAGCAACAACAGTATATAAAAGTTATATGCTGGGGCATGACGGTGTGTAAAATTAGCAATTCAAGAAAGACAGTACCGCTACCACAAAAAGCACAAGTCTAAGTTGACCTTGCTGTCATATGTTACAGTTAAGCATTACAATTTCTTGGGATGAATTTTAACATGGTTCCAACCACTATGTGGGCCCTTTTTGATATTACTGTACATTCTTATTATTCTCAGTGGCATATATTGTTATTCTTTCAGAACAATTGATACTTGTTAGGTATTATACTCTAGAGCCATATTGCTGGTATGTAGGCTTTGCTTCATGATAAAGGGCTAAAAATGCTCTTGAAATGTGTTACAGAGAGTCTAAATGTCTCTGGTTAACAGTAACTGAATTCAGAAAATTCTAAATAATGTAGAAAATGTTGTTTCAGGTCACTCAACAGAGTCAGCCAATAAGAATTAGGAACCTTTATTTTGTAAAGTGAGTGTATATGTTTCGCAATGTGTAAATGTTTTCTTCTGCCTCTGGGCTTCTTTAGAACTAAGATATAGTTTATGTATTAGTACACCTTAATTTTCAAATTTAAAATGTCACAGTAACTACAGCAACAAAGAAACAGCAACAAAGAAAAAGAAGGGAGCCACCACCTATAATTATAACTAAATTCAGTTTATAAGAATGCATATTAAACACCTCATTGAATAGTGTAGACCTTACCATCAAATATATATATATATATATATATATATATATATATATATATATATATATATATATATATATATCTGATATATATATATCTCTGAGGAGATATATATATATATATATATATCTCCTCAGCATAATTGTTGGGAGATTATCAAAGCATCCTAAATTTTAGTCAATCATAAGAATTGCACATGTGTCTGTTCAAAAGAAAGTCTCATTGAGTTCACTGCTAATTAGTCTTGAGTTCAGTAGAGTTCAATGCTTTATTACTATACATTTATTACAATAGAACAGATAAGATATAATACACAACAAAGTACAGCAGTTTGTATAGTTATAAAAAATTCCCTAAAATGAATATGTCCACTTGATATTCATAACTTACAATAACCAATTTGTAGCCAACTAAAATAACAAAGGATAAATTACATTGTGCCATTAATTTCAAGAAGAAAAAAGTGCGGAAAAATTGGGCACATAAAGCATTGTTGTGTCCAGCTTAAATAAATTTAATGGACATAAAAATCATCTGGTCACCTAGAAAATATGTAATTGCATCACTGACATCTCCCTAGGTAAATAATGTCTTAAGAGCATTTTTTATTATATATTCCTAGGATCCTGGTAAGCAATAGAGGGCACTGTGACTGGTCAGAGACATCTAATCAGAATTAAAGAATAGGATAGGATAGGATAGGATAGGATAGGATAGGATGGGATGGGATGGGATGGGATGGGATGGGATGGGATGGGATGGGATGGGATGGGAAGGGTAGGGTAGGGTAGGGTAGGGTAGGGTAGGGTAGGGTAGAGTAGAGTAGAATAGAATAGAATAGAATAGAATAGAATAGAATAGAATAGAATAGAATAGAATAGAATAGAATAGAATAGAATAGAATAGAATAGAATAGAATAGAATAGAATAGAATAGAATAGAATAGAATAACAGAGTTGGAAGGGACATTGGAGGTCTTATAGTCCAACCCCCTGCTCAGGCAGGAAACCCTATACCATTTCAGACAAATAGTCCAATCCCTTCTTAAAAACTTCCAGTATTGGAGAATTCACAGCTTCTGGAGGCAAGTTGATCCATTGGTTAATTGTTCTGTCAGGAAATTTCTTCTTAGTTCTAGGTTGCTTCTCTCCTTGATTAGTTTCCATCCATTGCTTCTTGTCCTGCCCTCAACATGACCCTCACTTCAAATATTCTTCATTGTGGATCTTATTCTGCCCTAGTTGCCTCTTAGGGACAAGCCACATTTTCTACTTGAGTCATCACCAGTAGAGGCCATTCATCACTTCTGAGTTCAAGGACAGATGTTCTCCTCCCACTCCCAGTCCATTGCAAATGCACTCTGCATCCATGTTTTCCAGCTTCATTTTAAAATTTCTGTTTTCCAATTTGAGCCTTTTAACCCTTTTGAAACTGATGGTCTCCAGAACTTTGTACTTGTCTTTTAAATGTTAATAAAGAATATAATTACTTAGTAAAAACCAAGGATGGAAGGAAGGAAGGAAGGAAGGAAGGAAGGAAGGAAGGAAGGAAGGAAGGAAGGAAGGAAGGAAGGAAGGAAGGAAGGAATAAAAAAAAGAAAATAAATGTATAAAGTGACTTCCAACCTTTGTCACAAAAATATTTTTGTAACTTTTCATTTCCTCTTAACAGCTAATGATTTCTTCATCTTATGGCCCAACTCTAATCTACAAAACAAACCCATAAAGCATTGTCATTTAAATCCTGGTATCAACAAAGTCTAAGAGTTGCCAGAAATAATGTTTTCGTTTTAACCTTGATCACATAAATCAACTTTGTCTATGGAGATTCTCAATCATCCAGGTCATGGTTGTCCCAAAGGTGCTTTTTCAAAAGGCAACGGACTTAAGAGTCCAGTTGCCTTTTGAAAAAAGCACCTTTGGGACAAATCAACTTTATACTCCTTCCATAATGTCATAGAACTTAAGTCTTTTCATTTCTTCTATACCTCCTCTCACAAGATTCATCCAAGCTTTAACAAACCTCTTTTGTAAATTGAATGTGAAAGAATTATCCAGGTCACCGTCTTGGTTTATTCTTTGTAATTCCTTTTTCATATTTAAAACCTCAGATAATGTAATGGTATGTGAAAATGACCTTAAGGGATGAGGGGGAAAGATGCTGCCAAGGAAATGATTGGTTAGGAGAGAGGAAAAAACACCCAATGATCCAAGGAAGAAATTTAGGAAGGACCTGCCCTAATTGATCCAGCAGTTAAAACGGGCAAAAGGAGATTTGTACCTTCAGACTTGCAAGATTATCTTAATGAAGATTTCCAGTAACGTAGAATTAGTGCATTTCTTGTCCGGTTTACCTGGGAGGGCTGATAACTGATTTCTTTTGTGTGAAATGAAAGTTTTTTCCCATTTCATATTTGTAGCTTGTCATTTATAGATTCACTTTTGGTTCCTCTTCAGCCATTTCTTTCAAAACATTTTTGGACATAGTCTATCCATAAATTATGGACAAAACATTGCTATTGACACTATTGATATTAAGTTCTGGTTCCTTTTTTCAAAAATATCCTTTGATATTTCCAATGTTAGAATATTCTGAATCATCCTGTATCTGTTAGTCGGGTTTATGTACTCTTTATCTTTGATTAAAAGTTCCCTCTAATGTCCAGTTTTTAAAATTGTTTATCTCTTTTACATCATAGAAAAATTCAATACTGTGCCAAAAGCGGAGGGAGTACAGAGTGTCATGTGCACATGTGCCCACACCCATAATTCAATGTGCCCTGCCCCCTCCCATATGCTCACACAACTCCCGTGCACTCCCCATGCTTTTGGCACACAATGGCATGGTGGGCCCATAGGCCTATTTTTTGTCCTCCCCAGGCTCCAGAGGCTTTCTTGGAGCCTGGGGAGGGCAAAATGGCCTTCCCCACCCTCCTGGAGGCCCTCCAGAGGCCGGAAACGAGGCATGCGCGCCATAACTGAGATAGGGCAACACTCGCGTGCCCACCGATATGGCTCAGCATGCCACCTGTGGCACACAGGCCATAGGTTCGCCATCACAGCTATACGATATGCATATTGCTCTGCTATTTATGAAGATACAGTGTGTGTTGGATTGATAGTTAATCTAGTGGAACTGTTGGGGATTTGTGGATATATAAAATATGCATTTCAAGTTGTTGTACAGAAAGATGCCTCTAATGAATAGAATAATTCTGGTTGCTCTCTGATGTATGCTTAACTTGAGTTAAGAGACTTTCTTTTGAGTAAATATATTGAAGATAGTGTTGTTGACACTGAATTACACAGTTTTTCCCTGCTACAACATTTCCTTAGTCCACAGAAGAATGAAACTAAAGGGCAACCTTCTCCCCTGTTGCAACATTGGAACCATTGCAGGTGAGGGGAGGTCTGTAGTATCAAAGAATATCATGCGGGAAGAGGTATCCATGTATGCAAATATCTGGGAAGCAGAGGAAAGGCAGGGTAATCCCTAAAAGAAATGGCAAACACAGGAAGACCAAGCAGCATTGGGTCCAGCCAATGAGGCTTGACTGCCTGCCTGCTTGGACGAGAAGGGCAAGAAGAAGGGGAATGGCTAATCAACTCTTGCAATGGTAGAGTCCAGGCTGAGCATCAGCCCAATGGGGTTTCTGAAGTGGACGCAAGTAACTGAGACCAGCACAGGAAACCAGCAGTTTAGGCTGCAGTGTGGAATTGCCCTTAGCCTGCATCTTGTATGTTTTAATCCACCCAGCTAGCATAGATTTCTATTTATTTATTTATTTATTTATTTATTTATTTATTTATTTATTTATTTATTTATTTAATTTTTATACCACCCTTCTCCCAGAGGACTCAGGGCGGTGTACAGCCAACAGTAAAACACACTCAAATACAAAATTTAAAAGCAGTTTAAAAATATATTAAATAATTTGGTCCTAATCATTAAAAGTAAAGTCCAGTTAAAGTTCATGTTTAGGCCAGCCCAGCTTGTTGGAACAATAACGTCTTGAGGGCACGGCGAAAGGTGCGTAGGTCAGGGGATCATCCGATCTCCGGGAGCAATTCGTTCCAGAGGGCAGGTGCCCCCACAGAGAAGCCTCTCCCCCTGGGGGCTGCCAGTCGACATTGTTTGACTGACGGCACTCTCGGGATTCCCTCTCTGTGGGAGCATATTGGCCAGGGGGAGGCTATCGACAGCAGAAGGCAGTCTCATAAGTATGCATATCACCATCTAAATCCTAAAATCTGGCGGTACTCAGACAAATTTAGAAGATACTAAGAATTGCTCCTTGCCTCAGGCTCCTTAGGGAACTCTCCTTTTACAAGGTGTGATCGTGGAATCAACAGTTGTCTGTGCCAGCTAAATTCCAACTCTTTTGCATTTCTATTTTCTTGCAATCTAACCCTCATTTCATCTACATGTGACAGGATCTTCATCTGCATTCCCAATATATTTGTATTTTGAAAATGTTAGAAATCTTCTTGTTATATCTTTTATAGTAGCAATTTAATGTAGGCTGTAGCGTTGCAATGGTGTTTGGATGCAACATTTTCATGACAAATATATATTTCTGTTGTAAGGGAACATTCCTGATGCCAATCTCTTCACTGTCATAATCTGTACGTTCAGAAATACCCCTTCAGAAACAATTACCATAACCATATAAAACTATAACATCCAGAAAACATGGTACTCTGACAACAAACTAGAAGGTAGTAAAACAAATGTTAATTGCCAAACTATTTAATATATGTTTCATTTATTCAGACAGCTGTTCCTTTATAGTGTTCTCCATTCTTACTTTTAATTTCTCAGAAGCTAAGTTTCTACTGGACTCTCTGCTAAGATAGAAGAATAGCTTTCCTCCAGGCTTGCCCATTGCTGTGTGTGTTTTGGAGGTTTGGAAGTTATGTATCCAGAATTTCTGTCCTGGCAGAGGAGGAGGGAGAGGGGGAGGAGGGGGAGGGGGAGGAGGAGGATTCCTTTAGGAAACAATTAGGCACTAGACTGGAGAGGACTTTGCTGGCTTCTAACTTGGAAATGCTTGTTTTAAACTAATGATCTGTTAATATAGGGAAATATTTCTGCTGTATAAGAAGAGATAACAACAGGTCTATTACAGGGGTGGGTTTCACTTACTTTTGGTACCAAAATGCACCACTTCTGCCTGCGCGCAGAGTGTATTTGATGACGTCTGGGCGCATGGGCGGGGCCTCCCACCACTCCTGCTACTGGTTCGCCCGAACTGGGGTAAACCAGTAGCAACCCACCACTGGTCTATTAGTATAAACTCAAGACTCCACAAAATACATATGAAGTCCAGCAAAACTGAATGTAGACTGGTGTAGGTCATCTGGAGTTCTGATAGCATTTTCTAGCATCCTGCATCTGATTTTACAGTGTAATTATCGTAATTGCTTTCCATATGTGTAATGTTATACAAACAGGCTTTGACAAAGAAGGAAACAGCAACATTGTTTCCTGCTTCAGTAGGATGCATCATGGGTTCTGAATATCATCAAGGTCAGTTCCATTTATAATTTTTAATTTAGTAATAATTTGTTTAAAACCTATCACTTACGCATAACACTTATTAAATTATCTCCTTTTGACCTGATTGAAAGTTAATGTTAATTATGATTAACTTGAGCAGAGTAGATCTAATTAATTAAATAATATTAAATTACTAACTAAAGTTTAGGAGATACAGCAGGAATATTAATAGCCCTATTCTTATTTTTGCTTTCTCTCAAGTGTATGCATCAGGAAAACTGAAATGCACATTAAAAGAGATTGAGGAATATACTTGACCAGTTGTTTTCTCATTTCAAAAGTATAAATTTGGGCTTAACACTTGCATACATAATCCTTCTGTACCATATTGGATTCAGTGTGCAATTCATAAACTAAGTAGTCATAATAGAAGCATAATTTGAAAAAAAATCCAGGAAAAGAAAAGCATTGATAATGCATCTAGAGGTGAATAGGTATAAAGATAATGATGTACAGCAATTTCAAATACTGTAAAAAATTTATAGTACAATCAGTTCTTTAATGTAAATTACAGATCTAGACATATTTTCTTCTTTTCATAATACCATAATACAAATTATCAGTTTCTGTAATTGGGGATTTCTAGTTTAATTAATGGAATATGTCTAGTTTAATGAAAAGAAGGACTAGAGGTGACGTGATAGCAGTGTTCCAGTATCTCAGGGGCTGCTACAAAGAAGAGGGAGTCAAGCTATTCTCCAAAGCACCTGAGGGCAGAATAAGAAGCAATGGATGGAAACTAATCAAGGAGAGAAGCAACTAGAACTAAGGACAAATTTCCTGACAGTTACAACAATTAATTAGTGGAACGACTTGCCTCCAGAAATTGTGGATGCTCCAATATTGGAAGTTTTAAAGAAGGGATTGGACAACCATTTTTCTGAAATGGTATAGGGTTTCCTGCCTGAGCAGGGGGTTGGACTAGAAGACCTCAAAGGTCTCTTCCAACTCTGTTATTCTGTTCTGTTCTGTTGTGTTCTGTTCTAATAAATTGAATGTTTATAGTTGGTAAATTGTACAACACCTTATTTAAGGTCTGTCAATGTAAAAGAAAGCTGTTGAAAGGGAGAAGATAAATTCATGTGAATATAATGCATGCCAAATTGTGTCAAAATTTGTTTTCTTCTAAAGTATTTTAATTTATGGAGGGGAATCACTTTTCAGTGGCATATTTATAGTCTGTCCCTTCATAGGGGATGGAAAGGAATAGGATTCTTATGTCTACAAAAAGGCATAGCCATGTTCCCCTATGCCATTTTCAGAGGTCTATAACTGTCATGGTTTCCTAAGTCACTTCACATTATTACCTAACTCTTAGTGTATGAGATCAACACAAAAGGATGAGCTAAATGTTATTCTTGCCTTCAAAAAGGAGGAAACAATAAAAAGAAAATTACAGGCAGTTCATTGTGGTAATGATGATTATGAGTGACCCGTGAATATGATGGAAGTTTGATCTTTGATCAAACTTTGATCTCAGTCAAGAATTTATCTCAAACCTCCCATAGGTTTCTACTACAAAGATAACAAAAAGTGGGCTAGGCTACCATTAGGATACAAGCTGGTTGGTCAACAGCACCATATTGCTGTATGACAGCAATATGCTGTATGACAGTGACTCTACTATAAAAATTATAAAACCATAGTGTTTCATTCTAGACCATGTGCTTCAACATATTTCTTCAATCTTTGTATTTGCCCCTATACTTTATGCTGTTTTAACTCTGTATGTTTCCTAGAATATTTGGATTTGTAGCCTCTAAATCTAAACAAATAAATGAAAATAAATGGGGTTAGAAATTTACAAATGACACAAAGATATGAAGGTTAGCAAGCATCTAAGGGACAGTATTAGGATTTAGGACGTCATTGGCAAACTGGAACAACAAGCAATAATCAGCAAGATGAATCTCAATGTGGATAAATCTATAATCCTACATCTAGGCAGGAACAATAAAACACATGAGCCTAGGATGTAGGTGACCATAGTAAGAAATACAAAAAGTATCTTAGTGCCTTGCTTGATTACAAGCTGAACATAACCTACTAGTAGTGTAATGTAGTTTTTTAAAAAAAGCAAATACAATCTGAGCGTGCATAAACAGAAGGAACAATAGGTCTAAACTATGATGAATTATATTTTGGTTGGATATCATGCAAAAAACCAGTTTTCTCTGCCTGAAGAAGAGTAGAAACTCATCAGAAGTATTTAAAGAAGTTGGATGCTATAGCAGAAGATTCCTGCACCGGTCTAAAGGTTCAACTATACAATTTCCAAGATAAATTCTACTTCCAAGATACATTCTAAAGAATGTACTTCTCACATTCCATGAGTCCATTTCCTTTATCTCCTTTTGCTGTCTTTCTTAATACTGTATCCCCCCTTCTGCTATTCAAAGGTTATTTGCAGCAGTTGCTCTCTAGAGGCAGGAAAGCAATTGAGAGCAAGAAAGTTATCTCAATTCTTTTCCATTCTCACTGGAAATCCTAGAAAATTTCAATTTAACCTAAAATGATCTTGAGATCTAAATGGATGGACTGATTAGGTGCCATCAATTCATTCTTGACTCTAAGCAACCACACAGACAGAGTCTCTAACCTGGGCTTTGAAGTCTTGCAATGATTATTATTACCACTAGAATAACTTGAGTCCATCTACTTTTCAGATTAGATGCTATCAGTATGAGTATGAAGTGAGGGAGAATAAGCTAAAACAAACATGAAATCATCACTAAAAGTATGATTGTTTAGACCAATGGACTACTGGAAAGAAACATCAAAGATAAGACAATACTATGCAGTATAGATCATAAACTCAACCCTCCAGGACACAGTGTGATTCTAGAGCTTTCGATGAACTATTCCCTGTGAGTGGAAATTCTCATCCCTTCTCCTTTCCCACCCTGGCATTTGTTATGTATGAAAACCCATAGCAATATAGCAGTATTTTTCAGGTAATTTGTTGATTTTGTGAAGAAGCCAGTTTAAGTATTATACAACAGGGAGGAAAGCCCATTTCATATCATGCAGAGTCACAGGAAACAATTCAAAGGAATCAATTTTCTTTCCAGACCTACCAGGATCTACAGTAGTGCACATCCTTAGCAAAAACTTGGCTCTTTGTCATGCACAATTATTTTCTTAATCAAGTATCATATCTGGGAGTTCTTCTTTATCCTAGATCATACATTGAGATTTGACACCCCAAAACAAACAACTGCCTCATAGCTGGATGAAGCTATATCAGAAAACTCATTTTCTGATATAGCTTTATCCAAGCAAACAATCTTCGCTTTGTTAAGGATCTCCTTTTTTATTTTCTGTTATGGGACAGTTATGTGTCAATTATCTCTGATGGAGATAGGTAACATTCTCTTATATTGGGGCTGTGTGGAAGGGATAGTTAAAATTTCAAGCAATTATCCACTTTTGCAATTCCCAAGGAGACAATATGATTCCTTTTCGTACTGTGTTATTGCTAGGTAGTATGAAAGCATCTTTCATGGCTGAGACAGCAATTAAAGGCATCTGTATCTCACGAATTTCTCCCCTGCTTCTTTCCAGGTCTTAATTCTTAGAGCTGCAATGACCAAAGTATATAGCAATAGCAATCTTAGATTTATATACCCATTCACAGTGCTTTTACAGCCCACTCTAAGCTGTTTACAGAGTCAGCATATTGCCCCCAACAATCTGGGTCCTCATTTTACTGACCTTGGAAGGATGGAAGCCTGAGTCAACCTTGAGCCGGTGGGACTTGAACTGCCAAACTGCTGGCAAGCAGCAGTCAGCGAAAGTAGCCTGCAATACTGCACTGTAACCACTGCACCACCACAGCTCTTGGAAAAGAAAAACTGTGTTCACAAGATGGTTATCCAGGAATTATAAACTTAGCATCTACATTCTGTAGCTGCACATCCCTTCTGGAATGAGGTGCCCCCTCCCCAAGATCCAGGTGGTCCTCACTCTATTGTAGTTCATAAAAGTGGCAAAGACCTGGCTCTTCACCCAAGCCTTTAGCAAAAAAGAATGGGATCCCTAAGTCCATTTCATTTTATGTATAGTGCTTGTCATCTTGTGTGTGTGTGTGTGTGTGTGTGTGTGTGTGTGTGTGTGTCCGCGTGTGTGTGTGTCCGCGTGTGTGCGCAAGTCTTGGTGCATTCGGGTCTTGTCCCCTGTAAGATTGAGAGCATTTTGGCAACGTTTCGGCAGAATCTCATCTGCATAAACCTGATGATGGCAGATGAGTTTCTGCCAAAATGTTGCCAAAGTGCTCTCAATCTTACATGGGAGAAGACCCGAATACACCAAGATTTGCATACCTGTACCAGTGAAAATCTACGAAAACACACACACACACATATGAGATAAGAGATATACATATTTTAAATAAATGAATATCATATATATATATATATATATATATATATATATATATATATATATATATATATATATCTTATATATACATGTATACATCTTATAAGAAACTCTGAGCAGCTCCAAATATTTGAAGTCTAGTTAAATTTAACCTTGGTTTGAGTTTGTTTGTGTATCATAGGATGTGCTGTAAACCCAGTCCATTTTGCTAATTTATTGCTCAGTCTATTGTGTGAACCCAGGAAACAGATTATTGAAGTAGCCAGTAATTATGTGCTGAGAAAAGGCAGTTGTGTCCAAAGGAAAGATAAAGGACAGATAGATTTTATTTTTTGTTGCCTTTTCTTGTTTACTCATTTGCTCTCAACACCCAGAAGGAAAAAAAGGGCAGTCAGTTGAACAGAAATGTCAACAAGAACATGCTCAGCAATGCTTAACACAGTTGGCTCGCTCCAAATCACCACCAACGTGTGATAATCTAAGCCAAAGAACAGTGATCACCTGTGGTTCTGGGGGCAGCACAACACTCTGGGTAAGATTGGGCTCCCTGGTGGCAGAGAGATTGAGAGAAAGAGAGAGAGAAGGAATCGTGGTGACATACAATGAAAATGGGTCCCACTGGGTCCAGTTCCAAGTGAGAAAATGTACACGGAAGAGAGGGCAGAAAATGAAGCTGATCCTCACAGCTGCAGTTCACGAAAACTTAGGGCTTTTAATAAAATTGGCTGCCAGCAGGCTTCTTTTGATGGTTTATCCCACTGAGGCAAAAAGAAAACAGAGTCCCACTTTGAAGGCACCTGTCTGGCCAAGGTCAGTTTAAATCTGATACCATCCTGGGATAGACGTGAAGTAACCAGGAGGGTGATATTGGGATTATCCAAGAGTATGAGGACACAGCAACCGGTGGGATGGACAGAAGGGACATGGGGACAGGAAGGCAAGAAAGAGGCAGTGTGGCAGGGCTGGGTGAGTTGGCCCTGTCTTTCAGCCTTGGGAAGTTGCATTGAAAGCAAGCCTCTGCCCACTTAGCCCTCCGAAAAGCACTGGAGACCTGGTTTTTCCCTCAATCGCCAGGACAGGGTGAGGTGGACCAGAGGATTTTAGAAGAGATGGCTTGTGAAAGTTTAACTTTAGTGCCAGGTTTTTAAACGTTTTTTTGGTTTCCACATCTGTATGTATTGTTTTCTTCTCACCGATGTTGTTTTAATAGTTGATTGGGAGCCGCCCAATATATGACGGATGGCTATGTAAGTGCTTTGAAAAAAACAAACAAACAAAAAGTTCCGAAGGGGGGGAAAAGACGCCCTCCCTCCCTCCTCCGGGCTCCCACTTGGCCTTTGGCTCCCTGGCCAGAAGCAGGACGAGCCGGCCCTCCTGCCGTAGGGAGTCTCTTAGCACTTGTTGGCTTGGCTCTCCAACGCGGTGACGGCGTCTGTCTGAGCAGGGGAAGTCTTTGCTTGCAGGAGTAGATTGGCGGGAAGCTGGGGGAGGGAGGGGAGGCGGAGGGGGCGCCCTCCCCGCCCTGTCCTCCTCCTCCCACCTCTTTTCTCCCTCTCGCTCTTCGTAGGTGCTGACGCGCCGCTCGCCTCCTATTAATCATCCCTGCGAGCCGACGAGCTGCAACTAATGCCAGTTGGGCTGGAGGCGGCGCGCAGCTCCGTCCTTTTTTCCCGCTCTCCTTGCGCCCGCGCCCGGGCTGTGGGAGCAAAGGACGGCGGCGCTCGCCCTCAGGCTGTTGTCCCCGGAGGAGAAAGGATGCTGAGCCGCCGCCGGGCTGCCCGGGCACTCGCGCCTCTCCCGCCATCCTGAGCTCGGGCCGACGGGGCGGAGGATGGCCCCTGCGCCAGGCTGGTGGCGGGCGCTGCTGGAGGCATGGACTCGGCAGCGGCTGGCAGGAACTCCTCCGGCCCCGCTGGCCCCAACGGCACGGTGAGCGGCGGCGGGGGCGGCGGCGGGAGCGGCGGGGCCGGCGGCGGCGAGTCTCCGGGCAGCGGCAGCGCCATCCTCATCTCCTTCATCTACTCCGTGGTGTGCCTGGTGGGTCTGTGCGGTAACTCCATGGTCATCTACGTGATCCTGCGCTACGCGAAGATGAAGACCGCCACCAACATCTACATCCTCAACCTGGCCATTGCGGACGAGCTGCTGATGCTGAGCGTGCCTTTCCTGGTTACCTCCACGCTGCTCCACCACTGGCCCTTCGGGTCGCTGCTCTGCCGCCTGGTGCTCAGCGTGGACGCGGTCAACATGTTCACCAGCATCTATTGCCTGACCGTGCTCAGCGTGGACCGCTACATCGCGGTGGTGCACCCCATCAAGGCGTCGCGCTACCGCCGGCCCACGGTGGCCAAGATGGTTAACTTGGCCGTCTGGGGACTGGCCCTCGTCATCATTCTGCCCATCCTCATCTTCTCCCGGACCGAAGCCAACACGGACGGCACGATGGCCTGCAATATGATGATGCCCGAACCTAAGCAGAAGTGGCTGGTGGTCTTCGTGGTCTACACTTTCCTCATGGGCTTCCTCTTCCCCGTGGTGGCCATCAGCCTCTGCTACATCCTCATCATTGCCAAGATGCGAGTGGTGGCGCTCAAGGCCGGCTGGCAACAGCGCAAGCGCTCCGAGCGGAAGATCACGCTCATGGTCCTCATGGTGGTCACCGTCTTCGTCATCTGCTGGATGCCTTTCTACGTCGTGCAGTTGGTCAACCTCTTCGTCGAGCCCGACGACGCCACCATCAGCCAACTTTCCGTCATCCTGGGCTACGCCAACAGTTGCGCCAACCCCATCCTCTACGGCTTCCTCTCGGACAACTTCAAGCGCTCCTTCCAGAGGCTCCTGTGCCTTAGCTGGATGGACAACGCCGCCGAGGAGCCGGTCGACTACTACGCCACCGCTCTCAAGAGCAGGGCCTACAGCGTGGAAGACTTTCCCGCCGACAACTTCGGAGAGTCGGGCAGCGTGTACCGCAACGGGACTTGCACCTCCAGGATTACAACCCTCTGAGGGCAGCTTTCTGATTCTCCCGGGCCGGGCCGAGCGGAGTGGAAGGGGGCGGGGGGAGATCGGGCCAAGAGAAAGAGGGAGGCAAGGAGAGGCGGAGAGAGCGGCCCGAGGGACAGACGGCTCCCCCGCTGGCCATTTTCAGCTTTTAAGCTGGCCCGCTCGGCTGGACGCTCCTTCTTCCTCTTCCTTGTCAAAGGATGAGATCTTGGGCAGCCTGGCCGGTTCTCCATCCCTCTCCGCTTACCTACCTTCCGGAGCCTTGAGTCTCTCTAGCGTTTTCTTTGAGGTCCGGGGCCCGCGAGTGTGCTTTTCTTCATCGGCGAGGGCGTCTGGGCTTGGCATCAAGTTGAGGACCACTGGATCCGCCGCGAGATCCAAGTCCCGCGTGAAAGATTGCTGAGCGCTGCTGGAGAGTTTTTGCCCCCGGCTTCCGGAAAAGAAACCAAACCAAATCAGGACCTAGGTTGCCTTTATCTGTTTTTCAGCAGCATAAAGAGATGCCGGGGATGGGCTCAAAACAGACCCCTCTAAAGCTGTGGGTATTCCTGATGGTAGCGGTGTGTAAGTGTGTTGTTTCAGAAGTTGAGACTGGGACTCACTCTCGATAAGCTCACACCGTGTACTCAGTGGTTCGCCTGAGCCAACCAGCAGTATTGAAAACATACAAGCTTAGCTTTACAACGAGCCTTGTTTCTAAATCATTCCACAGTTCATCTTTGGGAGTGGGGGGTGAGAGAATAACTCCAGATTCACCAGAAGGTTGGCAAAAATCCTTCTCAGCCTTCCCAAGAACTTCCCCGGCAGGAAGCAAATGATCCTGAGGCAGTACAAAATATTAGATCTGCTTGGCAGCCCCAGGAGAGAGCTAACTATTCCATCAGCTTAATAGAAACGAATAATCTATCTTTTCCCTCTGGGTCCCTGCTGTGGGACCAATTTCTGTGAGCAAGCCTGGGGGAAATGGTGATCCATCTGGAAAGGGAAAGGAAACCAGTCCAGTAAAAGCAAGCAGGGTTTTGTTATCTCAAAGCAGCAGCTGGCTGTTGATAAGGAAGAAAGCCCCAGCCAGCCACTCTTTCCCAGATGATTGTCAAGATCTGAGTCCTGAACTCCCAGCAGTGTTTGGTTTGGCATTTGAATCAAGGGGAGGGGGGAACAGCAAAATTACAATCCTGGGCTGGTGTTTGTTACAAACTACAAACAGAGAAATAAGGAGAAAAGAGCAGTTTGTGAATGGGAGACTGAGGGTTGGGTTTTTTTATAAAGACTTCTTTGAGACATCAAGATGACTTCGGCTGCAGTTCTCAAAGAACTCACCAATGGTTACCTCAGAAAAAAATATATCTGGCTTTAGAGGAATAATTATTAAATGGCTTGAAAAGTTCAATCAAAAGTATCCTAACTGTTCAAAAACAGCTCAAACTAAAAGAAACAATGTAGCCAAATTCAAGATTATTTATTGATTTACTTATTTACACAACTTTGACACTTCAGTAATATGTCTTGCTAGATCTGGCCCAACATCATTTAAACCAGCACTTATCTCCTAAGTTTCAAAATCAACCAAGGAAAAAGTCATAGGAGATGCAAAGCATTGATTTAATATATGTTATGCTCTTTTAATTCAATAACCTGGAGGTCTGCAACCTTTGTTCTCTTCTAGAAAGCATAAATCCTATGGGAGATCTCTAGGGCTTCCCATTGTAATCATAATATATAGCATTGACAGTGGAGTTCTAGACCTGGTTTGCTTTGACTTATATTCCTTGTTAGGGTTTTTATTTATTATTTGACTGTAATAAATATCCAATTTGATTCAAGTCATATTCAGTTCCTTTAAAATTAGGATGCATATTTCCCATAACTGATGGAGACTTAAAAAAAGAAGAGTTCAAGAAGAATGAAACGGCTAAATGATTAGTTTAGTACAAGTGGCCTCATCTGACCAAATATTTTCTCTATAAAACAGCCAGGCACAGGTCCTACAGAAGAAAAATAAAAACAAGATGCTGGAGTGAGGCTTGGGGAAGATCCAGGTGATCCTCTTTTTCCCACTTCTACCCAGGTGAAATGTATTCTTCATTTAATTTACAATATGGTAATACGCTTGTTTAAATTACTTTGCTGTGTGTTACATTTCTTGGGAGCCAGTTTTCAAATGTAAAATAAATAATTTTTCTTTTTATATTTCTAATTCTATGTAGTTTCTATGTTGTGGAGATAATTCTCTATAAAACAGTCCTTAAAAATAGATTTTGGGAGTATACAAATTCATGATGCTTATATCTGTTTAAAGACTTTCTTTGGTCAGAGAATGTCTGTAGTTTGGGAAGGAAGTCCTTTTGTTCTTGTATTTTGTCTCCTGTCCTATACTGTTGTTGTATATGTTTTGGAAAAGTGTTTTTTATAAAGAATAATGATGGTTAATATACAACTCTTAATATCCTTTGCTTTAGATTTATCATAGTTTGATTTAAAAAAATTAATGCCCAAATAAAAAACAGATGTGAAAAGGAAGTCCTAATATTCCAAATCTTTTCCATTTAATTAATGAGATAAGAATTGAGATAAATATAGATACATATTTGCTTGAAAATATGCATTCATAAAGTACAGATCATTTTGGGGTAAATACATTCAAACTACAATCATGATTCCCTAATACCTATTAAAAAATAAGAGTATATTTTCTTGTATGACGGTGTTAGTAAACATTACAAGTTTAAAGCAAGATGAGTTGAGAAAACAGAATTTTATACTCAACTTTATTTATCTTATTTACAATCGAATTTCCATGATAAATTCTTATCAATTTTATTCTGATAATTTACAGAGATTTTGACAATTTCTTGAACTTTAATAATAGTCTGGTTTCTTCCAATTTAATTAATTATTTAATGTCAGTAATTAATATGGTACTTTAAGTGGGATGCAATTAGGAAAAAAATCCTCAGTGCATTCGGCTTGAATTTTAATATTCTTAATACTACAATACTTATACTCATTTTATCAAGGAGAATGTCCTATTAACCCTGTGAGGAAAACTATGTATAACACTGCTATAAATTATATATTAAAACTTGCAACCAAATTGTAATGTAATTAAATCACATACATTTGTACTTTTCAACAATATGTATGCACATTGGTCAAAGGTACTTATTTATATCCAAGCAGTGCATTTCTTTCAGTGAAATTTGATTCTTTGCCTAAATTGGGCTTCCAGTTCAATCAGAAAAAGGGGGAAATTAAGAACTAAAACTAGAAGACAAAAGTAAGCCTAAATGCATTTTAGTTTCTTCAAATAGGCTGAACACTATTTGGACAACCTTTGTTACACAGTTTTCAGAGTTATCTGAAAAAGTAAATTTAAAAAGCTGTGGGCAAAAAACTACTAAAAATTATTATTCATAATCTGTGGAACTAAAGGAAAAATTCAATCTTATATATGTCTACTCAGAAGTAACTCTCACTGGTAGCCGCAGGACTTATTTCCCATAAAGGATGTACAGGATTGTAGCCTCACAAATGTCAAAAGATTGATCATTACTATTTATTATAAGAGTTACCAAAATGCAAGATTACATGCTTTTAGCCTGTATTTTGGAGTATTAACTTGATATGCATTTTAATTCATTTACTAATTGCAGCTTGCCTTTTTTCCCTTTCCATGTAAATTCTAACCTGCCACTGAAAAGCATCAAATTGTTTAGGGGAGAAACACTACTGCAGCAGTTTATAATATTGTTTTACAATATTAGAACAGCATTTCAACTTCAGATCACTTATTTCCTTAAGAGAGTATCTATCCAGTACTCTTACATTGTGACCTTCCTCCAGCAATGCTGTAATTCAGTGTTAGCTTAATAAATAGATGTCTTTAACACTTATTTGTAATCCATTTTTTTATTGTTCCTCTGCAATTGCTTGACTGATTTTGATCTTTAAAGGACATTGAAAAAGCATATAATTGCACATAGCCCTGACATTTGTTGAGACAAAAAACAAAGATTTGCTTGTTCTTTTGTCATCATGCAGACATGTTGACAAGTGGGTGTTTTGAACTACATTGTGGATTAAAACCAACATTTTATCCAAAATGTGCAAGATGCATCTGAACAAGAAGGAATATAAAAACTGAACTGCCAATATTGAATTAAAAGATGGCAGATCATGACTCATCAGATATGGGCAGGTGAAAGCCATTATTGAATTCCTATCTCTACAGTGAAAAACTAGCATCTCTAAAGATAAAACAATACGGGTAGGTATTGTGGCAGTAAAACTGGAAACACTTATTAGGATTGTGGACTCCTTTTGAGAAATCGTATAGAAGGAAAACATAAAGGCAATTAAAATATGTGCCAAATTTCACAAAATGTTTTTTTTCTTGGGAATAGGTAGTGTGACATGTTTTTAGCAGAGTAACATCTCCACAGTTGGTTTTCATTATATTTTCCTTTATATATTTTCTAGAAAACAAAATCTTGAAAGTCCATTTAGTTAAGAGTAAAACAATATCTTGTAGTCTCATCTGCCCACTGTAAAATCCATTGAGAGAAGCAGCTCTAAAGCCTGAATCACAGTTCTAATGGGAACATATTGTATATTCAACATTTAATGGCTGCAGTATTGCTTACAAAAAGTGTGAAGACTACATTCCCCTATATTTTACACAGATTAAAAAAATTAGGCCATTAACAATGAAAGAATAGCCAGGTTTTTGTTACCATGTGCATGTTTTCATAAAAAGCTTAATGCTGACTCACTTCGTTTAGTACAATAATTGTTGACATCATAAAAGCAAGTAGGTTTTAATGAGAAATGTTAATGGTTACATTAGTTACAAATCTTAAATAAAATGTGCTGTGCCAACAAAACGATTGCCTGGCTATTGCTTAACAGCTGTTATACAATAGCACAATACCACTAAGTGCTATATTGGCACTATCTGCCAAAACATCAGAGTTAGATTATTTGGGATTTGAGATGGAAATTCATCTATTGAACAATGTTGCAGCATTTTTCCAGATGTTTCGGACAGTTAAAAACAAAGTATTATTAATTATAGGAGAGAACGATACTCACAGTATATAAAATAAACTACTTCTACCACAACAATCATTGTGAGAAGCATCAATATGTTGATTTTGCATGCATGCACATGTGCAATGCATCACCATGTCATGCTTGCCATCCAGCCAATTTTGGTTCCCTCAGGCAGATATCCAGGATGAAGAACCCTAACCCATATATTCTATTATTAATCTTATTATTTTTTCAGACAAAAATCTGCATGGGAAAAAGAAGAGGTTTAATGGCTTTTTACTGAATGTAAACACAAAGAGAAAGAAAAAGAAAAAGAAGCAAAGGTCAAAATTATAAAGATAAGAAAAACATGGAGAAAAGAAAAAATGTTGCTAATAAAATCAATTTTGCACACCATTGACTAATTGGGGCAACTTTTCTCAATGCTGGCGAATAAATATTTGTATAAATAAATCAGTGTTAGAGAGCATGCTGAGTCCTCAGATTCAGAAGATGAACAGTTCGAGTAGCATGAAACTGAGTCCACTCCATAGGAGTTAACGGAAGGGAGGGCTGTTCAATTGCAGGTTGAATCAGCATATCCAGATCCTGGATTAACCAAAGCCCTGACCTATCCAAGGTCCTGAAGCTGGCAGCAATAGAGAGCAAAGGAAACCAACCAGACAGGAAGAATTGTGGGTCAACAAATTAGCCCAGAGGAAATAAGGGCCACATAAAGAAAATTGCAGCCGGGTTGGCTCTTTGTGGCACTCAATGTTCCCCTATTCCCTCAGTCCCTAGACTGGAGCCCTAATAGTGCCTTTAATTTTCTGCTAATGATATAGAAGTATGTAACTCAATGTGAAGTATTACATTGTTATAATTTTTGGATAATGACAGCATGAAAAGTTCATGCATACATGCATTCTTTATATGTATTTTATCAGAAGAAAAAGTTAAATATTTTTGAAGGTTTTGGTGATATTGGCACATTTAGAATAAATTGTTCCCATAGCAGAAAAACTGAAATACCAAGTAGTCATTGATTTGTATCCTTCAGAGAAGACTAACATGACCCAATTTCAACATTCATTTCTAATAGAGTCAAGCTTCATGAGATTTTACATCCATTTCATATATAAAATATCCATAGTGACAGTTAATATGCCATTCACGTCAAATCATTTTGTACATTTCTGTGCTGTCGAGTTTGTCTTTCCAAAGATATATATTTATCAATTGCAAAGTGCTTTAGGGAAATAAAAAGTGTCTCTGTTTTAATCATGTAACTAATTAAAACTCAATGGGAGATTGAGCAGCATAAACTTGGCAATGTTTATGGGTAAATGATATAATAAAGTGGCATGCAGATTTGGGAATAACTCTGCAGCCCACCTCAAATCAATAGTATGGTCAAATGCATTCTTCTTGACACCTTGATAAGTTTATTTTGCATATTCTCTAACAGGGAATTGCTGGAAGAACCAAAGTATTATTCAGAACCTAACTCCAAATATTGCTGAAGGTGCAAAACATTAAGCAGTTTGGAGAAACATGTCACTTAAATCGTTTTTTTATACCTGTGTGATATTTTATGTCCTAATCCATTGCAGGGAATTATTTAAATCTGCTTGCAAAACATGTACATGGTAGATGGCATTATTTAATAGAACATGAATCTCATGTGATAGACTAGACTGAGAATGATTTAAAGCTTTCACTTTTTCATCTTGGCTACTTCTTCTATTATGATGGAGAATTGTTCTTCTCATCCTGTGCTAGAGTCTCAATTTAATTCTTCTTTGCTGATTCTCAGAGTTTTGGTGGATAAAGTAGTTATTGGGAAAATAGAAGAATCAGCATTCCAACCTACTGCCCTTCTTCATTTCTTATTGCAAGTCAGAGAGACCAAACCAATGGCAGGGGCCAGAAAAGAAAAGCTAGTTGTTCAATCACCTCTGAAAAATGAAACAGGTGGTAAAAAGGCCTATTACATTTTGCAATATGGCACACTGGTAGCAATTACAAGAGCTGAGATGAATATTCAGCTATGAATATTCTCCAACATTCTGCAAATTTAATCATCTTACATAAATTAGCAATAGTTTGAGAGTATCTCTGCTCTATCGGTTATTAAAAACATTGATTCCTATGAAAGCTGCATTCCTACAAAAAAATAACTGGTCTTACTATTATTTCAACAAAAAATAATAGTAACAGAAAAAAATTGAGCAACCCCTATTTTTTAACAATTTCACATACCTCTCATATGCAATTTCATATTACTACATCATTTTAAAATAATTGTCCCTTAATTTAATATATAAAGAGTTTTGCACATAATTGTTGTTGTTGTTAGTTGCAAAGTCGTGTCCGACCCATGGACAATGTTCCTCCAGGCCTTCCTGTCTTCTACCATCCCCCAGAGTCCATTTAAGCTCACGCCGATTGCTTCAGTGACTCCATGCAGCCACCTCATTCTCTGTCGTCCCCTTCTTCTTTTACCCTCAATCGTTCCCAGCATTAGGCTCTTCTCCAGTGAGTCCTTTCTTCTCATTAGGTGGCCAAAGTATTTGAGTTTCATCTTCAAGATCTGGCCTTCTAAAAAGCAGTCAAGGTTGATCTCCTCTAGGACTGACCAATTTGATCGCCTTGCAGTCCAAGGGACTCGCAGGAGTCTTCTCCAGCACCATGGTTCAAAGGCCTCAATTCTTTGGCACTCAACCTTTCTTATGGTCCAACTTTCACAGCCATACATTGCAACTGGGAAAACCATAGCCTTGACTATATGCACTTTTGTTGGCAGGATGATGTCTCTGCTTTTTAGTATGCTGTCTAGATTTGCCATAGCTGTCCTCCCCAGGAGCAAGCGTCTTTTAATTTCTTGGCTACAGTCCCCATCTGCGGTGATCTTGGAGCCCAGGAAAATAAAAACTATCACTGCCTCCATCTATTTGCCAGGAATTGAGAGGGACGGATGCCATGATCTTAGTTTTCTTAATGTTGAGTTTCAAGCCAACTTTTGCACTCTCCTTCTTCACCTGCATCAAGAGGCTCTTTAGTTCCTCTTCACTTTCTCCCATTTGAGTGGTATCATCTGCATATCTGAGGTTGTTGATATTTCTCCCTGCAATCTTAATTTCAACTTGTGATTCATCTAGCCCCGCCTTTCTCATGATGTGTTCTGCATATAAGTTAAATAGGCAGTGCGACAGTATACAGCCTTGTCGAAACTCCTTTCTCAATTTTGAACCAATCGGTGGTTCCAGTGGATCCACTCCAGTGGATCACGTTTTGTCAGAGCTCTCTGCTATGACCTATCTGCCTTGGGTGGCCCTGCATGGCATAGCTCATAGCTTCATTGTGCTATGCAAGTCCCTTTGCCACGACAAGGCATGAAGGGGTTGCACATAATATAATTCTAAATATAGACTTGTATATCAAAATGTAAAAATCTTCTAAGAATGTGCCTGAAGCTCAATAGAATTCTTTACTTCTAGTTTTTAATATAAATCTGAAAGAGATGAGTGAATAGATAAAGATTAGTTTCATCGAAGTTACGCTCATTTGTTTGGGTTTTTTTTTCCCGGAAAAAAATTAAAAGCAGGATCCATACTCAAAACTGTTTCTACTGCATTTGTGCTGTGTATTCAAATCTGTTTCAAAGGCTCTTCCAACTTTTTAGAACAGAGTATGAGGGTTCATGAAGGAGCTGGAGAGGGAAACAGAATGAGTGGAAGTTTAGTTGCAGACAAGAGACATTCAGCTGAATTAAATTGTACAGCTATTATGCTATATTAAAAGTGGAAGAAATTCTGAAGTGATTTATCCTGGTCTGATTTGTTTACATATTAAAAACCTGGCATTTTGAGAAGAGCATGTGGACTTTCTACATCTATTCTATCTATCTATCTATCTATCTATCTATCTATCTATCTATCTATCTATCTATCTATCTATCTATCTATCATCTACCGGTATCTATCTATCTTCCAGTATCTATCTTCCAGTATCTCTCTCTCTCTCTCTCTCTCTCTCTATCTATCTCTCTCTCTATCTATCATCATCTGTCTGTCTATCTAATTTATCTTCTATCATCTTCCCCCACCTTCTAGCCCAATGCTCAAGAGAAGAACACAGCCCTCCAGAAGCTGAAACAAGGAGGAATCCCCCTGATCTCTAGTGAGAGGCTGTTTGGAAGGACTGTGGTGGCCATCAAGAAGGCCTGGCTCTAAGATCCATCAGGTGGCAAATTTAAGGGAGGGGACCTCAAGTGCATTCATTCTAGCTAACCTATCAGGATGGGCAGATACCCCCAGGGAAAGGCAGTCCTGCAAACAACATGTAGGGTTTTAAAGATGATAACTAGTACCTTGCACCCAGAAAAAAACTGGAAGTCAATGCAGATCACACAGCAGTGGAATTACTCAAAACAATGGGGCATACAAAAGTACAAGTGCTACTGCATTCTGGACTAGCTGCAGTTTCCAGGTGTCTTCAAGGACAACCCCGTACTACAGGTACTCCTCAATTTACAGTTCATTTAGTGACCGTTCAACGGTACTGAAAAAAGTGACATGACCATTTTTCGCCCTTATGACCATTGTAGCATCCCCACGGTCATGTGATCAAAATTCAGAAGCTTAGCAACTGACTCATATTTATGAAGGTTGCAGTGTCCCGAGGTAGATTCACCACACAGAGTTCAATAGTTTACTGTTATATAAAGTTATTTTTATACTGTCTGTCAGCTGCCATTGTCAGGGAGGGAGCAAACTTTGCAAGACATCTGGAGCAGAATTATGATGGAAGCTCTGCCCCGTCTAAACTTGCATAGGATGTCAAGGGATTTACACAAAGGGTGGGCTCAGTTTGCCATTTTGACACACACACACACACACACATCTCCATGGATGCTGCTGCTACTTGTGTATCTGTACATTGCAATTCTTCTAATTCTAGTAGTGAAGTGGCTTAATAGTTCAGAAGAATAGTTCAGAAGAAGCTGAATATTTTTCTTTTTGGACAGTCTTCTTTTGGAAAGGAGGTAGTAATCAGGGGTGAAATCCAGCAGGTTCTGATAGGTTCTGGAGAACTGGTAGAGGAAATTTTGAATAGTTCAGCGAACTGGCAAATACCACCTCTGGAGTGGAGAGAGAATGGGGATTTTGCAGTATCCTTCCCCTGGAGTGGGATGGGAATGGAGATTTTGCAGTATCCTTCCCTTGTCATGCCCACCAAGTCACATCATGCCTATCAAGCCATGCCCACAGAACAGGTAGTAAAAAAAACTGAATTTCACCACTGGTAGAAATTCCATGTTGGAGGGATCCTGCATGCAGTTTCTTGGAGTAGTTGCTATGTTAAAAAAAAAAATCCTACAAGGATTTGGTTAAGTTTGCAGCATATTGGCTAAAATATCCAAGACCTACTAGTATTGTTCTTACATAAGCAAGGAATTATGCATGTTGTATAGATGTATTATGTATTGTTCTTACATAAGCAAGGAATTATGCATGTTGTATAGATACAACGCTGTAACGTAATCTACACTTTTGCTATGTTATTAAAAAGTGCTATATGAAAACCTTAATTGTTCAAAGCCATGATGAACAGTGGAAAGCAGTATCTATGGCTCCAATTATTGCTTGTTTAATAAATATATGGATAAGGAATGTAGTTAAATGTATAAGGAACGCATTTAAATGATGTAAGGAGTATGTTGCTTGAAGAAGGCATGTGTGCATTTTATATGTTAATAATACCACATTGATGGCTGAGAATCCAAATAATTTCCAGTGAATATACCAGCTTATTCAATACCAGCTCTTTTTTTAAAAAAAAGTTTGGACATATTTTTTCTCACTTTTTAGTCATTATATGAATTGGAAATAATTCTACTGATTTTGCTGAAAAATCATTTTAGTTTAGATTAGGGTTTCATGATGCAGATCTAGGCACTTTTATATATAATTAAGCACAAAATTATAGCTCTACTTCAAGGTATTTCCTCCCATTCCACAAGTACTAATATCTGATGCATCCCTATTCTAATATGAGTGCACAGGATTTTCACCTGCCCTTCCAGTAGTAAGGAAGCGCCACATGGATCTGAATATTATGAATAAAAAATGATAGCTATATCAGTAACAACTCTTGGTTTTTATAATGCTTAGTTCTAAATTTATTAGGTGAGTGTGTAGATACAGTTCAACCAAGGTAATATATATTGGATTAGTTAGGCTTAAGGCACGAATTTGCATAGGAGTAAAGTAGGTTGTATAAAATTGTATGTTCATACATACATCCAATATTCTATTACCTCTCAGTGAAGGAAATGTTATAAAAAGCCCCAAAAAAAGAAGAAGAAATAAAATAAACTAAAATAAGTAAAGGTTAAGTAATGAAGCCATGTTAAGAAAAGAAAATACAGCCAAACCTGATTTATACCAACACCATGTATTATATCTCCCAAACCTTTCTTATTTCCATATACATGTATTAACCACTTTATAGATTGCCTTGTGTTCTCTAAACTTCTCATTTTTTTTGAACTTCAACATCATCTGCAATTACCTATATTTTCCCTTTTAGCCCACTACTCACTCTTCATCTATTTGCTTTGCAGTTTGATCATCATCCTTTCCCTCTACATAACAAGCCATCTTCACATACTTTTCATTCATTCATACTTTTGTGTACAAGCCATATTCATCCATTATCCCCCGTTCTTTAACCACACACTTGTTTAATAATCCATTTTAACTACATTCAATTTTCTTTTATACTTGTCACAACAAACTCAGATCCAATTTCCATACAATGTAACAGTGTTTTTCAACCTTAGTAGCTCTAAGAATTTCTGTAGGCCAGCTGGGGTAGTCTAGGAGTTGAAATATCATAGCCAAGGTTGAGAAACATTGATATACTAAAATGTGGAGAAGCACATTCTTATTCACAGCCATACCAAACTTATTATCCCCTATCTATATTAGCATTTGTATATCTTCTCCCCAATTTTTGTACATACTGTATAGAGATATACCAATTCATTTACTTCACATTTATGCATAACTTGCCATCATTCTCTCCATCTTCCTTGTCAAACACAATTATCTTGGGCTTTGTTATCTTAATTTTCAGATCCGTAATCAGACAATACATCTAACATTCATTGCAAAAGCATTCAGGTTTTCAGCCAAGCATTCAACACTGTTTGTCTACAAAGGTACACAATTATTCACATGCCCAGACAACAGACCTCTAATATGATGACAAGTATTCCTTAAACATTTACCTCTAAATATAACCACCATGACATCTTTGTCTAAATCTCTGTTCAATGTTGAATCATTAAGATGCCTTTATTATTATGCATGTTTTACTTCCATCATTATGCCACATACAGCATCCATCAATAGCTTTAATTCCTTATTCATGCAAACCATTTCTGAATTCCATTGTATTCATTTTATCTTTTTCTAAATCAACAAACATGCACTAAACTTTCTCATGCTAAGACATTTATCAAAAACATATTTACTAATTTCTCTATATAGTAGTCTTTATTTTCATAAGTACTCTCTTTCCCTTTGTATAGTGAAACAATAACATTTTCTAGTTGTCAGGCAAGACAGAATTTTTACACACCACACTGATAAGTGAGACAGTGATTCCACAAGCAAAATGCATCCGTATTTTAAATTTTCCCCAGTTAGTAGTAAATTGCTTAAGAATGTTGAAAACTGTTCTTCGGTCAAAATTGCAAGTATAGTTCAATCTTGGTCACTAAACTGAATAGGTTCATTGGCACTTAGCATTTTATTTACTGTGGAAAACCAAAACACTTATTTTCCCAGTATAAAATCTTTAACGTTTGTTTTCCCCTGCCCTTCCGATTTTAGAAGCTTAGCATAATCAGTATATATTCTCAGTACCCTTCAGGAATTTACATTAAAGATAAATATATGAACATTTTATATGTTAAACATTTTGTATCTTTTCTCAGTAATCCCTATATAGCTGAATCATAAATCAATTGGACTGCAATGCTAAGATTTTAGTTATTAAATGAACTAAAATACTCTAGGTCCATGTTTAAAGATGCAAAAATATATCTGGAACTCCAGAAGAAAAAGCAGACAGAATGAAAAAAAAAATCTGGATGAGACAAATAAGATCTAGTATTCCCACAGACTCTAATTTCTCTGCACCTGCTAAACTATTCCTACATGGATTTTAGTAAAGCAACAAACTACCTGCCCTTTTAATCATTAGCAAAGAACATTTACCCTCACATGTGTTCCAGCATATTCCAAATGAAAGCATTCATATCCTACAGGTATATTTCTGCCCAAAATATATCTGATATCCACTTTCACATTTATAAAGACCTGTCCTATGATAATCTGATTATAAGGTCTTATATTCAATTCATGGTAATTTGAATTACTGGGCCACCAGTCTTTTCCGAATAAAATTAGCTGCTTCCAATTAAAGTTCTGAATATGAAGTTTTTGAATACTGATGCTCAGACTAGAAAATGTTATCTGGTTGAAATGCTCAATTTAGGTGTTCTTAATAAAAGCAGAAGAGAGTTTGACCTTTCTACTTCTCCATTTGAAATAAAACTGCTAAAAGATGCTTAACGTTTCGTTTAAATCGTGTCTCTCTGTTCCTAACCTTACTGGGTTTATTTTCAAACTGACCTCTCCATGATACTTTACAGTGAGGGAGTAAGGCACCAAATCACCATGCATTCTCATTAGTTGGTGTTCCATTTATAATAATAAATTTATAAAAGTATATCCTACTTTTTCCTTGAATCTCTTGAATTTTCTCATATTAAATTCATCAGTAAAAAAGTTAGCCATATAAAATGCAGTGATATAAAATTTCATTGTATATTCATACAATGAAAATCAAATGATGAATGCAGCATCACATCAGTCAATTCACAGATAAAATATTTATTAAGAAATGGAAAAATGAAACGGTCTTTCTCTATTTTGGAAAAAAAAATCCAAAATATAACCCAAGAATGAGTCCCCATGGGAATAAGTTAGATGCCAAGGATCTCTTCCTGGTTATTATCTGACACATTTAAAGAGCAAGACATCTAGAAAATAGCTGAATTATCAAGTTCAATTCATTAGAAAAGCGAGATGGAAGAAATTAAAATGATCAACTGAGCCATCTATTAAATAGGTACATATATGAACCCAGTGAAGTGCAACACTTTTCATAACTTTGAAATAGCATATGCTAAAGAAATATTTGGAAACTGCCATGTCTATATTTAGGGGATTTCCATTTAAGCGAGTTGAAACACAAAACTTTACATCATAAAAATTAAGCACTGGTCAATATTTCTTCCTTTAAAAGAATCGATGAAGCCACAGAATTGCATTTTTCAGAGCCTTTTTTCCAACCAGACAAAATGTACTGGACGTGCTTGTATAGTTGAATAGCCCTAAGATGAACTTAAGAGAGCGATCCTAATATGTCTATTTGGAATATGTTCCCTTTGATTCAATGGGACATTTCCAAAAAGACAACAATATCAATCAATAGATAGGCACCCAGCAAATTCAAATGAGATATAATGCACTTCCAATAACTCTATTTGTTTCTGATTAAGTCTTACCATTAATACCTTAAAAATGAGAATTATATTTGAGGGTTTAAAAATAAGAAAGTTATGTGATGAAAGTGATAGTCATAGTTACAGGTACAGGAGCCATAGTTTCACTTTACCCTTTGCTCCTTGGTGGCAAATATCTACTTATCTTCCAAAACCATAATTACTGTACCACCCAAGAAAGCCACCTGCAAGAGTGACTTCTTACAACTATAATCAGTTCTACTAGCTTGTTCTCCTCTCCCTATAGACAATATGGCAGTGACAGCAGAGCCTGTGCAACCAGTCCAAATTCTTGCAAGATATAGCAAGAGTAGATATAATTAGCTGTGACTCCTTGAACTTTTCTCCAGGCAACACAATACTGTTCACACAGCTTGGTCTCAGCTGCAGTAACAAGGAAGGGGGAGGAGGGAGAGAGAGAGAGAGAGAGAGAGAGAGAGAGTACAATTAAGTAAGTGGTGGCCTTCACACAGCAGTCACTTGCATCAGTCCATTTTTCAATATGCCCTGCCATTTCTCATCCATTTAACTCTTCTATTTTAGGGAATAATCTCGATGGTGGGGAAGAGAGATTTCTGATCAATGTTGCCAAGGGCATATCGAAGAAAAGAAACAGTTCTAGTACATCAAATGGTGTCCAACAAAACACAACTGCCTTTAAACAAAAAATATAACTTCCATTTCTACATACGCAACCTGTAAAACATTTGCTACTATTTATTATATTCAAAAGAATATCTCTTCTTCGTCCAAATGGATTTCTTCTCCAAATGTTCTAATGTGTCTTTCCGGCCTCCTTATGGTTGTCCCAATTCAACTGGCTTAAATTCTTACTGAGAGGCTATGGACTCTGCTTTGCTGGGTCCCAAGGAACGTTCAGAGTCGGTGAGGGTTGCAGAGGCTTCTGGGTCACCTTCTACAATCACAGCACCATCTTTTGTAGGCTGGGAACCCTTGGAAGATCTCTTGAAGCACCTCTGGAAGACCTGGAGCGAGACCATGACCATAATCAGAAGACTCACCACCGCCACGGTGATTAGGATGAAGATATAGTTGAAGGTGTTTGAAGTAGCCAAAGTGCCGTTGTCGATCGGAGTTTGAAACGGTTCCAGAAACGATATATTTTGACCAGGTCCGCTGGTGCTGTTGGAAGGGAAAGTCCCCATAGCCCTCGGAGTAGATACCGTGGGCTTCGCCGTCGTCGCAGCATCTCTGGCTGGCGCGACGCAACTCTCTTCGTCGGCCGCCAAGCGGGATCTCCAAGCGCATAAACAACGGAATGCGCCTTGGGCGCTAAAGCAGTCCGTGTATTCCGCACAGTCTCCGCTGCTCGGGCTCCAGTAGCCGCTGGGACAGGAGCACAGGTCCCGCTCGGTGCCTTCCCAATGGGAGCCGTTGGGCGACAGGCGGCAAGTGAAACGCGCCTCTCGCCCGGGGCATCTTATAGTAAGATTGGTGCCCGGAGGGCTAAATTCCACGGCCGGCCTTTGAAGCTGAAAAGGCAACCTGTAGTAGACCATTCCGCGGGCGCCAGAAGCCGAGTGGGGGGCGGGGCACGTGCCCGCGTAGCTGTATTTACAGATATAACCGGGGCTGGTCTTGGTGCAGCCGTGGTCCTTCAGGCCCCACCGGTTGAGATGCGCTTGGCCCGAGCTGACTTGCAACCCGGCGCACTTTTGCATCGTGCAGGACTTGGTCGGTTCTTTGAGCCACTTGGGCGGCGTGGTGGTCCCGTTGTCTCTCGACGCGTCAATCCCCGGGGAGACCCAGGAGAAGCCCCTGAGCGGCAGGTCTTGAAGGGTGCACTGCTGAGCTTTCTTAACCAGGCCTAACCAAAACAAAGAGCCGCCCGTCTCGCTGACGAGTCCTTTCAGCAGAGCGAGGATGACCCCGACTTCGGTGCGGCCGCTGGCCGTGCTCAGAGCTCCCCCGTGCTGGGCGCAAGCGTTCTGAGCCTGATGAAAGTTCATGCGGCCTAGGTGGATGCTGTAGCAGGCCCCGGATGCCTGGCACCGAGCGCGGCCGCTCTGGGGGAGCTCGGCAGAGCCCCAGAGCCCCGAGAAAGGCGGCAAGAGGGCGAGCGAGGCGAAGATCAGCCCTCGCATCTTGGCTCTTGACTCCACAAATGGGAGCGGAAACCTGGATTGAAGGAATGCTGTGTGGAGGGAACTCCTTTTCCTTAGGCTTCACAACGGTATCAGGACTCCCAGAGCCTTCCCTTCTAATTGCAGGAAGGAAATGTGTCAGAAGTTAGGCCTAACCTTCACATCCTCGGTTTACTGAAGGGCCTCTTTTCCAGTGCAGGGAAGGTCTGATAAAATCAGCCCCGAGAGTCTTTTCTTTCTTCTCTTGGCAGGGGCTGGAAAAATGGTCGTATTAAAGAGAGATTGAAAAGAAAAACCAGTAAAGTATTCTTTGGCTAAACTGGAGTTTTAATACTTTTGACTTATTTCATCCATCTATATTAATATATTAATATATTTATCAGCAAAATATAAATTTGGTATAAAATGGTTTGTCATGAATGCGACTGCTTGAGGGCTCCTGGATTGGAGCTGAAAGGTGAAAGGGACCAGAATGCCACCTCCCACATATTGGGGTAGACCAGGTATCTTGATAGAAAAACACTTAATCTTTCCCCTGACTCAAGCTGATGAAGGGAGGAGAACTTGTGGCTCAGAAGGTTAATTCAACTGCTTAACATGCAGGAAGCCTAAGTTTGAATCCAAGTAAAGGTATGGCTAGCTGATGAAAGCTAAAAAGCTTGAAATAGATCTGTACTAGTCTCCTTTTATTTCTTTATCAGCAAAATATAAATTTGATATATTAAAATCATCTGTCTAAACAAATTTCTTTAGATTTAAATACAGGTAGTCCTCAACTTATAACAGTTGGTTTAGTGGCTGTTCAAAGTTACAATGGCACTGAAAAAAGTGACTTATGACCAGTTTTCACACTTATGACCCCATGGTGATATGATAAAAATTCAGATGCTTGGCAGTTGGTTCATATTTATGGCAGTTGCAGTATCCCAGGGTCATGTGATCCCCTTTTGTGACCTTCTGACAAGCAAAGTCAATAAGAAAGTCAGATTCACTTAACAAGAGTTTGACTAATTGAACAACTATAGTGATTCACTTAACTGGCAAGAAGCGGGCAAACTCAATAAATGTTTCACTTAGCAGCAGAAATTTTGGGCTCAATTGTGGTCATAAGTCAAGAATTACTTGTACTTTGCCTGTGCCAGGCTAGGCTAGATCTCCCACATCCCTTAAGGCAGTAACCCTTCCAGTTGTGCTTTGGCTAGGTATGTGTAAGTTACCATTATCCATTTAAAGTTTAACAAAACCATTATCCGGTTTTGTTAAACTTTAGGAACATTATCAAGCCATTAATTTATAATTTTGGAATCAGCAGTCTGGATTGGGACTAATTACATGTGAAGCCATTGGACGGTTTTGATTAATTAACAGCATCATTCTGAGAAAGGAAAAACATATTTCTGTGTCTTGAGGGAAGGAGCTGGATAATATATAAAGCCCAAAGTCACTGATTAAGGTCATTCTCCCGTTAGAGGCTTGTAGCATTTTCATTGCTGTGTTAATTTTGTCTTAAAGATATTGTAAGTCACAACTGGGGAAATAACGTAAAATTAGCACCATTAGAAAACACTACAATTATCCAATGAGTGTGATACACTTCAAAACTGATGTGGTTTTTCAAGGGTTTTTTAAAAAGATATTTAGAAACTGAAGATTTTTTATCAGCCACTGACTATAAGTAGTCCTCATTTAACAACTACCATGTTTAATGGCTGTTTGCAGTTATGACAGTGATGAAAAAATAACTTTGCAACCAATCCTCACATTTACAACCTTCACAGATCTGTAAAGCAAAGGAAAGTTGAAGTAGTCATAAACACAGTTGTGATTTCACTTAGCCCTTTCTTCGCTTAATGACTTAGTTGCTCGTCCCAATTATGGTTGCTAAATAAGGACAACTGGTATGTGACTTCAGTGTATCATTCTCTCGCAGCTGCTATATTCTATAGCAATATTGATCAACCTTAGATGTGTAGATTTCAACATCCAGAATTCCCCATACAAATACTAGTATTGACTTTATGCTTTTAGCCAGCTGTTTGAAAATTGCCTAAAAATGAACATGGAAATAAATACATTTATGCAATGCTTAAGAGTGTTTTTGCTGCAATAGATATAGGCATTCCTCCAGTAACTAGGCCTTGATAGTTCAGCTTTTTAAAAAATGGCTATTGGATAAAATTCTTAAAGATTTTTTTAAAAAAAATGTGTCTCAGAAATTGGATGTTCTACAGATTAATGAATATTTTTAGTAATTAAGAATTAATGAGTATTAAGTATTAATTTATAATCCTATTCTTCCTCACCTTGTCCCAGTTTGGTATTTGTCCTGAAAGTTAAAAAAATGTTATTGGGGAAATCTATTTGTCTCTTACAGCTCTGTATCCTGTTAATTCCCACAGCTATGCTGCGTGATATAACATGCCAGATTTATCCATTTTGTAATGCTGTGCTTAAGCCCAAAATGGAAGCAGGTCTTTAATTTTAAGCTCCAGTTTTAACACAAAGTGAATTAATGTCACTGTAATACATCAGCCTGACTTCCTTGAAATTAGTGGAAATAGTTACAGTTATGCTGCTCCTTGTGGAATCAGTGTTTTATTAAGTGATTGAAATCTTGAGCTTCTATACATAATGTGGAAAGTTTCAGTTCCCATACAAATTAGGCCCAATCTAGAGTAGCCTTTGAGGGCTAGAGCTGATGCCTCATATATTATGAAAACACTTTTCTTCTTGGTAATGTGCCATCAAATCTGTGAAGTAGATTTCCCAGATCAAATCATTGTATAATAATAATAATAATAACTATTTGGAACATAACATGCCAGATATCATAGTTGTTGATGGCCAAAGCGTACAGTTTATTGATATCGCTGTACCAGGAGACGCCAGAGTCGAAGAAAAAGAACTGGAAAAAATCATGAAATACCACAACCTGGCCATAGAAACTACATAGCTATGGATGAAACATGTCACAGTGATACTCATTGTCACCGGGTCACTTGGTGCCATGTCCAAGAATTTCACAAAACACTTCAAGAAATTGCAGCTTCCTGCAATAACACGAGCGAAACTGCAAAAAACTGCACTACTTGGAACATCATATATTTTAAGAAGGTACTTGGTTGATTCCTAGGACGCTGGCAGCAACCCGTATCAACCATTAGCACCAGTCAATGGTATTTGTGACACATTTTTAAATGTCCAGTTGACTGAGGTTCATTTTTAATGAATAAAAGAGAATAATGCTTAATGAATAAAAGATATAATAATAATAATAAATTCTTTGTTGCAATTACTTTGCTGAAACAAATCCGGCTCATTATAGTACAGCACAGTGGTGAAATGTAAAATTCGTTACTACTGGTTCTGTGGGCGTGGCTTGGTGTGTGGGGGGGTAATCTGACTGGGCGTGGCCAACTTTTTTTTTACTTTTAAAACATTTTTTCTACAACCTCTTTGGCTGAAGAGGCTGTAAAAAAATGCTTTTATAGCCACTGACGATCCCAGCTGTCTTGCCTGATCAGCAGAGCTTTCTTTTTTTAAAAAAAAGCCTCTGACGATCCCAGCTGACTTGCCTGATCAGCAGAGGCTTTTTTTTTACTTTTAAAAGCATTTTTTCAGCCAAAGAGGTTGTAGAAAAAATGCTTTTAAAAATTAAAAAAAAGCCTCTGATGATTGTGTGGCTCAGCTGGGCAATGGGGGGGAGGGGCAGGGATTTTTGTTACTGGTTCTCCAAACCACTGGCTTCCATCGGTACCGGTTCTGGCAATCTGGTCCGAACCGGGAGCATTTCACCCCTGGTACAGCATTTTTATTTTAAAGATGTTCTTTTGTGCATTAACAGGTTCTATTTAGCCATGACTTATATAGAAAGCAGTTCCATTTAATTTTTGTAGCAAATAAATCTATGCTACTTAAATTTGTCAGTTCATTTTTAATCTTAACTAAGCAAGCATTAAGTATTTGTGTTTTGTATAAAAATGCACTTGTAGATATACACCTTGCTCACACGCTGCATTAAATGATAGTTTATTTACCCATGGTTTAATGAATCAGTTTCAATTGACTGTAATATGTAACACTCTGAACTGTACACCATGCTTTACAAGCTGTAGCAGTTGGGCTCATGCTGTTCACTAAGCAAAAATCAATCAAACCCATGCTTTGATGCGATTTGTGAATCTAGCCATTGTATTGTAAAATAAGAGGGAGAGCCACTTTTTCATACTGTTTACAATTTTATACGCCCCCTAATGTTCTCTTAGATACTTGTTTTATGAACTGAACATCCAATTATTCTTTGTGAGAAAGTGTACTAATATTTTTTTAGATACAAGGATATAAGCAATTGTGAAGTTCTGATGTTCATAGCCAAGATCACATTTTGCTTCCAGACATGTTATTTTTTCTCAGCCCTTTGTAATACTTTCCCACTAGGAAAATAAAGTTCTCCCTTCAGCTATGACTGGTAATTAGAATGCAATTGTTTCTATATCATGCATGTAAAATTTGGTAGTGCCTGTGAAACACTACTAATAAAGTGACAACAGTCCTGCCAATAGTAATTTTATTTTTATGATACGGTATTTGTTTTAGAGTTTTATTTATTTTGGGGAAATTGAAGTTCCACTGCTATACAGATATAGGAGTTTTCACAAAATTCAATCAAAACGAAAGAAAAGTAGTAGTAGCAGCAACAGCAATACTTTGGTAATTCACAGAGATTTCTTTTTATTATTTTGCAAGGATACATGATTTCTCTATTACTCAAAAGTACAACAAATCATTTAAAAAGACATAAATGCACACATAGAAATTGTGTCCTACCCTACAACCTAATTATACTACCAGTTGATATGACCAAGGAGCATTTTGTAAAATGATCCAATACTGCATCACTGTGACACAGCATTCAAGGAGAAAGTTAGATTTCCTTAAAATCTATATAAATTACGCAATATCAAGGACACGAGTTACTGAATTGACAAATGATATAGAATAAAATATTATAACTTTATTTTAGCAATAATGAATTAAAATCTCTGGAGAGTTCCAGAACATTTGTAGTGGCCAGATTTCCTGAGGAAATTATTACAATAACAGGAAGTCTCAAGCCTAGCTATAAAGAGGTGACTTCAATTCCTGGCATTTTGCCTAGGCTGACCCTTCAACTCAACATCTTAAAGGAGGAGGCAGCAGGTGCCTGCTAACAAACAGCAAATGTAAAATTAAAATACAAGGAAGGACATTTTTTCATCCAAGGCCAGGAGATTATTGTGAAGTAAAACCTATTCTTCAGAAGATTCTGGTTACATTTCCCCACCCCATTCCAGTTTAAATCCTAAATCACTTTAGCCACTTTAAGCATCTAATGGAGTGAGCTATCATTTATTAGTTAACATTTGTTAGTCTTAAAAAGATTCTCCAACAGAACAGATAAATTCTAAATGAGTATTCATTTGGAGAAATAATTCTATCCTATCAGTTGCTCCTTGTTAAATTCTAAACCCAACCTCTGCCTTTATTCTGTTGCAATGGTTCCTGACTTGTCATCTGAAAATTACTGGTAGTCACAGCTATTGTGTGTTATCCCTGATCATCGTCATCAATTTTAGAAATTGTCTGTCCACTGCAGGATGAAGGCCTGTTCCGTATGTTTCCAACTAATACAGTTCTGAGCTTTTTGCCAGTTGGTCCCACAATACTTGCTTTAGGTCTTTCATGGATGCTTTTTATCAAGTGGGATCCATTCTATAACTCCCTTGGTCCACCTGCCATCAGTTCTTGTAATGTGACCAACCCATTTCCGTTTCAATTCTTTTATTGATTGACTGATTTGATTTGATTGATTTGATTTGATTTATATTGCCGCCTATTCACCAATGGCGACTCAAGATGGCTTACAGAATATTAAAAAAAAACATTTTAAAAAACAGTAAAACTCATAAAAATCAAATAAATTAATGTAATAAAATTACCCCTGACCCTCACCTCCTGCTCCAGTGACAGCTGATCAAATGAGCCATTTAATGGGCTCCATCCCACTCTGGGTTCCCCAGGTTCGCTGGCAGAACTCGGTCTTCAGCGCCTTCCGGAAGAGAATTAGGCTGGGGGCCATTCTAATCTCTGGGGGAATAATGTTCCAGAGAGAGGGAGCCACCACGGAGAAGACCCTTCTTCTGGGTCCCACTGGTGTATCTCCTCAGGGATGGGACCCACAGCATTCCCTGCCTCTCCACTCTAATGGGTCAGGTAGATGTGATTGGCAAGAGATGGTCCCTCAGATAACCTGGTCCCAAGCCATGAAGGGCTTTAAAGGTGACAACCAGCACTTTGAATTGCACCCGGAAGCAAATCAGCAGCCAATGCAGTTCCCGCAGGAGAGGTGATATATGTCCACACTGGGGTCTACACAAAACCATGCGGGCAGCTGCATTTTGGCCAACTGGAGCTTCCAGATGTGCTTCAAGGGCAACTCCATGTAGAGCATGTTGCAATAGTCAAGACAGGAAGTGACTAAGGCACGAGTGACTGTGAGTAGGGATTGCTGTTCCAGGAAAGGGCATAACTGGTGCACAACTCGCAGTTGTGTGAAGGCCCTCCTGGCTGTGACCATCCCTTCTCTTCAAGCAGGAATCGTGAATCCAGGAAAACCTCCAGATTACGCACAGGTTCTTTTTGGGGTAGTGCCCCCCCATCCAAGACCAAAGATGGCAATTCTCCCTGAGCCAATGAACCCCAAACCCAGAGCCACTTGGTTTTGCCAGGGTTTAGTTTCAACCCATTGCTCCCCATCCAACCCCTAACAGCCTCCAGGCACTGTGAGAGGGAAGACATGGCATCACTTATCTCACCACGGGCTGAGACATACAGCTGAGTATCATCAGCATATTGGTGATACCTCAGTCCATGGTGATGGATGATCTCACCCAGCGGCTTCGTATAAATGTTGAACAGGAGTGGAGAGAGTACCAAGCCCTGTGGCACCCTGCATAGCAGTGGGCGAGGGCTGGATCTCTCCCCTCCTATTAGCACTGACTGAGAGCAGCCCAGAGGAAGGAAGTGAACCAGGATAGCATAAGGCTTCCCACTCCCATCTCCCAAAGCTGCTCCAGGACAATACCATGTTGATGGTATCAAAAGCCGCTGAAAGGTCAAGTAGAGCAAGGATGGATGCACTACCCCCATCCCACTCCCACCAGAGATCATCCAAATGCCGTTCTGTCCCAAATCCAGGCCTGAATCCTGACTGGTAGGGGTTGAGATAATCCATTTCATCCAGAAACCTCTGGAGCTGCCACGCAACCAACTTCTCGACAATCTTCCCCAAAAAGGAAAGATTGGATACAGGTCAGAAATTATCCAACCGGGTGGAGTCCAGCAATGGCTTCTTAAGAAGAGGGCGGACCACAGCCTCCTTAAAGTGCTGGGGCACTGCCCCTTCCTGTAGGGAAGCATTAATCACTGCCAGAGTCCACCCGCTTGTCACCTCCTGGGAAGCTTTCATAAGCCAGAAAGGACATGGGTTTAATACACAGGTTCTTGCATGCATACTCCTTAGGATCCTGTCCACTTCCTCAGGAACAACAGGGTCAAACTGTTCCCAGATAACAGGACAAGAACCTCTCTCAAGGGCTTCCATCAGACCAGCAACCACGCTGGCATCTAACTGGGAATGAAGTCAAGCGATTTAGTCTTCCAGAAAATCTGCAAACTCCTCAGCTCGTCCCTTCAAGTAGACCTTAATCTCCTCCTTTCCCGGGAGGAGGAGGCTCATCTTAAAGAGAGTTGCTGGGTGATTATCTGCAGATGCAATTAGTGTGGAGAAGTATTCACACTTCGCCGCACGAATTGCCACAAGGTAGGTCGTAGTAGCAGCTCTTACCCGTATTCAATCGAGTTCATCCCCTATCTTCCACTAGCGGCGCTCTAGATTTCTCCTATGTTTCATCCCTTTCAATTCCTCTGTATACCACGGGGGCACAGCGAGGTCTATGGTGAGGAGAGGTTGCATGGGTGCAATCCTATCCAGATCATCAGTCACCTTCCTATTCCAAACAGTGACTAAAAGCTCGGCTGGACTGAACAGTAGATCCGCAGTTATAACCCCCAGCTCCTTCTAAAACCCATCCTGGTCCATTAGTCAATGGGGGCAGACCAATCTAATAGGTCCTGCCCCCCTGTGGGGGTGGGGGGGTACAGCTCTTGAGAAACTCATTGCTACCAAACTGTTATCTGACCATGACAAGGGGACCAAGGACAGGTCCACCAATTCCAGGTTACATAGGCACTGCTCCGACAAGAACACCAAATCAGGTGTGTGACCACTATTCCTAGTCATGTCCTGGATTCTGGGACAGGCCCAAGAAAGTCATAGTTTCCTTGAAATCTCGGGCTACCTCCGACCCCAATCCCAGGGATGGCAGGTTGAAATCCCCCAGAATTATAAGTCTGGGAAATTCCACTGCCAGCCCTGCGGTGAGGTCCAGGAGCCCAGGTAGGGAAGCTGCCATGTAGCAGGGAGGCTGATATAGCAGCAAGGAGCCTGGTATAGCAGCAGCAGCAATCCCACCTTATCCCTTAAGACCAACCTAAGAAAAAAAGTCTCACAGCCAGGCACTTGTGGAGCAGTGTCCCTGTTGGCTACTAGAGATTCCCTGATAACAACAGGCACACACCCCTCCCTGGGCCTGAGGTCTGGACTAGTGCCATGCTCAATAACCCACTTGGGCACATTTCTACAAGGGGAATGCCTCCCTCTGGGCCCAGCCAGGTTTCAGTTATACAAGCCAGATCAGCCTTCTCTTTGAGGATCAAATCAGCAATAAGGCTAGCCTTATTGCAGGCTGATCTGACATTTAAAAGCAGTAGCCTAAGACCAGGGCCACCACAGATCTGCTGACCAGATAAATGAGGTGACTGCAAGGGGGCAGAACACGATTCTTGTACTAAACACTGAGGTTGCGTTCCCCGTGCCAGGGCCCCCCCTTGCCGCCCATATCTCCCATTACTCGACACCATTGAAATAGGTTGTCCCCCTCTGCCTACCCTGAGAACCATTCCATCCCCCATCTTCAACACTTTTCCTTAAAAAGGGGAACCCTCCTCCCACTGACAGTCAGAAGCAAGGTGAGCCTTACAGGCACTATAGCACTTACTCTCAGTGCCCTTAGACTCACACCACTCCTTCCTCATTTCCGCAGAGGGGTCACATTCAGCACTCCCTTATCTCCCAACACACTCAGTATGCATCCACTCCATGCACAAACGGCACCCGGCCAAGTCACTCTCGCCCACCAAGCAGGGAGCCACTACTCCCACCTGGGGGAGAGGGATCAACACACTTGCCTCTCACTCATTTTCCCTTCCAGCCCCAAGATTTCCCAAGAGCCTTCCCTTTTACTGTCTTGATGATACTATATACTTTTTTTTTGTACGATCATCCCTGGTATAGATACCAAATTTAAAGCAATTTTATTTGGGCTGTCAAAATCCAAATAATCACTTTTTCTTCTTCTACAGCCACTTCCATCTTTCTCTGATTCATTGGATATCATTTCACCAGGATTCTCTGTCAATATATACTTTTTTGACTTCTTGTATGACATCAGTGACAGCATTTAACGACCTTGTATTTTGTTAGCCCTTGATTTTTCCCAACATGAAGTTCATTTTCAATGACTGTTGCCTTCATGTTAAGTGTCCAAAATATTTATGTTTTAGCTATATTAGTATCTTTGAACTGCTTGTCACTGATGACATATTTGATCTGTGGATCAACAAAAATGCCTCTCTTAAACTTGGGATCAGTTATTTTTGGAAACATTTGTCTCAAATATTAAAAACTTTCACCTTCCTTGCTCATCACTTTCACAAAATTTTTCAGCAGTTCGAGTTTTATGTGAAATGGAGGCAAACATACCTTGTCAGATCAACAAGTGGTTCATATGCCATGTTTTTTTTATCCTAGAACCAAATTCTTTGAGAATGGCCATTTCTTTCTAATGTTATGTGACTCTCTTCACAACTGTTCCATTCATATATACAACTGTACTTGGTATATCTGAACTGCAATCCAAGCAACAGAGGAACTACTTTAGATCTCCACAGATATTCCTGTTGTGCATGGTGTACTAGATGTGCTTCAACAACAGTTCCACATGTTCATATGTTTCTTTCATGTGTGCAGTATAGCCAACAAGTACTGAAGTGTGTACATTGACATTGTGTAAAACCAGAAGATTTCTATAAAATGGTGTGTGATTACAGATTACTTCCATGATTAGCAGCAAGAAATCTATCGGATACACCCAAAGATGTTCATAAAACAAAATATTTGTTGCCCAATCAACTATTGAACTAATGACCATTAAGTGGCAACAAATAGATTGCATCTCTTGACTGCAATATGAAGGCTAGTCAAATTATTGTTATTGATGCATAATGTTCTTCAGGTTTTGATACGAGATGTATAGCTTATGGAATTCATTTTAATTTTTTCACATAATTTTCCCCACATTATTATCGATTGTTGACTAGTCAGCCTTTCAACCACTAGTTGACAGTACAGAGTTATAAGGCTTTTTTAAAAGATCTCTTGGCTGCCATCTAATGTGGATTTATGCAACTGTGATGTAGTTGTTGGCTAAATTCTATTGAAGAGTTGGAGTTTATGAAAAGGATTTTCAAAGTATGTGTGGGTGTGGGTTGATTTATTCTTCAAAAAACAGTAAATAAAATGGCTACAGAAGCCGAGGTTCAGTTTTCATCACTGTCAGATGGTAAATCTAGAGGAAGGCCTTCTGCCGCACCCCCACCTCGAATTCATATAGAAAGCTTCTCAGATCAATCATTCCACAGCATGGCATAAATAGACTTGGCATTCAAAAGCAGGACTGGCTTTTTCAGCTGCTTTAGGTTGCATATTGATGCTCAAGGTAGCAATCACATCCAGGTTGTTTAGCCAACTTATCTATAACAAAAAGAAAAAGAAAAGAAAGAAAGGTTGTGATTCAAGACTTCACAGACAGAAGGGAGCAATCCCTCAGCAAACTGCTAGATCAGGTAGAGCTGAACCCATCGCTGACCATCTACCTCCTCTTTCTTGCCCCTTTTCTAGGCTGTCTCCCTGGAATATCTTGGGCCAACATCACATGGAAAATACCACTTCCATATTAAAACATCTAAGTTATCTGTAGCAGCAGGTTGGCCATAGAGGGAAGGGAATATTGTGAGGACATGTCCTAAACAAATAATAAGTGGGCATCTTGGCACCATAGGAGACTGTGTAGCTACAAAATAAGCAGATTTTTAAAAGTGACCAGATTTTAGGACAATGTTCCTCAACCTATTGTTTTGCAAAAGTGTTTGGACATACAGTATGAAGAATTTCAGAAACAGAAAAAGACAGGCTAATTATTTGTCAGAATTGTATTCATTTCCATAGCAGGATTGAAAATTTGTAGATTATATAGGCTGTAGCCTATAGATTAGATAGACCACAGGCTAGGAGCCTAACATACAGATGAGGCTACTAAAATGGAAGACCTCTAATGCATTTTGAATTATGGGAAATATCTTCTAAAAATGCACTACACATTTGATAGTTTTTCCACCCGTTATTTAAATAGTTGTATAGCTACCTATCTTAAAACAAAACTCTGATCAGCTTATGACCCCAGAGTAAAACAATGTATACACCACTAAAAACAAAAGGAACAATAAAACCAAGAACAGAAAAATCAGTCACACTTCCTTGATGCAACCCATACTATGACCTCACTCTATCCTGGAGAGCAGCCAGGTCTTAAAAGCTGTCTGGGAAGTGAGAGGGTGGGGTGGGGGTGGGGGAGCTGTTGGAACTTAAAGAGAAGAAGAGTGTTCCATAGGACCAGATGCAACAAAGAAGACACACCTCTGAGGACCCACCAAGTGACAATGTTTAAAATAAGGGCTTTGTATGCATTTTATAAGATTAGGCAAGAATTTAACTAGGAATCATCTTATTCTTCATTGCAAATGCAGTTCATGTTAAGTGCAATTATGTAATGGGCTCTTGTTGGAGATTTTGAAATGAACTCCACAGATATTTTTTGTTCTGGATTCTATGCTGAGCAGGGTATTGGATTAGATGATTTACCAAATTCATTCCAGCTTTGTAACTTTGTTTATATAAGCTGATTGAGACCCATTTCCAATGTTGACAATAAAATTGTGATTTACTGGAAGCAATATACAGGTAGTCCTTGACTTACAACCACAAATGAGCCCAAAATTTATGTTGCTAAGTGAGATATTTGTTAAGTGAATTTTGCCCCAATTTACAACACTTCTTGCTTCAGTTGTTAAGTGAATCACCACAGTTGTAAGGTAAGTGAACCTGGCTTCCATATTGACTGTGCTTATCAGAAGGTTGCAAAAGGTGATCACATGATGTTGGGACACAGCAACAGTCATAAATATGAACCAGTTGCCAAATATCTGAATTTTGACCACATGATCATGGGGATGCTGGAACGGTTGTAACTGTGAAAAATGGTCATAAGTTACTTTTTTCAGTGCTCTTATAATTTTGAAGAGTCACTAAATGAACTGCTGTAAGTCAAGGACTACCTTTATTGGAATCTTGATAAAATATAACTACTTTTGTAGCCAAAAAAATTCAAGAATGAAGCATCAAAAATTGATCCACATTTTCCTGATTACAGATGAATTTCTATGGAGCATCATTCCTAAATGATTGTACTATCAAATCAAACTAATAAGAAATATAAACTGGGGATATACAAGGCAGTATATTCTTTAATACTCATTAATAAAACAATAATTGAAAACACAGTAATAGCTTTATATTTAGAAAGTTTGTTGGTTGGCACTTTGATTGAATTTGAGATCCAAAAGAAACATGCCAACATTTTCACATTATGTGAAACATTGTGATGAAAAAGAGTACTTTGCACACTACCATTTTAATACCATTTATTTTATAGTATTTTTTAAATGTTTTTTTTTCCTGTTTACTCCAATATTACATGCATTTTTGCAAAGGCTATTTGTTTTTATAATACCAAGAGTTTTTTTCATTAGTAGTGGAATACATAGATACTTGTTTTATTTCTACTTAATGACCGTGGATGGATTTAGCTACTGTACTCACAAATTAATCAATTGTCTCCAAGACCTAACCATGTCATGTACTAAGTATATCTATTAACAGCAGGAGGATTCTAATATTTAATTCAATGAAGTAAACATTAAATATCAATTTTAATTAAAGATTTCGTTTTATTTTGTTTCAATAATAATAATAGAACAATAATAAAAAAAATGATGTAATTTGCTTATTAAAATGAATTTAAAAAGGCCAAGCTGCTGAAATAAGAAGTTCAGTCTAGCTTCTGTTTTGGATCTGTGATGGACAGTGTCTAACACCAGGTATTGCGTGAAGATATGAATTCAATTGGACTTCTCATCGGTTGTCTGGACCACATGCCATAGAATTCTGGCTGAGGAGAAGAGGCATTACTAATATTAAATTAGGTCGTATCTGGATAGGTAATTCCAATATTTATTGCTAGGAGAAGTATGTTCCATAGTGTTCTGATTTGGTATCTTGTGTGTTTTTAACATTTCATTCAAATATTGCCATTTGTCCACTGAAATACTTGATAAAATCTCAACAGTATATTTAATTTACTTAAATATTTATATGCCATTGTGTATTTTGAAGTAGTTGCTAAAACATCTTATGGAATTGAATTGCAGTAAAATGTTTTTTTTAATTAAACAATATTAAATTGTGCATAAATAGAAGAACAAAAGAAGCTAAACTAATTTCCTCAAAAATAAAATTTATTTAGTCTGTGAAATGCACTTTACATGAAGACATACAGAACAGAACCTCTACATTAAAACCAGAGTTACCAGATCCAGACTGCCAAAAACCTGGATGTTGACACCTTTAAGTTAATGGTTTTCTTTATAGCTTTATTGTCATCAAGTGATCTGGATCTTTGCATTGCAAATCTAGTAGCATTTTCTTAACTGGTAAGCAAAACCTTGGAAACCATAGAAAAAAGATTCTAAAAGCCCAAACAAGTTGCACAACAATGAAATTATATGCTCTCAATAAGAAATCATAGCCTGGTAGAGCTTTCTGAATTATCTGCAGTTTCCAAACATTATTTAAAGGCAGAAGAAGAAATAAGTTGGAATGATCTATGTGAGCAGTTCATGGGTGATGAGAGTATGATTTGCATTTTTTAATAAAAGTCACAGGTGGCTCACTAGCTAAAACCTTATAAAATCTGATTTCATAAGAGAAAAGATCAAAACAACCAAATACTCTCAGGCTATATAATTTGATAGCCATTCTCAGACTGGTTTTATTAGCAACAAAAGCATCTCCAGCTAAAGGAAATATCCATCCCATGCTGTTTCAGGCTTTCAAATGTTACTTTGAAAGTTAACGCAAAGAGATTTAGTTGGATGTCACTGATACAGTACTGTGGTCCTATTCAGGAGATCCATTCCTATGTAGAATTCAACACAGGAGGACAAATGGTATTTCTTCCTTTTAAGTTGTACTGATGATTTCAATAAAAAGCCAATCTCCATGGGTACAGCATAGAATACCTTTGTGTACAGGGAGAGGCTAGCATGCCAGTTCAAGGGGAAATGTTTGCATGTGTGCAAAGATTCCCCCATTGCAGACTATCGTGCTGCATTTATAGATGACCAGATTTTAATAACCTTACCTTTTTTTTTCAACACACTGAATCAGTAGGTTATCTCCCAAACTTAAAAGTGATAGTACTGTATTTCAGATGCCCAAACCACATTTTCTAGCATTTTTATAAAGATCTTAAGTACACAAGATACCAAATTAGAACACTGTGGAACATACTTCTTCTAGCAGTAAATATTGGAATCTCCTAGCCAGATATGACCTAATTTAATATTAGTAATGCCTCTTCTCCTCAGCCAGAATTCAATGGCATGTGGTCCTGAAAACCAATGAGAGGTCCAACTGAATTCATATCTTCCCGCAATACCTGGTGTTAGACACTATCCATCACAGATCCAAAACAGAAACTAGACTGAGCTTCTTATTTCAGCAGCTTGGCCTTTTAAAATTCATTTTAATAAGCAAATTCTTCCCCACATATCTGTGAAATACAGAGCTTGCATCATACCTGAATTAATATTAACCCACAGCCCTATCAAATATGCATACTGCAAAATAACTGCAAACCTCCCCTCACTAATGAGTAGTTGACTTATTAAGGATTAAAATATTGACATTTGTTAGCTGAGTTTTTATTTCATTATTCAAAATATGAATGTTCTACTTGAAATAATTATGTAAATATTCCTATACCCTTTTAAGTCCCATTTTCTAATATGTGAACAGACTTAGTAATTGAACTCCATTGGCTCAAATTATTTGGCACTGAAATTTGTGGAACAAAAAAGGAGAGGGGAAAAGCTTATGTTATGAGCATGTATGGAGAGTCAGATTTGAAAATGGAGGAGCAGGGTTAGACAGGTTCTAATCTCGCAACCTAAACCCCATGTAATGCTCACATATCTGCAGATGGGGTTCAGAAGAAGCAAGATGTATAGAGGATAAGCCAAATCCTCAGGTAATGGGCCACTTACAGGGATACTTACAGGACCGCCTTCTGCCACCAAATATCTCCCACTGTCCGATACGCTCTCACAGAGAGGGCCTCCTCAGAGTGCCGTCGGTCAGAAAATGTCAGCAGGCAGCCCCCAGGGGGAGAGCCTTCTCTGTGAGGGCTCCTGCCCTATGGAATGAACTGCCCCCGGATAAAAGAAGGATTCCTGACCTTCCGTCGGGCTCTAAAGACTCAGTTGTTTCACCAAGCCGGCCTGACCGAATAGATAAATTTTAAATGGGTTTTAAATTGGTTTTAAAGGGGTTTTAGTAAGGGGTTTTAAACTACGGCCAAATAGTTTTAAATTATTTTAGTAGTTTTAATTTTTGTGTTGGACTGTTTTAATATGGCTGTGAACTGCCCTGAGTCCTTCGGGAGAAGGGTGGTATAGAAATGTAATAAACTCAACTCAACTCAACTCACTTGATCAGGCTGAGTCATTTGAGCAGGAGAAAGAGCTGGAGACCTCACATCTTAAGATATATTAAAGGAGCAGAACAGAAGCGTTCAGTGAGATTCCTCAGAAAGGCATTCCTGAATCAGTACTGTTGAAGTAGGGCCTGAGAGTCAGACTTCTCACATGATCTCACCTACGGAAATAAGCATGCTTATTTTTCCTGAGCTCCTGCACCCCGGCCACTTCAGTGAGTTGTATAATCTACATAAAGGCCTCTTATCTAAGTCTGACTTCCTGCACTGGTAATTGCTGGAACAGGACAGCTTGATGGTTTTAAACTAAGAAAGAATAAATTAATAATACAAAGAACAGTGGTAGATTTTCTGCTTATTAAAGTTTAAATATGTTTTTAACTAACATAGATAAAAATGTTATCAGAAAGCTATGCTATTATGATTGTTATTCCTGTATAAGCACATACTGGCTGGTCATCACTGGGCAACAGCTTATATTGTCAATAAGTGTATGAAATTAAAAATATATTTTTGTTTTTATTTCATCCAGTCGGCTACGTACATTTATCCATTTTAGTCTTAATGAATTATATGACATTGAACAGATTTTTCTCTTTATTTTCTCTTCATTCCCTTCAGTTAATTCATAACAGAGGTCATGTTGCAAGGCTCCCCTTCCTTTTATATGGGTGGTGACGCCTACTTACAAGATTGTACAAAAAGATTGAATAAGAGTGGAGTGCATTTGCATTTACTTAAATCTGAATCCTTTACTCCACATTTCTTTAAACTTTGCAAGACAAAGTTTCGAGACCCCTATCACTGCAAATTTTTAATAAGGCAGCTAAGAAACATGTTAAACAACAAAGCAATGGTTTGACTCCAAAAGAGAACAGAAGAAAGACAAATCAGGATAGAATGGCAGGACAGGTTCATTCATATAATCAGTAAATCCACTTAGGTAGAAAAGTGGGTAATGGCTAACTAAGATTGGGTACAACTGCAGCAAAGTTCCATTATTTATTTTTAACATTATAAAGGTTCTCTGAGGATTCCTTATCTTTGGCAGCTGGATAACGATTCTTTTTGCTAGCCAATGTGTGTAGTCTCTATAAAATAAACACAAAGATAACATGAAATAGTGTTCTCACAACACCAACATTTCCGCTTCCCATCCTAGCTTGCATGAATCCCTGGGTTGTATCTTTTGTTGTTTTTGTTCTATACTTCCTTTGTTCTCCTGTTTTGTTTTTTCTTATATTTGTACTAATTCCATGTTGTCACATGTCTCTCTCCAAGGAATAAACCCATGACTCTTACCCAGTTCTACGGAAATGTCACTATAACCACTTTTAGACACTTTTACAAGCAGGCAACAATCATGTGTGTCCCCAATGGGACTTCCAAATTTGATGAATGAATTTGATGTCTTCTTGGGTGCTCATATGGCCAATTTCTTCTGGATCCAGGACAGATGTGTGCCTTTCCTTTTTAACAGAAAGCTAGAACAAACAACACCCTTTTCTCCCCCCCCCCCCCCCCAAATATCATGTACAGAGGGATTAGATTTCCAGGTGGCAATTTCACAGCTTTCCCTCCCTCCCACACTCCTTTTTTGCACAAAATCTTTTTTCAAAAATGGTGTACCATCAATCCTGGAGGAAAGCTCCTGACAATAAAGTACATTTCTGGGATAAAGTGGAACTGGATTCGTTTTGAAACGGGCTTACTTCCTGAAATTTTGCTCTAGAATAATATGCATCGATGCTATTTTTTTAAAAAAAGTTTGCAATTCCACGAAGAACCAAATTGCATTAGTGCCGCTTATTAGATTTCAATTGGAGATCAGAAAGGTAAGAAATATAGGAACAGAAGTCTCTTTAAAGACATGACCAGGCAGCCAATTATTACTTGGAAACTCTGAATGATGCTTTCCCCAACATGATGTCATCCAGATACCTCCCCTGTTGGCCAAAGATTTATGGGAGTTGAAGGCCACCCATTTGCAGAAGACAAGGTTGGGGATCATTATATATTCATACTATTGTAAATTTAAATTTAATTTGTGAAATAGTTCTAACTCAGTCTATACAAAAAAGTGGCACTGAAGCTGTAATGAGGGAAGTAATGTTAAACCTGGAATTTTCACAAATCACATCTACTTATATAATTTTAGTTTTAAATTTCAGAAACATACCGAAGCATCATTAGCTGGACAAGTTATTTAAAAAAATCAGTAAATTAGAAGTACCGTTTGATTATAAATCAAAAAGCTTAAAAGACTGATTTTTAAAATTAATGTTCAAAACAAATACTTACTTGTCTGGAGAAATAAAATAGTTTAATTTGAACAAATATGCCATAACAGTGGCCTATCTCCTCTGAGAGAGCATTCTGGTGTCAGATTAAACATAATACTTACATTTAAATAGTTTGTGTGGTAATCAGATGAATTATGATAAGGAAATAGGTCCTTGTGGAGCGGAAAGTGGTTCCAGATGAAAAGGAATTACTCGGTCATTTTTCTCTCCAAAGTTGACATCCAACTTTCTTGAATGCTGTCTTATCACATACTTCTCTACAATTATCCTGGCTGTGTTTAATGTTTCCTAAATATATGCATTTACCTATAAATGTGTTTCATGACAGTGTTAATGGTAACAATAATGTTTTTACCCATAGGGACGATGCAATAACCATGATTACATAAACACACATTTTTTATTGCTCATTTCCATTGGGTAGTGACCTGCATCTGGAACAAACAACACATTATCCTATTATGGTGTAATTTAAAACAAGAAAGACCTTATGTGTCTGCATTCTAATGGAGTTAAACATCTTCACTTTGGGAAATTGCTTCCATTAATTATCATTACCTTTGCTGAGTTCAGCCTAGCAAAGCAACTATCCAGAAGTGTTGCAGTCACTGTATATGAAAAAAAATGCACATACGCATGCAATATCTCCATGACACACACAAGAACAACACAAATTAGATGTTACAACAGATGCAGAACTGCCAGTTTTTGTTTGGAATCAAAATCTATATCTGCACAGAAGCAATTTTGACTCACAAAACAGAAATGGAAAGCAAATCTTTTTATCCTTTTTTTATTAGTAGTTGGATTTATATTCTACCTTTTCTCCAGGAGCTCAGGACAGCACATATGGAGATCTTTATTTTATTTGCAGTGTAAGTTCCTGTATGACATAGGCTGAACCAGGAAATTGTGACTAGCCCAAATTTACCCAATGCATTTCCATAGCAGTGTATATACCCGAAAATTGGTTTACTCAGACCTAGTCCAACATCTTATCCATTGCCTGACACAGGTTCTGCCTCTTTTCCCTTCTTCTGCGGTTTCCTGTAATCTCTGTCAGAGTATTTCCCACCCTTTGGGACAGATTTTGAAGATGTTCAGTGACAAAGGAACGGAAGTCTCATTGTACAACCTAATCTCTACATTGGATTCCACCCAGGAATGTCCCTGGGGAGATTATGGGGGAGCAAATAACAAAAGCTGCATTGCACTATTATGATGCAAGCTTTGTCCCTTTGTATGTACATCATATTACACACATATGGAAGAAGAAAACTTGAGGTATGACAGCATAATGTTCCTATATATATATTTTATTTACTTAATTTTTATCGCATCTTTATTTTAGGTCATTGCACTATTATTCAAAATTAGCTTACATAGCTAATGATCCAGCTTCCTATTTTCTCCACAACAGCAGCCCTTTACTTGTTTTGATGAAAGTGTTAGATTCTGCAGATGCTGCTGCTGCTTCTTAGAGAACTGTAACTCTATGGCAGGAAAGAAATCAGTAGTTTGGCTGACCAAGATTTTCTGATTAGAAGTATAATTAGACAAATTGACAGACTTTGGCATCTTGGAATTAATATTATTTCTGTAAGTCAACTGGCACCAAGTAGGTTTCTAAAAGTCAGCTAATGCCAAGTAATCAACTGAAATGGAAGTCTGTAGAGATTCTCAGCCATCTGGGTCATGGTTATCCCAAAGGTACTTTTTCAGGAGGCAACTGGACTTTCTTGTTTTTCTTTTTGAAGACGTTTCATGCAAATGGCCAGCTGTCTGCAAGGAATATAAATCCTTCCATTCCCCGCTATCCAAGAAGCTTCTTGGATAGCGGGTTGCAGCCCTTTCTGGATTGGGATGCCTTGCGCACAGTTGCAGCTCTTTCTGGATTGGGATGCCTTGCGCACGGTCACTCACGCTCTTGTCACCTCCCAGCTGGACTACTGTAATGCTCTCTACATGGGGTAGAGAGCATTGAAGAGCACCCAGAGACTCCAACTGGTCCAGAATGCGGCCGCATGGGTGGTTATGGGCGTAACTCGTTGTGCCCATGTGACACCCCTCCTGCGCGAGCTGCACTGGCTCCCAGTGGTCTTCCGGGTGCGCTTCAAGGTGTTGGTTACCACCTTCAAAGCACTCCATGGCATTGGACCTGGGTATCTTTGAGACTGTCTTCTACCACCTGTAGCCTTCCACCGGCCAGTCCGCTCCCACAGAGAGGGCGCCAAGTTACGTTGGCTAGCGACACCCAGGGAGAGGGCCTTCTTTGTGGGAGCCCCTGCCCTTTGGAATGAACTGCCCCCGGAAATCCGTAAGATCTCTGACCTCCCTGTATTTCTCTATGCCCTCAAGACTCTATTGTTCCGTCAGGCTGGGCTATCAATGTAATGATTTTAAATTGATTGTTTTAAATGTTGGGTTTTAAATCTGAGCCTAAATTATTTATTAATTTTAATTGTTTTTAACTGGTGTGTCTTTGTGTTTTTAGTAGGCTGTGTACCGCCCTGAGTCCTTCGGGAGAAGGGCGGTATAGAAATAAAATTATTATTATTATTATTATTATTATTATTATTATTATTATTATTATTATTATTATTATTATTATTATTATTATTGAAGCAAAACGTCTTCAAAAAGAAAAACAAGAAAATCTAGTTGCCTCCTGAAAAACCACCTTTGGGACAACTGAAATATTTTTGGAACATTTTTGCTTTTACTTTCTTTAAACAACTATCAACGTTTAACAACTTTTATATCTATAAACTGGTTAGTTCCTTTAAATTGGGCTAGCATCACTACTGGCCAGAAGAAAGGCTAGCCTTGTCTCTAAGTTCATTAATCATTAGCTGCCCAGACTAAGGTGAGCAATGTCAGCCTTCAAAACTGCTCTCCTGTCCTAAGATATAAATTAGGTAGCAGAAGAGAAAGCTTTACTATACACAGTGTTGGCCCATTTATTGAAGGCATCTGTTATTGCCAGACACCTCGAGGTACCTCATCAGTGAATTGTTGTTGGAATTGGAGCTTCCAGCGAGGATGTAGTAAGGTCACCTGATAAGTTTCTTCCTGAGAAATCCTGCTGTTTTTCTGCAACATAACATAGAACTGCTTCTAGTCTTTTTTTTTTTTTATTGAAAAAGTTTTACAATAAGACTGCTTCTAGTCTTAAAAACCAACTTTTAAGGATTTTTGTCTAGCACAAACTCTGTAAAATATGCACTGAATGATCTTCCATTCCAGGTATGATTAAAAATTCCAATATTTTCTGAGCAAGATGTAAATATTTGTAGATCAAAGTATTTGAAAGATTGCCTCTTCTTATAAAGCTGCCTGTACATCAATATCTGCTTCCAAGATTAGGTTGGTAGGATTATGTGATGGGACCTTATCTGAGGCTGAGCCCTAATTTTACATCTCTCTTCCTAGGAAGATTAAAGTCCTACAATATCATCCCAAAGGCATTTTTTTAGGAGGCAACTGGACTTCCTTGTTTTTTCTTTGAAGCCATTTTGCTTCTCATCCAAGAAGCTTCTTCAGCTCTGACAGGATAGTGGGGAATTGAAGGATTTATATTCCTTGCAGGCAGCTGGTCATTTGCGTCTTTTTAGAGGGTCGTTGAAGCACTTGGAGGTTTATCTGTGCCCTCAGGGTCACCTGAGTAGTTACTCTGGTTCCTGTAGTCCACAATTTTTTTCTTCCTCTGGAAATTCATTCCTACTCCCACACCGTTCAAAGGGTGTTCATCCCAAATTGTATAGCTAAAAGTCTGCAGAGATTCTCAGTCATCCAGGTCATGGTTGTCATGACCTGCATGACTGAGAATCTCTACAAGTCCTACAATAGTTAATTTTTTTCCATGGGCTATTCAAAGTTGGCCAGTCAGTCAGCCAGCTATTCCCTTTGCCTTTGAAATGACATAAATATGGTTTAGCTCTTCTTCTTTGTCCCTTATGGTCTGAATGGTTTCATTTTATCTGCAACTTGTTTTAAAAATTGGAGGGTCTTTTGGGGCTAAATTCTTATTCATTCAAATGTCTGTATGAATAAATAGTTCAAGTAGAGAGCAAGGCAGTGATGAAATCCAATTTTTTTTTAACTACTGGTTCTGTGAGCGTGGCTTGGTAGGTGTGGCTTGGTGGGCGTGGCAGGGGAAGGATACTGTAAAATCCCCATTCCCACCCCACTCCAGGGGAAGGATACTGCAAAATCTCCATTCCCACCCCACTCTGGGGACAGCCAGAGGTGGTATTTGCCGTTTCTCCGAACTACTCAAAATTTCCGCTACCAGTTCTCCAGAAGCTGTCAGAACCTGCTGGATTCCACCCCTGGAGCAAGAGTGCTGCAGAAAGATCCCTCTGTAACATGAGCAAATGAAATTAGGCTGCACTTTAAAGAGGATTGCATTCCTCCTTCAGTGATAAAGTGGGCAGAATGTCCTAGAGATCATTCTTGCACATTGGTACACTAGCTATTTATTTATGAAATTCGTCCCCTTCCCCCATATTGACCAACATTTAGTGCTCTGATCACAACAATCTGCAACACTCAGCATTTGAACTGCCTTTCCTCAGCCTTTTGGAAAGTAATTTCTTTCAGCAATCTCATGGGTTTACTGTACATAACCTAAATCAAGCTCTGTTAGCTTCTAGCCTGATAGATTTGCAGCCATTTAACTGCATTCCACACAAACATCGTCTCTTGTAAGACATTCTCCATCTTTTTCATAACTTCACTTTCTTTGCCTTTTAATTCATCTCTGCTACTGCCACCATTTTCCTTGTTCATTTCTGTTTGTCAATGGGGTGAAACATGTTCACAACTTATTTATGTGCACAATTCTTTTCAGCAAAGAAAAGCTGCCTGGCAATTTAACAAGGAGGCTAATCTAATGTTCCTATTTCAGCAAAATAATTATGTACTTGTTTGTGAAGATTCTAGTGCAGATAAAAACATCCATTTCACGGAAGGTGTTCTACTACAGCCAACAGAGGTCGAGTACATGTCTTTGACCTACGCCCTTTTTTAATCTTTGGCCAAAGTTGTTATTTTAAAAAAGAAACATTTCCTACTTGCATAAGTCTTCTAACATGGAGGGAGAGAGAGAGAAAGAGAGAGGGGCATGCTTTATAAATAAAAGAGAGAAGAAAAAAAATACAAAGGTCAAACAGGAGTAAGTTGCTTTTTCTTCAATTTACACTGGAATTAATTGTAGGAAGGGAAGGGACATCTAGCTGTGGCTACTACAAAGAAGAGAAGGAATCCTTTAGAGATTGTCTGTCCAGATGTGCACTGCCCAGTTCCAGCAAAACACTTAGATGGCAGCCGAGAGTCCCAAAAAAACTCTGTCTTGCTGCTGCCAATGAGAATGCTTGTATTTTTGGAGCCCAGATTTAATCTCCCTGCTCTAACACATATGCCATTCTGCACATTCTGTGTGCATGGGAAGGGAAGGGAAGGGTTATCCTTAATAAATGCCTAGAACCTATGGCATATGTGCCAGAGGTGGCAAGCAGAGCTCTCTCTGTGGGCACGCACGCTGTTGCCAGCTGCTCTTCTGGGTTCTGTTGCGTGCATCCATGTGCAGTTGGGTTCTGGCGCTCCGGTGCACACACATGCACACGCTCCAGTTTCTGCACTCTGTGCTGAAAAGGTTAACCATCACTGGCAGTGATGAAATGTAAAATTTGTTACTATTGGTTCTGTGGGTGTGGCTTGGTGGGGGGAGGGTAATATGACTGGGTGGACGTGGCCAACTTTTTATTTTATTTCATTTCATTTCATTTCATTTCATTTCATTTTACTTTTCAAACCATTTTTTCTACAACCTCTTTGGCTGAAGAGGTTGTAAAAAAATGCTTTTAAAAGGCTCTGCCGATCAGGCAACTCAGCTGGGATTGTCAGAGGCTTTTCAAACCATTTTGTATATAACCTCTTCGGCCGAAGAGATTGTAAAAAAAAATGCTTTGAAAATGCTCTGACAACCCCAGCTGAGCCACATGATCATCAGAAGCTTTTTTTTTTTTTCCTTTTAAAAGCATTTTTTCGGCCGAAGAGGTTGTAGAAAAAATGCTTTTAAAAATTAAAAAAAAAGCCTCTGATGATTGAGTGGCTCAGCTTGGCATGGGGGGGGGGGATTTTTGCTACCCCGCCGCCATCGCTACAGATTGAGTGATCCAGTCCAAACCGGGAGCATTTCATCCCTGATCACTGGCCTAGAATTAGCTTAAATATTATAATAAAGTATCAACAATATGTTGCTCGAGTAAGTATCAGCCAGAAGCAAAAAACAACAATGAGAATCATTCAGTATGATAGAAATACTAAGCTAGATATGACATGCAGTGGTATGTGTCCTCCTCTGATTTCATAAACCAAAAACAGTTGCATCTCACTTTCATAAATACGGAGAAACTAATAAGAAAAAAAAATCTAAGGAGAAAATGGCTGGCATAGGAACGAGTAAGCAGCTCCTGTTATGGCAAAATCATATCCTTCAAAGGCTGCTTATAGTTTAAAAATGTCAGAGAAAAAAATTGGTTGCTGTATGATTATGGGCTGGAGGCAGAATGTAATCCTCCCACTCTGCAGTATTGGGAATTCAAAGATGCAGAGCATGAAATATGGAAGAATCATATCTGCATGATTAGTGGTGGGGGCGTCTGCAGTTATTGACCCAATTAAACCGATAGACTAGAAACTGTCTCAGGCCATATTCTTATTTTGAATTCATGCATTCGGATACTGTATTATTTAACAGGAAAAAACCACAAAGATTATTCTTTTTAATATAGTTGCATAAAAACAGAAATTTATTTTCATGCAGATAGCAGGCAATCGTATCAGAATATTCTCCCCTATTTAGCTTTTTATTGCAAAGCGTGGCAAAATATTTATAATGATATATACTTTCTTTTTTAATAATTTTATTAAAGATTATATTACTAATAAAGTTTAATCTATAGATTTTTCTCTCTTGAAAAACAGAAAAATCTTTAGAAATAAAAAAAAATGCAGTCAAAAGGAAGAAAAAAGAAGATAGATGATACCGCCTCCTTCATCCCCAGCATGCATAATCAACATTAACAACTTATCAACATTTCTTAAAATAAAACCAATCACTCTCCATCTCTTCACCCAGTTCTCTATAAAGCAATCTTTAAAGCCTCATATGTCCATGTTAATCAGCAAAAGTCCGTTAAAGGCTATTAGAAATAACAGCATGGCTATTACCAACTAAATCTACTAAATTCAATTTGAATCCTTCCTTTTATCTTTATATCTCCCTTTTATTTAGTCACATCCTCCCTTTTTCCTCTCTACAAATAAGCAAACATTAAAACATTGTTACCAAAAATCCTTTCAACAATACCAAAAATAGCAAACTATTTGTGTTAACCTTGATCAAATAAATGCATTTTGTATTTTTTTTCTCCCAAAAACCTTTAGTTCCCTCAAAGTCCTAATTTTTCCTTTCTTGTACTTTGTCTTTTCTCCTAGAAGGGAGGAGGGAATGCATTGGAGGGTTTGAGAGGGAAATTTGGAATGCAAGTGTGCCAACTGGAAGCCTGAGAAAGACTCAACACCCCATAGTCAACCGGCTGGGAACATCTGAGGCAGACAAACCGTTCCCAAAACAAAGCAAGTGCAAATGATTGGTGGACCATTGACAATGGGAGGTCCAGGGGCAGGGAAAGGGTAAGTTTTCCTATGCTGTTTGTGTGCAAAATAATTTGAACTGGCTTTTCTACTTCTGTACCCACATGGAATCTTCAGTAAAGTTATATTCTTGATTTTAAAAAATGTCCCAGGAGTTTCTTTTGCTGTCTAACCCAGTGGGACAGTTGAAAAGTCAGTTTTGAAAATCCAATGTAGAAAAATCATCCACCATACTATTTTGATTTAACATTTCTATGCCTTTTGTAAGTATTAAATCATTGTCCATTTCATTTGTAAATCTATTATTTCCATCTCTTTCTTATAGGCTAAAATTTGAAAATCCACTTCCAAACCAATTTCAGTTTTTTAAATGGAACTTGTCCCTCTTCAATAGCAAATTCAAATTTTATAGTAGGAGATAATTTTTTAAGTACATCTTTCACCCATTCATTGCAGATTTCCCTTAAGGTAGCCACTGATACATTATTTCCTTCTAGTGCCCTCTATTGTCCAATCTTCAAAGTCATTTTATCAGTTGTTTCTAGATATAAACATAGGCATTTCCCATGGGCAAGGATTCTTTTAATCAAATTCAAATTAATCCAAGTCCATCGGAATCCGTAATCTGTTTAAAACTTTCTAAAATCCACATTTTAATCATTCTTTTGCTGTATATTTTAAAAAAAATCTCTTGCAAAACTTTAAACTCATAATTCTCTTACTTAAAAGAGTGAAGGAAAACTCACCCAGCAAATATGACTAGATGTGAGATTCTGAAGGTTTTCAATCTTTAACAAGCAGTAAAAATAAATGCAAATTCTAAAGTGATTAAAAAGCTGAGGTTTGGTTAAGCCTTGAGTTCATAAAAAGACTACATTAATGACTCTGCACTTGGTAGAATCCCATGACTGCCATCTATTCACGTGAAATACAGCTGTCCAGAGTATATGGATGCTCTCAAGAGCTCTCCTTTTTTGAGAAAGATTTTTTGCAGTCCAGATCCAGCATCCAATAGCGTTTTTGACCATAATGTCTCCCACTAACCATGGAGTGTTAATTTACTATTCTTCACTGGAAGCTTCTCTTCAAAATGGTATATACCAGTGAAGTAATGTAATTTTAATCATAGTGGGAGAGCTAAACTAAATTCTAGACATATATTTGGTAAACATCAAGTTCCATCAAAGTCTTTTGTCCTTTCAGTGATTTGTCAACAATCTGAAAATTGTTCGCCTGTAAATTTATACTACCCTCTAATTTTTAGTATTTAATGGTATTGTTATATTCTCAAGTATGATTATTTCTAACATTTTAATTGGTTCAGTACATGTTCCCCAATGAGATGAAATCATTGTGTGACTCATTATTTAGAGATCAATATTACAGATCAAAAGAGATACCAGTCCTGACAATGGATCACAAGTGGTAGATGCTGCTAATGCATGTAGACTAAAAAATGAAACTACAATTATTTTAAATAAATAGTAGACTGACATTTCAGTTTGGAACAATCACAGTTCCTCTTGAAGTAATTCATACTATTTAACAAATTATTAGCAGTAAACTGATCCAAGATATTAAGCAAATAAATTATGTTTCTGTTTTGTGTTCATAATTGTTATAGTTCCTAATTTTAATATAGGTTAGATTACATGTGTACTCAAAAGTTTCATAAATTGTTGTTTCAAATGTTCTTATTTGTGTTCTTTATATTTTTCCTGTAAGCATATGGTAAAAAAATATATATCTTAAAGACACTCTAATGTTTCTCAACCTTGGCGTCCTTAAACTGTGTGGACTTCAGCTCCCAAAACTGGGAGTCACTGGAATGATTTCCTGTCTTTCCTGTCAGCTTCCCCATTGACTTTTTTGTGGGAAGCTGGCAAGAAAAGTCGCAAATGGTGATCATGTGACTGTGTGGTGCTGCAATTGCATGTACAAGCATTTGCCAAGCATCCAGATCACAATCCTGTGACTGCAGGATTGCTGTGACAAAACTTTGAGAACTGGTCAAAGGTACCATTCATTCAGCGCCATCAGAACTTTGGTTGCTAAATGAGTACTGTTATCCAAGGACTATCCATACTAAGTTCTGGATAAGGAATAATAAATTTAAGTTACAGAATGGCACATTCTCCTTTAAAGTTAGAGACTTTTTTGCCAGAGAAGTTTGAAGTGTAACCATCCTTCACTGAGTGTGTTCAAATAGAGTGTGTCCAAACAGTCTGGAATCCTTAAATTTGGATTTCTGCATTGAGCAATGTTTGGACTCCCTGGCCCAAACAGTACCTTTCAACTGTATGACTTGACTACGTATTAGTTTAAAATGTTAATTCAAATAGTTATTTACTACAGTGGAATCTCTATTATTTGCCCCAATGTCTTTATTACAATTTTTAAATCTGCTGTATCATTCTATATCTATATAACAGGTGCTATGTTTAGTCTCATAGTGGCTATTATCCTATTCCAGCATTTTGAAACAAATGAGATTTGCATGCATTTAACTTTTTAATTTGAAAATTGGCCATGTTCCCACCTGAATGATAGCAATAGAAACTCATGTTGAGTTCTGAGTAACAATATCATCACGAAAGTAAATATTCTGATTTATAAATATTTATTTATGCTAGCATATTCATATCATAATTCTGTACTTGTAGAAAGCAACACATACCATCTGTAATCTTCCATATCTAGACTTTTTATTATCCTTCATGAAACTTTAATTTGTTTTTGTTATATGTTTTAAGTGCATCCATGGTGTCTATTTCATAAGCCATTATTTGGATCAGTGTGTTATCATGCAAATACTGTCAGGCTCTGAACATTTACACTGTTAAAAGCTTGGACATAATTTCTGCATCCTCTACACTGAAATATATTGTTGAAAATTAGATTACAAATCACAAATCTCCAACATGTGACAGGTGTGACATTCAACAAAATTTTGTTAACAAATAATGGCATATGTGAATTCTTGTACTGAATTTAAAGCAGAGGTTTGGTTTGGTCTGAACTAAAACATAAACTCACATATACAATTCCACATAATGAATTATATTACTTAGTACTTTCTTTCTCAATGTTGATGCCACTGAATTCTTCAAAACTCCCATTGGCTTCCACGTGCCTATGTCATCTCACAGACAAAAAACACATTAAACCAGTGGCCTGACTGAAGGTGCCCTTTATAATATCCCAAGCTTAGGATAAGAATTTTAAAGTGTATCTTGAGGATGAGCTTAAGATACAACTGAGGTGTTCCTAGATATGCTGGTGATGTTGCAAATCTTTTTTAAAAAGCAATTTTTTTTAGTCAAGGCAAATATTTTGTGCTTAGTATGGTAGCAAGATACTCAGATGAACAATCCAGCCTAGAACAATTGCTATATAAATTGAAAAAGAGAATCTCAATGTGTAAATGTTTCAAAATAAATTTTCAGATTTTATATTTATCATAATGGAAATAATGTACAATTCCATTACTTAACCTTCCCCAATTGTTTAAAATGTGTTTCTGAATTTGTTTGATAGGGAGTGAAAATATTAAAACTTTTTTGAATGTTGATTTAATATTATTTGCATTTTAAATTCCTGTGAAAAAAACTATCTTACAAGTGTCTTTCAGTGTTTGCAAACTACATTTATATTCATAGCAGTAAAATCTTCCAATTTAGAATTAAAATAATTCAGAAACTTCCCCACCAAAAAGTTTTTATTTGATACATAATATAGCTTTTCTGTAGTTTCCACAAGGCATTAGCTATTCCTGTTTCTTCAGTGTTTGCTCTTTTATTTCAATAATCCTAATGTTTGATCACTGAGGATCCAAAAATATTAAAATAATATTTTGATAATAATACTTCCATTTTCCAGTGCATTTCAGCATTCAAGGCATGTCATATATATTATTATCAACTATGATAGTAGATGAGCCAAAATGTTAGGAAGGAAATCCCAGCCCACATTCGACCATTATATTTGCACCAATTTTCAGACTTGGTGAAACAGATCAACATTGTAGCCAATGTAATAAGCAATCTAGAGCAAATCTGGGCTGAACATCGAATAAATCAATATATTTGACTACATTTCTCCATAGTCTGATCATCATTGTTTTGTTGCAATGATTGCCAAAGCCATATATACTCATGGCAAATAAACCATTTGTGCCCTTCATTGTGCGAGCTTGTTACATTCACTTTTCCTTACCGGTTTGACAGTATAAATGGACTTGTTGAGGGCTAACAAACTGAATCTTAATTTAGGTGAGAGAGAGAAAACTGTTGGCAGAACATTCCTTGATCTGGATGAGGAACTTTAAACCTCTTCTGTTTGTGCTTTGCAGTGCTCCCTTTCATAAGAAACCCAGGGTATTTCTATGACTCATGACTTATATCAACAGGGATATAGCTAAAGACAGACATCTTCATTACCGTAATTTACAAGTTAGTAATCCACCATCTGGATTACTGTAAATGTGTTGTACACCAGGCTGCCTTTGATAATCATCCAAAAGCTACAGCTGGTACAAAATATGGAGTGAGAATTTTAACTGGGACTCAGAAATATGTGCACATTTGATCAATTCCGATTCAGTAGTGCTGCTCACATTTAATTTTTGAGTCCAGTTCAAAAAACTAGTTTTGACCTCTAATGCTCTCTACAGCTTGGAGCATAAGGATCTGATTAAGTCCTGACTTTTCTACCATCATTCATTTCTGTGATGGCCACAGTGTAGAATGGTGCCATCTAGAAATATGTGTGATGTCAACAGTATTTTCCTTTATTCATCCAATTGACCTTTTTCTCAGATTTAAAAACTCCCTTCAATTTATTGTTGAGATCAAAAATCATTATGATTTGCGAGCGCTTCTAATCTTGTTTTCTTGTACAGTTTCAGGTTTATGTAACATTCTGCATTTTAATCAACTATGTGCTTATATCAACTTTGTTTTAACTCTGTATTGTATTGTATCTTAGATGTTTATATTATGTTTTTATCTCAAGTGTTCAGTACTTAGTTGCTTTGTTTAGCTATCTTGAAACTACTATTTTTGCAGATAGTAATAAACAAGTACATAGCTAAAGCATTGCATATGAAATAGGCTGAACTCATCTTTTAGGATGCTACAGAATGTTCAGATTATTTTGTAAACATGCCATTCAAGTTGGGAGGGGGGGAAATGAAGTCAATAGTATCTGGTAGTCCCAAACCTCTAACTCACAAGATTAGTTGCAAGATGCTGCTATCAATCAAACAGAATTTGATTCAAAGTAGAAAAATCATATGATAGGCACAAATATCATTACAATGGATCCCTTTTCATGCTTTCTTGAAGGTTCAAACTGGAGAGTTGGGTTTATTTCTACCAATCTCCTTCTCTTCATAGGTCTTTTGTAGAGTTATGCCTGTGACAACTTGAATAAAACTCCCTGAGCAATTGGGGATTCTGCTATATGGAAATCCCTGATTCAAGTTTGGGACCTGAATGGCTATGAAAAAAATGCCTAGAGACAAAGGAGATGGAACCAAAGGATCCATTTCCATCTCAAGATGGAGGTTTCGTGCATTCAAGAAAATGCATGAAAAAGGCCCACGTTATGTATAATATTTTGGGATAGTTGTAAAATCTAACTATTTTTTATTAGTGAGAGTGATATATTAACTCTCACTAGGTGAAAATATAACCAGTAACATCAATCCTCAGGGTGAAGAACATAAACCAGATGGGTTTTGTCAATCATAAAAAAACCATCCACAGAGAACATCAACGTGTGAAGAAAGTAACCTTTGAACTTATATAACTCCATACTTTCCTATTGTCAAATCTTCACTTCCGCCATTTATTTAGTGCCTCCTTTCTCAAGGAGCTTCAATGATTTTTCAAAAAAAAAAAAAAATCGCAGTTCCACTTTCTTTCCTTCCTTCAAACTAGGTTTCATCTGAGTGAAATATGCTTCAGAGCTTAAAATAATCTGTCAGATCCTATATTCCCCAAAATGTGACACTTGTGATGGTATGTCAGTTTTGGAGACAAACCTTTCAGCTGAGATAATGTATCATTATTCTGAATTGTGTTTTCTTTTGGCTCAGTTTCCTAACAAGTTTCATAATTCAGAAGTTTTGGTTCTCCTCCCCATTGGGTTTCTGAAACATAAAGTTTAGGCAAAGGAAATGGCAGAAGAATGGTCTTTTGTGTTCTTTCCTGAAGGGAAAAAAAAGCCATAGAAGCTAATGTGGGGGGGAGGAGAATGACTTCACTTATTATATTAATACCTACAGAGCAATGAAATCTTGCACTCCCTGGAATTAATCTTTAAAGTTGAATAAACTGTTTGCAAGCTGATGCTTTAAACTTCGCTTTTTGCTAGGTTTATGCATGAGTAGCATAACTAAATAAAGAAAATACGAAACGTATCTAATATTAAATAGTGTATGCCATGCCACACAAATTTATTTGGAAGCAAGTTCCAATAGCAAATCAACAATAATGAGCATGTCTAGAATTGAATAAACTTCATTAGTGAAATTCAGTGCTATACTAGCAAACTTCCATGTCTTCCATCCTCTAGTCTTCCAACTGCTCTTAAAATCTGCTACGAAGGTACAGGACATCTGGATCCAATCCTAAACATGCCTACAAAAAGGAGTTATTCTTGCTCCCTCCCATTCTTTCCCCAACAGCTGCTTATATCATGGAAGCATACATTTATGTGCTTCCATGAGATAAGTAGGACTAGGGGTGACATTTTAAAAAAACAAGGACTGGGGTGAGATGATATTCTGTTATTTGGATTAGAGCCACTAAGAATGGCCTTCTTTCTCCCTTCTTCCAGAGCTAGCTAACAACATTTTAAAATGCAATAAATACATTTATTCAACAGCAGCAAAATCCACAGGCAAAACAAATCCCTTATATTGAGCCAAATACAATACGTAATTTTTAAAAATCATCTGGTAAATTGCAGCCAAAATGTAGATCATTCATCGTTGTTTTGTGAAGCAAGACATTTTACAATTTTGATATGGCTACTAGCATGGTTTGTAATCAACCATGGTTTCATCTTATAATGCTTTTACTTTCTTTTTCAACAATACCTAACCAGGAAAATAACCTGGAGAAAAGCAGGAATGTCCACAAGGAGTAGTCAAAAAAGCCAGGATGGTAGCAGTGATGGTGAAATTAAAGTTATGCCTATCACACCCTTGGACAAAACATTCTGGCCCACATCTATAATGCCATAGCCCTTCAACTGCTAAAAGTGTAGTTCCCAGCCACAAAAATTATGTCCTGGTGTCAACCAATGAATCATAAGGATTGTCAGGGTTCCAAGTAATACACCCATAGCAAACAGAACTCTGAGACAGGTAAATTCCTCAAAGAATAGTACCACATTTGCAAATGCCTGTATAAAATTTCTGCCACGTGCAGTAGAACAAATTTCTGGAAATGATGATTTAGAACTACCATCACAGGATACAGAATAAAAAAGTTAGAAGGGATCTTGGAGGTCTTCCAGTCCAATCCCCTTCTCAAGCAGGAGACCCGATATCTATGATGGCGAATCTATGGCACGGGTGCCACACGTGGCACACGGAGCCATATCAGTGGGCACGTGAGCGTTGCCATAGCTCAGCTCCAGCACTCATGTGTGTGCCAGCCAGCTGATTTTTGGGCCTTTCGGTCCCACCGGAAGTTGGGAAATGGGCTGTTTCCGTCCTCTGGAGGGCCTCCAGGGGAGTGGGGAAGGCCGTTTTCATCCTCCCCAGACTCCTAGAAAGCCTCTGGAGTCTGGGGAGGGTGAAAAATGGGCCTACCGGGCCCACCGGGCCATCATGTGCTAAAAGCGGGGTGGGTGGGTATGCGCACAAGCCCAGGGGTGGGGCTCATTGAATTATGGGTGTGGGCACACACGTGGGCAACCTCCCCGCACTCCCCCCACTTTTGGCATGTGATGGCAAAAAGGTTAGCCATCACCGCCCTATATCATTCCAGACAACTGGCTGTCCAGTCTTTTCTTAAAAGCCTGAATTTTAATTTTCAGAGTGCAGCCTAAAAATTCTAGGAACTGCAGCACTAACATGTTTGGAGACCATGTGATTGGAAAGGATGATTTAGAGATTTTCCTTAGCACATTTCAGAAATAAACACTATTGTTGACAATATAGTACACAGAGAAGGCAGTAAATGTTCTTTCTTTTTCAATTTTTCTGGCCAAAACAGGTTCAGGGCTGAGGAAGGATATTCACCCAATATATCTTCTGATTACCCCTGTCTCTGGTACAATTTATTATTCAGAGTTCGATACAACCAGCTGGATCAATGGGGAAGTTTGTACACTTTATTTCTTTTAACCTTAAAACTTGACATAGAAAGGAAATTGAATGAATTTTATTAACCAAGAAAGTACAAAGCTTTTGGGAGCACATTAAAAATATTCTGCAGTGCACAATTCCTGAGAGATAGATCTTTGATTCTTAGAAATGTATAAGAAATAAATGGAAGGGTGGGTGGGTGAAAGAAGGAAGGAAGGAAGGAAGGAAGGAAGGAAGGAAGGAAGGAAGGGAAGAAGGAAGGAAAGAAGAAAGGAAGGAAGGAAAGAAGGAAGGAAGGAAGGAAGGAAGAAGGGAAGAAGGAAGGGAAGAAGGAAGGAAGGAAGGAAGGAAGGAAGGAAGGAAGGAAAGAAGAAAGGAGGGAAGGAAGGAAGAAAGGAAGGAAGGAAGGAAAGAAGGAAGGAAGGAAGGAAGGAAGGAAGGAAGGAAGGAAGGAAAGAAGAAAGGAGGAAAGAAAGGAAGGAAGGGAAGAACGAAGAAGGAAGGAAGGAAGGAAGGAAGAAGGGAAGAAGGAAGGGAAGAAGGAAGGAAGGAAGGAAGGAAGGAAGGAAGGAAGGAAGGAAAGAAGAAAGGAGGGAAGGAAGGAAGAAAGGAAGAAAGGAAGGAAGGAAAGAAGAAAGGAGGGAAGAAAGGAAGGAAGGGAAGAACGAAGAAAGAAGGAGGGAAGGAAGGAAGGAAGGAAGGAAGGAAGGAAGGAAGGAAGGAAGGAAGATGCTGCATCCAATCACACATACAATAAACTCTGTTGGGAGAATGATACCTTTTTCATCAAGTGCTTAATGAAGTTATTGCATAAAATTAAAGGCATCTTTACCTGATTTTAGTACCGTGTACAGACCAGAGCGATCAGTTCTGCATTGCAGGATCATTAGAGACAGATATTAAAGAACTTGCTATAAATCATCCCATACTCTTTTTGACCACAGGTAGGCCTCAACTTACAACCATTCATTTAGTGATCATTTAAAGTTATAACAGCGTTGAGAAAAGTGCCCTCGCTCATATGACTGTCACAGCATTCCCACAGTCATGTAATTGTGATTCAGGTGCTTGGCAACCATCATGCATTTATGACAGATGCAGCATCCTGCAGTCACGTAATCACATTTGTGACATTCCCAATTAGCTTCTGACAAGCGAAATCAGTGAGGAAACTGGCAGGAAGGTCTCAAGTCATAGTCACATGATCTGTCACTTAATGAACATGGCAAAAAAATTAGTAAAATCAGATGCAGTCAGGTGATGCTTCAGTTAATGACTACAGCACTTCATACCAAATTTTCTGGTATATATAATGGTTGTAATCGGAGGACTAAAGTTTGCAACTACCTTTTTCTTTCTACATGTTACACAGTCTTTCTATGAGCCACGGTAGTGCAGTTGTGAGAGTGCAATACTTCAGGCTACTTTTGCTGACTGCCAGCTGCCTACAATTTGGCACTTCAAATCTCACCAGGTCAAGGTTGACTCAGCCTTCCATCTTTCCGACGTGGGTAAAATGAGGACCCAAATTGTTGGGGGTAATATGCTGACTCTGTAAACCGCTTAGAGAGGCCTGTAAAGCACTGTAAAGCAGTATATAAATCTAAGTGCTATTGCTATTGCTATCAGTTGTAAAAGACCAAGACCGCATGTAAGACCAGGACCACAATTACTAATCATGCCTATATACAAGATTCAATTCAACCAATGGTTAGCACCTGCTTGGAGTTAGATGAAGATCAAGAGAAGTTGGACTTTTCCATTTATGGATATCTAAAGCCTCTATGCTAATTCCCCTTTTAACTCCACCCCCAGCTGCCACTTCTTCTCCTACACTTTCACTATTCTACTAAAAAACATTGACTAGATATCCATTGTTAGTCGTACCCATTGCTCCATTCGGTATCCTCAATAATAATGACAGTACTTGTTAGTTTTACAACATTTTGGCCAATTGGCTGCAAGTGCCACAAACCAATTTTATCCCAAATATTCTCATGCTTTTTATTTTTATTGCTGCAATATACAATATTGCATCAGCTGGATGCAATATATATACATATCTGTATGTACATAGTTATATATATTATATACTTGAACAATAAAATGAACAAAAGAAATAAAAGAGGAAAAACAAAACAAAACAAAACCACACACACACGTTTATATAACCAGATTCTTCTTGCAATGCATCAGCTGTTTTGTGATGTTTGTTTTTTGTTTTGTTTTTTTTTGCTTAAGAATTTACGTATGATTTTTAAACTGATAGTATGCCCATTTTGTGTCTGGGGTCAAACTTAAATTTCCATTCCCAAATCTTCCATCCACATCTTGCAGTTGATAGAATGTCCAGGTAGAGCAGGCTTAGTGCTGACAATGATCTAGCTTTTTGTGTAAAGGCTCCCTAAATCTGTGCTCCCTCGTGTTTGCCCATGACTCCCAAGAGGTCATTACCAATATTGTGAGAATCACTGGTTTAAGGAGCTGCAGGTATTGTAGTTCAGGGGTGGGTTCTACTTACCTTTACTATCAGTTCGCAATGGGACCACACGTGTGCGCTTCTGCATACGTGTGCGCTTCTGCACAGGCGCAGAAACTTCCTGATGACATTCGGGTCGGTGGTTGGAGCCTCCCGTCAGTTTTACTACCTAAAACCGGGGGCAACCCATCGCTGTTGTAGTTCCTATGTGTGCCAATAATATATATTCCCCTTTGAATCTGAAGCACTGAATACCCCAAACATCCAGTATCCAACTATGTGCTATATGATGAAATAGCAATATTTTCTGCAAAGGGAAAAGTATAAACATAGCTGCAGAGAAAATCCTTTAGGAAGTCATCAGCAACCAAACCCAGAAAAATATTGCATGGTCCTGTTGGAAGTCTTCCTTGTTGCTAACTCGGGGTTCCCAGTGACTGAAAGGATCATTTATTTGTTCTTCCTCTCTTTCTTTGTCTTGATGAGTGCTCAGTAATGTATCTGTTGCTTCCAGCTAGCAAAACAGTACAATGCAGTCATTCTCTGAGGTCCATTAAGAATCTGCCTGCATTCTTCTGTATTACACTGTCCTTGGGACTTAGCCAACTGCTGCCTATATCATAAGACTGCTGTAACTCTCTCACAAAATGATTTAGCTTCCAGATAACAAGCCATTTTTCTAAACATCTCAATGTTCCTGCCATCTTTGTCCTGACAGTCTAGGACTTTCTGTTCAGTTCAGGTTTTCTGCCTTCCAGTTGACCCCATTTTCCCTCATGGTTCCTGCCTTTGCAACTTTACTATCTCTAACCTTCCTACTCATCCTCCATTCTTCCTCTAAAATGCTTATCTTACATAGCATCCTTATTAGAAATAATACAATATGTGAAATTATGGCAATATCAACTAATATCTATGCCAATTTTATTGAAACAAAGCAACTACATGAATGCTAACAGCTATATATACTTTACATCAGGAGAGCCAAGACGTTTTTAAAAAGTTATTAGGAAACTATCACGGGCTGGAGTTTATATTTTGAGGCAGAAGATTTGTTTTGAACATTCTGCATCAGAATCAACATGAGGAAAACATATGCTCTAAAGATTACTTGAATCTTCTAGAAGTTGATGTTATTTCCTCAATAAAAGATGCAAATCAGTGGTGGGTTGCCCCCAATTTGGTCCGGTTCGCAAGAACCGGTAGTAAAACTGGCGGGAGGCTCAGCCCACTGACCTGGACGTCATCATAGGTGATCTGTGCATGCACAGAAGCTTCTGCACATGCGCAGAAGAGTGTGCGCGGGCATAATGCAAACCGGTAGTAAAGGTAAGTAGAACCCACCTCTGATCCAAATGCATCATAGCTGATGAAAAGAAGAGGATAACCAGCATCCTTATGTGTGACTCAACATGCAGATCAAAGTTGAACGCTTTTGAAAAAAAAATCCATTGTTATACCAATTGTGATTGGTGCCTTCGGAGCAATATCTGAAGGCTAATAGTTATCAGAAATATTGAATTTATCAGATCTGAATGCCCTAATAAAAAACCACCAGCTTGCAACTGCCTATATTGTTAGATACTACCTTAATAATTCTATATTGCTAGATACTACCTTAATAATTCTTAGGTCCTTGGTTAGGACTTAAAATATTATGTTTCCAGCAGTCTTAAACTGTAAATCTAACTATAGATTATATACATAATACTTTGGAAGTTCTCGATAAGTGGATAAAATTGTTGTATCCAATCTAAACATCCAAGTGACTGTTCAACCAACCATAATAATAATATGGCATTGACAAAACCACCACCAGTCAATTGCAAAAAGCTGCTTTACCTGGAACAGCTTACATTCTCCAATAACATCTTTAACAACATCAAAACAATATCTGCCTATACCAGGTTCTTTTATCACTCCATAGCTCAGTGTTGGCGAACCTTTTCGGCACCACATGCCAGAAACCAGAAGAGCATGCATATTTGCACCAGAGTCTTGGTGCACATATGCATGCCGGGTACCTGGTCTTCCGGTTTCTGGCACACATGCGTGTGCAAAGACCAGCTGTCTGGTGCGCATGCACTGGCTTCACCTGGTCTTTTGGGGGTCCCTGCCTGCCCCCCCTGGTCCCTGTCAGGGTGGCAGGACATCCACACCAACAACCCGGTTCCACAGCCCTGGACAAGGAGAGAAAGTTGGTCAGGGAATGCTGCCTCTCTCTGCTAGAAAGCTGGAGCCCCTTCCTGGGCTCTGAGAGAAGGGGTGTCTGCATTCCTGGGGCTTGGGTTGGGGGGACCAGCAGGCGGGAGAGCTTTGCACCAAATCTGGCTGGGATGAAGTGCCCCCCCAGCTCACCAATGAGAACAAGCCAGTGCAGCCCCTCCCCTCCCAGCTGCTTCCCGCCCAGCACGCCTCTTACCCCTCGGCGGTGCCTTCCCACTTCCTGGCCAGTGTGCCTCTTACCCCTTGGTGGTATCTCCATGCATGAGGAGCTGTGCTCTTCTCCAGCCCTCCTGGGGCAGGTCGCCTCCCTGACAGCAGTTCCTCCTCCTTTTTCTCCTGGCTGTTCCAACATCATGAGTGATGGGTGAGGGAGCTGCCGCCCCCTCACCCATCACAGTGGCAGGAGCAATAGGCAGGGCAGCCAGCCACCCAGCCAGCAAACACTGCCCCACTGCTCCATGCTCCCGAACCGGCCAGGAACTCTGGACCACGGACATGCATTGGTGCACAGGCTAGAGGGCTGAGGCCGAGCAAGAATCCCACTCGGGGGAGGGAGGGAAGCCCACCCCACCCATCCTGGATGTCAGCTCTGCTTCCCTTGCTCTACCGGGTTCTGGCATGCCAGCCATCTGGTCTTCATGCACGCAGGAGCACCGAAGACCAGTGGTGGGTTGCTATCAGTTCTCCCTGGTTCTTCCGAACCGGTAGTGGAAATTTTGAGTAGTTCGGAGAACTGGTAAATACCACCTCTGCCTGGCCCAGCCCCCAATCTATTCCCTGCCTCCCAAGTCCGAGCTGATCGGCTAGAAGGAAAAAATCAGGGCTCACTTGACAAAGAAGAGAAAAGAAAAACAAGACACCTTAGCTTTAAATTGAGAAGCCAAGAAGCCTCCCAACTGATCGGCTAGAACCGATCCATTCCTTGTAAACCGCTCAGTGGTAGACTGGCAATTGAGGCCAAGCTGCCTGAAAGCGGTTTCCAATGCTCTCAGTGGTGGCAGAGTGGCAAAAAACTGTTTAACTTGCCGCGGTGCTTCAAAGGGCTGTCCTACAGCTGATCAGCAGTAAAAGGCAGTGTGGTGGTAGACCAGTGCGCTCCAAAAACAAATAGGTAGACTGAATGCTCCAAAAACAAATGGGTAGACTGGAACACTCCGGGTTTGCTCCAAAAACAAATGGGTAGACCACTATGGCTCTGCAAGCAGTTAAAAGTCTGGTAGACCAGTTCCTCTGCTAAATCCTAAGGAATTGTTTGTCACATGACTATCAAAACCACGCCCACAAAATAAGCCACGTCCACAGAACCAGTAGTAAAAAATTTTAGAACCCACCCCTGACGGAGACTGAAAGAGCAGCCAACCAGTGTGCATATGTGCTCCAGGAAGATGATCTTCCAGTTTCTGGTGCATGTATGTGCACTGGCCAGTTGGTCTTCATGTGTGCATGCATGCCAGAAACCAAGAGCTCTTTCGGTTTCTGGTGCTCCCATGTGCCTGAAGATCAGCTGGCCGGTGCGCCAGAACCCAGAAGAGCAACAGGAAACGGCTCGTGTGCCCAGAGAGATGGCTCTGCGTACCAGGTCCAGCACATGTGCCACAGATTCGCCATCACAGTATAGGTCATAAAAATGCCAAATGCAGATTGAACATCTGGCTGACTGTGTGATGAACAAAAATACATTGCCAAAATTTTCCTCTGTCAATTACAAAAGTCCACACTGCTTGTATATGCACAATTACCATATTTTTCAGAGTATAAGACGCACTGGAGTATAAGATGCACCTACCTTTTAGGGTTGTTTTTTTTTAAAGTTTTTTTTTATTTTTTAGACAAACATACAAGCATACAATGTTTGTATACACATACAAACATACAATGTATTTTCTTTGAACAGAGTATTTGGCTGTTCACAAATTTAAACAGTGTTTAGTCATTTCAATTAAATTTACAATTTCTGTATTTCCTTTTTGCCATTTTTATTCCTCATCTATTTTTTAAAAAAACCAATATTACCCTTCATTCTCATCTCTAATCTTAATCAAATTCAATTTTTCCCTTCTATTCTATATTATACCGCTTCCCATTATCATCTATTTTTATATCCATCCTCACATTGGTTAATTATTTAATATTACAATTGTTTAATACAAATTCAACATTTGTATATAAATCAATTAGTTATAACTATCTTTTTTGTATATTAATCAATATGACCATGAATATTCCAATTATTTCCATGCAATCCAATTTCTTACAAATCAATTAATTATATTTACCAATAATAATAAACCAAATAATTTTCCCCATATATTCCTCCAAACCATAACTTAACCATTTCTGCTTTCAACACAACATACAATAAATAGACCTTTTTTTCTTTTGTGTTTTAAAATCTTGAACTCTCCTCTTTGCCCTAAATTTCCCATTGTTTTGTACCTACCTTTTTTGGTGAGCAAAAAGAAAAAGAAATCTCTCTCCCTGCCTCATTTTGTCACGTTGCAGCAGAGCCTGCTTTACTTTCAGTTTCATTTCAGCTAGGGGAAAAAAAAAACTTCTCCAACATTCTGCAGCAAGCAAAGAGCTTGCGAAACAAGAGCTTGCAAAAGAGCCTGCGCAAAACAGCTGAAAGCAAATCAGCTGAGTCGGGAGGCCGTGCTAATCAATTAATTGCTAATTAGCCTATACTGAAGGTGAATGTGGCTTTTTTTTCTTGCTGTTTGCTTGCCAGGAGGTAACTGATGGGAGGGAGAGGGCAAAGGGTGCGGGCCAGTGGGTGGGCAGGGTTACATTCGGTGTATAAGATGCACCTAAATTTTCACCTCCTTTTGGGGGGTAAAAAGGTGTGTCTTATACTCCGAAAAATACAGTACTATGCCAATTCCTTTCAATATCCCCGGTTCTTGGAAAGAACTCACTGCATATGAAGGACAACTCACGGTAAAGGATTGGCAGCTGTGATATGCTTTGTTGGGTATATAATAATAATCCAATAATAGATATTCACATTGAACTTTTGGGATTGATATTGACTACCTAGGAAAACCATGTTCTAGCTCATAAATGCTTTTGCAGTACATCTTAATTCTCCTGTAAGCACCCACGGGCTCTGTTGTTTATACTAAACAAATGAAAATGTCTAACTTCCTAGAAAATGAAATCTTGAAAGATAAGGGGCAACATGTTTGTGACATTCTCTTGTGCTTGCTTGGAAGAGAATGTTAAACAGAAATATTTTTACCTAAGGCTCTGACTCCATCTGCATTAGGGGGCTGTGGTATTCCATTAACAGAATAACAGAGTTGGAAGGAATCTTGGATATCTTCTAGTCCAACCCCTGCTCAAGCAGGAGACCCTGTACCATTTCAAACAAAGATTGTCCAGTGATAATGATTCTTAAAAGCCTCCAGTGATGGAGCACCCACAACTTCTGAAGGCAAATGGTTCCACTGATTAATTGTTCTGACTATCAGAAAATTTCACCTTAGTTACTTCTAACTAAAGGTTGCTTCTCTCCTTGATTAGTTTCCACCTAATGCTTCTTATCTTGCCTTCTGGTGCTTTGGAAAATAGATTGACACCCTCTTCTTTGTGGCAGACCTTCAAATATTGGAGCACTTCTACCATGCCTTGGTAGCGCAGCAGATTAAAGTGCTGTTAAGTAACACCAGCTGCCTGCAATTACTGCAAGTTCGAATCTCACCAGGATCAAGGTTAACTCAGCCTTCCATCTTTTCGAGGTAGGTAAAATGAGGACCCGGATTGTGGGGGCAATAAGCTGGCTTTGTATAAAAAAGAACACTGCTTGGGGGGTGGGGGCGAAAGCCCTAGTAAGCAGGTATATACAAAAGTATGAAGGCTATTGCTTAATGCATTGTAAGCCGCCCTGAGTCTCCGGAGAAGGGCAGCATATAAATTGAACCAATAAATAAATAAAATAATCCTTCTTTTTCAAAATGTCACCCCTAGTCCTATTTATGTCATGTGCTCCTTGACATAAGCAGCTTTTGAAGTGATAGAATGGGAGTGGGCAAGAATATCTCTTTATTTAAGCCAGAATTAACCAAAAGATCCAGCAGTCCCAGAAAAAAAGACAGGAGTCATCTACAACATAAGGTGTAATGATTTTAACACTATGTAGGACTAACAGCTGGAAGATCACCATGAACACCAACTAGCATTCAATTGACATGATGAAAGCTCCTTAATTTCACAATGCATGGACAGACTCAACCATAGTTTCAACTGGGAAACTAAGCATCAAATCAAATCCCAAAACATCAGAGAATTCCTGGACAGCTGGCACTCAGACAAATTAGCCATCAACAGGCACATAGAGATAAACAACATTTACATACAACTCAAAAAGACAATGAAAAAAACTCAAAAGGAAACATAAAGACCAAAACGCCTTCTCACTAGCAATCAACACATAAGAGCAGAGATTAACACCAAGATTAATACAAGACCAACAATCAAGTAAACCCCAATTAAGGAGCTGCCAAAGCAGACAAACAAGCTAACAGTAAACAACATCCTAATCAAGAAATCACCAAGAACAGTCCCACCAACACTGACAGAGCAAAGCACTATATTGACTAGAATATAAAAATAAGATCAAGCCCTACTCCTTTCTAGAACTGATGATGATCCCTAGTTAGATAGTGAAACATCTGCAAGAAAACCACCAAGCTCGAATAGCACCAAAAACCTCATACATCAATATTATTGTTATGTTTACTCTCTGATTTTTAAAAAATCATTGAAAGCCTTCTTGGCAGGATATTCATTTTATAAATAAATGTATAAATGTACTGCCTGCCAGTACAGTGATATGCAATGAGGCAGGAGGCTCTCTGTAATCCAAAAGTTTGTTACAATTATTTTTCAGACTAAGTTGAAAAATAAAACTACGGAACTTTATCCTACAATCAAGAAAAAAATGTTAAAAATAGAGGCAACATTCTCTTTGATATTAAAGGGCCTATAACTCCTTAAAACACTCACTCATATCCTTGTGCCTCAAAAGCAGTTAAATCATATATTATTAATTTTGAGAAGCAACAAAAAATGTATGTTAACTTCCAGAGAAATTGTTGCTCAGAACAGTGCCTTCGGCTTCTTTCATATACTCATACTGTACGTCTCTACATTTATCTAGCTTAGCTGCATGGAACACTTAACTTTATGGTTTCACAGCTATCAGATTTACTGTAGGTAATTGGTCTGAGAAAACTGATGACAGAGTGTGATTCAAGGTCATAGCGACCTTTTCTCTTTGAAAACTTGCTGAAAAATTATATTAACTTAGGCCAACTAAAATCAACAATAATGCATTTCTTTCTTAAAAGGATATACATTTCTACACGAGACAATGCTTCTTAAAAACATTAGTAGAAAAACAGGACCAGAAAAGTAACTGCCTTCAAAATGTGAAGTTATAATTTATATTTCTGAACAGACTAAAACAGAAGAAACAGGTAATGCTAAACTTCCCTCAACATGCTACCCACCAGGTGCATTAGTCTGTAACTGCCATCATGGGAAAAGCAATAATGTGAGAAAATATAAGGGACTAATGATACTGCAGAGTTTCAGCCATGACAGTGTAAAATTATACCTCATCTCTTTCACAAGTACAGGTTCATCACTGTACAGGGAACCTGCCCCATGTACTATTTGGGTGATATTTAAAGGTGATATTAGGTAGGTTTAGCAAAGACACTTCAGTACAAGCACTGTTACATCTTCTGCTATGGATTACTTTTTGATATTTAATCAAAGTTGATTTACCTCACAAGTGAAGAAGTGAGACCAGAATGGATTTAATATATGATTTCTACAACTGTGATCCCACAGTCAATAAAATTTATGCTGATTTTGTGGCCATTTTGACCCACATGAATGCTATGCAGATGATCTATTCTAAAAAAAAAATGTAAAAGGTGGATTCAAATTCTTGATGAGCCTGGAATTCCCAAATAGATATGGATCTGGAGAACCTGTGTGTTATAGGAGCTCAGGTAGCATAGAAATTCACTGGAAAATTCAGCCAGTTGTTATCTTTGAAGTAAATGTACTTCAAATGTTTGTTGTGAGAATAAAATTGGAAGAAGAAACATTGTGCAAAACTGTTTGAACTCCTACATGAATTTAATCTAAAAACTGGCTGACTAATTATCTCCCATGATCCTTCCCATGTTTCTTGTCCGAATTGATTATGTTTTTACTTTATTTACACATTTAAACAAAGCTAGCTTAAATGTAAATTATGTCTCATTGCCATTTCTGAAAATACTTTAGGATCCTATAACGGTTCCAAAAGTATTCTTAGAAAATTAAAATGTGTGTGGAGGAAGCAGGGGCACCCATTGTCCCAAAGGTACTTTTTCAAGAGGCAACTGGACTTTTTTGTTTTTCTTTGAAAACATTTCGCTTCTCATCCAAGAAGCTTCTTCTGCTCTGACTGGATAGTGGGGAACAGAACTGAAGAAGCTTCTTGGATGAGAAGTGAAATGTCTTTAAAAAAAAACAAGAGTTGCCTCTTGAAAAAGCACTTTTGGGACAACCATGACCTGGATGACTGAGAACCACCATAGATAACCAGGGGCACCCATGATTAATATCTGATGGACAATGAAAAAGGCAAAGAAATGCCAAAATGACTTGTAGTTTACTTCTATAGAACTTTTAACAATTGGGTGTGCAAGGCCACCTCTCCTCTTGCAGAAGAATACATATGATGGAATATGGAGCTATTGAACTTTCAGAATTAGGAAAGGAACCTTATTTTAAGCCTTAATTGTTATTAAAACAAATAAAGGGTGCATTATCTGCTTAGTTCCTATTTTCACGAGCTGTCTTGCTCTATTCAGTATTCAGAACTGGAATAGGCTGTCAAAAAGTCAAAAGGTATTAGTGCTTAAACTCATGCTTTGAACTGCAATTCCATCAGACCCAGAGAGTGCCAAGCTGAGCAAGGAAGGTGCAGAACATCCAAATACAAGTTCTCCTATGGAACACCTTCACCTCAATGCACACATAGTTCTGTGATTGACAGTGATGTATCCTGCTACAATTCATCAGAGGAAGATGAAATGTGTAAGGCAAAGCATTTTATGACTTGATTGCTACGAATGGAAAAATTTCATCCCCTTTGAAACCTTAATAGTCTTCCTCTCCAAAAGTTATACTTTCCTTTGTTGCAGCAATTGTTCTATGTTTCAAGACAGCAATTTAATTAACAACTATATTTTTAGTGGATTTAAAAACCATTCACTTCTGAATGTTGATATAAAAACAGCAGTTGGTTTTCTTCTTACAGCTACACATATGCATGCAGACACCATATTTGTTGGCATATTATCTGCTAAATACTTGATAATGACAAGGGCTAAATCACATACACATTTATTGTCTTATTTTTAGTATTTCAGATGAATATGCTAAATA